>CM073455.1:2545000-5045000 GCA_037074485.1 Delonix regia
ATACGTGAATGTTAAGAAGATGACAAATTTTGAAAGTTTCAAGATTACTATTGAAATTAATTAGTGGACATTTTTAAATTTAAAATATCAACTTCATCTTTAAATTTTAGAAAGGTATCATCTAAATTAAGATAAAATTTTTAGTGTACTCACAATTTTGAATGTACTAGTGCACCCCGTTATAATATAAGGATATATTTGTAATATTATTATTATTATTTTGATATTATTAAAATTATATTCCTATATTATAACTAGGTGCATTAGTGTATCCAAAATTATGAGTGCACTAAAAATGATACAAGATGACACCTTAAATTAATCTTACGAGTTAAATTACATATTTTAGACTATAGAAAATTTTAAATTTACGTAAATTATATGATATATAATATTAAATAATTGTATTATATATAAAATAATAAGACAATGGAAATTATTATACGCATAATGACAAAACTTAACACTCTTTTTATTCGTATGTCCCTTTTCATATATACTTCGCATGGTACTTAGGGCCAAACACAAGCAGCAATTAAAAAAATGATAAACTACAATTTTAATTTAATTATAAAATTTCATTAACATTGGTTTATTAAATTTACTTAAAATTTAAAATTTAATTATTATTTTATTATAATTAGTCTCTTAATTTACACAAATGATTCAAATATTTACTTTCTCTAATTAACACCATCAAGATGCTTAACAGAATTAATTTGTCGCATATATATATATAGCTCCTTATTGATTTAATTCTAATAAATCCTTATGATAGTAGGTCCTATCAATAATAATATTCATCCCTATACTACTACCAAATGCTACGTCTTAGTTTTTTTGAATGACTTCCTTAAGAAGAAATATTTGTAATCTTTATGAAGTAGTACTTGTGAAACAAAAACTAATTGGCTCTCTTCAAACCTTTTTGCTCTATAATTGCATTAGCCTAACTGATTTCTTTCAATTTTGCGAATATCATTACTAAGTAGGGTAGTTCATGGGCTAGGTTGGCCTGGATTTCACTTGGGTCCGAGTCTTGGCCTAGTGATATGACAAGATCTACATTTTAAGCTTGTTTTTGTGGCCCGGCTTGAAAAGAAACAGTATGCATACCAGACCAAATTGAACCATACTGTGACTACTGAGTGGGGGGGTAACGAGAGACTAAGAGTGAGAGATCGAGAGCGAGAGCGAGAAAGTTGAGAATTGAGAGTCAAAAGATTTTCTAGCATATGAGAGCGAGAGAGATGATCAATGAATAGTGATAAATTTGACCTCTAAGACTTTGATTTGCCTCTACAATCTCCAATTTATGTATGAGACGAGCAATGATTTCCTACAGTACTATAGGCTGTTATGAATCATTAGATTTTGATTCAATGGTCCACAAATTTTACATAAATTTTTTAATTTTATTATAAAAAAATATGTGAACTATTAGATAAAGATCTAAGGCCGGCATCATTACTATAGAATTACAGTAGTATAGGGATCCTGCCACCTTGTGAGACAATGGCTAAATATTTTAGGATTATACGAAGAGTTCATTACTTAAGTAGGGCCCGGAACATATTGTTTTAGGATTTGTTTGTGTTTGATAGTTGATTTGTTGTTAATTTGCTTGCATTTGATCCACGATAGTATTATTATATTTTAGCCATGGTGGGCTAACCATGGTTTTCAAATATTATTTTTTTCATGTATCACTTTATATTTTCAATTTATCTATTGATATGTGAAAACTCTATTGAATTATATGTAATAATCATATACATATTATGATATTATTAAAAAATAATTTTTTCCTCATATGTTAATTGAAGAACTTAAATTTTCGCTATCAAGTTTTTCAATTACAATGACAAATATTTGGTTGACCAATAATAATTTAACAACTGTATACTTTAATTAAAAAATAATATAATTATTTGTAATAATCATATACATGTTGTAATGTTATTAAAAAAACTTTATACGTATGATATTTTAATTAGAGAATAATATAACAAATATTTAAAGAATTACATATAAAATTACATATAGCAAAACTAATCATCTAAGAGGTTTATTGAAAACAAATGTATGCACTAATTAGTGGTTTAATATTTTGGTTTCGTAGACAGTTTATACACAAAGATGACTACACTAAAAATGATATAGTAGGCTACACCCAACCAAGGCATGTGGTAACTATGAATGTTGGCAAGAGATTCAGCGAGGAGATGGATACAAAATTGGGTGATAAAGTTGAATATGACATATATTTAAGGGTGTAACAGAGCCAAATATTTCCTGGAGAATGGTTATATTCATTTTTTTTTTTAGTACAATTAGTTAAATTTTAGCTATCAAAATTTTCAATTATCATGACAAGTATATAATTAACCAATAATAACATAAAAAGTATATTATTTAATTACAAAAATAATATAATTATTTACAGATATTGGTAGAAAAATATATACTTGCCATATGTTAATGGGAGAACTTAATTATTTCAATTATCATATGGCAAATATATGGTTAACCAATAATAACATAACCAATGTATAATTTAATTAAAAAAATAATACAATGATTTGTAATAATTATACATATGTCGTGATATTATTAGAAAACTTTATATTTGTCATATGCTAATTGAGAACTTAAATATTTGCTACCAAGTTTTCTAATTATGACATAACTAAGTGTATAATTTAACTTAAAAATTGATAGAATTATATGTAACAATCATATACATGTTGTGATATTAGTAGAAAATATTTTTTTGTCATATGTTAATTGGAAAACTTAAATCTTCGCTATCAAGTTTTTCAATTACGATGACAAATATATAATTGACCATTAATAATGTAACAAGTGTGTACTTTAATTAAAAAATAATTTAATTATCTGTAATAATCATATATATGTCGTAATGTTATTAAAAAAATTTTATACTTATGATATTTTAGTTGGAGAACAATATAGCAAATATTTAAGGAATTACATATAAAATGTTTTCTCTGAAGTATGAATGCTATATGCTCCTTCATATGGACGTGAGGTAGAAAGAAGTTGCACGAACTGCCATGAAAGACTATAAATCTAAGTCGTTTCATTATCCAATGCCTTGCCATGTCACCCACAGCATCCAAAACGCACTTATAAGTTGAGGACAAAAACTACTGTGTTTTTGGTTGCAGAACTTGGCTAAACAACTTTACTCAAAAATAAAAAATAAAAAACTTGGTTAAACGACTTGCAACATTCTCTTCCTTTAAAGTCTAATGTTACTGTAGCCTTCATTTAATATATAATGTTTAAGGAATTACCATAAATTAAAAAAAAAAAAAAAAAAAGCTAATCTTATAGTTTTGCCTTGGTGTGACTTGATTTTCATGTGGTCCGGTAATGTTATATTACTAACGATTTCCTTGAAAGTAAAGAAAGTTGAAGATGGTTTTCTAGTGTATGAAGAACAATATTACACTTATATTCAATGGTAAATTAATGTATATGTTGTCGCATTTGATTTTACTTTTGTCGTTGCTGCTTACAAAAATGGTTCTTTGGATCCGTCAATCCATAAGTTATATAATTATAGTTCCTTTTTAATTTTTTTGGCCAAATAGTTCCTTTATAATGATAGACCATCAATCCATCCATTCATTCAACAGGCAAGTCCAAGTTACGCTACTTTGGTTTTACCCCAATTACAAAATGCCAAAGTATCACCTTATACTACAAAGCTAGCATCCACCATTCCCCCTCCGATTGCTAAGTCAGTCCAAAACTAAGAGTTTGGTTATTATTATATTTTTTTGAGTTTGAATCTAAATAATAATTACATTGGTCCACCACGGCCTTAAGCTTCCCCATACAATATTCACTGCCATAAATTTAAGATAGAATCTTACCCTTCAGTCCAGCATAAATCATTGACTTCCTAAAACTCAAAAGAGAACTATAAGAAGATAGGAGAATTGTGTTTCTATCTCTTAGCTTCTCTTAATTTTCATATGCATTAGTGATGGATAAAGAGTAAATACATAACCCTATTTATAGGAATAGATAGGAACTAATTTTCAGATAAATATTTATTATTAGATAATGATCTTGAGTATTTGATAATGATTTATTATCTAATAATTTCAATTTTCAAATTATTAGATATATTGTTAACCACTACTATCAAGTGGTTAGTTACAAATAAATATGAGGAAACTACTTCTTAATTAGACCATTAGAAATAGCCCATTTAATTATATATTTAACTAATTAATTACTTAATCAATATCACTTAGGCTAAGTCTTACATTCTCCTACTTGGCTCATGTGAACCTTCTTTCATAGTCAAATAAATTATAATGCGCATAGAAATTGCTAATTTCTCATACATTGATTACATCTTTTGTCATAGATAAGATTTAGAATTAATATGAGTTATGATAGTCGTACATCATTTATTCGATATACTCCCTTTCATGTACTACAATACCAGTCCCTTCTTCTTTTTATGACCTATAAGTAATAAGTGCATAATTGGCCTAACATAATATCTTTAACAAAGACAAAACTAGTTATCATCATTCTAATTCATTCATGTATAGCATACTTAAATAGGTAAATCAAAAACATATACATTAGAGAGCTTATAGTGTCAAAATATATGAGGCACTAACAATATTATTTAATAACCTTTATTATCAATAATACTCAGTAATTATGACATGATCCTTAAATATCTTAGGCAGTAACCTTTTTGTTAATGGGTCAACTATCGTAAAATTGGTGCCATTATGTTCTATTAACATTTTATGTTTATGAATTTCTTATTTAACGACAAATTATTTTAATTCCATATACTTAACACCTTAAAATACTTGTCGTCCTTAAAGGAAGATAGTTGTAAAACTATTACAATAAGCTTTTAGTGACTTGACAATACTGTTGACAATTCCAAGTCTTGAAATAAAGTTTTGTAGTCATAAATTATGAATAGTATTCTCAAAGCATGCCATATGCTCTTCTTTCATTACATGACCATTCCAGTTAAAGATACAAGTGGATTTCCATGTATTTACAAAGTTGGATCTAAATATCTATACAAACATATGATCCTTAATTCCTTGTGAGTATGTAAAAACATTCTTTGCCTTTTCATGTGTCTACCGTTTCACACTTGGCACATTTCCACCCAGATGGATGAATAATAACACCATTGTCAATCTATTGTAAATTCATTGTAACTTGCTCTTTTCTTTCAGCACCCTCAACCAGTAAGATGGCATAAGTAGCAAACCTTACCTACAATATTTTAGCAACTTTAGTAACTAATCTATGAGTTATGCCATACAACAAGCAAAATCAAGCTCAAAGGCCTCCAAATCGAGAAAGGAAACAGAAGTAGTGGAGCCAATAATATTGGCAACAGCCCATGCAATGCCACATATAGTTTGGCTCTTTTTTCTTTCAAATGTTTCATAAATTTTAGCATTTTCCCCTTGCTTTTCATTTTTTGTTTTTTTAAATTCCTACATCAAATGTTTGTTTGCCATACAGCTTCTCTTTCAAACAACAAAAAGAGAGAATAAATAATGAATGAACCTTAAAAAGAGAGTAACAAGCACCTATTCTGGTAATTCCACTGAAGGGAATGGAAGAGAAACATAGTTAGGCAATATATCTATATTGTGCATTTCCTCATATTCAGGTTGATTGTTCTCAAATCCCCCATCAACAATTACAAATTAACAAGAGCAATAAACCTATGTTATTAAGAAAAGAACAATCAATTGTTTGTAATATTGGAAAGAACGACCCAGCCCTCTGGAAATGGCCAATACTGACCCTATATTTTCTAATGGCTAGAAAAGAAGTGATATATCTCAGTCTTACTAATAAGAAATATAAGTAACAAACACACTCTAAAATTATGTGTCAACTGAAACAAGAAGAATAAAAAACACAATAATTTCAGTGGATTTATCAAAGGATTCTGCATCTCGAATAATTATAAATAGAAGAACAGTGAACAAGTGATGGCCTTCAAACCACAGTTTCGAATCTTAGTAGAAAGTTAAATTTTATTTTCATCTATAACTTCATTTTATATAATTATTTAACTTTCAAAACTACTTAAAGATGTTCCTTGCCCTTTATTATCATCAAATTAAATTATCACTTTGATGGCTTAACTCTAATAAATTTGTTAAGATGTTAAGCCATATACAACTTTTCTATATATATCAACAAATAATTCTTTAGAAAAAAAAGGGGGAGTAAATTAAAACAACGTGAGATTAAAGATAAAAACTAAAATCTCATATCAAATTAAGACATTAAATTGAAACAAATAAAATAAAAAACAAAGTGAAAATTAAATTAGGATAAAATAAAATATAAGGATCGATAACAAGTAAAATTTTAAATAAAGTTAAGAAATTAGAAATATATTTTAGCCTCAAATATAATACACATAAGACGTACGAAAAGATAGTTAGGTATTGACTTTCTTCTGATTCAAGACAAGATGCATTCTTTCACTCATCCTCTTAGTTAAATTCAACGAATTTTTCACCACAAAAGAAGAATTGTTATTTTCTCTATCATTTGAATAGATTGTGATTTTTTATTTTAGCAATGAGGTTGAAGTTTATTATTACTTTTCTTTGGGATATAGTTGAAGTTGAACTATTGAAACATAGAAAAGGCGAATCACAATTGTCAATCTTTACATTTATGACAAACCATTACTCAAGATGATATTGGATTCTTGATCATGTATAAGCAGCCTAGGTATACTTACACGATTAATATAACTTTCAATGGTAAAATATTTATGGGATAAAATTTTCTGTGCGTGTATACATAAAAATGAAAATATGTGTATATGTTAATATTGGTTTTAAATCATTAAAATGTTTCATTAATTTAATAATACAATGGAAAACCAATTATCATATGCTGGTAATTGATATATCTTAGTTAAATCTAATCATCGGGCTTAGTTTTTATAAATTAGATTTGAATTCGGTCACAAAAAAAGCCCTAACCCAATTTTTAATTGGTCTTTTTATGCATATTTTTTGATAAGGCCCATGAAGTGGCCTTTATTAAGTGATGATTCAATCTATTTGCTACTTAAATTATAAAATAAATAACATAACTAATTGGTAATATTAATTGTAATATTATAAACAGAGAAACTGTAAATGGAAATGAGTTATTGTATTGGTATAAATTCCTTGAACAAGGGTATTAGTTTTTATTTCTTTACCAAGATATCATGTTATACAACGTTTTTCTTTAAAAAAAATTTTTTTTCTCTGTTCACGCTTTATTTTTTTAGACTAGACTTGTTGAGTTAACAAACTTTTAAAATTATAATTAGGTATAATCTTAGTCTATCGATCACATAAGTGGTTATGAATTTATCAAATGATGTAGCAAATTAGGTCATACATTGCCGTTTTTTAATTATGAAAAAAATACACAAACTCCTTAATGTTAAAATATGATCAAAATACTTTGAAAAATAAAAGTAATTTTGATTAAAATATAATTTATTTTAAGGAAATTTTTTTTTAATTCACTACCTTTTGTGTTAAAAATTGTAGATTCAATTTATTCTAAATTTTAAATTTGACTATTTTTATATTAGTCAAAAAATATATTTGATACTTGTAATACTATATAAATTATATTAAAGTATTTCAATCAAATTAAATACATATGTAGTTAATTAATTACTATAAGTTAGTATAATGCATGTTTCTATTTGGAAGTCAAAGATTATTAATATTCAAAATAGAGAAATTAATTGGGTAATATAGACATCTCTCAAACAAAAAAACATATCTTGAAAATATAACAAAAAGTAACACAATAAAATATTTATGGCATACTTTGCTATGCAAAGCCAACTCTAGACCAGACCAATGTCCATACTAAGGTCAGAAGTAGGCTAATATTTAGTTGGGCCATGGTTGGTCATAGATTAGCCTAATCCATGAGGAAGTCTAGCCTCAATGTGATGAAGGTGTTCAAGAGGCCTTGTTTAGAATTAAATCCAATCCTTATATATAACTCATAAGCCAAGTTGTCAATTAATAAATATTTCACCAATAATTGCCATAGAAATAAAGTTATTCATGTTTGTTTAGAATAATTGTGTGACTATGAATACATCGCATTATTCTGAGAGGTGTGTAGAATATCTTATACTGAATCCTATCACTTGGAGATATCTTCTTAAATTTGTTCCACAAAATTGATAAAGCACAGTGATGCCTACTTCTGGTTTTGGATCTTTGTTCAAGGATAACCTTATACTGGGATCCACTCATGAGTTAAAATCTCTTGCATTTTTTTATTGTATAAAATTTGGTGCAATTATGAAAATGATTATATGGATATAATTTATATGTGATATGTCAAGAGAAAAGACACGTAATAGTAATGTCTTAATATATGTTGATTTCATATCAACCTTTTAAATTATATATTTGAACATTTTCTTAATTTTAAATTTAACTTCTTTACATTTTTTTGCCAGTATTACACCTTCTATTTTTTTAATTCCTAGTAATTCCTGCAAAAATAATAGTTTATATATCTATTAACTCACTCTTGTACTCTCTTTATTTTCTAATAACTCATTGTATCTCTAATTTATCCTTATCTCTAATTTATAAACTAATATTTTTTGTCAGGGTTATTGGGAAATTAAAAAGTATAAGTGGTAAATTGAAAATTTCAAAAAAATATTGGGTTCATAAATCAATTTTAAAAGTTATTGGGGCTAAAATATAAATATAGTAAATTATTTTATGTTGGCATATAGTGAATATATTTTAATATATCATTATCACATTTTCTTATTATGCCACATATATAGTGATTGCACAATGCAATCAATTGTATTGTTGTGTTTGATATCTCACTTTTTTTTTTAATATAATTTTGTAATACAATTTAAGAAAAAAAGAGGAAAAATAGAACGTAAGTAAATAATTTATAAAAATGAAAAAATTGTAAAAGATAATTAGACATCTACTCTTACTCTTGCAAACCCATACTCATAATGCTATGCCTCCTAATTTAGCAACTTCATAATATATTTTCACATTATTCATTTGCAAAACTTTAAAACTTAAATCGTGAATAAAAGTCTGTCTGTTTATGTGAGTCGGTTTAGTTGTTTACAATGATTTGAATTAAATCTTTCTATTATTACATTTTTTTTTTTTTGCTAATGATCTCATTTGGTCAAAGTTCATCTTCTTTGAAGAAATTTTGAGAAATGTAGAGATTAATTGGATATTTTTTTTAAAAAATTTATTATTATAGGTAATTGTTTTAATTAAATCTTTATATGTTTCTCTGAAATTTTTGGTATATATCTGGCATGCTAACTAGTATCTTAGAGTAACATATTATAATCATCATTATCTTATTTATACATAATAGACAAATATCTGGTTGTACTTAAATTTTTATTTGAAAATGTTGACTAATTAATGATAAGGAGTCTCTCATTTTCTTTTCATTGTAAAGTTTGAATTTAAATGGACAATAAATAAGGCATTATATACAAACCTAAAAACAACAAAATTTTGGAACATCACTTGGGTCCATTAACATCTATTATCTATTATATATGAGTAAAGTAGGCTCTCCTTGTTGTGAGAGCTCTGCTTGATTAATATAAAGGTTTTGTTAATCAAACTCTTAGTTCCTTATGTAATAACTTTAGATCTTTCTCATATATGTATTAAGGATTCTTTGAGGTGCATAAATTCTTGGTAGTCAATGTGAAAAAATTAATAAAGTAATTAATTAATCTCCTTTTAAATAAATTTTTTTCAATGTTTGAGAATTTCTCAGAATGAATGACAAAATTAATTAATTAATTTTTGAAATTTGAGAATTCTTTGAAGTGAAGGAAAAAATTAATAAATTAATAAATTGCATCTTAAATGAGACTTCTTTAAAGTGGAGACATTTTTTTTGGAGTCAACAAAAAAATAATTAGTTGCATTTTAAAATTTCCAATAAAGGAATATAAATATAACTTATCGTGATTTAAAATTAAAACAAAAAATATATGTGATTGAGTAATTTATAATATTGTTTTCCCAATGAGCTCATTATTGTCACCTTTTTGTTATTAATATCAAATAATCAATTTTATAGACTTTTTTAATTTATTATATTTTCTTTATATCACTGTATATTACTAAATTGAAATTTTTACAAGTTTTTACAAATACTCTTGATTTAAAATATATTATCACATAGTAAAACAAATTAATTTTTTCAAAAGTTCATGTGCAAATAAACTAGTTCTTTATTTATATATTTTTTTGACTTATCCTTTATATCACACCACATCCCCCTCCAAGTGGCTTGTCCCCATTTTTTATTTTTCTTCTTTTTGAATACACCACTATTTGAATATTTAGTAGTAACATATTTTTAATATTATGAAGATGAAAAAATTTTATTCTTGTATTGAGTAATGTCTTTATTTTTTTTTTCTGATAATATAAAAGTATTTAACTCATGACGACATCGTGTATTTATTTTATTTTCTAAATGAAAGGATGAAAAGTATTTTAATCAAAATAAATTTCATGAGGATTACTGCTGTAACCGACCTTTTTGCGAGGAGGATAAAAAAGAGGTTTAAATTGATTCCTAAAAATGAATCTTAAAAATCAATTTATTTGGAGTCGCCACTAAAATTTTTAACGGAAAAATTTGGAAAACCAATTTAAAATAAAAAGAAAAAGGCAACATGGTCTATGAAACCAGAGATGAGTTCAGGAGTCTATTTGAGTGTGGGAAATGTGTTAGGCACTCCACAACACCCATCCATATGAATGGTTACCTTAAACTAGTCAATTGAAATAGAATATGGCTTTAAATTTATTTCAATTATCCTTTTATTGACATGGATGCATGTTAAACAAGGAGGACAAAAACAACAAAATTGGCAAGCAAACAAATAGATATTTACAAAGGGCAGACTTGACCTAGGATGAAAGCCTAGAGCCTACATACCTCATGATAGGGATCAAAGTCCACGTAGTTTGACCAAAATAGTGTATCTATTGGTTGGTAATTTTTAATTTTTGTGCTGAGAATATGAGAGTTTAAATTAAATAGATTTTTGTAAACAAAATGGGATTGGAATTTGGTCTATGTGTTTTAATTTATAATAACCTAATTAATCTCGCTCTCCTGATCTCTTCATTTTCTCACCTTTTAAAATTTTTTTAATTTATTTTTGGAATTTTAATCTTTAATTCGAAATTTAAATGAAATTATTATAAAGAACGAACTTAATCATTTTGTAAATAATATGTTAAAAAAATATTTAATTAAGATATTTATTTTTGCATTATTATTGTTATTGTTATCATTATTTTAAACAAATATGTACAAATTTTCGGGGTCTAAGCAGATCAAAATCTCACATAATCCAAAGCACTCAAAAAGAACAATATTCTCATACGATGATTTTGTAAATAATGAAAAATATTTAATTAAGGTATTTATTTTTGTATTATTATTTTTAAAACAAATATGTACTAATTTTTAGAATCTAAAATCTCACATGATCCCAAGCACTATAGGAGAACAATACTCTCACACAATGATTTTGTAAATGATAGGAAATATTTAATTAAAGTATTTATCTTTGCATTATTATTATTCTTAAAACAAATATGTACTAATTTTTGGAATCTAAAATCTCACATGATCCCAGGCACTCGAGAAGAACAATATTTGCACACGATGATTTCATAAATGATAGAAAATATTTAATTAAAGTATTTATCTTTGCATTCTTATTATTATTTTTAAAACAAATATATACTAATTTTCGGAATCTAAGGAGATTAAAATCTCACATGATCCCAAGCACTTGAGGAAAACGATATTCTCACATGATGATGACATGACTTTATTTTTCATGTATTTTTATAAATTCTAAAATTAGAATTATTTAAGCCTTATTTTTAACAAGATCAATTCCCTTAAGCCTACGAGGACCCTAGTCCTATATAACACTTTAATTTTTATAAAATACCGATTTAATCATTTAGTAATAATAGAAAATATTAAAATATCTATTTTTGTGTTATTATCATTTATTTATTTTTAAACAAGTATGTACTAATTTTTAGGGTCTATGGAGATTAAAATCTCACACGACTCCAAACACTTAAGGAGAAAAATATTCTCACATGATGATTTTCTTAAAACCTTACTTATGGAACCAAGATTAGTCTTATATTCATATAAAAAAAAGTGGAAAAAAATAATGATAATTAAAAACCAAGCAATAAAAACAAAACAAAACAACAACAAAACAAATAATAATAATAATAATAATAATAAGACGCCCTTGCATGAACTTTCTAGGAAAAGGAAAGGCAACTTCCTACTGGTTCATTTTTCCCTACCTGATATATATACCTATGCACGCACATATATATTCATGTATATATATATATCTATATATATATATATACATATATTGGGTTTGCCTCCAAGTAACCATCAAACATGAAAGGTTTGTATGAGGCCATGATTTACTAAGATTCAAGATATGCCTGTGGACATCCCAAGAAGAAGAAAAAACAACCTCTTCTCAGTTCACTTTTTCCTTTTTACCTTATATGCATATATACCTGTGCACACATATATATAGGCATATATATATATATATATATACATTCTGGTTCTTTTCTTGGACTCTTGCCCTTATACATACTGTTGCACACACATATGTAGGCATATATATATATCACTCTTGCTCTTTGTTGGACTCTTGCCTTTATACATATCGATGCACACACATATGTAGGCATATATATATATATATATATATATCATTCTTGCTCTCTATTGGAATCTTGCCTTTATATATATATATATATATATATATATTTTATATCCTTAACATTAGCTTGCAACCAGTGAATCTAACATGATGAAGATAAATGATAAAACATGCCAACGTTGCACATTTTGAGCTAGGCTTCCCTCAAGCACAACCCGATATCAGAAAAAGGAAGATGACAACCAAGTTTCTGCATGCATTCATGGTAAACCAGGGAACAAAACTAGTGACAGGGAAAAAAGAAAATTGAGTAGCGAAATGAAGGAACCTGGCAGACACCTTCAACAGTGTTTTTTTTTTTTTTTTGCCTCTGTTTACATTTGTTTTAATGCATTTGAACAGAGGAGTTAGTTCTAGCCATGCTACCTGGTGAGCCGACGAAAGGAAGGCTAGGTGATGGCATGATTCTTCGGTTTGTGGCTTCGTGGTCTTTAGCTCAGTTTCGTCCTTTCTCGGCTTTAGCTCAGTCTCGGTGTGTTCTCCTTGTCTCGATGCTTCGAGTCTCTTTTTTTCTACTTCAGCTCAGTTTTTGCTCCCCCTTGGTTTCTTCCTTCTCTCTAGCAGCCTCTCAATTTCTTCCTTCTCTCTAGCAGTTCTTTGGTTTCTCCTTTCTCTCTGGCAGCCTTTTGATCTTCCCCTTATACGGTAGCCTTTCAATTTTCCCCTTCTCCAGCAGTGTTTCGGTTTCTCCCTTCTCTCTAGTAGCCTTTCAGTTTTCCACTTCTCTAGTAGTGTTTTGGTTTTCCCCCCCTCTCTAGCAATGTTTCAATTTTCCCTTCTATCTAGTAGTGTTTCGATTTTCCCCACCTCTTGCAGTGTTTTGATTTTCCCCTCTCTTCAGTAGTGTTTCGGTTTTCTCCTCCTCCCATAACAGTGTTTCCTTCTGCTCTTTTATCCTCCTCAGCTCCCCTCTTTGTCTCGAGACTCCCACCTTCATACTACAGCCCAGCCTGCATGTAGGGGAGACGTGCAATCCTCTACTATAAACTATATGCCACTTTTTCTCACTTCATGTCTGCTCCCCCTTTTTTTTTTCGATTATTCATATTATATTATATTTCTTTATCTTTTGATTTTATTTTAATTTTAATTTTTTTGATTTTAGTTATTTTCATTATTTATCTTTATTTTTGGATTTTTTTAATTTTCTATTTTTGGTGTTTATATTATTTTTCCCTTTTTATGATTTTTCATTATAAATATTATTGATTAATTCTTATTTTTTTGATTTTGATTTTGTTTGTCTTAAAGTCCTTCTATTATTCAGTTTTTTTTATTATTTTAAATTGTCTCCACTTGATAATATTATTTAAACTTCGGTCATTTTTATTTTCTTTATTTGTTTAATTATTAATTAATCAATTAATTAAGTAATTTTGAGTGATGTGTTCACAATTACTAACCATTAAGTAACATAGTAATGATATGAAGCTCAAAGTCTAGTATTTTTACAATTGATTAAGATTACAATCAAATCAGATCCTTGTTGTGCCACGCCGGTCCTTCATATAGGAGTTCTCTCTTATTTTATTTTATTTTTATTTAAAATTCTCTTCTCAGTTAAAAATTCCTTACCTTTACCTTTATCATTCCATTTCAAATATTTATTCATTAAACACAAAAAAGTTTAAATCCTAAAAGAACAAGAAGCTTTTGAAAGTCACTCAAAGAAAAAGAAATTCATGATTTGTCTTTTATTTTACTCATTTTTCTCACAATCTCAGGTAATGAGAATTACAGCTTGCACGTGAACATAGTAATTTAAATTTAACTTATACAAAGTCACATCTTGTTTAAAATATTAGGAATAGGCTTTTTCTTTCTAAAAGGAAAATTTAAGTTAGACTTTAATTACTTTTTTCCTTTTTATGTTTAGGCTAAATTTAATCTGAAACCCAATTCGATAGGAACTACATAAAATTATTTGTTTTATTAAAAAAAGTTTGGAAATTTAAAAAAGAGAGACTTTGTTAATAAAGAAAAGATACTTTTATAACATAATTCAGTCGTTTAGATATTAGAATTTTAAAAAGTGATTATATTATATATTATAATATACTAAAAAGTGTTAAATTGATATATCATAATTTTTTAAATAAAAAAATATACTATTATATATTCAAGTCAATCTAAACATAAACCCATTTTAAAAAATGCCAAAATTTTATTTGGACATCAAATTTAAAGTTCAAATATTTATTTTAGTTAAAGCTATTTTAGTTTTAAAATGTTTTATATTTTATATTAATTACAAAAATATTTTTTTCCCAAACAAGTTTATATGTTTAAAGAATATTTATGAAGAATACATTATGACAACTTCATTAATACTGTGCGGTTAACTCTCACGTCACTTTTTATTTAACTTCTAATTAGTATATTTTTATATAATGCAATGTTTTAAATATTTTTACTATCAAATTTTTATTCAATATATAATGAATGTATATAATTAAGTAATAATAATATGAAAAGTGTATTGTTTAATTTAAAAATTATAATTTGATTTTTAACAATTATGTATATACATCGTGATACAATTAAAAAATTATATACTTAACAAACTACTGATATATTAATAATTTATAGGATTGTAAAATTACCATGAACAAAAGACAAATGTAAGAACCTTATAAAGAATTCTTAAATAATGACTTTGAGAACTGCTTAATCAATTACTTGTTTGTCATTAAAGAGATTCTTTAACAAGTATGAATACTTACACAAATACACTTCTTTTTATGGTGTCTGTATTTGAGTTGTATAAGTAGCTAAATTTTGGGTACATATATACATATGATTGAATAGTTTTATCATTTGATCTGAATAGAGCCCCTCAAAGAAAATTTTTGTGAATTTATTATAGGAACATATACACATTTATTTTTATAATTTGTTTATTAATTTATTGTATAAACACACAGTACATACAACATGTATATGTGAAAAAAAATTTATAATTCACTATATGGATGTTATATAAATACTCTTAATTCAAAATCTAGTATTAATCATTGGGTTAAGATTTATATCAAATTTAAAGTTATCTTCTTTCTATTTGAATTTAAAATGATGGCTATTAGTTTTAGAACTTTCATGAATAGGCTTATTCTTCGAATACTTTAAACTAAAATTGTAATACCCTATTTTTTTCAAACGGTAATATATATATATATATATATATTCATTCATTTCCACCTTAAATATTTTATCACCCCAAATCATTCTTAACATTTCCTCTAAAAATATTTTATCATAATAATTACATCTTTCATCCCTACATAATTATTTTAAACACCCACTCATACCCACTATCCCACTTTAATTAAACTAATACTTCAATTATACTCCACTGATACTAATTTATTAATCTAATAAGAACCACTAACTCCCTTAGCAATATTTTTACATCAATTACAACTTAAAACATTATAAACTCCATCAAACACCCATCTTATCGTGCAGCAAGAACACCCTCGTCCAAGTTAGTGTGTTTGCCAGAATCCTCCACATTCAACTACTGTCATAGCCGTTGAAGGACCACTAGTGGTTGACCGACACACCCCAAGCCCCGCCGGCCTCCTAGAAAGCCCCACCAACCACCAATCGCCAAAAAATGATGCAATTTTCTAGCGATAAGCAGAACGCGAAACTGAGCTTTGATTCACAAAATTGGAGCATTTTTAAACCAATTAAACATAAGGCATCACTTTTTTCAGTGATTTCACACCTTCAATTTGGTCCAATTTGCTTAGAATTGAAGAAACCCCAACTTTGGTACTGTTCATACGTGAAAATCATTATTCATGAGAGAAAGTGAAGAAATAGAGCTCCATTCTATTTTTTACTTTAAATTAAGTTAGGATTATACTTCTGAAGTGAATTTCACACCTTTCTCCCTTGAAATTACTAATCAATTGTGAATTTTGGCTTCTGGATTAAAAAAACCCCAATTGATGGGTCTAGGGGCAATTTGGGAATTTAGTGAAATTTGTGTTCTTATGACTAGTTAAATTTTTTTATGCACCTAGGGAGTGATTTAGAATTTCTGAAAATTTTGTTTTGAATTTTAGAATGAATTTCTAATTTTTAGTAATTTTCCTAGATTTTTTATGAAGAAAAAGAAACGAAATTAGAAAGGGAAATTTGTTTGACTTGATTGGATAACAATAAATATTATTTAAGGTTAAATGAAAATTTTGAAATATTTTAGATGACCCTTAAGTGAAATTTGTGTGATGGTAGGTGTTAGAAATTTAATAAGTGCATAATGGAATAATTGAATAAAATAATAATAATAATGATAATAATAGTAGTAATGATAATAATAATGATAAAAATAATAGTAATAATAATAATAATAATAATAATAATAATAATAATAATAATAATAATAATAATAATAATAATAATAAAATGAAATATAGGTCATAAGTATTTTAAAGTATTAATTAAGAAAGTGACCCATAAATTTAATTTCCTAAAATTTAGTAAAGAAAAAGGTGAATTGGATAAAGGTGAATAATGAATAATTAATTAAGTTTGTGACATAATTAAATAATTAAATTTATGAAGACTGAATGTTAAGAGTATTATATTTAATGTTTTTAGGTGGTTAGAAAACTATCAGCAAAAGAATTATAGTCAAGGATAGGAGTTTGGTACACTCATCACAGGTGAGTAGATAATCTTAATTATGCAGAATATTATTTTAAATTATTTATGATGATTTTGAATATTGAATTATTTGAAATACTAAAATTTGAATTCAGAGGTGGTACGATTTTGAAATTTCTAATATCTGTACATGAATAATTATTTATTTTTAAAATATTGAGAATATGTCCAAAACAGAACCATGTAGCTAACAACAGTTAACGTTATCCATAGTGTACTATGATTGGTAATCTAATATGGTTGGGTATAATACTCTTACCACCATATTCTATTTGAGACTGAGGGCCATTATGACAGTTACTCAGAGTTTATGGCCGAATGAGTATAAGTTCTAATTTGTTATCACTAGCCTTGGGCTAGCTCTGTATTTTATAATTATGACTAGTTCTGTAGGATATTCTCAAATGTATTATGTTAATGATTATTCTTCGTTTGATATTATTGAATTATAACTATATGATATCTGGTTTAAAATTTTGAAAGGCATACCACAGTAAGCTTGCTCTAATTTTTGCAATATTAGTATTACCTATTCATTGAGTTTTCGCTTACTCCATTATTTAACATTTTTCAAATTCCAGCGCCGAACCAAAACATCCACCTTTAGAAATTTAATCTTGGTGATTAATTCCTTGGTGAGCATAGCCTACTGCTAGAGCTATGTCTTTCCTTATTTTTATGATTCAGTTTAGTCGCTCCCTTATATACAGGCTAAATATTTAATAAAATTACTATATATGTCTGAAAATGTCCGTATGTAGAATTATGAGACCTATGCTTTATTTAATGTGAATTTATATAAGTTTTGTCGTTATGAGGGTTTCAACGAGTTCAAGAGGATGAATGATACTTCATCCCCGTGCCGGACACACCCTACTGCCTCAGGTCGTGATATAAATTATGCCAACAAATTATATTAATCATCTTATATAAATATCTTCTTAATTATTCCTAAGCATTTGAATCAATTTTTTAAAATAGAATTATTTAAAATTTGCTGTATAAATATTCATGAGCATCCTTAAACATACATGAATTAAAAAAAAATTAAAACAAGTCTTCAATTAGTATATAATTTTTAGATTTTCACAAAAGCTTTCTAAGTAATTGAATAATGATCCTAAAATAGAATTAGAATTATGTTGAATACATTGTATATATTTCTCATTAATTATTCTGAATTATGGAAATAATATTCAAAATTTGCTCCATAATTATTCATGTGTTGGCGAGTGTTTCTTTGTTTTTTTTGGGACTCAAGTGTTGAAGATTATTCTTAAACATATTAGAATTCAAACAAATTTCAATAATTCTTCAATTAGTATATAATTTTTGGATTTACACATGAATTTCCTAATAATTTGATTTATTATTGTTATCAAAATGAGTTAAACCCTCCGGGTTGAACCTATGTAACCCACTAAAAAGTTGGACTGCGGTGTAATTTTTATCTCATTTAACATAGAATGGTCAAAATAACCTAGTTATTTAACCTGTACGTTAAATGAGTTAGTTCAGTAAGTTAGTAAGTTACTTCACTTAAGAGGTTTTGCAAAATAGTTAATTTAATATTTTAATATCTTAAAGTTATTTATAGTTTCAATTTTAGTTCTGTCAATTTGCATTATACTAAATTAGTCTCTTGACGTGTAATTCATATAATATGTATCTTAATTTATATGTTAGAAAAATATAGTTTTGGTCCTTATTGTTTCACTTAATTTTTAATAAGATCCTTATAGTTTAAAAGAATTTGTAATTAAGTCCATAGAGTTTAAATAAGTTCCAAATATATTTAGTCCCTATCATTATATCTTTTACAATATTCTGTGATATATGTGAGTTAATTTTACTTTATTATCTATTTTATCTCTTTTAATAACATAAATCACATATATTAAGAGTGTCAAGATAATATATGGTTACTTATATTAGAAAAATTTAATAGAATATATATTAGCATAATTCTAACAATGTTGGAGACTAAATTAAAACATTTGTAAAATTTAAGAATCCAGTTACAAATTTTTAAACTTTAAGGACCAAATTAATAATTAAATGAAACTATGGGACCAAAAAACATAATTTTTGTTTATTTCTTGGTATATTAAGTTAATATACATATATAGATTATTGGTTAGATTACTATTTGATCATAGCTGAGAATGTAGAATACATATATGATATAAATTAGAAGATAAATAAGAGACTCAAGTCAAAATACTAAAAAAAAATAAAATAAAAGAGTACTTTCAGCGTTAAACTTATAATTTAATTAAAAATAAATTAATGCATTTATTTTAATTGGATACTTAATTAAATAAACAATCATTAAATATACAAATTGAGATGGGGGAGGAAATATAGTAGTGATCCAAGTTGGATTATTTATGATCATATATATATATATATATATATATATATATATATTTTCCTCCCTTATATATATATATAAAAGCACTTTTGTGTTAGTTATTTTAAATTACACACTAACATAAGAGTATTCCAACAATTACGCCCTGTATCTTTCCACATTCCAGGCAAATCACACCCCTCTCATTCCTTTATATTTATGTGCTCTTCATGTCATCCTCATTCTGAATCTCATAACTAACTACTTCTCTCTCTCTCTTAAGACATCGATTGCTATCATCTTTCTAATAGAGTCATGGACAACTAGGACAAGGTCTAGGAAAAGCCCAAATTTCATGACCAAGTTGTTTATGTGTTTCAAATTGGTCTCATCCAAAGATGTAGCAGAATGTTGCGCAAGATATGACGATTGGCGCCACTGGAGAAAGAAAGGGCATGACAATCATTGTTTTTTATGGCAGGTTCTCAAGAAGGCTGTCTAAGTCCTCAATCTGAGTTTGTTTTGTTTTCCCAATGGTATTTAACAATTTTTGGCATTCTTTTTTATAGCTGAAGAAGATTAAGAACAGGATAGCGGTTGACAAAAACCAATTTTCCACATTAAGCGTCACCAAATTAGTGCAAAAATCAAACAAAATTTCAAAAGAAGAATGCAAAAATCATTAGATTGAAGTGCTTCCTTTTCTTTCTATAACTCATCTTCCCTCAGTTGATCTCCTTTATTAGCCTCGACAAGTTTAAACTCCTCATCGCGTAATGTGGCATCTTCTTCTTCTCCTCCTCATTTTTCAACAAATAATTGTGTAAATATATTTGGTTTTACAATTGGGAGGACATGGTTTTAATAATAATAACATGATTTTATGTTTGGTTATGATCATTAGCCTATTGGTTTTGGTCTTCTGGGTAAGTTCTTTGCTATCATATGTACCTCTTGTAGTCTATTGGTTTTGATCTTAAGGGGTAAGTATATTGATTCCATGGAGTGTAAGAAGAAGACCATAACATAAGTGTTGCTTAAGTTAAACCAAATTTTTAAATGTAAGTGTATGTGTGATCTGTACATATTTAGGAGAAGATGATGTTTTGAAGTATGTAGTTGAGTCTACTCAACCATTGACAAATGTATGCGTGCGATATGATATTTAAGAATTTTATTGTAAATAAATATCAATCATTTTTCTTGTTGCCATGATGGGCTCATTTTCTCAATCAATCCGTTAAGACGTTAAGCCATATGCTATTTTATATATATCAACAAGACTTGAAAGAAAAAGCGGGGGAATAAATTAAATCAAAATGAGATTAAATAACGAAACTAAAATCTCACATCAAATTAACAAATCAAATTGGAACGAATAAAATAAACAAAAAATAAAGTAAAAATTAAATTAGGATAAAATATAATATAAGTATCGATAACAAGTAAAATTTGAAAAAAAGTTAAGAAATTAGAAACATATTTTAACCACAAATATAATTACACTTAAGCCGTATGAAAAGATATTTAGGTATAGACTTTCTTGCAGTTGAAGACGAGATGGATTCTTTGACTCTTCCTCCTAGTTAATTTCAACATCTTTTTCTTCGTAAAAGAAAAAAAGAATTATTGCTTTCTCTATCTTTTGAACAGATTGTGATTTTTTTTTTTAAATTTTTGCAACGAGGTTGAAGTTTATTAATAGTATTTATTTGATTGGATTATTGATCACGTATAATTTGCAGCTTTGCTATACTTACAATTAATATAACTTTCAGCGGTAAAATATTTATTGGATAAAATTTTGTGTGTGTGTATACATAAAATGAAAATATGTATATATATTAATAAAACTTTTAAGTTATTAAAATGTTTTAGTAATTTAATTGCAGAGTGGAAAACCAGTTATTATCTACTGATAATGGATTCATCTCAATTAGATGGCCATTAGGCCAAGCATTTAAAAATTAGGTTTAAATTTGAGCTAAAAAATTTTACTCATGTATATGAAGTCTATATAATCATGTATCCAATTTAGATTATATATAATATTAAACCAATTAAGCATATATTGTTATTATACTTGTAATTCATATGTTACATATTTGTTATCATCAAAACTTATTACATAAAACCCTAAGACAATTGGATTCATAAATAAATTTAAAAAGAATTGAGATTAAAATATTAATATAATAAATTATTTTAAATTGACATATAATAAGCACATTTTGATATGTCATTACCACTTCCTCTTATTATGCCACATATCTGGTGATTGTACCGATGCAATAAGATGTCTAGACTTTTTTCATAAATAATTTTGTTATACATTTAAAAGAATAAGAAAAAAAAAGAGAAAGTAAGTAAATAATTTATAAAAATCAAAATAAATGGAAAAGACACTTTGTAATTTAAATATCTCTCCAAAAGAATCCTAATAAACATAACAAAAAATTAACACAATAAAAGATTGATGGTACATTGCTGTAAGAAGCCAACTCGTGACCAGACCAATGTGCATACTAAGGTCAGACCTAGCCTAATATTTAGTTGGGCCATATTTGGTCATAGATTAGCCTAACCCATGAAGAAGTCTAGTCTCAATGTGATGAAGGTGTTTAAGAGGCTTTGTTTGGAATTAAATCCAATCCTCATATATAACTCATAAGTGAAGTAGTTAATTAATAGTTATTTCACCAATCAATGCCATAGAAATAAAGTAATTTATGTTTGTTTAGAATAATTGTGTGATTGTGAACACATAACATTATTCTGAGAAGTGTGTAGAATATCTTAAACCGAATCCAATAACTTGGCGATATCTTCTTATATTTATTCCATAAAATTGATAAAGTATCAGTGACACCTACTTCTTGTTTTGGATCTCTGTCCAAGGATTACCTTCGATAAGGGTTTAGGGTACATTCTTGAATTAGAATCTCTTACATTATTTTATAGTAAAATATTTGGTGTCATTACAAAGATGATTATATGAGTATAATTATTATGTGACATGTTAAGGGGAAGACATTTAATAATAACTTCTTAAAATATGTTGATTGTATATCACTTTAAAACAATATCTCATTTTTATATTTTACCCCTTTAAATTTTATATCTAAACTTTTTTTCTTTTCCAATTTGCCTCATCTACTTTCTTTTTGCAGTATCTCCGCCACTTTTTATTTCTTTGTAATTGCTACAAAAATAGTAGTTTATAAATTTGTTAATTCACTCTTGTCCTCATTTTATTTTCTAATTACTCCTTGTATTTCTAATTTATCTTTATTTTCAATTTATAAACTAATGTTTTAGTAGGGTTTATGGTAAAATAACGAATATAAGTGGTAAGTTGAACATTTTTAAAAAAATGGTTTCATAAATAAGTTTAAAAAAATATTGATGTTAAAATATAGATATAATAAAAATTTTAAATTGGCATATAGTGAGTATATATTAATATGTCATTACCACTTCCTCTTATTATGCAAAATATATGATGAATGCACCAATGCAATCACTTGTGTAGACTTTTTATATATAATTTTACGATACATTTAAAAAATAAAAAAAGAGAAAGTAAGTAAATAATTTATAAAAATTAAAAAAATGGAAAGATACTTTGAAATCTACTCTTACACTTGCAAACCCATACTCGTAATGCCGAGCCTCCTAATTTAGCAACTTCATAATATATTTTCGCGTTATTCATTTGCAAAACTTTAAAACTTAAATCGTCAATAAAAGTTTGTTTGTTAATGTGAGTCTGTTTAGATGTTTAAAATGATTTGAATTAAATCTTTGTATTATTACGTATTCTATTGACTAATAATTTCATTTGGTCAAAGTTAACCTTCTTCGGAGAAACTTTGAGAAGTGTAAAGGTTAATTGAGTGTTTTTCATACTAATGTCGACCTGATCATTAGTTCAATTTGGATATATCAGGATTGGGCTTTTTTTGTTTTTTTAATGCAAGCTTAAGTTAGACTTCAATTACTTTTTAATGTTTAGGCTAAATTTAATCCGAAACCCAATTCGACCAAAGTTGGATAAAATTATTTGTTTTATTCAAATAAATTTTAGAAATTTTGAAAACAGAGACGTTTTAAAAAAAGAATATATACTTTTATAACATAATTCAGTCATTCAGATATTAAAATTTTTTAAATTGATTATATTATATATTTTAATATACTAAAAAGTATTAAATTGATATATTTGTAATATTAAGTTTAAGAAATATTTAAGTAAAATTTTTAAATACATGAGACTAAGTTTTCCGTAAGAATCATAGTCCATGGACACAATTTTCTTAGAGAAAACTAATAATATAATGTTGACCGCTGGACTTTGAAAATCTGATAGATGAAACTTTATTTAAGGAATAATTAAGTGATAATTTTCCTTCTATTTTAAAATTTCTTAAATTGACAGATCATAAAAATATAAAAAGAGAATACTCTAAATAAGGATCTCGGGGTGTGGTGGTCCTTGGCCCCCTGTGACTGTCTTATTAGTACGCGTACGTATATGTTTAATGGGGGAAGGGAGAATAGAGGGGGTACCATCCAGTGTGAGTGTGGATCCTTTTGCAATTTTGTACCGAAATGGTTTGGTCCTTCACAACTTGCACTAAAGCAATGACATACAGTTACTCTAACTGCTCCTCCTATTCCTTTGTAACGGCAACACTTCATTGTATTGTGAAACTTTAAAAAACTGTAATTTTGAAAAAAAAAAAAAGTCATACCAATTTAGCTTCTTATTAAATGTATGAGTTGTATTTCAAAATAATTAGTCCCACATTGCTTAAAATAACTACCCACTTATTTTTAAAGCTCTATAAATATCACTCTTCATATTTGTTGTAATACATTATATACTTTTGTAAATTTTGATCTTGAGGTTTTTGCTCAAGCAAAACTTGTCAAGGTACACTACTTTATTTCTTTCCCTTCTATCGTTTTGGATGCTTGTTAGTACGTAAATTAGCTCACCTAGCGTACTTGTTATTATTATTTTTTTAAAAAAAGAAGAATTTATCCACTTCTAAATTTGAGATTTACATCTATTGAGTTTTAGTTTGTAATACCATGAGTATTATTACTTCTGCTCATAATTTTCCTATTTTAAAAATTTGAAGGAAAAATTAATTCATATGAGTATGCATTTTACTTTTTTTTATTTTTTTTTATTTTATCGTTTTTCATTAAAAATTACAACTCTATTATTTTTGAATTCAAGATGGAAATACTTCGTCTGCTAATCTACCTATAGTGTTACTGCAACTTTTATTGTTTTGTGTTTAATAGCATCTTGCTTTGATATTGTAAACTAAAGAAAATCCATATCTTAACGTTGATGTTAGGTGTCCTTTAGAAATTTCTGATTGCTGTGTGTTCTGTGTTTGTTTACTATTGTATGTTAATTATATCAATGCAAATGCACTGTATCTTTGGCAATGCCTTTGAGCTATTACGTTGATATGAATATTTAATTTGGTTTATAGAAGGCTTGAGTTATCTTTTTATCTCTATATTTATTTTTAAAAAAAGCTTACTTAATTCATATGATATTTTGATTATGAGTGGTTGAAGTTGAACTATGCTAGTCTAAAACATAAGAGATACCATAATAAAAACATTATATGTTTTTTACTTGTTGGCTATGACACTTAGATAAGTTTAAAATATGCTTAAGCAATATGATATATGTGTCTCTTGTATTGAGGATTATCATGTGAAATTTTAATGTCAATTGTTAATTGATCATTGTTATTTTGTAAAATTCTAATTTTAATTAGATTGAACAATGATTGTATTGAGAATACTTATTTAATTGTTTTATATGTATTGAAAAAATAGTTTAATGGCTAGTGTGATAAAATTTTAAAGGTAAAAATAATATAAGTTTTAGTTTAGATTTCATGTCGAGAGCAACAATTTTAATTGCATAATTAACAATTATGAAATAAACAAATTGAAACGAGGGTAGAAACAATCAATTTTAAAAGAGCCTTAACTTAGACAAGTAGTAAATATAGGAGTGATCCAAGCTGGATTATTTATGATCATATATATATATATATATATTTATATATTTTTCTCCTTTTATATATATGTATATATATATCTAAGAACACTTTCGCGTTAGTTATTTTATATTACAATACACGCTAACATAAGAGTATTAAGAGTATTCTAACAACAATGCTATTATCTCCCTATATCACTCCACATTCGACGCAAATCACACCCCTCACTCTTTTATATATATGTGCTCATCATGTTTTCTTTTGCCCTGAATCCCATAGCCAACTACTTCTTTCTCTCTCTTAAGACATTGATCGCTTTCATCTTTCTCATGGAGTCTTCTAGGATGACCAAGACAAGGTCCAAGAAAAGATCAAGTTTCATGACTAGATGTTTCCTTGTTTCAACGAAGTATGGAGGAATGCAACGAAGTATGTGGTGATTGGCGCTGCTGGAAAAAGAAAGCGGATGACAGTCATTGTTTTTGGCTGCAAGTTCTTAAGAAGGCATTGAACGAGACAACTTTGGTATGTTTTGTCTTTCTCTAAGTCTTCAATCTTTGTCTGAGTTTGTTTTATTTTTTTGATGGTATTTAACAATTTCTGGCATTCTTTTTTACAGCTAAAGAAGATTAAGAATAGGAAAAAAGCTAAGAAAAACCAAAATTTTACATCAAGCAGCACCAAACTAGAGCCAAAATCAGGAAACATTTTAAAAAAAGAGTGCAAAAGCAATCCGTCATCATTGGATTCAATTAGTCTATTGATCACACAAGTAGTTATGAATTTGTCAATTGATGAGCATTTTAACTAATATTGCCCTTTTTTTATTATGAAAAAAATACACAAACTCCTTAATGTTAGAATATGATCAAAATACTCTAAAAAAATAATATTAATTTTGATTAAACTATAATTTATTTTAGAAAATTAACTGTTAATTCAATATTTTTTTTTGTTAAAAATTGTAGATTCAATATATTTTAAATTTTAAACTGGACTATTTTTGTATTAGTCAAATATATATTCGATACTTGTTATATTATATAAATCTTCTAAAAGTATTTCAGTCAAAATAAATCATATGTAGTTAATTATTTACTATAAGAGAAGTTAGTATATTACATATTTTTATTTTGAAGTTGAAGATTATTAATATTGAAAATAGAAAAAGTAACTGTGTAATTTAGACATCTCTCCACAAAAACATATCCTAATAATATAAAAAAAATTAACATAGTAAAAGATTGATGGTACTTCGCTGTAGAAGCCAACTTTATACTTGACCAATGAAATTGATATTAAATTAATACCTCCACAAAATTGATAAAGTACCACTGACGCCTACTTCGTGTTTAGGATCTTTGTTTAAGGATAAGAACTATCCATATGTCTAATTTATTTTTATTTTTAATTTATAAGTTAATGTTTTTGTGGGAGTTATTGTAAAATAAAAAGTATAAGTGGTAAATTAAAATTTTCAATAAAAAAAAGTTGGATTTATAAATAATTTTTAAAAAATATTGAGGTAAAAATATAGGTTTAATAAATTGTTTTAAGTTGACATATAAAGAGTATATTTTGATACGTACCATTTCTTCTTATTGTACTATATATATGATGATTGTGCCGATACAATCAGTTGTATAGACCATTTTTTATATAATTTTTGTTTATAAATTTTAAAAGCATAAGAAGAAAAAGAGAAAATAGGTAAATAATTTATAAATAGTTAGAATTTTTAAAGAAAGAAAATATAATTTTAAAACATAATTCAATCTGTTTTGTTTTTTTGGGGCCAAAATAACATAAGTCAGACATTCAGATATTAAATTTATTAAATGCCATTATATTATATATTTTAATATACTAAAAATTATTAAATTGATATATCATAATTTTTATATAAAAATATATACTATTATACATTCTAGCCAATCTGGATATAAATCCGTTTCTAAAAAAATGCCTAAATTTAATATGGACATCAAATTTATTGTTCAAATTTTTTTATTAAGGTATTAGTTTTAAAATACTTTTTATATTTTGTATTAATCATAAAAATATTTTTTTTCTTTCAAATAAATTTATATATTTAAAAAATAGTTATAAAAGACACGTTAGGACGACATTATTAATATTGTACCGTTATCTCTCAAGCCGCTTTTTATTTAATGTCTAATTAGCATATTTTTATGTTTTTAAATCTTTGCTAAAATTTTCAATTAATATATGATAAATGTATGTATATGGTTAATTCATAATAACCTAAAAATATATAAATTAATTTAAAAATTATAAAATTACTTACAATAATTATATACGGGCATAATTGATAAATTATAATTAGGTCTAGTATTATTAATTTATAGTACTGTAAAATTACCACTGATGAAAGACAAATATGAGAACCCTATAGAGGGTTCTTAAAGAATGACTTTGAGAACCGTTTAGTCAATTACTTGTTTATTGTTAAGGAGATTCTTTTAAAAAGTATGAATATTTACACAAATATACGTTTTTTTAGGTATCCATATTGAAAAAATATTAATTAGCCCTAATACACTTAGGTGGCAACTGATTTGATGTATTAGTTTCAATAAAATTATTCGAAAAAAAAAATGTGGACCATTAAAAGAATGATGTTATTAAAATTAGTACATTACATCAGCTACTACCTAAGTGTACCAGAACTAGTAAATATCTTTTCGTCTGTATTTGAGTTGTATAAGCAACTATGATTGAATAGCTTTATCATAAGAGTTTGAATACAGCCCCTCCAGAAAACTTCTATGGATTTATTGTATGAGCATATACACATTTATTTCTATATATATATTTTAATTAATTTAGTGTATAGACACACAATACATACAACATGCATATGTAAGAGAATTTTATAAATCACTGGGACATGTACAGACACATGTTGCTTTTATTTTCAAATGCAAATTAATACATTAACTAAACTTCGAAGACTAAAGGTAATTATATCTAATAATTTAAACATACTATTATTTGAAGTGTATAACAGTAGCTTTTAAAAATTTATGTCTTCAGATACGATATTTAGCAGGTAATTTTTTTATGAATCATTGTAGATTTTAGAAAATGAAATCCATTTATGCACTGAAATTTGAACCCAATACTTGAAATAAAAATAAGACTGAAAGCTAATATGATTTAAAAGAAATTTGAGCTAAATACATAAACGAAAAATATTTTTTCAAAAAATTCCAAAATTCTTGATTAATTCATTTACATTTTTTTTAGAAAAAAAATATCAGAGATTATAGTTATATTGGGCTGATTCTATTAGAATATTTTTAATATTATACGGATTAGTATTAATTTTACTATTAGATTAATCTCTTGTTATAACTAATTAGGCAATTATTATTATAATTGATAAACTAAGAATGTATTGAGTTTATATTCATTGTGGGTAATCAGTGATAGGTTAGATTATTCACAAGCCCACTAGGCAAAGACCCAACCTATAGTCCAAGAGCATCAGTAATTATTCCATCAGATTGCTAATTAAGAGTTAATTACTAAAAGAGAGTTAATGGACTTCCTTTTCTTCGAATAATGAAATAGGAAACTATTTTAAAGGATATATGAGGATTTTATTTTAATAATATAATTAATTATTATTATTATTAAAATAAAACCTTATAAATTACCTTGTGTGCCCTAATTTTGAAACACTACGATAACTTTATCTAGTGGTTATCTATTCTGAGGTCTCTATTGGATATTGTGGTTTGACTTTTTTTCTAGTAGAACGTAACTAACACTATGTCATCTTCATTAGGTTTGATCTTAATAAGTTGAAATATCCCTATTCTGTGTTCATATATTATGCAAAATTATTACATGACTTCAAATGGTATCAGAGCTTTTATAGGGTATGAAATTTTTTATTTTATTTTTGTTTTGTTTTTCTGGTTTCGAAATTCCTCAACGCCTATAGTCATCAGAATTTTTTTGTTGATTTCGTTCTTTCCTTTCCTGGTCACTGCGGTTGACGATCACCATCACTAGTGGCACACCTTTGGTTGATAGCCACTGATGATTCATGTCACCGACACCCCTCAATCGAAAAACTCTTTCCTAATTTCAAATTGTAATCACCGTTGAAATACCAAATTTTTTTGAATGAACAATCACTCTAATGGAAGGAAATTAGTCGAAATCAACAGAGGGGATTTGTAGATCATGAATTGACGATCATTTTGATTCCTGTTTTGATGCAAGAATCACTGATAATAGTTGTGTCAAGATCTGGGTTAGTCGGGATTAACCTACCAAAGGTTGAAGATTCGCCCACATGCCTTGTTGGCATGTCAGACTCACGTACAGGTCATATGAGCCCCAAACCTCCACAGTTCACTTTCATTGCCGATCATATGAGCCACAAACCTCTACAATTCACTTCCACTCACCCTATTCTAAATTATAATGATTTTTTCAGAATTTTTTAATCCCTAGAAATAGGAGTTTTTAAATTTCTTGAACATTTAAAGTCTTAGAATAGTATGTAACTGAGGTATTTTGACTTGAGAAAATTTTGGTACAAACTAGATATAGTGAGGAACAACATATTTAGTTCACTCTTCCTGATTGTGTATGAATAAATTAAAATTAATTTCTTTATATTTTTTTGGTATTTTATTCCTAATTTAGGCACGTATCTTAAAGAATAAGTTGCATACGGAATCTGTTGTGACTTTGGGTCACATACACCTATTGATTGTGTGCTCGCCTATCATGGGCCCAATCATAATAGTATTAGCTTAATGAAATCCCATTGTTGTGGTTATTGTCTGTTTACTCAAGAAAGCACGAACTGAATCTTTAAGGGAGAGGTTACTATTGAGGCAACCAGTAGTAGGAAGTATGATTATGTTGATGATGGACATGTCTCATCAGTGTGACAATGTTAATATAATTTTGTGAATAAGGCCTGTTTATGACCTATCAGCAATGATTTGTTGATTGATGTATTCATGGTTTCTCATATCCTATCGATATAGAGATTGTGGGTGCATTTTGTGTTGTTTCTCTCAATAATATGTTTCCTTGGTGTATATGAGTTTTCTGGATTTATCATAGTCCAAGCCTTTAGGTAGGATATGATAAATATTTTGTTACATAGTTGCTGAAGATAAGTCTTGTTATGGAAATTTTGTTATATAATTATGTGTTTGGGACATAATTATATGTTTCTTATTTGTTTTCCCTCAGCTTCTCTGTTCCTACAACTATTTGTGGTGAAAGCTCTGAACAGGAGAGACTATGATGATTGGATTGAGTCCTTTGATATGTATATGACGATCACCAAGGAAAGTTTGGGTATGAGAGAACCTAAGCCAGCAGATCTCACCGCTGAGTCTAGCGCTACTAACAAGGCTTACCATAAGTAGTGGTATAAGTCCAATAGGATTTGTCTGACTATCATCAAGTATACAAATGAGATGACTATCAGACAAAGTATTCCTAAGAAGGATATAGCAGTTGAGTATCTCAAAGCGGTCATGAGAAATTCAAGAAGTCAGATAAGACTTAAAAAGCTTATTATCTCTCTTTGCTTGATAACATTCACTATGATGGAGTGTTGGGAGTGTATAAGCACATGATGAAGCTTATTAACTACTATAACAAGCTAAAGTCCTATGGTGTGGACTTGGATGAGAGCTACTTGGTTTATAGAGTTTTCTAATCCCTTCTTGCTGAATATGAGGTCTTGAGAAGTACTTATAATTCCTAAAAGTTAGAGTGGTCTATTGATCATATGATGTCCATAATGACTTAAGAAGAATAATCAATAAAGAAAGTGAATTCTCACAATTAATGAACTATATTTCACATGGTTCATCCAGCAAGGCAGGAAATATGAAATTGGAAGGAAAGAGAAGTGAAGGTAAAGCCTATAGCAAGAAACTGTTTGGACCCAAGAAAAACAATAAGAATAATAAGGGTCAAAAGAATAAATCATTTAAGGGTAAATGTCATTATTGTAAGAGGCATGACTATAAAATCTCTTATTGCTTCAAGTTGAAGAATAGGCATGAGAATGAAGGGCTTAGAGATAAGAGGAGCCTAAATGAAAGAGAAAGAACCATCCTTGGTGTGGAAGGAAGTTCGATTGCAGTTAGCAGTATAGACACTGTAATCTTAAGCTTGTATTTTAGACATTGTTCGACTTAATGCAATGTAGATTACACTCCTTCATCAAGGAGGAATTTGATTTCCAGTTTTGTATTAAATAGATGTGTTTATCTTATTTTAGCAAGGAAATGAAAGAATTAATATTTTTTGTGATTATGTTATTGTTGGGTCAATTTCGTTGATGGATGGATTATGTTATTTGAATATGAATGTTAGTCTTGATTATCTACTCGCTGCATATATTAATGCAACAATAGGACACAAACGCAGAAGAATTGAAGAAAATTCTTTTATGTTATGGCATCGGCTTTGGGGACTTATCTCCAAAGGGAGATTAGAAAGATGGTCAGGCAAGGAATATTTCGTTACTTAGATTTCTTAGATTTTGAATCCTATGTTGCATGTATTATGGGAAAACTTCTCAGTGCAACTTGAATTTAAAGGGGCAAATAGATATGAAAATATTTCAGATTAGATCCACACAAATTTAGTAAACTTATAACACCTATTGCCATGGGTAGATTTGTTGCATGAAACGTCTGAATCGATGCCTTTAAGGCATTTGAGGCTACTATTGAATTAAAGTCTGGGAAGGTAATAAAAAATGTAAGATCAAATAGAGGTGGTGGATATTATGGGAGGTATACTGAAACAGAAAGAAACCTTAGACCTTATGCTCTATTCTTACAGAAATAAAGAATTGAAGCTCAGTATACTATGCCTCACACTCCATAACAAAATAGAGTTGCTGAGAGGCGTAATCGCACCTTGATAGATATGGTTAGATGCATGACCAGTCATTCTTCCTTACTAAAGTTTCTATGGGGTGATAGCCTTAAGACAATAGCTTATATCCTAAATCAAGTTCCAAGTAAGTCTGTTGAAAAAACCCCATATGAACTTTTCACTGTAAGAAGCCTAGTCTAAGACACCTTCGCATATAGGGTTGTAAAGTAGAGGTAAGACCTTATAATCCTCAGCTCAAGAAACTTGATTTCAGGACTAGCAATAGATTTTTCGTTGGGTATTGTTTAGGATCCAAAAAATGCATATTTTAATTGTCCTAATCATACTACCAGGGTTATTGAATATGATAGAGCGTTTTATTTTAAGGATGACTCGGATAGTAGGAGTGATGTTCCTAGAGTAATCAATCTGCATTATGAGGATTCCATCTTACCCATGCCATCTTTGTCATCTCTACCTATGGATTATGCTATTAAAGATGAAACTTTTATTAAGAATCTAGTTGATCTTATTGTGGAAACTCCTACAGCTGATGTAGGAAATCAGTCGTTAATTTGAGATGATCATAGAAGATTTATAGACCTGCAATTTCAATTGATTACATAGTGTACTTGTAGAAATTTGAGTCAGACATTGTTGATGACTCAGATTTTTGTCTCTTTTTAATGAAGTTGTGTCAGGTCTTCATTCATCTAAGTGGTTAAAGATTATGAATAATAAAAATTACCTTCATACACTATAACAATAAGTGGGAACTTGTTAAGTTACTAAATGGAAGTTGAAAATAACATCACTGGATGAAAACTTGCATGAGGATGTGTTATATATGGATGACATTTTTATTGGCCAGTAACTCAGTGTGCTCATTAAATGAGACAAAGCACATCTTGTCATGCCATTTTAATATGAAAGATCCAGGTGAATCTTCTTTTGTTTTGGGAATTCAGATTCATCATGAAAGATCTTGTGGCATTCTTGGATTGTTTCGAGCAACCTATATTGGACGAGTGCTGAAGAAATTTAATATGTATTCTTGCACTCCTTGAGCTACACTTGTGTAGAGTGGTGATAGGTTGTTTAAATCGCTACGTCCTAAATGATAATAAGAGAACTTTAATGGATCAAGTTCCATGTGAATCTATTGTTGATAGCCTAATATAGGCCCAGGTGTGCCCACGTTTAGACATTGTTTTTCTTATTGGTGTGCTTGGCAGATATTTAAGTGATTTAGGTATGATCATTTGAAGGCTACAATGACAATTATGAGGTACATATAGGGTAAAAAACATTCCATGTTGACTATCTAGAAATTTGAATCATTTATGAATAGTGGGATATTATAATTCAGATTATACATCATTTGTTGATGATCTTGAACCCACTTATGATTACATTTATATGATGTTTTGAAAGAGCTTTTTTTTTAAAAAAGTGTCAAATGGACATTCATAGCTGCCTCATATATAAGTGAAGAGTATGTCACTAGTTTTGTGATAATCACTCATCAGGGAATATGGTCAAGGAAATTAATTTTCGTTATGCATATATTTTAAGTTTTGACCATTTTGTTACGACATGACTCTATTGTGAGCTTCTCTCAAAGTTAAAGGAATTTTAGTTGCATTAAAATTTTGATACTGAATTCCTATTTATTGGAGAGAAGATCTATGAATCTCATACTCATTTTGGGTGATCCGTTTACCAAGACAAACCTATTAAAGTTTTGGAAACATATGAGTCTTGGGTGTATTCAAATTTTGATGGTTGGTTCGGTGAGAGTTTGAGTTATGTTCTTAAGGAACACTCTGGTATATTTTGACACTTACAATATTTGTTTGCCTATCGGATTCAATGTTTTGGTTATGCCAAAATTTTGGATATAATTCAAAATTGATATTTGCTGGCATTTATTATAATGTTTTCCTTATCAAATTCAATATCCTTGATTTATGATTTCATTTATGAATTTTCGTTATCTTAGACTTGTATGGTTCACATTTGCAGTGAGCACATGATGACGGATTTATTGACCAAAAGCCTACCCATAAGAGTAATTCAAATCATATAACTCATATTGGTCTTGTTGAATTTTGATGTAGCCTTGGTCTAGTAGGAGTGTGAGTTGAGTCCTTGAGGGGCTTTTATGGTGCAATTTGACGCCAAATTTTTAAGTTAAGTCCTTAAGGGACTTTTGCATTATAATATGATGCTGATTCAAATGTCATTTTGTATTTCACTCTATTTAGATATTGAAACTAATTTATGACAATGTTAATATCAATTGTTTCCTTGTGTGTGGTTTCATTTATGAATTTTGTATATCTTATAAATATACACACATTCATGTGTTTATGTGAATGTTAATTGCTTAATGTATTCATTGATTAACCTAATAATTTAATTAATGCTATTCAAGTGGGAGACTGTTAGAATATTTTTAATATTATATGGATTAGCATTAATTTTACTATTAGATTAATCTCTTGTTATGACTAATTAGGAAATTAATATTATAATTAATAAACTAAGAATAGATTGGGTTTATATTTATTGTGGCTAATTAGTGATGGGTGAGATTATCCATGAGCCCACTGGGTAGAGAACCAACCTACAGTCCAAGAGTATTAGTAATTATTCCATCAGATTGCTAATTAAGAGTTAATTACTAAGAAAGGTTAATGGGCTTCCTTTTCTTTGAATAATGAAAAATGGAAACTATTTTAAAGGACATTTGAGGATTTTATTTTAATAATATAATTAATTATTATTATTAATATAAAACCCTATAAATTACCTTGTTGAATGCCCTAATTTTGAAACACTACGATAACTCTCTTTGGTGGTTGTCTACTTTGAGGTCCCTCTTGGGTATTGTGGGTTGACATATTTATCTGGTAGAACGTAACTAACACTATGTCATCTTCATCAGGTCAGATCTTAATAAGCTGAAATCTCCTTATTTTGTGTTCATGTATTATGTAAAATTATTACATGACTTCAAATCCCTCTCCAACACGTGTATATATGTAATTTTATGGCACTCATATATAATTTTTAATTCATATATGTATAAATATTTAAAAATAATAATAAAGCTTAGAGAAATTTATAATCATTTTTTGTTTTTACTTGGAAGACACTATAAGAGAGATGATTTAAAATGGAAAGAATATAGTTATAGAGAATATAATGTATTTATTTACAAGAGATATCATATCATGGGAGCCAAATCAAGTGGGTGTATGAATGGAAGATCAAAATAAAATTTAAAAGTATTCACATTTTTTGGAACCAGATTGTCAATTTGACCCATTTTAAATATTCATGCATCTTATGTATTAATATATCTTTAAAATTCAAAAATTCAAATGCCAGTGTACGTGAGTATACCCTCTTAATCAGTTAATTGATATATATATATATATATATATATCTATATAAATATATATAAAATAACCAAGTTAAGACCTACACTTTAAGAAGTAACCGCTAATTTAATAAGATTTCATTCAATTAATATTGTAAATACTAAAAACTTATAGATAAATATTTTGGTTGCTCATTAGCATAAAAAAATGAATCACAGTTGATCTCTTTTAGTTTAAAAACTGGCTTATTTTATTTGACTTATGATGTGTCATTCAATACTTTTACATTTTATTAAACAATTTAATCATTTTATGATATTTTAAACTCAAATTATGATTAAAAAATGAGAAAATTAGAATTTTGGTCTCTTACTTTTGGCCTTAAAATCAATTTGATCCTCCAATGATAGAAAGTATTAAAATGGTCCTCCAAAGATTAAATTTTTTAGAAAATATAGGTCCTCCAAATATCAATTTAGTCCTCTATAAGGACCAATTCCATTCACTTTTTTTTTTATCTTTGGATGATCATTTGATACTTTCCATCTTTTGAGGACCAAATTAATACTTTAACCAAAAGTGAGAGACTAAAATTATATTTTTCTCTTAAAAAAATACATGAATGTTAAGAAGATGACCAATTTTGAAAGTTTCAAAATTACTATTGAAATTAATTAGTGGACATTTTTAAATTCAAAATATCAACTTCATCTTTAAATTTTAGAAGGGTACCATCCAAATTAAGATAAAATCTTTAGTATACTCAGAATTTTAAGTGCACTAATACACCATGTTATAATGTAAGTACATATTTGTAATATTATGATTTTTGGTTGATATTATTAAAATTATGTTCCTATATTATAACTGATGCACCCAAAATCGTAAGTGCACTAAAAATAACACCTTAAATTAATCTTATGAGTTAAATTACATATTTTAGACTGTAGAAAATTTTAAATTTACATAAATTATATGACATATAATATTAAATAATTATATTATATATAAAATAATAAAACAATAGAAATCATTATACCCACAATGACAAAGCACTTAACACTCTTTTTATTCATATGTCCCTTGTCATATATACTTCGCATGGTACTTAGGCCCAAACACAAGCAGTAACTAAAAAAAATGATATTTTATTATAATTAGTCTCTTAATTTACAAAAAATATTCAAATATTTACTTTCTCTAATTAACACCATCAAGATGCTTAACAGAATTAATTTGTCGTATAAGGAGTATTTGTAATCTTTATGAAGTAGTACTTGTGAAACAAAAACTAATGGGCTCTCCTATCTTCAAACCTTTTTGTTCTATAATTTCATTAGCCTAACTGATTTCTTTCAATTTTACGAGTATCGTTACTAAGTAGGACTGTTCATGGGTTAGGTTGGCCTGGGTTTCACTTGGATCCGAGTCTTGGCCTAGTGATATGACAAGATCTACATTTTAAGCTTGTTGTTGGGGCGCGGCTTGAAAAGAAATAGTATGCATACCAGACCAAATTGAACCATACTGGGACTACTGAGTGTGAGGGTAACAAGAGAGTAAGAGTGAGGGATCAAGAGCGACAAAGTCAAGAATTGAGAGTCAAAAGATTTTCTAGCTGAGAGCGAGAGAGATGATGAGTGAATAGTGATAAATTTAACCTCTAAGACTTCAATTTGCCTCTACGATCTCCATTTTATGTGATCTTTGTCCTTCGAATTACTAATATTCAAGCAAAAAGAGCAAGAGAGAATTAGCGCAACATGAGCAAGAGAGATCAATGAAGAGAGTTGAGTTTTAAGGGAGATCTAAGGACTGAACAAGTTGAGGTGCGAGACAAGCAGTGATTTCCTACAGTACTATAGAATTTGTAGTACTGTTATGGACCATTAGAACTTGATCCAATGGTCCACAAATTTTACATAAAATTTTTAATTTTATTGTAAAAAAATGTGTGAACCATTAGATCAAGATCCAACAGTCTGCATCATTACTATAGAATCTACAGTACTACAGGGATCCTGCCACCTTGGGAGACCATGGCTAAATATACTAGGATTATACGAACAGTTCATTACTCAAGTAGGGCCCACAGCGTATTGTATTAGGATTTGTTTGTGTTTGATAGTTGATTTGTTGTTAATTTGCTTGCATTTGATCCACGATAGTATTATTATATTTTAGCCATGGTGGGCTAACCATGGTTTTCAAATATTATTTTTTTCATTTTTCACTTTTTATTTTCAATTTATCTATTGATATGTGAAAGCTCTATTAATTCTAGTAATTATGAGACACAATACTCTTCCACAAACTATATTGATTGGTACTTAGTAGCCAAATTTGTTATAATATTTGTTTCTGTCATTTTGGTATTCTTTACTTAATTCATTTCTAGTGACCATAACTCTTAATTCATAAAAAGCGTAAATATTTAAAAAATTTTAATTTGATAATGTTAGAGGAAAAAAATGATTTGACAAGTTTTTAAAAAGTAAGGGCAAAATTGAAGTAAAATAAAATTAAGGAACATTAAACATAAGGTAAAGTTAAGGGACCAAATTGGAACCAAATACATTTAAGGGATGAAAATGAAATTTAGTAAAATTAAGGGACCAAATTAGATTTAGATAAAGTTAAAGGATGAAAGTGAAACTTAAAGTAAAGTTAATGAATCAAATTCGAACTAAATAAAGTTACGGGACAAAAATGCAACCTCAAATAAAATTAAGAGACTAAAAATGCATTTTTACCTAATTCAAAAGAAAGGAAAGTTAGCTCTGAATCCTTAAAAACAAAACTAATCACAAAATTTTATACTATAAGAATTTATTTAATAATTTACTATATACATCGACTTTTGTGCTTGTATTTGACTATGGATTTGAATCTGATTTATTATGCTTACAATTACTGCGAGTGATTTGCGTCGATTTGATGATAGCAATTATGGGAGCTTGCAGGCTCAAAGCTTAGTAATATAAGTGTTAAGAGAACAACATAATATGTATTGTTTTTTAAAATGATAGTATTTTTCCCTCGGCCTCTTCTACAATTTAAAGATGTCATCTAATTTAAAGAGATTTATTGAAAACAAATGCATGCATTAATAAGTGGTTTAATGGTTTCGTGGATAGTTTATACACGGAAGTGACTTATTAAAAATGGTATAGTAGGCTACACCCAACCAAGGCATGTAGTAACTATGAATGTTGGCAAGAGATTCAGCAAGGAGACGGATACAAAATTGGGTGATAAAGTTGAATATGCCATACATTTAAGGGTGTAACAGAGCCAAATATTTCCTGGAGAATGGCTATATTCATTTTATTTATTTTTTTAGTACAATTAGTTAAATTTTAGCTATCAAAATTTTCAATTATCATGACAAGTATATAATTAACCACAAATAACATAAAAAGTATATTATTTAATTACAAAAATAATATAATTATTTGCAGATATTGGTAGAAAAATATATACTTGCCATATGTTAATGGGAGAACTTAATTATTTCAATTATAGTATGGCAAATATATGGTTAACCAATAATAACTAACCAATGTATAATTTAATTAAAAAATAATACAATGATTTGTAATAATCATACATATGTTGTGATATTATTAGAAAACTTTATACTTGTCATATGCTAATTGAGAACTGAAATATTTGCTACCAAGTTTTCTAATTACCGCATAACAATTGTATAATTAACCAATAATAACATAACATGTGTATAATTTAACTTTAAAATGATAGAATTATATGTAATAATCATATACATGTGATTATTCTTAGAAATTTTTTTTTGTCATATGTTAATTGGAGAACTTAAATGTTTGCTATCAAGTTTTCCAATTACCATGAAAAATATATGGTTGACCAATAATAATGTAACAAGTGTATACTTTAATTAAAAAATATTATAATTATCAGTAATAATCATACACATGTCATAATGTTATTAACAAATTTTGTACTTATGATATTTTAATTGGAGAACAATATAGCAAATATTTAAAGAATTACATATAAATTTTCTTCTTTTAAGTATGAATGTTATAGGCTCCTTCATATGGACGTGAGGCAGAAAGAAGTTGCACGAACTGCCATGAAAGACTATAAATCTGAGTTGTTTCATTGATCCAATGCCTTGCCATGTCACCCACAGCATCCAAAACGCACTTATAAGTTGAGGACGACTTTACTCAAAAAATAAAAAACTTGGTTAAACGACTTGCAACATTCCCTTCCTATTAGCTGCAAGGTGCAATCTTCTTGCATGATATGCACGTCATTGTAGAAAGAAGGAAGAAGAGAAAGAATAGAGTGACGATATGAGAGGCCAGAAAAAAAAAATCCACTGGTTCTTATCATTGTTACACTGTGATTGAATGCTGGTCATGAGAAGAAGATGCCAGAATCTGTTCATTCATTATTCTCGATGCAGTTGACCCCAAATTTTTAAGTTTTTCAACCATATCCCTACAGCTTAAAACTCAATAAAAAATATGGAGAGACAGAGTAAGATAAAACAGATAAGCCATAGGTGATATGAGAAACGCTAGTTGATATATATTGATTCATGCTAGGAGTCTGGATGCTTTAGTATTAATTAATGCTAGTTGATGTGCTGAACCTAAAGAAATTGATAAAATGTTCAGAAATTGTGATAGCCACGTTTGTGATGTTGGAGTTTGCAGCAATGAGGCTTTGATTTAATATAGTTTTGTTTTAACATATAATTTCTTTGAAGTTTTATTTAATACATAATGCTATGAGAAAATTATGGAAAATTAAGGTACATTTAAAATCTAATGTTACTGTAGTCTTCATTTAATATACAATGTTTAAGGAATTACGGTAAATAAAAAAAAAAAAAAAAGCTAATCTTATAGTTTTACCTTGGTGTGACTTGATTTTCGTGTGGTCCGTTAATGTTATATTACTAACAATTTCCTTGAAAGTGAAGAAAGTTAAAGATGGTTTTCTAGTGGATGAAGAACAATATTACACTTATATTCAATGGTAAATTAATGTATATGTTGTCGCATTTGATTTTACTTTTGTCGTTGCTGCTTACAAAAATGGTTCTTTGAATCCGTCAATCCATAAGTTTTATAATTATACTTTGGTTTTACCTCAATTACAACATGCCATAGTATCACCGTATACTACAAAGCTAGCATCCACCATTCCCCCTCCGAGTGCTAAGTCAGTCCAAAACTAAGAGTTTGGTTATTATTATATTTTTTGAGTTTGAGTCTAAATAATAATTAGATTGGTCCACCACGGCCTTAAGCTTTCCCACACAATATTCACTGCTATAAATTTAAGATAGAGTCTTACCCTTCAGTCCAGCATAAATCATTGACTTCCTAAAACTCAAAAGTGAACTATGAGAAAATAGGATAATTGTGTTTCTATCTCTTAGCTTCTCTTAATTTTCATATGCGTTAGTAATGGATAAAGAGTAAATACATAACCTTATTTATAGGAATAGATAGGAACTAATTTTTAGATAAACATTTATTATTAGATAATGGTCATGATTATCTGATAATGATTTATTATCTAATAATTTTAATTTTCAAATTATTAGATATCTTATTAACCACTATTATCAAGTGGTTAGTTACAAATAAATATGAAGAAACTACTTTTTAATTAAGCTATTAGAAATTGGCCCATTTATATTTAACTAATTAATTACTTAATTAGTATTACTTAGGCTACTTAAGTCTTACATTCTCCTACTTGGCTCATGTGAGCCTTCTTTCATGGTCAAATAAATCATAATGCACATAGAAATTGCTAATTTCTCATACATTGATTACATCTTTCGTCATAGATAAGATTTAGAATTAATATGAGTCATAACAGTTGTACATCATTTATTCGATATACTCCCTTCCATGTATTACAATACGAGTCCCTACTTCTTTTTATGACCTATAAGTGATAATTGCATAATTGGCCTAACATAATATCTTTAACAATGACAAAACTAGTTATCATCATTCTAATTCATTCATGTATAGAATAATCTAGTTATCATCATTCTAATTTATTCATGTATAGAATACTTTAAATAGGTAAATCAAAAACATATACATTAGAGAGCTCATAGTGTCAAAATATATAAGGCACTAACAATATTATTTAATAACCTTTATTATCAATAATACTCGTAATTACGACATGATCCTTAAATGTCTTAGGCAGTAACCTTTTTGTTAACGGGTCAACTATCATAAAATTGATGCCATTATATTCTATTAACATTTTCTGTTTTTGAATTTCTTCTTTAATGACAAATTATTTTAATTCCATATACTTAACACCTTGAAATACTTGTCATCCTTAAATGAAGATAGTTGTGAAACTATTACAATAAAGTTTCAATGACTTGACAATACTGTTGGCAATTCCAAGTCTTGAAATAAAGTTTTGTAATCATAAATTATGAACAGTATTCTCAAAGCATGCCACATGCTCTTCTTTCATTACATAACCATTCCAATCAAAGATACAAGTGGATTTCCATGCATTTACAAAGTTGGATGTAAATATCTATACAAACATATGATCCTTAATTCCTTGTGAGTATGTAAAAACATTCTTTGCCTTTTCATGCCCAGATGAAGGAATAATAATACCATTGTCAATCTACTGTAAATTCATTGTAACATGCTCTTTTCTTTTAGCACCCTCAGCCAGTAAGATGGCATAAGCAGCAAACCTTACCTATAATATTTTTAGCACCTTTAGTAACTAATCTATGAGTTATGCCATACAACAAGGAAAATCAAGCTGAAAGGGCTCCAAATAGAGAGAGGAAGCAAAAGTAGTGGAGCCAATAATATTGGCAACAGCCTATGCAATGCCACATATAGTTGGACTCTTTTTCCTTTCAAATGTTTCATAAATTTTAGCATTTTCCCCTTGTTTTTCATTTTTTTTTAAAAAAATTTCCTACATCAAATATTTGTTTGCCATACAGCTTCTCTTTCAAATAACAAAAAGAGAGAATAAATAACAAATGAACCTTAAAAAGAGAGTGACAAGCACCTTTCTGGTAATTCCATTGAAGGGAACGGAAGAGAAACATAGTTAGGCAATATAACTATACTGTGCATTTCCTCATATTCAAGTTCATTGTTCTCAAATCCCCCATCAACAATTACAAATTAACAAGAGTGATAAACCTATGTTATTTAGAAAAGAACAATCAATTGTTTGTAATATTGGAAAGAACGACTCAGCCTTATGAAAATAGCCAATACTAACCCTATATTTTCTAGTGGCTAGAAAAGAAGTGATATATCTCAGTCTTACTAATAAGAAATATATGTAACAAACACACTCTGAAATTATGTGTCAATTGAAACAAGAAGAAGCAAAAACACAATAATTTCAGTGAATTGATCAAAGGATTATGCATCTTGAATAATGGTAAATAGAAGAACAGTGAACAAGTGATGACCTTCAAACCACAATTTTGAATCTTAGTAGAAAGTTAAATTTTATTTTCATCTATAATTTCATTTTATTATAATTATTTAACTTTCGAAACTACTTAAAGATGTTCCCTGCCCTTTATTATCATCAAATTAAATTATCACTTTGATGGCTTAACTCTAATAAATCTGTTAAGATGTTAAGCCACATACAACTTTTCTATATATATCAACAAATAATTCTTTAGAAAAAAAAAAGGGGAGTAAATTAAAACAAAATGAGATTAAAGAACAAAACTAAAATCTCATATCAAATTAAGAAATTAAATTGAAACAAATAAAATAAAAAACAAAGTGAAAATTAAATTTGGATAAAATAAAATATAAGGATCAATAACAAGTAAAATTTTAAATAAAGTTAAGAAATTAGAAACATATTTTAGCCTCAAATATAATACACATAGGACGTATGAAAAGATAGTTAGGTATTGACTTTCTTCCAATTCAAGACAAGATGCATTCTTTCACTCATCTTCTTATTTAATTTCAACGTATTTTTCTCCACAAAAGAAGAATAGTTATTTTCTCTATCATTTGAATAGATTGTGATTTTTGATTTCTGCAATGAGGTTGAAGTTTATTATTACTTTTCTTTGGGATATAGTGAAGATGAACTATTGAAACATAGAAAAGGCGAATCAAAATTGTCAATCTTTACATTTACGACAAACCATTACTCAAGATGATTTGATTGGATTCTTGATCATGTATAAACAGCCTAGGTATACTTACATGATTAATATAACTTTCAATGGTAAAATATTTATGGGATAAAATTTTATGTGCGTGTATACATAAAATTGAAAATATGTGTATATGTTAATATTGGTTTGAGGTTATTAAAATGTTTCATTAATTTAATAATAGAATGGAAAACCAATTATCATATCCTGGTAATTGATATATCTTAGTTAAACCTAATCATCAAGGTGAGTTTTTATAAATTAGGTTCGAATTCAATCTCAAAAAAAGTCCTAACCCATTTTTTAATTGGTCCTTTTATCTATATTTTTGGATCAGGCCTATGAAGTGGGCTTTATTACGTGATGATTAAATCTATTTGCTACTTAAAATTTAAAATAAATAACATAACTAATTGGTAATATTAATTGTAATATTATATATAGGGAAACTATAAATAAAAATGAGTTGTTGTATTGGCACAAATTCATTGAACAAGGGTATTAGTTTTTATTTATTTACCAATATATCATGTTACACTAAGTTTTTCTTTAAAAAATGTTTTTCTTTTCTATTCATGCTTTATTTTTTTAGACTAGACTTGTCGAGCTAACAAACTTTTTAAAGTATAATTAGGTATAATCTTAGCCTATTGATCACACATGTGGTTATGAATTTCTCAAATGATGCAGCAGATTAGGTCATACATTGCCCTTTTTTTATTATGAAAAAAATACACAAACTCCTTAATTTTAAAATATGATCAAAATACTTTGAAAAATAAAAGTAATTTTGATTAAAATACAATTTATTTTAAGGAAAAATATTTTAATTCACTATTTTTTGTGTTAAAAATTGTAGATTCAATTTATTCTAAATTTTAAATTTGACTATTTTGATATTAGTCAAAATATATATTTGATACTTGTAATACTATATAAATTATGTTAAAGTATTTCAATCAAATTAAATACATATGTTGTTAATTATTTACTATAAGTTAGTATAATGCATGTTTCTGTTTGGAAGTCAAAGATTATTAATATTCATAATAGAGAAATTAATTGGGTAATTTAGACATCTCTCCAAAGAAAATCATATCTTGAAAATATGACAAAAATTGACACAATAAACTATTTATGGCATACTTTGCTATACAAAGCCAACTCTAGACTAGACTAATGTCCATACTAAGGTCAGAACTAGGCTGATATTTTGTCAGGCCGTGGTTCGTCATAGATTAGCCTAATCCATGAAGAAGTCTAGCCTCAAAGTGCTGAAGGTGTTCTAGAGGCCTTGTTTAGAATTAAATCCAATCCTTATATATAACTCAAAAGCCAAGTTGTCAATTAATAAATATTTCACCAATCATTGCCATAGAAATAAAGTGATTCATGTTTGTTTAGAATAATTGTCTGACTATGAATACATCGCATTATTCTGCAAAGTGTGTAGAATATCTTATACTGAATCCAATCACTTGGAGATATCTTCTTAAATTTGTTCCACAAAATTGATAAAACACAGTGTTGCCTACTTCTTGTTTTGGATCTTTGTTCAAGGATAACCTTATACTGGGATCCACTCATGAATTAAAATCTCTTGCATTTTTTTATTGTATAAAATTTGGTGCAATTATGAAAATGATTACATGGATATAATTTATATGTGATATGTCAAGAGAAAAGACACGGAATAGTAACGTTTTAATATATGTTGATTTCATATCAACCTTTTAAATTATATATTTAAACATTTTCTTAATTTTAAATTTAATTTTTGCCAGTATTACACCTTTTATTTTTTATTTCCTAGTAATTCCTACAAAAATAATAGTTTATAAATCTATTAACTCACTCTAGTAAAGTAACTCATTGTATCTCTAATTTATCCTTATATCTAAGTTATAAACTAATGTTTTTTTTCAGGGTTATTGGGAAATAAAAAGTATAATTGGTAAATTGAAAATTTCAAAACAATATTGGGTTATAAATCAATTTCAAAAGTTATTGGGGCTAAAATATAAATATAGTAAATTATTTTATGTTGGCATATTGTGAATATATTTTAATATATCATTACCACATTTTCTTATTATGCCACATATATAGTGATTGCACAATGCAATCAATTGTATTGTTGTGTCTGATATCTCACTTTTTTTTTAATATAATTTTGTAATACAATTTAAGAAAATAAGAGAAAAATGAGAACGTAAGTAAATAATTTATAAAAATTAAAAAAATGTAAAAGATATTTTGACATCTACTCTTACTCTTGCAAACCCACACTCATAATGCTATGCCTCCTGATTTAGCAACTTCATCATATATTTTCACATTATTCATTTGCAAAACTTTAAAACTTAAATCGTGAATAAAAGTCTATCTGTTTGTTTATGTGAGTTGGTTTAGTTGTTTAAAATAATTTGAATTAAATCTTTTTATTACTACGTTTTTTTTTTTTAACTAATGATCTAATTTGGTCAAAGTTCATCTTCTTCGAAGAAATTTTGAGAAATGTAGAGATTAATTGGATATTTTTTTCAAAAACTTTATTATTATAGGTAATTATTTTAATTAAATCTTTATATGTTTCTCTGAAATTTTTGGTATATCTCTGGCATGCTAACTGGTATCTGAGAGTAACATATTATAATCATTATTATCTTATTTATAAAAATTAAACAAATATATGGTTGCACTTAAATTTTTATTTGAAAATGTTGACTAATTAATGATAAGGAGTCTTTCATTTTTCTTTTCATTGTAAAGTATGAATTTAAATGGACAATAATTAAGGCATTGTATATAACCCTGAAAACAACAAAATTTTGGAACATCACTTGGGTCCATCAACATCTATTATTTATTATATATGAGTAAAGTAGGCTCCCCTTGTTGTGGGAGCTTTGCTTGATTGTTATAAAGGTTCTGTTGATCAAACTCGTAGTTCCTTATGTAATAACTTTAGATCTTTTTCATATATATATATTAAGAATTCTTTGAAGTGTATAAATTCTTGGTAGTCAGTGCAAAAAAATAATAAAGTAATTAATTAATGAATTAATTAACCTCCTTTTAAATAAATTTTTTTTCAATGTTTGAGAATTTCTCAGAATGAATGACAAAATAAATTAATTAATTTTTGAAATTTGAGAATTCTTTAAAGTGAAGGAGAAAATTAATAAATTAATAAATTGCATCTTAAATGAAATTTCTTTAAAGTGGAGACATTTTTTTCAAGTCAACAAAAAAAATCAAAACATTAATTAGTTGCATTTTAAAATTTTTAATAAAGGAATAAAAATATAACTTAACGTGATTTAAAATTAAAGCAAAAAAAAAATGTGATTGAGTAATTTATAATATTGTCTTCTCAATGAGCTCATTATCGTCACTTTTTTGTTATTAATATCAAATAACCAATTTTATAGAATTTTTGAATTTATTATATTTTCTTTATATCATTGTATATTACTAAATTGAAATTTTTACAAGTTTTTACAAATACTCTTGATTTAAAATATATTAGCATATGGTATAACTAATTAATTTTTTTCAAAAGCTCGTGTGCAAATAAACTAGTTCTTTTATTTTTTTATTTTCGACTTATCCTTTATATCACACCACATCCCCCTCCAAGTGGGTTGTCCCCATTTTTTATTTACCTTCTATTAGAAAACACCACTCTTTGAATATTTATTAGTAACATATTTTTAATATTATGAAGATGTAAAACTTTTATTCTTATATCGAGTGATGTCCTTATTTTTTTTCAGATAATATAAAAGTATTTAACCCATGATGGCATCGTGTATTTATTTTATTTTCTAAATGAAAGGATGAAAAGCATTTTAATCAAAATAAATTTCATGAGGATTACTAACCATTAAGTAACATAGTAATGATATGAAGCTCAAAGTTTGGTATCTTTACAATTGATTAAGATTACTATCAATTCAGATCCTTGCTGTGCCACTCTGGTCCTCCATATAGGAGTTCTCTCTTATTTTATTTTATTTTATTTAAATTTCTCCTCAGTTAAAAATTCCTTACCTTCACCTTTATCATGCCATTTCAAACATTTATTCTTTAAACTCAATAAAATTTAAATCCCAAAAAGAACAAGAAGCTCTTGAAAGTCACTCAGAAAAAGAAATTCATGATTTGTCTTTTAGTTTACTCAATTTTCCCGCAATCTCAGGTAATGAGAATTACAGCTTGCACGTGAACATAGTAGTTTAAATCCAACTTATACAAAGTCACATCTTGTTTAAAATCTTAGGATTAGGCTATTTTTTTCTAAAAAGGAAAATTTAAGTTAGACTTTAATTACTTTTTTCCTTTTTATGTTTAGGCTAAATTTAATCTGAAACCCAATTCAACTGGAACTAGATAAAATTATTTGTTTTATTCAAAGAAATTTAGGAAATTTAAAAAAGAGAGACTTGTTAATAAAGAAAATATACTTTTATAACATAATTCAGTCGTTTAGATATTAGAATTTTAAAAAGTGATTATATTACATATTATAATATACTAAAAAGTATTAAATTGATATAACAAAATTTTTTAAGTAAAAAAAATGCTATTATATATTCATGTCAATCTAAACATAAACCCATTTTAAAAAAGGCCAAAATTTTATTTGGACATCAAATTTAAAGGTCAAATATTTATTTTAGTTAAAGCTATTTTAATTTTAAAATGTTTTATATTTTATATTAATTATAAAAATATTTTTTTGTTTCAAACAAGTTTATATTTTTAAAGAATATTTATGAAGAATGCATTATGACAACTTCATTAATACTGTGCGGTTAACTCTCACATCACTTTTTATTTTACGTCTAAGTAGTATATTTTTATATAATACAACGTTTTAAATATTTTTACTATCAAATTCGTATTCAATATATAATGAATGTATATAATTAAGTAATAATAATATGAAAAGTGTATTGTTTAATTTAAAAATTATAATTTCATTTATAACAAGTATGTATATACATCGTGATACAATTAAAAAATTATAAACTTAACAAACTACTGATATATTAATACTTTATAGGACTGTAAAATTACCACGAACAAATGACAAATGTAAGAACCTTATAAAGAATTCTTAAATAATGACTTTGAGAACTGCTTAATCAATTACTTGTTTGTCATTAAGGAGATTCTTTAACAAGTATGAATACTTACACAAATACACTTCTTTTTTAGGTGTCCGTGTTGGAGTTGTATAAGCAGCTAGATTTTGGGTACCTATATACATATGATTGAATAGTTTTATCATTTGATCTGAATAGAGCCCCTCAAAGAAAATTTCTGTGAATTTATTGTAGGAACATATACACATTTATTTTTATAATTTGTTTATTAATTTATTGTATAGACACACAGTACATTCAACATGTATATGTGAAAAAAATTTATAATTCACCATATGGATGTTATATAAATACTCTTAATTCAAAATCTAGTATTAATCATTGGGTTAAGATTTAAATCAAATTTAAAGTTATCTTCTATCTATTTGAATTTAAAATGATGGCTATTAGTTTTAGAACTTTGATGAAAAGGCTTATTCTTTGAATACTTTAAACTTAAATTGTAATACCCCATCTTTTTTTTAAAAAAAAACAATGATAATATATATATATATATATATATATTCATCCCCACCTTAAATATTTTATCACCTGAAATCATTCCTAATATTCTCACTAAAAATATTTTATTATAATAATTATATTTTTATCCCCACATAATTATTTTAAACACAAACTCATACCAACTATCCCGTTTTAATTAAATTAATACTCCAATTATACTCCACTAACGCTAATTTGTTAATCTAATCATAACCACTGACTCTCCTAACCATATTTTAACATCAATTACATCTTAAAACATCATAAACTCCATCAAACATTCATCTTATCGTGCAGCAAGATCCACCCTTGTCCAAGTTAATGTGCTTGCTGAAATCTTATACATTCAGCTACTGTCACCGCCAGTGGTTAACTGGCACACCACAAGCCTCGTTGGCCTCCCAGAAAGCCCCACCGATCACCAATCGCCAGAAAATGACACATTTTTCCAACGAGTAGCAAAACGTGAAACCAGGCTCTAATTCACAAAATTGGTGCATTTTTAATCCAATTAAACATAGGACTTCACTTTCTACAGTGATTTTGTACCTTTCTCTCTCATTTATATTGATCAATTTGATCCAATTTACTCAGAATCGAAGAAATCCCAATTCTAGTATTGTTCTTACGTGAAAATCACTGTTTATGTAAGAAGGTGATGAAATTGAGCTCAATTCAAGTTTTTTTTTTTTTTTGCTTCAAATTGAGTTAGGATTACACTTCTAAGATGAAATTTACACCTTTCTCCCTTAAAATTACTTATTAGTTGTGAATTTTGGCTTTTGGACTGAAAAACCCCAATTTAGGGGTTTAGAAGTAATTTGGGAATTTAGTGAAAATTGTGTTCTTATAACTTCTTAAATTTTGTTATGCACCTAGAGAGTTATATAGAATTTTTGAAAATTTTAGTTTGAAATTTAGAACAAATTTTGTAATTTTTAGTAATTTTCTTAGATTTTTTATGAAGAAAAATTAAGGAAATTAGAAGGGGAAAATTTGTTTGACTTGATTGGATACAAATAAATATTATTTAAGGTTAGATGGAAAATTTGGAATTTATTAGATGACCCTTAAGTGAAATTTGTGTGATGGTATGTGTTAGAAATTTAATAAGTGCATAATGGAATAATTGAACAAAATAATAATAATAATAATGATAATAATAATAATAATAATAATAATAATAATAATAATAATAATAATAATAATAATAATAACAATAATAGTAATGATAATAATAATAATAATGATAATAGTAATAATAATCATAATAAGAATAATAAAATGAAATATAGGTCATAAGTACTTTGAAGTATTAATTAAGAAAGTGGCCCATAAATTTAATTACCTAAAATTTAGTAAAGAAAGAGGTGAATTGGATAAAGGTGAATAATGAATAATTAATTAGGTCTGTAACATAATTAAATAATTAAATTTATGAAGACTTAATGTTAAGATTATTTTATTTAATGTTTTTAGGTGGTTAGAAAACTGTCAGTAAAGGAATTATAATCAAGGATATGAGGAGTTTGGTATACTCCTCACATGTGAGTAAATAATTCTAATTATGCAGAATATTGTTTTAAATTATTCATGATGATTTTGAATATTGAATTATTAGAAATACTAAAATCTAAATTATGAAGTGGTACGATTTTGAAATTTCTGATATATGTACATGGATTGTTTATTTTTGAAATATTGGGACTATGTCCAAAACAGAACCTTGTAGCTAACGACAGTTGACGTTAGCAATTATGATATTTACTCAGAGCCTATATGGCTAAGGGCTATTATGATACTTATTCAGAGCTTATGGCTGAATGAGTATATGTTATGATCTGTTATCACTAGCCTTATGTTAGCTCTGTATTATATAATTATAATTGGTTTTGTAGGATATTCCCAAATGTATTATGTTAATGATTATTCTCTGTTTGATATTATTGAATTATGACTATATGATATCTGGTTTATAATTTTGAAAGGCATAACATTGTAAGCCTGCTCTAATTTCTGCAATATTAGTATTTTTTGCTCACTTAGTTTTCATTCACTCTATTATTTAACATTAGTTAGATTCTAGCACTGATCCAGAACATCCACTTTCTGAATTTTAATCTTGATGATTAATTCCTTAGTGAGCTTAGCCTACTACTAGAACTATGTCTTTCCTTATGAGAGTTCATATGAGTTCAAAAAGATGAAAGATACCTCATCCCGATGTCGGTTACGTCTTACTGGCTTAGGTCATGACATAAATTATGCCAAAAAATTATGTTAATCACCTTCTATAAATATCTTCTTAATTATTCCAAAGCATTTGAATTAATATTTTAAAATAGAATTATTTAAAATTTGCTCTATAATTATTCACGAGCATCCTTAAACATACATGAATTAGAACCAATTTAAACGAGTCTTCAATTAGTATATAATTTTTAGATTTTCACAAAAGCTTTCTAAGTAATTGAATAATGATCCTAAAATAGAATTAGAATTATGTTGATTACATTGTATATATGTCTCATTAATTATTCCGAATTATGGAAATAATATTCAAAATTTGCTCCATAATTGTTCACGTATTGGTGAGTGTTCCTTTGTTTTTTTTTTTTTTGGACTTAAGTGTTGGAGAGTATTCTTAAACATATTAGAATTCAAACAAATTTCAATAATTCTTCAATTGGTATATAATTTTTGGATTTACACATGAACTTCCTTAGCATTTGATTTATTATATTTGTTAAAATGGGTTAGACCCTCCAGGTTATACCTATGTAACCCACTAAAAAGTTGTGTTACATTGCAATTTTTAATCTCACTTAACATAGAAGGGTCAAAATAACATGGTCATTTAACCCTCCTGTGGGTTAAATGAGTTAATTTAGTGAGTTAGTAAGTTAGTTCATTTAAGAGGTTTTACAAAATAGTTAATTTAATATTTTAATATCTTAAAGTTATTTATAGTTTCAATTTTTGTTCTATCAATTTGCATTCTACTAAATTAGTCTCTTGACATGTAAATCATATCATATGTATCCTAATTTATATATTAGAAAAATTTTTTTTTGGTCCTTCTTTTTTCACTTAATTTTTTAATTTTTAATGCGATCCTTATAGTTTAAAAAAAATTTGTAATTATGTCCATAGAGTTTAAATAAGTTCCAAATATATTTAGTCTCTATCATTATATCTTTTACAATATTTTGCAATATATGTGAGTTAATTTTACCTTATTATCTATTTTATCTCTTTTATTAACATAAATCACATATATTAATAGTGTTAAGATAATATATTGTTAGTTATATTAGAAATATTTAATAGAATATATATTAGCATAATTCTAACAATATTAGAGACTAAATTAAAATATTTGTAAAATTTAAGAATCCAATTACAAATTTTTAAACTATAAGGACCAAATTAATAATTGCATGAAACTATAGGGACTGAAAAACATAAGTTTTGTTTATTTCTTGGTATATTAAGCTAATATATATATATATATATATATATATATATATATATATATATTATTGGTTAGATTTCTATTTGATCATAGCTGAGAATGTAGAATATATATGATATAAATTAGAACATAAATAAGAGACTCAAGTCAAAATACTTTAAAAACAAAAAAGAGTACTTTAAGAGTTAAACTTATAATTTAATTACAAATAAATTAATGCATTTATTTTAATTGGATAATTAATAATTATTGAAAAAACAATCATTAAATATACAAATTGAGATGGGGGAGGAAATATAGTAGTGATCCAAGTTGGATTATATATGATCATATATATATATATATATATATATATATATTATTTTCCTCTCCTTATATTTATAAAAGCACTTTTGTGTTAGTAATTTCAAATTACACACTAACATAAGAGTATTCCAACAATGACGCCCTGTATCTTTCCAAATTCCTCGCAAATCACACCCCTCTCATTCCTTTATATTTATGTGCTCTTCATGTCATCCTAACCCCATAACTAACTACTTCTCTCTCTCTCTTAAGACATCGATTGCTATCATCTTTCTAATAGAGTCACAGACAACTAGGACAAGGTCAAGGAAAAGCCCAGGTTTCATGACCAAGTTGTTTATGTGTTTCAAATTAGTCTTATCCATAGATGTAGCAGAATGCAATGCTAGATACGATGATTGGCACCATTGAAGAAAGAAAGGGGATGATAGTCAGTATTTTTTATGGCAGGTTCTCAAGAAGGCTGTCTAAGTCCTTAATCTGAGTTATGTTTTTCTAATGGTATTTAACAATTTTTGGCATTCTTTTCTATAGCTGAAGAAGATTAAAAATAAGATAGCAGTTGACAAAAACCAATTTTCCACATTAAGCGTCACCAAATTAGTGCAAAAATCAGACAAAATTTCAAAAGAAGAATGCAAAAGCAACCCATGATCATTACATTCAAGTGCTTCCTTTTCTTTCTATAACTCATCTTCCCTCACTCGATCTCCTTTATTAGCCTTAACAAGTTTAAACTCCTTATCATGTAATGTGTCATCTTCCTCTCATTTTTCAATAAATAATTGTGTAAATATATTTGGTTTTACAGTTAGGAGACATAAAGATGCTAAAGATAGGAGAAAAGGACATGATTTTAATAATAATAACATGACATTATGTTTGGTTATGATCATTAGCCTATTGGTTTTGGTCTTCTGGGGTCAGTTCTTTGCTATCATATGTACCTCTAGTTGTTTATTGGTTTTGATCTTAAGGGGTAAATTTATTGATTCGGTGGAGTATAAGAAGAAGATCATCACATAAGGGCTGTTTGAGACAAATTGTATCATTATGGAAGGGTTGCTCGAGAGGAATCATAGCCCTTTGAACATAGATTTTGTTGTGAAGTCTAAATTAGGACAAATGCAGTTGGGCTTGAACAAAACTCTATAGTCTATAGTGTTTCATGTGAGAATTGTAATTAATTTTTGTTTTTTCTCTGACTTTTTGTTTTGTTTTGTTTGAGGAATATTTTTGCTGGAGTTAAAGTAGATTTTTAAATGTACTTGTATGTGTGATCTGTACATATTCAGGAGAAGATGATATTTTGAAGTATGTAGTTGAGTCTACTCAACCATTGACAAAGGTATGCGGGTGATATGATATTTAAGAATTTTATTGTAAATAAATAATTATAATTTTTCTTGTTGCGATGATGGGCTCATTTTCTCAATAAATCCATTAAAGACGTTAAGCCACATGCTATTCTATATATATCAACAAGCAAGTCTTGAAAGAAAAAGGGGGGAGTAAATTAAAGCAAAATGAGATTATATAATGAAACTAAAATCTCACATCAAATTAACAAATCAAATTGAAACGAATAAAATAAACAAAAAATAATGAGAAAAGTAAATTAGGATAAAATAAAATATAAGTATAGATAACAAGTAAAATTTGAAAAAAAACGTTAAGAAATAAGAAACAAATGTTTACCTCAAATATAATTACACTTAAGATGTATGGAAAGATATTTACGTATAGACTTCCTTGCAGTTGAAGACGAGATGGATTCTTCCACTCTTGCTCCTAGTTAATTTCAACATCTTTTTCTCCATAAAAGAAAAAAAGAATTATTGCTTTCTCTATCTTTTGAACAGATTGTGATTTTTTTTAAAAAAAAAAATTTTCGCATTGAGGTTGAAGTTTATTAATAGTATTTTTTTTTTGATATAGTTGAAGTTGAAATATTGAAACGTAGAAATGGGGAATCAGAATTGTCTACCATCACATTCATGAAAATCATTACTTAGAGATTATTTGATTGGATTCTTGATCACGTATAATTTGTAGCTTTGCTATACTTACACAATTAATATAACATTCAGTGGTAAAATATTTATTAGATAAAATTTTGTGTGCATTTATACATAAAATGAAAATATGTGTATATATTAATACAACTTTAAAGTTAAATAAATGTTTCAGTAATTTAATAGCAGAATGGAAAACCAATTATTATCTACTGATAATGGTTTTCATCTCAATTAGACATGGTCATTATGCCAAACTTTTAAAAATTAAGCTTAGATTTGGGGTAAAAATTCTGCTCATGTATATGAAGCCCATATAATCATGTATCCAATTTAGATTATATATAATATTAAAGTTTATTGGATATGATATGGACAAACATATTTCATATAAAGGATAATTTAAGTATAAAGTATTACAAGCTAATTATCAGTCAACTAAGTACATATTAATATTATACTTGTAACTCATATGTTACATGTTTGTTATCATTAAAACTTATTACATAGAACCTTAGGGTCAACAATTGGTTCATAAATAAATTTAAAAAGATTTGAGATTAAAATATTAATATAATAAATTATTTTAAATTGACGTATAGTAAACACATTTTGATATGTCATTGTATCGATACAATCAATTGTCAAGCTTTTTTCATAAATAATTTTCTTATACATTTAAAAGAATAAGAAAAAAAGAAAAAGTAAGTAAATAATTTATAAAAATTAAGATAAATGAAAAAGATCTTTGTAACTTAAATATCTCTCCAAAAGAATCCTAATATACATAACAAAAAATTAAAACAATAAAAGATTGATGGCACATTGCAATAAGAAACCAACTCAAGACGAGACCAATGTGCATACTAAGGTCAGAACTAGGCTAATATTTAGCTGGGCCATATTTGGTCATAGATTAGCCTAACCCACGAAGAAGTCTAGTCTCAATGTGATGAAGGTGTTTAAGAGGCTTTGTTTGGAATTAAATCCAATCCTCATATACAACTCATAAGTGCAGTTGTTAATTAATAGTTATTTCACCAATCAATGTCATAGAAATAAAACAATTTATGTTTGCTTAGAATAATTGTGTGAATGTGAACACATAACATTATTCTAAGAAGTGTGTGGAATATCTTAAACTGAATCCAATAACTTGGAGATATCTTCATATATTTGTTCCATAAAATTGATAAAGTATCAGTGACAACTACTTCTTGTTTTGGATCTCTGTCCAAGGATAACCTTCGATCAGGGTTTAGGTCCACTCTTGAATTAGAATCTCTTACATTATTTTATAGTAAAAAATTTGGTGTCATTACAAAGATGATTATATGATTATAATTATTATGTGACAAGTTTAGAGGAAGACATCTAGGAATAACTTCTCAACATATATTGATTATATATCACCTTAAAACAATATCTCGTATTTATACTTTTACCCCCTTAAATTTTATACTTGAACTTTTTTCCCAATTTACCTCATCTACTTTCTTTTTGCAGTATCTCCTCTACTTTTTATTTTTTTGTAATTGCTACAAAAATAATAGTTTATAAATTTATTAACTCACTCTTGTCCTCGTTTTATTTTCTAATAACTCCCTGTATTTCTAATTTATCTTTATTTCTAATTTATAAACTAATGTTTTAGCGGAGGTTATGGTGAAATAAAACATATATGTGGTAAATTGAACAATTTTTAAAAAATGGCTTCATAAATAAGTTTAAAAAATATTGACGTTAAAATATAGATATAATAAATAAATTTAAGTTGGCATATAGTGAGTATATTTTAATATGTCATCACCATTTCCTCTTATTATGCAACATATATGATGATTGCACCAATGTAATCATTTGTGCAGACTTTTTATATATAATTTTATTATACATTTAGAAAATAAAAAAAGAGAAAGTAAGTAAATAATTTATAAAAATTAAAAAAATGGAAAGATACTTTGAAATCTACTCTTGCACTTGCAAATCCATACTGGTAATGCCGAGCCTCCTAATTTAGCTGCTTCATAATATATTTTCGTATTATTCATTTGCGAAACTTTAAAACTTAAATCGCCAATAAAAGTTTGTTTGTTAATGTGAGTCTGTTTAGATGTTTAAAATGATTTAAATTAAATCTTTGTATTATTACGTATTCTATTGACTAATAATTTCATTTGGTCAAAGTTAACCTTCTTTGGAGAAATTTTGAAAAGTGTAAAGGTTAATTGAGTGTTTTTTAACAGAATTTTAAGGCTAAATTTAATCTGAAACCCAATTCGACCAAAATTGGATAAAATTATTTGTTTTATTCAAATAAATTTTAGAAATTTAAAAAAGAGAGGCTTTGTTTTAAAAAATATATATACTTTTATAACATAATTCAGTCATTCAGATACTAAAAATTAATAATTTGATATATTTGTAATATTAAGCTTAAGAAATATTTAAGTAAAATTTTTAAATACATGAGACTAAGTTTTCTGTAAGAATTATAGTCCATGGACACATTTTTCTTAGAGAAAACTAATAATGTAATGTTGACCGCCGGACTTTAAAAATCTGATAGATAAAACTTTATTTAAGGAATAATTAAGGGATAATTTTCCTTCTATTTTAAAATTTCTTAAATTGACAGATCATAAAAATATAAAAAGAGAATACTCTAAATAATGATCTCGGGGTGTGGTTTTCCCAGCCCCCCTGTGACTGTCTTATTAGTACGCGTATGTATATGTTTAATGGGGGAAGGGAGAATAGAGGGGGTACCATCCAGTGGATCCTTTTGCAATTTTATACCAAAATGGTATGGTCCTCCACAACTTGCACTAAAGCAATGACATACAGGTAATCTAACTGCTCCTCCAATTCCTTTGTAACGGCAACACTTCATTGTATTGTGAATCTTTTGAAAAAAGTAATTTAAAAAAAAAAAAGTCATACCAATTCAGCTTCTTTTTGGATGTATAAGTTGTATTGTAAAATAATTAGTCCCAGATTGCTAAAAATAACTATCCACTTGTTTTCAAAGCTCTATAAATATCACTCTCCATATGTGTTGTAACACATTATATACTTCAACAAATTTTGATCTTGAAGTTTTTGCTCAAAAGAGTCTGTTACGTTTTCTAACGTGACTTAGACTAAATATTTTTATTATTTTAGTCCCTATTTCTAACAATTTTAAATAATAGCTGCACTGAGCTCAAGCAAAACTTGTCAAGGTACACTACTTTATCTCTTTCCCTTCTATCGTTTTGATTGCTTGGTAGTACGCAAATTAGCCCACCTAGGATACTTGTTGTTATTTTTTTATAAAAAAAAAAAAAGAAGAATTTTTCTACCTCTAAATTTGAGATTTATATCTATTGAGTTTTAGTTTGTAATACAATGAGTATTATTACTTTTGCTCATAATTTTCCTATTTAAAAAATTTGAAGGAAAAATTAATTCATGAGTATGCAATTTACTTTTTTTTATTTTATGGTTTTTCATTACAAATTACAACTCTATTATTTTTGAATTCAAGATGGAAATACTTCGTCTGCTAGTCTATCTATTAGTGTTATTGCAACTTTTATTGTTTTGATTTCGATAGCATCTTGCTTTGATATTGTAAAGAAAAGAAAATCTATATCTTAACGTTGATGTGAGGTGTGCTTTAGTAATTTCTTATTGCCGTGTGTTCTGTGTTTGTTTACTTTTGTATGTTATTTATATCAATAAAAATGCACGGTATCTTTGACAATGCCATTGAGCTATTACGTTGATATGAATATTTAAGTTGGTTTATAAAGGCTTGAGTTACCTTTTTTACTTTATATTTATTTTCAAAAAAGGTTTACTTAATTCATATGAGATTTTGATTATGAGTGGTTCAAGTTGAACTATGGTACTCTAAAACATAAGAGATATCATAATAAAAACATTATATGTTTTCTATTTGTTGGCTATGACACTGAGATAAGTTTAAAAAAAGCTTAAGCAATATGATATATGTGTCTCTTGTATTGAGAACTGTGAAATTCTAATGTCAATTGTTAATTGATCATTGTTTTTTTTTGGTAAAATTCTAATTTTAAATAGATTGGACAATGATTGTATTGAGAATACTTATTTAATTGTTATATATGCATTGCCAAGATAGTTTAATAGCTAGTGTGATGAAATTTTAAAGGTAAAAATGATATAAGTTTTAGTTTAGATTTCATGTCGAGAGCAACATAAAATGTGTTGAGAAAAAAGAATGTGTTAATTAATGAATTTATTTTAATTGTATAATTAACAATTATGAAATAAACAAATTGAGACGAGGGTAGAAACAATCAATTTTAAAAGAGCCTTAACTTAGACAAGTAGGAAATATAGTAGTGATCGAAGTTGGATTATTTATAATCCTATATATATATATATATATATATATTTCTCTCCTTATATATAAAAGAACACTTTTGCGTTAGTTATTTTATATTACAATACACACTAACATAAGAGTATTAGGAGTATTCTAACAACAATGCCATTATCTACCTATATCACTCCACATTCAACGCAAATCACACCCGTCACACTCCTTTATATATCTGTGCTCATCATGTTTTCCTTACTCTAAATCCCATAACTAAATACTTCTTTCTCTCTCTTAAGACGTTGATCGCTTTCATCTTTCTCAAGGAGTCTTCTAGGATGACCAGGACAAGGTCTAAGAAAAGATCAAGTTTCATGACCAAGTTGTTTCCTTGTTTTAACGAAGTATGGAGGAATGTAATGAAGTATGTGGCGATTGGCGCTGCTAGAAAAAGAAAGTGAATGACGGTCATTGTTTTTGGCTGCAAGTTCCTAAGAAGGCATTGAACAAGACAACTTTGGTATGTTTTGTCTTTCTCTAAGTCCTCAATCTTTGTCCAAGTTTGTTTTATTTTTTATATGGTATTTAACAATTTCTAGCATTCTTTTTTATAGCTAAGGAAGATTAAGAATAGGAAAAAGGCTAAGAAAAACCTAAATTTTACATCAAGCAACACCAAAATAGAACAAAAATCAGGAAAAATTTTAAAAGAGTGCAAAAGCAATCCATCATCATTGGATTCGATTAGTCTATCAATCACACAAGTAGTTATGAATTTGCCAATTGATGCTACAAATTAAGTCAATTGATCAGGACCTAAAAAATAATATTAATTTTCATTAAACTATAATTTATTTTAGAAAATTAACTTTTAATTCAATATTTTTTGTGTTAAAATTTGTAGATTCCTTATATTTTAAATTTTAAATTTAACTATTTTTGTATTAGTCAAATATATATTTGATACTTGTTATATTATATAAATTTTCTGAAAGTATTTCAATCAAAATAAATCATATGTAGTTAATTATTTACTATAAGAGAAGTTAGTATAATACATACTTTTATTTTGAAGTTGAAGATTATTAATATTGAAAATAGAAAAAGTAACTATGTAATTTAGACATCTCTCTAAAAAAAAAAAAATCCTAATAATATAATAAAAAGTTAATACAGTTAAAGATTGATGGTACTTTGTTGTACGAAGCTAACTTTATACCTAACCAATGAATCTGGATTATCTCTTGTTATTGGAGAATTTCTAGTAATAGGAAATAATAAAAAAAAATATTTTTATTAATATTAAATTAAAAATATATATTAAATTAAAAGTAATAATTTTTTACCCATCTTTAGTTATTAGAGATGATCTACATGCCTAACCAATGTGTATACGTAAGTCAGATATATGCTAATATTAAGCTGGGCCATGTTTGGTCCTAGATTAGCCTTATCCACAAAGATTTCTAGCCTCAATGTGCTAAAGGTGTTTAAGAGGCTTTGTTCATAATTAAATTCAATCCTCATATATAACTCATAAGTGAAGTTGTCAATTAATAGTTATTTCAACAATTAATGCCAGAGAAATAAAGCAATTTATATTTGTTTAGAATAATTGTATGACTATGAATACATGGCATTATTATGAGAAGTGTGTGGAATACCTTAAACCGAATCCAATCACATGGAGCTATCTTCTTAAATTTGTTCCAAAAAATTGATAAAGTAACACTAACGCCTAGTTTATGTTTAGGATCTTTGTTCAAGGATAAGAATTATCCATTGTTAGAATTTTTTTTTATATTATATGGATTAACATTAATTATGTTATTAGATCAATTTCTTGTGATGACTAATTAGGAAATTAATATTATAATTGTAAACTAAGAATGAATTGGTTTCATATTCATGGTGAGTAATTAGTGATGGGTTAGATTATTTAAAAGCCCATCGAGCAGAGACCTTAAGCCCAAGGGTGTTGTAATTATTTCATCTGATTGCTAATTAAGAGTTAATTACTGAGAGAGAGTTAATGGGCTTATTTTATTTAAATAATAAAATATAACTATTTTAATATATATATATATATATATGTATATATCTTAGGGTTATTTTTATTTTAATATTATAATCAATTATTGTTATCAAAATAAATAAATAAAACCCTAGCAGTTATGATTAGGGGCTATCATTTATTTTGACATAAGCTCTAATATTGATTGAACGATAACTCTCTTCGGTGCTTGCCTATCTGAGGAATTTCTTTTGGGTATTGTGGGTTGATGTCATCTTTTTGCCAATAGCACTATGTCTACTTCTATACCAGGTCAGATCTTTGTATTTTAATATCTCCCAATTCTGTACAAGGATTTGTGTTCCATTTTTTTTTTTTTGTTCAAATGGTATCAGAGCCAGGTTAGATTAAAACTTTGCTGGCTATGATGGGGTGCAATATTGAATATTGCTTGAACAAGTATAAACCCTAATTTCTTTTTGGATGAAATTAATGTGAACCTTAAGGATTCTTTCGAAACAAAGTTAAGGGCTTTATAGATTGATGGATTTCAAGCATATTGATGCCTAACATGTGCCCTGAAGTTTAATGAACTCGAAAGGCCCATTAACAAGTAGATATGAAAATTTTGAATGAAATTACTCGATCTATAGATCAAGTTGGACAAAATGAGCTTAGGGTTTTCTTCACTAAGGAATTTCAAGAAGAACGACATCCATTTTGAGCCCCAACATTCACAAAATCGACATCTTTGATGTGAGCTTGGAGTGTTTAAAAACCTAAAAAATCTCGAGCCATTTCTCTATCTTTTTCTTCATGTTTTGGCCCAGATAAGATAGGGAAGTTGTAAATCATGAAATTCTGAACATGTTGGTGTCCAAAATGCTTGCTGAATCACTGTATAATGTCAGGTCGGGATCTTAGGTGATGAAACGGGTCAGGCAATCCATTTGTAGGTAAAAGAAGGAGCTGGTGCGTAGGCTTGTGCCAAACGAGGCCCACGCATACCTCAGGTGCATGTGAGCACATGAGATACACGCGTCTACCTTATTGATCTTAAATCTCTATAGTTTGTCTCTACGTGACATTTCCTAATTTTTTGGAGATTTTTCTAGTATATTTAGAAGCCTAGAAGTATGTTTTTTAAAATTTCTTAGAGATTTAAGGCCTTAAAATGCAGTGTAGTGACACTTTTTTAATCTTGAAAAATTTGTGAGATAATTATACATGATAAGAAAACATATATATTGGTCACTCTCCCTGACAATACCCAATGAAATTGAAACAAAATTTATTTGCATAATATGTGAATATTTTGGTCCTAATTCAGTGCGCAAAATGTTGAATTGAGCAAACAAACTTTGTTTTGGGCCATATTGGCCCATCTGCATCTAGTGGTTGTGTATTTACCTATAGTGGGCAAACATGATGGTGTTGGCTTAATGAAACCCCATTGTTGTGGTTACTGTTTGTTTAATCAAGATGTGCACTAAATCGTTGAGAGAGAGGTTGTTGTTGAGACAACTAACAGTAGAGGGTATGATTATGTTGATGATGGACATGCCCTATCGATGTGACATTGTCAATATAATTTTTTAAATAAGGCCTGTTTGTGACCTATCAGTGACGATTTGTTAATTGATGTATTCATAGTTTCTCGTATCCTATCGATATGGAGATTATGGGTACATTTTTTGTCGTTTCTCTTAATAATATGCTTCCATGGTGTGTATGAGTTTTTTGAGTTTATCATAGTCCGAGCCCTTAGGCAAGATATGATGAATGTTTTATTACACAATTGCAGAAGTTGAGTTTTGTTATGGAAACCTTAGTCTATAATTATGTGTCTGAGACATAATTATATGTTTACTATTTGATTTTCCTAAGCTTTTCTGTTCCAACAACTGTCTGTGGTGAAAACTCTAAATAGAACAAATTATGATGATTGGATTGAGTCCCTTGATATGTATCTAACGATCACTAAGAAATATTTGACTATGTGAGAACCTAAGCCAGTGAATCTCACTGCTGAGTTTAGCACTACTGACAAGGCTTACCATATGTAGTGGTATGAGTCCAATAGGATTTGTCTAATTGTCATTAAGTATATGATTGTGAAGACTATTAAACAAAGTATTCTTGAAAAGGTCATTGCACTTGCTCTTTCCTTTCAGCACCCTCGGCCAGTATGATGGCATCAGCAGCCAATTTTACCTTTAATATTTTTAGCAAGTATAATAACTAATCTAAGAGTTATGCCATACAACAAGGAAAATCAAGAAGAAAAGGCCACCAAATAGAGAGAGGAAGCAAAGTAGTGGAGACAGTAATATTGGCAATAGCCCATGCAATGCCATATATAGTTTGGCTCTTTTTTCTTTCAACGTTTCATGACTTTTGGCATTTTCCCCTTGCTTTTCATTTTTCATAAAAAAATTTTCCTACATCAAATGCCCGTTTGCCATACAGCTTCTCTTTCAAATAACAAAAGAACCATAAAAAGAGGGTAACAAGCACCTTCTCTGATAATTCCACTTAAGGGAATGGAAAAGATATATAGTCAGGCAATATCACTATACTGTGCGTGTCTTCATATTCAAGTTCATTGTTATCAAATCCCTTATCAACACCTACAAATTAACAAGAGGGATAAAACTATGTTATCTAGAAAAGAATAGTGAATTGTTTATAATATTGGAAAGATCAACTCAACCTTTTGAAAACAGCTAAAACTGACCCCATATTTTCTAGTACCTAGAAAAGGAGTGTTATATCTTAGTCTTACTAATAAGAAATATAAGTAACAAACACACTCTGAAATTATGTGTCAACTTATACAAGAAGAATTAAAACACAATAATTTCAGTGGATTTATCATAGGAGTCAACATCTTGGATCATGAAAAGTATAAGAATACTGAACAATTGATGGCCTCAAAACCACAATTCAGAATCCTAGTAGAAAATTAAAATCATAATAAGTAAGTAATGACATGAAGTCAAGTCCCCATGACAAATTGGTTGAAGGAATAACTTCACTTGATTCTTAGGATGGCACCATTACCCTTCATCTGTATAATAATATATTGAACTATTTTGAAATGTGAGACATAAAACAATGACTCAACATATGTCCAAAGCATAAGGACAAGAAGTTAGAATACATGATCATTACATGGTCAAACGTAGCCTTTGTTCACGTACCTATAGCCAAGAGAGTTGGTTTTTTGGAAGGCCTATCTTCAGGAACTATCTTCTTTGTCTGCTTTATATGTAGATAAATAGGATCTCCAGTCTTATCATAATTCCAAGCCACACAATCCTTCCTAAAAGCAAGAAAAGTGCATATGTCGATGAATAGTCCACCATCTGACCTCTGAAATTCATGAAGAAAACCACCACCAGAATGCATCAGTTAAATGTATTGTGAATCTTTAGACAAAATTTAATTTCAAAAAAATAAAAAAAGTCATACCAATTCAACTTCCAGCTAGAATAAGGGAAAACAGTAGGGAACCTTAAAGGACTTGGCTTATTATGTTCAACTTATAATGCTTCCTAGTTGCCAACCTCAAGAGAGTCGATAAAAATGTAATAGAACAAGAAATACATATAAAATGAATAATTAAAACTATAAAAGAGATAAACAAAAAACTCTATAAGTATCAAAGAATGACTAAACAACTAAAAGAAAAGATAGGAGACCAATAGTTCAATATATCATGGTTGTTGTACACAATTAATGTGTATAAAATCAATATTTGCACAGAATATAGCATTGGCCTAACTAGTATCACATATAAATAATTCAGCTTGAACTGATAACAAGAAAATGATTGCGTATTCTTGAATGTTCTTACACTTTCTCGGCAACCAAACAGTCAAGCCACTGTTTGATGGCCCAAGAAAATTGATGACAAAGCCATAAAATAATAAAGAATAACAATCAAATGCCTTTGAGTAATAAGAAGAAAAATCATTCGATGAGAAAACGAAAGGAATCAAAACAATAGTTGCTCAGAACTGAACATGCTCATTTTTTAATAAGGAATGAGGCAGAGAAATTACCAGAGTATCGAAAGTTAGGCAGCATTCTTGCTTGCAGATACGATTGGTGGGCTCTGGAATCTGAACCTGAGATAGATTTGATCGAAGTGCATCCATAGGGTCTATCACCATCCCTCTGTGAAAACCCCTTTTTGTTTTAGATAATTTTTGAAGAGGGAAACGAGAAAGGTTTAAGAAATAATAGGACTTTGCCCTAATGCAATGCCAAGAATCTTTGCACCTAGAATAGTCTATGACGAAAAGGAGAAAAAAAAGGGAGCTCTTTCAGTGAAACACGGTTTGGGGTCAAGTGTTTGCGTCATGGTAATCAAATCGTAATATGAATCACAAATTGGAAAGCATATTTTTGAATCGTGAATCATATAACATATCGAATCGTAAGATTCAGTAACAAGTAAAAAATAACTTGAAATATAAAATATGACATATGTAATATGCATAAAATGCTCAAAATAAATTTCTTAAAACCTTATTAACCATGTGATTTGTTACTAATTAATTATTGAAATAAAATCAACTAATATCTTCTTTGCTTTATTTATAAAAAGCATAGATTATGCTTACAATAATACAGTACTATCATAGCAATTAACTAATTTTTCACATTTTTGAATTGCAAAGTCATGCTATTCTACCATATTAACTTGAATCACATTATTCATACTTGATTCAGCAATGTATTCATATTGTTAATTTTGTGACTCATTGCAAATCGTAAGATTTAATTTGTGAATCGTATGATTTAGAACTACTTCTGATTCAGCCAACGATTTATATCGTTGGCTTTATGACTCGTTTCGAATCGTAAAATTCAAATCGAGAATCGTAAGATTCGAATTACTATGGTTTGCATGAACAAGTCTTCTATGTCTCAACTTATAGTGAGGATTGTTTCAGTGCACTTGTTTATAAAATACAATCATGGAGGTGGTCTGCACTTGCAGGCCCTGTATTTGTTTTCGTCCTATTTTCTTACAAGCCTTAACTTGAAACTTGAGTTTGGAACCAAAGAAATTGAAAACGTGAGAAAAGATAACATTTGTTTCGGTAAATTTTTTAACTAAGTGATATTTAAATTTTTTTTATCAATTTATGTCTTATTTAATAGTTAATTATTATTTTTATTAAAAATTTAGATGTGATTTTAATTTTGTATTATATCAGAGTTATGATGACGAGAACTATCGCCATAGGGTGATGGCCACAATAATTAGAAGAAATTTTTTATGGTTCTCTTGGTTGTTTTTTTTTTTCCTGGTTTCAAATTTTTTTTTATTAGAATTATGTTATGATTGGAAATTTGTTAATCCAATAGTTTTGTTTCATTTAAATTTATTTTATTAAATTTAATATTTGTTGATTATATTGTGTAATTCAATTTTTATTCATGTAATTATAAATTCTCAAGAACATGGTCATTCCTACATATAACATAATTAATTATTAAATATTTTTAATTATAAAAAAATAATTTACTTTTTCAAATATATTTATTAATATATAATCAAAATTATTCATTATTGCTTACAATGGTTTTAATAAAATATTTGATAATAGGTATTTTTTTTAATTATATCATAAATAAAGAATGCCATAAATATATTGTTCTCTAAAAAATAGGATGATCGCTCATTTATTTATGATATTATATTCATGCTTTTTTTAGAATTATTTAATTTGCCTATTTATACTTCCTACACGTTGAACATGTAATTTAACCACAATCTAGTGTTTGGCAATCTCACAAATAGCCACACAGCTTTTTAACAATTTCATATTTGATATAATAATAAGCTAGTCGAATTTTGTCAAACAAGATTAGAACTTTAAAAAAAAAAATGTACATTCAAATTTTTTGTACTTGTTCAGTTTGAAAGTAATTTAAAATAAAACATTAAAACATTTTATGATAAAGTACATTTTAAAACAATTTAAGCTAATCGAATTCAACTCTAATGTAGAATTGGCCTTTATCCAGGCCGAGCTATCCTTTAGAGTTGAGGAAAAATAAAAAATCGATAAAGGCGTGGGTTTAAACTGAAATTGCCAATGTTGAATTATACAATTTATAATATCTAGAAAAATTCAAATAGAAAATAGAGAAAGGGAGAGAAGTTAGAAAAAAAAAATAACCTTTTTTAAATTGTCTCTTTCATCTTCTCTAAATATATCTAAATGCATTAGAAGCTGAATGCAAAGGATCTACATACCTTTGAGGACCAAGTTTAACAGGATAGGTAATAATTAATAAATTAAGGAAGTGTTTGGTATGCAAAAAAATGTTTGATAAGAAATGAGAAAAGTGATTCCTTTTGGTTGACTTATTTGGTATGCTGGAAAGGAATTCACTCGTTTCCTTTAGAAGACCAGATTCTATCAATTGTGGTAATCTTCATTCCTTCAGGAGACTAGTGGAATAATGTCATTTCCCCGTAATCTTTAGTAGTTATGAAATTTTTCTGCTCAATAAATTATTTTGGGCAGAAATATTTTTAAAAATTAATATATGAGAAGGGGAAATGAAGGATGTGCACTTACAATTTGTATAAATTTAAAATATTTAGAGGAATGTTGAAATGTAAAAAACAAAAAGAAAAGTGAAAGGAAATTGAAGGAGATTTTCAATATAGAATGAAGTAGTATTTTAATTAAGCTTAAGACAGGTACAAGTGGTTAAATCTCATTATATAAGCTTTCAATATTCAGGTTTAAATCCCCTTCATACAACTAAGTAAAACTATAATGTTCTTTTTAAATGTGACACCATTTGTATAACTAATGTTTTTTCAACTCTGATGTCCTACACTTGGGTAATTACTAAACTACCTCTAGTTATCTTTCTTCCATATGCACTCTTCCTCTCTCATGTGTACGAACTGCAAATTTTCTTCCCCTTCGATTAGACATCATAAATGCATGATCAATTTTTCTCCCTCATCGCTAGCTAGTTACAGTCACATTTTGCCACTGTTTGCTAGAGAAAAAATCACGTTAGGGTTCTAATGAAGTGCTTCAAGACTTTTGAGCAATTGAGCCAAATTTGGGGTGTTTTTTTTTTTTTAATTTTCTTAGAGCATCAATTTTAAAGTGATTTTCAAACCTCTCTTTATAATTTACACTGATCAATTTCATTTAACAAGTTTTGAATCACAAAATCCCTCTACTATAATGTGTTCTTTGCGAATTCTGAGGATTTGAATGTGATTTCATGCTTTTCTTCCAAAATTTACATAAGACTTTGATTATAAGATGAATTTTGACCCCTTATCCCTTGCTTCTTGTGTTCAATTTCATCATTTGACTTTGACATACAAAGCCCCTTTTTAGCAGCCTATGAACAATGACAAATTTTAAATTTTGGCTTGATTCTTGCGTGACATCGCCAAATTGAGTTAGGGTTTCATATGTAATATGAATTTAAACCCTCCTCTCCTAAAATGAGTGGTCAATTTAACCCTAAATTGGTTATATGTGTTCATACTTGTAGGGCGATGAAATCTGAAGTTTTTAGACTCCTTGAGCATCTAAGGGAAGGATTAAGGCTATCGAAAGCTTTCTTTTTTAGTTGTAAGTTCATTTGATAATTTTTCTCAAATTTTCTTGAATTTTCCATTGATAAAAAGGGGAAATGAATGGGAAAATCTTGTTGGAGTTGATTAAGTGGCCTTAGATGATTGTTACAATTTAATATGCAATTTTGGAACATGGTTGGTTGATCTCTAATGTCACACTATTGAAATTGATTACTTTTTTTATATGGAATAAGAGTATAATATAGCATATTGGAAAAGATTTAAGGCATCAAATATTTTATAATATTATGAATAAATTTTGGACTAAGGAGTATCATTTCCAAGCCATATTAGTGAGGTTGAGCATAATTCATAATTATGGAGAAGATTCTATTGATATCAATAAATCTAAAATTTAATGATTGGTTAGAAAAGGAGGAATTGGTAATTAATAGAATAAACTAAAGGTGTGAAGCCTTACCATTGGAATTAACAACATAAATGATAGATGGTTCTAATAGTAACCTCTTGTGAATCCCTTATGACACTAAGTTTGGGGAAATAATTAAGGAGGTTCTATTTATGGGAGGTTAGAGGTAAAGAAGCTAATAAGATTGAACCTTAAAATTTGAGGCAAGAGCTTGCAAACGAGTTGACACATGCTCACAGGTAATTTTGTTTAGAAACCCAAATGGTTAGTAACATGAAGGTTAGTATCAACGTTAAGAACCTTATTATTAGTGATTAAATAAATTGATAAAAGGAGGAATGAGCTAGTTAGGATATGATTAATGGGTTAGTAGTTTATTAAATAAGTGTGGGTTAGCACTAGGAAGTTTATTGGGATTATATATATTTATTCCTTTACATAAGATATTAGGTACGTGTTATTTGTTCATTTAGGTTTGTAAGGCATCAGGTTGTGGTAAGTGAATTGGGAGGGTTAGTTGGAAGAGGTTTATGCATTTCTCTAGGTGTGTAGATATCACTAATATAAATTGTTTCTTCTGGAGAATTATTTTGACTTTTTTAGGAATTCTATTGGATTTTATTATAAAGTTTCATTTACCATTGTATTGATTCTTGTATAATGGTTTAAATATTGTCTAATTTTTAGAACCTCTTTATGAAGGTGCATTATGTTCATTATAAGAATATTATGAATAAACCGATTATATTGAATGATGTTATTTGTTTTCTGATTTTTGGAAATTTAGAGTTTTACTATATAAGTATATTAGTAATGATTTTCATAGTTATAAAAAGAATATGTTATTTTGGGAATATGTCTAACGCATAACCCTGTAGTTAATAGCAGTAAGAGTTAGTCATGATGCACCATGAACTATATTACTATATTAAGACTTTAAACTATATTACTATATTAAGACTTTAAGTTATGCCACTAATTGATAATGAGTCATCTTGCTCACTTCGAATTACTGTATTATACTGTTATCACTAGCCTAGAGCTAGTAACTATTTACTATTACTGTTAGTTCTATGAGATGTGTTTCCACTCCTGTATTTTTAAGTCATGAAAATAAATGCTTTTCAGCACACTATGTTTTATAATAAAATCTCTTATTTAGCATACATATTATGTTTTCTATAATGGAAATTCTTGTTTTCCTGATTTGGGTTGGTTATGGTTATGAAGAATGTTTCCATGAGTTGATTAGATCAAAGTCAATGTTGTGAAAAGCTCTACCATTTTTGTACGCTTCCTTCCATGTATAGTTAGTGATATTTACTCACTTATTGTTGTCACTTATTTCCCTTTTTCTATGTTTTTTAGATATTAATAGACCATAGAATTTCATCAGTTGCACAGAGTCTAGATAGATATCCATTAGTTAGGGGTGTGATAGAATCATCAAAGAAAGACTAGACTATCCTTGATCCAAGCAACATTGTTTTGTCCAAGGGTGTTTTAGACATTATACTTCTTTTCCTTTCAAATTTCCTTCAAACCAAATACAAAACCTATTTTTCTTTAGAACATATTCTATTCCATTATATACCAAGCATACTTTTTTCCTTTATCATTCCATTTTATTCCTCATTCTCTTTTTCATTTTGTAAAAAAAGATTCATCCAGACCAAACGTGGCTTAGGGTTTTAGAATGAGATTTTATATTGATTTCTTTGAAGATGTTGCCTCCTTAATTCATAGGCTACTTTTTAAAAGTTCAAGCTTGTTTAGTCTATTTAGTTAATCTTGCAATATCTTAGCTTTTATTTTATTTTTTCTAATTATTTCTTACAAGTTTATGTTTAGATCCAACTATTTTGAAACAAAAATTCTTAAGAAAAAATAATAGGATTTTAAAATAAACGGATCAATTTACTCAAGTTTATGAGTAGGCTTAAGTTTAAACATTCAACCTTAGTAATAGACATATTTAAACCAAATGATCCACACTTCCACTAGTTCCTAATGCTAAAAGTGCTACACTTTTAACCAAAGTAATTGATATATGGAATTAAATAATTGTGTTCAATAATATGCATTAGTAGTTTTAAAAAAGAGAATTCTGATTAAAGGATTATCTGTTAAAAAAGTTTAAATTTCTATCTAATTTTCATGATAGAAATTATCAATTAATTACTAGATTTTGAAAAGTCATAAATTTTCACATGTCTATTCACTGTGATCAATTTATGATAAAATTCATACCAAGATACATTACTTAATTGAATAAGTCTGACATGAATCTTTAACTTCTAAATCTCATAAGAAAACTAGAAGGAGATCTATATTTTTATCTATTAATCTTTCTTCATTTATATTTACCTTAGCAATGAAAAAGGAGAAAACACCTAGTCCATTCTTAAATGAGACTAAGTTCAGAAGTGGAAGATTATGTTGAGATTTCCAATTCTTGAATAATTAAAATGAGACTAAACTTTAAAATGAAGAATTATTTTGAGACTTTTAATTTATGTAAAATTATAAAGAGACTGAATTCAAAAATAAATAATTAAAATCATTTTTTCTAAAAAAATTTGTTGATATTATGTTTAAGAATTTTATATTTTTTTATTCATGACAATGCCAACAATTTTTTTATTTTATTATGTTATCAAAATAATGTTTTAATTTGTAATTACATAAATGAGCAGTCAATGCTTGAAAATTTTTATTTAAGAATTTTACTATATATAAATAACAATCCTTGAAACGTGGATGGGCACATTTTCTCAATGAAACAGACGAATTTCATTTAAATGTAAGGTTATATTTACATATTGTAAATTTATCACGTTTAACGGCATACGAATAATTATTTACTTTTCTTTTAGAGCTCTTTAGATTTGATGTTCAATAATAGTAGACTATTAAATTATTGTCAGAGTTTAGGTGAAAATTTCATTAAAAATATGATTTGTTTATAAAAGTAAGAGGGCAACATTGTTACACCTACTTTAGTCTTTTATTATAATATAAAATTTTACTTTCACTCCTTAACTTTGTTTAGTTTTAATTTAGTTCCTCAAGTTTACTTCAGATTTTCCTTTTATGCCTTCATTTTCAAATTTGACTCCTAACTTTCTTTCGAATTTACTTGTATTCTTTAGTTTCAGTTGATTCCCTTTTGATAATTTTACTGTGTCTCAAATTTTATTTTCATCTATAACTTCATTTTATTATAATTATTTAACTTTCAAAACTACTTAAAGATATTCCCTGCCCTTTATTATCAACAATTTAAATTATCACATTGATGGCTTAACTCTAATAAATCTGTTAAGATGTTCAGCCACATACAACTTATATATATATATATATCAACAAATAATTGTTTAGAAAAAAACGGGGGAGTAAATTTAAACAAAATGAGATGAAAGAACAAAACTAAAATCTCATATCAAATTAAGAAATTAAATTGAAACAAATAAAATAAAAAACAAAGCAAAAATTAAATTAGGATAAAATAAAATATAAGGATTGATAACAAGTAAAATTTTAATTAAGTTTAAGAAATTAGAAATATATTTTTGCCTCAAATATAATACACTTAAGACGTACGAAAAGATAGTTAGGTATTGACTTTCTTTCGATTCAAGACAAGATGGATTCTTTCACTCATCCTCTTAGTTAATTTCAACGTATTTTTCTCCACAAAAGAAGAATTGTTTTTTTCTTTATCATTTGAACTAATTGTGATTTTTTATTTTGGCAATGAGGTTGAAGTTTATTATTACTTTTCTTTGGGATATAGTTGAAGTTGAACTATTGAAACATAAAAAAGGCAAATCAAAATTGTCAACCTTTACATTTATGACAAACCATTACTCAAGATGATTTGATTGGATTCTTGATCATGTATAAGCAGCCTAGCTATACTTACACGATTGATATAACTTTCAATGGTAAAATATTTATGGGATGAAATTTTGTGTGCGTGTATAAATAAAAATGAAAATATGTGTATATGTTAATATTGGTTTTAAGTTATTAAAATGTTTCATTAATTTAATAATAGAATGGAAAACCAATTATCATATGCTAAAAATTGATAAATCATAGTCAAACCTGATCATTGGGCCAAGTTTTTATAAATTAGATTTGAATTCGTTCTAAAAGAGAACTCTAACCGATTTTTTTATTGGTCTTTTTATCCATATTTTTAGGTTAGACCTATGAAGTCGACTTTATTAAGTAATGATCAAGTCCATTTGCTACTTAAAATTTAGAATAAATAACATAACTAATTGATACTATTAATTATAATATTATATACGGAGAAGTTGTAAATGAAAAAGAGTTTTTATATTGGCATAAATTCATTGAACAAGGGTATCAATTTTTATTTCTTTTTCAAGATAACATGTTACACTAAGCTTTTCTTTCAAAAATAAGTTTTTTTTTTGGTTCATGCTTTATTTTTTTAGGCTAGACTTGTTGACCCAAGAAACTTTTTAAATTACAATTAGATCGTCTATAAATCACACAAGTGGTTATGAATTTGTCAAATGATACACCAGATTAGGTCATACATTGCCCTTTTTTATTATGAAAAAAATATGCAAACTCCTTAATGTTACAATATGATCAAAATACTTTGAAAAATAAAAGTAATTTTGATTAAACTATAATTTATTTTAAGGAAAAACTTTTAATTCACTATTTTTTGCGTTGAAAATTGTAGATTCAATTTATTCTAAATTTTAAATTTGACCATTTTTATATTAGTCAAAATATAAATTTGATACTTGTAATATTATATAAACTATATTAAAGTATTTCAATCAAATTAAATACATATGTAGTTAATTATTTACTATAAGTTAGTATAATGCATGTTTCTATTTGGAAGTCAAAGATTTTAATATTAATATTTAAAATAGAGAAATTAATTGGGTAATTTAGACTCTCCCAAAAAAAACATATCTTGAAAATATAACAAAAAGTAACACAATAAAATATTTATGGCATACTTTGCTATACAAAGCCAACTCTAGACCGGACCAATGTCCATACTAAGGTCAGAACTAGCCTAATATTCAGTTGGCCCATGGTTAGTCATAGATTAGCCTAATCCATGAAGAAGTCTAGCCTTCAAGAGGCCCTGTTTAGAATTAAATCGAATCCTTATATATAACTCATAAGCCAAGTTGTCAATTAATAAATATTTCACCAATCATTGCCATAGAAACAAAGTGATTCATGTTTGTTTAGAATAATTGTGTGACTATGAATACATCGCATTATTCTAAGAAGTGTGTAGAATATCTTATACTGAATCCAATCACTTGGAGATATCTTCTTAAATTTGTTCCCCAAAATTGATAAAGCACCAGTGATGCCTACTTCTTATTTTGGATATTTGTTCAAGGATAACCTTGTACTGGGATCCACTCATGAATTAAGATCCCCAAAAGTTCGTCTTCTTCGAAGAAATTTTGGGAATTGTAGAGATTAATTGAATATTTTTTTCAAAAACTTTATTATTATAGGTAATTTTTTAAGTAAATCTTTATATGTTTCTCTAAAATTTTTGGTATATCTCCAGCATGCTAACTAGTATCTTAGAGTAACATATTATAATAATTATTATCTTATTTATAAGAAATAAAAAAATATCTGGTTGCACTTAAATTTTTATTTGAAAATGTTGAATAATTAATGACAAGGAGTCTCTCATTTTTCTTTTCATTTAAAGTATGAATTTAAATGGACAATAAATAAGACATTATATATAACCCTAAAAACAACAAAATTTTTTAACATCACTTGCATCCATTGACATTTATTATCTATTATATATAAGTAAAGTAGGTTTCCCTTGTTGTGGGAGCTTTGCTTGATTGATATGAAAATTCTGTTGATCAAACTCTTAATTTCATATGTAATAAGTTTATATCTTTTTCATATATGTAGTATAGATTCTTTGAAGTGCATAAATTATTGGTAGTCAAGATTAATTAATTTCTTTTGACAATTTTTTAGAATGAATGACACAATTAATTAATTAATTTTTAAAATTTGAGAATTATTTGAAGTGAAGGAGAAAAATTAATAAATTAACAACCTGCATCTTAAATGAGAGTTCTTTAAAGTGAGACAGTTTTTTGGAGTCAACAAGAAATTAATCAAAACATTAATTAGTTGCATGTTAAAATTTTAATAAAGGAATATAAATATAACTTAATGTGGTTTAAAATTAAAGCAAGAAAAAAAAATATATGATTGAGTAATTTATGATACTGACTTCTCAAATAACCAATTTTATTAACTTTATTAATTTATTATATATTTTTTATATTACTGTATATTACTAAATTGAAAATTTTAAAAATATTTTAATAAGATTTCATTCAATTAATATTGTACATACTAAAAACTTATAGAGAAATTTTTTGGTTGCTCATTAGCATAAAAAAATGAATCACAGTTTATCTCCTTTAGTTTAAAAACTGACTTATGATTTGTCATTCAATACTTTTACATTTTATTAAACAATTTAATCATTTTATCATATTTTAAACTCAAATTTTGATTAAAAAATTGAGAAAAATAGAATTTTGGTCTCTAACTTTTGGCTTTAAAATTAATTTGATCCTCCAAAGATAGAAAGTATTAAAATGGTCCTCTAAAAATGAAATTTTTTAGAAAATATAGATCCTCCAAAGATCAATTTAGTCCTCTGTAAAGACCAATTCCATTCACTTTTTTATCTTTGAATGATCATTTTGATACTTTCCATCTTATGAAGACCAAATTAATACTTTAGCCAAAAGTGAGAAACTAAAATTATATTTTTCTCTTAAAAAAATACGTGAATGTTAAGAAGATGACCAATTTTGAAAGTTTCAAAATTACTATTGAAATTAATGAATGGACATTTTTATATTTAAAATATCAACTTCATCTCTAAATTTTAGAAAGGTACGATCCAAATTAAGATAAAATCATTAGAGTGCTCACAATTTTAAATGTACCAATACACTCATTATAATGTAATGATATATTTGTAATATTATTATTCTTTATTGATATTATTAAAATTATATTCCTACATTATAACCAATACACCCAAAATTGTGAATGCACTAAATATGACACCTTAAATTAATCTTATGAGTTAAATTTCATATTTTAGACTATAGAAAATTTTAAATTTACGTAAATTATATGATATATAATATTAAATAATTATAATATATATAAAATAATAAAACAATAGAAATCATTATACGCACAATGACAAAGCACTTAACACTCTTTTTATTCATATGCCCCTTGTCATATATACCTCGCATGGTACTTAGGGCCAAACACGAGCAGTAATTTAAAAAAATGATAAACTAAAATTTTAATTTAATTATAAAATTTCATTAACATTGGTTTATTAAATTTATCTAAAACTTAAAATTTAATTATTATTTTATTATAATTAGTCTCTTAATTTACAAAAAGCATTCAAATATTTTCTTTCTCTAATTAACACCATCAAGATGCTTAACAGAATTAATTTGTCGCATATATATATATATAGCTCCTTATTGATTTAATTCTAATAATTTCTTATGAAAGTAGGTCCTATCAATAATAATATTCATCCCTATACTACCACCAAATGCTAAGTCCTAGTTTTTTTGAATGACTTCCTTAAGGAGTATTTGTAATCTATATGAAGTAGTACTTGTGAAACAAAAACTAATGGCCTCTCCTATTTTCAAACCTTTTTGTTCTATAATTGCATTAGCCTAACTGATTTCTTTCAATTTTACGAGTATCGTTACTAAGTAGGGTTGTTCATGGGCTAGGTTGGCCTAGTTTCACTTGGGTCCGAGTCTTGGCCTAGTGATATGACAAGATCTACATTTTAAGCATTTTTTGTGGCCCGACTTGAAAATAAACAGTATGCATACTAGACCAAATTGAACCATACTGGGACTACTAAGTGTGAGGGTAACGAGAGAGTAAGAGTGAGAGATCAAGAGCGAAAAAGTCGAGAATTGAGAGTCAAAAGATTTTCTAGCATATGGAGCGAGAGGGATGATGAGTGAATAGTGATAAATTTGACCTCTAAGACTTCAATTTGCCTATACAATCACCAATTTATGTGATCTTTGTTCTTTGATTTACTAATATACAAGCGAAAAGAGGGAGAGAATTAGCGCAACATGAGCAAGAGACATCAATGAAGAGAGTTGAGTTTTAAAAGAGATCGAAGGACTAAACAAGTAGAAAAAAAATCTTATTTGAGAAGGCAGTAGCATGCGAGAATAACAGTGATTTCCTACGGTACTACAAAATTTGTAGTGATATTATGGGCCACTAGATCTTGATCCAATGGTCCACAAATTTTACAAAAAATATTTAATTTTATTGTAAAAAATATGTAAACCATTAGATCAAGATCCAACAATCTGCATCATTACTCTAGAATCTACAATACTACAGGGATCCTGCCACCTTGTGAAACAATGGCTAAATATTTTAGGATTATACGAAGAGTTCATTACTCAAGTGGGGCCCGCGACATATTGTTTTAGGATTTGTTTGTGTTTGATAGTTGATTTGTTGTTAATTTGCTTGCATTTGATCCACGATAGTATTATTATATTTTAGCCATGGGGGGCTAACCATGGTTTTCAAATAATATTTTTTTTATTTTTCACTTTTTATTTTCAATTTATCTATTGATATGTTAAAACTCTATTAATTCTAGTAATTATGAGACTCAATACGCTTCCACAAACTATATTGCTTAGTACTTAGTAGCCACATTTGTTTTAATATTTGTTTCTGTTATTTTGGTATTCTTTACTTAATTCATTTTCTTGTGACCATAACTCATAATTCATACAAAGCCTAAATATTTAAAAAAAATTTAATTTGATAGTGTTAGAAGAAAAAAATGATTTGGCAAGTTTTTAAAAAGTAAGGGCAAAATTGAAGCAAAGTAAAATTAAGGGACAAACATTAAACATAAGGTAAAGTTAAGGGACCAAATTAGAACCAAATAAATTTAAGAGATGAAAATGAAACTCAGTAAGATTAATAGACCAAATTAGAATTAGATAAAGTTAAATGATGAAAGTGAAAATTTAAGTAAAATTAAAGAATTAAATTAACTAAATAAAGTTATGGGACAAAAATGCAGCCTCAAATAAAATTAAGAGACTAAAAATGCATTTTTTTCCTAATTCAAAAGAAAAGAAAGTTAACTCTGAATCCTTTAAAACAAAACTAATCATTAAATTTTATACTATAAGAATTTATTTTAAAATTTAGTATATACATCAAATTTTGTGCATGTCTTTGATGATGAATTTGAATCCCCAGTCGTTATCGCAGGTGATTTATTATGCCTACAATTACTGCGAGTGATCTGCGTCGATTTGCTGATAGCAATTTTGGGAGCTTGCAGGCTCAAAGCTTTGTCATATCTTAAATGTTGAGAAAACAACATAATATATATTTTTCTTAAATAATTGTATCTGTTGCTTTCTCTCTTCTATGATCTAAACATTTCATCTAAAATGTATTTCATATGCCAGTTTAATGATACCAATTTTGAGAGCTTATAAATTCAAAGCTTGGTAATATAAGTGTTGAGAAAACAATATAATATGTATTTTTGCTCGCTCTCTTCTACGGTCTAAAGATGTCATCTAAGAGGTTTATTGAAACCAAATGCATGCATTAAAAAGTGGTTTAATATTTTGGTTTCGTGGACAGTTTCTACTCGAAAGTGGCTATATTAAAAATGGTATAGTAGGCTACACCCAACCAAGGCATGTGGTAACTATGAATGTTGGCAAGAGATTCAGCGGGGAGATGGAGACAAAATTGGGTGATAAAGTTGAATATGCCATACATTTAAGGGTGTAACAGAGCCAAATATTTCCTGGAGAATGGCTATATTCATTTTATTTATTTTTTTAGTACAATTAGTTAAATTTTAGCTATCAAAATTTTCAATTATCATGACAAGTATATAATTAACCAATAATAACATAAAAAGTATATTATTTAATTACAAAAAAATATAATTATTTGCAGATATTGGTAGAAAAATATAGACTTGCCATATGTTAGTGGGGGAACTTAAATATTTCAATTATCATATGGCAAATATGTGGTTAACCAATAATAACATATCCAATGTATAATTTGATTAAAAAATAATACAATGATTTGTAATAATCATACATATGTCATGATATTATTAGAAAACTTTATACTTGTCATATGCTACTTGAGAACTTAAATATTTGCTACCAAGTTTTCTAATTACCACATAACAGTTGCATAATTAACCAATAATAACATAACAAGTGTATAATTTAATTTAAAACTGATAGAATTATATGTAATAATTATATACATGTTGTGATATTATTAGAAAATATTTTTTTGTCATATGTTAATTGGAGAACTTAAATCTTCGCTATCAAGTTTTTCAATTACGATGACAAATATATGGTTGACCAATAATAATGTAACAAGTGTATACTTTAATTAAAAAATTAATATAATTATCTATAAGAATCATATACATGTCGTAATGTTATTAAAAAAACTTTATACTTATAATATTTTAATTGGAGAACAATATAGCCAATATTTAAAGAATTACATATAAGCTTTTTCCTTTTAAGTATGAATGCTATATGCTCCTTCATATGGACGTGAGGTGGAAAGAAGTTGCACGAACTGCCATGAAAGACTATAAATCTAAGTCGTTTCATTGATCCAATGCCTTACCATGTCACCCACAGCATCCAAAACGCACTTATAAGTTGAGGACGAAAACTAGTGAGTTTTTTGTTGCAGAACTTGGCTAAACGACTTTACTCCAAAAAAAATACTTGGTTAAACGACTTGCAACATTCCCTTCCTATTAGCTGCAACGTGCAATCTTCTTGCATGACATGCACGTCATTGTAGAAAGAATGTAGAAGAGAAAGAATAAAGTGACGTTATGAGAGGCCAGAAAAAAAAAAAAAAACCTACTGGTTCTTATCATTGTTACACTGTGATTGAATGCTGGACATGAGAAGATGCCAGAATCTGTTCATTCATTATTCTCGATGCAGTTGACCCCAAAATTTTAAGTTTTTCAACCATATCCCTACAGCTTAAAACTCGGAATAAAAAATATGGAGAGACAGAGTAAGATAAAACAGATAAGCCATAGGTGATATGAGAAACGCTAGTTTATATATATTGATTCATGCTAACAGTCTGGATGCTTAAGTATTAATTAATGCTAGTTGATGTGCTGAACCTATAGAAATTGATAAAATGTTCAGAAATTGTGATAGCCACGTTTGTGTTGTTGGAGTTTGCAACAATGATGTTTTGATTTAATATAGTTTTGTTTTAACATATAATTTTTTTGAAGTTTTATTTAATACATAATGCTATGAGAAATTTATGAAAAATTAAGGTACATTTAAAACCTAAAGTTACTGTAGTCTTCATTCAATATATAATGTTTAAGGAATTACGGTAAATAAATAATAAAAAAAAAAGGCTAATCTTATAGTTTTGCCTTAGTGTGACTTGATTTTCATGTGGTCCGTTAATGTTATATTACTAACAATTTCCTTGAAAGTGAAGAAAGTTAAAGATGGTTTTCTAGTGGATGAAGAACAATATTACAGTTATATTCAATGGTAAATTAATGCATATGTTGTTGCATTTGATTTTACTTTTATCGTTGCTGCTTACAAAAATGGTTCTTTGAATCCGTCAATCCATAAGTTTTATAATTATAGTTCCTTTTAAAAAAAATTTGGCCAGATAGTTCCTTTTTAATGATAGACCATCAATACATCCATTCATTCAACAGGCAAGTCCAAGTTAAGCTACTTTGGTTTTACCTCAATTACAAAATGCCAAAGTATCACCGTATACTACAAAGCCAGCATCTTCCATTCCCCCTCCGATTGCTAAGTCAGTCCAAAACTAAGAGTTTGGTTATTATTATATTTTTTTGAGTTTGAATCTAAATAATAATAAGATTGGTCCACCACGCCCTTAAGCTTCCCAACCCAATATTCACTGCTATAAATTTAAGATAGAATCTTACCCTTCAGTCCAGCATAAATCATTGACTTCCTAAAACTCAAAAGAGAACTATGAGAAGATAGGATAATTGTGTTTCTATCTTTTAACTTCTCTTAATTTTCATGTGCGTTAGTGATAGATAAAAAGTAAATACATAACCCTATTTATAAGAATAGATAGGAACTAATTTTCAAATAAACATTTATTATTAGATAACGATCATGATTATCTAATAATTATTTATTATTTAATTATTTCAATCTTCAAATTATAAGATATCTTATTAACCATTCCTATCAAGTGATTAGTTACCGATAAACATAAGGAAACTACTCTTTAATTAACGAATTAAAAATTAGCTTATTTATTTATATATTTAACTAATTAATTACTTAATCAATATCACTTAGGCTACTTAAATCTTACATTTTCCTACTTGGCTCATGTGAGCCCTCTTTCATTGTCAAATAATCATAATGTGCATATAAATTGTTAATTTCTCATACATTGAATACATCTTTTGTCATAGAAAAGATTGAGAACTAATATAAGTCATGGCAGTTGTACATCATTTATTCAATATATTTCCTTCCATGTACTACAATATGAGTCCCTTCTTCTTTTTATGACCTATAAGTGATAAGTACATAACTGGCCTAACATAATGTCTTTAATAAAGACAAAACTAGTTATCATCATTCTAATTCATAAATAGGTAAATCAGAAACATATACATTAGAGAGCTCATAGTGTCAAAATATATGAGGCACTAACAATATTATTTAATAACCTTTATTATAAATAATACTCATAATTATGACATGATCCTTAAATGTCTTAGGTAGTAACCTTTTTGTTAACAGGTCAACTTTCATAAAATTAGTGCCATTATGTTCTATTAACACGATATGTTTCTGAATTTCTTCTTTAATGACAAATTATTTTAATTCCATATACTTAAGACCTTGAAATACTTGTCATCCTTAAATGAAGATAGCTGTAAAACTATTACAATAAACTAGTAGTGACTTGACAATACTGTTGACCATTCCAAATCCTAAAATAAAGTTTTGCAATCATAAATTATGAGTAGTATTCTCAAAGCATGCTACATGCTCTTCTTTCATTACATGACCTTCCAGTCAAAGATACAAGTGAATTTCCATATATATACGAAGTTGGATCTAAATATCTATAAAGGCATACAATCCTTAATTCCTAGCGAGTATGTAAAAACATTATCTGCCTTTTCATGTGTCTATCTTTTCACACTTGGCACATTTCCACCTAGACGGAGGAATAATAACACCATTGTCAATCTACTATAAATTCATTGTAACTTGCTCTTTCCTTTCAGCACCTTCAGCTAGTAAGATGGCATCAGCAGCTAACCTTATCTATAAGTTTTGTCATACAACAAGGAAAATCAAGCTGAAAGGGCACCAAATAGAGAGAGGAAGCAAAAGTAGAGGAGCCAATAATATTGGCAACAGCCTATGCAATGCCACATATAGATTGGCTTTTTTTTCTTTCAATTGTTTCATAAATTTTAGCATTTTCCCCTTGCTTTTCATTTTTTTAAAAAAAGTTTCCTACATCAAATGTTTGTTTGCCATATAGCTTCTCTTTCAAATAACAAAAAGAGAGAATAAATAATGAATGAACCTCAAAAAGAGAGTAACAAGAACCTTTTCTGGTAATTCCACTGAAGGGAATGGAAGAGAAATATAGTCAGGCAATATAACTATACTATGCATTTCCTCATATTCAGGTTCATTGTTCTCAAATCCCCCATTAACAATTACAAATTAACAAGAGCGATAAACCTATGATATTTAGGAAATAACAATCAATTGCTTGTAATATTGGAAAGAATGACTCAACATTCTGAAAATAGCCAATACTGACCCTATATTTTCTAGTAGTTAGAAAAAAAGTAATATATCTCAGTGTTACTATTACGAATAAGAAATATAAAGAACAAACACACTCAGAAATTACGTGTTAATTGAAACAAGAAGAATTAGAAACACAATAATTTTAGTGGATTTATTAAACGATTCTGCATCTTGACTAATGATAAATAGAAGAACAGTGAACAAGTGATGGCCTTAAAACCACAATTTCAAATCTTAGTAGAAAGTTAAAGCATAACCAATTACTTCTTTCTTTCTCCTAAGACATCAATCGCTTTCATATTTCTTATGGAGTCTTCTGGGACAACCAGGACAAGGTCCAAGAAAAAATAAAATTTCATGACCAGGTTGTTTTTGTGTTTCAAACCAGTCTCATCTATGGACGTGGTGGAATGCAACGAAGGATACAGCGATTGGCATTGTTGTAGAAAGAAAGGGGGACACCAATCATTGTTTTTGGCAGCAAGTTTTCTAGAAGGCATTAAACGTTTGTCTGAGTTTTTTTAGTTTTTCTAATGGTATCTAATAATTTCTGGCATTTTTATATACAGTTAATGAAGATTAACAGTAAGAAAGAAAGTAACAAAAACCAATTTTTTGCATCAAGTAGCACCAAATTAAGCAAAAATTAAACAAAATTTCCAAATAAGAACATAAAAGCAACCCATTATCGTTGGATTCAAGTGCTTCCTCTTCTTTCTATAACTCATCTTCCCTCACTTGATCTCTACTATCAGCCTCCACAAGATTAAGCTACAATATTGTGTACAGTGGCATCTTCTTCTTCTCCATATCCTTTAACAAATGATTGTGGAAATATATTTAGCTTTACGGTTAGGAGACATGAAGATGTCAAAGATAGGAGAAAAGGACATGGTTCTAATAATAATAACATGGCTTTGTTTTTAATTATAATTATTAGCCTATTGGTTTTATCTTATGGAGTAAGCTTTTTGCTATCATATGAAACTCATTTAGTTTATTGGTTTTAGTCTTACGAGGTAAGTTTATTGATTCAGTGGAGTATTAGAAGAAGATTATCTGGGAAGGGTTGCTTGAGATGAATTGTATCATCATGAAAGGGTTGCTTCAAACGAATCGTAGTGGTTTGAGCATGGATTCTGTTCTAAAGTCTGAATTAGGGCAAATGCAGCTGGGCTTGAATGAAACTCTATAATCTTTAGGGTCTCATGTTAGAATTGTAATTTTTTAGTTTTTCTTTCTAACTTTTTGTTTTGTTTTGCTTAAGGAATAATTTTGCTGGAGTTAAAGCAGATTTTTTAGTGTGTGTATGTGTGTACGTGTGTGTATGTGATGTCTACATATTCTGGAGAAGATGATGTTTTGAAGTACATAGTAGTGTTACTCAACCATTGAAATAACAATCATTTTCTTGTTACGTTGATGGGCTCATTTTCTCAATACAAAAGATGAATTTCTTTTGAATGTAATGGTATATTGACATATTGTAAATTTATCACGTTTAATAGCATAGGAATATTTATGTACTTTTCTTTTAGAACAAATTAGATTTGGTGTTCAATAATAGTAGACTATTAAATTAAACATAATAGTTTATGTGAAAATAAGATAAAAAATATGAATTGTTTATAAATGTAAGAGGGCAATATTGTTCCACCTACTTTTTAAAATAAATTGATTAAATTAGAAATTGTATAAAACTAGAATAGTACCAAAATGTATTTAAACCGTTTTTTTTTTAAATTGAAATTTATATTATCTATAATATTGTTGTCAACCTTTACATTCATGACAAAACCATTACTCAAAGATGATTTGATTGGATTCCTGATCATTTATAAGCAGCCTAGCAATACTTACGCAATTGATATAACTTTCAGCAGTAAAATATTTATGGGATAAAATTTTCAATCCGTGTAAACAAGAAAATAAAAATGTGTATATGTTTGTACTGGTTGTAAGTTATTAAAATGTTTCAATAATGTAATAATAAAATGGAAAACCAATTATCATCTACTCATAGTTGATACATCTCAGTTAAACTAGATCATTGGGCCAAGTTTTTATAAATTGGGCTTGAATTTGGTCTAAAACATAGACTGATCCTTTTTTTAATTGGGCTTTTACTCATATTTTTTGGGTCAAGCCTATAAAGTTGACTTTCTCAAGTGATAATCAAGTTTATTTGTTACTTAAAACTTAAAAATAAATAACATAATTATATGTTAATATCACTTGTAAGATTATATATAGAGAGGTTGTAAATGAAAATGAGTTATTATATTGACATAAATTTGTTAAATAAGGGATAATAGTTTTTATTTATTTATCAAAATGTTACGTTGCACTAAATTTTTCATTAAATAATAAGTTTTTCATTATTAAGAAAAAGTAATTTGGGTTTTTCGGGCTAGGACCAGGCTTTATAAAAGCCAAAACTTGGCCTGTGTTTACAAACAGACCTTCCTAATTGGGTTTTTTGTTCATTCTTTATTTTTATTTTTTTTAGAGTAGAATCGGGCCAAACGAGCTTTTTAAATTATAATTAGGTCTAATCTCAATCTATTGATCCCACAAGTAGTCATGAATTTGTCAAATGATGCTGCAGATTAGGTCATACATTTTCCTTTTTTATTATGAAAAAATACACAAACTCCTTAATGTCAAAATATGATCAAAATACTTTGAAAAATAATATTAATTTTCAGTAAACTATAATTTATTTTAGAATATTAAATTTAATTCAATATTTTTTATGCTAAAAATTGTAGATTCAATTTTTTAAAATTTTAAATTTGACTATTTTTATATTAGTCAAATATATGTTTAATACTTTTTATATTATATAAATCATATAAAAGTATTTCAGTCAAAATAAATACATATGTTGTTAGATATTTACTATAATTGAAGTTAGTATAATGCAAGTTTTTATTTCGAAGTCAAAGATTATTAACATTCAAAATAGCGAAATTAACTGTGTAATGTAAACATCTCTCCACAAAAACATATCCTAATATATATAACAAAAAGTAAACATAGTAAAATTTTGATGGTACTTTGCTGTACAAAGCTAACTCCAGACTAGGCCAATGTGCATATTAATTCAGACCTAGGCTAATATTTAGTTGGGCCATGTTTAGTCATAGATTAGCCTAATCCATGAAAAAGTCTATCCTCAATGTACTGAAGGTGTTAAGAATCTTTGTTCAGAATTACATCCAATCGTCATCTATAACTGATAAGTGAAGTTGTCAATTAATAGTTATTTCACCAATCAATGCCACATAAATAAAGCAATTCATGTTTGTTTAGAATAATTGTGAGATTGTGAATACATAGCATTATTATAAGACGTGTGTGGATTATCTTAAACCGAATCCAATCACTTGGTGATATCTTCTTAAATTTGTTCCACGTAATTGATAAGGTATCAGTGACACCAACTTCTTGTTTTAGATCTCTATTCAAGGATAACCTTCGACTAGGGTCCACTCATGAATTAAAATTGCTTACATTTTTTTATAGTAAAATATTTGGTGCAATTACAAAAATGATTGTGAACGTACAATTATTATGTAATATGTTAAAAGAAAGACATGTGACAGTCACTTATTCAAATATGTTAATTGTATAACAACTTAAAATAATATCTTGTATTTATATTTTACCCCCTTAAATTATTTGAACCTTTTTCTAATTTTAAATTTATGTCCACTATTTTTTTGGCTAGTATTACACCTTCTAATTTTTATTTCTTAGTAATTCCTTCAAAAATAATAATTTATAAATTTATTCACTCACTTTTGTACTCATTGTTGTTAACTCGACAAGTTAACCCTAACTGAGCTAACTCACTGAGTTAACGTTTCCACATATAGAATTTGGTTTAACTCACTATTAACTCTAACTCAATGTTGACTTGCTCTAACTCAGTCCAATTAGTGAGTTTTCACTCAGTTAGGTGAGATTCAAACTCATGTGCATGATTATCCACTTTGCCAACTTAGATGTTTGGTATATAGATGACAAGAGTTTTATATAAATTGGTTTGCATTTTGTTTTGGCCAAATGAAAAGCTTTCTTTGTATAGACATCTATTGTAAGAATATATACAATTTATTTTTATAATTTGTTTATTAATTTATTGTATAGACACACAATACATACAACATGTATATGTAAAAAAAGAAAATTTATAATTCACTATATAGGTGTAATATAAATACTCTTAATTCAAATTCTAGTTTTCATTAAGATTTATATCAAATTCAAGGTTATCTTCTATCTATTGAAGTTTAAATGATGGATATTAGTTCTGGAACTTTGATGTATAGGCTTATTATTTGAATACTTTAAACTTAAATTATGCCAGCAAATTAAGTTAATCGTCTTCTATATATATCTTCATAATTTTTCCAAAGCATTTGAACTATTATCTTAAAATAGAATTATTTAAAATTTGCTTTATAATTATTCACATGGTGAGCATGCTTAAACATACAAAAATTTAAACCAATTTAAACAAGTGTTCAATTAGTACGTAATTTTCAGATTTCACGAAACTTTCTAAGTCTTTGAATAAGTATCCTAAAATAGAATTAGAATTATGTAAATTATAGTGTATAAATCTCTTATTAATTATTCCTAAATATGGAATTGATAATCAAAATTTGCTCCATAATTATTCATGTGTTGGCGAGCACTCTTAAACATATTAGAGTTTAAACAAATTTAAATGATTCTTCAATTAGTATATATTTTTTGGATTTTCACAAAAACTTCCTAAGTATTTGATTTTGTAACACTCCTCAAATTGGCTTATTTAATAGTTAAGTTTGAATGGAAAAAATGGTTAATTTAATAAGAAAAAAAAAAAAGAAATAGAATATAGACATAGTATGAATTAAAATTTTAAATAATTCATCAAGATTGAAATCCTAAAATAATTAAAGAAAAACTTTCTCACTTTTTCTAAACTTGACACATTCCCTTTATTAGGAAATTTCAAGAAACCCCTCAATCCTATTTCTTTCTTTCTCTTCCTTTACTTTCTTACTTTTTTTCCCCTCCTTTCTCCTTCCTCTTTACGCAAAAAAAGGGCCCATTCTCAAGCTCTAAGAATCCCTCTCCTCTTCTTGCTTTTATTTTAACATTTCCTCACTATCTCCATCAACTACGACAAGCTTTATCATGTTTTCCAACCCATTCGTGATGGATGGTGACCAAAAAAGTCTCAAATTTTGGGGAACATCTCCCACGTGTTATCCCATCAAAATATACCTAAATTGGTACGTGTTTTTTGAAATCTTTTAGGGTTTCACATTCTTGTATGTAATTTGATCCTTTCCTTTTAATCTTTGTGCTTAATTTTATCCTCTTAGCCCTTAATTTTGTAATCTTGGCCCTAATTTTGAATTTTCCCAATTATGTGACTTAAGGTTCCACAAGACGAGAAATTGAACATAATTGGTAAAGCATTTCTTCAAATTGATTTATGACTTTTTTCCTTAACATTATATTCATTCTTTCCCCTCTATAATCCGCATTCAATTTATGAATGGAGTCTTGATTTTGAAAGCTCTCTTTTCAAGGTGTTAGTGGTGTAAATTTAAAATTAAGATTGATTTTGGTGAGATTTCATTAAATTAAGTTGCAGTTTTGGTTCCTATGCGAGTCTTAAGTACTTTTCCTCTAATTCCCATAGGAAATTGCTAGGTTTTGGTCTCAAATTTTCACACCCCTCTTGGTTGCATGAAATGTGTGATGGGATAATAGAGTTTCAAAGATCTTAGATTAATTTTCTTCAAGAATCACTACTAGAGAAAGAAATTAAGCAATTGGAAGTTGTCATTTGAAGTAATATGTTGATTTGGTAACTTTCTAATTTTCTTTGTTGTTTTGAAGAAAGGAGATGAATGAAACCTTATAGTGATTGACTAAGTAACCCTATATGGGTAATTTACTTGATCTTTAAATCTTGAATTGTGATTAAGATAATTTTCTTAATAATGTTAGGCAACATATGGTTAAGAAGCAAAATTATTTTGGGTCCTAGGTATATATAGGACAAAATACTTGAAAATATAGATAAATAAATAAACAATAAATAAAAATAAGATTTGAACCAAGGAAGTCAAATTTACTTGTGATATTGGAAGGTGAATAATTAACACCCCATTCTGAGGTTAAAGAGAATTGATAAGCGATGATTATACAAAAATTGGGTTAGGCATTAAGAAGTCAAGTGAATTAAGGAATAATTTTTGATATGCGAAGTTAAATGTGCGCTATTTGTTATTATAGAACCATAGGGATTAGCTTTGTGATCGAGTGTGATAACTATTTGATTATGAAATATATTTTTTTATGCTCTCTGGTGCCTTGGGAGCAAATCTCTTGAATTATTATGTTAATTCTAGCATTTATTTGACCTCTCTAAAATTTGAGAAATTTCTTTCTAATTCCTTCATATTTTAATGATTGTTTTTGAACATTTTATAAATTGTATGATATTCTAGAAACCTTCCAAATGACTTCATTACTGTATGAATTTCTGGAAATTTGGAATTTTATTATTTCATGTATGAATTTTTGTAACTAATGACAGTAGACATTAGCCTTGGTGCATCATGCTTTCATTATTCTAAGCATTATCTCAGCCTTTGATTTTTTGTGAGTCTTATTGCTTAATTTAGATTATTATGGATTATGTTACCTAGCCTTGAGCTAGCTTTTGTTATGAATTATGCTACCTAGCCTTGAGCTAGCTTTCATTATAGATTATGCTACCTAGCCTTGGAACAACTTTTATATATGGATTTGTGAATGGTTCTGTGAGATATTTTCCATTTCAGTTTTATTCCATTAAAATCATTTATGAATTTCAAATGCTTATTAATATGATTTTTTCTTTGCAAAGTTTATATGTAATTGTCAAAGCCTTATGAGTTATGTTTAACGATTTATGACTTTCATATTGGAATAATTTCGGCATATGTAAGTTTTATGTGTTTTGAATTGCTATACAATATGATTGTGAAAAGCACCAATAGGTTACTTGAACCCTTTTGGTATGATTAGTAATATTTGCTCAATGAGTGTGTATACTAATCCCTTCTCTTGTTAATTTTTTTTTAAAGAGTACATTGATCTGGCTATCACTTCGCAGTTTAGATACGACTGAAAGACGCATTAGTAAGCTTACCTTGCATTTTTCATTTAACATCCCTAAATTAGTGATTTTTAACATAAGCTAAATTATTTAAGGGGAAATAAAAAAGAACTAAACAAAAATAAATATGTCCAGTTGAATCATTTAAAGAGAACAACCTATAGCTTAGTTTTAAGGCATAGGGTCAAAATGGTCATTTTAGAAAAATGTTAAGGGTAAAATGGTAAATTTACAAGGTTAGGGAGAAAACAGTCATTCTGGAAATATATGAAGGGTAAAATGGTAAATTCACAAGGAGGGACATGTGACATTACCTTAACATGTGGTCCCGCATATGTTAGGCCCATACCATAATTATATCTTAGATATTTATGATTTGATATTGAATCACAACCATTAGATTAAAAATATGTTATTAAATCCTAGCTATTGAATTCTCTTTAAATATCCTACACCCTACCTTTCTTCACACCATTCCTTACATTCTTTCCTATACCCATTTCACTCACTCATACCTCTCCACTCCACACATAAGAAAGGAAAGGGTATCTAAGTAACATGATTTAGCATATTCTAGTTTCTCTTCTTCTATTTTATTTCTTCTTCATGATTGGTCTTTATGAAAATCTCTTTTGACCTAAGGTCATTTATCTTGAAATTTGTCACCATGATCTACTATGAGCTTATTCAAGGTCTAAGAAGGGTAAAATTAAAGAAGATTGAGGATGGATAGATATTCTAAAATATTTAGGGAAATATTATATAAGACATAACAACTTTATGCTAAAATTTTTTATATGTGGACTTTTATGTGCATTACATATCCTTACATAAATATTTTATGCATGCACTATTATTGCCTATGTTATTATGTATTTCAACTATGTATGATAAGGTGACAATATGGTTGTTTGACAAGACAACTACTCTTTGTGAGATTAAGCTATTCCTGTACACTATGTACTTTTTGATAATTTGGAATCCCATTTGATAATAGCTGGCTATACTGCCTTAATATATATTGTGAACATTTGATAATAGCTAGCTATACCTTAATATATATTGTGAACCCTATAAGTTTTTTAGCAAGGCATTATATCTCATTAATCCTGCAATTTATGGCAGGTTATAATGCTTAAATAGTAACAGAAAAAATAGTGTTATTACACTTATTGGCCTACAACTTGAATTCTAATATCAATGGCAGACTGTGCTACCTAAATGGTCTTAAAAATTTAAGAGAAGACAAGAATATATCCTTGCTGAGAACATCTTAAATTTAATTGACACTAAAGGAATTTTTAATTGTTATAAGAACATTAGTGTACAGATGATTACAAAAGAAAGGTTAATAGTTTTCTCTCAAACTAATCCAATCTTGACCTTATGATGGCTTGGGTGACATTCTAAGATAAAGATTATATTGCCTGACTTTGTTTTGGGTACCTGTTGAGGGACGCCTTAGTTATACGTGGGGTTGTGCCTGCCAGTCAGTTGTCATACGTTAGGGTTCGTGAGACCTAATCATTTGGGTATGATAGTCATATGTTGGGGTTTGGTGAGACTTGAATAACCCAGATATGACGTCCCAATGCCTAATGGTTAATGACATTGTCTACCTCTATTTGTCATATGTTTGTTGATGCATATTTGTATGTTATGATATATAACATCCACACATGTTTCATAAAGAACATAATTTAGAGTCAAATTATATTCTATGGATATTTCAAGTATCATATATGCTTTTTCATGTTATTGAGATACTATTTTTGCCATTTTGTTGATGATGTATTGAGATGGTGAATTACCAAATTTCTCTTGAAATCTGTGCAAAATAAGTATTTGTCCTACCAATTGGAACGTGCTTGTTATTAAGATCGTATGATGTGATATGGCCTTTCACGCCATACCACTTATATTTGTGTCATAAGAGGACATGAATCATACTAGTTTTTCAAGTCCTAAGTAAGTCATTAATATTAGGCCTAATTTTGATAGATGCAAATATAGATATAGATATAAGCTTAATACCTTTTCTCCCAATTTTGTTAAATTATCTATACGAATGTATGAACAAATGGATGTATGAAATTTTGTTATTTGTAATTATATTATTATGTTTTAGATATTTTAATGCATTTTTTATAATTTTTGCTTTATAATAATTTTAACTGAAATTTATAATAAATTCTATACTTTATAAGAAGGGTGTTATAGTTCACAAAGGGAAATAGTCATTTTTATTTAGTTGTTACATGTCTAGAAATAATTTCCTTGTACTCTAGTAACTCCATTGTCAATGGTAGAGAGTTTTGTATGTGTAGCTTTCGGTCAGTTGTATGATATTGGAAAATTGAATTAAATATTGTTCATATTTTCATTATACTAGTATTTGGATTAATTAGTATGTTAGATTTGTTCGGTTGATAGAGACAAGGTTTACCTTGTTCTCCATGCTGACCAAACTTTAAAGTCGTCAAAACAGGTTGAAATCACCAGATTGAACCCATTTAACCTACCAAAAAGGTGGGTTGAGTTGCATTTTTTATCTCATTTATCTTAGATGGGTCAAAATAACCTGACCATATTACCCCCCCTCCCATCTCAGTGAGTTGGTTACTTGGCTTACTTAAGAGGTTTTGTATAATAGTTAATTTAACATTTTAATCCCTTAAAATTTTTTATAGATGCAATTTTAGTTTTGTCAATTTGCTTTATAGCAAATTAGTCTCTTGACATGATAATCATATCATATGTATCTCAACTTATATGTTGGAAAAATATATATTTGGACCTTACTATTTCACTTAATTTTTAATATGATCCTTATAGTTTTGAAAATCTTGTAATTAAGTCCACAGAGTTTAAATAAGTTTCAATTTTATTTATTCCCTATCAATATATCTTTTCAAATATATTGTGATATATGTGAGTTACTTTTACTTTATTATTTGTTAACATAAATTACATATATTAAGAGTGTCAAGATAATATATAATTAGTTATATAAAAAATTAATAGAATATATTAAAATAATTCTAACAATACTTGAGACTAAAGTAAAATATTTGTAAAATTTAAGAATCCTATTAAAAATTTTTAAACAGTAAAGACCAAATTAATAATTGAATGAAACTATAGGGAAGAAAAATATAGTTTTTCTTTATATTTTGGTATATTAAGTTTATATACATATATAAATTATTGGTTAGATCAATATTTGATTATAACTGGCTATGTAGAAAACATATATGATATAAATTAGAAGATAAATAACCTATTAAGAGACCCAAGTTATAATATTTTTTTTTTAAAAAAAAAAAAGAGTGCATTCAGCACTAAACTTATAATTTAATTAAAAATAAATTAATGCAATTATTTTAATTGGATAATTAATAATTATTCAATACAAAATTATTAAATAAACAAATTGAGACAAGGGAGAAAACAATCAATTTCAAAAGAGCCTCAATTTGGACAAGTATGAAATATAGGAGTGATCCAAGTTGGATTAATTATGATCCTACATATATATATATATATATATATATATATATATTCTACACCTTATATATAAAAACACTTGTGCGTTACTTATTTCACATTACACACTGACATAAGAATATTCCAAATAATTGCGGAAATATATTTGGCTTTATGTTAGGAGAGATGAAGATGCCAAAGATAATAGAAAAGGAGATGGTTTGAATAATAATAATATGACTCTGTGATTGATTATGATCATTAGCTTATTGGTTTTGGTATTATGGGGTAGTTGTTTTGCTACTGTACCTCCTTTAGCCTATTGGTTTTGGTCTTGTGGGGTAAGTTTTTTTATTCGGTAGAGTATATGAAAAAGATCATCATTGAAGGGCTGCTTGAGAGGAATCATAACCGTTTGAACATAGATTCAGTTGTGAAGTTTGAATTAGGGCAAATGCAGTTGGGATTGAAGGATAATCTATAGTCTGTAGTGTTTCATGTTAGAGTTGTAATTAATTGTAGTTTTTCCTAACTTTTTGATTTATTTTGTTCGAGAAAAATTTCTGCTGGAGTTAAAGAATATTTTTGAGTGTATGTGTGTGTGTGGTTTGTACATATTTTGGAGAAGATAATGTTTTGAAATACGTAGTTAACATATTTAACCATTGACAATTGTGTGCGCAAACTATGATATATAAGAATTTTATTGTAAATAAATAATAATCATTTTTCTTGTTGCATCGATGGGCTCATTTTCTCAATAAAAAAGATTAATATCATTTAAGGTAAAGATATATTGACAGATTGTAAATTTATCACGTTTAATAGCATAAGAATATTTATGTACTTTTTTTAGAACTAATTAGATTTGGAGTTCAATAATAGTAGACTATCAAAATAAAACGTCAAAGTTTATGTGAAATTGTGATTAAAAATATGAATTGCTTGTAAAAGTAAGAGGGCAATATTGTTACACCTACTTTTTACTTGTATTCTTTAATTTCATTTAATTTCACTTTTAATATTTTAACTTTATCTCAAATTTTACTTTCATCTCTAAACTTCATTTTATTCTAATTATTTAACTTTCAAAACTACTTTTAAGATGTTGCCTGCCATCTATTATTATCATATTAAACTACTAAAAAGAAAAATACAATTGTTTAGCACTTTGGTGGCTTAGCGATAATAAATCCGTTAAGACGTTAAGCCACATACAACTTTTCTATATATATATATATATATATATATATATATATATATATATATATATATATATATCAACAAGTAATTCCTGAAACAAAAAGGGGAGGGAGTAAAATAAAACAAAATGAGATTAAAGAACAAAACTAAAATCCTTTCAAATTAAGAAATCAAATTGAAATGAATAAAATAAAAAAAAATAACAAAGTGAAAATTTAGTTAGGATAAAATAAAATATAAGGATCGATAACAAGTACAGTTTTAAATAAAGTTAAGAAATTAGAAATATATTTTAGCCTAAAATATAATTACACTTAAGACGTATGTATAGATATTTAGATATTGACTTTCTTCCTATTAAAGACAAGATGGATTCTTTCCCTCTTTCTCCTAATTAATTTCAACGTCTTCTTCTTCATAAAATAAGAATTATTGTTTCCTCTATCTTCTAAACAGATTGTGATTATTATTTTTTTTGGCAATATGGTTGAAGTTTATAAATATTAGGTTTCCTTGCGATATAGTTGAAGTTGAAAATTTGAAACATAGAAATGGCGGATCAGAATTGCCAGCCTTTACACTTATGACAAAACCATTACTCAGAGATGATTTGATGGGATTCTTAATCACGTATAATCTGCAGCCTAGCTATACTTATGCAATTAATATAACTTTCAATGGTAGAATATTTATTGGATGAAATTTTCTGTTTGTGTATACATAAAATGAAAATATATGTATATGTTAATACTGGTTTTAAGTTATTAAAATGTTTTATTAGTTTAATAATAAAATGGAAAACCAATTATCATCTACTGACAATTGATTCATTTAAGTTAGATCTTGTCATTGAATCAAACTTTTAAAAATTATGCTTGAATTTAGATTGAAAAAAAAAAAAAAAAAGCTTGAGCCTATCTTTTAGTTAGACTTTTTATTCGGACTTTTATCTATATTTTTTCAAGTGAGACCTATGAAGTGGGCTATTTGAAGTGATGATTGTTAGATAAAGGCAACCAATACCCATGAGAGAATGATTTGGGTGTTTATAAAAATCTCAATTCTCTTCAAAGTTTCTTTGCAAATTATGAAAGTTACTTAGAATAGTACGAAGCAATACAACAATTATATCAATCAAGGAAAGATTTATGATAATATTTAGAGTATGACAATAACAAATTTCCTTAGAAAAACATAGCACTCAAACAATTTGTAGTTAAACTTGATTTAAAAACTTATTTTCATATAAACTACAACAACTATACAATCTCTTTAATGACTGGCTTGCTTTAAATAGATATGGGAAAATGTGTCAAGCAAATAATAAATATACATCAAGCAAGTATCAACAACAAAACATAGCAATAAATGAGCAACAAAAATTGTAAAGTGTAAAAGGATAGAGAAGGCTAACTCCAAGATTTATCCTAGTTTGACTCCAATCCAAACCTACATCTAGTCCCTAAGCTTCCACTTGAGATTTCTCCACTAATTCCATAAATTTAATCTGGCACTTGTAAGCCTTTACAATATCTAACTCAAACTATAATTGTTTCTTGCTCAAGAACTATAGAATATCTCTATTCCTAGTGGAAAATCTCTTCAAGAGATCCCACACTAATGTTTTGTCTCCTAAGGGATAGACCACCCTAGTCTTACAAAGATTGAAAATAAATAATATTGCTCAAAGAAACTCTCTCAAAGAGTAGATACACAATATAAAGCTCTAAGAAATCAAATGACAAAGATTAAACAAGTTTTGGCTCAATGATAATTGTTTCTCTCTTAAAGATGTTAAAAAAGGTTTAAGATCACATTATAGCATTTGGTTCTTCTAAAAAAAAATATGTTTGGTAGCTCATATATATATATATATATGGCTATATGAAAAATAGTCATTAGACATGTAAAATAGCTGTTTAAAAAGTTGATTTTTGCTTTTTCGTACTTCATTAGTTGACTATCAGGTCTATTAGTCAATTTTTGCTCTAGAAATTTAAAATCTAGACATTTTGTGCTCCATCAGTTGACCAACATATTCCATTAGTTGACTAATGACTTATAAAAGCTCCATTAGTCACTGTTGCATATAATATAATTTAAATGGTCGTACGTTTTTTATTTCAACTCCATTTTATGTGAATTGCCTATTTTTGGAAAGCTCTTTGAGTTTAGTTCTAATGCATCAAGTTCCATATCAAATTTCTATATAGTTTATAGGATATAATCAAAATAGTGAACAAATGTCAAAAAAGACTTTTGGTAAAATTTATATCTCACTATCTTTTAAGTTCATACTTATATTTTGATAACCAAATTTTCTTGAACTAATAAATACAAATCTAAACCGTTGAATTTTACAAAATAACTTTCAACTTGTAATAGATATACCTATATAATCCATTAGCTATCTTGATGCAATAGAGCTTTCAAATCTTAAAATCTTTAAATTCTTCAATGCATAAAGCACCTTTCATGCTTGCTAATTATTTGTGTAGAGCATGGTATTGATACTTAATTCTCTTCACTTCAATGTTCACTCTTCTTTTCTTGGACCATCCTACATAAAAGATATTGACTTCACAAGCTAAATAGTTAATCCAATTAATATTTTACAATATGCATACTTTAATAGCAATTAGGACAAGATGAATATTTTTACCAAGTTTATGATACCAAGTTTATGAGATTCTTATGATCATATATATGAAATCCATATAATCATGTATCCAATTTGGATTATATATGACATTAAAATCTATTGGATATGATATAATCAAGCATATCTTATCTAAAGGATAATTCAAATAGAAACTATTACAAATGAATGATCAACCAACTAAACACATATTGATACTATACTTGTAACTCATATGCTATATATTTGTCATTATCAAAACTTATAGCATAGAACCTTAGGGTGAACAATGATCCCAAGTCTATTTGCTACTTAAAACTCGAAATAAGTAACATAACTAATTGTTATTATTACTTGTAAGATTATATATATGGAAGTTATAAATGGAAGTGAGTTGTATTCACATAAATCCTTTGAGCAAAGGGTATTGATTTTTACATTTTTATTAAGATGTTACATTACACTAAATTTTTCTTTAAATAATAAAGCTCATATCCATCTTGTTTTGCAAAACCTGCTCTTCTAATTAAGCTTTTTTTTTTTTTTGGCCAAACTTATCAAGTCGGGTAGACTCTTTTAATTATAATCAAATTTAATCTTAGTCCATTGATCACATAAATAGTTATGAATTTCCCAAATGATGATTGACATTAAGTTATACATTGGCATTTTTTTATTATGAAAATATACACAAACTCCTTATGTTAAAATATTATCAAAATACTATGAAAAATAATATCAATTATGATTAAACTATAATTTCTTTAAGAAAATTAACTTTAAATTCAATACCTTTTGTGTTATAAATTATAGATTCAATTTATTTTGAATTTTAAATTTGACTATTTTTATTTTAGTAAATATATATTTGATACTTGTTATATTATATAACTCATTTAAAAGTATTTTAGTCCAAATAAATACATATGTAGTTAATTATTTAGTATAAAAGAATTAGTATAATGCATGTTTTTATTCCATAGTTAGAGATTATCAATATTCAAAATAGAAAAATAATGGTGCAGTTTAGACATCTCTTCAAAAAAAATCCTAAAATAAACACAATAAAAGATTGATGGTACTTTACTATACAAAGCCAACTCAAGACTAGACCAATGTGCATACTAAGGTTGGACCTAGGCTAATATTTAGTTGGGCCATGTTTGGTTGTCATGCCTGACATTATAGCAAATGGAAGAAAAAAGAATGAAGAAAGAGATGCAAATTGATTTCTAAAACTAGTTTTGAAATTCAATTTACTAGAGTTACCACCAAAATTTTTAAATTAAAAATTTTGGGAAACCAAATAAAAATAAAAGGTGATATGTGAAACTAGAGATACATTCATGAGTTAGTTTGAGTGTGGGAAAGGTGCTAGGCAGCCCATAATACTTGTATGTGCATACAGTTACCATAAATTAATCAAGCAAAGTAAAAGGATATGGCCTTAAATTTATTTAAAATTACCCAAACTAAATACACACAAAAATAATAAAGAAAAATGAAATTAATGTAAAAAATAAATAGTTACAATTGGTGAACTTGACCTAGAATGTGACCCTAGGACCAATTTACCCTACAAGAGGATGAAAATCTACGCAGTTCATCTAAAAAGGTATGTCAGTGGCCTATTATTTTTTTTTTCTTTTCCTGAAAAGAGCAAAGCAGCTAAAATCTAACCAATTTTCATAATCAAACGAATTGTAAATTGGGTTTTAAATATTCAAAATTGATTTAATTTCCCCTATTTTGCTCTCTTCATTTTATCTTCTTTTCTAAAAAAAAAAAAAATTAAAGAACATGGTTTGTTTGCACCTAAATTGAAATATTTATTAAAAAAAATGTGAAAATTTGTTCTTTTAGTTATTAATAAAATGAATTTCAACATAAACAAAGAAATTTTGAAATCAATAATTTGTTCAAAAATGTTAAAAAAAAAAAGAAGACATTTTTATTTGGTTAAAAATTTGTTTTATTTGAATTTCAAAATATTAAGGATAAAAAAAAATTGACAAAAGGAGTTTTACTAAGAAGAAATAATTTTGTTTTCATTTGATTATTTTAAATTCAAGATTTTTGTAAAAATATTGATTGGACATAGGTCCTTGAAACCCAACTTGATTTTAGAAAACACACATAATAGGATATGGGTTGTTGGAACCCCAAGTTTATTTTGAACGTACACATCTAGTATTGGGTAATGCCTAGATAATCGTTGGATCTCACATGACCCAATTGGTGAATCATTAGGTACTCATGAAGACATCGGTCTTACATGACAACACTAATATTAAAAACTGCAATTGTTTATAGGATGTATCTATTTGAGGCATTGCACTTCACATGACACTATAAATAAATGCATACATCGGTATTTGTGTGTGTTAGTGTTCCAATTAGGTGCGAATGGGTGTTCGTATGTGTTAGTGTCTAACTAAGTATTCATCATTACATATTATTTACAAAATTCTAAGTGTACACTAATCATAATTAAATTTGAATTAACAAAATTATTTGGTCTTACTAGCTTGCCACCAACATGTCATCTTCACTTATGTGTTTCTTTGCACCTTGACTTTGGATTCAACTTATCCATAGATTCCCAAAATGAATCACCAAGTTCTTTCATGCATTCATAATCACCATTGAATAACACAAGAAGTTAACTATGTAATGAAATTAAGGAACAAAGTGAATGAGTTAAGCATACCTACATTTCACCCAACTTAGGTGACCAAAGAAAGGATTCAAGCGCAATGAATTAATAAAAACATATGAAGGATAAACACCTAAACTACCACAACTCATTAACATATTTACAACTCCATTAATCACTTATCAAACACCTTACAAACATATCCAATAATACACCAAAATTCTAGCATATAAGCCACAACAATTAGGCAACATTCAAACATAAAATTAAGAGCATAATACACTCTAAGTGAAGCTTAAAGTATGCCAAATTTTTTAGGGTACAAAAAGGGTAGCAAAATCACTCCAATTGGACACAAAATTGAAGCAAAACTCCAAGGAAGAAGATAAAGCTAAGGTGCAGAAAATTACTTGCCAAAATACCCCAAAGACATTTTATCAAAAAACTTAATAACATATTCTAAACACCTCACAATTTCCAGCATTTAACAAAGATCAATTGTAGATTAATTTCAATAACATTTATCAATCCTTAAAGAGGGAACAACACATAAATTTCTCATTCTTAGCAATGCCACAATGAATCAAATTTTGATATGATGAACACGCCACATAAGAGGAGACATACACACCATATTTCTAGCACTTAATCACAACTATTGGACACTAATCACAACCCAATTCATAGAAACAAAATGAAACTAAAGACATTTTATCGAACACCTTAGTAACATAACCCACCACTTCACAATTTTCACCATATAACAAAGACCAATTGGAGTACACTTTCATCAACATTTGCAGCCAATAAAAAGGGAAAGATGCACCAGAAAAATGTGATTCTTCATCAGATTTTACAACCTAAAAAACATAGCAAACAACCCCACCCATTAAGCACTATACACACCACATTGCATCAACTCTTTATTATGATGAACACAACGCACTAAGGGATAAATATCCATCAAATATTCAGTAATTAATTACAATTAGAAGACATTAAAGAGACCATTATTTCAGCACTATGATAGCAACCCAAGGTGTAGAAAAATAACAGTGAAAGATTACCTCATTCTCTTTGTCTCTTAGCTTCAATTCTTCGGCCCCCTCTTCCCTTCCTTCTCTCCTTTCTTCAGCCTTCTATTCTCTTTTTTTCTCAAACTCCTCTCTCATGTTGTTGCTCTCTAAAACCCTCAAAATTCAAATGCTTTAGCCCTATCTAGTCTCTTCAATTTTTTGCCTACTCACTTCTTTGCTCTTTTTTCTCTTTCACATGTTCTCTTCTCTCATTTCTATCATGTTTTCCTTTTATTTTATATTTCCATATTTCTCATCCTATTTTCAGATGTAATCTTGACCCTTTATGTGTCCTAGGTTAGAGATATTTTAATTTCTGTTTTTCAACCCACTCTACACATCACTCCCTCGTCACATCTTAATCTTCTAGCTTCTTCCTCTTTTAGCCAACTCACCCTTTTTTTTTTCCTATAATTTGATTTTTTAGATGTAATTTTGGCCCTCCATGTGCCCCTCTTATTTTAAATTCTATTTTTTTTTTAATTTTCTAAGCCCATTTACATATCTTTATTTTCTCTTAGGCCTAATTTCCAAATGAATTGCTTGCATTTTTTTCTCAAACCCAATTTCATTTTTAATTTTCTTTAATTTTCTAAGCCCCTTTGTATCTTATTATTTTTCTTTTGGGCCTAATTTCTAAATGAATTGTTTTCCCTTCTTACTTTATGCTTTAGCACTCTAAATGTCCATTTTTCATTTTTTTTTCTCTTTCTTTTTTGAATTTTCAATTAACTCTCTTTCCTTTATCTACATTATTTCTATTTTATTTATAATTTTTTTGAATCAATTTGTTTAGGATTCCCTCAATTATTGGTACTTTTAGAAGTAGCATGGACAAATTATAGTGTTCACATTGGTCATAGGTTAGCCTAACTTACGAAGAAGTCTATCCTCAATGTGCTAAAGATGTTTAAGAGGCTATATTTGGAATTAAACCCAAGCCTAATATATAACTTATAAGTGAAGTTTTCAATTAATAATTATCTCACCAATCACTTCCACAGAAATAAAGCGATTCATGTTTGTTTAGAATATACGTGAGTGTGAGTACACATTGTTCTGAGAGAAGTGTATGGAATATCTTAAATCAAATCCAATCACTTGGAGATAGCTTCTTAAATTTGTTCCACAAAATTAATAAAGTACAAGTGACGTCTACTTCTTGTTTTGGATATATGTTCAAGGATAACCATCAACCAGGGTCCACTCTTAAATTAAAATCTCTTACATTTTTTATAGTAAAATATTTGATGTAATTATAAAAATGATTATACGATTATAATTATTATATGATATGTTAAAAGGAAGACATTTGACAATAAAATGTCAAAATATGTTGATTGTATATCAACCTAAAACAATATCTCATTTATATTGTACCCCTTTAAATTTTTTATTTGAACCCCTTTTTATATAATTTTCAATTTACCTCCTCTACTTTTTATTTCTTTGTAACTACTAGAAAAATAATAGTTTATAAATTAATTAAGTCACTCCTATACTCCCTTTATTTTTCTAATAACTCCCCATATCTCTAATTTATCTTTATTTCCAATTTATAAGCTAATGTTTTGTGAGAGTTAATGTAAAATAAAAAGTATATGTAGTAAATTGAAATTTTCAAAAAAAAAAATTGGGCTCATAAATAAATTTTTAAAAATATTGAGGTTAAAATATAGATACAATAAATTATTCTATGTTGACATATAGTGAGCACATTTTTATATGTCATTACCACTTTCTCTTATTATGCCACATATATGGTGATTACACTAATGCAATCAGTTGTATAGACTATTTTTCTATATGATTCTGTTACACATTTTTGAAAAAATAAGAAAAAAAAAAAAGGAAGTAAGTAAATAATTTATAAAAATTAAAAAAATGAAGTCAGTTGTATAGACTATTTTTATATGATTCTGTTACACATCTACCCTTACTCTTGCAAACCCATATTCATAATGTCATGCCTCATAATTTAGCAACTTTATAATATATTTTTGCATTATTCATTTGCAAAACTTTAAAACTTAAATTGCCAATAAAAGTTTGTCTGTTAATGCAAGTTAGTTTAGGTGTCTAAAATGATTTGAATTAAATCTTATTTGTATAATTATGTATATTTTAGACTAATAATATCATTTGATCAAAGTTAACTATCACGACCTGAGGACGTGACCAGTATAGGGAACGAGGTATCATCGTTCTTGTAAGCCTATAAAATATCTCAAGATAGTATAACTTCAACAAATACATAGACCTTCATTTGATGAACTCAAGGCTAATACCTCTGCATATAATTACCAAAAGAATCAGTTTAATTTGTGTAGAAATTTCGGTAGAGTCTCCCTTGAATTATGGACCTCTCAAATTTTCTACAACAAGGCTATCTAACATACAACAGATTGGATAGCTCCGCTCTCCCACATATGAGTACAACACAACCCACAACTATGGAAATATGCCAAGACAATCAATCTATATACAAAGGAGCAATTAAGTCTAATTACAAAATATACCACAAGAAACCATTGCTCTGGCAATAGGCTAGGTTCACCAAAAAAAAAAAAAAATAGAAAGATCATAGCTCCTACTCTATAAGTGGTTGTTCTAGATCAGCACTAGAATATGAAAATGTTAAATAATTGGGTGAGTGAAAACTCAATGAGCAGATAATACTAATAATACAAAGGGAGAGACAGACAGACAATGGTAAAGCCTATCACCAAAACTTTCATTTTTTAAATTAGGATAACTTACAGAGATAATCAAAAATCCCAGAAGCAAAGGAAAAACCATTTATTGTCAAATAAGTCTAACCTTAAATTTTTCAAGTTACTCTTAACACAAATGAAATAATGTAAAATAAGAATTTGAAATATCTATATCAACATAATACATTGAGAATCTCCTACAGAACCATTAAATATTCAGAACACATAACTAGCTTAAGGCTAGTGTAATCAGATCAAAGCAATTGTTCATTATTGGTTTTAACCTATGAATAATCATAATAATGGCCTTAAGCCTCAAACATAATATGAAGGTGAGGGCATCATACCCAACTATATTAGAATACCAATCATAGTGCATTACAGCTAACGTCTACTGTCGTTAGTTATAAGATTCTGTTTCGGACACATTCCCAAAAGTTTCTTAAATATACCAAAAATCCATATTTAAAAATCAAAATTTCAAAGTCAACACCTCAAAAGTTCATATATAAATAATTCAAATAATTAAAAAAATACATAATCATAAAGTCCATAAAACCAACATGACATCCATGTATCATAATATGCAATAAAATTTATAAATTCATAAGTTTGCCCCAACGTACTAGAGATAATAAAAATTAATATTTGGAAATAGATAATTTAAAACAAAAATCTTGCATAATTAGGATTATCTAATAACTTGGCCAAAGCACACACAAATCATTCTCTTACCCAATGGGTATAAAAGAACAGCTTTAACCCTAGAAATATAACAATTAATAGATCTTAATTTTCCATATTAATCAAAATCTTAATTAAAATAATTTCTAAAAGAAATTCCCACAATAATTTATTCAAACAAAATTTGTGGTACTTATTTTCTATGTGTTTCCATTATTCTTCTTAATGATCCTAACTTCTATGATTCATACATAATGGTATACACATGCTTAGAAGGCACTATGGGAACCTAATGATCCACAAATTTAAAGCTTCATTTTCATTGATGCTCAACACTGATATTCTTGCACTACACATATTTCCAAGACTTTGAAAATGCCCTGACACTAATAAATTCAAATAATACTCTTTGCAGTCCTTGAGTTGCATAACATTACCAACTGATCTAAAAATTATTCAAGTCATTAACAAACTAATTAATGAACATTAATAATTACTTTCCTTACACTCTTGTTCATAATACTCCTTCCTACAATAATGAATTTTAATGCGAGCTTGAGAGAAAATTCTCAAAATCACTTGCCACCTAATTGGCAACTTAAAACAACTCCTAAAATCCTTTTTGGTGTCCAATAACATGGGAGGTTCAGAATTTCTTTGGTTACTGATACTCTACACACCTCAATTCCCTACCAAGAAAGAAGAATTTTTAATTTAGTGTTCTAAACATCAAATTGACATGTGAGAATTGTTAGAACCTTACTTAAGATCAAAACCCTAAAAGAATTTCCCCAAAACAACTTCAAATCATGTCTTAGTTTCAAATTTTGAATCTCAGACACTATTCACATCACTATTAATGTTCTTCATCCAAAATTAGGGATTTCTAAATTCAAGCATAATTTCATGAATTGGGAGCTCAAATGGGCAGAAAACAACACAAAAATTACTTCTAAACAAAAGCCTTCAAGCAAAACAACGAAATTTCACCTTATTTCAACCAAATTTTGAATTTCACTGCTCCTATTCATTCGCGTTAGCTAGTTAAGAAGAAGCTCAGTTTCTAATCAATTTTGGCGAAATTAAAGGATGAAATCCATGGAGAATAGGTCAAAATGATGTTTAGCATTAAAACCCAAAAAAAAAAAGGATCAATCTCACCTGAATCATAAATCTAAGCTAAAAAAAAAAAAAAGGCTCACCATTGTTGTGCCCTTCGCCGGACTTCTGGCAGTCTTCCAGCCACCCCAGGCAACCAGAACTGATGGTGAAGCATGGTTGTGGTGGTGCCAGCATGATGCGAGGAGAGGAAGCTGCAAAAAAATTTTGAAGAGGAGGAGAGGCTCGAGGAAGAAGAAGGAAAATGGAGGAGAAGATGTCTTAAAGGCATTTTGGTAATCTCATTGTTGGAGACACGTGGCAGCCCAACAAAAATCATACTCTGATGCAAGAGAGAGGATTCAAACTCAAATTCTAGTGCAAGCTTGGGATAGACTTAGCCACTTGTGTCAACCTATAATTCATGAAATTTGTTATTTGGATTAATATAATAGCTCTCTTAAATATCTCATTTCTACAACTAATTTAATTGTTATATTTATTATTCATTATTTTATTTATTTTCCAGTGTAAATGTTCAGGAAAATTATCCCTCAAAGTAAAAATTTTAAATGTCAAATTTTGGAATATTACATTAACCTTCTTGGAAGAAATTTTGAGAAGCGTAGAGATTAATTGAGTATTTTTAAAAAAAAAAGTATTAGAGGTAAATTTTTGAATTAAATCTTTGTATGTTTCTCTGAAACTTTAGGCATATCTCTGGCACCCTAACTGATAGCTTAGAGTAACATATTATAATAATTATTATCTTATTTATAAAAAATAAACAAATATTTGTTTGGGTTTAAATTTTTTATTCCAAAATTTTGACTAATTAATGACAAGGAGTCCCTCTTTTTTTTTTCATTTTGAAGTATGAATTTAAATGGAGAATAAATAAAGCATTATATATAACCTTGAAAAAAACAAAAAAATTGGAACATCAATTGCATCCATCGACAGTAGCTTTTAAGCTAATGATGTTCTCAATACATTTGTGTATATGATAATACCACACTAATGTCATGCTTAGATCTGATCATTAGTTCAATTTGGCTATACTAGGATTAGGCTTTTTGAAAAAATGCAAATTTATGTTAGACTTCAATTACCTATTTTATGTTTAGGCTAAACTGAATCTGAAACCCAATTCGGCCAAAGCTAGATAAAATAATTTGTTTTATTCAAATAAATTTTAGAAATTTAAAGAAGAGACTTTAAAAAAAAATGCTTGTATAGCATAATTCAGTCAAAGTTGATTATATTATATATTTTAATATACTAAAAATTATTAAATTGATATATCATAATTTTTTATTAAAAAAATACCATTATTTATTCTAGCCAATCTGGACACATCCATTTTAAAAGTTTACGATTATATATCATAATTTGGACGTCAAATTTAAAGTTCAACTTTTTTTTGGTTAAGGCTCAATATTAGTTTTAAAATATTTTTTTATATTTTATATTGATTATAAAAATATTTTTCTTTTGTTTCAAATAAATTTACATGTTTAAAAAATATTTATAAAAAACAGATTATGACAACTTTATTAATATTGTGCCGTTAACTCTCACGCCGCTTTTTATTTAATGTGTAATTAGCATATTTTTACGTTTTTATATCTTTGTCAAATTGTTAATATATGTGAAGTAATATATATATATATATATATGATTAATTAATAATAACATAAAAGTATAAATATATTAATTTAAAAATTATAAAATTATCTATAATAATCATATATGGGTGATAAAATAATTGAAAAATTATAATTAGGTTGAGTAATATTAATTTATAGTACTGTAAAATTACATCAAGGAAAGACAATTTATCCATTACTTGTTTGTCATTAAGGAGATTCTTTAACAAGTTTAAAAATTTACACAAATACACTTCTTTTTTAGGTGTTTGTATTTTAGTTGTATAAGCAGCTTGAATCTATATACATATGATTGAATAGCTTTGTCATATGGGACTGAATATAGCCCCTCAAAGAAAGGAAAACTTCTACGAATTCAATGTATGGCCATATATATATATATATATATACACACATATATTTTCATATTTTTTATTAATTCAATGCACAGTACGTACAACTATGTAAAAATATTTTATAATTCACTGGGACACGTACAGACACATGTTGCTTTTATGTCTGGGCTTTTGTTTTGTAATTGTTTTGCTTTATGGCAGTACCATCGCAGCTACCAGGTGACAGCGACCACTTCATCCATCTCTCTTCCTTCCTGCAATCAATGTTCAACCCAAACACAATTAGTAAAAATTTAAATTAATCAATATATATATGTATATATATATATATATATATATATTTGTAATCTTAAGTTTAAAAAACATTAAAATTTCTAAATACATGAGACTAAATTTTCTGTAAGAATCATAGTCCATGGACACATTTTTCTTAGAGAAAACTAATAGTGTAATGTATTAACCTTCATGTGTGTTATGATTTAGTTGGAAATCTGATAGATAAAACTTTATTTAAGGAATAATTAAGGGATAATTTTCCTTCTCTTTTAAAATTTCTTAAATTGACATATCTTAAAAAATATAAAAGAGAATACTTCAACATATTCTTAAAAAAATTAAGAACCATTCTTTCATGATCATTTCCTCTATATTAATAACTTCTATATGGGAAGAAAATTATTTTAATAAAACCTTCCCTTTCTTTTTTTATTTTTCCCGTTTAAACGCACATTTTATAATTTACTTTATCAATTTCTTAAAAATAAAAATAAATAAATTCTCTACTGCTTGGTGCGCATTGGCCAATCCCTGTTCCTTTCATCAAAATCTTGTGTGAGACATGTTGCATGTGAGGGTCCTAGGTGTAGGTGGAGGGCACAAAAGGGTGAATTCAGGATAGTAGGTGAGGGTAAAAAGGTAAATGAAGCAGGGGGTTGGGTGGGGGTGAGAACAGAGGAAATCCTAGTTCAGATTGAGATCTAAATAATGATCTCGGGGTGTGGTGGTCCATGGCCCCCTGTGACTGTCTTATTAGTACGCATATGTATATGTTTAATGGGGGAAGGGAGAATAGGGGGGGTACCATCCAGTGTGAGTGTGGATCCTTTTGCAATTTTGTACCAAAATGGTTTGGTCCTTCACAACTTGCACTAAAGCAATGACATACAGTTACTCTAACTGCTCCTCCAATTCCTTTATAACGGCAACACTTCATTGTCACTCTCTCTCTCTGTCCCTCATTAAATACCCCCTTTTGCTGCTACACAACAAGAAGGGGAAAACCTACTTATATACACAGAATTCTTCTATATTCATGAAACTTTAGTATGCTTAAAGCATTGATTAAGAAATATTTTTTATTTATAATAAATTAATTTTAATTAATAAAATTAATCTATAAATATTTATTATTATTATTATTAATAAATATAATATATAATTTTTAATTAATTTTATTGATTAAGGATCATTTATCATTTACAATAAACGATCCTTATATATAGCTCCTCTTCATATAGGGCCTTTCATGTGTCTTGTTTTATTTTTGTTTTCATCCGTCTCTCTCACTTAAACGCCCGTTTAAGTAAGTAGAATAACTCATTACAACCACATGCATTCATTCTTCTTTTCATATGGTGGTGTTTGAGTTTGATCAGAAATGTTTTGAATTTATATATATAATTACTTCTTCAAGCAAAGGGACGAGTTCTTTTTTCTTTTTAATAATCCTAACACACGTATCTATGTTTTTGTTTATTGTTGACGTCAATTTAAATTAATTATGAATTTGATTTTTTGAATAAATAAAATTATTGATGAACTTATATTATTGTGGCATTACGTATGCACTTTTTTTATAATTATTTTTTAAAATTTAATAAAAGAATAATATAATATCTTAAACTCAGAAAAAAAAAACATTAGTGCAAGCTTTCTGATTTTTTAAAAGATAAAATAATGCAAATTAAAATTTTGGCTAAAAGAGACCAGTACATATAAAACATAATTAGTGAGTTTATAAAAGAATATATCCTATATATTGAGTTTCTTTCTCTGCCATCTCTCATCTAATCTATTTTCTTTAGTTATTCAATGGAACAATTAGGATCTAGAAGTCAATCTGGGACAAGTGCTAAACTAAAAATGAAGTCCTTGATTTGTTAATTTATTTTGTGTTAATCCTAAAATTAGTAATGTACAAGCTTTTCTTCATACATAGTAATCTTGTTATGAGTTATAATTCATTTAATCTTGTTATGAGTTATAATTCATTTAGCATCATCTAGGATCATTTTTCTATTGGTCATATTGTATAATTATTTGATAAAACAATCGTTGAGTAACAAATTTATTATTTTCAAAGACAAATTGATAAATGTACTAAATTTTAAAGACTAAAGGTAATTATATCTTATAATTCAAACATACTATTATTTATGACCTCTTAAAATTTTGAAGTGTATAACTGTAACTCTTAAAAATTTATGTCTTCAGATGCGATATTTAGCAAGTAATTTTTATATTAACAAAAATTAGACCAAAAACAAAAATGATATAAACAATAATTTTGGGGTTGGATCGTGTGAAGTGATCACCGGCTCAGTGAGCCGCAAAGGCCCACAAATGCCCGAGGGTGCAATCATTCCATGCAGGGCACAATCTGCTTTCCAGAAACCCAAGAATCCACCGTGTTTGTCTATACCCAGCAATACCCTTTTCCTCTCTCTAACTTCCTTACACGTGTTTCCTTCGCACGTGCCAACACACACTCTCTCTCTCTCTCTCTCCCCCCCTCCTCCATCTCAGCCGCCTAAATTCCATACCGGAGGAGCCACACATCCTGACACCTCGTACCCCACACCACTCCCCCATGTAGGTAGGGACCACCTCTCCCCTCCCATGTGGGCCCTCCCTCCCTACGACTCTTAGCACTAGATAACATGTTTTGGGGTTTCATCCACCTAAAGATCTATCGCTATGAAGCACATGCCACTCATCTATTGGTTGTGACCGTTGATTGAGTTCGATCGTATTGTTTGCTGAGTGGTGGAGCACATTCATTTGGTTATATGGAGGTAGAGATCTTAGAGTATATGGGAATAGGCACGAATTGGGTTGGTCACACGGTTTGGGTTTAATCCCAAACCCTTCTCAAATTCTTGACTAGGATTTCAAACTTCAAGTTGGCATAATATTTGCGTGTTTGTTTTGGGTTACTCAATAGACATGTGCACCACATAATTAGAAAGCAAAAAACAATATTGGCATGCACATAGTCCAACATTAGTACCGCTACTACTACTTCCTTCCACTCCTACTCAAATATTGTAGCTAGAGTCAAGCTAATCTAAAACTCACCTTCTTGGTGTATTAGTTTTTCACAAATTAAAATAAACATCCTCTAAGTCATTAAGTATGATTCATTAAATACTGTCTATTGATGAGAGGAGAGAATAACTCTGGAACATAAAATAAATCCAAACTCAACAAATTAACACCCCAGTTAAGGGTGAAGAGGGAGGGATTGCTAGATTGAACTCCATTAATTTTGGAAAATAATGGTAATGAAATTCAAATCAAATTCTCAATAGGGAGAACATGTCTTGATATATTATATAGGGGCATGACAAAATTTGCCTCATTGAGAGGTACCACAGCTTTTTCTAGTTACCAAATATGAACAAAGAAAGGGCATCATTACAAGCCTATTCCATAGGCAGATTCTCATATTCATTGACCCAAATCTTACTCCCTATGATTGCATGCCCTGAAGACCGTTTCCTAGCGAAATGCTTTTCTTCTCCTTCGTAGACCCATTTGAGGATTCGTTTTAGGACACATACATATACCCTTCCTTCCTTCCTTCCTCATGATGGAGCCCTATATGATCAGAGGATCATGACCCTTGAAACTTGATGTGCAAGTTCAACCTAAAAACTCAGAGTGGGATGGTATTGCTAAAGGCAAAACCAACGTAGCTTTTTCGAGATGAATATTTTAAAACCTAATGATTTGTTGCTAATTTGGATAAACTGACAGTGCCTCTGCTACAACAACTAAAGGCCCTTTTGTTGCTACCACCTAGCCAAAAGGATCGTGCCCCTTCGTTCTCACCACTCCAACAGCATGACACGTGTCATGTCAGAGCCACCATGAAATATATATGAGAGCGTGCCATTCCCTCCCATTCAAAATTATAAATTAATATTCTGCTTTTTATTTATGATTTCTATGTGGTTTTTTTGTAAGTTTGTCTATGCTGATTATTTGACTTCTATTTTTTATTATGTAATGTGTATTGTTAGCTTTGTTTAATAAGTTAAAACATATTATAAGATCTTAGACGACATATATATATATATATATATATGTTGATTGAGCTAACAAGTTAGATATAAAAAGTTTAAGAGACTAATATAGAGGTTCGTAAAAATAAATTATACCTATTTAACTTTAAATTATTTGCAATATCAATGTTTAATTTTAAAATAAGAAATAAACTCTTAAAAATTTTACCCTTCAACGATTAAAACATTTTTTTTCTAATTTTTCGTTAACAGGTATGTGACTTTACAGTATTTTCTCACATCACATGGCGCTTTTTTGCTGCTCTTAAAATAAATAAAAGTTATTAAAACATTTAGCGAAAGTCTGACATAAGAATGAAATGCCCTAATTGTGAATATCAATATTTTAAAATGTCGAAGAATGAAAACTAAAGTAAGTAACTTTTAGCTTTGAACATTGAAAGGAATATTGTTAAATGACGAGAGGAAATATCAACATTCTTTTTTTCCGACTAATATAACCTAAAAGGAGTAAGGAGAAACGGAGCGTGCCACTGACGCGCTTTTGAGGCATTGAAGGATAATTAATCCTTTCTATGGGAGGGAAGGAAGGAAGGGCACCATCACACCATGGAGCTATAGGCTGTTAGCTCCGGCCTGCTTCACTTGTTCAACGGAATCCTTTCCCACATCTGAGCTATAATCGAGAAAGAAGCACCGTGTGGAGTGGAGGGGAAAAGACAATTACAAAAATAAATCAACTTATACAATAGACCCCAAGTAGCACACGTATTGCCATGTCCTCTCCCTATTTCACACAAGCAGTTCTGCTTTGATTCACTGCTCTCTCTGTCTCTCTCCCCAAAACCCCCTAAAGCCAGAAAGCGTAATACTTTTTGCTTTCTCTCTCCCTTTCCTCTCCTTTTAAACCCCAAAAGGCTCTTCCATAATTCTTACCTCTCCGATTCTGTTCCATTGATCATTCTTTAACACCACCATGGCTACTTCGCTTCTTCTCATGACCTCCGACCAAGACAAGACCATCAAAGCCCATTGTGGTTCGTCCGAGGAAATACCCAAGACAGAACCTACCAGAAACAGAGGCAAGAGAGCCAATAATGGGAAGGGTCCGAATCAGAAGAACCAACGCAGGAGAGGTATGGGTGTGGCTCAGCTTGAAAGTTTAAGGATGCAAGAGACCTTGAAGAAGATGCACGAAGCATCTCCACTGGTACCACCACTCCTATCCCCCTTCCCTATCCATGACCCCCTTTCCAGCACTGTTCCCCTGCGGTACGGTGCACCCGCTAACCATGGACCGCTTCAATGTCCTCCCCCTCCTCCACCTCCTCCTCCACCACTAATGTTCAATGGCAACGCCGTAATTCCAGGTGGGTCGGGTCAGTGTCCGACCATTGGGAATACGAATAATGGTGGATTCGATGTGCTTGGTGGTAAAGGGTATTCGTATGGATTAGGGGCTCCGGTTTGGAGTCCGTTGGTCGGAAGCCCCTTGGAGACCTCGAGAGAGCTCTCTTCAATGCCAAATGCGCATTCTGAATCTGGGCGTTGTGATCTTTGCTTCAAGGTACTTAGATTCTTCATTTCAATGGTTTTAATAGTTTAGTTTTAAACCTCCCAGTAGTGGTTTTGGTTTAACCCTCTAGAATTTGAGACATCGGGTTTTCATAGGTTTTTATTTTGTTGCTACTTATTTTGTTTAGTTTCATTGTTGTTATTTGTTCAGAAAAAGCGTTTCAACGAAGGCAACATTGTAAAAGGATCAAATACGAGGAGAGACATGGCTTTGGATATATGGCCCATGATCAATGGCCCTGATTATCTGGGACTCACTCCCCAACAAGCCCCAAACCTCCCTGCAGAAACCACTAATTTCACCACCAGAACGACCACGCATAATGCTTCTTCTCATCGCAATCTTGACGAGGTGCATATAATAATATTACCCTTTTTTCATCACATTATTTGATAACTATTGAATATTTCTTCATTGTGTAAGAATTAATAACTGGGTTTTAAAATTTATGGGTTTATTCTTTATCTAGTTTGTGGAGGTTGTGGCGGTTCACAGGAAGGGTAACTCCATGAGTGGAAAGATTTTCATGGAATATGAGTTTTTTCCAGGAAAAGATTGTTGCAGAGGCACCACTTCCAAGGAGTTACAATTGTCCACAGTAGGGGGTGAAGCTTCTTCTTCGATCACTGTTGCTACTAGAGCTTATAATGAAGATACTACTGCTGCTTGTAATTCTATTGATTTGTCTCTGAAGCTTTCATATTAGATGCACAGAAGGATGGGTCGTCCTTTCTGTTTTTTTGGCTAGTCTGTTAATGCATATGTAATATGTAAGAAACAACCCCCCAAGTACAGCCTTTTTCTGTTTAATTTCCTTTTGTTGTTAAACTAATACTCAGCAAAGCAGTTCTGTGCATCTCCTTCTTGGGAAAACCCTCTCTCTCAATTGGTTTATGCTCTATTATATATGTATATATATTATTCTAAAACAATATTTATCCCATGAGTATTACAGTAATACTCGGGCAGATTATCATAATCTTATACTGGACCAAGTTCTACATTTAATCTGAATAGTTAGGTTAGGTCCGTGTTTAGCTATACAAAATGAAAAACGGTGCAAATTTACGGAGAATAACGATCTATAGAATGCTGGACTTGGGATTTGGGAAGCTGTATCCTGATATTTGAGGGCTCAAAACCCTAGCTAGCTAGCAGCTGTTGTTCTTGACTGTAAACACTTGCAGTTGCAGGCTTCTTTTATTACTTTAACATAAGATGGAAAGTTTTTCTGTTCTAGAGTTAAGTTTACGTCTTTTATGTGCTGAAACACATGGAAGGCATCTCTGTCTTGCCCTATATAGAGCTCAAGTAATGCCTTTGGAGAGTCCTCCAAAATACGTGAAAAAGATCCCTCATAAAGGATGCAAAAATCTCAAAACTTTGTCTTTGTTTAGGAAGAAAAAAAATATAGCGTAGAACAGTTTAAACTCTCTTGAATTTAGCTTCAATTACACAAAGCTACTTTTACTTTGAAAAATACTTTCTTTAAATTTTAACTGTATATTTATAGTCAATCCATTTTAATGTATTCTTAAAATAATCTTAGAACATTAAAAGACAATCAAAATGTTAAATCCTTGGTTAATAATATCTAAAAAGTATAACAAGTTGTTTCAGATCTAAAATAATAATGTACTACTTTATTAATGTTTAATGTCATTATATATAAAAATCCAAAGGTGTTCGAAGAATCTGGCTAATAAATCTATATATCCTTTGATCTTCGATATCTCAATTAACAATTATAACGCCAAATTAATTAAAGGAAAAGGTATAAATATGTGACATGTAAAATAAGGAGGAAAAAGGAAAGAAGAAGTAGCTAGCATATCTGGTTCTGAAGCATGATATGGAGATAGACAGATGCTTTGTTAGTTTTAGGGACAGTGGCTGCTGGTGGAGAGCAATAAAGCAAGCAAGCAGGCTATGCTATAAGACGCAGATGATCAGTACAAGAACTGTAATGAGTATAAATATACATGCAGGTTAGTGTCAGTACAAGTAAGGATATGTGGAAGCTTTTCTTTTATATATTTTATTTAATTTGAATTTTCTTCTACATTTTGATTGGGTGATCAGTTATATCTATAACCCTTTGTCTTACTTATGCCCAGCTTTTCCTTTTCTCTTCCTCTACCATTGCTATTTTATTTTTGGTAATGCTGTTGGCTTTTGTCTATGCTATGTATCCTTACTCTCTCTCTTTCTCTGAGTCACTCAGATATCATATACTAATCCATCCACTTCCTCACTGCTACTTCTCTATCAGTTTTGATCCTTCCATGTATCTGTGGGGACATCAGATGATAACATTAATACCTGCACCCCAGGTTACAAAAAGTTCATAAATTTGTGATATAGATTGAATTAGTTTAATTTTTAAATTTGACTATATTTTACTCAATATTGTTTTATTTAAAATAATTCACTCAACTGTATTTTATATACAATTCTTAATCTTTTCAACAATTTATTTTCTATAAAAATAATATTTTGCATAATAGAAGACTTTAATTTTATTTTGAAAGACAATTAGTCATTCTTAGACTCCAAGTGATCTCTCATTCTTTCTTTCTCTCTCTCACCACACACGCACACACATATTTACATAATATTCTCAGATTATGCGTGTGTGTTGCATTTTCTAATTTTTGGGAATAAATATCAAGAACTCTAGTCTTAATTAAGGATCATTCCAAATATATTTACATTTACGCTTACATGATGTCTCAAGAAAGCCAGAGATCATGTAGATCAATGGCAGATCATAATTTTTATTTTCTTAGGATATTGGTTGCCATTTTTGCTTGCTGCTTCAGCAAATTAATATAAGCAAAAATTAAACCAGTACTACCTATTCAAGATTTTGTTTTCTTGTTAATTTCAACTAGATTTAATCATCTCATGCCAAACGAGGTAATAAATCAGTGCTAGGCTGCTAGCTAGCTCTTCATGGCATGAGTTCTTTGGATGCATTATTTTACTCCTGATTTCTCAATTTGTGCAGCATTCAATTTCTAAATTAATAATTATGTCTCATTTCTTTGTCAACAAATGCCACAAGAAAATCTTGTGTGCCAACTGTCTCAGAGGCTTCAAGCTTTCTTTTTTATTTGCATTACCAGTAGGGGTGTTTACTCATGTACTGTCTATTGATCCAAAAAGACATAAAACGTAGGCGGATGAAGGAAAACATGCATATAATATTAAAGGCTCCAGAACATGGGATCGACCTGGTTCTCCAATATTACCAAAAAAGCGTGAACGGCAGGATTCGAACCTGCGCGGGCAGAGCCCACATGATTTCTAGTCATGCCCGATAACCACTCCGGCACGTCCACCAGATGGTTGCGTTTCAAGATAATTTATAAATTATATATATATATGGATATCTGATGTTTAATTATTATTTATTGCTTTTCAATATTAAGGAGTAGTATTCATAATCTCTATGGGGTTAAATACTTTGTATAGTGCACAAATAATGGCTTGTTTAAAAAGTGACACTTGTCAGTTGTCATTGTGAACCATGTTGCTTGGGGCCAATTGGGATTGATAAATGTGTGTGCTTGATGATGGAGACCATATAATCATATAACAAGATGATGCAGACTTTACATTGGGATTCCTTTTGGGTGATAGTGCATAATTAGGAAGAAGAAGATCAAGTAGAGATCAAGAAGGATCATTCCTTCTTCCAAAATTTGGCAACAGGTTCCTTGTATAAGCAATTCCGACCACAAAAATCGTTTTTTTTTTTTTTCCCTAGCTAGATAACTTGTGATCGCTTACCTTTCCATAATAGATATCACCTAATGTCCATATCCACTTTTCAAAAGAGAAAAATTAAGATAGTTTTTAACTATTATTATTTTTTATTGACAAAATATAACAAGTGAATATTTTTACAACACGGCATTCATAACTAGATATTTCAAAAAAATTTCTCCGCATATCATGTACTTAGTAAAAATTTGGAAGTAAAAACTTATAAAATTTTACTTAAAGTAGTGTTTGGATGAGTTACAATAAATGAAATGACAAAACATGAATTTGTTAAAATGGATTGAATTATAAAGTTTTGAGAATTTTTTTTAGATAAAATAAAATGGCGAATGAAAAATTTTTAAGACCCTTCATCACCATTATGTTTGGTTACAAGTTGACCAAGGAATCCAACTCGTTTGGGAATGGTGACTCCCACATATACAGTAATCCTCAATCCATCAAATTTATGATGGAATGATAAACATTCCCATGAATGTAAGGGCAAATGACCATTGTGCCCTCTAACTCTCTTCTTCCTCTCTTCACTGACATTTGCTGCATCTACTGTTCTCGTTCTCCCCCTCTTAGAACCTCCATTGCCAGCTAATTGGTATTCCATTGATGCTGCCAGTCAATGCCATCAATTCATGGCTGGTATTCCGTCAACGCCAACAATCAATCACTGGTTTCGTCACTGTAAAAGTAATCGAAGGAGGAGGATGCTAGTTTATGAAGAGAGAGACGGAGGAGATTTACAGATGTGGCTTAAAGATGATTTTACCACTATCGCTTTGCTAGTTTTATCACCGACGAGAGAGAGAAGAGACTGACCGAAGAGGGCGGGAGGAGATTTGCATAAGTGACTTTCGGTCAACGCGAGCCAGAGAGAGTGGGTGGAAGGAGATGATAGAGTCCATATTTGCAGTAGAGCCTCGCCATCGTCGTTAAAGAAGACCCCATATCTACAGAGATGCGAGAAGATTGAAGGAGAAAGTAAAAAAATTATAATAATTAATATTATAATAATTGAATAATAAATTTTTCATTTTCGTAATAATAATTATAACAATAATCAATTTTTAATAATAATAAAAATTATTATTTTCATTATATAATAATTTTTAATAAATAATAATTACTTTTTAAAAAGATATTAAGGTCATTTTCTTAATCTTTTTTCCCATTTTCACTTCTTTTATCAATGTCATATCAAACATAATATATGAGCTTAAAATTTTATTTCATTAAAATTTATTTTTATTCTCATTTTCATTCTTAATCATTTCATGAACCAAATGGACCATTCATTACCATAAAAACTTCAAAAAATATTTTACCTTCCAAATTGAAGAGTTCTAAGAAATGGAATAACTATTGTAATTACATCATCTTTAATTGAAAAATGCTAGAATGACATTTTAGCTATAAGGTTAATATTAAAAAATAATTTATAAACTACCCCTCACTTCTCTCATTAAACTTCTAAATATGAAAAATGACACTTGCATTACTAGGGATGACTAAAGGTTTTTAAATTTAAGGATTTTCGTGGAAGTTATCCCATTTGGGGATCTGTATTTAAAAAATTTTATCCCTTAAGAATAGAGAGAAACTCTCCCCCAATGAAATTTGGGAATGAAATAAAGGATTACACCATGTCCCGTGAGGTCTTCGTCCTTGTTAATTTTATATATATATATATTTTTCATATATATATATATATATATATATACAAACACAGATACATTAATTTTTGTATCTTTAGTTATTTCACTTGTTATTTATATTTATAATAGTTACAAGTACACGAATAAATTTTACTTAAAAAATAATTTCACTTATTACATATTAATTTTTTACATTTTCAAAACTTAACTAACATAGTAAGATTATTTTCAAAATACTTTAAAATGGCGATCATATTATAATGTAGAATAAGAAGAAAAAATAATATTAATTATTTGTAAATTAAGATTCAGAATAAATAGGAATTAGAATTATGCAAATGGTTTTATTTTAAATTTAATTACCTATTTGTTAAACTTTTTTTTTAATTAAATACCTTATTAAGAGTTATCTATTGTAACTTATAGAACTTGTTATAAAATTTATTATTTGAATATTTTTATTTTTATAAATTTAATTAAAGCTTTTTATATAACATAAATAAAAAGCTTGAGTTTTAAATTTAAGTTTCATAAAGATACATATATATATATATATATATATATACACACACACACAAATTTTTTATTTTTTTTCCATTTTTATGAAAAAAAAATTAAAAATCTCCCTAGTGATTTACATCCCTGTAGAGAATATAGATGGGAATAAAAAATCTTCGTCGACGGAAGAAATAAAAATAAAAATAAAAAATATAATTGAAGATGGAATGTTTCCCTGTTCCCCGTAAAGTTATTATCTCTATGCATTACTATATCATTTATTACCATTGCATGTTCTATTATTTTCTATATACTTTCATTATCTTATGAACTCCCGAATGTAAGCTAACTGCAATCATCTTCTTAAAAGTGCTTCAACCAGTTTCTGATTTTATTCATTGATGATGTTATTAAATTTTAAATCTTGACGTCATAAATTTGCTAAATAAATCACATCTTGATCCATTGTTAGCTCTTGTCAATTATAATTGGATAGGAAATTATGATGCAAAAAGAAAGATTTGACTGAAATCTTTTTTTTTTTTATTCAATAACTTGTTATAAGAAAAAGAATGGACTAAAAAGAGTGCAACTAAGCTTTTAAAATTCCTGGCTCCTCGCAAATTAGAATATATCTTTTTTTCTTAAAATCTTTTTCTATATCTTGAGAAGAGGAATTACTATTTAATAAAATTCATTTTTTTATACTCTTTATCCTAAAGCTCAAGATATACTTCAAAAAGTATACGATTAATCACTAAGATGTTATGTGTGTATAAAGCTGTCAAAACCAATTAAAGAGGTGAGTTAGGTTGAGGTTATTTAATAACCTGTTTAGTTGGTCTTATAAACTCAACATATTTAATTTATGAGCTAAACAGGTTAACTAGTGGATTAGTAGGTTAACCTTTGTTTTTTTTGGAAAATGCAAAATGCACTTCTTAATTGAATAATCATTACAAACTACTTGACCCAATTTTCTTATATCACTTTGTCTAATCTTTAAAAAAAAAATTCCTAATTGATACACACACTACTCACTGAACATCATCGTTGATTCTCACTTATTCAATCTTATTAAAATATTAAATCATGTTTGTAATTTGCTTATTGCCAAATGTTAAATAGGATTGGATTAATGGTATAAAACTTTTTAATGGTTTGTTTGTTTTGTTTGAAATTTTTTTAAATTTTATTTTTAATTTTTAGTGGGTCGAGTTGAAATTTTTAACCTACCTTCAAGGGATAACGGGCCAATCTATTTAATCCACCAATTTGAATGAATTTTAACCTATTTTGACAACTTTATGTTTGTATGTGTTTGAACGAGTTACGTAATTATCTGTATGCATTGCACTATCATAATACTATTATTTTATTTAATCATTTGTTTTCTTATTTTCTAACCAGTCAGCCTATTTAAAATTGAAATATAATTTAAATTTTCATAAAAATAATAATAACCCAATGGAGGTTAATAGTTATTTGGGTGCCATTTGTCTCCGGTCATTTGTTTTACGAGGGCTGAATTAGAATCCGAACCTTATAATTCAAGCGTGGGCTAGCCCACTCAAATCACAGCCCAAATGGGAGTTGAAATTAAATTCATAAGCCCACGTACTCTAACGAACGGACTCGCTGCCTTAATCACGCTATGCGTTGTTGATACGAGCTAGCTGGTAAGAACCTCTCTAGAAATCTCTCTCGCACACGCTTTTTGGAAGACGCAAACGGAAAATGCAGCCCAACCAGCAGCAACCTTCACTCGATTCCGACCCTCAACTCCCACAAATCAAAATCCACCACCCCTCCTCCCCTCGCCACCACTCTCCCGGCGTCTCCGCCGCTACTCCCACCCCTACGGCTGGCGCTCGCCGCAAAATTGGTGTCGCCGTTGACCTGTCCGATGAGAGTGCCTACGCCGTTCGCTGGGCCGTCCAGAACTACATCCGCCCCGGCGATGCGGTGATCCTCCTCCACGTTAGCCCCACCTCTGTCCTGTTCGGTGCCGACTGGGGGTCCATCGACCTTTCCATCAACACCGATCCCAACTACGAGGAAAATGCCGCGGGGAACGTCAATAACAATGAGCACTCCAAGAGGAAGCTTGAAGATGATTTTGATGCTTTCACGGCGTCCAAGGCGGCCGATCTCGCTAAGCCTCTCAGGGATGCTCAGATTCCGTTTAAGATCCATATTGTGAAGGATCATGACATGAGGGAGCGTTTGTGCTTGGAGGTGGAGAGGCTGGGGCTGAGTGCCGTGATCATGGGTAGTCGAGGGTTCGGTGCAGTGCGTCGTGGCAGCGATGGAAGGCTTGGAAGCGTCAGCGATTACTGCGTGCATCATTGCGTTTGTCCGGTCGTGGTGGTTCGGTATCCAGATGATAAGGATGGTGAAATTGGTGGCGGGAGCGATGCTAGTGCCGTAGTGGCATTGAAGGAGGAGGAAGAAGGCGAGGCAGTAATCAAGACGTTGCCAGTTGAGCAACAACATAAAAAAGGTTAGGGATTTTACCTTGAATGTTTGTGTGTAGTACACACACACACAGACACACGCACAAACGCCGTTGCTTGAAGTTGTCAATTCATTTTAATTGCGTATGTGCTTAGGCATCCTGGTCCTGGATGAAGATGCCTTTTTTTTTTTTTGGGTGTAGTTTTTGTTTTTGTTTTCATCTTGTTTTGAAGTGAACAATTTTGGTGATTGGGTATATAATTATCTGAAACTTAAGATCTATACCTCAGGGGCGTAATCGTTGTGGTTTTCCTGGGTATTCTTCAATTTGTTTATAGATTGAATATAATGCATTGCTACGAGGTAGATTGTGCTTGAGGTGAGGCAGTGTCTTGTATTCTTATACATAGATAGATAGATTGCTGGAATGCTCATTTCGTGACAACTCGGGAGGTATGCTACGCTGTCGGAGATAAAAATTTGTGAAGGGTTTTGCTTATGCTGTGGATGTAGGTTTGGCTTTGCTTCTAGCAACTTGTTGGCTGATGGCACTTAGATAGGACTAAAATTTTGGATAAATTTAATACTGATTTAGTAATTGAGATTGTGATGATATATACCCAGTATGAGGTTTTCTTTCAGTGGATTCTGATTTCTGTTTATCTTATTGGAACTAAAACATCACAAGGGAATATGATGTATATCATTTTAAGGATACATGTAACATGCTTACATAGTGATAGTGCCTAATAGCAAACAGCCGTGCATAGAGGACCAACCTGGATGCTATGTTGAGTGAGATATGAATTTTGAAGTTGCATATCAGATGAGTGAATCACTGCGATATTATGACTATCTTTTATTACAATTTTGACAATGGTTCTCCTTTTATTGTAATAAGTGACTGCAAATGCATAACACTCATGAATTGGTTTGGTTTTGTTTTGCCCTAAGCTAGGCTTGAAGTCTGTTGTGAGGTGCCTTACAATATAAGCTTAGTGCACTTCCCTCATAAATCTTACATCTGACTTGTGAGCACAGTGAGACTCGTTTTCCCATTCAATTGGAGAAAACAAGAAACAGTTGTGCTCATTAATTAGTACCTCTGCTTGATGGGGTCCCATGTGGACCTCTTTTTGCAATGGGTTGCAAATGCTAAAAAAGAGAATGATGTTATGCGTTGACCAAGTAGACGTAAATATTTGGGTTGATGGTTGGCCATTCACCACATTTGTGTTGACTGAGCTTCTTAGGTTCCATCCATACACTTGACAAACTAGGTTTGTGGAACTGCCTTAGCTTAGTTTGGCATTATAGTCTGTAATCCTAGATATTGGAAGGCAAATGTGATGTTATGATTTCCTGGTTCAGACATCAAATATTATGTATAGTAGACTTTTAAGCACACTTGTATAATTCTGGATCTTTCCTAGGCTCAGTTGGAGTATATGGATACCGCAACAGTTGTCATTTACTAAAATTTAGATTTTAATTTTCTTTGGCGTATCATGGTAACAAATCATTGTTAAGGAGACTGGAGCAGACCAGACCAGAGTAGAGTATTACACTCAGGAAGGGGTTAACTGATCTGCTTATCTGTTTGTCACATGTTTTAAACTGGGGAGTATTGAACTGGTCAAAGCTGGTTAGGACCTAAGAAGTGGTTCATACTTTCTGGTTTACATGGAGGCAAAATAGTAAAATTATTAATTGAATATTTTATAGTTTAATTTAATACCAAAATAATTACAGAAGGTTACATTCAAGATAGTCAAATGTGAAAGGCACTCTTAAAGTGCTAGAAAAGCACTTTTCCAAGTGAAGCAAGGCGCTGTAATAAGAAAAAAGCTAAAAATATGCAAGGTAAATAGAAAATAAATGAATGTGAACTATTATAATAATGTTTGACATATAAATAAAACTATTCAGTAATAATATTATACAAAATAGTGCAGTATTGAAGTTATTAATTCATAAGTCAAACTACAAACTTCACTTTACTATCAAACTAGATGTTGCAGGATGGTTTAGGGTGGTTGGCAGCCATGCATTGATAAAATAAGAAAATCAAATTGCATAAAGGTCCAAAAATTAATTAAAGAAACAAGAAACAGCCATATTACTTATGAGTTACTAAGCTGGGTTTTATGGTTTTTCATATGTTGAAATTACTTAACCTGATAGTTCTGAATTATTGGGTACGGTTTTAGGGCTGTATGCATGGAAAATGAACCTAGTTTATGCAAGGCATCGAGTTGAGTGCCTTGCATCCACCAGAAAGATGCTAAAGGTGTTGCTAGGCCTAGATGGAGGGCCCTCGCCTCAGCTAGCATGAGCCATTCAGGCCTTGTAACTTTACTGGTTATAGTAACATTTGAAATATCTAATTTTGCTAGATTTGATAGTTCATGAATACTCGAACAATCCATTATTAATCTTATTATTAATATATTATATTTATTTTTCTAACACATTCTTACTATTATTTAATTCATCATGGACGTGATTTATAAAAATATATATTATATTTTTAACAATTTCAGCTCATACACAGTGTGATTTTATCAAATTATTAAATTGTGAACCACTTGCCTCCCTAATTCAGTGATTGGTCAAACTTATTGCTGCATCTGAGTTTGACATGGAATAGTATAACTGGGGCCAAGGAACTCAGGTGCAGCCACATAAATACTTTTGTTCAGTTTGTGAAATGGTTATATATCTATGCAATATGCACATAGCTTAGTTTGAGCTGAGGGTTGGAGTTTCAACTTAAGTCTAACCTGAGCTCTTACATATACAATATGTGAGGAGCTGTACCCAAGTAGTTGGATGCAGGCCACTCATTCCTGTGGTTTGCTTTGCTTAGGTTATTGCTTTTTCTTGAATATCTACTAAAGCCAAATCCAGATGATAATTGTAAATTTGATATTCATTTATGAAGAAGAATTTTTTAAATCCATTGTTTGGATCAAATGTTGATTTGAAATATTTTGTGTTTTAGAACTGCACCTGATGGTCAATTAACTGGATTATTGATCTCTCCATTCTTTTATCTATGCGTGCTGGTCATGAAATTGACTTTTCAATTGTTGGTTTACAGAGGACTAGCTGGAGCAACTTAAGCTTTATCCTGTATCGGCAGGTGTGCGTTTAATTTTGCTACGCGCAATTAGATGTTAAAACCCTTTGGTGTGGTCTCTGCCTACCTGTTGATGCTTTTGCATGTCCCAGCCTCAAATTGCTTCATAGGTCGCGTGCATCTTGACCTTTTTCTTTGTTGTGTATACTGGATTGCAGAATGTATCTGATCCCAACAGGGATTGGCAAACATGAAATGGGGATATTTATTCTCGGTTGTATGTAGAGTGCACTTTTCATCACTTTTGTACTTGGAGCATTTCTTACTTATGAACATTGGAAAGATTTCACAAATCTTTTTGTATGGCTTGATATGATCTCTGTTCCTTAGGCTGTCTGAAGGTTGTTGTACCTTCTCTTCTGATGTGGTATATACTCTTTGCTGTAGATGTCCAAGTTTGCCTGTGACTGTTTTTCAGGTTCTTATTATCTATCTGTAAACGGAGATGGGATTATTGTGATGAGCACCCTAAACAATATAATTTTATAGAACTCTGCTACGGACTAGGATAATAGCTAGAATGCCTAGCACATCTACCTCTTGTTGATTGTCTCATCAAAAGGTTATAGGCTTGAAAATACTGAGAATATGCTGATATGCAATCTTTGACATTTTAATAAACGAAACCAAAGTTTTCTAACTTGTTCAACAATTTATCGTGATTTGAATAATCTTTATAAGCAAATATTTTGGTAACTAATATATGTTTCCACACTTGAATGGAAATTGTCAGTACCTATTTTAAAAGATTTTTTATTGTGGTCTCTCACATAAAAAGTGTTATTTAATTCAGTCTTTGGTAGAATTGTTTTTCAATTTGATTCTTCCATATAAGGCATTTTTCTATTTGATTTTGCATGGAACTGTCTTTTTAATTTAGTTCTTTACGTGTAGACAATTCGAAGTTTGATTCTTGACAAATAGTATTATGAATAATGTTTAGGAAAATATATAAATTTTAAAAATATGAAAGATATTAATGATAATGATTTTATTTGAGTGATTAAAATTGAGAAATATTTATATATGAAGGATTAAACTGAAAAAATAATTTTATAAGAGATTAAATTTAAAAATATGTTAATTGTGAGGAATCAAAGTGTGAAGAAGATTTTATAAATGACCAAGTTAATAACTATAAAAAGCACTAATATGAAATTTTTTCTTTAAGTTATTGTTATTGACATGAAGCAATAGAGAAAGTGATTTCACTATGGTAAAAAATTTACAGATCTCTGTTTTTTATATTAAATTTTTAATTAGAACATGGCTGGTGTATTAATTTTGTAGTCAACCTTTAATTGAACTAAAAATTTGTTACGGTGTTATTAAAGAATTATATACTTCTCATATTTAACTTAAAAAACTGATAGCGAAAAGAATGCAGGACTGCACCTACAAATTAACAATAGGCCCAATGGACATGGAAATGTTCATTGAAATTGGATTTCGTGTGTAACCTATGTCAAAATGTATCGATTCCCAAAAGCTTTATTAGACAAAATTACGTATCGAAACAATACAAACCTTTCAATGAAGAACAATGTACAAACACTCTTCGTAATCTTGGTGATATAATTCGGTTAATCTTTGAATTATGTAATTGATGAAAAAATCCAGATGAAAATTTCTGTAAATACTCAAATTAGTAACCGGGTATAAATTTCCGGTGAGTAATTTTGTCGATAATTTACCTTTTAAAGAGGTTAAATATTTTTTTGATCATATATAATATCTTCCAGTTTTTGGTCCAAAAAAAAAAAGGTTAAATATTTACTGTAATGTATATATAAAAATATTCTTTTGATAGTATATGAACTAATACATTTAAGGCAATTATTTCAATATATATTTAGAAGTCAAAATTGACAATTTCATTTCCAGGCTTTCCGAACGTGTTTTTCTTTGAATTTACATATTAGAAAATTGGCATCAATACCGTGAAATATTAACTACTGAAATCATTTCAAGTTGGTCTTGGCTCTTCTTTTCAACATAAAATAATTTCTTTTCAATATAAAGCGAGAAAAATAAAATTGATTAGGTACTTGCTATATTTTATTATTTGGCACTACCCACGCATGGAAATTCTCAGCCAAGTACTGTTGTATCCAACTGCCACATTAAGGTGGGAAAAATTATAACCTCTATAAAATTACTAAATCGTCACTTGCTGGGATAATAAGTGCATCATGAAAGGCTGTGATACTAAATATTATAAGGAAAGTTAGAGATTGCATATCTGTGGGATTGATAGATAACAGCAATTTATGGGCATGGTGAAACCAATCCATATTCTCTAGGAAATGTATGAATTCAACGAATAATATTAAAAGAAATATGACATTTGACGCTTTAGATTAGACTTGGAAACCGCGCGCAATCTAAGATTTTTTATTTATTAATTCAGATCTAAAGAACTGTGCAATATAAGGGCCACCTGATCTTAAAACCTACTGGAAATCCAAATCATGGTGAACTGCTCGTATCTGTAATTGTAGTTCATTCTCTTCTTATTTTCTCTAACTCCATATCCCTTCTTCAATGTTCGCTCTCCTGCACTGATAGACTTTCTTGTACGTCACTGCCATGTGACAATAGCTATGAAGAACGAAGAAATCGCCTCAGAAATGCTGGGTCGATTGCACAGACAAATATGGAAGCAGCGACATTTATATGGTTGAAGCTTGTCTTGTAGAATGCTATAATGAATGTTTCAGCAGATTCCCTTTTCTAATTAGCAGCTTTACTCTTATCTGTCCAAGTCCCAACTTCACCCCAATATTCAAGAGCTCAATTTCTATAGATGTAATTTAGATAATTAGCTGATGTTTTGATAAAAATTTTGATATGTTGAAGAACTTTTTAAAAACGAGTTGTTAAAAAATATTTATTTACCAAAGGTATAGAACTTATGATAAGACAAACCCTATTTAGCCCGTATTTGTATTTGGCTTAAAATTAACAAAAAGAAGTTGAAAACAAAAAGGGAAAAAAATTACTTATTTTGATCAAGTTTAGGCTAGCGCTAAAAAATTATCAGTTCTCACTCCAATATCTAATATTGACGTGTGTTTAATTTTCAGAGTTTATTTGCCGCTGCTTCTACTCTTTGCTTACTAAGTTTAGATTTTCTTTTTGCAATTAACAAAAAGAAAGAAGTTTGTCAGGTTTTGTTTTCTTTCTTTTTCTTTTTTTGATTTTATCTTTCGGACTTGAGGGTATGTTATTTTATAGAAAAATATGATGATAATGATGATAATATAAAAATAAATTATACATATCTCCCCTAAAATTAAAAGTTGCATATAGGCCAAAAAAATTGCACTGCACTGCACTTTATTCTAATTTAATTTTTTTTACAAATTTATCTTTCATTAATTTAACATATATTTAAAAACTAAAATACCCTTAGTTATCTAAAATATAGATTCTCTACCGTTTAAGTGAAAAGTGCAAGGTGTGTAGTTTAAGATATATAAAGACGACAAAAAAAAGAATATTTAAAAAGAAAGGGAGTAAATTAATTAATAATTATATATACTATCTTTTTTATGTTATTTACCCTTAATTTTTCTGTATTTTTCTTCATCTACACGTGCAGAAATAGAGGATAGAATGAGAGAAAATTTATTAATCAATTGTAATTTAATAATTAAATATAAATATAAGAATTGCAATTTAAATTTTATTATTGATTTATTTTCTTATTTTTAGTATTTTATTTTTCTTTGTAATGAACTTACATATAGCTTCCTCTCATCTATTCACCTGGTTATTTATAAAATATAGTATAAGTTGTCATTAAATTTCTCCCCCTCATCTCTTCCTCCCTCGCTTTCTATAATCTCCCTCGTTCTCCTTCATTCCTCTTTCTTTTTGTATTTAATTTAATTTTCTGTCTTTTTGTCAACATTTTTTTTGTTATCCAACATTAATTAGTATTGGAGCATGGCTTCTTTGTTCAGCCATGTTGAATAAATCTCAAATTATGAATTCTAAACCCTAAGCCATGACTCCCACCAAAAACTAAAATGGAAATGTTTTTATAAAGAATAAAAAATAAATAATATTAATATATCATTTAAAAAAATAGATTTGAAATTCAAGCTCCTTATTTATATTATCCAATAAATATTAATTAGATTCATAAAAACTATAAATATTCTAATAATAAATTTTACAACAAATTTTATATGTTACAATAGATAATATTTGATACCTAAAAAAAAGTTTAACATAGAGATGATTAAATTTAAAATAAAACCATTTAACTAATTATAATTCCTATGTTTATTATTAATCCTAATTTACAAATAATTAACATTATTTTTTTAATATTTACTTTCTATTTTTTATTATAATGTAATCACAGCTTTTAAATATTTTAAAAAATAATCTCATTATATTATCTAAGTTTTGAGAAAGTAAAAAACTAATATATAATAAGTAAAATTATTTTTAAGTTAAAATTAAATATCTTCTTTCAATTATTATAAATATAAATAACGAGTAAATAATTAAAAATACAAAAATTAAGATATATATATATATATATAATATTTATATAGTATTGACGGGCACGAGGATCTCACACTCCAATTTCTTTGGGAAGAGTTTTATCCCATCTTCATTCCTATAAAAAAAAAAAAAAGAAACTTATCAAAATGTGAGTTTTCAAATAAGGTAATCCTTAAAAAAATTCTTAAATTTAAGAACCTTTTGTTATCTTCGATGTTCATAGCTATGGTAGCAATTAATGGCCTTGGTTAAGCAGCCTGTATTTAACACTCTTTTCCTTTTCTGTACGTCCCTTCTTCGTAGTTAACTACCCTGCAATATTCATGAAAACCTAAGAGAATGCTATAGAAAATGGTGGAATGACTGCTCAGACAAATATGGCAGCTATGTTTGTTTAGTTGAAATTTGTTTTATGCAATGCTACCATAGATATTCTATTTCTTTTATCACCTGTCAAAACTCACCATAATATTTAATTCATCAATTGGGTAATCTCTCTTTAAGCATTTCCTTAATTTGTGGCTTAATTTCTGCATCATTTAGGCAATATATATAATATATGTAGCTTCAATGCATGCTATGTTGCTGACGTTCGCATGCATGAAAGAGTTTAGTTAACTAACTTCTTGCTACTTCATTAAATAATAGACTTCTTATTATATTATAGTGTAGGGTTCATCACAAATTGTATCTTATCTTGACTTTTGTTAATTTTGAAAATGTTTGAGTTTGAAGTCTGGCCCAAGTTTAGTATGATAGTTTCATGTTTAACTTGGTCTGAATTGAATAACTAAATATCGTGCATAGATCTTTCTTCACAACAAAAAAATGTTGGTTATAGTTGGCAAAAGAATATTAAATTTTCTTTTTTCAAAATCAATTTAGCTTTAACTTTTTCTGGAGTATTCTGAAAACGAATTTCTAAACGTATTAGACTAATGTTGTAGAATGTACCTTTAAGATAACTTGTGGAAGCAACATACCCCGAGCAAAATTCAATAATACTAATAATTAAACATTCTAAATTTTCATATTTTCTTTTGGTAAGAGTGTGAAATATATAAAATTTTAAATTTCACTTATTATGCCAATATAGATTAACTCAATAAGATTGACTTACATCAATCTGAAGGTTTTTTTTTTTAGTTTGACTGTTGTTCTACCTTATCAAAGTTGAAACCATCTGCTTGGGCTCTCAAATATTTTGTTTCATCAAGGAAAAACATCACTGCTTTACAATTTAAATAAAAATTGTAACTTCTCAAAACATATTTTATATTTAAATAACTTATCAATAATTCATCAAACACAAAGCAACCTCGCTATTTATACACAAATCGGCATAGCACCGAATTCAGCTATACGACAAACATAAATTCAACTTTCTACAACAACCCCCCAATTTCCTTCCCTGTCCCACCCCACCCCACCCCACTGGCTCCAAAGAGGAAGTCTCAGAAAAGAAGAAACAGCATAATGGAAAAACAGACAAGAAAACAGGGCCAAGTTTCCCATCCAAGAAACAAATTAACAAGAAATTTATATTGTCACCCGTTAACACATACATGATTTAGGCAAAAATATACTTTATCAATTTCAACTGGATTTTGATTTCCATGCCAAAATGTATGGTCCTACAATCCCCACAACAACCACATGGTTCCACACAAAAAATCCTTCATATTCTCTCCCCCTTCTTCCCAGTAAATGTATACAAATGCTTCGGACCATATGAGACTGGACTATGGCAGCTATTCTAAACACCAATCTTCCACAAAAGTGACCATTAGTGTCTGAAAAGCTTTTAAATTGTAATTGCAATGATTAAAGGTCGCATTGTAATCGCAAATCACAATCACAAGTATACCACGATCTTAATATTGAGGCCAGTTACATATAAGCTATCAACTCATTGAACTTGAGACAGGTAATGAATCAACAAAAACTAGGCCAAATTGGATGGAATGGGTCCCTGTATAGATAGGAGGCCAAAACGTGTAGAATTCCATGAAAGGTGAAACACTAATCCACGGTTTAGAAACCAAAGGAAATAAAGATCCTGCTAATATTGAAGCTTGTGTCAGAAAATCCATTGGCGTTAGTAGAGTCTAGACTCGAGATCAACGGCTCAGGTTTCTCCTTATCGTGCATCATCTTCAAGCACGGGTGATTGGTTATGCTGAGTAGTACGAGGCTGCTTCCATGGCCTGAAGGTGCTCCAAGAGGATGAATCATCATCGGGTAGTAGTGCAGCAGATGGCATTTCAGATGAGGAGCAACCTATATCATCCTGCATTAGGCCAAAAAAATAAAATATAAATCTATAAATTAGCGATTTTTCCCGTTTAATCACGGGGAATCTACAGTAAAGAGCAATAGCAATTTGTAATAGGCTCCAAAATTGAGTTCACTTGTACAACTATTTAGACCAATTATGAACCAACTAAACTTCAATTCTTGAAGAAACGAAAACGTACATCAGAATCGGCAAATGAACTCCCTCGCATCCGCTTCCACGCTAAACCAGAACCAGCCGAAGCAGAACTCGCAAGAGGCGGGGATGGCGACGAAGCGGAAGTGGAAGACCATGGCACCACCTGGTTCCCTCCCTCCTCCTCCTCCTCCTCCTCCTCTCCCTCGTCCTCATCGTCATCATAATCATCAGAATAATAATCGGAACTAGAATCTCTATCATCATCCTCAGGATCACGATGATCATCCAGATCATGGTCACGATCACGATCGTCGTCTTCTTCTTGTTCCTTATGGGAATTGGTAGCACATTGGTTGCAGAGAGAGTGGGTGGGTGTGAGCTTGGGACCGCAGGCTTTCCACGGAGTCGAAGATTGACAGGCACGGCACAGGAGAACCCTCGTATGCTTCGCCACCAGAAAGTTGGCTCCGTGAACTTTGTCGTCGCATTCCCAGCATAGCTTCGCCTGATCCGACTCACAGTACATCGTCGCTCGCTTCCCGCACAACGCGCACTCTTCCATTTCTCCTTCTTCTTCTTCCTTTTCCCCTCAATCTCCCTCTTTCGCTTCTCCTCCGTAACCTTTTGCTAAATACACCAAACCCCAACTTTTACCCTCATTTCCATAGCATAATTACATTGTTTCTCTGCCTTTCCCTGTCCCGCTGCTCCCGTTCAAGAGTAAGGGCATTTTTGCCATTTCAACGAACGCGCAGAGTAGAAAAAATTATATTTATTTCCTAAACTCAGTCTTAATTATCCGAACTAGTCAAAAAGTAATTTCGCGTTTCGTAGTTAATTTTAAAATTAGAAGTATAATATTTTACTTTTTAAGTTAGAGCTAGAAATATGTTTATTTTAATAAATAAGAGTTAGAGAAGACGGGATAGAAATGGAAATCATGTGCATGAAGACTGGACATTTCACATTTGTACCAATATGCAACTTAAACTGAGATGATTATACATAATTAATCCTTTTATTTAGAGAGACAAAAGTGTAATTTACCTCAAAAGCAAAATATCTCGGGAGATTTTGTGCGAGGATTCTAATTAGGCGGCTAACAACGAGTGGATGCGATTTTGGCGCGGTAAGAATTGCCACAGCGGATCAGTCGACGCTACGTGCAGCCTCATTTGTGGACGCAAATAACTTAGCGTGTATAGAGGGGACGCCTGCGAGATTTTTTTTTTTCTTTTTCCCTTTTTTGGGTCGATGACACGTCAACATTCCTACGTGGTCAAGTGTAGGCCCCGCTTCACGTGAATATCAAGTGGGGTGCTTCGCATTGGGATTTGCTACAGTGGGCCCCAACCTAAAAACACACATATCCAAATGAAATGATATTTGATAATATCCATTAGGTATGAATAAAGTAAGATTATACAAAGAGGAGCAGTATCTTTTTATGGGCTATTAGCATAGCAGTGGATAATTCACGTGGGAAACACGTGGGATGGGATGGGATGGTGAGGTGGATCGAAGAACAGAAGAAGGGAGACTTATGACCACTACATAAAAAAGAATATAAAAAAAGGGGAATGAATGAGAGAAAAAGAAAAGGAATGTGTGGATGGAAGAAGATGGCGAGAGGTTCGATGAATGGAGACTGGAGGAGAAAAAGAAAAAGAAGGCCTGCATCATTGTAGAATGTAGATTGCTCTTGGTTAGATGAGGACGTCAAAGCGGTTGAGTAAAATATTTTTTTAATAAAAAATGTTTTTTAATTATTTATTTATTATAAAATTATTATTTTAATATTTTATTTATTAAAATATTTAATATTGGATCATTTATTTTTTAAAAAATATTAAATTTAATTTTTTTTACTCAATCTTAAACTTTAAATTAAAAAAATTTAATTTAATTTTTAATTAAAAATTAAATATTATGTGTAATATTTTTCCATGAATCAATGATTATTTTATAAATTTTAATAAGTGGAGAGCCAAAATAATAATTATGATAAGTGAAGAACTAAAAAAAGATTTTACTCTTTTCTTAATTTTTTACTTATTATAAAATTAGTATTTTAGTTTTTTATTTAATAAAATACATAAAATAATCATACACTTATTAAAAAATTTCAAACTTAATTTTATTTTTCTAAAAAAAAATTTAGATTCAGTTCCTTATGACGTGTTTGGATGGATAGCTAATGATAGAGTGACCAAAATACATGTTTGAAAGTTTATTTTGGGATGTAATGAAATAACAACAAAGGGATTATGAGGTCACTCCTTGTTATCTAAAACCTCATTTTTATTATTCTTTTAAATTGAGGGTTCAAAGATGAAATGGAATAACCTCATGGTGTAATAACTATAATATCCTACTTGACTAAAATTTTACTATAATAGTATTTAATTTAAATGGATAATATTATAAAAATGATATGGGAGTCATTTTATTCCATTAACAATCATCTTTCAACATTTTCAAATAAAAGAGTGGCACATATCTTGCTATTTTCTTTTTTTTGCTCCACTCTTTTCCATTATTAGCTCTTTCATTTCATTATTTTCTAAACTCCTAACTATAGCCTTAGATTTAAGATTTAATATTTAGTATAAAAATTAAATTTAATAATTTTTTAAACATAGAAGATCAAGTGTAACATTTTTTAATAAATGAGGAACTATTTTAAATATTTTAATGATTAAGTAATTAAAATTACAATTTTGTACTAAATATATATTTTTCTCTAAAGCAATAAGAGAGAGGGAGTTCACATCTCTTGCAGATTTTAGTATAGCAGTATAATTGAACTTTTAATTAATTAGTGATTTATTTTGAGGTTTAAATTTTTAACACGAATGTTTAAATTTACATAAATTTTCAAAGTAAATAGGGGAATTTGTAGAATTCTTATTAAAATACTAAGAATCCAAATTTCCGAAGTTAGGGAGTGACGCAGACGTAGCAGGCTAAATGAAATGCATGAGGTCCATGCGATAACTCGTACCTGCCCCCTTCGACTTGTGAATGTCCAACCAATTTGTGATCCATATGAGTTTGTCCTTATTCGGCCCAGATTTTAATATCTAATAAAATTAAATTCATTTAAATAATATTAATATTAATTAAAAATATATTTAACATATCAAATTAATAAGTTTATTTATTAAAATTAACCTTTCATTAAAGGATAAAATAAATCTGATAATTTAGCTTTATTTTTTGGGGTAAAATATTAGAGTTTGTCACACTTCATCGTAAACACATGATTGTTGTGAGAGTATAAAAGTAATTTCTCTACAGCATTTTAAATTCAAAGTTACGATGTAATTATCTAAATATATTTACATTTATTTTGTTTCTCCGTCTTTTAAATTTGGGATGAGTCTTAATTTTGTCACATACTTTTCTTTATAAATTTTGTCATATATGTTTATAATATTTTTTAACGTGTTGTTAATTTGTTATTGCCATCCAAAATATCAACGAAGTTGTGGACCATGTGGCCATGTAAACTTGAACATTATACCACTAGTCTTAATATTTAATATAACTTGATACCTCACCTAATAATCTTTGAATTAGAGAAGAGATCTTGAAAACCATAAAAATAACGTTGTTTTGGGCTTATTAGGCGAGATTGAATAGGATATATATATTTATGTTGACAATGTGATATTCATATTTATATCTTTTAATGATAATGTGTTTGATTACTTAGCTAATTTTGTTTATAATTTATAGGTCATGTTATTGAGATTTTTTATAAACATATAAGATGTGACTGATAACAAAAAATAAAAACTGTCCCAATATTTTTATCCTTTATAAAATTCATGAGATGCGAAAATGGTAAACTTTATATAAGTGAATTTTTTGTGTTTTCTTTTTCATTTACATGACAGAACAATTATTAAATCCTAAAATATCTCAAGACACGAAAACCTGTTTATTAATTCGGCTTATGACTTTGTGCGTGTATCAGTGCAAACTTTTGTATATTTTATCTAACCTGAATTCTTAAATGTCTGTATTAATTTAAATATGTAGCATTAATTAATTACCTTTTGTTCTCACTTTTGATAATGAATCAAATATTCATTATCTATATATTCGCTTGTAAGAATAAAAAATTATTTTTAAAAGTTCTACGCAATAAAGCAGAGGTTTATAATAGTTTAATATGAATTGTTCGATTGGCCAAAAAAAAAAAAATGAATTGTTCAAAATTTTAAATTAATTATAACCATTCAATTAAATTTTAAAAATTATTTAAATTAATATTTTTAAATCAAATATAAATCATTAGATGATGACAATACATAGTTATTATATACATACATACATATATATATATATATATATATATATATATATATATAGAGAAGTATTAGAAAATGATAGTTTTTGTTTTGTATTATTTAAAAGAAAAATTTTCGAGTGGACATTATCTATTAATGAGGAATAAAGTGAAGGTTTGAATTGACATTCAGTAAATCTAATAATAAATACATTTTAATTTAATTTATATAATTTAAAATCAAATAACCTTGTCCTCATATTTTAATCGTAAGTCTGTTAAATCCACGTTGACATGTTAATTAAAAGTCTCATGATTACATGCACAATTGCATCTAGAACAAATTCGGGAAAGAGAGGGAAAGAGAAAGTAAAAGTCGCATAAAATTAAGGGCCACGATTTGTAGTAAACTAGTAATTATATAGCAACGAAATTATACCTAATGCCATGAGTATTAAAATGTATGTGACATGTGCAACGTGAAGAATGGTTACTTAATGCCAAGATTTCATTTGAAGAAATCATCTTATGGTTGTCATTATCATAGTTGTCATTATTTTTCATGGAACAAGAAATCTATTTCATTTTCAATAACATAATTTATTATGTTAATATTTTCTCTTTCTTCTTATTTGCATGTCTTCCCCCCAATTATGCACGCGAACAATGGAACACCATTCCACTTTTTACTCTCTTTCCTCTAATGAGTCAACGAGATTTCTGTTTTGTAACTGTCCACCCACGTTACTTTGCAACTTTTGTCACTTCCTCCTCTTCATCTTTCACTCTCTCGAAGAAGAAAATTGCACAGAGATGACACAAGGAAGAAGAGATTGCATTATTGATGGAAGGGAAGATATTTTCACTAGGGCCCTCGACCACCAGCAGCCCAAGAACTTTACCAACAATGGTGTCCTATGCATAACTGAGGGAAGAAGAGATTGCGTTACTGATGGAATGGGGCATTGTCTGGTGTGTATCACTTTAAAAAAAAAAAAGAAGAACCAAGTGGTATGACATCATTCGAGTGTGCAGGCTTGGTGGCACAATTGAAGTCCCAAGATGAATTAGATGGATCAAAATTGCTATTGCAAAAAATTACAGGAGAATCGCTACGGGAGACGATCTTTACCCTTTGCTCTCCCCAAATTCAAGGACTTTTTAGAAAATTCAAGGACAATATATATATATATATACTTTATTTTCTAACGTTTCTTTTGAACAACGTAATTTTAAATATATATATATATATTGTATTAAAATAGTTTCTTATATATTTTTATAGAGAATATTCCAGCTTAAATTTTTAAAATTTGACTAAATTATATATTTAAAAATAAAATAGATATTTATGTATTTCTAATAAAGTTTTAAACAATTGTGTAACTTTACAAAAATGTTTATTTTACTTTAATATATAAAGATCAAATTAAAATATTATATTTATCTAATATTATATTTACAAATTATTTTAATTTCAAATCTAATTTATACAACTTTAAATTATATGTTAGTTTTGGTCTCAAATTTGATTTCAAAATGAGTAAAAATCTTAGAATTATTTAGATCAAAATGATCAATGTGACTCTAATTTCAATTTAACTTTTCTCATTTCAACAGCTTTAAAAGGATATTCACACGCCATGAGATTTTTCACTTATATGAATAAAAAATAAAAGAGGTGGGTTATAATAATTTCAAAACCTCTGTACTTTAAAAAAAGATTTAATATTTTTGTCGACCATAATCTAAGAACCTAAAACAATATATCAAGCAATAATATATTTTACTGATTCAAGAATTAGTTCCTCAAGGTTTGAAAAAAGAACCCTAAAGGCAACGCAGCATGAGCTTTTCTGATTTAGTTTTACAATTAAAAGACAATGATGACAAAGTTTAATGCTCATCGCAAAAGATTCTTATTAAAGAAAGATCAATTCTCAATTTTTGTATAAGCAAAATACTTGGTTTAGGGTACAAAACATTTACCAACTTGAGAAGAACAATAGCAAAAATGAGAGGGACCAAGCAAGGGGCTGTCTATAGAAAGATATTTTAACACAGATCTAATCAATGTGTAATTTTTAATATATCAATTTTAAGTCTTTGTCTCTTTTTATTACCTCCTACAAGAAATAAAAACTCAAAAGATAGAGGAGAATTACAAAAATGAAAATAGTCCAATGAAATTATGTGAATTAACTATAAAATATAATTGGGCCAAGGGGTTTGTGCTCATTTCAAGTCTCAAAAGATGATCGCTTTATGACCTAAATATGAATAGATATTATTTTTGGACTTTTATAAAATTAAAATTTTTTAAATACAATTTTACATATTAAAATTTTAAATTTTAAAATAAAAATAAATATTTAATTATGAAGTAAGAGACAAAAATTCATAATAAAAAAAAAATGCAAACGAGGTGAATTTAGTTATTAAAAAATCAAATAAAAAATATATAATAGGATTACATATAAATGTTAAAAAATTCAAAAACTCGGAAGTGCCCTGATTCTTCAGAAGTTCACAACTCAGCCACGCCAAGAAAACTGTCAACAAGGCTCCACTATTAATTACCAGACAACGCATGCATGTTACCCTGTTGGCCTTAAGAAGACTAAAAATTAATGCTCATCAGAGTCTACCTCAAAATATATTCATTATAGTTACTGTTCATACTTCATATGAAAGAATTTGAATTTATTTCATTTGAGTCTTTGAATTTTTATTTAATAATTCAAATTTTAATAATATTAATTAATTACTAATTTTTTAAATATAAATTATTAATTTTTATTTCAACGATTTAAATTTAATCGAATTTACTTGGAAGTCTTGAGTCTTTTTTTTTTTTTTTCTTTAAACCCCATACTTATTGGGATTTGGGACCTACTAGTCTAGTTACACATTAGTGTATATATAAGGAAACCTACATTTAAATTTAAGCATACTAATTTTTTTAATTAAACTTAGATACTTGTCCATCTAATCTTGTAATAGTTTTAATTTCATCCCTTGTCAAAGTTAGGTACTAGTGTGTTTTAATTTTGTTCTGAACGATTGAATTTAATTCATTTATCTTATTATGTGTTCAAAATTACCATCAAATTTAACAATTGTAAATATTATTTATTTATTTTATGTCAATAATTTTTTTAAAATTGATGTTCAAGTCTATAAATTACTTTATTTTGAATTTTTCTGGTAAAAGTGGCAAAGATAGATAAAATTATTTTTTTTACAAAATAAAAAGACGTACAATATTAAATTAGTGTAGCGTGCGTTTAGGTTTTTTTTTATTCGATCTATATTTAAATTTGTAGATAATTGTGATATTTGGCAGTTTAAAAGAATTGTACGATCTGTAATTAAAAGAGAGAAAAAAAAAAAGACTGAAAGTTAATACTGAAGGTAATTTTTAATACTAGAAATTGTTTCAGCATTTAAAGTTTTTTAATATTTCAAAGAAAAATTGCACTTATACACGATTCATTTTCCCATTGTTCAAGAATTAGCAATTAATAAAAGTTGATTTTAAAGATATGAACAAATCAAAGTCTCAAAATTAACAATTACACCAAAAATCACACATTAAGATATTTATTTCCGCTGTCAAAGATACATATCAATCCACATTGATCAACGTACAAACAATAGCATTATATTATATATTTTGACATTACATTATTTTATATGCTTAAACAATATCATTTTTATGTAAATCATACTATCTATCCTTTTCAAGTATTTATTAATAAGTTTGATGTGAATGATATTTAAAAGTATAACATTTAATAATAAAGAAATCTGTCTTTAATAGTATATATTCATATTCATCTCTCAAGAATGAGGCTTTGAGATCAAGTGAGGGTAGGATCTCGTACGTGGTACTGTTAAACTAAGAATACAGATTTGAAACAAATCTCTTAAGACTAATAGTCTACGGTATTAATGTTTTAGTCGATATACGAATCTATTGGTTATAACATAAATGTTAGAATATTTTTAATATTATATGGATTAACATTAATTATTTTATTAGATTAGTACCTTATTAATTCTAATTAAGCAATTAATGTTATAATTTATAAACTGAGAATGGATTGAGTTTTATTTTAATATGTGTGGATAATCGGTGATGGGTTCGATTATCCACAAGTCCGCTGGGCAGAAACCTAACTCACAGCCCAAGAGCATTAGTAATCATCCCGTCAGATTACTAATCCAAGATTGTTATCCAGAGAGAGATTTTATGGGCTTAATTTAAATTTAAACTTGTTTGAAAGATTCTGAAGGATTTTACTGAATAATATTGATTAATTATTTAAAGATTTTGGAGGATTTTACTGAATAATATTGATTAATTATTTAAAGATTCTGGGGGATTTTACTGAATAATATTGATTAATTATATTATTTAATAAAATCCTATAAATAATACACTGAAGCCCTAATTTGAGATATACACTAAATCTATCACTCTCTCTCTGTCGTCAAAACACTCGGAGAAATGCTCTTGGGCATTGTGGGTTGAACTTGTTAAACTCAACCAATACTCATATCAACGATGTCGTCTCTATCAGGTTAGATTGTTAATTTATTTATTCTCCCAATGTGTGATCATGTTTAATTACATGTTATAATTCCGCTTTCAAATGGTATCAGAGCCACGGTTTGATGGACCATGAAATTTTTTAAATTTCCTTTCTTTAATCTCGTCTTCGTAACATGATTTAGCATATTCTAGTTTCTCTTCTTCCTTTTCCTTCTTCTTTTTTTTGAATGGTCTTCATGGTAATGTAAGGGTAAAAAGGGTTGGCTATGGTGTGACAATATAATTGAGTTTAGAACACACCATAATATTGTATAACCAATCTCTTTTGGCCTATGGTCATTTATCTTAAAATTTTGTCACCATGACCTTCCATGAGCCCATTTAAGGTCTAAGAAGGGTCGAATTAGAAAAGACTAAGGTTAGATAAATATTTTGAAATATCTAAGAAAATATTGTGTAAGCTATAACAAGCTTAGGATAAGAATTTTGACATAAAAAATTTTATGTAAAGACTAGACATAATACGGAACAATATGTTCAGTTCACTCTCCCTGATTATGTTTAAATAAATTATAATTAATTTCTTTGCATTAATTATTAAATTTTATTCCTAATTTAAGCACATGCGTTAAAAGGAGTATGTTGTGCGTGGAAATTGTAATGACTTTGATTCACATACGCCTATTGATTATGTGCTCGCCTATCGTGGGCCCAATCATGGTGATATGTCTTTTATAAATTTTATATTTGTCATTTAATTTCCAACACTTTTTTGCATAATTTAATTACCATTATCAGGGATGATTCTGAATATTGTGATAAGTCCACTAGAGAGAGTGTATGTAAATATTATGTTGATAATGGGCATGCCCTATCGGTGTGACATTGTCAATATAATTTTGTTAATAAGGCTTATTTGTGGCTTGTTAGCGGCGATTTGCTGATTGATGTATTCATGGTTTCTTATATCCTATCGATATAGAGATTGTGGGTGCATTTTGTGTCATTTCTTTCGATAATGAGCTTTCCTGGTGTGCATGAGTTTTCTTGATTTATCATAGTCTGAGCCCTTAGGTGGGATATGATAAGTATTTTGTTACATAGTTGCTGAAGCTGAGTCTTGTTACGGAAACTTTGTTATATATATAATTATGTGTCTGGGACATAATTATATGTTTCCTATTTGTTTTCCCTCAGCTTCTCTATTCTTACAACTATTTATGGTGAAAACTCTGAACAGAATAGACTACGATAATTGGATTGAGTCCCTTAATATGTATTTGGTGATCACCAAAGGAAGTTTAGGTATGAGAGAATCTAAGCAAGTGAATCTCACCGCTGAGTCTAGCGCTGTTGACAAGGCTTACCATAAGCAGTGGTATGAGTCCAATAAGATTTGTCTGTCTGTGATTAAGTATACGATTGTGAAGACTATCAGACAACGTATTCCTAAGAAGGACACCGTAATTGATATCTCAAAGTGGTTAGTAAGAAATTTAAGAAGTTTGATAAGACTTAAAAGGGTCTATCATCTCTTTTTGCTAGATAATCCTAGATGTGGACTTGGATGAAAGCAACCTAGTTTATAGAGTTCCCTAATTACTTTCTGCTGAATATGAGGTCTTGAGAACCACTTATAATTCCCAAGAGTTAGAGTGATCTATTAATCATATGATGCCCAAAATGACTAAAAAGGAAGAATCAATAAAGAAGGTGAATTCTTATAATTAGTGAACTATATTTCACATGGTCCATCCAACAAGGCTAGAAATGTGAAATTGAAAAGGAAAGAAAAGTGAAGGCAATGTTTATGGTAAGAAACCGTATGGACTTAAGAAAAGCAATAAGAATAATAAACCGTCCTTGGATTGGAAGGAAGTTCGATTACAGTTAGCTATGTAGGCACTGTAATCTCAGATGAAGACTTGTACGAGGATGTGCTGTGTGTGGATGACATCCTATTGGCCAATAACTCAGTGTGCTTATTAAATGAGACAAAACACATTTTGTCATGCCACTTTGATATGAAAGATTTAGGTTAACCTTTTTTTTTTTATTTTGAGAATTCAAATTTATTACGATAGATCTTGTGACATTCTTGGTTTGTCTCAGACAACCTATATTGAACGAGTACTCAAGAAATTTGATATGTATTCTTGCACTCCTTGTGTACTTGTGCAGAGTGATGATAGGTGATAGGTTGTTTAAATCATTATGTCTTAAATGATGAAGAGAGAACTTTGATGGACAAAGTTCCATTTGAATCAATTATTAATAGCCTAATATATAGACTTAAGTGTACACATGTTTGAACATTGTTTTTTCCATGTTGGTGTGCTTGGCAGATATATTTAAGTAATTTTAGGCATGATCATTAGAAAGCTACAGAGACAGTTATGATGATCTTGAACCCACTTCTGATTACATCTATATGATTTTTTTTTTTTAAAGGAGTTGTTTTGTTGAGAAGTATCAAATAGATATTTACAACTGCCATATATATATATAAATGAAGAGTATGTCGCTAGTTTTGTGATGGTCACTCGTTAAGGAATATGGTCAAGGAAATCAATTTCCGTCATGTGTATATTTTAAGTCTTGACCATTTTGTTGTGACATGACTCTATTATACGCTTCTCTCAAAGTTACAGGAATTTCAGTTGTATCAAATTTTGATAGTCAATTCCTGTTTGTTGGAGAGAAGATCTGTATATCTCATACTCATTTTAAGTGATCCGTTTACCAACACAAACCTATTAGAGTTTTGGAAATATATGACTCTTGGATATATTCGAATTTTGATGTGTTGTTTTAGTAAGAGTCTGAGTTGTGTTCTTAAGGAACACCTTGGCATTTTTTGGCACTTATAACATTTGTTTCCCTATCGGATTCAATGTTTTGGTTATGCCAAAATTTTAGATATAATTCAGAATTGAAATTTTGCTGGCATTTATAACAATGCTTTCCTTATCATATTTAATATCCTTGATCCATAATTTCATTTCTGAATTTTTTATTATCTCAGACTCACATGGTTCACATTTGTAGTGAGCGTATGATGACGGATCTATTGACTAATGCCTACCCATAAGAGTAATTCAAATTGTATAACTCATATAGGTCTTGTTGAGTTTTGATGTAGCCTTGGTCTAGTAGGAGTATGAGTTGAGTCCTTAAGGGGCTTTTGTGGTGCAATTTAACACCAAATTTATGAGTTGAGTCCTTAAGGGGCTTTTGTGGTGCAATTTGACACCAAATTTATGAATTGAGTCCTTAAAGGGCTTTTGTGGTGCAATTTAACACCAAATTTCAGAGTTAAGTCATAAAAGTGACTTTTGCATCGTAATATGATGCTTCAAATGTCATTTTGTATTCCATTCTATTCAGATATTGAAACTAATTTACAACAATGTTAATATCACTTGTTTCCCTATCGGATTCAGTGATCTTTGTGTGTAGTTTCATTTCTGAATTTTATATGGTTTATAAATATACACATATTCATGTGTTTATGTGAGTATTAATTGCCTAATTATGTATTTGTTTATTGACCTAATAATGTAATTAATGCTATCCAAGTGGGAGATTGTTAGAATATTTTTAATATTATATGGATTAACATTAATTATTTTATTAGATTAGTACCTTATTAATTCTAATTAGGCAATTAATGTTATAATTTATAAACTGAGAATGAATTGGGTTTTATTTTAATATGTGTGGATAATTGGTGATGGGTTCGATTATCCACAAGTCCGCTGGGCAGAAACCCAACTCACAGCCCAAGAGCATTAGTAATCATCCCGTCAGATTACTAATCCAAGATTGTTATCCAGAGAGAGATTTTATGGGCTTAATTTAAATTTAAACTTGTTTGAAAGATTTTGAAGGATTTTACTGAATAATATTGATTAATTATTTAAAGATTTTGGAGGATTTTTCTGAATAATATTGATTAATTATTTAAAGATTCTGGGGGATTTTACTGAATAATATTGATTAATTATATTATTTAATAAAATCCTATAAATAATACACTGAAGCCCTAATTTGAGATATACACTAAATCTATCACTCTCTCTCTGTCGTCAAAACACTCTGAGAAATGCTCTTGGGCATTGTGGATTGAACTTGTTAAACTCAACCAATACTCATATCAACGATGTCGTCTTTATCAGGTTAGATTGTTAATTTATTTATTCTCCCAATGTGTGATCATGTTTAATTACATGTTATAATTCCGCTTTCAATAAATGTATAGGCTAATATTTCAAGATAAAGATTTCACAACTTAATCATAAAATCAAGGTAAGACTTAGGAAACAAACGCTTCTTTTAAGCAACAATACTTCCAGGCCATTATTATGGTTTTATAAAAACTAAATCACTTGTCTTCATCCTAGAGATGTGAACTAATCCAAATATATTATAGCATAAGTCTTCTATCAGTTTATTGAATTAAAAGATATTAATTTAAAAGACCCTTTTTTTTTTTTTCCAAAAGTCTGAATTACAGTGACTTAGTTTAAAAGAGCATCGATGTCTTTTATTCTCTCTTTCCCCTGGAAAGATGGAACAATGAAGTATTACTGAATCAGAGAAATGTACAAATAACCTAAGATTATCCTAAGGGATTACCTCAATTAAATTTATTTCCATCTTCTTAATCAATTCAAGTTTGGAGAAACTCTCCAAGTGAACCTGAAAGTGCACCATAATTATTTGACCTGGAAAACTTTTCCATTAATTAAAATTACATAGGGCAAGACAAAATATAGATACAATCTTTTTCAGTCCAGATTTGGACTGGAGAGGGTAATAATCATTTAAATCATTGGATGAAAGTATAATAATTCATATCTTTTTTAAATAACTGCATGTAATCATATTTATTAACATGCACGCATACTCATCCAACAATTTCCCTCTCTAGTACAGATTTGGACTGGAGATCGAGGATCCAAAGGGGACAAAGTACAATGACACTCTTAATTAACCATAGTTCAATATTAAAAGGAACAAAAGAAAAAAAGAAGATTCAGATCACATTACATTAACATGTCCAGGTTCTGCTCCCACATCCTAGGTGTTTGGTCCATCATCAAGCCTGGACTCAACCTAAACATCAGAATGCAAAACTCCATCTGACTCAAAACGCCATCTCCATCCAAATCACCTTCCATCAACATGTACAGGAGCTCGTCGTCCGTGACGTCCAAGCCCAGCAACGAAGTGCTCGTCTTCAAGCTCTCGAACGTGATCACGCCCTTGTTCACATCCATTAGAAGACGGAACCCGTTGCAGAGCTCAACTATGAAGCCTTCTGCTCCCAAGCTCGCTACCATGGAGGGGAAGAAGTCCTCGAACTCCAATCCGTAATCTGTTTCCATCGTTGAAGAACCTGCAAGTTGTTGCATAGTGCAAAGTTGGCAAATTTTATGTATGGCTTTTTTGGGAAGAAGATTGTGAGGGTGGCTTATGGTTGAAGAATTTCCATAGGAGGATTGGAGTGTGAGTGAGAAAGAGAGGGCGTTAAATACAGGATAAAAGGAGGGAAAAGGTACAATTTTGTAGAGCCACATTTAATGCACTATATATGAAAAAGTGAATTGGTTTGTTGATAACTCATTTGCAAGGTAAAAAATGAACCACCCGTGAATTATGTAGGGTAGAGATGTTGGGGCAATTTAGCTCATACACATTGATTATTTGTGTTTGTTATAAGATTTTTTTGGGTCCTTTTCCAGTGTTTGGACGATATTGGTGAATTAAATAAACTTAGAAAAATACCTTACATTTGGGACCATTAGAGCATCATCCAATAGTCCAAGTTTTACTTTCTAGGGTTTAGTTGAAATCCACTGCATCTAGCATGTTAATTCAATATTACCGTTAGAAAGAAAAACTAAGGATATAAACCCAACATTAAAAGCATTATAGTTTTTTCTTCTTTTAACTGCACCCATATATACTAAAAATTATAGGATCATTTGGACTAAGATTCACTGCACGTGTACTTCCGATGATTTTTTTTTTTTTTTGGCTCCTCTAAGAAAGTCACATGATATATGACTGTAAAAATTTTCTAAATCATATATAAAGTACGTTGGATTATATATATATATATCAGGACCTTGTGGTCTATATTTAACGGTTGACTAAAATTTGTTTGGTCTTCATAAAATGATTCTAGTATTAGTTGTTATTTGTAATATCGTATCAGTTTAATTACTATTCAAAATTTTAATTTTGATTTAATCTTGTAGAAATACTTGAAAGATTGTATATGCATATCACACTTTTGAATATCAATTAAAGTGATACGAAAATGAATAATTAATCAACATCTATGTATTGATAGACTGTTAAAGAACTAAAATGGGATTTTATTCCTTAAGTAGTTACACTTACAGTTTTGTCCATATCGGTGAATTTGGTGATCCGGTTGTTGAGGTTCTTTATGCTTTCATTGCAACAACCTGCATTACTTTATCAATGGGGTTATATAATTATGAACTTGTGTGCGGACCATAATGAGGTTTCATTCTTTAAAACGTTATATTCAAAGTTTTTTTCATATGAATCGCATTAATTGCTGTCCTGTTGCTTGTTATTATATATGAAGCTGCCTTTTCTCCTTTTCTGTGATGGGGCTTCTCCTTCCTGGAAGTTGCTTGTTATTTAACTTGTAAGCATTCGCATGTCTTTTTCCCCTGCGGTTTAAACTCTGAGTATCTTCACACTTTACTACATGCGGTCTGATGGGGATGGATCCATTGTGTTTGATCACCATCTTCTTTTTCACATGCAAACGCAAATCTCTTGGAAGCATTACTACTCATCTGAAGAACGTGTGTCCCGTAGCATTCTTTATATATCTTGATATATAGGACTTCATGAGTACCTGTGGCAGCTTTTAGCTAATTAGTTTTCGTCCTCTGAAAGCGTGAAGATGATAAAATGTTTATAAAGTTAGAAAGAGGGAATGCCACATGGAATGAACATGTGTACGAAGTTCACTCTCTTTCACTTATTTTCTCTTTTCATTTTATTTTTTAAATTTTAATTTAAAGATATTACACAAGTTTTATACTTCAAATTATTCTAATTCGTTTTAGCTAATATATATAATTTAGATAAATAAACAACCAATCAGTTTTGACTGGAAGATACAAACTAAATTTAAGTCTGAATATCTATATAGAATAACTTAAGTATTAAATACGTATTTAACCAATATATAAATATATGAAAATTTTTAAATTGAGAGTAAATTAAAGTCAGAGGACTGCCAGTACCTGATAGAGGTTCCTTTTGTCATTCAAATTTGAAAGTATCGCAGTAATGTTGAACCCTGCCCTTGGTACTATATATTATAAATTTTAGAATTGTATTAAGACAATCCCTATGACTAATTCTTTATTATTTTAATATTATGAATATGTATAATTTATATAGTTGAAAATAACACATAATTATTCAATTTAATAAATTCAATGGATACATTGAAAATACTTTAATATGATAAAAAGCGCATTAAAAAATTACTGTAAAAATATAATAATAAATTTTCAGAACATAAATATCAAATTATAAATTAAATCGGTCAAAACTTTAGATATCAAATTTGATTCTTGTTGATTTTTTGTTTTGTTCACAAATATTGATCCATAAGGAAAGTGAAGAGGCACAAACAGAGAACGATGATTTGGAACATATAGAAATTATATGTACGAGGGACAATGTATCCGTCATCATGCGTCATGTACGTTTGGTTCCTCTTCGATCACCAGCGAGTACCATAGAATTACCAAGACATATACAATTATGCCAATAAATACTTGCATATATATTTTGAACTGATGTCAGTACCCCCAATGTACATTTGTTAAATTTTATTAAAATGAGTCTAAAAAGAATTTAGTAAAATTAAATTTTTTTATTTTAAAAGATAAATTTTGAAACCAAATATTCAAATATATAATAAAAAATTGAGTATCCTTTAAAATAAAAAAAAAATCAATTTTAGAATCTTTTAAAATATAAAACTTTAATTTTTCTGATAACCCAGTGCGTGTAACACAAGGTTCAACATAAAGTAATGAGAAAAATAATTTCTACTTTCCACTTATCATAAAATTAATATTTTACTTTTTTATTTATAAAAATATTTAAAATAATCTCGTATTTATTAAAAAATATTGTATTTAGTTTTTCACTTTAAAAAAAATTATCAGATTTAATTTTTAAAATTTTAAATTTTAAATTTAGTATAAACATTAAAATTGATAATTTTTTGAAATATAAAAAATTAAATATGACATTTTTTGATAAATAAAAAATCATATTTAACATTTCAATAAAAAAATTAAAATAATAATTTTATAATAAATAAAAAATAAAAAAATTATTTTCCTCCAATAAAATATACAATCAAAATGAGTTTTTGTATTGATCGAAAGGGTACGTACTGTTCTGTGAGCACACTGGACCAGTGGAAACTTCAATGTAACTTCTAGCTAGTTGGCCTCGTTCCCAGTGAAAGACAACCTAATATTCTAGTGTTGCTGCCTCCTACATCCTTCGAAAGTCGCCATGGTACACCCATCTTTCCAGAGATTCAATCCTTTGTTCCTACTATAACCAACTATCAACTTCCCAATCCAATTGATCTTTAGCTTCTGTACTCTTCAAAACATGAATTCATCAAAATTTTTAACAATGTATGCATAATTTACTCATTTGTAAGATGGAAATTCTTTCGGTCTTGAGTTCCAAATTTGCATTGGGAATTGTATGCTTGATTGCATGCGATGCCTATCGATAACGGCTACTTATTTTGCTTTGCTACTACATAGGGTTGACAACACGTCAGATAGGAGCTGTCTAACATGGATAAGATATTATAAAATTTTATATTATGTAATAATAACGTATTAAAATATAAATTTTTATTCTTTATACAATTAAATTAATTCAGGAAGAAAATTTTGATTAATACTATAAAAATAGACTTGATTAATAATATAATAATATAACATAGTTTCTGCTTGAAATTTTGTAAACCACGTATTATACGCATAATTGATATTTGGCACCGGCACTGAGATATGAGGAAATTGGGGTCCATGCTATTGAACAATATGCAGGCCACGATGGTGATCGATGTCTGAATGTTTTAAAAATGTTTTTTTTTGTTAAATATATAATTATGTTTTAAAAATAATATAAGGGTCACTTTGCGCCTTCTTTTTCATTACATATAAGGTAAAAAATTAACTAACTTAAAGAATCATATATAAAGGATATTAGGTTAAATTACTCTTATGCCCTAAATCAAAGCTAATATTCTTTTTATTTCAAATGTATTATTTTGTAAGTTGTCATTTTATAAAAAATTTTATTATTTATTTTTTGTTAGGAAAATTAATTTTCTGAGTAATGTGTATTGTACTGAAGTATACAAACACTCGTATCTCATTATTACTTTTCTCTTATTGTTTGCTGTATTCATGATGCATGTAGAATGTCTAGTTGAAATGGTGCATATATAATTTCCAGCTCTAATTAATATAAATTTTTGTGATTTTATTTTTTAATATGATGGTAAGGATGGAAAGTAATTTCATTTTTTGGAAAATATTCTGATGTGAAAATTTAATTAACTCCATTGACATTAAGTAAGTGGAAGGAAAATTTTGCAATATTAATGAAATATTAAAGATAGGAATAATACTTATTAAATAAAAATCTAGCTTAGATTTTTTTTTTTGGGTTCGAAATGGAGAATTGAAGTGTTCTTGGAATAAGCTAATTCACGTTAAATTGAATCCAGCTTGGTGTACGCCCACTGCAGCTACAGTAAAGATTCAATGATTAAGATTTATTTTTAGTGGCTTGTCAAAAGGTTAAATATGACCGCGTATGGTCATAATTTCCTCATAAATAGTAGCTGCATTAGCTACAAAGAATCCAAATCACAAGAAACCCCACTAGGCATAATGGCTAGGAAACAAGAATGCATCATAGATTTGTAATATTGTAGACAAGCACAATTAATATATATGTTTGCCACTGTTGGAAGCGATCATAATAAATAATAAATAGACTTGATTATAATTTAAAAAATTCATCTAACTTATAAGTTCAACCTTAAAAGATAAAATTGAACAAAAAAAATCTTATTAAAAAAGTCTAATTAGAAAATCGAGCACTTGAAATGCCCAAATCATTTTTTTTAATAAGATAAAAATTATTATTTAAAAAAACTTAATATAATATGATACATTAATAAAAAAATAAAAACTAATATTCTTTATCTAAATTATTTATACTAATATAACAACTCGTTTTATTTACAAATTTCTTATAGATAATCTTACAAATAATAATAACAAATAATTATATTATTTATCTCAAAATTTAAATAACAAATAGTTTTAATCATAATTTAAAAATGTTCATTTGAACTTTTTTTAATGTTGAATTCAAGCTTGATTATTAAAAGTTTGATGTGATGATCAAGTTTAAATTGACAAAACATAGCCATTTTGCTTTCTTTTTTTTTTTTCTTAATAAAATATAAATTTCGGGGCTTTCAATTCAAGATCTATAAATTTTACTAACAAGATTGTCATCTTGATTACCTTATTCCCCAGGCAGGGAGTAATTTGAAAGCATTAAATGGAATATTAAATCGTTCATAATGAAAATAATGCACAAGAATTGAGACATCTATGAAAAAACGAGAAGTAATCCAAGAAATAGAAGGAATGAATATTGCTACTAAATTTGATGCTCGAGTCGAGTTTTTGAAAAAAATTAAATTAGGCTTTTGAGAATTGATCATAGGCCAATGTTTATTTTAAAAATATAATTGACTTTGGCTAAAAAGAAAAGAAAGTAATTCGTGCCATCCTTTTAATTGGCTTTATTCTCTATGCTCATATTTAATTTTTTTTTTTTAGCTAAATCTATTATGTCAAACAGTCTTTTTAAACTATGATTTTGTCTTTAGTTAGAATTTGGGAAATACTATGTAATTAATTGATTGTTATTGTTTGTATAGTTTTGCATAATTTTTTTTTTTTACTGTAAAAAGGTTCCAGAGTAAGTTGAGGAATGGGGATGATGTAGTGCTAATAGCTTAATAGATGTAATAATATATAAAGTGGAACAAACGAGAACAGATTCTTTAGAGGTCCTTAAGAATTTTTTGATCCAACAACCTAAAATGAAGAAACTCTACAGATTCAATGAGCCATAATAAAAGATAATGATCGCGCACGATCAATATTAAAGCTTTTGATTCTTCACCAAGTCTCTTCCACTATATTAATTATAGACTAAATTATTCTTTACTTCTTCGAAAAATTGATACTTAAATGATACTGTCCATAAAAATTTACACTGTTCTATCATAAAATCAAAAAATATACTACTGTCTTCTTTAAAATGAGCTATAATTACACATAGCTTACCTAAAATATTCCTATATATGTTATATATACAGTATAACAAGTATTAAATACGTATTTAACTATATTATATAAAAATAGTCAAAATTTTAAATTTAGAATAAATTAAAGTTGTAGTTTTTAACACAAAATAATAACATTGAAATAAAACTTTAGAAATTATATTTTACTAAGTTATATTTTTAATAAAAAAAATATTATTTTTGAGAGTATTTTAGTTACATTTCAATTTTAGAGAGTTTGTATATAACAAAGACAGGGACAATATATGTAATCCCAAGAAAGGAGAGAATAATTTAATCTTACATATTACCATTTTCGTACCATGTTACGATAGCAGATTGTAATTAATTTTGATAATTTTTTTCGTTCATCTCAATCATTAAAGATTAATGGACAATAGTGTGCTATAATGGGACTTTAGCATGTCAATGCTCAGAAGTTATAGTCCTATAGAGGTTCCTTGTGCTATTGATTTTGCAGTTGTAGAAATTAAGACAATCCCTATGACTAATTATTTTAATATTATGAATATTTATTTTAACAGAAATAACGAAACTAAATGATAGAATAATACTTATGCCATTAAATTAAGCGACTTGGATAAGTTAAATATGTAACACATAATTATTCAAGTTAATTAATTTAATAGAATATTGACTTAATGATAAAAATGAATTTACAAAATATTGTAACAATTTAACCGTAAATTTTTAAAAATTGAATCTATCAAATTTGATTCTTGGGTTTGTTTCCAAACACTCCATAACAAAAGTGAAGAGGCACAAATAGTGTTTTGGATCAAAGAAATTATTTATGTACGAGAGACCACCATAATAAAAATAGTTTATTAGTAAAGTTTTTTACGTTCATCTAAGTAATTTCAAGTTAAAATCATAATTAGGACAGATATTATAAATTAAAATATAATAATGAATAAAAAATGTGTACGAGAGATATTAACGTATGTTTATCATGCCTTATATCCGTTAGGTTCCTCTTTAATTACCATGGGTACCATATAATTAACAAGACATAATTATGCCCATGAATACATGCGTAGTTTGTACTTATGTCAGTACCCCGTCGTACATACGTTAATATTTTGACATTATTTTAAATAATAGTTTAATTAAATATTTTTATTTCAAAAGCTAAATTTTGAAACCAAATGTTCAAATATTTATTTAAAAAATTTTGAGTATCTCCAAAATTTTTTTAAAAAATTTTAAAATACAAATATTAATTTTTCCTATAACCAATAGCATCTAACACAACATTTAACGTATAAGTAGTTATTGAGTTTTAATACAATCTTGTATTGTAATAAAGAGCATTGTTCGTATTGACGGATCCGAATTCTCAACAGCAGCATAGATTTAATGGTCTAAGTTAAATAATTGTACATATTTAAGAACGTGCAATTAAAAAGAGATAAAATTTTTTGTACACTTATAATTTTAAATATATTAATAAACTCAATTATAATGTAAAGATATTATTGTAATATTATTATTTTTTAAATTAATATTATTATAATTATATCTTTATATTATAACTAAATATATTAATACACTTAAAATTATATTTGCATACAAAATAATACTTTAAAAAAATTATTGATTTTTATAACATTCTAGAAATCAAAAGCGATTACCTTTTTAAAATTTGAAATAACGACTATCAATCAACTGTGGAGATCCATTTCCCCGATAGGTACGTAAGCACACCCGACAAGTGGAAACTTCAATGTAACTTCCAGCTCGTTGGCTTCCTTCACCAAATAAAAGACAGAACCTAATTTTCTAGTGTTAGTGGTTCCTACATCCATTCAAAGCCACCATAGTACACCCATCTTTCCGGACACTGTCGTCCTCCAATCTTTGTATCTAACATAACCAACAATGAACTTCCCAACCCAATTTCTCTAGATTCCGTACTCTTCAGAATCTGGATTAATCAAATTTTTGAACAATATATGCATCTTGTACTCGTTGTTTGCCCTTCAATAAAGGGGAAATTCTTTCGGTCTAGAGTTCCAAATTTGCATTGGGAATTGCATGCTTGATTGTTTACGCCTTTTGAGCCACGTGCATAAATTTTTATTAAAATTTTACTGTGTATAAGTACTATATTATAATATTATATTTTTTGAGATTTAAAATAAACCAATTCAAGTCTCATATTATTATTTTAGAATTTAGAATGAACCAATTCAAGTCTTATTTTTTTAATTATATATATATTAATAAAGAGAACTTGAAAATTTTTATTATGAATTCCTAGACAACTTTAAGAAAACTTGAAAAATTATATTTCAAATCCCTTAATTTCATTAAAAACAAAATTTACAGTATAACATGAATGAATTAACAAATATTTATTTTCTTCTCTTCACTTCTAACACAATCCTATTTTATGTTATCTTTCATAAACTTGTTTTTTCACGTTTCCTATTTTTCTTTTGTCTTCCATACTTTTTTAAATTTTATTCAATTTCAAGTACTTGCTCATATTTCAAAATTAAAAATATAGACTAAATTATGTTAAAGTTTTGAATAATTGATAATTATTTTTTATTATTTTAAATATATTTATTCTTCTTATTTTTATAAATATTTTATATTTTACAAAATTAATTTTAATAAAAATTAAATTTTCACACAGTAAAAATGATTTTAATTTTAATATAAGAATGATAATAATTCAATTATCATTCAAAATAAATGTATAAATTAATATAATTAATAAAATTATTCTAAATATTAATTTTTACTTTTTTTTAAAAAAATATCAAATTATTAATGAAGCTAAGAAGAATCAACTGCTTTAGAAATAGGAAGGTTGCTCACTTAGTCATGCTATGTTGCAAAATTTTTTAAATGAAGCTAAGAGGACATTTTTTTATATATTTTTTAAAAAATAAGAATTAATATTTAGAATATTTTTATTAATAATCTTAATTTATACATTTATTTTAAACAATAATTAAATTATTATTATTCTCATATTAAAATTAAAATCATTTTTACTGTGAAAATTTAATTTTATCAAAATTAATTTTATAAGATATAAAACATTTATAAAAATAAGAAGAATAAATATCTTTAAAATAATAAAAAATAATTATCAATTATTCAAAACTTTGACATAAATTAGTCTATGTTTTAGATATTGATATATGATCAAATATCTAAAATTGAGTAAAGTTTAGGTAAATATGGAAGATTAATGAAAAATATGAAGTGTAAAAAACAAGTTTATAAAAGATAGAGTGGGAAGAATTATGTTAGGAGTGAAGAGAATTTTTTTAATAAAACTAATGGACTTGGTATATAATTTTTTGAATCTCTTTAAAGTTGTCAGAAAAACTCATAATAAAATTTTTTGAATTTTTCTAACATATTTTTTTTTTTAATAAAATAGTGAAACTCATAATATGAAACTTGGATTGATTTATTTCGAGTTCTAAAATATGTAGCCTTACGATATAATACTTTATATATGACAGGATTTAAAAAAAAAAAATTCTTTTATGCACGATAGCGCAAAAAAGCTTGATTGCTTGCCATGCCTGTGGAATTATTTTGCCTTGCCACTGTATACGGGGATGACGACGTATTAGCTAAGAGTGATCTAGTACGTTGTAAACAATGGATCTTATGCATGGGTCCACCTAGAGAGGTAGAGGGGAGAGGAGAGGGGACAGATTAAAATCATAGTATAGTAGGACTACTTTTGTTTCTCTCCATATTTCTTTATTTCTTTAAATGCACAAAAACTAAATGCAAGAGATTTAGATTGGTATATTATATAAAATAACATGAATCAGATTTCATAAAATTTTAATATTATGTAATATAAATTTTTCTTTGTTCTTTATATAATCATGCTGATTAAGGTAATAGAACTTTAATTAATACTACAGAAAAACTTGATTAATAATATAATGGTAGACCATATTTAATACAGTTGATTAGAGTTAGCTGAATAATCTTACATAATATAATATAGCATGCGTACAAAAGAATTGATAAAATTACACCGCAATATATAAATTTATGTATGATTGGTTTTTTCAACATTATTTTTGCTTGAAATTTTGTAAACCACATATCTCACGACAAGAAGGGTGCATTTTCACGGCGGCTTTTAATGACGGCCAGTAAATGAGCAAATCTCGGCCTTTTAATTTTTTTCTTTCCGGCAGCCAGTGGTAACTGTAAGTAATCATGTGTTATAAATATATGTAATTTGATATTTAAAAAAAATGTGAATGAACGTTTTATACTGTAAAAAATATTCATGTATAATATTTTTATTAAAAAAATTTAACAACAAAGATAAAAAAGCGTTGCACATTCCAAACTTCAGTTTGCAAGGATTGGGAAAGTTGACAGAAACGAAGCCCAATAAATCTATTGGACATTTAAATTGCAATGTCTAACTAGGTGAAATGTGTGTTTGGATTAGAGTTAGGCAAAATTAATTTTGGATTAACTTAATTTTTAAAATTAATTTTAATTAAATGTGATTTTATATGACTATGATTTATGATAGAAAACTTTCATCTTGTAATTGAGTTTTACTGTTCATCAAATGCTAAAGTATTTATTTTTTCACTTTTGTGCAAATAGCACTTTGTAGGGCAAACATGGTTTTGAAGAATACCAAACATTAAACCAAACAAAATTGTTTCTAAGACAAGCCCTGATGTGTAAATGGACTTTTAAATCTCTCAAATGTCAAACTAAATACACTAGAAATGCTAGTATATTGATGGGTGTCGAGTCCAACAAATTAAAATTATACTTATTCTCAACTATGAAATTTGTAATTAGAGTGAGTAGGGTTATACTCACAAGGACTAATAATTTTGTAGCTTCCAAAATCCAAAGAATTAATGTAATGAAAGGGGAATTTTTGCAAACTAATAACAAAAAGAAAATTGAATTTAAAGCAATGAACTAATTAACAACTAAAGAAAATATTCAAATATAAAAGAACCTATTAGAAGTAAGGATTTAATTCAATGAAAGAAATACCTAGTTGAGGAATATTTCAATTTTAGCATTTTTTAAAATTGATCATTGATACAAAATAAATTCCCTCATCATAACAAGTGGCTAATGTTACTAACATGCTCTAGTAGCCTAAATTTTTCTTGGATTCATTGACTAAGAAACGTTCTTTAGCCAAATTCTAATTAACAAACTATCTTAAATAAGCATTTAAGATCTAATATGCTAACAACACTAAGATCAAGAGAAACCAACACTATCTTGCCAAATATAAAAGATATGCTCAACAATTCAGCTTACATTCCATCAATATAAGTACTTACACGACGATAGAATCATTCAAGGAACTCTCTATGATCTATATTGGGTCATTGATATCGTAACCAACCTTTCGGCGGAATAAAATAAAAGGAGTTTAAATTGATTCCCAAAATGAAACTTGAAAATCAATTTATTTAGAGTCGCTACCAAAACTTTTAATGGAAAACTTTGGAAAACCAATTTAAAATAAAGAGAAAAAGGCAATAGGGTCTGCGAAATCAGAGATGAATTCGGGAGTCTATTTGAGTGTGAGGAAGGTGTTAGGCACCCCACAACACCCGTCCATAAGGACGGTTACCTTAGACCAGTCAGCTGAAATAGAATATAACTTTTAAATTTATCACGATTACCCTTTTATCGACATACATGCCCGTTAAACAAAGGAGACAAAACAACAAGAATGAAAGCAAACAGACAGATATTTACAAAGGGTGACTTGACTTAGGATGAAAACCTAGGGCCTACGTACCCTGTGATTGGGATCAAAGTCCACGTAGTTCGACCAAAAATGCATGTCTATTAGTTGATTATTTGTAAATTTTGTGATGAGAATAGAAGAGTTTAAATTAAATATATCTTCATAAACAAAACGAAATTGGGATTTGGTTTGTGTGTTTTAATTTACGACAACTTGATGAACCTAGCTCTCTTGATCTCTTCATTTTTTTCTCTTTTAAATTTTTTTTGTTTATTTGTTGGAATTTTAAATCTTTATTTTGAAATTTAAATGAAATGATTACGAAATGAGATTTTTGGGATTTTGGGAAGTTTATATTTTATTCTATTTCTTTTGGAATTTGAAATGTAATTATAATGAAAGGAATATTTTTGAGTTTTTTAATTTATTTAATTTTTTGGATTTTGTTTTTTTTTTTTACTTATTTTTTTAATTTTTTTTTAAATCAGGATTGATTGTTGAAATTAGAACAAAATATAACAGAAAGCCATTTTTTGGAATTTTTGAACGTGGCATTTTAATTAATTAAATTTTATAAAACCCTGACTTTATTTATTTTGTAAATAATTCAATTAAAATATTCGTTTTTGCATTATTATTATTTTATCTATTTATCATCATTATTATTATTTATCTTTTAAACAAGTATGTACTAAATTTCGAGGTCTAAAGAGATTAAAATCTCACACGACCCCAAGTATTTGAGGAGAACTATATTCTCACACAATAATTTCATAAATAATGGGAAATATTTAATTAGAATGAATATTTAATTATGATTGTTTTTTATTATTATTATATTATTATTATTATTATTAGATAGAGGTATATTAATTTTAGGGAACTAAGGAAATAAAAATCTTACATATTCCCATGCAATCAAAGAGAACCGAATCCTCACACAATAGTTTCAAAAATAATGAAAAATATTTAATTAAAGTCAATATTTAATTATTATTATTTTTAAAACAAATGTGCTAATTTTTAAAAGATCTAAGGAGATTAAAATCTCACATGATCTCATGCAATCGAGGAGAACCGAATTCTCACACGATAATTTCATAAATAATGGAAAATATTTAATTAAGTCAATATTTAATTATTATTATTTTTAAAACAAATGTGCTAATTTTTAAAAGATCTAAGGAGATTAAAATCTCACATGATCTCATGCAATCGAGGAGAACTAAATTCTCACACGATAATTTCATAAATAATGGAAAATATTTAATTAAGTTAATATTTACTTATTATTATTTTCAAAACAAATGTGCTAATTTTTAAAAAAAGATCTAAGGAGATTAAAATCTCACATGATCTCATGCAATCGAGGAGAACAAAATTCTCACACGATAAATTTCATAAATAATGGAAATTATTTAATTAAAGTGAATATTTAGTTATCATATTTTTTTTTAGAAAAAAACCAATGTGTGCTAATTTAGGGATTCAAGGAGGTTAAAACCTCACATAATCCCATACAATCGAGGAGAACAAAATTCTCACAAGATAAATTTCATAAAACTTTACCCATGGGACCAAGATTAGTCTTATATTCATATAAAAACAAATGAAATAATAATGATGATAATAATAATAAAAAAAATAATCATAACAACACAAAACAACACAACCATAAGAAATATGACAAAAATGAGAACAAGACAACTTCCTACTGGTTCATTTTCCTTACCTTATGTATGTTTAACTATGCATGCACCCATATATTCATGTACATACATATATATATGTGTATATATATATATATATATATATATATAAATAGATATGTATATACATATACCTGTAGATATCCCAAAAAAAAACCTCTTCTCAATTCATTCTTTCTTTTTGCACCTTATATATATATATATATATATATATATATATACATATATATATATATACCTAAACACACATACATATGAGCATATATATATGTATGTATACACACTGATGTGCACCAATGCATTCTTTCATGTTCTTCTTTTTTCTTGCCCATATACATACCGAGACACACACACACACACACACACACACACACATATATATATATATATATTGATGCACTCCCCCTTGCTTTCTCTCTTCTTTCTTGTTTATTATACTCATCGAAACACACAGATGCAGAAATATACGTGGACATATACATATATATATATATATATACGTTGTTGCCCTTCTCCATGCTTTCTTTTTCTTGTTCTCATACACCGAAACACATGCAAAAACAGATGTGACATATACATATATATATATATATATGTTGCTACCCTTCTCCTTGCTTTCTTTTACACCGAAACTTATAGATACAGAAACAGACGTGGACATATATATATATATATATATACACGTTGCTGCCCTCCTCCTTGCTTTATTTTTCTTGTTCTCATACACCGAAACACACAGATGCAGAAACAGACGCGGACAGATACATATATATATATATATATATATATACGCTGATGCACTCTTGCTCATTTTCTGTCAAAAGCAACCTAACAGCAAACAAGGATAGATAACAGCCAACCTTCTATATGCATTCATGACAGATCAGACAACAAACTAAAGACAGAAAGACCAGAAATGGGAACAGCAAACTAAGGAAACCAGGCAGACACCTTCAGCTTACTTTCTCTCTGTCCGTCTCTGTTCGCAGCGTCTGAAACAGGGGAGGTGGTTTCGGCCTTAGCTCGTTTCAGCTCATCCTTCTCAGTTCCAGCTGTCCCTTCGATCGTTCTCCCTAGTTTTCAGCTTCCAGATTTTCTCCTCGGTTCTCAGCTCATTACCTCTTCGGTTTCAACTCGTTCTGCTTCTCTCCCAACGCGGCCTACACTTCCTGCTCTTCTCTCGGTTTGCTCTCTTTCTTTCACGCTGCCTCAGCTCATCCTCACCAACCACAGCTCACTCTTTTCCTCTCATCTTCCATTTACTTCCTTCCCCCTCACTATTTAACACTTCTTCCCTTTTCTCCCTTCCAATCCTCTCATTTTCCGTTCAAACGCCTTCAAACTCTCCCCTTCCAGCCCTCATTTTTTTTTTTCGGTCTCAACTCGTTCTTCCTTTTAAACCTCAAGCCTTCTTCCCCTTTTTCTCCTCATTTTTATGGTCCAGCAGTGCCTTGCCTTTTAAGTCTCCAGCCTCTCCTCTTTTTCTGCTCTCTTCCTCTCTTTTTCTGATGCATACTGCCTCCCTTTTCAGCCACCGCCGTTGCTTCTGCTCCCTCCCACTTTTCAGCAACAAACCCTCATTTTCTTCCCGTGTCTCCTGCTCCTTTTTTTGCTTTTTCAGCCTTCCTTGTGTCCTTTTGTTTCTTAGTGGTGTGTGTGTCCGTGAGTGTGTGCATGTGGGAGTGGGAGTGTATGAGTGTATGCATGTGGGAGTGTGTGAGTGTGAGCAAGTGAGAGTGTGTGAGAGCAAGTGAGTAAGTTTGCATTTTTATTTTAATTAGGTGGCCTTTCTCTCCTCTTATTTGGATTAATTCATAAATTTGTTAACCCTATTCATTTTTTTTTTTGTTTTATTTTTTGCAAGATGATTATCATGTCTTACTTCAAATATATATTTTGAATTTTTCCTTTAAATATTTTTGGTTTCATATTTGGCTTTTCCCATGTTACTTCTATCTTTTGCTTTTCGCAATTTTGTTTTTAATTAATTAATTTAAAAATTTTTAATTTTATTTATTATCATTACTATAATTATTATTATTAATTTTTTTATTATTATTATCATTATTATTTATTATCAAATCGATGCACCTACTTATGTTACTAGAGTAACTATCTAGTATAGTGATGTTCTTTAATGTTTTCAAAAAGATGTACTTGTTTGCATTTGTTAAGGTGAATAATGCAAAAAGATATTTACCATTTTCATCGGGTTAAAGATCAGACCAAATCCCCATATCTTGCAAGTCTCTCTATGCATTTGCATGGTCTTTCGATTTTCAAGCTTCATCAAATATAGTAAATTATCACATACATTTTTTTCAATATGCATGACATCAAGGTTGTGTCGTAATAAGTTCGTTCCTCGGTATGAAAGTTAGAAAAAGATACTCTTTTTTTGCCATTGTTGAGTTTCAACATCTAACCCACTAGCTCCATGGGGTCTTTGACCCTGTACTTCTACATCTTTCCTAAAAATGACATTAACATTTTGAACTTGTCTTAAAACTTTTTCCCTACTAATTGGCTAAGGGGGATTTTGCCTTTCTTATTTTTTGTTAAATTGATTTCAAGTCAATCTAAATTTATGTCCTACATTCAGAAAACGTTTATGACCCATAAAGCACCACTTTCAACTATAAGAAAGACACATAGGCTCCGAATCAAAATGACAAGATGGCATGCCAACCCAGTGTGTGTATTCCACCTGAACAATGTTTCAAGTCCTGAAAAGTTACTAATTGTCCACAACAATGTTGTATGCATATTGAACACTTGATTTCTGTAAGAGTCAAAAGTTTTAACTCTGACATTCTATAACTCATTTAACTCTTCTACTAACGTTTGCAGATATATATCAATATCATTTCTCGATGCTTGCTTACCTAGGAAAATCATACAAAGGATAAAAGAACTTTGTTTTATGTACATCTATGGCAGAAGATTGTAAGGTAGAAGTATCATTGGCTAAATGTTGTAACTAGTGCTTTAATTGCCAAATGGATTGAACCTATTGGTAGACAACCCAAGTTGTACTATCCTAGGGTCTAAAGCAAAATTGAGATGCCTTGTGTCAAACTTCTTCCATGCTTCAGAGTCTTTTGGATGCCTTAACATGCCATCATCACTCATTTTCGTTGCATGCCATCGCATGTGTTCAGAAGTCTTGGAGGACAAGAATAACCTTTGTAACCGTGGCTTTAGGGGAAAATACCATAGAACTTTTATAGGTAGTTTCTTTTTTTTTTTTTTACTAGTACCTGAATTCCCCTACCTATTCATTTTCCATCTAGATGTATTACATTTTCTATAGCTATCTCTATCAGCATCCTCTCCCACGTATAACATGCAATCGTTGGGACATGTATGAATTTTGGTGTAAGTTATACCGAATTTGTCGATTGGTTTTTTGGCCTTATAAAAGGATGGTGGAATTTTAGCGTGTTCAAATGCATTTAACGATAGTTCTAGAATCAATGACATTGCTTTGTCAATCATTTTGCATAAACACTTTATGTGATACAGTTTCACAAAAAATGACAACTTCGAATGCTTCTCACAGCCTTTATATAAACAATGTTGACCATCTTTAATTAACTTTAACAAATCTGCATTATCGTCTAGCATTATTTGGTTCAATGTTAGAGATGCTACATCATCTTCTTTAATACATTGATTATCAGAATGATGCCAAAATGCATCATTGACCATGTCTTGTATGGGGTCATTAACAACAACCTTTTCATGAACCACGTGTGGTACTACAGGTGTTTGAACTATAGTTTCTATGACATTTTTCTCTTTATGTCTAAGCCAAATAGTGTAACATCGGGGAAATAGTTTAAAAATCAAGTGATCTTGCACTACTTCTCTAATTTGTCATTTGTTAAACTTACATTTAGGACATGGACATATAATTAAACTCTCAACACTACTATTGGCAAATACAAAGTCTATAAATCTATTAAGTCCTTGTAGATACTCAAGGGTACTCCAAGGCTTCTTAATCCAGGTCTTGTCTAAAAATCTCCTAATCAAATTATGTTCTTTGAAAAAAAAAACTTAAAGTACAGAAAGAAACAAGTAGTATTAAACATCATGCTCTATCATAACTTTATTAGAAGAATTCAAAGCACAAAAATTAATGAAAGTAAGATTAAAGTCACGACTTGCTTGGATCAAACTCATTGATAGCTACCTATATAGTGATAATATATATAAGGCATATTAATATTTTTTAACATTATTTACTATTTATTTACTACCCTTAATCTCACTCCATTCATCATTTATCAAGTTAATTATGTCTATATGTTTCCTAGGCCATGGTATAAATAGATTATAACATGACCAACCCTCTACTATATATAAATATCACTTCCAATAATATGGTTATGGTATGTAGCCTTCATAAGATATCAATAACATATTGAAATAGAACATGGATATATAAATACAACTTGTCAATTAAGTCATACATAAAGACATAAACACATATACATACATATATATATATATATATATATATAAAGCAAGAGAGAAAAATAATAGAAGAAGTCACATCCCTTACTTGATGATAGCTCAAAATAATCATTATTAATCAATTATGGATTATTATAACACTTAATTAAACTCACAACTTGTTATAATTGTAAATTTGTCTTTATTTTATTTTACTTGCAATAAGTTGTGAACCCGAGTAGCATTATATTGTATTAAAACATTTTTTTTGTTGGAATTATATAATGCTAATATGTTTCCTCATATATACAAACTACTTTGATGATTCCAAAGATCTAAATCGTACAGTGGATCAAACTTTAGACCTAAAACAAAATAGGAATGAGCACAAAATTTTTTTTGCCTTTATGCCAATTATTTCAGGAGAAACAATCTCATCCAACAAAGAAAAACACCACTGAACAATCAATAGTTAAAAGGGGATAAAAAAATTTCAACTTTCATTTAATAAAAAAAGCTGAGAAATAAACAAACATACTTTGAAAAATGGTGGCAGATTAATGACAATCACCAACGGATAGTGGGTCATGGCTGATGAGGACTTCTGATGAGCCTTGAGGTGGTTGGCAGTCGACAGTGTCGAAGTCTAGAAAGCAGAATGTAAAGCATGATCGCAGCTTCTCTCCCTCGTAGTGGCTCAAACAAAAACATAATGGAAGGAAACCAATAGGGTTTCCCTTTAATCATGCATTACTTGTGGTTAAAAGCAAATTTCAGGTAATGCATTTTAATTTACCTATGGTTAAGACTAAATTGCAAGTAAGTACCTGCAGTTTAGTCTTAATCGCAAGTAAATCAACTATAGAAATATCCATGGTTATTCTTCTAACTACTGGTATATCATGGATTTGCATGCGATTATTCTAACCACAGGTAAATCCTTTTTTTTTTTGGTAATGAATACAACAATATTACAATCATATAATAGCGATACAACAATATTCATCAATATAATATACATGTATTTATATATCAATGAATACAACAATATCACTATAAAATCTCTTAAGTGAATAACTTTCTAAAGCTTTGATATTACAACAATACAACAATACTACAAACATATATGATACACACAAGTTTAGCATTACACCATTCAAACGGTAAATTGAATTTTTTTATCAATGTAATATACGTGAATTCATATTAACAGAAAATTACAAACACATAAAACTACAAATAATTTTCATGATATTATATTATATATATTAATAATTAAATAAAAATATTGATACAAAAATTTTATTACAAATTCTAAATCGAAATTCAAACTAAAAAGAAAAGATTAAAAATAAATATAAATTGGAAAAATAAATAAAAATGAAAGACTAACCTTGAACAATGGCAGCAGCGAAGTGGGCAGGTCAACGATGATAGACATCCTTCGTAATGAGCATATTTGATAATCAAGGGAGAAGGAGCAAGAAGAAAGAGGGAAACGTAAGTGAAAATGAAAGGAAATTAATAACTTTATGAAAGAGAGTTATCTAGGGCAATATTGATAACAGAAACACTTAAATCTTAATACGATCTCATTGATTTCAGAGATGTTTCATCGTACACTTAAAAGTTTACATATGATCTTTATTGAGCAAAGATTTAAGCATTTTTTGTGATGAACTTTCAAGAAATGGAATAGGAACAACACTAGTAATGAAGGGAGCAAAAGTTAAGGAAATATGAAGAAAATTGCAACGCCTAGACACAAAACTAGAAAGATGGCACCTAGGCATCAATTATAGAGAAAACCTAGATTGAGTTAGAAAAAATGGTTCCCAAGTGTCAAATATTCATCACTTGGACATCCTGTCAAAAACCCAAACTAAAAAATTAGAGTTTTAGTTAGATTGAGACACTTAATGTCACTTAAACTCGAAATCTAGAGGTTTCTAAAGCTTATAAATAAGACCCCAAGGGTGTGCTGCAGACTACACAAAGCTAGAGAGAGTACCAAAGACATTACGGAGGAGAGACATATGAGTAGGGTTTTAAAGCGACTAGGAAAGGGTTTTTCTACAGAGTAGGCAACTTATTCAGAGTTATGCCTCCTTTAAAATTTTCCCTCTTCCTTTTTCTTGTTTTGTTTTGTTTTGTTTTCATCTTTTTAATTCTAAACTTATGCCAATGATCAACTAGTAGGTTGTTTTTAGGATTTTAACGAAAATCCTTTCTAGAGTTGCTTTTCTGTTAAGGTTTTATTTTAGATTTGCTTAATGAATGATTGCTTATATTCATCTTATGCTCATTATTTTTTAAGCTTAATCATCTTTGAATAGAATATGGAATTTAGGTTAACCAAACAAGGAAGTTGATATTTAATAACTGGATGCATATAATCACTATTTGTCCTAGTGCAATTCACAGTCAAGATAAAAGTACTTGACTATCTTTTGTAACCATAAAGGTAATATCTCTGCTTTCCATAAACATATAGGGAAGTAGGAGATTTCAACCTAGACTATATGAATTCAATAGAAACTTGTAGGCATTGAGATTTCTAAGTTAGCAGTTCAGTCATTAACTAACTTGAAATATAAACTATAAAAGAAAGCAATCTTGCATATGGTAAGGGTTGAAATCTTAAGTTTGTTAGATAGAGTTAATCTATCAATGTTTAAGTTTTTGCTTACACTTACTTAATATAATTCTAATTAGTAAAAAGGTTTAAGAATAGGTAATCAATAGCAATTGAGACCAAGTCTCTAAGGGATTGACATTTTACTTATCATTATACTACTTGTTGACCATGTACACTTGTTGAAAAAAATAAATAAAAATAAAAGTCTAACCTTGAACGGTGGCAGAAGCTAAGTGGGCTGGTTAGCGACAAACATCCTTTGCAATGAGCACTTTTGATGATCAAGGGAGAAGGAGCAAGAAGAAAGAGGGAAAAGTAAGTGAAAATGAAAGGAAATTAAAAAAAAAAATGAACATTACCTCAAGCGACACATTGATCAATGGTCAGTGGTCACAATCGACAACTTGGATTGGCTGACAATGATTAACCAAAGATGGTGAGAGCATACAGCTGTTGGTCTGTTGGTAATGGTCATGGCTAAATGGAAGCTCCCAGAGAATTTTTAAGTTAGAAATGAATGCAGTGAGGCTAATGGGAGTAGGGGAAGGAATAAGTTAGGGCAACATGTAGGTAATTGTGGTTATTCAAAGCATCGTAAGTAATACCTGCAATTCATTATGCACTTCAAGTAATTACCTATGGTGAAGTTGTAAATTGTAGGTCATTACTTGCTATCATTGCTCAAATTGCAGGTAATACCTGCGGTTGAGTTTGAACTATAGGTAATACCTGCAATGACTTTGTACTCATAGTTATCAAAATTGTGAGTTAACTTGTTAAACTCACCGATTCTACATTTCTAGGTAAGGAAATTGATTTAACTTGGTCATAGAACGGAATCGGAGTAGACGTGGTCAAACTCGGGTAGAATCGGTTAAACTCGTATAAAATCAGTCAAAATAAGGTAGACTCGTCGAGTTTGACCGAAGTCAACCAAAGTAATTTTCTTTTAAGTTTTTGGCCTAAATATGAATAATCCAACATTCTAATCAATTTTTTAAAGAAAAATTAACTAACTTTAAGCTTAACTTAATTATTTCAACCATTAAACATAAAAAAATTATATTACAAATATAGTTACATTATTATAACTCTAATACATTTTGCTTGCAATTAATAGCAAATAATGTATTACATTGTGATTAAATAGTTAATTCTACTTTCAAAATTTTAATTTTTTTTAATTCCATAGCTTAAAATTCATTAGTATATATATATATGTGTGTGTGTGTGTGTGTGTGTGTGTGTGTATTTAATATTTACTCTAACTTGTTTACATTATTATTACTATTAAAATTACTATTATTTTAAATTTTAATTTCTTTAAATTTCTATATTAGTAAGTATTATAATGGCAAAGCATGCCTTTAATTTCTTTTAATTAATTTAATTACAACGCTTTCCAAAAAACTTTTAAACTTAATCTTTACCTAATTAATTATAATTAAAGTTCTATGATTCAAGTATATTTTCTTAATAATTTTTTTTATCATTTCTTAGTTCTATAATTTGGTTTATTATAATAGTATTTTGTATATATGTATGCATTTTTATTTGTATTTTTGAAATTTGGTTATGTTTAATAGCTATTTATTAATAAAAGTAAACTTTTACGATTCTATGTTACGAGTCTACACTTCCTTTACGATTCTGCCTAAATTTGCGAGTTTGACAACATTGTTTTTACTATAGGTAATACCTGCAATATTTTCTCCAAATTGTAGCTAATTGGAAAATTAGCTCCAATTTCTTTGACCGCAACTAAGAGACCACAACTAGTTATTATTATTTTTGGCAATGTCATATACACATTCACACACACACACACACACACACACACACACACACACATATATAGAGGAATGACTTAATGAAGAATTAATCAAAATATATTTAGTGTCAAAACATCAATTGGGATGAACTAAATCGTGTTTTTGTTTAATAATTTAGCTACTATATATGTCTTTCAATCTTAAAAATTACTTTGGTACTTTTGAATCATGACAAAGTGGTTGTTTACTTATCTAAATAATGAAGAGAAAAATATTAAGTCATCCACTTTTGAACTTAGTCTCATTTTAGTTCTCCACAAATTAAAAATATTAAAATGGTCTTTCGTTATTGAAAATAGTCTCATTTTGATCATCTAAAAATTTAGAGTCTTAAAATAGTCATCCATTTTTTGAGATTTAACTCGAAATGATCCTCTTTAATTCCATTTAGAAAGGTACTATTTTAGGATAGATATTGAAATATGAAGGACTATTTTAAGAGTTTCAATTTGTAAAGGAACAAGATGAGACAAAGTTTGCAGGTAGAGAATTATTTTGACACTTTCAATTTGTACGACCAAAATATAACTAAACTCAAAAGTAGAAGACCAAAATGACATTTTTATCAAATTATGAATATTAGCAAAAAATGTGTAAAACTTGTACAATGCTATTATTTCTTGTGTTACTCTTTTTCTTACAAACTTCACGGAATCAAACCTAAGGAGAATAAAACTCACATGTAGTCTTTTCAAGTCCTGTATCAAGACAATGATCTTACGTTGACAGTTGACACACATTATTTTGATGATTTGCCCTTCCAAGAGAATTATGTGTTTCCATATGTTAAAGAAGATTGTACATGATCAAACACATTGTGGATCCATCCCCATCAAACCGTAAGTGAAGTTACTCAAAGTGTACATTGTTGGGGAAAAGAACATGTGAAAGGTTACAAGTTAAATAATATGAAACTTCCAAAACTAATAATTAAAGAAAGCATGTTGTTGCAATGAAAGCTGTTAATAATTAAGAAGCTACACGACAACATGATCAACAAATTCACCGATATAAAAACTTTAAGTATAACTTTTTAAGCAATAAAATCCCATTTTAGTTCTTCAAGTGACTCAACTATCAATAAATTTTGTTTAAATATTCTTTTTTTGTATCGTTTCAATATTCAAAAGTGTGATATGTATTACAATGATAATATATACAAACTTTCAAGAATTAAATATTCTACATGATTAAAACGGAATTAAAATGTTGAATACCAAACCGATATATTATTATAAAAAGCTAGCAATTGATATTAGAGTCATTTTTTAGAAACAACTGAAATTTTAATATATATATATATATATATATATGAGAATATTTTATATAATCCAAATTGAGAGTCATATATATATATATATAATGTGACTCTCATAGAGGAACCAATAATAAAAAAAAAGTATATGTGCAGTGAATCTTAGTCCAAATTGATCCATTATACAATATTGTATGATTCCAGTTAAAGGAGAAAGAACAAACTTCAAAGCTTTTAGTGTTGGCTCTATAAATCCTTAGTTTTTCTTCCTAACTGGATATATTTAATATGCTAGATGAAGTGGATTCCAACTAAAACCTCAACATTTAAAATACACACCTTGATGAATTTTTAATTAGTAGCTCATAATACGATATCATTATCTGAATAAAATGTTTCATTCACCAATGTAGAAACATTATAGAAGAAAAATCTTATAACAAACACAAAAATAATTAATGTGCATGAGCCATATTGCCCCCAACATCTCTACCCTACATACTTCACGGGCTATATGAAGTGGAACATTTTCTACCTTGCAAAATGAGTTATCGCAATCCAGTCCACTTCTTTATCGTGTATTAAATGAGTCTCTACGAAATTGTACCTTTTCCTCATTTTTTTTATGTATTAAACAACCTCTCTTTCACACTCACACTTCAACCCTCCTATTCAAATTCTTCAACATATGCCACTACACAATTTTCTTCCCAAAATACCTATACATAAAATTTACCAACCACTACCAGAAAAGCACATTATAGATGTTGTTGCATAGCTACAGTTCTACAACCACAGCTATTTCCATGGCATTAGCTGCGGTTCAAGTCAAATTGTTGCTAATTAGCCATAGTTGATTGGAATTGCAGCCATGACTAGTAACCTTAGCCGCTTAACCATCCCTTCCCCCTCATTGTGTAGCTGCTCCCTTCCCTTTTCTTCTTTTTTTTTTTTCACTTCACACACTCCTCATCTGTGCTGCTATTGTCTAACCATTGTCGCCCTCCAATGTCACTAGCCCCTTCCCTCAGCTACCACTGGTCGTCGAATTCTCATCGCCTGCTGCTTTATTGGAGGGAAATCATTGAGCTTTTTCTTTTTTAGTCACTTCCACGCCTCCGTCGTTGAGTTGCTACTGTCTGTTCTCTCTTTCCATCGTCAGGTCCCTCTCCATCTCCCCGCCCTTCATCCGCTGAAAAACCAACCGACCTTTAAGTAGGTGGTTTTTTTTTAATGTTTTAAAATATCATTATTTTCTTTTATTATTATTTTTTTTTTAGCATGCCTATCATGTGAAATTTTTTTTATAAATATTGATTATTTAGAAATTCAAGTATGAGTTGTTAATCTTTTTGGTTTACTTAGAAATCTAATAGGATTAATCATTTATATTTATTATGACATATGTTAATAAAAGTTATATTGGTATCATGTCTTAAGTATTTAGAATTGTACATGCTTGTTTGTGCAAATTGTTTATGCAAATTATATTGAGACAATATTACATGTTAGAGTGTATCTAATGCTTATTTGTGCAAATATTATTGGAATGTTATAGCTCTGTGCAAATCTTGTATATTTTTTGCTCATTTATTAAAGTTGATTGAAGATAATGTTCAATATTGATTAGTAATGTATGCTTTATATTCTTTTTGTATAGAGAAGAATTTTTTAAGAGATTTGAAGACATATATATTGTCTTGTGAAGTGGATAAGAATTGGATTAATTTGCCTCAATGTACACCTCAGTACTTGGAAGGATTGACAAACTTTTAAAACTTTGCATTTGCTAATTGTAGTATTGGGATAGAAAAATATGTCCATGTCTTGAATGCAAGTTCAAAAAATAGAATAATAAAGAGGAAGTATAAGATCAATTGATTATTAAATCTTTTCCAAAAGGTTACACATTTGGCTTTAACATGGAGAGACAAATACTATAAACACTATACTTGAAACTTGTACAGTACCACATGGCGTTAAGGAAATGCTTAATGTCAATGATCACTTAATGGACATGGTGAATGATGCTTTTGGGCATCATCCAGATAATCAATCCATGGACTGTGATGAAGTATCATCACCAAATCATACTATGTCCAACAATTGTGTAGAGTTTTTGAAATTAATTAGAGATGGATAACAAAGTTTGTATGATGGGTGTGAAAAATATTCAAAATTATCTTTCTTGGTAAAATTGTACCACATAAAGCGTTTGTGCAGAATAACTGATAAGGCAATGTCGATGATATTAGAGTTATTGATAGATGCTTTTGATATTGCTTAAATTTTACCTTCATTTTATGAAGCCAAGAAAACCATTAATAAACTTGGATTTGACTACCCCAAAATTCATACAGGTCCCAATTACTTCATGCTATATATAGGGGAGGATGCATAATGAGATACTTAGAAAAATTGCAATACATTTAAGTGGAAAACTAATGGTAAATATAAAACAAATGGTGGTAAAAACAGAAAAAGTTGTTTGCAAAAGTGTTAAGATATTTTCCACTGAAACCCTAATTGTAGAGGATGTTTATGTCTTCTAAGATAGCTAAACATATGCCATGGCATGCAGTGGAAAATAGCAATGATGGCTTAGAACTGCAATTATTCCTTATGCTCTTTAGCAACTATAAATTGCAATTACCCGCGGTAGGTCGTAACTGCAGCTAAAGCCTTTAGCCACCTAAACCCTAAACCGCTACTATACATAAAAAATAAAATTATGGCTACGAAAATGCTTTTTTGTAGTGAACTTTGCACAATGCAATAACTTGTAGGTTTTTCAATGATGGAAATAGATTATGGATTCAAGTTTGATGACATTTTCCCTTCAATGGTATTGGGAGTAGAAAGGTTCATAGGTGAGCTCTGTAATGGGTTTCATCTTCTAATGAATGTGAACAAAGGTGTGATCACATTCGAGAGCTTAAAGACGAGCACTTCATTGCTGGGCCTAGATGTCAGGGACGACGAGCTCATGTACATGTTAATGGAAGGTGATTTGGATGGAGATGGAGTTTTGAGTCAAATGGAGTTTTATATTCTCATGTTCAGGTTGAGTCTAACCTTGATGATGGGCTAAACACTAGAATGTGGGAGGAGAACATGGACATGTTAATGTAATGTGATTTGAATTTTTTTTTTCATTTAATTTTGAATTATGGCTAATTAAGAGTGTTATTGTACTTTGTCCCATTTGAATCCTTGATCTCTAATCCAGACAAGAGAAGGAAGTTATTTCATTAGTTATAACATATACACCATTTGATGCGTATGACCACATATTAATTAATATGATCACTTCTGATCATCTTAAAAACAATTAACTATTAGATTTTCAATTAATGAACCAGAGGCTCTGATACCAATTGATAACATAATTCAATATATGTTCTAATGGGAGATCATAGAAAACATATGTGGAGAAGAACCACTCTGATTCATGAATAATAATTACGAAAATTGTAGTAGAGAATTAGCAACCTGCAATACTGGATGTTTTAGAGAGAAAAAGGTAGTCAATAGATAGTTAGAGCATATTCTAAGTGATAGAAAGGGCTGAGAGTTAATGCGTACTAAATAATTAGTTATATAAAGATTTAATAATAGATAAATTTAATTTATTTATTCCAAAAAATAGCTTCACTTCTCTAACTCTCATAAATAAAAATTAAATAGACTTAAAATTCTCTTTTAACCTTTAGTTAGTAATTTGATAAGATAATTACTAATAAACATTGGGTTACAAGTTAAGGTCTCTATCTAATGGGCTTATAGGTAATCAAACCTATCACTGATTACCCACAACTAAAATAAACCCCATACATTCTTGGTTTATATCAAGATTTGATGCTTAATTAATGAGTAAAATACACTTTTGGTCCCTCACTTAACACAATATTGTCATTTTGGTCCCTCGCTCATTAAAAGCCCAAAATAGTTCCTCACTCATTAGAAAATATCACATATGGTCTCCCACTTTTTAAAAATTACCAGATTTAGTCCCATAGATTTAGGGTTTAGGGTTTGGTAGAGGGAACAAATTTGGTAATTTTTCGAAAAGTGGAGGACCAAGTGTGATATTTTCCAATAAGTGAAGGATTATTTTAGGCATTTGAAAAAGAGAAGGACCAAAATGCTAATTTTGTGATAAGTGAGAGACCAAAATTATATTTTTCTCCTTAATTAATTAATTCAAAAAATTGTATTAATAATAAATTAATGTTAATCCGTAACATAATTTAAAACTATTTCAACACTGAATGCTGACTTTAGCTTACAATTGTCATTCTTTTGGAATTGATCTGTGAAAAAATAAATAAATGTTAGGGGGAATTAACCAGAAGGATAGATTTATTGTCCAGCAGGTGATCTGTACTCTCATTCTTTAAACGAATCTGGTAGCCTTATCAATCTTCAATAGTAAATGATTTTTTCCTTTAAATAAAAAAAAGAGATCATTTTTGGACAATTGTATTGTGAAATAGTCAATTGCAATGTTATTTTAGTTACTTGTAATTGTCATTTGTCATGTCTCATTGACTAAAATTATTAACTTGGAGGTCTATAATATGATTGGATTCATGATGTGGCCATGTCTGTTTAAATTCTATTATAAACATATACTTGGTTGAGATATAGTAGCTGGGAATTTTCTATTTTTTTCACATCACAATTGTTCATGGAAACTAAACTAACTGAAATTCTTAAATACAAAATTGAAAGTGTTCGGGACAATCATTCAACACTCTTGAAGTCAGTAAAAATTAAACTAAGTTAAATCGATAAAGGTAGTTAAAGTAAAAATCCTTACTAACAATCACAAATTGGCATCCATGCCTTTACAGTATTGGAAGAACATAAGAATCCAAAAGTAGAATTGCAATCGTGAAGTTTCTTACTGTTTAATTTGGAACTTGAGCATTTCCAATTACTCAATGGGTTTGAAATTGCTTGTGAGCCCTTTCCCCCAAATATTCTTGCCATTCCAAAATTTAACATTTTAGGGTTTACTCATATCTCCAAAAGAAATTCAAAACTTGTAAAGCTGATGAAAAATCCAAGCAATTATAAAAAAATCATGTTATTCAATTGCATATTATGTGTTGCATTTATTTTACGTCATCCGAAGAAATATTATTAACACTCACAAGTTGTGTAGATTGGAAGAAAATATATGTTTGTGTAAAAATTTCAGAGTGTTACGGCTACAGCCTAAAGAGGAAAAAATGTAATAAGGCATAAATTCATATATGTTAGTTTGCTATTTGTACACATTTTTGTCTTTGTTTTATCTTTAATTTTGATACTTTTAGTTAGGAAATCAAGCTTTGAATGGTTGTTTTGGGTTTTGGGGCTCATTTCATTGGATTAAATGCTAAAGAAAGTCATAGGTGACATCAAAAGTAGAAAAATTCTAAGCTGCAAAGTAAGTTGTGGGCATGGCTTAACGTCCTATTTTACAACAGAAAAAATTATCCAATTCATTTTTAGAGATCTTTCTCTTTCCTGGATGACAGGGATGCGTAAAAATGGGGGAACAGAAGGTTCCAATAGATTTTAGGGTCTTTGTAATATTTTTTGAAAATAATGAATATATAGGTAGTTAAGAAATATTAAGGAAGATCTACGATGTTTCGATTAACATATATAGTACCCTGGGGCGCCTTCCTTTCGATCTCTTCTTCTTTTACCTCTTCCATATTTTTTGGTCCTAGAGACAGAAACAGAGTGCTTAATGTTAGCCAACTTTGTACACAAATTTTTTAATGGAGATTTTAGAGGATTTAATCATGTGTACCTGACATATTTTCATTTAGTTAAGGAATATTTGTTTTGCCATATCAATGGTGGTGAAACTTGAATTATTATTCTTCTTATCCCTTCTTTCATAACATTTTTAGTTTCTTGAATTATTTAAGTTATCTTTAAAGTAGATGACAGGGCCCATTATTTATCTTTCTTGATGATATTCATTTCCAATTAATTTGCTTGAATATGTAATTGTTTGATTGAGCTAATATTAGTGGGAATTGATATAAGTTTCTGGCATTAGGACTACATGATTATGCAATGTGTTATATCACATACAATGTTAATATATTCAAGTTTCATACCTTAGAACGAGACCAAGGGCTAAAAATACAAAATAGTAAAGTCTTTGGTACATTTAAAACAAGGAGTTATGCAAGCAAAAGTGATGTGCATATGTGGTTTGGCGACATCCTGTATTATGAAAAGTTAGTTGAGGTCATTAAGATAAACTATGATGATCATTTTATAGTTACTTTATTTGAATGTAAATGGCAACCATAACTAATTTAAAGGGGATTGTGGTTGATGACTTAGGAAATACATTTGTAAATTTTGCCCGATTAATACACATTGGTGATCATGATGAAGATAAACCTTACATATAAGCTTTAGAAACTTAAATGATTTATTATGTGGAAGATGAGGTAGATACAAATTTGAGTGCTACCATACACATTAAGCCATACGATTTATACAAAATGGGAGAATGTAATGAGGATACATATTACAAATGTGAGCCATACTATTGGCAAGGTGTTTAGCTATGCTTATTTGTGTTATTATCTATCTTGTATATTTACTTATTATTTCTATGTTTGAATTATTGTTAATTTCAACTCTTAACAAGGATCCTGAAGATAAAATGATTCTTTAACAAGCATAGTAGTTCAAGACACTCTCGTGGTGCCACTTATAGTGCATAAAGAGAATTGCTAGGTAGTCAAGACCCTTCCCTCTTAAACATTCCTTTTAAGGCAAGAACTTTTGCATGTACTCTACATCCACATAATAAGACTCCAAACATTGATGTTGATGATGTGTATGAGGTAGCTAAAACACCTTCACAGCCTTAACATCCATCGTCACACAAGAGTGCTTGGCTTATTGATATCATTAGTATGTATGTTGGAAAATTTTAATGGGTTTGACTTAAATACAGTCAAACTCATGTGCTAAATTTAGATTCACAGAGGAAGACGGTAAAATAAAGCCAAGAGCTCTAACTTGTAATGAAGTTTAGTCTCTTCCTAACGATGAGTGGGTTTTCTTACAATGGAACCCTGCTAGTCAACCAACAGGAGATGGTGCTGGTTTGTTAAATTGATTCTTAGGGTCTATTGCTAGAGACTTTAAATTATTTCTTCTCAATTATCCCATTTGGAAAAGAGTTTTATTCGATTATAATGACCATGCTTATAAGAATATTATTCAAGTAATATTTGCCAGCTTTTTTAATTTGTCTACACTTTCTTGATGCATCACTGCTAATAGTATTCTTAAACTTTGCAGGCTAAATTTGTAGTTAATATTGATATGCACAATAAATATATTTTAAAATTAATTAGAATGAAGTAGAATGAGAGAAGACAAGAATTGTAACAGAGTAGGGATGACAACGTTTCCACTCGAGAGCAATTGATTGCTAAAGTACCTAATGGCATTGATAAAGATCATTGGACATTTTTTGTTGACTATCGTCATAGCTCACAAATCAGGGTAATAATTTGAGTTTTTTTGAATTAGACTTATGAAATTAGCTTAAAACTATATTTTTGTCAATGAATAGCAAGTTGCCAAAAAATAGTGAGAAAATATAAAGAAGCTGACCATTCACACAAGAGGGTAGAGATGGTAATATCAAATTTTACTAATTATATTCCACTTTTTTTGTTACATATATATGTGTCATTATTTTCTTCTCTGTTGTAGGAGTTGGAGCTAGGTTATCTGGTCAGCAGAGGAGAAGTGTGGGCAACCACAAACAAGCATGTTGATGGGTCATTTGTAAATAATGAGGCTAGAACAATTAATATAAGTGTTCATTTAATTTGTTTTTGAAGTGAAAATGATTAAGCTGTGTTTTGGTTATGTGAATGTAAGTGTAAGGAAATTCTTATTTAGGAGAATTGCTTTAGTTAATTTTTGTTTGTGTAAGTGTAAGTTAATCGAACTAATGCAAGGAAGGTTGTTGAACATGAATCTACTTCAATGTTTATATCCTAAGAAATATCAATAGAAGATTCCATAGCCTTTGTTCTAGGAAGGCAAGAGCACAAGGGTTGTGTATGAGGGTTGGGATTGGGTCCATCATCATCCCAAGTATTTGGATGTCTTTTTCATTCTTACAGTGAAATGAGTTAATCTTTTCTTTCTATTACACAAATGCAAAATGAAGTCATCGAAATGAGATTGTTCATAGAACATCATAATAGAAAATTTGAAGATCAACATAAAATATAGAATATCAAGATAAAAGATTTGAAGATCAAAATAAAAAGTTTGAGGCAATGATGAGTTTGTTCATACAAAACTTTCAAGGACAATTGCCTCGTGAAATTGTTGCTATCCAAACATTACTGGTAATGTTTTTAAACTATGCACAATAGTTACTTTCTATATGTACTTAAACTATGTCTCATAATATATTCTCAATATGTTTCCAACTAATTTTTATTTTATAATTTAAGTACTTGATCAAGCAATTAGATATAGATTGAGTGTAGCTAATCATTTTCCTGGCTTTTATGATCATGAAGATTAGTAGTTGTAGTATGTTAAAATGTATTCAAGACCATTTTATAAATGTTATTATGTTTGTTGGACTTAGTAGGACCTTGCTATGTTAAAATGTTCTTATAATATTGGTATATTAAGCATGTAATTCAAATATAATAAACTTTCATGTTTAATAACAATGTTGATTGTTGGTTTGAATATTATTTTGTATTTATTCTGGTTTGATTTATTTGTTGAAACTACATTGTAATACATGAAATAAACAGGGGGACGAAAAAATTATAATTAAATTAAATTTATTTTAAACAAAAATTGCAATTATTAGGAGGAGCTCGGATCATGAATGGGACAACAAATTTGCTGTCCCATTGATGAAGAGTTTTAAAAAAACTATATGGGGTAAAAAAAAACTTTGCCGGAAAGCAGCTTATGATCCCAGGGCCATTAGGAGCGGTTGAAACTGTTGCTAATTATCTCAATTAAAAAAAAAAAAAGCAGTGGTTTCCTTTAGACCTTTAGCTACGGGTCACGACAACCCCAACTATATTATTCATTATTTAGCAACGGTTGATTCCACTACCAGCAATTAGTCACACCGCTTGTATAAAGGTTATAAAAACCACAGCAAGAAACATATTTTGTTGCAGTGTGTGCATACTAAATCCAACTAAATTAATTATAGAGTAAATTATGTTCTTTGCTTCTTCAAGAAATTGATATTTAAATTATTCTGCCATTTTATTTTAATTTAAAATTTACAATCTTCTTTTATGAAATCAATAAATAAGTTACAATGTACACACATTTTAACTAAAATAATTCTTATATCTGTTATTTCAATAATATAACACGTATTAAATCTGTATTTAACCAATATATAAAAGTTGTCAGATCCTTAACTTTGGAATAAATTAAATTTATAGTTTTAAACCCATAATAACAGCATTGAAATAAAACTTTAAATAATATACTTTAATAAGTTATATTTATGATAGAAAAATTAATGCTATTCTTGAGAGTAGTTTAGCCATATTTCAATTTTAAAGAGTTTGTATATGTTTTTCCCAACGAAGAGAGGACAATATAATTTTGGCATCTTGAAATAATTTACCCTTAATTATAATGCCATTTTCTACCGAATGAGGTAAATTTACAATAACAGGTTGTAATTAATTTTGACAATTTTTTTCTTTCATAACAATCATTACGGATCAACGGAAAATAGTGCTATAAACTCAATGGGACTTTAGCATGTAAAGTCTCAAAAGTCAGGGGACTATAATTACTCCAATAGAGGTTCCTTTTGTGGGATTATCATTCAAATTTGAAAGTGTCGTTGTAATGTTGAACCCTAAACTTGGTATTATTATAGATTTTGGAGTTGCAGCCTTATGACGGATTATGTATTATTTTAATGTTAGAAATATGTATTATTTAGCTTAACAGAAAAAATAAAACTAAATAATAGCATAATATTACCGTCATTTAAATGAAGCGACTTTGATAAGCCAGTATGAAAGATGTATACTTATAGTTTTGAAATATTACATTATTATTCACGTTAATAAATTTAATGAGTACATTGACATACTTTAATGATAAAAAAAAATCAATTAAAAATTATGGTAAAATTAAATCAAACTTTAGATATCAATTTTGATTCTTGTTGGGTTGTTGTTTTGTTTTTAAACAATGCATGAAGAAAGTGAAGACACACAAATAGTGGTTTGGAACAAAGAAATCATATGTAGGAGAGACAATGTTGTATCCGTTTATCATGCGTCATATTCTTCGGGTTCCTCTATGGCCACCATAAGTACCATACAATTAACAAGATATATACAATTTATATGCCAATAAATACAAGGGTGGATCGACTCAGTACTGCATATATATTGTATATATTTTTTTCATTTAATCTTTTTTAATTATCTCCTGCAACTAATAAATATATGTATAATTTGTACTTATGTCAGTATGCCGATCGTACATAGGTTAAAATCCACTAAAATGTGTCTAACAATTACGAATTTTATATTTTAAAATTGGTTTAAAGAATCGTAAAATTATATATTTATTTTAAAAGATAAATTTTGAAACTTAATATTCAAATTTCTAATAAAAAAGTTTTGTGTTAGATCCCTCAAAATAAAATTTAAAAAATTAATGTTAGAATTTATCAAAATAATTTTAATCATAAAAATATAAAAATTATAGATAAAATTTTTCCTATAACCCGTTCCATGTAACAACATTTATCATAAAAGTAATTATTTCGACCAAAAAAAAAAGCATGGAAGTAATTTTTGACTTAATCGTAATGCAATCATGTCCTGCAACAGAGGTTTTTGTATTGAGAGGGTACGTATTGTGTGTGAGGGAGCACACTCGACAAGTGGAAATTTCAATGTAACTTCCAGCATTTTGGCCTGCTTTCCCAATAAAAGACAGGAATCTAATTTGCTAGTACGTTGGTGGCTCCTAGATCCTTCGAAAGCCACCGTAGTAGTGTCCTTATCTTTCAATCTCTGTCTTTACTATATAACCAACAGTTAGGCTTCGTTTGCCACGGATGGAAATTGGAATTAAAAAAAAAAAAAAGAATGAGAAAGAAATGAAATAGAATGAAGATTTTTTGGGAGAAATTTTATTTGTAATAAAGATGGGAATTGATAATTTGTTTGGCAGGCTAAAAATATAGATGAAAATGAAAGTTTTAGGATAAAATGACGAAATTATCCTTAATGAAAGCAAAGATATTGGTTGCCCTCAGATGGTTTCTTAATGCGTGAAACTTTACAAGGTTATTTGTGTAATTTCAGACATTTTTCGGAGGCAATTTGCTCAATTCCAGCGCTCACTTGAGGATGGAAGGAGGTTTCTAATTGCACTGTAGATCATATGTACCAAGCATGCCAGAGTTGGATTCACTTCCCCTGTCCCATCGCCAGATGCGTCTCTCATCCGACGCAAACATGGCCTTAGGTTTTTTGTTTTTTTAGCTTTCTTAGAACATTTAATGACTTATTTATGTACTGTCGTTTTTTTTTTTTTTCAAAATGTTTATGGCGTACTTCATTTTTTAAACTAAAAAACAGCTTCTTTTGAACAATATACGCACATTCCCAACCTACTTTTCTAGATTCTACACTCCACAAAATTTGGATTAATCAATTTTTTCAACATTATACGCACATTTTACTCATTGTTCTTCCATTTACATAGAGGAAATTCTTTTGGCTTAGAGTTCTAAATTTGAATTGGAATTGCATGCTTAATTGCTTGCTATGCTAACGGATAACGGCTAGTTTTATGTCTAGCTAGGACAAGGAGACAGTGACATATATTAGATAAATGAGTTCATTACATAGTATGTGTAGGGCTTTTTTATTTAAATATTATAATTTAAAAATTAAATATTCATATCCTACTCTGACAAAATTATTATACTCAAATACTTAGACTAATTTGCCATTATAAATGATGAATCCATCTTACACTTATGTTAAAATAAGGCAACCAATACCTAAGAGGGAGGTGGATTAAGTGTTTTTAAAAATTTTAGTTCTTTTCAAAAAATTTTTACAAAAAGTTTGTTATGAAGATTACTAAGAAGTTATGAAGTAAAACTACAATTATATTAACCAAGAAAAGATTTATGTTGATGCTTAGAGTATATATATATATATATATATATATATGTATATAAATACTTCAAATATCAATAACAAATATAGAGCATAAATACGATAAACTAGAATATAAAAAGTATAAGGATAGGAAATGTAAACTTAGAAATTTATTTTAGTTCGGTTCCAACCCATGCCTATATTTAATCCCCAAGCAACCACTTGAGATTTTTCACTATCTTAGGAAAACCTCTCCCTCAATTATAAATCTGAGGAAGAACTTCATCTTAATCCCAAGTACTCACTACTTGACTCCTTCAAGGAACATTCCTGAATATAACTAAGGGAACCTCCTCCTCTACCTAAGTATTATTTGCTTGGTGCTCTCAAGGAACCTCTTTGAGGTTCTCTCTCTTAAAGAAGATAGAAGTACAAATGAACAAATTCCCTAAAAGAAGTAGATATACAAGATAAAGACTAAGAACTCAAAGGATAGAGAATAAGCAAGTTTTGGCTCAACGATGATTGTTTCTCTCTCAAAGATGATATAACAAGTTAAAGATCACATTCTAGCATTTAGTTCATGTTTTTTGAGTCTTTGACATATGTATTTATAGCCCAAAGAAAAAAAGTAAAAGAACCGTTTAAAGTCAAGGAGAAATTTAGACTTGTATAACTTTATTGTTGGAAGTAAGTAGCTCCATTTGTTGGCTTTATAGTCATCTTCTATTTTATAGCTACAACTATAAACGTTCATAACTTCTGTATTTTAACTTTATTTTAAACAAATTATATATTACCGAAAAGCTTTATAAGTATATTTTTTATCCTGATAAGTTTCATTCCATAATTCAATCTGGTTGTTAAGATATTGTTAAAAGAGTGACAAAAGTTCAAATAACAAATTGATATACAAAGTTGCAAATTGAGACATTCATAATTTCTTTATTTAAACCAAATTTAATCATGTGATATACGACTAGAAAGTTGTGTCAGTCTAATTTTATATGAAATAAACTTCATTTCAAAATTCTTATCAGTTGGTGAGATATTGTTGAAAATGTGATTAGATGTCAAGAAAAAGTATGATGTCCATACTTAAAACTTTGACAATCATATCATCTTAATTTTAACTCTATTTTAAGCATGTGATATGTGACTAGAAAAATGCCTAAGTCTATTTTCAGATGAATAGATCTCATTTCGAAATTCCTTCTAATTATGAGATATGATAAAAATAATAATCCAAAGTCCAAAAATTACTCCATTAAAATTTGTATCTCTATTATCTTTTTAGCCCAAACTTATATTTTAAGGACCAAAATGTATTAGGCCAATAAATATAAGTCCAAATGAATTTAACAAAATAATAATGAACCCATAATAATTAGTTCAACTTACAAATTAAATACTCAGTCAAATTCATATATCCTAATACGCATATTTTAATAATAGTTAGTAGAATATAAGCATTTTTTACCTTGCATATAAGATTCATATATATATATATATATATATATATGCATCCAATTTTAATTGTCAGCCTATTGGATAAAATATGAGCAAGTATATCTCATATAAGGGATGGTTCAAGTATAAAGTATTACATATTAATAATTAATTAATTAAGCACATCTTAATACTATATGTCTAACTCATTTTTTTACATATTTGTCATCATCAAAACTTATAACATTAAACTAGAGAGTCATTAAAAGTTATTTTCTTGATTCGTCTTAATCAGTGATAAATTAAGGGGTGTGAAAATTAAGACTAATTTATTTTTAATGAGGAGGAATCACTCTAAGCATTTTAATATAAAATTTTGTCTAAAGATCATATAGATAAAAAAATATATTTTTATAATATTATGCTAAAAATCTTGTAGGGCTAGCCATTCTGATGACTCATTAATCATTTGGAATTAAATTAACTCGAGTCAAATAAAAATTCATACTTTTATCTTGTCAAGTTTCGAGTTCACTTAAAATTCAATCTGACTTGACTTGATATTAATTTTTTATTTTGTTGTATTATTTTTTATTATTTTATTTTATTTTATTTAATGAAATTTTAGTTATGATTAATTTTTTAAAACTTTCACTCTTTTTAAATCTAAAATATTTTTCAATTCTAATATTATTTTTTTACTCATTTTATTTTTAATTTTAAACTTTTTCAATTTTTTCTTGAAAATATTTGTTTTCTTAATAAAAAAATTTTATAAAAAAATTCAAAATTAAAAATAAAAAAAATAGACCCAACGTTACTGTTAAGCTTGACCCTATTTGGTCATTAACTAGGCTGTGAACACCCTCAATATATTATATCATATAACACTTGATAGTGTACTAATTGATTGGATAAGACTATAAAATTTTAAGACTAAAATATAATTTTTTTTATCATTGTTTATACAATTAAGTTAATTAAGACAACTGAAATTCAATTAATGACAAGAAAACCTTAATTAATGATGCAATGATAGACAATATGCATTAGAGTTGGTTAGAGCTAGCTGAATAATCTTATACATGTCACAAAAATTGATAAAAGTCCATTATATTGTATAAATTTATTTAATCTAGTCTTATAGCCATATGGGACCTAACTGTATGATTGGTTTTTTTTTTTTTTGTCTGACATAATATCTGTTTGAAATTTTGTAAACCAGGCATTATATGATTGAAATTTGGCACTGAGAGGTCTGAGGAAATTGGGGTCCATGATACTGAATGATATGCAGGATATGATAGTGATCAATGTCCGAATTTTTAAAATCTTTTTCGTTAAAATATATAATTTATTTTTTTTAAAAAGTATGAGATCCCCTTTGCGCATAATTTGTCAATACATTTAAATTAAAAAATTAACAAACTTAGAGAATCATATTTAAAATTATTAGGTTAAATTACTCTTATGTCCTTAATTAAACCTAATATCCTTTTTATTTCAAATGTCTTGTTTTGTCAGTTGTCATTTTACGTATATTGTAAAAATCTTATTTTATTATTTATGATTTTTTAGCAAAATTTAATTTTCTAACTAATTTTTCTTTTTTAGTATAAAAGCACTTCTATCTCATTATTACTTTTATCATAATTATTGTTTGCTTTATTTATGATGCATATTTACTAGAGCGTCTAGTTGAAATGGTGCATTCTACAATGTCAAGCTCTTATTAATATAAAATTGTGTGATTTTACTTTATTTTTACATGTTAGTAACGATGCAAAACAAATTTTTAATATGATAGCAAATTGATTTCCTATGGGTATTTTGTCCTTTTGTGCACATGGGGAGTTAGTCGTGCATACTAAAATTAACTTAAAGGCCAAATTTATGTTTATACTATTTTCTAGTATTTAGTGAAAAATTCATTTTATTTATGTTTGAATTATATTTCCCTCTTTACTAATAATTTTCATAAGGTACAGTCATCATTTAGATCCAAATCTCTTAGATTAATAGTATCATAAAAATAATTTATAAACTACTAATTAATTATTTCATAATTTGCTAAATTTTTAACATTTTATTAATATTAATTTCTTAACATTTATAACTTGATAATTTTTTTAAAAAAATTTACTAACTTAAGATGTAACCATTAAAATTTCTCAAGGTAAGTAATTTTCTTAATTTCACGACTTAACCTTATCTTACTGCTACTAGTAAAATCACATGGGGACATCATATTGTTTGGGGAATACTTTTTAATTAGGGAAGTAAAAGGCTCTTTTGACCATATTTAAAAGTTACACATATAATTAATAGAATGAGATTACTTTTAATTTTTTTCCCCACATTATCTTTATAAAATAAGATATGAATAGGTGTATCTGCTTTCACTTTTAATTAATGAAGGTATACTTATAATTTAATAAACAAAATATTTTATTTCATCGTTGACTCTTAATATAAAAGGTCAATAGACATGAAGTTTTTGATGATATTGAAGGAATTGGAGACACTTATTTGTCATTCTATTCCATCTACAAATAAATTTTCAAGTAATAACCCAATTTATTGTAACCATTTATGTTCTCGTCATTATATTTCAAGCCATCGATTCAATATACCCTAAAAGGATATAATGTACTTTAATGAATTTCATGAGGTTTTTATTTCAATAAAACTAGCTTTGATTCTATTTTTTGTTCAAAATGGAGTATTAAAGTTTTTTAGGAATAAGATAATAGAATCACAAATTTAAAGATTTTGGCAGTGTCTAAACACTTCTAGACACAATGCCCAAAAAAACAAAAATGCATCACAGATTTGATTCTTCACCAATTTGTAGTGAATTTTAGCACTATAAATTTATGGAAATCACATTAGCATTGACGGTATTAAATAATACTAACTTATTTAGAATTATAATTTCAATAAAATTAGAATTGATCAAAATTCATGTATGAATGATGTAAAGAATTAGAACAAATATTGAAATTCCAGGAGTGGAGATTGCCACTCTACCCCTAACTAGGAGTTCAGCTGATAGACTTTTCTTCAGCATTTTTGCATACATTGTTATCTGTTTCAATGCAAGATAATGGAAGGGGATTTGAGAGAAGGTTTTATCATAACTTCTCTCTTGTTTGAGGATTTTTGGTAAGGAGAGAAGGAAAATAGGTAATTTTCAAATAATTTTCTAAATTATCCGTTATAATTTAAAATTTCCTTAATTTCTAGGGAAGATAAAAATGAGGATTAAGGGATGATAATTAAACAGTAAAAAGTGTATCTTAAGTAACTTAACATGGTTAAAAATTTTAAATTTAGATCGTTGGAAAACATTAAAATGAAAATTAGAGGTTGGATGGCGAATTTTATATTAGGGGAGACATTTTAGCTAGAGATAAAGATCATGGTTAATAAATGCATTTCTTCCATTGATTTTTTTTTTACTAAACATTAATTTTAAATCGTTTAAATTGTTACTTTTCACGGTATTTTTTCTTTTAATTACCAAGGACGTAAGGCCATTGAGAATTCAGAGTGGAAAAAAGGACCCGCTGGATTTATGTATAGAAAAAGTAATAATTACGAATCTTGGGTTAGAAACCTATGAGCCGTATTGATTTTAAAATGCATTGGGCTTTACTTGAAAAAAAGCAACTTGAGCTTTTGTTGTGTTTTTTTTTTTTTTCACATAAAAATTGTCTGTTGTGTTGCCATGTGTTTACTGAAATGCTAATAAGTTCTATAACATTACAGTTTTTGGTTAGAAGATATATTCAGCATTGGTATGGAATCAATATGATACAGTACACATATAATGAAAGGAAGATGGAGACCAATTGGTGGGCTCTATCATTTGCAAATTTTCACGGAGCTAAATTTACCAAGAAAGGGTGTGGTGTGATCCATTTGGTCTTTCTGTTTTGTCTCTGGATGCATTATCCACCGTCATGATTAAGTTTTTGACATCAAGACAGCAATTAATATTCCTGAAATCTGAGATTTTGATTAAGATATTATACTTACGATAATTACTTCCATTAGACAGTTCTTCATCTTCCAGTTCCACTTCCTCTTCCTCTTCTCTGCTGCTTATTGAAAATATTCAATTTTCAACTGTCAGACTCTCCATATCTACAAGAAAATAATTTGAGATTCAACACCACGTTAAAACTTAGAAGAACAGAAAAATTATTATCAAAATCAACCGTCTGTACCTAGCGAACTGACATTGAAGAACGATAAATATTCAGATTTCTTGCGAACCACCCCCCATTCTGGATCTCCCGTATCTGGAGAACGGGCTGGAATTCAGGAAGCGATTTTAGTTTGTTACAACGGATGATGTCCAAACTTGAGAGAGAATGACAGTCCATGGTCCCTTTATATAGGAAATGCAGTTCAGGTAGGTCACTCAAAAACACGGATTCTAATCTGGGGAGAGTAATAGTGTACTGAAAATGGTTGCTACCATCAACTGGTTCCTCATCTTCCTCTTCTTCGCTTCTTGCTGAAAATATTTCCTTCAGTGACTCACATTCTTCAACAGTAATTGACTTCAAATTTTGTAGTTGTATTGATAACTTGGGCGTCAGCAGCTTCTTGATGCCACTGCATCTAATAATGTGGAGATCTGTGAGATGAGAAAATGGGGTAGTTGAAGGCAAGGATGATGCAGGAGCTACCATTCCATCGTTGATGCCGAGGGCACGTAAGCCTTTCAAATCCACGAGTTTTAGACTACCAACGAGTTGGAGACAGTGGCAAAAGGAGCAAGTCATACAAAACAAATACTCTAGCTCATCGCAGAGGACAATTATACAGGATTTGATTTCACAGGGTCCATTATTCTGACAAAAATTTATGACGTCACATAAGCATTTCCCCCATTGGTGACACTTCTCTATTTTTACCTGTGTCACGTCCTTTGGGAGCAAAGGGGCTGTATATCTCAATTCCACATCAGCAAACTGAACCACTTTGTCGAGAATTTTGTCAGTATCATTCTCTTCATCATACTTCTCATAAAATGCTTTCGTCCCAGTTCCTAAAGAAAGATAATAACTTTGGAGTCCTCTGTTCGTGAGGCTTATTACGTAGGAATTAAACTCTGTGATGTCACGGAAATTTGCGGAAATACTCTCTAGCTTTTTAAAATCTCGTAGATATTGTGCTTTGACATCCATCAGTCCTGGTTTGCAGTTAAGATGAAGGGTTTGAAGGTTGGCCAACTTGGCTATCACTGATATTGATGCTATTTCAGAACTCATCAGCGTTTCTCGTAAATCAAGCAATCTGAGGTTGATGAGCATTTCCAGGCCCTGAGGTAATTCAGCCATTGCAGTACCACAAAGGTTCAACCACCTTAACTTTCGCAGCTTCGCTAATGAAGGCACGTAATTCAATGACGTACACCCACAAAGCCATAAGGCAACAAGGCACTCCAAATTTGAAACAGATTCTGGCAAACGTGCAATGTACGTGCCCAACAAATTAAGAACTCTAAGAGAAGTTATGTTGACGAAAAAGTCATTTGGGATAGTGAATTGGAGGTTGAAATAGTTATGCAAAAGCAAGGTTGAAAGATTTGGACACCTAGGAGACAAGCCATCTGGAAAATTTTTCAAATGAGTGTTTGTCAAGAAAACTTTCTCCAGCTTTTCTGTCCATTCACATTCATCCGGTATTTCTGCCAATATATTGTCAGTACTCACCATATGTGTCTCTTTAACAATATTGATAGCCATACCCCTAATTAGATGATGAACTTCTGCACGCTTCCCTTCCCCTTTCAACATACTGTTGTTGATTAACTTATTCAGTATACTATGACATTCATTTTCTTGTGCCTCCAAGCTAAGCATTCCATCTATCAATCCCTCCATGACAAAACTACTTGTTAAATCAGATGTGGAAACTAAGGCGCAATACAAGAAACATTCTTGTAATTTTTTATTCTTCAAGTGATCATAGCTAGACCTTAGCACAGGAAACACCCATTTGGCCAAATCGTCAGACTCTGAATTCTCTAAGCTTTTCAACATATGCTTCCATTCCCATACTTCTTTCTTTCCCTTCATGCTTCTTGCTATTGTAACAATCGCAAGGGGCAGACCGTGACAGTAGTGCACCAAATTAAGTGCTATATTTTTAACTTCAGAAGTTAGAGTTACATTTTCTCCGAGAGTCTTTCGAAACAAGTCCCCACCTGCTCCCAAATCCCAACCTGCTCCCAGTTTTAGAGTCTTCACTCTTATAATATTCTCTTCGCAATTCATACTTTGGCACACATCCACTGAACGGGTTGTCAAAATCAATTTATACCTATCATTTGAAATGGGGAAGCCCACATTCTCTAAATCTATGGGGTCCCAAACATTATCTAGAATGAGTACACATTTATTCATATCCTTGAACTTTTCAAATAATTTCCCTATAATTCTTTTCTCCTCATGCTCATCAGATATATCCAATTCAATTGATTTAGCAATAACCTCATGCAATTGGGAGATGCTATAATCTTGAGTTACCGTGACCCAGATGACATAATCAAAGTTGTTAACATCATTTTCTTCTAAAAGCTTATTTTGAATATGTTAGAGCAATTTTGTTTTCCCCACAACCCCCCATTCCCCATACTCCAATCACTGATAACTCATCTTTCATTAGCCATTCCCATATCTGATTTGCATAATTTTCAAATTGCTTACCAACTAACTCTGTTGTTGGTAATGCATAACCTTTAGTATGTCCTGACAACAAAAATACTTACTAATTATTTGCGTATTTCAATATATATATATATATATATATGCAGAAAGTTCTCATTAACGTGTACCTCTTGATGTAACCATTGGTGAATCTAAATTCATCAGATTCTCTTCAAGATGACTTGATCTAGTATTGCTCATGTGTCTCTTATTGGAATCATCGAATGTGGAAGCTGCAGCAATTTGAACCTTCTCAGGAACATTAGAACATGGATGAATGCCCTTCCTTTTAATTCCAGATAAATGCCCCTTTATCCTTGAAGCTCCTCCAGCAAATTGGTGTCCACAAAACTTGCACTTCAGTTTGTTTCCTTCCAAATTATCAACATATTGCCAAAAGGGATCCTTGTTCCTCCCCATTTGAAAGATGCTCACTACCACATACAAAAACAAATTTATTTATGTCAATTCCGTTCATGAATGGCCAATAATTAAACAAAAATAATAGAAGTCATTATCACAAGACGCATCAAGAACCATCCATACGCTAGTTCGAGTTCCATAAACCGATATATAACCCATTTCACTGAATGAATGAAAAAGAGAGCATAGAAGGAAACAGAAACCTGATCCAACAATAGATGGATGAGATATAGCAAAAGGTTTCTTGGATTTGGCTTGAAGATGATAAGTGTTTTATGTTGGTCTAAAAGTAAATGGCACAAACCCATGTTTAATTAAATGGCAAACTAAATATTGAAAACTAAGCTCAGCTCATATAAGAAGCTCATATCAACTAAAATAGTGGAAAACAGCTGACATGCTTATTTATCTAACACAATACAAAAAAGCCTTTTTGAAAAGACAAATCTCAATCTTTATCTGACACTCATTGTTATATCCTTTCTATGCCCTCTGTTTCTCACCTGGAGTTGCCGACAAAAGCAACCATTAATAGCACTCTCAGCATACCCAAAAGAACTATGCACAATGGAGCCAAAACTTGTACTTCATAGCGGTCAAAGAAGGAGTAACTTGAATATCTCTCTTATCATGAAAATTTGCGGCATTAAATGCTCTCCAATGATTACTTTCTAGTAAGTTATATAAATGTCGAGCTGTTGCCTTCGAAATGTAAAGAAAGTGATCGAAAAAGTACAAAAGAGAAAAGTATATTGTAATATTCAAAAGTTTTTTATCGTTGAGCTTAGTTTCTGGTTTGTTTACTTTTTAGAGCATTTAGAGAAAAGCTAGTTTATAAGGGTTCATAAAACTCATTTTACTTTTATTACTAGTATTGTGCCTATGTCTTAGTGGAGAAAAAGATTGTTTTAGAGTTTAAGATTGAGCTAGAAAGTCTTGTATTTAGAGTTAACACGTGAAAACTCTGTGTAAAGTTGTAAAAAAACTATACTTGGTAGAAAATCCCTTTAAAGAGTCAAGAGGATTGGAAGTAGGCATTGTGGTTAGCCAAATTAGAATAAACTATAGTATTTGATTATCTATCTTTGAACTTTATCTTTTAATTTATTTTCAGCCAACTTCAAATTTTATAGTTAACTGATTTTTCCACTCATCTTTTCTCTTCAAATAACACAATTCACTAAAATATTTGAAATTAATTATCTTTTCTTTTGATAGGGTGAACACATTGCTAAAAGATTCAGTCGATTTTATTTATTACAGTCAATTGTTCATTGTAAAATATAGTTAACTAAAGACATTTTTAGTTAATTCTATTTTTTTTATAGAGTGAACGTATTACTAAAAAAATTCAATCGACTGTATCTTATTTTAATTACTATTTATTGTTAATTATAATCGACTAAATATATTTTTATTTAACTATATTCTTAAAATCAAAATTTTTTTTAAATTTTTAAAAACACTTATTCACCACTCTCCTATCAGTGGACTTTGATTTTATTTCTATTCCTGTCCAGACGAGAGTATGTTCAACAAAGAGGAGAGTTGATACTGACTTAAGAACCCGTATGAACTAATACTCTCCTTCACGTATTCAGGTAGAACAGAGTAGCATATCAAGATTGAACACTAAATCAGAGATCGAATGTTGAACCAAGCAGATATTGAATATTAATAATTATGCTAAATCGAATTCGGCAGCATTAATAGTAAAGAGAGAAATTACTGCAATGCTAACACTGTTAGTCTGGCAAAAAGATAAATCGAAAACTTTGTGGCATAAGAAAAGACGAAAGTGCATTATTCATGACCAAAGAATCACAATGAAGTCGTCGGGGTCAACTCTAGTCTTCTCTTTTACTCGTTTTCTTTGTCACGTTGCCGTGTTTCACACTCCAATCAACTAGTCAATACGCAATAAGTCAAATCATGAAGTCCTTGCTTTCAATGGGGCTTCCTGTCATCAGTTATTGCGACTCATATTTGTCTTCCACTGTGCGTACGTGATGACGCGAAGAAAACAGCTTGATAATATACATCGATATGTATTATTAAATTTTAATAAATATAAAATAAGTTTTAATTATTTTTTGAAATTTAAAACATCAAATTTTTATCTAACACTTTTAATTCTATCAAATTTAAATTCATCGGATCCACTTCCAAAATGAGGAAACTTATAAATGTTGTTTCAGTATAATCTTCTATTCTCTTGAAGCAGTTATCAGCATACAAATTACATTGTGTTTATATGCTTCACTTTTTAAACTTAAAATACCATTCTCGTTCATTAACTGTTTTAACTTTAGTGCTTTTTTTTTTAAAAAAAAAATCTTTTAACTAATCAAAGGTCACCATGTTGGTTTTCTTAGATTTTTTGTACTGATATACACCAGCTGACAAAACATTTAACGGTCTGAATACTTTGTCGTTTTTCAATACATATTTTATGAAAATTTATAATTTTAATTAATACTATATAATTATTAAAAACGGGAGCACTCTGCTACTTGCCCACTATATAGTTTCATTTGCATATCATGCTAAATATATATCTGATTTCAATAATCTAATTTAATTTTTAAAATAATTATTTATTTTCAATTTAATATAAAATTAGATTATTGAAATTTAATTAAACTAGTTAAATTATAACTTTAATTACAATCTCTTAATATTCAAAATTATAATTTAATCACTTTCTCAAAATTTGAAATTTATCAATTTTATCAATTCTGGACACTTTCATACAAACATGTGCTCAACCAGGGATTGACGGTTTTTGTATAATTATCACTTATATAAAGCTAATAAAATTGGTAAATGTATATAATTTTGGTTACAATCTTTTTAATATTCAGAATTGTATTTTAATAACTTTTTATTAAATTTAATATTTAGTTAAATTAATCTTCCTAGTCTAATTTCTTCACTTATGTGATATGGAGTTCTAGTGCTTTACATGTTATTTAATTATATATCAAATTTTAAAAAATTCATTAAATTATAATTTGAACATTAAAAAGATTGTAATTAAAGTTATAATTAAACTTGTTTAATTAAATTTATAAGTAATAATTAGTTTTCATAATGATTTGTTTGAAAAATAAGTAATAATTATATGTTTTATGAGTTATAACTTTATATTTGTCTAAATTATATTAAAGTGCAAATGAATGATTATTTGAGGAAAAATAAAGCGAATTAAATTAGATTGTTGAAATAAGATATATTTAGCATGATATGCAAATGAAACTACATAGTGTGCAAGTAGCAGAGTGCTCCCGTTGTCAATAATTATATAGTATTAACTATTCATAAAATATATATTGTGGAAAAATTGAATTATTGGAAAAATATAAATCCGTGCAAAAAAATACAATTTATGACCAAATTGATAATTATTATTAAAAAGTAGGAAACAAAATAAACACAATTACAATATAGAAAATATATTCAATTTAGATGACCTGGTCTTATTCTCACCAGATATCATCCTTTTTTTTTTTGGTACTAATGCTCTACATTTTTTTGGTCACTAATAATCAACAATAATTATTAAATTACATGATCTAATAGTGCATAATGATTTTTTAAAAAAATGTAAGCACATGAATAACTTTTGGGATGCTGCAGCATATTGTTATTGCAGATGAATCAAATGCAATGTATGCAAGTGCTATGGTGTCAAGGACGACTTTGTGTCAAAATATGATGGTAGAAAAGCTATTACAGCTACTGCCAACAAGTTTACAAGGAGTTTGAGAACTGTGCTTCTTGACAGTGCATCTAGATAAGAGAGGTGAATAGGTATTTTTAAAATTTTTATGAAAATTTTGATTTAACAAATATAGTTAACTAAAAAAATTTTTAGTCGACTATAATTTATAATAAACAGTTGATTGAAATAAAATACAGTTGACTGAATTTTTTTAGTAAGGCATTCACTCTATCAGAGGAAAAGAGAGTTAATTAAAAATATCTTTAGTCAACTATAATTTGCAATGAACAGTTAACTGTAATAAAATAAATTTGACTAAACCTTTTAACAGTGGGTTCACACTGTTAAAAAGAAAGACAATTAACTATAAATATTTTAGTGAATTGTATTATTTGAAGAGAAAAGATGAATGGAAAAAGCAATTAGCTATGAAATTTGAAATTGACTGAAAATAAATTAAAAGACAAAGTTCAAGGAAAGAAAATCAAACACGATAGTTTATCATAATTTGGCCAACCACAATACCCATTTGTAATCCTTTTGACTTCCCCAAGGGATTTTGAACTAAGAATATTTTTCTCACAACTTCACATGAAATTTTCACGTGCTAACTTCAAACACAAGGTTTTCTAACTTAACCTCAAACTCTAAACAAATCCTCTTCTCGACTAAGACAAAGGCACAATACTAGTAGTAGAAGAAAATGAGTTTTATGAACCCTTACAAATTGAGTTTTCTCTAATAGCTCTCTAATATGCTCTAAAAAGCAAATAAACTATAAACTAAGCTCTAAGATGAAAAAATTTTAAATATTACATAATGTTTTTTCTCTTCAGCTCTTTTTTCATTCTCTTTCCTATTAATCGAAAGTAGCAATTTTAACATTATAGTTTTACAGAAAGTAATCGTTGGAGAGCATTTAATGTCGTAGATCTTTATGATAAGAGAAATATTTGGGTTGCTCCTTCTTTGACTGCCATGAGATATAGATTTTAGGCTCCAATGACACAGTTGTTCTGAATTTGCTGAGGGCGCTATTAATGGCTACTTTTGTCAACAACTCCAAGTAAAACTGAGGGTGCAAAAAGCGTGTGGCGGTGGGTGTAAGAGAAGTGTTGAGATTTGTCTCTGCAAGGCAACTTTTCATACTGTGTTCGAGAGATAAGTTCTATAAGTTGTCTTCCATTCTCTTGTACTGATATGGGCTGAGATTTAAATTGTCCAAATTTGCTAATTTTTCTTATATGGGTTGAGTTTTGTTTTTAGCATTTGGTTTGTCATTAATCAAATACAAATTTGGGCCATTTACTTTTGGGCCAACACTTCTTTTTAAGACCAAAAAAGTGAATGATTGAGGATTTATCCTATATATAAGCTATATAAGATGGTCAATATTGTTGGCTAAAATTGATGGAACATTAGCAGTATCCTTAGCAATACAAACATTCTTAAAAAATTGAATTTGATAATTAAAAGTTACCAAAATTAATAAAATTAAAATTTTAATCTGATAATCAACAATAATTATTAAATTACATGATCTAATAGTGCATAATGATTTTAAAAAAATGTAAGCATATGAATAACTTTGGGGATGCTGCAACATATTGTGGTATTGCAGATGAATCAATTGCAATGTATGCAAGTGCTATGGCATTTCTAGAGCATGTCAAGGATGACTTTGTGTCAAAATATGGTGGTAGAAAAGCTGTTACAGTTACTGCCAACAACTTTAACAAGGAGTTTGGGAATTGTTCTTCTGTTTAAGACCAACCAAGTGAATGATTGAGGATTTATCCTGTATATAAGTAGGATAAGATGGTCATTATTGTAGGCTAAAATTGATGGAACCTTAGCAGTACAAAGATTCTTCAATACCTTATCTTCTAAACAATTAATTTATTTAATTATGTTAAAAATTTTACTAAACAACAATGACAACTGACTGCAAAGAGTGGACCATCAGAACTACAAGCACAAGGCCTAAGTCCCAAATATCCAGACGTTTATATCCTGACACTTAAAACTTGGTTTTGTAGAGAGTGAATTCCAGCACTTTTTTAAAAGAAACTATTAATTGTTAGATTGTGTATTTTTTTTTAAATTTGAACTGTTAAATAAAAAATATTAGGTCATGCATGATTAAATTTAAAATTTATGACATAGCGTGCTTTCAATTTTAATCTAAAACGTCAAATCGCCCATTTTTTTAAATATAAAGGATTAGATTCATACATTTTGTTATAAACTTAGAGAATTTAAATTGGGTTCCGTGGTATGTTGCCCAAATCAGCTCTCACCCCTAGATCCAAACACAAACGCATCAAGCCACTTTGCCCAATGTATACTACGTGGTAAGATCACTCACCATTTAAGACGGAGCTTCTTAAACAACTTGGGTTTGTGTATTGCTACTTCAATGTGAATAAACTACTCCTAAGTGAACCAAACTAACCTCCAAGAGGTCTAGTTTGGTTTAGTCTCCTAGGTTGACAGGTCTTGCTCTTACTCAGTTTGTAAAGATAAACAACTGGCATGTTTTGCTTGGTAGTATCAAAACTAAATGAACTTAACTGGTAAACATGAACAACCATGAGGAGGTTCAAATGTCCATTTTTGTTCGTACATACAATTTTAAGGAAAATGGGTTTGGTGGCTTATCTTGAAATAGGAGCCTGACAACCTAATTTGAGAAAGAAAAGTGGGGATAGGGTGTGAGAGAGAAGATGTAAAACCAAGAGGTTTTGAAAAACTTATGTGGAGTCCTTAATTCTCATTTGGTCATAGATCCAATCATGGAGGTCTATATCAATAGAAGTAAACTTAACTATAACTGTGATGCTACTTTAAACTTTTTTATTATTCTAGTTGCATAATGAGCACTTTAACTTTGTGCATGTTTTTTGGCCCAAAAAAAAAAACTTCTTGTATGTTTATTGTAGATGCGTAAATGTAAACAAAGTGTTTTTTCTTCATACCATTGTGAGCAGAAAAGAAGAAACAAAAATGTAGAAGATAGAGCCACCGAACCCAATCTTATACCTTCAATTGGTTGAAGGTACAAGAATGAAGAAGTATTATGCACAGGGGGACATTTATTCATATTGCTGTAACGTGTCTATAATCCAGTGTAGGTTCTGTCAGGGGGAAGAAGATAGAGCTTCTGAACTTTCTTCATCCCCAGGATAGTGTGTGCCTATAATAAAAATTTTCTTTGGTCTTCCTATTCTTTTCTACAGTCATTCAATGTTACAACTTGCATGCATTTCCTAATTCCTATAATCTAAGCTTGCTCAATGCTGATTGCAATTATTGTACGTATGATTATCTGTGTTTATGGTTTTCCTAAGGTTTTATTAACCCTTATTCTTTTGGTAGATTGGAGGAGAATGAACTCCATAGCTTATTAGCGCCTTGAAGTTGATTTCCACTTGTTCAGAATATTTGTGCATGGAGATTTAAGGGAAGTTGGTTGTTTGAATTTATTTTGTAAATATTTGAAGTGAGACGTAAAATTAATGGATTTAGTTAAAATAACATGAATCAAAGACACAAAGTAAAATTTGAGTAATGGTTAGGTGATAAAATTAATTCAAAAACTAAAAATAAAACCTAATATAACATTTAAAAGTCAAAACTATATTCATTAAAAAATATGATGGCAAACACACGACAAAGTTTCCTAAACTTGCCTACTTTCTAATATAATTCTTCATGTTTAATAGCAGCCACATATCAATGAAGGTGGACACTTGTTCCATATTAAGTTATGATATTATGTTTCCAAACACACAACTGCATGCACATACATATATATATCCACATGTATAACTCTTATATAAATTGTATTATGTTATTTTTTGTTATTTCATATTTTAATTTAAACTTATTAAACCAACAAATGTATTAGTAATATAACTCTATATAATTTATGCACACATTTTGTACATTTTTCTAAATAATAGTTTTCAATAACTGAATATAATACAATCAAGTTCAAATGGTCATATAGTATTTTTAGTTGGACCTAGAACAATTACTTTTGAAATTACAATAAAAATGAGAAAAGTATTAAATTAGTTCCCATCTTTACATTTTGTAACAATTTGATTTTTAATAAATTGTCGTGTTAAATTAGTTTTTTACAATTATTATTTTGTGCAAAATTAATCTATCTATTGTCTTGCCAATTTATTAATTAGGACTTAAGGATTAAAGCTATACATAATTGAAATTGTAAATGACTGATTTGACACAAACAAATTATACGATATCAAATTATTATAAAGTGTAAAAGTGAAAAATTAATTGAATACTTTTATGTAGAAAAAACATTTTGAAATGTTGTTGAATAAGATAATATTTGCATTATTCTATAAATATAATTCTTCTTGTAAATTAATAGTCTTAAATTTTTATGCTTCATTTGAGAAATTTTTTCCCTTTAAAATACTATTTTCAATTATTTATTAAACTATTATGATGTCGTTGAGTGATAGTATATTTTTCTATGTATGCTTATTATGCATTAAATGATAAGTTAATATAGAACAATATCCTCGTGGGTATTTAGTTAGTAAACTTATTAATGTCAATATGAATAGAGTAATTCTTGGTAGAATATTCATTTAAATTAAAACGTGTTTAAAGATTTAGGAAGGAGAAAGTTATGATATTATTAATAAGCCAATATCATTTAATTTAATTGAAAAGTTTAAAGCAAAGAATTTTATTTAAAATTTATATAATATTAAAGTACAATATTTTAAAATAGGATATTGAAAAGGTGACATTTTTTATACAATTACCATATGACACAGATATTTAATAATAATATGCTAACTTAAAATGATTTGTTATATTTATAGTTTAACACTAAATCTTTTTTTATTTTTTGGTGTACCCAAATTTTTTTTAAAAACATCAATTCACGGTCTCTACTTTTTATTTTCTAATAATCCTACAAAACACTAGTTTATAAATTGAAAATAATAATAAGATTAGAGAGTTAGAGAATTATTAGAATAACAAAAAAAGGATAATGGTTAGTTAACAAATTTATAAATTAATATTTTTTTATAGGTTACTAAAAAATAAAAATAGGAGTAAATAAAAAAAATTAAAAAAATTGTGTTCATAAATAAAATAAAAATAATAAAATATAAATATAAATATAATAAATTATTTTAAAATATCATATAATCAATATAATATATAATATGCCATTACCATGTATTTTAATCTTATTATTGTATTATAAAGTTGTTGCACTATTATAACTGTGACAAAGAATTTGCCTTTAAAAAAATTGTTTGAAAAACTTTTGTTTGCACCAGTAACTCAATGACCTGTCTCCGTCCACACCACATCCCTTATGTTTCATGTCCTTATCAAACAAGGAGGATATGTTGACGATTCCATTTCCGTATTCGAAAAGCCAACTTCATTAGAACAAGTCTGATTAGTCCTCCTTCCATAATCATCACACCAGTCCTGAGACATCAGTACAGAACCTTAAGAGAAGCCATTCGGAACACGCAAACCATAATTTTGACATTGGTCAAAAGGGGCAGCTAAAAATGAGTAGACTAAGGGTCAACCTGCTCAACTCTTAGATATCTGAATATGAATTTAACGTATACATTCAACAGACAAATTCCACATGAATAAGAAAATAAGTATAAGTTGAAAATTCATCATGTATATAAAATATTGAAAATATGAAAAATCAGATAATAGGTATATCGTGCCATTCTCGGGATCATCTTGCCTCGAACGTTGTTTGGGTAAATTCATTTTGTGAAAAAAGTATGCAATTTTGGGGTGAAGAATTTGCATCATGAGGGATATCACTTGCAGTATAGAAGCCAGGAACCTTTGGCTGGGGCAACGATTTCTCACCATTGAGCATTAGAACCACAGCTGACATATCAGGCCTATCTTCAGCTCTTTGTTGCACACATAACAGCCCCACTTGTATGCATCGTATGACTTCAGATGGACTGCATCTTTCACCTAAAAGTTTAACCATTAGTTCCAATGGCCTTCCTTCAGTCCATAGTCTCCATGCCTAGGATCGTAGTTATCAGATAGTGAGTTAGAAGCATTTCTTAAGTGCTTATAATATACCACATAATTTCACAAAGATCCAACGATCACTTACACAACTAGCTAATTCCAAGAATTACAGATATCAAAACAGCGAGTAGGAAGCATTTCAACTTTGACTATTGACCCATGGAGAAATTCTCAAGTAGCCGGCTATACAAAAGGCCAACGAACACTCACCAAACATGGTGCGAAACTCTTGAGTTAGGTAGTATGCTTACATGTCCAAGAAGATTAAGATAATTTTCGGGATCTGAAAATCCTCTATTCTTCTTTCCACTGACAATCTCTAAGACAATTACACCAAAGCTGAAGACATCAGATTTAATTGAAAATTGCCCATGTACAGCATACTCAGGAGACATATAACCACTGAAAATACAATATGTGAATTAACATTAGTGAAAAAGTGAAAATTCAGTCCCAAAGGTAGTGATAAATAAGTAGGAGTCAAGACAACTTACTATGTTCCGACAACCTTGGAAGTGTTGGCCACAACTTGATCACCCCAAAATGTGCGAGCCAAGCCAAAGTCTGATATTTTCGGGTTCATATCAGCATCTAATAGGATATTTCTTGTTTTAAGGTCTCTATGAATGATTCTCAATCTAGAGTCTATATGAAGATAAACAAGTCCTCGAGCAATGCCATGAATAATATGGAAACGCTTGAGCCAATCTAACAAGTCACTTTGAGTTTCATCTGGAGATCACAACCATGTTAGAATATTATTTGCAGTCACAACAACTTCACAATGTAGCAAAGACTAAGTTTCAAACCAAAAATAAAGTGGTCCAAGCTCTTGTTTGGCATATATTCATATATCAACAATTTTTCCTCTCCTTGAATGCAGCAACCAAGAAGCTTCACAAGACTACGGTGTTGAAGTTTGGCAATCAACATAACCTCATTTTTTAATTCATCCAACCCTTGATTAGATTTCTTTGACAATCTTTTTACAGCAAACTCTTGCCCATTTGTCAGTGTACCCTGGAAATCATAATTGAGAGTGCTTCAAATTTTTATGGAGATAGTTGAAAAAAATTGTTCGGATATGGTTATAGTACCTTGTATACCGGCCCAAAGCCACCTTCTCCCAGTTTGTTAATAATTGAAAAATTATTGGTGGCCTTAGCTATGACTGATAAGTCAAATGTTGGTAGATCCATGACTTCCTTCTCTAGTTTATCGTTGTGGAAGATGACAATATTCACAAATTCAGAACTGTAGCAAAATATATCCATGTTAACAGACAAGTGGTACAACATTTACCTGACTTTTGAAGTTTCTTTTTCCTTGCAAATGAAGTCAATCCAAAAATAATGATGCATGTGATTAATATTGCAGAGCCAACTGCAATTCCTACTAGCTTCTTCTTGCTGATGTTCCCATGGCCTTTATTCCTAAAATGATCTGACTCTGATATATAGTATGACAAATCACAAATACCACAAAGGCATTAAAGAAATATTTAGAGAATAGTAGTTTCTCTAATTTAAGCACTTTTTATAGAAAAAGAAAAAATGGAAATCGACTAGGAAACAGTACATCATAGCAAATAGAAGCACCGGTCCAAAAGTCCTTGACCATCATTACCCAAAATGATTTATTCTTGTTCTTTGCATTTTAACCTCCAATTCCAAAAACTTCTCTCTAATTCTCGCCAAGGATTGCTTCAAATCAAGATTAAAAGCTTAAATTATTAAGTAAAGCTCCATGATTGATTTTAATAAAATCTTTAATATATCCTTTCACATAATAATCTTTGAGCTTTAATTGCGGTTCAAACACAAACGAATCTCTAATATGATAATCTTAAACTGTTACAGCTTGTTTTTATTATTGAGTTTAAAACACTCCTCCCCTTTCCCACTTCCCTCCCACCTTCTCATTGATTTAGTAAAATCTTCTCGTCAATCAAGCAGATACCAAAGACGATGTGCATTAACCGAAAAAATTAAACTGAGTACCTAACAGTGATGCAGAAACTCGCACATAGAGGTCTTGGCCCCCTTCAGGAAATTGTCTCATGTCAAGCAGTTGATCAAACCATATCAAGCAGCCACTTCCTTCACCTCGAATATCCAAATTTGCATATGCTGTACAAGAACAATTTTGCAGACATGCTCTCCGACATTCTTCCAGGCTTATGGTATTACTATACCATGAAGAAGAAGTGTCCGGCAACTTGACTCCGGTGTGCTTGAAGAAGCTATCATCATCACCTTCGTCACACTTCAAAGGAAGGCTTTGAATGCAACCGCTACTCCAATTAGACACTTTCCATTCTCTATAATTCTTGGGTTCGTATCCTCTGAGGCATTCACAGACGGGAGTGTTAGCGATGTTGCATAACGAATATACACCACACAAGGCATAATTTTCACACTGGTCTGGAGGTCCTGTGGTCATGATCTGCCAACCACTTGTTGGACCTGCCCAATCGAAACGCTGACCAATCCCAGTAGGGTTCACCACGTATCGAGAGAAAACTGATGTATTCAGAAGCTCAAACATGTAATACACCTCTTTTTCATTCAACACGAACTCAGGAGCGAGTACTGGATCTGTCTTATGAGATGGGAATCCCGTGAAAGAGATGCCATTCCATGACCCTGCTCTAACCTTTATTACGGAACCTTTCAGTTCAACGGATTGTGGATACCCTCGACGGTCTATTTTTATTCTGTAATCTCCCTCACCAGGATCATCTGGGCTTTTCCAAGATGACAGGAATCTATCTACACCTGTTTCTTGATTCCACCCAAGCTTCATTCCTGGCATTAATGTGTCGCAGGGATGGTCAAAACTCTGCCACAAGGGTTGGTCCAAGTTGCTGCTACTATCGTTTCCATTTTTCACCACAAGATTTCCAGAGTCCAGAAGCTGCGCATATGGGTTCTCTGCGGCTCTGCTTATTGACGATGTGTTATCATTATCGGAGGACCACACAGAGTTGTTTGTGGCATCAACAAGGAGAAGAACTCCTTGATGATTGAATCGTAAAACGCCCCTGCGACTGTTGAGAGGTGTCTCTCGGTTGGCCACCCAGAAGACTGTAGAGGGAGATATTGTGTACCATATCCCCAAGTATCGTGCTTTTGAAGACCCCGGGCTGAAAAATCCCAGTTCATAAAACCCACCTGCAGAAATCAGAGTCCGGCCATCTCTGATGGATTTGCTTGGAGTTATGCTGTCTTCTGAAGCGAGGGTTCTTATAAAGCATAACGCTAAAGCACAGAGACACACAACTCTAATATTCTCCATTATCTTCTTTAACAATGAGGGCTTTCATCTCAGACCCAGAATTTAAAAGGTCAATGAGAAGAAGGAACGACTACCAAGCTCGTGTGAAGTTTTTAACGGACATGAATTTCAGCCCGCCCATTAAGGCATGGAAAATCATAGTTGTTCACACATGGGTCACACCTTTCCACGGCGCCTTTGACAATTCGTATAAGGTTTAGATGGCATAAGTTTATATAATATGATCTATATTTATTATATATTCAGTGCATACAACGGATTATGCTTATACGGTCAATTCTTATTAATTATATTAAATGTGGTGGAACATTGTGGTTGTAATGCGATGGTATAATTAGTTTTAATTGTATTAATAAGATATTTTATTTTTAAAATTTTTTTTTAATCTCTCTTATATATAAGATATTTTTTCATTTACTTATATAGACATTTTTTTTAGTTTAGTCTCTTATAGATAAGATATCTTTTAATTTGATCCCTTACTATCTTTTTAATATAGTCCCTCACAATTTTTTTTTTTTTCAATTTAATCACTCACATTTATATATTTTTCCATTTGATCCCTAAAAAAAATGTTATCAATAATATCTTAAAAAGTAAGTTAATTTAATAAATTCTAACTCATAAAAAATATTTTCAATTTGGTCCCTATCATATAAGATATTTTCATTATGATATATGATAGAATTGTCTCTCAATTTTGTCCATCACATATGTATATTTCTCAATTTGATCCCTCATAAATAAAATTATTATCAATAATATCCTCAAAAGACACAAATTAATTTAATAATTAAGAACTTATAAATTTTTTTCTCAATTTGGTCCTTTACTTATAAGATATTTTTCAATTTGAGCCCTTATAGAATTATTTTCTCAATTTAGTCCCTCGTATATGTACATTTCTTCATTTGATTTCTCACAAATAAAATTATTATCAATAATATCCCAAAAAAAAATTAATTTAATATATATGAACTCATAAAAATATTTCTCAATTTGATCCTTTACTTATAAGATATTTTTCAAATTGATCCATTATAGAATTGTCTTTTTAATTTACTTCTTCTCATATGTACATTTTTCTATTTGATCCCTCATAAATAAAATTATTATCAATAATATCCTAAAAAAACTATGTTAACGTAAAATATATGAGCTCGTAGAATTTTTTTTCCAATTTGGTCTCTTGCAAATAAAATATTTTTCAATTTGTTTCCTCATAGAATCGTTCTATTAATTCAGTCTCTCACATATAGACATTTCTCTATTTGATCCTTACATATAAAATTGTTATCAATGATATCCTAAAAAAAATAAGTTAATTTAAAAAATATTAAAGACATCTTTGATTATGATTTTATTTATGGAAAATCATTTTGAGAAATATCTATATGTGGCAGACTAAATTGAGAAATATCATATTTGTGATTGATCGAATTGGAAAAAATTTATATGGAACCAAATTGAGAAATATTTATGTGAGGGACCAAATGAGGTTTTACGCATTTATTGTTTATTTCAAACTTTAATGTTTCTAATTCTACCTTAAATGTAGATTGATATATTACTATTTGTTTGAATTTGTATAAGTGGCAACAAAAAAATGAAAATCATTTTCTTTGAGTATTTTATTGATTATAATTGTATTAAAGTTAAAAAAATTATTGTCATAATAATTAATTTTTATTCTATCAAACATTATATAGTTTTTTTTATCAAATATACAATTATATTATCCTATATAATACGATATTATATATAATATTACACTAAATACCGTATAATATTAAATTTATATCATGTCTTATATTATCATATCATATTCTATCTAGCCTTATATTATTAGGCTTTATCTTATCAGGTGTTATACAATGTGTCAAACGTGCCCTTATTTACTTTTAACAAAACAAGATAAATATACTTTTTGAACTCAAAATATTAAGCAATATTACATTTATGTGGTTTTTTTTTGGGTAAAAAAATAGATAGGTTATTGTCTGAGTTTTTTTTGTCAGGAAAAAAAAATTATGTGATAAATAAAGGTGGCATATTAGTTTAAATTATTTCTTACTATGTATAAGGCTATTTTACTTTTTTAATTATAATTTAATTGCATTGATGTACCATTTAATTAAAAAATTGGCATGGACAGACAAATTGCTTACTTGGATTAACATAAGATGCTACCATACTCACGCATTCTCAAAGGGCAAAACAACACAGTATTGCCAGAATTCCCAGAACTCACCACTGCCACCTCCAGCAAAACGAGGTCGCCGCATATGTTGTTTTTTTGTGGGATTTATAAAGACCAAAATACCCTTTTGATAAATTTAAAAACATTAACAAAAAAATGCCATCTTTGTTGGAGTTGCAGAGGCTCCATGGTGGTCAAACAGCAATGCCAGAGGCAATGACGGACGCGTCAATAGATCGAACAGAAGACAATGCCGACAAGGAAGATAAGCATGAGCCCTTCTATACTTGCTCTGTTCGTCCGTCAATCTGGAGTTGCCGTGAAGCTCGAGAGTGGTCGAGAGAGAGCCCTTCACAATAGCGTTCCTCCATAGCTCACCACCTTGTTATTTTGCCTTCCTTTTTCGTAGCTTGGAGCACATTTCGACTTAGATCTATGAGTCGTTCACCGTGCTGAAGAAAAAAAAAATCAAGGGTTGTACTTTGCTGAATACGGCTGTTAGAGTTATGGCCGAAATAGAAAGAGGAGGGTAAGGGTTGTGGCCGACGGCAGAAGAACGACGACAACGGAGACTGAAGGCTCATATTGATGACGGCGGAGGCAACTGGAGAAAAACAAATGGCGGCTGATCGATAAATTTCAATGATAAAGTTTGAGGGTATTTTGGTAATAAAGCTCCCATTCCCTTGCAAGTATCCTATTTCCATAACTTAGGTTAAGGAAACAACTCTTCCATTGACTAAGGGAAAGTTATCTCCAATGACCTCTACTACCACATACCAAACTTACAACTCATGTTTTCCGTTGCCGTTTCTCCTCATGCCACTGATTCCACTACACCGTGTAAATGTATAATAGAAGAAATCACCATGTAATTTGAACATATTTAAATATATATATATATATCTGAATTTTATTATAAAGAGAATTCTCACACCAAAGAAAAAAAAAAAGTCAGATAACTTTTTAAAAAAATATTGAAAAATTATACTTTTGGTTTCATTGTTTCACTTAATTTTTAATTTGCTCGGCATAGTTTAAATAATTATAAATTTTTCTTTATTATTTTATTTTTATAATATTTTATCTTATAATAAAATAATTTTGCTTCATTATTTATTTTGTCTCTTTTATTAGTGTAAATAATAAATATTTAAAATATCAAAATAATATGTGATTAATTACATAAGACAATTTAATATAATGCTAACATAATTTTAACAGAATAAATTTAAGAATTATAAACTAATCATAACCCAATTTATAAATTTTAAAACTGAGACAAAAAAATAAATAAATAAAACTATCAAGATTTAAAATAAAATTTTCTCAAAAATATTTAGAGGATAATGAAATTGCCAAATTGGACAACGGGAAGAAACACACCCAAATGTGGGTCACGAGAGCTTATTCTAAACCCTAACCCCTTTCCTTCTAGTTTTCTCTTCCTGCGACCCATCGAACTCCAAGATGGCTTCACGCAGGCTCTTGTCATCGGTGCTCCGATCATCCCTTAGTCGATCTCCGTTCGGGTCACAGTTTACGATCTCGAACGGTCGCTTCTCTTCCTCGAATGTTTCCCGTCGTATGTACTCTATCGATGTAAGCCTCCATTTCATTCCCTTACTTAGAAAATTCATTGATTCATTTCGATCTGATGGCGCTGCTGTTTAGTAAAATACGTAGAAGCGACGATCTTTGCATTTTTATGCTGCAATGGAAATGTTGATTTACAGAATCGTTAACTATTTAGTGTTACAAAAATGTATCATACTTGTTACTTTGCTCTTTGATGCAAACTGATATTGCTGTAGACATTTGTAGTTGTTATAGATTACAATGTTAACTTCAGCACGTCATGATATTACTGGCATTTGTGCTAGCGTTATTCAGTGGCTATATGCTTCTTAATTTACTGATCTAACAGCGCGACTGTGTTATGTGTTCTCTTCGGTGCTTGGCAAATTGCTTTTTTTTTTTCTTCTTTTTTTTTTTTAAAAAAAGAAGTAAACCACAATTTATGAGATTCAAATAGAATGGATAGCTCTTCTGCACTAACTAGTTTCATACGGCTTTTGCTTGCTTTGTTCTGTTTCAAGTTTTTCTTTGTTCGCATCTGGATTGAGGATTTCTTGTTCACCAACAAAATTGCACCTTCTTCTCTTGCTAATACAGTTTCTTTTTATTAAAAAAGATATATGCTTTGTTATTTCGTTCTTGTTACTTCTGCTTGAGTAAATGACTAAATTAAATACAACATAAGAGATTAGAGCCCTTTTGAGTGATATGTTGCTAGTACTAATGACCAGTTCCTTATGAAATAATAGAACCTTGGATTTTTTACTTTGATTAATGGATATCTGCTGCCATCATAATTTCTTCAGCAGACTAGGATATTCCCCCAGACTCTGGCACTCTCAAGATTTGAGTCCAGTAATGGTTTAGCATCAATACTTGGAGATTCTAGACTGAGTTTGTTTCACCAGGCTGCTGCACTTGTACCTTGTTTCCCTTCCCGGTTCATGTCAACCCAGATAAATTCTGTTGAATCTTCTCAAGATAGTTCTGCTCCTGTTTCTGAAGTGCCTCCACGCATTAAATTTAAGAGATTAGATAAAACTGCTAAGAACATTATGCAGGCATGTAGCTACTCTTTACCCTTTTAAATCAGAACATTTTATTTTATGTTTTGTTATAAAAATTTCTGATATCATCCCATGTAGATTTTAGATAAGGAAGCAGTAGAGGAAGTCAGAGCACAGAGGGAGTTACCTGATATACAGCCAGGTTATATCGTGCAACTCAAAGTGGTGAGACAATTTGATTTAAAGATTGATAAATAATTTTGCTTTCTCTGGATCTTGTTCAAGATATTAATGATATTTTCCTTATTATCTGGTATAACAGGAAGTTCCTGAGAACAAGCGTCGTGTTTCAATTATAAAAGGCATTGTTATTGCAAGGCGTAATGCTGGTCTTAATACTACATTTAGAATTAGGAGGCTGGTGGCAGGGGTTGGGATTGAGTCTCTCTTCCCACTGTAAGTACTAACTTCTCAGTTTTTAACTGAATCTGCCTGCAGACACGCTGCTTTGTACAGTTAAAGTGGCATTCTTTTTTGCTTAAAGCTTTGTGCAATGTATGGTAGGTATTCACCAAACATAAAGGAGATAAAGGTGCTTGAGAAGAAGAGAGTTAGGAGGGCCAAACTCTACTACCTCAGGGAGAAAATGAATGCACTAAAAAACCAATGACAAGGTTCATCCTGGTAGGAATTTTTGATAATTCAAAATTAAGTTGTACTTTGTATGTGCTTGAGGATACAACTGCCTGCAGCTGTTTCATTATTGGCGGGATTTCACAATATAGTTTTATCTTCAATCTTTTGAGCCTGCAGATGTTTTGGGGAGGCAGTATGTCAGAAATTTTATTGAGATGCACTCATGTGGGAATATCATATTTTAAAAATTTTCGCAAGGAGTGTAAAGATCTTTCCCCTATTGCAAGGATTTTATCCAGGCTTTTGCTAATGTTATGATAAAAATGCATCAGCAATGTCTCGGTAGGTTTCATTGTAATTGCTGATTAAGAAACTGCAAATTGCTGTCGAAAACATGGTGGATCTCGAGGTGAATAAAAAGCTCATTTATTTTTTGTCGTTTCAAAAGCATATTAGATTGTGAGTAAACCATATCTTTGTACTGATAGATCACACTCTTGCTTTGTCCTCCACGTATGTTTATTTCAATTTAATGCCTCATTTAATAAAAAACTTTTAATATTGTCTTTTCTTTCCATCTTTTGTCCGTAGATTATGTTAAATTTAATAGGATGTTGTTAACTCACTTGGCACACACTCAGTTTGCATCAGTTAAAAAGCCTTAATTAGGAACCTTAATTTCATGAAATTTGTGGAACTAGATTTTAAGTGTGTTCCAGCTGCGATATAACAAGTGCTAATAGGCATGTTTTAATTTTTACAACATTAAATGCATTTAAATGAATGAGGAAAAAATTGAAAGAATGGATATGGATAATTATACTGGAAGCTCACAGTTATGAGAGTGATGAAAATAAAGTTTTTACTTTAGATTTTCTCAATTTGTTTGGTTCTATAGTTGTTAAATTTGCATGCCTTCTTAGCTCACAAATTTTGTCACTTTAATTTGGATTTGTATGTGGTTTGCTGCTACATTTTATAGTATCGGCTGGTGGTGATGCGGTCGTCTTTGCGAGTTGATTATATTTATGTTGTTCCAATGATTTTAAAACTCACTGTTCTATTTAAACATATGGTGATGCGGTCGTCTTTGCGAATCGATTATATTTATGTTGTCCCAATGATTTTGAAACTCACTGTTCTATTTAAACATTTCAACTCAGTATTTGATCGCTACACGATCGATCTTAGGCATGGAAGTGATATTCCTTGTGAAAATTCTCTTTCCCCACGGAATGAAATTTCCCTTGGGCAAGATGAAGCCCACGTATTAGCAGTTGAGTTTATATGAATTGATCGAGAAGCTACGTGACATGTTCACATGATTCTTAATATACTCGGCTTTACATCAGAATCTTAAATTATTATATATTTTAAGAGACATGAGATAATTGTGATTTGTGAAAATCCTATGCTTAAAATAATCCAAATTTCTTTGCAAGAAAACATTCAACTCGACCTCTGATTTCTCTGCGATTTCGTTTTGATTGCTACATTTGGAAATTTGGACAATCATGTGTTTGCTTTTCCATCTTCAACTAATTGAGTGTCAAAGTCCTGACTCTAGACCAATTGGTCTACTACGCCTTACATGAAACAACCCAAAAAGAAGCACCAATAGATATATGTCATCATATAGATATGATGACACAATAAAATATAAAATATTTAATATGATATTAACAAAATAATTTTATATTTATTATGGCATCAAACATATACCATATGTAAAACTTTAGAATATGGAGTGTGACATATTCTAAAGTCTACAAAGTTTACTTTAGAATATTACTTCGCTGGTGGCATGGCATTTTGGACCCGTCCTTTTCATTTTTCATACGTCCAATCTTTTCTTCTTCTTTTTTGTCTTTTTGGGATAATCAACCCCGTTTTCCTCGGCCTCGAAGACCAACGTTCAAATTAAGTTTTGCGTAGTCCAATGCATATGAGAAGAATTACCGAAGGAGGACATTAGGAGTTAGGGCAAGGTTTCCATGCGAGCTTGCCACTTTGGCTGCATTAAATTTACCATTTGTTGTTTCTCTCTCTAATATGAAATAAAAGTGAAAAACAAAATACAACGGCTTTCTTATAGTGACATTTACCAACGGAAATTAATTAAATTATGCTGAAATAAATTGTCTTTTCAGATTTTCTCAGTTAAGTTTTTAAATTAAAACAAATTTTTTGTCATTCATTTTCAATTACATAGACCCGACAATTTACTTTAGGAGAAAAATATACTTTTAGTCTTTCACTTATCATAAAAGTATCATTTTGGTTATTCAATTATTAAAATGGCCAAAATCCTCACTCATTGAGAAATATTACACTTAATCCCCCACTTTTTAAAAATATAACAAATTCAGTCATTTAAATTTAGGGTTTATAGTTAGCAGAGGGATTAAGTTTAGTAAATTTTTAAAAGTGGAGACTAAGTGTGACATTTTCTAATAAGTGGGGACTATTTTGAGCATTCCAATAAATGAGGGACTAAAATGATACTTTTATGATAAGTGGGGGACCAAAAGTGTATTTTTCTCTTTACTTTAAAGTAATTGTGCATAATTGATGATTGACATTTAAAAGTTAAAAATCAAAATTAGTAACTTTTAGAAATTAAAAGTGGTAAATAATTAAAATTTTAATAAAAAAAGCTTATAGTTGGCACTTTTACTCGCTTTGTCCATTGTTGCTCCTCTGAGTAACATCACTCCAAATCAGCCTATCAATTTCAACCAAACCCTAGTTTCAAAAGCTAGGAATTTTGAAGCAGGATTCTTTAGCTTTGAGAATTCACAAAGGCTATACTTTGGTATATGGTACCACACTATATCTCCTAGAAAAGTTGTTTGGGTAACCAATAGAGATACCTCACCTAAGAACTCCTCCTCATGAGGAGTTTTCAAAGTTGATGAACAAGGAAATCTTGTAATACTTGATAGCTCTAGTGCTAAAATTTGGTCCACTAATGCATCAACAGCTTCCGAAAATCATGTTCTTTTGCTATTGGATTCTGGAAACCTTGTTGTAAAAGATGGAAATAACTTGGATAACCTTTTATGGTAGAGTTGATCCTAGTGATACTTGGCTTCCAAGAATGAAAGTTGAGAGCAACTTAATAACAGGTGAATACAAGTCTTTAACATGTTGGAGAGACACAGAAGATCCTGACCCAGGTGAGTTTTCAATATTTATAGGCACTCATGGTCTTCCCTAACTAATTACCAAAAGGGGAAGTATATACAGTACATACTAAGTTTATGGTGATTTGGATTAAGTGCATTTAGGGTGAAATATATAGATCTAACGGTTGAGATTGAAGGAAATGTGCAATTAGAATGCACGATCTCCAAGCTTTGATCTAACAACTTAAATTAAAGAATTGTGTGATTCAATGATGCACCGTTCCCTTGGCAAACTGTAGCAAATCCATATTCGATTCATGAAATGGCCTTCTTTTCACTAAGGTTCCTTGGCAGAGATTATAACATTTCTTTAACTACTCTTTTTTGTGTTAACTAAGAAAGAAGTCTATTTTGAATATGATCTCTTAAACATATCAACTATTATGAGATATGTGTTAAGTCCATCAGGCTTTATGAATTGTTTCAAATGGTCAGACAAGACACATGATTGGGAGTTTCTTGCATCTAGTCCCACAATTAGTATGATATTTATGTTGTATATGTCTAAATTCAAATTACAATGCTAATAGCTATCCTATATGTGATTGCTTAGAGGGGTTCATAACTAAGTATAGAGAAAAATAGGAATCATTAGACTAGTCAAATGGGTGTGTCAGGAGAATGAGCCTGAGTTGTGATAATGGAGATAGGTTTCTTAAGTATGTTGGAATGAAATTACTTGATACTTCTTCTCCATGGTTTGACGGAACATAAGACTTAATAAATGTATGGCATTGTGTTTGAGAAACTACTCTTGCATAGCATATGCTACTTTGGATGTTAGAGATGGAGGAACTAGTTGCTTGCTTTGGTTTTATGATATTATGGACATGAGAAAACATACTTTTGCAGGACAAGAGATTTACATACAAGTGGTTGCTTCTGAGATTGGTGCTTCTATTTTTTATCCATCTTTCTTTTGTAATTCAAAATGGGACAAATACATAAATCTTCAATCTTTAGATGACCCTCTTTTGTTAAAAGTTGTGTATAAACATAAAACTTTGAAGACAATTCTTATGAAAGAATATTATAAATTGTAGATGACTTTATCACATGATCACTAAAATAATTTATGAATAATAGAAATGGCATTTGTTGGAATCATGGAATGTTAGCTCTTTTCCATGACATATTTATGGAGCAAATTAACAATTTGGTTATTGAATTGTTAAGTCTCTATAACTTTAGGGTCCAAAAATTAGTTAGTTTTTTAAAAATGACAAACTCATTGCTTATTAGTCATTTTATCAAGTGATTTAAAAATATATTTTATTGAGTAAAAAATTTATTTTTTTCAAAGACTAACATGTGTATTAGGGAAGATGGACATTATCAATTGGAGGGACAATTACATAAATCTTTAACCACAAGGGGTAGACTCTGATAGTAGTCTACCACATTAAGTGCTCTCCTTTCAACTTCAGAAGTTAGAGTTACATTTTCTTTGAAAGTCTTTCTAAACAATGAGAAGAAGACATACATTATCAATTAGAAGGATGAAAGTGGAAAGAATGAGAAGAAAGACATAGACTTACCCATCATTAATTTATCAACCATTGCTAATGCCACTAATAACTTCTTTGCTTGTAACATATTGGGAGAAGGTGGATTTAGACTAGTTAACAAGCTGACATGATTATATTTAAAGTTAATACCTTATGCTTCACCATTTAGACAAATTTTCTTTTGTATAAGAATTATATGGATTTGATTATTATGATGCACTACCAAATGGAAAAGAGATTGTTGTCAAAAGACTATCCAAGAGTTTTGTATAGGGATTGAATGAGTTCAAAAATGAAATTGTGTTAATTCCCAATCTTCAGCACCAAAATCTTGTAAAGATTCTTAGGTGTTGGATTCAAGATGATGAAAGGCTCTTGATATATGAATTCATGCCCAATAGAAGCTTGGACTACTTTATCTTTGGTTTGAGAAATTCTTACATCCTAAATCTTATTTTCTCTAACTAGGAACATTTAATCATAAATAAGCTTATATTTTAATTCCTAAAAGATGATTGTGCTAGTTTTTTAGTCCTTGAAAGATAATTTTTACTAAATTATTTCTAACATTTGAAATACACATCAAGTTAATTTTGCCTTGAGTCTTATCAACTTTATGTTGACAGAGTTGCTTAAGTGAATCAAATTTTTTACGTCATAAAATATTGGTTGTAAAAGTAAATTGCTAGTATCTGTTAAGGACTAAATTGATGGCACAAAAATTTTTCAAGAATCAAAATTATAGTATACTCTTAAATTATTATTATGGTAACTTTATAAAGGAACATGTTATATCAAACTAGAAGCAATTTATTGGATTGGAATAAGCGCTTCCAAATTATCAGTGGCATTGCTTGAAGACTTCTCTATCTTCACCAAGATTCTAGATTAAAGATCATTCATAGAGATCACAAAACTAGTAATATTCTTTTGGACAATGATATGAATCCAAAAGCATCTTACTTTGGATTGGCAAGAAAATTTCAAGATGATCATACTAAAGCCAATACAAAACAAATTGTGGGAACTTGTGAGCATAATTATACATAATTCAATTACTTTATGTTGCATAGTGATAATTTAACTTGAATGGTTTCAATATTCTCTACTCATATTTTGCAGTGGTTACATGCCTCCTAAGCATGCAATTTATGGATCCTTATCGGTGAAATCTAATGTATTGAGCTTTGGTGTTATTGTGTCAAAGATCATTAATGGGAGAAAGAATAGAGAATTTTGTGATCCATATAATTAACTTAACCTTCTTGGATATGTAAGCTTAATGACTATAGAGTCCAGTCATGTATTTGTATTAATATTCGTGCTTATGAAGTCTTATCTTTAATGACTTGTTTATTAATTGTCTAGCCTTAATTTCTCATTACTTACATTTGATTTAACCCTCAAGTTTATTTAAAACAAACTTGAATTTGAATATCCCTTAAGCATGGAGGCTATGAAGTGAAGTGAGGCCATTGGATCTAATGAAGGAGTTTATAAGTGACTCTGTGAGTGAGGTCGAAGTAGTGAGATGCATTCACCCAGGGCTTTGGTATGTACAAGAGAGAAAAAGGATAGACTAGACATGTCAAGTGTGGTGTCCATGTTGAATGGTGAGAAACCATTGGCAAAGCTAAGCTACCTTGCATTCTATCCCCACCAACAAACTTCTTTGTTAGCCAATCTTGCACTTAGTTCACCATACTATATATCCATCATCTTATGCTAGGTAGATGATTATTGAATTAATCTTAAGTTTCTCTTAATTGTTTTTAATCATAGTCCCTTAAAGTTACTTCTATAATTGATTACATTAATTGTGTTGATAAAAATTATATAAAAAAATATTAAGAAAAATATCATTTTGGTCCTTTACTTACCCCAACATTATCACTTTGGTCCCTCACTTATTGAAATGTTCAAAATAGTCCCTTATTTTTTTTTATAAAAAAAAAATATCATATTTAGTTCCATAAATTTAAAATTTAGGTTTTGATAGAGTGACTAAATTTGTAATTTTTTAAAAAGCGAATAACTAAGTGTGATATTTTTCAATTAATGTAGGATTATTTAGAACATTACAATGGGTGAGGGATTAAAAATGATAATTTTGTGATAAGTAAGAGATTAAAAAATAATTTTTCAAATAAAATTATTGTTTAATAATCTTTCGATGTGATTTTTTTTTTTTAATGTAAGACAACATGAAACAAAAAGATATACAAAATGGAGTAACCCTTTAGTGAGAAAAGGTAAGATTAGAGAGAAAAAATACTGTAGTGGAAGCATGTTACTTTGATCTTCTGTCAAGTTACTTACAGATTCTTTTTGTCCATTCTGTCTTACTTCACTGTTTCATCTTCCTATGCAAACTACAACATTGTAGACCTTCATCTTGCCCCTTTACTAATCACTCCCTACTCTAGTCTTTCAAGTTGTCGGCATGACATTTCATGCCAAAAACCTTCTACCTTTTATAAACACCACCTCTAAGGATCGCTTTACGTGCCTTCACATCCTTAAGCTTAGTCGCCATTTTACCTCTACCTCTTAACTCGCCGATAAGTCCTCTGTGTTGTATCCTCTTCTCTACATGGTGTATCACATCCGTCACCACTTTCCCTAGCTCCTTATTTGTTGCCTCCCTTATGCTTAAACCCTTTACTTGGAATGACTGGTGTGACCTTATCTAACTTTTTCTACTTCTTTTACCGCTCATCTTCCTACTTGTATTAACTTACTTTGCTTTTCTTTTTTTGATTAATTGTTCATAGACCTTCTAATGGTTTACTTATCTCATGGATCATCAGAGACCCCTCACTCGTATATTCAACTGGGTTGACAGTAACTCATCAGGCCTAGATCAATCTGATTCCTCAAGGACTCTAGCAGTTAGCAAGGATTTTCTAGTTACCACATTATAGTCCTTACTTTAGCTTTTGCGAAAACACCATTAAACAATTTAAGGAGTTCTAGCACACTTGCTTGATAGCCATATTGGTAGATGACAAAACCCTACTTATGCATAGATTGGATTCGGCCTTACACAGAGTTTGGAAGCTCCAAGACAACTTTTAAGTTATGCAAAGGGACAAAAACACTTATGTTATTGCATTTCAGAAAGTAGAGATTAGGCTTTCGTCTTACGCAATTGCATATGGTTGATCATGAACTTGTTAATGGTCATGGAAAAGTGGCGTTCTAATGTGATATTAAGAGAAATCTCTTTATACAGAGTGGCCATTTGGGTTTAGTTTTGGAGACTTCTGTTAGAGTAACACAATAAGGAGGTAGCCAAAACTCTTAGGCACATGATAAAAGAGTTAATGGAAGTGGATAGATGATTCTTTTACTTAAACAACCTTCAACTTATATAAGTTTTATACTCAGTGGATCACGCACTGCCTATGCTAAATGCTATAAGAGTGAAGCTTAACAATAGGAGAAGAATTTAGGTAGATTGCAGATTTAAAAGGATTTTTTGAACATGTAGGTAGTGTAATAGGATTAGGCACCTAGCAAAAGATTGCTATTGGAGCTTAGAACACATTTGTGAAGCTCAAGAAGAAATTAACACAAAGAATTCAAATGAAAATGGATGTAGACTTTATCAAGGACTTCTAATTTCCTTTAGTCTCTAGCAATTCTATGGATTTTAGAAGCAAGCGTTTCACACATTGTTCAACTAAAATAAGGTGAATGGAAACACAAGAGGAGGGTATTATTTTGTACATGTTAAAGAACTATATGACAAGCATGAAGTAGAAGACAACAATCCTAGGAATATCATTAGTGTAAGGGAGGACTCCTTCCCATCTGATTCATCTAATGAACCTAGAAATGAGAATGTAACTTCAGATTACTAGAATGCTGAACAGAATCACAACACAAACTAACCTGGTGCCCAAGACCTTAAAAATGCCATTGAAAATGACCCTATCACACCAGACTTTTACTACCAAAATGAAGATCTCTAAGAACTTCAGAATGTACCAATGAAGCTCTACCATGAGTGGAACACATAAAACCCAATAGCTAATGACCTCCTTAACTTTTTTTTATGCTAACTTAGATTTTGATTGCTACAAGGTTAACCTCAGTTTAGGATAATTCACTGCTATGGAATGAACAAGCATACCTCATACAAAACACTTTGAGAGTGACCCTCATAGCCATGCCAGCCTTATCTTTCTAGCCTTTAAGTCATAACCAGCCTTATGACCTTCATTACTCCTCATTTCTTGCACTTTGATCTTTCTGTACCACAAAATCAATCGTTTTAACATGCCTCCCATCTCCCTATTCAACCTCTTGCATAACTCGGATACCTTTCCCCTCTCTTCGTCCGTAATGTTCATTTTGTTCTATGACTTCTCCCCAACTTGTGCCACCTTTGCCACCTTATACTTTTGCTGGTAATCTATTACTCATATTTTAGAAGATCGCAAACTTATGAGGGCCTTTGCTAATGTCAGTCTCCTAATCAAGCTTAAAGATGGTCTTTCCTTACTGTGGCAACTTTGGCCACTTGGCAATACTAAGATAAATACTATATCTTGGATGCCCTTACTTAACCTTCATTCTTGTAGATGTTGACTTAGTGGAATGGACTCTTATTAACAAAAGTTTCTGCCATCTCCTTTACCAACACTACATAAGAGAGTAAATGCTACTCGTGGAAAAAAAACCTACTTTCCTTCGTAAGGGACGACTTGATTTCGATGGTCCTTGCACCATTTGTCCTTAATCTTCAAGAGGAAGTGCAAAGATGTGGACTGGTTTGTGAAGAGGATAACTCTAAAGCTCAACTTGAGTTGCCTCTATAAAAGAGGAAGAATGATCACCTTGCTTAACTCTACACAAAAAAGAAAATGCTCAAACATGTAGTAGTACAACGAATGATGACGTACCCCTTCTGCCTAGCCTCAACTCCTTTTGTCCAAGGGTTTATGAAGCTAGCCACATAAAGCTTCCCCGAAAGCCATGATTAACTTAAGTTAGAACTATCATGGTTTGAAGAAAACTACGATAGTTCAAAGATTGAAAATCCTTTGTGTAAATATCATCCTTTTGCATTTTTTCTTTCAGAAACTAAGATTAATGTAGATATGTTAATTAATAAAATGACCATTCTTGGGTATCTTAATGTCTATGGCTACAACTCGAAGGGTAAAAGCGATGGAAATCTTATTGCATGAAAATATAGTTTTAACTACATAATTAAAGATTACACACCAAATTGGATTCACATCAAAGCCCTGATTGACAATAAGGAAACATACATAACCTTTATTTATGGTTGCCCTAAACTAATGAAAAGGAAATATATGTGGGATTGGATTAAAGCCCTAAGAAAGAACATGAACTCTTTATGGCTTCTCATAGGTGACTTCAATTAGGTTTACCACCAGGAGGACAAGCTTAGTAGCTATTGTGCTCTCCCAAGAGCTTTTAAGCTTCAAGATGCACTAATTAGGGATGTTACACTAAACTCCTACTCCTTGAGAGACATTAAGGCTTAAGGGCAGTGGTACACATGGATGAATATTAGATTAGATTATTAAAGGGTATAGTCAAGACTAGACAAGGCCTACTATAATCCACAATGGTTAATAACCTTTCCTCCCAATAGTGGCTTCAAATCACTCCTACATTGTTATGAGTACAATGAGCCTAGCCAACATAAAGTGTAAGAAGCTTTGTAGATTTGAAAACTTTTGGACCCTTTATGATGATTGTAAGAAAATTGTTGAATCTTCTGTGAATGTGACACAGAGGATACCCCAGCTTCATGTTCTACAGGAAGCTTACTTTTACCATGACAACTCTCTAGAATTAGAACACTAACTCAATTGGTAACTAGAAAGGAAAAATCAACATTTTGGAAAATTCTCTTCAAAGTCTCTAAAAGAACATAGAAGATCTTCCCAGGCTTTCTTTAAAGAAAGAGATAACACGTAATCTAGATTTCCTCTATGATTGCAAGGAAATCCTTTGGGCACTAAGAGCAAGATAATCGTAGCTAATATAAGGAGACAAGAACATTAAATATTTTCACACCTTGGTCTCTAAGAAAAAAGTAAAAAAAATGCTCAGAGTCATGGATGACATGGGAAAGTGGATTAAGGGCCAACTAAATATTAAAAGAACCTTTGGAAACTTCTTCAATGATTTCTACAATCAAGTAGATCTTAAAGAAAACCTGCTGGAGCACCTTAACTCTATGGACATCCCTGAACTTTCACCTTATCATATTGATATCCTACAAAAGTTGATTGGAGAAGAGGAAGTCAAATGGGTAGTCTTTAGTATGAACCTTGATAATCCCTTGGGGCCAGATGGTTTTAATGCCAGATTCTATCATCATTACTGGGAGTGGATTAAGGCTAACATGATTGTGATGGTCAAACATTTATTTAAAGAAGCACATCTCCTATGAAGCTTAAATAAAGCAATAATTGTCCTTATACCTAAAAATGATAATCCCAAATCAATCAAGGACTTTAGGCCCATTAGTCTTTCTAATGTCACTTATAAAATCATCCTTAAGGTACTTAGTGGCAGGCTTTAGGAAGTTCTGGAAGAATATATATCCCAATTCCAAACAGTCTTCCTCAAAGGTAGATTGATCACTGACAACATCATAGTGGCTAGAAAAATTCTCAATGTCATTAAAAAAAGGAAACATTAGGGAAAAAGGCTATGTGCACTAAAACATGATACCTTAAAAGCCTTTAATAGCATTTTGTGGAAATTTCTAGAACTAACCTCATCATAATGAAGTTTCCCCATAGTTGGATCCAATTCATTTCTTAGTGTCTCAATTGTCTCCTATTAGATCATGATCAATGGCAGTTAAACACCCAGCATAGCCCCAATAGAGGCCTAAGGTAAGGTGACCCTTTTTCTCCCTATTTATACATTATCTGTGCAAATGTGCTCTCATGTCTAATATTGGAAGAAGATAAGTCTAAGCTTTGGAAATGAGTAAAAATAAGCAGGCCATCTAACCTGATATCACACATGATGTATGCGGATGACATTTTCTAGTTTTTTAAGGAAAATAATGAATCATATGAAGTAGTTAAGGGCACCATAAATGACTTTTATTCTCTGGCTGGAATTAAAACATACATGAACAAATCCTCTATGACGTTTAGTCCCAATACTCTCAATCTTTTTAGGAAAATCTTGGCTAACACACTGGGAATAAGATCCACTAATACTTTTTGTAAATACTTAGGAGCTCATATTGGCCTAGGGAGGAATAAATCCAAAATTTTCCATGAGATATTGGACGAGGTAGATAGGAAACTATAGACCTGGAAATCCACACTCTTTTCCCAAGCTGGGAGATTAACCCTTATTTAATTTGTGATCAACTCTAGTCTTGTTTATGAATTCCCCTGTATCAACCTTCTAAAAAAATATTATTCAATGATTGATTCCAAACTAGCGAATTTCTTCTGGGGCTTTAAAGATCAAAAGCCCAAAATGCATCTGGCTAATTGGAAAACATTGTGCCTACCTATTGACAAAAGTAGTCTAGGAATAAGGAGCACCAATAGTTTCAATCAAGTGCTTCTAGCCAAGTAATCTTGGAGGATTCTTAGAGCCAAACCAGATGAATTCATTCCTTCCATTTTAGCAAACAAGTATTGCAGCCTCATTAGAGGATAACTCTTTAATTATCTGAATCCATCATGGATCTAGAAAGGAATTAAAAAAAGCAAAAACTGGATCACATCTAACCTAAAATGGAAGTTAGGTATGGGAAAGGACATCCCCCTTAAGCATCCTTTGTGGTGCAAAGCTAAAAGTAGTGTTAACAACAACCATCCAAGGGTAGCAGATCTTCTAAATGAAAACATCACGAGAGCAGACAAAACAAAAATTACTTAGTTTTATGAGGATAATGAGAAGAGACTCATTTTACATAACCCAATATCCCTCACTCGAGTTTTTGACAAACTAATCTATGTGGGAAATAGCAAGGGAGAATACATGGTCAATGATGGCTATTCAATGCTTAGTAGGGAGATAGATTGAGCCAGTTGACCTAACCATTGGAAAATGTTATGGAAAATCAAACTCCCTCTCTGGATCCTAAATTTTGCTTGCAAGCTCCTTTCAGAAGCATTACCTATTAATGACATATTGCAATGACATCATCTCAATAATTAAGACACGTTTCACTTATGCAAAAGGGCAAAGCATTCTACAAACCATCTTTTTATTCTATGTCCTTTCACAAGGGCAATATGGTTTGCTTCCCCTTTAGGTATTAGAGTAAATATGATACATCCCCTTGACCCTTCTCACTAGCTTAGAATTTGGCTCTCACAAGATCACCACTCCCTTGGTGCACTTAAAGGCCTTATAGAATTCTTAATCTAAGCATTTTATGTCATTTGGCACACTAGGAATCACGTCATTAATTCTGGACACAATTAAACCCCTTTGACACCATGGGAGAGATTTGTAGAATTATAAATAAATACAATCATACATGGAACCTAGCTCTAAAGTCTTAAGTGGTGACTTGAAGCCAAGCATGGGCCTTCCCCTTCCAAATCAACCGAGATAACTCAAGATGGAAGATCACTTGCTAGTACATGAGAATAAACATAAGGAGTAGAACCAAATTCTTCCACATTTCTATTTCTCTCAATGGCTCTCAAAATTGGACATGGAAGGACCAAGAATATCACTCAAGGCGAACCTTCACCCACTGTGCCATTAGACACACCCTGTTTTGGATAACCTCATGTGAGGAATGGCCTCACCCAAGTTTTGTGAACTTTAGTCCTTTGCTTCATGGACGAGAAGCAATCTTGGCCCAAGTAGAGACATTGAAGAATATACAATCATTAAGAGCGATATTGACAACCTTATGAACAGCTTCCATAGCTCCAAGATTAGCTTTGTCCCAGCATGAGGGAGGAACAACTGGAAAAAGGTTCTTCATCTAACAACAAAATCTACAACCAGGACCTACTACCATTTCCCATTTCTAATATTTTCATTTTGCATCTTTTGATGTGATTGTTATTCGACAATGTGACATATAAATTGTGATATTTTTTAATATTTGAGATTTTGATTTGATAAAAATTTTAAAATCACTTTTTTTCTTAGAGGACAGGGCATCAACAACCATAAAGAGAAAAAAATTCTCCTAAATTAAATGTCATGTCGTTAATTGTTGTATAACGGTCTTGACTTTGGTAACTTGTATTGGTGATGAAAGTTACATTAGAGTGTTACAGTAAGATTTAGATGTCTTGGGCATGAAGGATTGAATTGAAAAAGAAATAAGTTTTCAAAGGCCGCGACATTAATTCACTGGATACAAGGTACTGATTGTAAACTTCAATATTAGTGAGAGGTTGGAAATTTTTATTATTTCTTTGGCCAGTAGGTAGCTTTTCTTTCCATTATTCTCAAATTACGAAGTTATATGCATGCTTGTGATCCCGAAATAGACAAGTCTGAAGTTTTAAAACTTTTCTGTGTAAAATTTAAAGAAAGCAAAAAAAAAAAAGTAAGTAGAGAGGGAAAAAAAAAAGGCTTGATAGATTCACTATCTTCTGTGATACTATCTCTGAAATTTTTAAAAAATAAAAAAATACGAATGATCCATCTTCCAAAAGAGATGGGTTAAAATATGCGTTTCTTACTATTTTCCACTTTTTCATACAACGAGCATTTCAGAACAATGGCCTCTCTCCACTGGGATGTAAACAGATTCATGCGTGCATGACTTTTTTAGAGCTAATTATAAAATGAAAAATCAAAATACATTGAATTTGAATTGTCCATAACAGTAAGAATCCAGACAATTATAGCTGTATGTATCTAATTCTACAATTTGCATTTGACCGTAGCTGGTTCCACTTAACATTTTCTTTATAATGACAGTTAACTAAGTAATAGATACGTTTCGACTTAATGTAGACAAATTATATGGACTATGCATTAGACCTTTTTTTAGAAGTTTGGGATCTTTCTAGTCTAAACTCAATCAATATGACTCGAACTTATTTCTAATATCTGTCGTTTTAACTTTTAACCGATCTTTACACCATAATAATACAAAAATTTTTGGAAGAATTTTAATATTCTAATTTAAGTAGAACTATTAATTTTTTAAAATAAATGTCTTAAAGAAGATTATTATCTTAAAATAATGCATTATACTATTAGATATGAAACTGTGATCCGCAATTGACTTTATTTGGAGTGGGAGCTTTTACATATAAAAATTTAAATATAGATGTATTTAATAAAATTTGAATCATTAAATAAAAATTTGATAGAATAAATTATTAAAAATTATTTAAATTTTTTAACATTTATTAAAATTTAAACAAATCGATAAAAATTCAATAATCTAAATCCTTTCAAATTTATTATATTTGGAAACCGTCCCTCACGTATACATTAATAAAGGAAAAGTATTTAAAGGAAATAAATCATACATATTCTATCAAATATTTTAAAGAAATAAAGCACAAGTTTCTAAATGTTAACGATTCAAATATAGAGCACATGAATGAAAACTTTTAAACCACAAAATAATTAAATTTCTGATAATATCTTTTAAAATTATATTGGGATAACTAATTATATAATGTTTTAATATTTTACATATGTATAATTTATGTTATAAATAAAACATAAAATAAAATAAAGTTTTAAATAATAAATTTTAAAATTTTAAAATTTAAGAATAAAATAAGTAAAACATAAATTAACAAATTATTTATTTCCCAGTCCATTCAACTTTTGAGAATGAAGGTATTGAAGGTTTATACTAGAAACTTCCATGTAAGACCATGTAATACTGCCAGGACGCTACTTTCCCATTTCTTCATGGACGATTTTACCCTTGGTGATCTTCTGCGAAAGCCATGGCGACCTACCTTCCTTCTTCATGACATGATCTATAGCTTAGTTGTCTTCTCTGTATACACTCCTTCTTGGAAATCCCAATTCCCCTCCCTCTTCCGCTTTAAATATTTCCTTCCCCATTTCTAGTAGCATCCATCTCTCTCTCTCTCTCTCTCTCTCTCTGTTTTATCTGCAATGGCTGCTCAAAATCCCAAAACTCAATTCCAAGATTGTTTGCCAATCATGGCCGGCAAGCTGGGTGGCGATGGCTTGATAGACGAGCTCTGCAATGGGTTTAATCTATTAAAGGATTCCGATAAAGGGGTCATCAACTTCGATAGCCTTAAGAGGAATTCCGCTTTGCTGGGGTTACGTGGCTTGAGCGACGAGGATCTTTACTCTATGTTACGAGAAGGTGATTTTGACGGTGATGGCGCTCTGAATCAGTTGGAGTTCTGCGTCTTGATGTTCAGATTGAGTCCTGAACTTATGGAGGGGTCTAAATTGTGGTTAGAGGAAGTCCTTCAACAAGAATTCAAAGATTATTTCTGATTTTTATTTTTATTTTTTTGACGTTATATTTGGCAATTTTCCAATCCTTGTGAAAAGACAAATGGAAGAAGTAATCATGCCATTCAATGTATATCACCAAATGTATTGAATTATAATTTTCTGCCCAATGCTTGTGTGTTGGTCAAACTTGAACTGCAAATTTGGAGTTCAAAATTCTTTATGAATTTTCGTTATTTGATCTCTTTTGAACATTTATCTGATATTTGAGTTGGTTCAAGCCTTCATGCTTAAAGCTTATAATCTAAACTGGGTATCATCCACTCTGGATTAGCCAAATTGTAATTTTGGCTGATTGTAAGACGTGTTTTGAACCAAACAATGCTCTCGCTATGACGTTGTGTGGATGGAAATAGATCAAAGTTGGAATTCTTTCTATTCTGTACCAAGTGATATGTGCGATATATAGTCATTGTGGCCCATATGTCATTGCTTGAGAGGATTCATGCCAAAGTCTCCCAAAATTGGGATGCGACGGACTGGGCTTAAGGATGTGTTCGCAGTGAACCATGGAGTTGCAGGGTAAAAGGCAGATATAATTTTCTTAAATTTAGTGGGTTGAAATTGCGAGATACTACACATTCTTGGGTTAATGCAAGTATGACACTTGAGGAGTGCAAAGCCAAATGCTTGGAAAATTGTTCTTGTACTGCTTATGCTAATTCAGATATCAGGGAAGTTGGAAGTCTTTCTATTCTGTAACAAGTGACATATACGATAGATATGTCTTTGTGGCCCAAATGGAAACCAAATTATGGGCGAGACACAAGTATGCCAGTGCTTAAGGGATTCAAGCCAAAGTCTCCCAAAAATTGGGATGCGATGAACTGAACACAAGGATGTGTTTGCAGTGAACCATGAGTTGCAGGGTAAAAAACAGAGATAATTTTTCTAAATTCTGTGGGTTGAAACTGCAAGTATGACACTTGAGGAGTGCAAAGCCAAATGCTTGGAAAATTGTTCTTGTACCGCTTATGCTAATTCAGATATCAGGGGAGGAGGTAGTGGTTGTGCCATGTGGTTTGGTGATCTCATTGCTAGAAAGCAGATTTCAGATGCCTTCCCAAGATCTATATATTTGCCTTGCTACTCCTGAAAGAAGTACAGCCTTTTATTGATAATATTTTTTCATCATTTCTTGGGTGCTTAGCAACCTCTCATTGTTCTGTGCATTAATTGTTTGTTCATTTCTTCGTGTAGCTAAACATGCAGATGCTGATATAAATGAGATAAAGGTGATGGCAACAACTACCGACATTTTATCGGTTATTGTGATGCTTTTCAGTTCACTTTCTTTCACATTTACAGAAGTAGAAGCAATTCCAGGGTAAACATTCTCAGTGCCTTTCCTATTTCTTCTTTAGGGTCTCAAGGACAAGTTTTGAATAGAACATGATTGAGTAGCTTGTGATATACTTAAAATATTTATTTCATTTGGTTTACTTTATTGAAAACAGAGAAAGCCTTGTCAGTTAGGAATGATGAAGGCCATAAAGGAGATATAGAACTACCTTTCTATGACATTGCTATAACAGCTAGAGCTACTAATAACTTCTCAACTGATAGGAAGCTTGGCCATGGTGGTTTTGGACCTGTATACAAGGTAAGTATTGAATTAACCAACTAATAAGGGGAAAGAAGTAGCATTTATCTTACTATTTTCAATGTCACATATTCACAATCATTTAAAACAATGTAACTTGGTAGGGTGCAATGACAAATGGATAAGAAATTGTTGTCAAATGGCTTTCACAAAGTTCTCACCAAGGAATGGAATAATTTAAGAATGAAGTTATGTTGTGTGCCAAACACCAGCACCGCAATCTTGTTAAAGTTCTTGGTTGTTGTATTGAAGGGGAAGAGGAAATGCTCATATATGAATACATACCCAACAATAGCTTGGATTCATTTATTTTTGGTTTGTGTGGCTACTTCTATATTAGTTAGCAAATTTATCCATTTTTTTTATGCTTACATTACATAATTTGTTCATTAACTTAAATTTTATAGGTTCCATTACTCAAGTACTAAACTGGTCAATGTGCTTCCATATTATATTTGGAATTGCTCGTTGGCTTTTGTATCTTTATCAAGATAATAGAGGATTATCCATGAAGACCATAAAACAAGTAATGTATTATTCAATAATTGATTTGAACCCAAAAATCTCAGATTTTGACTTGGCAAGGATTTTTGGAGGAGATCCAATTCAACAAAATACAAATAAGGTAATCAGTACATAATTTGTATTTTTTAAAATTTTGTTGAATTGTATTCTTATACTTTATTAGAGTTAACAATGACTCATTTGAGACTTCTTCCCGTGGTTATATGACACCTAAATATGTCTTTGATGGACTATTTTCAATCAAATCTGACGAATTCAGTTTTGGAATATAACTACTGGAGATAGTGAGTAGAAAGAGAAACAAAAGGATTTCCTATCCAAACCAAAGTCTTAATCTTATTGGGCATGTATGTAACAAAGAACATAACTTCATTTTTCACTTCAATAATTTAGCATGTGATAGATGTTCTGAATTGTTGTAGGCATGGAGGTTGTGGATAGAGGGCATCCCACTAAAATTCATTGATGCAAATTTGGAGGACTATTGTAAATCAGAAGTATTGCATCTCATCTATATTGGTCTTCTTTGTGTTCAACAGCATCCTAATGATAGGCTAACATGGCCTCTATCATTATGATGTTGAGCAGTGACACTACCTTGCCTCAGCCAAAACATCCTAGTTTCCTTGTAAAAAATATTTTATTTAATGGAGAATCTTCTCCTGACAATTATATGCATCTTCAATCAACAAAGTATTTATTACTGAATTAGACGCCAGATAAAGGAATTTCTTACTCTTCTTTTTTATATCACAAGTTAGTTTTTCACTTATACCAAAACAAGAAGATGCTAATTGTAAACTAGAACTCTGGTAAATTAGGGGTCTAATTTCAACATAGCATGTTGCATATAACTTGTGCCGCTGAATGGTGTTCCTACTACTCATACCCACTTATTTATAAATATTATTTGTGCTCAACTTTTCGCTCTTATACATTAAATGATGAGAAAAGTTTTTTTGGCAGGCAAGGTTTTCCTCTGGTATGGAAGTAATAGTTCTCATCAAGGAATGCAAGAATTGAAGAATGAAGTTCAATGGTGTGCTAAACTTCAGCACCGCAATCTTGTTAAGGTTCTTGGTTGTTGTATTGAAGGAGAGGAGAAAATGCTCATATATGAATACATGCCCAACAAGAGCCTAGCTTCATTTTTTTTGGGTTTGTGTGGCTGTAGAAATATCAGTTAGCATATTTATCCAATGTTTAGGTTTACTTGCCATAACAATGTGTGTTCATTAACTTAAACTTTACAGGTTCCATTACTCAAAGTAATCTTCTAGATTGGTCAAAGTGATTCCATATTATATTTGGTATTGCTCGTAGACTTCTGTATCTTCATCAAGATTTTAGATTGAGAATTATCTACAGAGACCTTACACCAAGTAATATATTATTGTACAATGACTTGAACCCAAATAATTTCTAATTTTGGCTTGGCAAGAATCTTTGGAGATCAAATTCAAGAGAATATGAGTAAAGTAGTTGGTACATAGTGAGTATCCCTTGATATTGTGTTATTCTATACATTGTCAAAGATATGAAAAAACTCATTTGCGATTTCTTCTAGTGGTTATATAGCACCTGAATATGCCTTTGATGGGCTACTCTATCAAATTTGATGTATTTAGGTTTGAAATATTAGTGCAGGAGATGGTGAGAGGATTGAGAAACCAGAGGACCTCCTATCCAAACGGGAGTCTTAATCTTATTGGACATGTAAGTAACAAAGAACTTATCTTCATTTTTTTCTTCAATGAATTAGCAATTGATAGTTGTTGTAAATTGTTGTAGGCATGGAGGTTGTGGAAGGAGGGCAATTCATTGATGCACGTTTAGAGAACTCTTTTATTGAATCAGAAGTATTGCGATGCATCCATATTGGTCTTCTGTGTTCAACAGCATCCTAATGATAGGCCAAACATGGGCTCTGTGGTTGTGATGTTGAGTACTAACGATACGTTGCCTCAGCCTAAAGAGCCTGGTTTCCTTTTGAAAAATATTTCATTTAATTAAGAATCTTCTCCCGACAATCATATGCCTTCTTCAATCAACGAATTATCTATTACCGAAGTAGGCGCCAGATAGAGGAATTTCTTCGTATTAGCAAAACAAACATCATGTAGGATAGGCTAATCTATGAAACAAATTTCGAACATTGTAGTTTTCTTGATTTAGAGAACAAGGCGACTTTAAAAAAATTAGGGTAAATTCTTTATGCAACTATAAAATTAGAGCATTGGTAAAATCACTACATGGCAATATAAGAGGAAGATAAGTAGGAATGACGTGTCATATTAAGTTTATTGTATGTCAATTTAAAATAACTTGTTATATTTATATTTTGACTTCATTATTTATAGGTTTTATTCATGAACCCAAAATGCTTTTTAAATTTTTCAATTAACTTCTACTTTTTATTTTTCAATAACCCATATAGAAATATTATTTTATAACTTTGTTAGCTTATCTTTCTATTTACTTTGTTTTTCCAATAACTCCACAACCACCTAATTTTATTTTTAATTTCAATTTATAAACTAATTTTTTATGGGGTTCCTAATGAATAAAATGTAGAGGGAGTAAATTAAAAATTTTTTAAAAAGTTTTTGGTTCATAAATAAAATCTAAAAACATTGAGGTCAAAATATAAATACACAAATATTGATTGTGCCTCATTCTGCATAATATGCGATATGATAAATATTATGAAATAATAAAGTGGTCAAGACAATTCTGTGTAGTATATACTTATGAATATAATATATATATATATATATATATATATGTTGCAAATTTCTCTGTCAAGGAAAGCATATTTTCTTTAACTACCTGGCAAGGATGATGAATTATCATAAAATGTTACATCAAAGAAAAAAAAAATTGTAATAACCTGTAAAAAAATTTAATTAAAAATTCAACATAGGGGCTGATTTGCAGAATGCTAAATATTAATGAGGCCAAAATATAATATCATAGGACTACTTGAAATATTTTATATTTTTTGTAGCCAAAATAGAAAAAAAAGAAAAAAAAGGCAAAACATTGGCTTTTTGGTTCATTTTCCCGCACGCTTTCCTCCCTCTCTCTCCCAGAACGCCGCTGCACTTTTCTGCTCTCCACAGCCTTCCTCTCATTGTCCATTTTTAACACTTTTATTCCATTATTTGGTTTTTCTTGTTTTTTCTCCTCCTTGATGCTTCATTCTTTGCCATTCTTCTTCTCCTACCAGTCATAATGTTTAAAAAGATGCAAAAGATTGTAAGAAGCCATTGAGATGTAGAGTAAGCGCTATCTTTACTCTTCCTTTCACATTTATTTTATATATTTCGAATTTATTGTGTTTTTTTTTCTATTTATTTCTATTTTTGTTCCATTTCCTCTTCAATTATAGCTTGTGATTTGTTATCTTATTCACCTATCCTATTTGGCAAAGATTAAACACTTTAGGTTGGGGTTTTTGTTGTTGAAGTATTAAAGAGAGATTTTCACACTAAAATATTAAATTTCTAGTTTTATAATGCATAAATTAAACTCAATTTAATTTATGGTAGCTGAATGCGAAAACCTAACGCTATGTTTAGAAGTTTAAGGGATGATTGAGTGCAGTAGTCGTTAATGGAATGGTATAAAATGAAATTACATAAAGTGAAATGATTTAATTAAATATGTTTGAAAGTTTTAATAAAGAAAGGGAGAGGTACCTATCAATTTTGTTATGAAGTTATAATAAAATGAATGGAATGGAATGACTAGTTAATTATTTCTTCTAATATTACGTCTTTAATATAAACACATGACTAATAATTTTGTCATTATTCATTATATAATGTTACTTTATTCTTATGTCCATATTTCTTTATTTTATTTATTAATTATTCTGTCCATATTTTCTGTCTAATACATTTATTATAAAATATCTATGTTGCTTCAAAAAAATTTAAAAGATAAACTTAAAAAGCCAAAAAAATGTTGACAAATTTTTTTTTAAAATATAGATGAAACTAATATACATTGTAGATTCATTCATTCTCTCTTTTTTATTTTGAAAATTTAAGTAGAAAACAAAACAAAAAAGAGAGAGACCATGACCATAATGATATAAATTAGATAAAGTTGTAACAATAGGAATAATCTTTCGTAGATGTCATAACCGACCTTTCGGTGAGGAGAATAAAAAGAGTTGTTTAAATTGATTCCCAAAATGAATTTTGAAAATTAATTCATTGGAGTTGCTACCAAAATTTTAACGGAAAACTTTGGAAAACTAATTTAAAATAAAAACAAAAAAACAAAATGGTTTGCGAAAATAAAGATAGGTTCGAGAGTCTATTTGATTATGGAGAAGGTGTTAGGCATCTCACAACACTCGTCCATAAGGACGGTTACCTTAAACTAGTCAGAAGAGATAGAATATAACCTTAAACTTATCTCAATTATCCTTTATTGACATGTATGCTCGTTAAATAGAAAAATAATAATAATAATAATAATGAAAGTAAATAAATAAATATTTACAAAGGGCAGACTTAACCTAAGATGAAAGTCTAGGGCCTATGTACCCTATGATAGAGATCATGCATTCAGCATGTGTACATACATTACGTTCTATTGTTTCGTACATCGTGCATAGAGTCTAAAATTTTCAAAAATCAAGCATTTGCATCATGCATCTTATGAGAGGACATGCATCACATTGCATAGTCACCAAAGCACAAGTCACGCGGAATCACATTCTTAAGCAACACAAACCCTATTTAAAGTCTTACATCGTGTCTAGGAAATTTACATTTCTTTCAAAAGCCCTGCATCATGTCTAAGTAATTTACATTTATGTCGAAAGTCCTGCATCATGTCCAGGCAATTTATCTTTATGCAAAGTTCTTCATTGTGTCCAAACAATTTACATTTCTATCAAAATCTTGCATTATGTCTAGGCAATTTACATTTCTGTCGAAAGTCCTGCATCATGTCCAAGCAATTTACATTTTCTGTGAAGGCCTTACATCATGTCTTGGCAATTTACATTTATGTCAAAAGTCTTGCATTGTATCCAAGCAATCTACATTTTTTTGCCAAAGTTATGCATCATGTCCAGGCAATTTTCTTTCAAAAAAATCATGCATCATGTCCAAGCAACTTACTGTCCTATCCAGGCTCTGATTTACATAAGATTCCCTTTTATTTGTTTTCCCTTAACATAACAAATGGTGTATTCACGTCTTTACTTGCTCTTAAGTTGGGTAATTTCTTTGCAATATTTGCTTCCTTAAATTAAAAGACAAACAAAGAGGGGCAACTATGAACACATCACCTATAATTACCTAATTATTTAATTAATTAATAATTAAGCAAATGAGGAAAATAAAAATGATAGAGGCTCAAATGACATTTTCAAGTGGAGGTAATTTGATATTAAAAATGAATAATGGGAGAACTTTAAGACAAGTAAAATCAAAATTTGAAAATAAGAATTAATTAATAATATTAATATTAATAATAAAAATCAAAGTAAAAAATAATAAAAAAGGAAAAATAATAAAAAACACAAAAATAGGAAATTAGAAAGTTCAAAAATAAAGATTAATAGTGAATAATAAAAATTAGAAAAATCAAAATCAAAATGAATCAAATCAAAAAGTAATGAAATATAACATAATATAAATAATCAATAATCAAAAAGAAAAAAGGGGAATTGACACGATCAGAGCACGAAAGTGATGGGAGTAGAGCACGGAAGTGACGCAGAGCATGATATGATGCTAAAGTCTCTATAAAAGAGGAGAGCAGAGGTTAACAGAGAGAGGAGAAAGTGAGAAGAGAGGGAAGAAAAGGAAGGAGAGAGGTGAGGGGCTATAACCAAGAAGAAAAGGAAAGCCACGGGCCTAACCAAAAAAAGAAGAAAAAGAAACCAACAGGGAAGGAGTGCACCAAGAAGAAGAAAAAGAAAGAGGAAAGAGAGACAGTGTTGGACATGTTGCAACGACGGGCTGAGAAGGGAGCTGGTAATGTGAACCGAAAGAAGGAAAAGGAAGAACAAAAAACTGAAGATGAAAGAGAACCAAAGGCTAGAGGAAACTGAGAAACTGGGCAACCAAATCTGAAAAAAAAAGCTCGAGAAGGAGGGAGCTCCACCCACGGAATAGAGAGCGAGAGCTAGCAAGAAGAGGCCCCCTATTCCGAGCTTCGAAAAGGAGAGTCCATGCAACATGCACCCCTATTCTTTAACCTTCAAAGCAGAGAACATCAGAGAGGAGAAGAAGCTCGAGGAAGAGTGAGAAAAGGAGAAAGGCCAAGGAAGAAGAAAGGGGAGGGAAAGCGTCGCTGTAAGCTCCGAGAAGGCTGAAAAGAGAAGAAGAGAAGGAGAGGGTGGCTGGAGACCGAGAGAGAGGCCACGAAGTGCACCGAGGAAGAGAAAGAGAAGAAGAAAGAAGGCAGAAGAGAAAGAGAGGGTGGTAGTATGACCTGAGCTGGGCATCAAACACGCAGAAGCTGGTGAACTACATTGACCACAACGCCATGGGTGAAGAAGGCAGCTAGAGCGATATCAGGGCTGGCTCCTCTGACTTAGACCCAGTGAACCTAACTTTGAATAATTTTCGACATGCCATGATCCAAGACGAGGCCCTCTGGATCATCTTTTCCTCTAGCACAACCATCACCCTGAAGCACGAGCTCATGAAAGGGGGGCATGCATGGTTTGGTCGGTTTTTACGTAAAAAATAGAGGCTTAAGCGAGAGCTGGAAGAGAATGTTACGGGAGGAAGAAGTGAAGGATGAAAGAAACATGATCTCCCCATTTCGTGCATTCTCAAGAGAGTAAAAGACTTCTAGTTTTGAGCAAGCTAAGGTTGCCCAAGGAAGAATGCATAAAGGCTGAGGTTCAACCAAGAGCAGCAGTCTGAGTTCAGAGAGTGAAACAAAGCTACAACTTCCTTTGAACAACGAATTCATGCATTCCCTCCTTCTGAAACTCTTACTTACAAGATCGAACTTTGGAGAACTCTTCACAGCCTTACTGAATAAGCATGACAAGTGCTTTGCAGCTTTGCAGTGCTACATGCACCTTCTCGGTGGCTTCTTTGAGAAGTTTGCATTGCCAACCTCTATTGTCTTAGTGAATTGGTTTTGCCGCATTTGTTACTTCTGTTTCTGGGTTATGTTGTACTAGAAGAGTCTCAAGTAAAAGGGTGGCCTTCGGTTTCAGCTATAAGGCACCTCCAAAGAGTGCTTCTATTATCTTATTGCTGCGCAGTATCATCATCCGAAAAGACATGGATAGGAGCAACAGTGGGGAACTTCCTTGGGCAACAATCGACACAGGCTTTGCTCAGAGGAATCGATTGCCTAGTCATCTACAAGACTAGATGCTTGCACATTTGTGTCTGAAGTTCAGATGAGACTCAGAGGGGTTACAGTAGCAAGAGACTTGACTCTCTTCCTAAAGCTATCAAATCAAGCATTTCTCATTATCTTTTCTACTCTTTGGTGGACAAGGTCTATTTGTTTCGTGGAGGTCTCAGAGATGAAAGCTGAGTACTTTCCTCTAAAGGAAGATATCATCTTGCAAAATGAAGGGCCTACAGATTTTTATATTCTAGTGACTAGAGCTGTGGAGCTGCTAGTTATGAAAAATGGGGTAGAGCAGGTGGTGGGAGAGGCAGCAACTGGTGATCTGTGTGGAGAGATAGGAGTGTTTTGTTGTAGGCCACAACTTTTCACTGTGCGAACTAAGCGATTGAGTTAGCTTCTGAGGCTGAACTGTGAAAGAATAGGGCGAAGGATGAAGAAGATGATTGGATGGTGTGAAGAGCGTGAAGCTAAAGTTGCATGTGAATGACATGAGTTTCAATACTCTTATAATTTTTTATCAGTTTTTGTTTGATATATATATATATATATATATATATATATGTATGTACGTATATATGTATATATATTTGGGTTCGGTATTGTGTTCTTTCCTAATGTGATTCCAACAAAATGCTCCGGTTTAAATTAAGATAATTAAATCCTTATTATTTTGTTTTCGTTACCACGCGGGATATAGGTCCATTTTAGACACTTCAAAACTAACTGATGGAAGCCGCGTGAGATCATTAATCTCCTTAGACTTTGAAAGTTAACATGTGATTTCAAAGTCAAAAATCAAAAAATAAAAATCCCAAGAAATCCCAAATAATTCCTTTAATATATTGGGTTATTGTGTGGGATTGTTAATCTCTTTAGGCACTCAAAAGTTAACTAGTAAAGACCGTGTGAAATCTTAAATCTCCTTAAGTGCTTATGAATAAATTAATAGAGGTCGCGTGAGATTTTTAGTCTCCTCAGGCGTAATGCCCATTTTCAAAAATACAAAGATAAAATAAATTCCAAAAAAACTAAAAAAGAAGGGTTTATTTTACCTATTATTTATAATTATAATCCTAGAAAATGCTTTCTTCATTAGGATCTCATTTTCAAAATAAAAAAAAATAAAAAAAACATAAATTCAAAAATCCCGAAAAATGGTTTTCCATTATAATTTCATTTCAATTTCAAAAATAAATTCTAATTTTGAAAATCCAAAAAATGATAAATAAATTAAAAAGTTCAAAAAAAATTTTTCTTTAGAATTTCACTTCAATTCCAAACAATATAAACTCCCAAAAATCCTAAAATTTTTTCCTATTATCATTTCATTTAGATTTCAAAATAAAGGTTAAAATTCCAAAAATATACAAAAATTAAAAAGAAGAAAAATGAAGAGATCAAGAAAGATAGATTAATCAGATCGTTGTAAATCAAAACACACAAATCAAATTCCAATCGCATTTTGTTTATAAAAATCTGTTTAATTTGAACTCTCCTGTTCTTGTTACAAAAATTAAAAATCACCAACCAACTAACGCGTTTTTTTTTCGAACTAAATGGACTTTGATCCATATTACAAGGTACGTAGGCCCTAGGCTTTTATCCTTGGTCAAGTCTGCCCTTTGTAAATATTTATTTGTTTGCTTTCATTATAGTTATTTTTGTCCTTTCTATTTAACGAGTATGCATGTCAATAAAGGGTAATTAAGATAAGTTTAAGGCCATATTCTATCTCCTCTGACTAGTTTAAGATAACCGTCCTTATGGACGGGTGTTGTGAGGTGCCTAACACCTTCCCTATACTCAAGTAGTCTCCTGAACCTATCCTCTATTTTCGCATACCATTTTGCTTTTTCTTTTTATTTTAAATTGGTTTTCTAAAGTTTCCCGTTAAAAATTTTGGTGGCGACTCTAATAAATTAATTTTCAATATTCATTTTAGGAATCAATTTAAGCAACTCTTTTCATTCTTCTCACCGAAAGGTTGGTTACAATAGTGGATGATGGGTATCTTTGTTATAAGATATGAGTATATTATTAATTTAATTTCTTACACCACTATATTCCATCTTTAACTCTCCAATTTGAAGGAATACCAAAACTAGAGTTTTGGATGACAATAAGGAGTTTTGGTATCCCTCCCTTGCCATCTCATTCCACCTTAAAAAAAATCCAAACATATCCCTCCCTCATCAAATATCCATCCAAATGTGGCCTAAGTTTATGGTTAATGATAAGAATAGAAATTTTAAAGAAAATTGGGGCTTTAAGTGTTAGTTAAATTTAGTTAAATTGATAATTATAAGTGCAAATTGAAGTGCTTAGTATGTTAATCACATATTGTTGAATATAATTTTAGGTAGCTTTGTGGAAACCTGTATAATTGTAAGTTGTGCTGAGTTAAAGGAATACGGACCTTTATCATTAGTCCCTATTGCCAAGTGTATAAAAAAAGAAGTAGCACCTTTTATTTTACTTTATGATTATGTTTCCTTGTCCAACTTTAATTTTTCTCATTCCATGCTTTGCGTCTTATAGGGGAGACAAATCTATGATCTTCGAACATTTCAACTATGTATATACAATATGATATGTATAGATATATAATAACACGATGATAAGTGATATTACTAAACTACATGGGCTATTACTATTGTAGAAGACACTTGGTATATGAGAAGTGTAAAATGAAGCCTATATTATATAAATTATAGTAAAAGTATTATATGCAAGGTGAAATGTTAGAATATCATATGTTGTGAAAAATGGTATTTAAAATATCAACATTATGTGCAAGGATAAGGTTATGGTAAAACTCTTCATTATAATTGCTTCCTTTACTTTATCTACATGTTTCATGTTGGTATTTTATCCAACTTTGTCTTCTTTGATTGTTCCATTATTTTATTTTCCATTTTTAATCCTTTATATTATTGTCACTTTCTCCCTTATCAATTCCCAATAACCACTCTTTATTTTATTTCATCTTTAAAACTTTTTTTTATTTAAATTAGTTTATTGTAATTAATATGATTAAGTAGTAAATAATTTATCCATGTAACCTATTTACACCATTATTTATATTTAATAGATTTTATAATTTAAAGGTAGAATAAGAATTCATGTAAGAACCTCGTAGTCATTAGTAGGGTTAGTAGGGGTAACAACCTAGGTGCACCTAGTTGAGATAAACTATTAAGACATATTTGCTAAGGGATATGAGTATAAGATATTAAGACGTATTCGATAATTAGATACAAGTATGAGATATTGAGACATAACTAGTAATAAGATACATGTATGAATAATTAAGATGTATTCAGTAATATGATATCGGTATGAGATATTGAGACATATTTAGCACTGGGATACGAGTTTGAGATATTTAGATGTATTCAGTAATAAGATACAGGTATGAAATATTAAGACGTATCTAGTAAATAAATATAGGTATGAGACATTGATACGTATCCAGCATGGGGATACATGTATATATGCTTGGTGTCATATATGGAGCGGATATCAGATATATAGGTATAAAATATTACTATGGCACTGTGAAGTATGGTCCAGTGTGATGATAACAAATGCAAGTATGTGCTAAGGCACGGAATGATGAATATGGTTCTTCTTTGTTACCCACTCCATTTAAATTTTAAAGTTTTGAAATAATGCTTTACTTTATAGAATTTCATATTTCTTTACTTAAATATATATACTTGTGAAAAACTTTAATGTCTTCATTTTTTCTCCTTTTGTTTACTTTGATATTTATGTACTTGCTAAGTCAGTGGTAGACTTCTAGCTTTCTCTAACATTTTACAGTTTAGTAGGTGATAAAGTGAAGTTGCTCTAGCACTTTCTTGTTGCCTAGATTTTTTAGTATGTTATTTTGGGTCAATTATAGTGTACATTTGACTCTAAGGTAGTGGCTACTAGATGTTGGGTTGTTTTGTATTTATAAATATTATGAAGTATTGTAAGCCTTGTGTAGGCTATTTATTTACTATATTAAACATATATTTTGAAACATCATTAAAATGACATTGTTGTTTGATATTATTGTGATTTTGTTGGACTATTATAGTTGTACAAGTTTGAAAAACATAACTTTTAAGAGGAGGTGCCGCTGAATTTTATGCAACTTTGTTGAATTATACCTTATTGATAATTTTATGGCTATGTAAGAGTGTTGTCTTAAGCTTATTAGTTTAGGTTAGTTTAGTTTAGCTTATACACCGAGCACAACTAATAAATTTGGATTGTGACAAAAATAAAGAATGAATTTCCGCTTGCTGGCTTGTTGCAAAGAAACAAGTAAGATTGCTGTCTATCATACCTCTAGTACCAGTGCTGGTTATTTTATTGGTTCAAAAGAACATATTGACAATACATTTAAAAGAGAGTAAATAGATAATTCAAAATTTTTATTCTTTAAAACATAGTTTGAAAAACAGTTAACAAATAAAATTATTGGTCACTCTCCTGAATTATGTGTATGATTTCAACTTACCATGTGCATATAACTTTTGCTGCTGAAAAGTGTTCTCACTACTCATACACATACCTGCTTATCTAAATATATAAATATTATTTGTGCTTAACTTCTTGTTCTTATACATTAAATGATGAGAAAAGTGTTTTGGGCAGGTAAGGCTTTCCTTTGGCATGAATTAATGTTCAACTGTTGATGCAACTAGAGTGCTGTGGTACCTCGTACTTGCAGTGCAAAATTTGATAATTGGTGTACAAAATTCTGCCATTTACTTATGGTTTGTCAACCATACTTTAGAAAGGTATGTCAGATGAAATAACTGTTGACCAAGAAAAAAAGAAAAACAAAACAAAAACGAAATGATTATCCGTGAAAAAAAGTAATTTATGTTAGCAAAAAAACAAACATCATGTATGATAAGCCAAGCTTTGAAAACAAATTTCAAAGGTCTTAGTTTTAAAGAATAAGGTGACTAAAAAAAATTTAATTATAAGTGGAAGTTAAACTTGGTCATTTCTGCATAATGTATAATGTATAATGAATAGTACCTATATGTTGCAAATTGCCTTGTCAGTTAATACATTTAGGGTTGCCCTCAAGCGTGGACACACTTATTTTAGGCATGTTTGATACGTATCAAAGCCAGATATGTATACGTAGGCCACAAAATCTCATAGTATGCATGCCTTGCCGTTGGAAGGAAGAATGAATGCAATGAACCATTTTAATGCCTTTTACAAAAGTATTGAAGCCTTGCTTTTGTCTGAAGTATCTGACACTTCAGCCCAGGTAGTTCCAGAAACCGTTATGTCGGAATCTGGTACAAACGCATTCCAACCAGAACTGTTGTTTGGGTTGCTAATCGTGACAAACCCATCAACGACAAGTCCGGCACGTTGAGCATAAGCACAGAGGGACAACCTGTGATTCTCAGCCAGAACGAGACTGTTGTTTGTGTGGCAAATTCAACAATAAAGGCCTTGAGTCCAATTGCACAACTTTTAAGCTGCGGAAACTTGGTACTAAGAGATGAGAAAGACCAGAATCCACAGAACTACTCGTGGCAAAGCTTTGACTATCCTTCTGATACCCTTTTGCCAAGCATGAAGCTTGGATGGGACCGAAGAACTGGTCTCAATCGACGCTTAACAGCATGAAAGAGCTGGGACGTCCCTTCTCCAGGAGATTTCACATGGGAGCTCGAGCATCAGAGTAGCCTTGAGTATGGATTTTGGCGCGGCCCAAAAGTGAACTTTAGGAGTGGCCCCTGGAATGCATTATATTTCACTGGCGCCAGTAAGTATATAAACAATTCGTTTTTTGATACAGAGTATTTCTCCAATACGGATGAATTTTATGTCACGTACAATCTCAAAAATGAGTCAATGATTGTAAGCCGTGTTTTGAACCAAACAATGCTCTCTCGCTATGACGTTGTGTGGATGGAAATAGATCAAAGTTGGAAGTCTTTCTATTCAGTACCAAGCGATATCAGCGATAGATATAGTCATTGTGGCCTATATGGAAATTGCATCATGGGTGTGAGTGAGACACAAATATGTCGTTGCTTGAGAGGATTCATACCAAAGTCTCCCAAAAATTGGGATGCGACGGATTGGGCTCAAGGATGTGTTCGCAGTGAACCATGGAATTGCAGGGTAAAAGGCAGAGATAATTTTCTTAAATTTAGTGGGTTGAAATTGCGAGATACTACACATTCTTGGGTTAATGCAAGTATGACACTTGAGGAGTGCTAAGCCAAATGCTTGGAAAATTGTTCTTATACTGCTTGTGCTAATTCAAATATCAGGGGGGGAGGTAGTGGTTGTCTCATGGGGTTTGGTGATGTATTTGATATAAGGCAGACTTCAATTCCTGCGCAAAATGTATATACGACTTGCTACTCCTGAAACAGGTTTAACCTTTTATTGATCGCATTTTTCATCATTTCTTGGGTGCTTGGCAACCTCATTTTTTTGTCTATTAACTGTTGGTTCATTTCTTTGCGCAGCTGAACATGCAAATGCTGATATAATTAAGATGAAGGTTATTGCAACAATTGTTCCGATTTTATCGGTTATTGTGATGTTCTTCACTTTCTTTTACATTTTCAGAAGTAGAAGCAAGTCCAGAGGTAAACATTCGCGCCTTTCCTATTTCTTCTTTAGGGGTTTAAGGACAAGTTTTGAATAGAACATGATTGAGTAGCTTGTGTTAATGTTTTCGAAAGAATAATTTACCTATTTAAAATAGTTATTTCATTTAGTTTACTTCATTGAAAACAGAGAAAACCCTGTCAAGTATAAGCGATGAAGGAGATATGGAACTACCATTCTATGACATTGCCGTAATTGCCAGAGCTACTAATAACTTCTCAATTGAAAGGAAGCTTGGCCAAGGGGGTTTTGGACCTGTATACAAGGTAAGTATGCCATTTACCAACTAATAGGAGGAAAGAAGGGTCATTAGTCTTCTGACTTACAATGTCATAGATTGACGAATACTTAATTTGACTTGGCAGGGTACAATGGCAAATGGACAAGAAATTCCTGTCAAGCGACTTTCACAAAATTCTCATTAAGGAATGAAAGAATATATGAATGAAGTTACATTGTGTGCTAAACTTCAGCACCGCAATCTTGTTAAGGTTCTTGGTTGTTGTATTGAAGGAGAGGAAAAAATGCTCATATAAGAATACATGCCCAACAAGAGCCTAGATTCATTTATTTTTGGTTTGTGTGGCTATGGAAATATCAGTTACCATATTTATCCAGTTTTAGGTTTACTTGCCATAACAATGTGTGTTCATTAACTTAAACTTTACAGGTTCCATTACTTAAAGTAATCTTCTAGATTGGTCAAAGTGATTCCATATTATATTTGGTATTGCTCGTGGGCTTCTGTATCTTCATCAAAATTCTAGATTGAGAATTATCCACAGAAACCTTAAGGCAAGTAATATATTATTGGACAGTGACTTGAACCCAAAAATTTCTGATTTTGGCTTGGCAAGGATCTTTGGAGGAGATCAAATCCAAGAGAATATGAGTAAAGTAGTCGGTACATAGTGAGTATCCCTTTATATTGTGTTGAATTATATTTCTATACATTGTCAAAGATTAAAAAACTCATTTGCGATTTCTTCTAGTGGTTATATGGCACCAGAATATGCTTTTGATGGACTATTTTCTATCAAATCTGATGTATTTAACTTTACAATATTACTGCTGGAGATATTGAGTGGAATGAGAAATCGGAGGATTTCCTATCCAAACGAGAATCTTAATCTTATTGGGCATGTAAGTAACAAAGAACTTATCTTCATTTTTTTCTCCTTGAATGAATTAGCAGTTGATAGTTGTTATAAATTGTTGTAGGCATGGTGGTTGTGGAAGAAGGGCATCCCGCTAGAATTCATTGATGCACATTTGGAGAACTCTTTTATTAAATCAGAAGTATTGCGCTGCATCCATATTGTCTTCTTTGTGTTCAACAACATCCTAATGATAGGCCAAACATGGGCTCTGTGGTTGTGATGTTGAGTGCTAATGATACCATGCCTTAGCCTAAAGAGCCTGGTTTCCTTTTGGAAAATGTTTCATTTGATCAAGAATCTTTGCTCTACAATCATATGCCTTCTTTGACCAACGAATTGTCTATTACCGAATTAGGCGCTAGATAGAGGAATTTCTTCACATTAGCAAAACAAACATCATATAGGATGGGCTAATCTATGCAACAAATTTCAAACATTGTAGTTTTCTTGATTTAGAGAACAAGGTAACTTTAAAAAAAAATTAGGGTAAATTCTTTGTGCAAGTATAAAATGAGTTGTATCGGTACAATCATTATATGACATACTAAGAGGAAGACACATGCCAATAATATGTCATATTATACTAATTGTATGCCAGCTTAAAATAACTTGTTATATTTATATTTTGACCTCATTATTTTTAGATTTTATTCATGAACCCAACATTCTTTTTGAATTTTTCATTTTACTTTCTATACTTTTAATTTTTTCAGTAACTTGCATGAAAATATTAGTTTATAACTTTGTTAACTCATCTTAGTATTTTCTTTGTTTTTCTAATAACTCCACAACTTTAATTTTATTTTTGTTTTTAATTTATAAACTAACATTTTGTGGGGTTATGAAAGAATAAATAATCGAGGGAGTAAATATAAAATTTTTTTAAAAAAGTTTTGGGTTCATAAACAAAATCTATAAACATTTGGATCAAAATATAAATACGATAAGTTATTTTCAATTGGTATACAATAAGTATATATTTACATGTAATTATCACATGTCTTATTCTAAGTGTGTCATATTGTAATTGTCATATTGTAATTGCACCAATATAACCAATTTTATAGTTGCACCAATGATGATACCAACAAAATTAGTTATAAGTGAAAGCTAAACCTCGTCATTTCTATTTAGAAAAATGCTTATAAATGGATTCATATCCAAGTCCAAAGAAAAAAAAAACATAGTTTTGTAAAGTTTAAGCATATATGTTCTATTCAAACTTCTCTAATCTTAAGACTAATGTATAAATATTTAGAATGATGGAAAACCATGGGAAGGCTTTAAAGGTATCAAAACCCAAACGTTGGATTGTCCCTAATTTTGCATAATATATGTTACGATAAATAATATGAAATAATAAAGTGGTCAAGATAATTATGAATCTTGTATAATTATGAATTGTATATACATACATACATACATACATATATATATATATATATATATATATATATGTTGCTAATTGCTCTAAAGCTTATTTTCTTTAACTACCAGGCAGGGATGATGAACCACAGAATGTTACATGAAGGAAAAAGAAAATAATGAATAAACTTTTGCTAATTGTTTGCTTGCTTACTTGTTGCATAGTAAGAAGATGATTGTCTATCTTATCTCTAGTATGAGTGGTTGTTATTTTATCAGCTCAAAAGGATATACTGCTAAAGCAGAGGCGGTGAATAAGTGATTGAAAATTTTTACTAAGACACTGTTTGGAAAGAGGTGCAAATATATATATCTTCTTGGTTTTATCTTATGTTTTTACATGTTTTAAATCTTCATTAATAAAAGAAAATTTGGTCAATATATGGTAAAAACAGACAACATGAAGAATAGCAAATAAGAAAATCATTATTCTGGGTTGTTTTTAAAACATTTATTGTTAAACATAGCTTTTGTTGATTGAAAACTTGTTTTTTAATTTGCTGCCTTCTTTTGAGGTTGATTTTTCTAGTCATTATCAGTAGTGGCTATTGTTTTTTTAATGAATCTTTTGGCAAGAAAAAAAACTTGGTTTTCCATTCGCATTGGTTTAATTTAAGTGATATCCCCAAAATTAGAACTCATATTAATTTGGTCCTCAATGACTATTCCCCTAAAGTGCTATAAAATTATTGCAACTTGTAAAGTTTTGCAATGGCTACCATGTCACAAAGATTATATAGATTGAAGAGAAAGTTGAAAAGGAACTTGAAATTACATAAAGAATATACTTTGATGTTGATGTTGATGGACAACATTTAGGCATGGAACTGTTACACCCAAAATGTGACTGCAAGGCGTGAGAAAAAATAGGAAAATTTTAATTTTCATCGAATAAAACGAAAACCAAAATTTAGGAGTCATTGCCAAAATTTTTTGTTGAGCAAGGCTAAAACCCAAGAGAGGCTAAATTGGGATTTATAAAAATTTTAACTGAAAAACTCCTTTAAAAACAATTACAACAGTATCAAGTAAATGCAGAATAAAAAAGGAGTAAGGAGAGAAGTATTGACACAAAGATTTATCCTGGTTTGGCTTCTACCCAAGCTTATGTCTAGTTCCCAAGTAACCTCTTGGGATTTTTCACTATTTCAAAATATAAATACAATACTTAAGAGAACCTCTTCCAAATTCCCAAGCTCTCATAGCTTAACACCTTCAAGGAACCTCATTGAATTCTGACTCTCAGGGATATACTCCCCCTGAACCCAAGCTTTATCTAGCATAACTCTCTTAATGGATCTCCTTAAATCTCTCTCTCAAAAGAAGGAAAAGTTTACAGACAAATCACTCTTTGAATATAGTAGATGATACAATGAAACACTAAGATGATATAGAGCTAATAAGATGATAAGAACTAATGATATAAACACTCTTGAATGTTTTTCTTGATCTTTCAGAAGTATCAAGTCGAGTTTATATAGATTGAGGTCCAATATATCCATTGAGAGTGAGTGGGAAATCAGAGCATTTAAACTATAGTCATTATAAATTCTTTATAGCTTCTTTGTCACTAATCAATTGAAGGTTCACCACTAACCAGTTGACTGGTCACTCACAGAGAGCTCCTAGTTGATTAGGTTTGAGCTCGAAGCTGACCAATACTTGATATGGGGGTGGCCAGTTAACTATTTACATGTGGCCATCAACTGCTTGCTTCCAGAGAGCTCTCAGTTAATCAGGTTTGAGCTGGCAGCTGACTAGTCTCATCTAAGAAAGTGACTAGTTAACTGCTAGCTAGTGACCAATCGATTGTTCATTCACAATGAGTGCCCATTCGATCCATTTTCAAGCTAGCAACAGACTAGGGGCTTCTCAAAAGGTGACTAGTCGACTGCTGGCCAGTGGCCAGATGAATATTCACTGGCAGAAAGCTCTCAACTTAGCTTTTCTCAAGCTTTAAAACCTAAGATTAATTTTCTATTCATTTTAATTGATTCTTATTAGCTCAATACCATTTACAAAGGTTTCTAAGACATGATTAAACATTAAAACATCTAGAACCTAAGTATTGCATAAGAAAACTTTTCTTCATGTGTTGTTATCATCAAAACCTTGATCTCTCAATAAATAGGCTAAACAATCTCTCCCTTTTCGATGATGACAACCCTGCAAGTGATAGTTCTTCACAAAGAAAAAGTTTTCAAGATAATCTCTTTTGTTTTTGTGAAAGTTTTAATAAGTTCACTTTTTTTATCTTTCATAACTTTTAAATGGTTTCTTTGTTTATACAAAGGTATTAAGCAATGAAAATAGATAACATCAATCATAATCAAAATAGCTACTTTTATTCAAAAACACTGTAAATATCCATAAAGCATAATAGAATTCAAACTCAAATTCAAACAAGGAATTCAAAGAACAAGGAAACACAAACTCAAATCCTAATGCCTAAAGCTTACTTTCTCTCCCTCTTTGTCACATCAAAAAGGGTGGAAGAGAACCTAAAATCTAAGTCCTATGCTCCCTAGAAGTCTAGATGTTGCTCGTGATAAGACTTGATGCATTGCAGGCAAGTATTGACATCTTCCACCGTCTCTTGAAGAGTCTGAATCAGGAGACTGAACATGTTCATCTTCTGATACAGGGCACAAATCTTAGCCAAGAGAATAGGTTATGGAATCATGATAGTCTTAGGTTAAGCAGGTGTGTAGCCTATGGATGAGTGAACAGATGGTGATAGAGGCATAGGAGCAGTAGGTGAAGGCATATAATAAGATGGCCCTTCCTCAGTAGGACCTGCATGCTAAAAAGCTAGAGGACGCACATCGACAACTGGTGGAGGAGGTGGTCAGGGCACTTTTTGGGCTTTCTTAACCTATTACCCCTATGGAGTCTTAATGAACCCCATCCTCTGTAGGTTATTCCACCCAATCTAAAGAGGAGATTCCACATCATCCTCTAAGGGCAAAATATCATAATGACGAAGGATGTGGCTATGATAGTAGCATATGGCAATGGGGAAGACTTATTCTTTTTGCACGTTACCATTCTCTGAGTGATTAGCCAAGAAAGCCTGAAGCTTTCCCCATCCAGAATGCGCTTCATCATAAACATTTTAGGCTCACTAAGGTATGCAAAGTTAACTGACTTGTTGATTAGGCAATGTGCAATGATAAAGTGCAGTAGCCGATTCTCCAAAGATAGGTCATTGACATTGATGAGAGTATTTGGATTGTCAATGACAGCCTCACTGATCCTATTCATGATCTCTAACTTATTATAACTAACCATAGTCTTTAGGGAGTTAGGGTGATCAATGAAATAATGCCCGGTAAGTATAGAAAGGTTTAGAATGTTAGCCAATGTCTCATAACTAAATACAATCCTTGAACCTCTGACCTTAGTAAGGATGAGATAGGTAGTGGGGTTATATGTGAGGTTAGCGTAAAATGCCCTAATAACCTTATGGCTATAATCCAACTTTAAATTCAAAAGAAAGTTTAACCCAGCATTGGCCAATAAATTTGAAAGCCTAAATCCTTTTTCTTGCAAGAAAGGTAGATGCAGATACCTACTAAGAAGAACTCCCCTGTGTTGGAAGTTCTTAATAAAAGCAATCTCCTGTGTTCTTGAAGAAAAGAGAGGTGGAGGAGCAGAGGAAGATCCAACAACAATGTTTTTTGTCCTTGCACACTTGGGAGTTGCTCTTTAAGTCATGGTTGTGGTTGGAGAGGTAAGAAGGAAGGTTTAGAGGCAAAAAATAAAGAATGAAGGGCAGGATTTTAGATTGAGAAGGAGAATAGTAGAAAGCCCCCTTTTAAATTGGTGAACCTTAGATTTTTTAGTATAATGGTGATTTTGGTGGATTTGGAAACAAAATCACTAAAATTTGATGGGGATTTGGCCAGAAAATTGAAGAGCAAACAAGGGGATGAACAGTCAGTTGGAAAGAATATTGAAAATGGCAATTTTTAGGGCTTCTACTACTCTAAATAACGAGTTCTGTCATCAAACAGTCAACTGGTCACTAGTGAACAGTTGACTGTCGACCTTATTTTTGCTTAATATTATTCTCTTGCCTCAACCAGTCAACTGGTCACTTGTAAGTAGTTAATTATCAACCTTTATTTTTCTTAGGGCTACTCTTTAGGACCTCTCAGTTGATTAGTCATTTACCACCAGTCGACTTTTAGGCCCCATAATGTGCCCAGTCAACTGGCCACTTGATGACAATCAACTGTTCCCTTACTGAGAGCCATCAGTTAACTGTTCCTCTTCTCTTGAGCAATTGGTCACTTCTCTGACCACTACCAGTCGACTAGCCACTTCTTGACAGTTGACTGATCACTTAAAAATGTGACCAAATCAATTTTTTTAGGCCAAATTTCTAAATTTCAAAGGGATATACCACTTAAGAACACTTTTAAGCATACAAATTCATTTAAACAATACGGTGAAAAAGTGAAAATCTTCAAGAAATCATTACAAAGATCCTGCAAAGAAAATGAAAGCCACTCTGATGCTTAAGTTAGTAATGATTTTAATTAGCAAATGGCAAAACAATTTAAGTCTATTTTTTTTTTTACAATTTGTTAGGATTAATCATTCCAAGTTCATACTTTATAAAACAAAATATTTTAGTGGAAAGAGGTTTAGTAAAGATATTAGCAAGTTGAAACTCGGTTTTAATAAATTCAATACTGATATATTTCTTTTGAACATGGTTCCTAATGAAATAATGCTTGATTTCTATATGTTTAAACCTTGAATGCATGATTGGGTTCTTAGTAAGTTTATTGCATTGGTATTGTCACATTTAATTAGGATATCTTTGTGATATATAATGAGATCCTTTAGTTGTTATTACATCTAAAGAATTTGAGCATAACAATTACCAGCTGCAACATATTAAGCTTCAATAGTGGATAATGCTATATTGTTTTGTTTCTTACTAAACCAAGAAACAATAGAATTTCCACTGGTGCTTTTTCTGTCAGTCTTACAATTAGCAAAATCAGCATCTGAATAGCCTACCAAGGTGTTAGTGGATCGTTTTGGATACCATAGACCCATTTGTATTGTACCAGTAATATATCTAAAGACTTATTATACTGCTAATGAGACTTTTTAGGCCAAGTTTAAAATTTGGCACACATGCATACACTAAACATAATGTCAGGTCTACTTGCAGTTAAATATAAAACGGATCCAATCATACCTCTATATTTTGATATGTCATATGGCTGTCCCTTTCCATTAACATCCATTTTTTCAGTTGATCCCATAGGAGTGTCCTTTGTTTTGACATTTTTAAAACCAAATTTCTTAAGTAATTCTTTAACATATTTGGATTGATTTATAAATGTTCCATTTACTTGTTGTTTAATTTGAAGACCCAAGAAAAATGTGAGCTCCCCTATCATAGACATTTCAAATTCTCCTTTCATCATGTCAATAAATTCCTTAAACGACTTTTCATTAGTGGCACCAAATATGATATCATCCACATAAATTTAAACAATTAACATACCATGCTTTTTCTTTTTAAAGAATAATGTTGTATCAACTTTACCTTTAGAGAAATTATTTTCAATGAGAAATGTACTTAATCTTTCATACCATGCCCTAGGTGCTAACTTAAGACTATATAATGTTTTTCTTAATTTGAATACATGATTTGGAAAGTTTTGATCCTCAAAATCAAGAGGTTATTCAACATATACTTCCTCCATTATATATCCATTAAGAAAGGCACTCTTGACATCCATTTGATATAACTTAAAATTATTTATGCATGCAAAGGTTAGTAGCATACGAAAAGCTTTCAATCTAGCTATTGGTGCAAAAGTTTCATTATAATCTATACATTTTTCCTAATTGTAACCTTTTGCAACTAATTTAGCCTTATTTCTAGTAACAAGTCTAGATTTATCAAGTTTATTCCTAAATACCCATTTAGTACCAATTATTGGATGATTATTGGGTCTAGAAATAAGTTTCTATATTTAACTTCTTTCAAATTGATTTAATTCTTCTAGCATAACTAAAACCTAATATTCGTCTTTCAATGCTTCATCAATTCCATTAGGTTCTATTTGAGATAAAAAAGCTTGATTATTACAGATATTTCTAAGAGAGTTTTAAGTTGTTACCCTTTTGGAGACCTCACCAATTATTTGTTCAGGTGGATGATCCTTTTTGAAGTTCCATGCCTTCAGTAGCTCATTGTTGACTTCTTTTTCTTCTTGATCAAATTCATCTAAGGAGGATTGTTCTTCTGTCTTGATAAATTCACTTTCATTCTTCTTTTCTTGAGCTATTTGCTTGTCTATTATTTTGCGATCATTGAATTTTATTGCAATTTCTTTAAAGGATACCTTTCTTGGCTCAAGAGGGTCTAGCTCATCAAAATTTACATGAATTGGTTCTTCTACTGTCATAGTTCTTTTACTATATACCTTATAATCTTTGCTTGTATTTGAATATCCTAAGAAGATTACCTCATTAGACTTAGCATCAAATTTTCCTAAATTATCTTTTCCACTATTCAATACAAAACATTTGCATCCAAATGCATGTAGATAAGAAATATTTAGTTTTCTCCCTTTATATAGCACATATGGAGTCTTTTTCAATATGTGCCTTATCATAACTCTATTCATTACATAGCAAGCAGTATTTACTACATCAACCCAAAAATATTTAGGAAGATTTCTCTCATTCAACATGGTTTTAGCCATTTCTTCTAAGGTTCTATTCTTTATTTCCACTAGTCCATTTTGCTGAGGAGTTCTTACTGCAGAAAAATTATGCTTAATTCCATAATCATCATAGAACTCCATAAATAAGTTATTTTTGAATTCTCCACCATGATCACTCTTTATCCTCATAATAGTCATGTCTTGTTCATTTTGAATAAATTTAGCTAATTTCAAAAAAGATTTAAAGGCTTGATCTTTGTGAGATAAAAAGAGTGTCCATGTGAATATGCTAAAATCATTTACAATTACTAAAACATAATAATTACCTCCGAGACTCATAGTCCTAGATTGTCTAAACAAATCTGTATGTAGTAATTGTAATGGTCTAGTTGTGGGGATAAATCCTTTTGCCTTACATGAGCTTTTAACTTGTTTTCCCTTCTAACATGTATAACAAAGTTTGTTTTTATCAAATCTTAATTTGGACAATCCAACTACTAGGTCTCTTTTGGCAAGCTTCTCTAATAGACTCATACTAGCATGAGCAAGCTTCCTATGTTATAGCCAACTATCATCATTAACATTCATCAAACATTTTGAATTTGTGGAAGGAACATCATCTAAGTCAATAACATATACATTGTTAATTGTATATCCTATAAGTATAGTTTTCTTTTCATCTAAGTTTTCAACTAGACAATGCTTTGAATTGAATATTACTCTATTGGTTTTATCACACAATTGGCTTATACTCAAAAGATTATGATTTAAACCTTTAACAAGTAGTACATTATCAATAGAGGTGGAAGATTTCATACCAACTTTTCCAATATCTATGAATTTTCCTTGTCCGCTACCTCCAAATATGACATTCCCTCCATTCTTAGGTTGAAGAGAAATAAACTTGGATTTGTCTTTAGTCATATGTTTGGAGCATCCACTATCTAAGTACCACTTTGTTCCAGCAGCCCTCATACATACCTACAAAACCATTAAGTCTTGTTCTTAGCTACCCAAATCTTGTTGAGTCCTTGAGTGTTAGTTGTTCCTTTTGGAACCTATATTTTCTTCCCTTGTAGAATTTTATTATCTTTGTAGTGACAAAAGTATGATTCATGTCCTTTCTTACCACAATAATAACAAGTGATAAATGGGGTGTTAGTCATGACAGCAAGAACAAAAAAATTCTTATAGTATTTTTTCCTTATATTTAGGATTGTATCCAATGCCAGCTTTATCAAACATGCATCTTTGTTTGCCAAGTACGATATTCAAATTTTCCTTTCGTTTGGTAAATTTAGCAAGAGTATTTATCAAATAATTTTTCTCTTTTTGTCAGAGTTCACAATCATGGGAAATATGTCTATTTTTTAAATTAGTGTAGTCATGCTTCAACTTTATAATTTTTTTTTCAAAAGAATCTTTTGTTTGAAATAAGGAATTATTTTCTTTCTTCTTCTTTTGTAACTCTTCTTCTAAAAATAAGATTTTTTTTTTAAAAATTTTAATGTTTTTGATAACTTAAGAAATTCAGCATGTAAATCATTAAAAACATCTTGTAATTTTTCATATGAAGAGAGAGAGATTACCTCATCTTCATTTTCCATAAGGTAGAGGTTAGCTTCTTTATCATCATCTTCTAAATCCTCATCACTTTCTCTCTAAGTAGCTGACAGATACACCTTCTTTTCTATTCCTATCTTCTTCTCAAAGTTGTCTTGTTTCTTTAGAAACTGAAGCATTCCTATTTGATATGCCCAGGTTTTCTGCAATTATGGCATATGGGAAGTTCTTTAGTTTCATGATTTCTTCTGGTTGGTCTCTTTCCATTCATTCTTTTGCTATTGAAGAATCTCCCAAACTTCTTGACAAAGAGACCAAGAGTTTCTTCATCAATTTCATCCAGATAGTCATCATTGCATTCATCTTCATCAGGATGTATTGATGATGAGGCTCTAAGAGCATGCCCATTTTCCTTCTTATCATGTTCTTCAAGTAGTTGCTTCAACCTAGGCTCATGTTCTTGAAGGTTTCTAAAAAGAACAGCAACTGATTTTACAAATGGACCTTTTGCTTTTTTAATTATTGTCACCTTTGGCTACCATTCCATAAGTAGAGCCTTCATGATCTTGTAAGCTTGATTAGTTTGTGAGTATGTTTTCCCTAGAGCTACCAAATGATTTACAATATGAGTAAAACAAATTTGCATTTCTTTAATGGTTTCTCCATGATTCATCTTGAATAATTCATATTGTTATGTGAGATTATGAATCCTAGACTTTTTTACTCCTGAGGTTCCCTCATGAGCTATCTCCAAAACTTCCCACATCTCTTTCACACTCTCACTATTTGATACTCTAAAATATTCTTCTTGACTGAGTGCACTAGTAAGAAGAAGTTTGGCTATATTGTTTAACAAAACTTTTCTTTTATTTATTTCATTCCATTCACTTTTGGGTTTAATTAAGGTCTTGCCTTCTTCCTCTTTCATAGGCACATAAGGACCTTTCTCAATTACATCCCAAAGGTTCATGTCAATAGTTTAAAGAAAATTTTCATCTTAAGTTTCCAGTAGGTGTAGTTTTCACCATTGAAATTAAGAGGTTTTGTAATGGATAGCCCTTCAAATAAAACTTTATCACCATATCCAACCATTTCTACTCTTGAGACGGTTAAGTCTTTAAATTAAGATTCTAAACTCTGATACCACTTGTTGAGCAAGGATGGAACCTAAGATTGGGTGAATTAGGTTTTATAAAAATTTTAACTGAAAAACTCCTTTGAAAACAACAATAGCAGTATCAAGTAAATGCAGAAAATGAAAGGAATAAGGAGAGAAGTAATGACACAAAGATTTATCCTGGTTTGGCTTCTACCTAAACCTACGTCCAGTCCCTAAGTAACCTCTTGGGATTTTTCACTTTCTCAAAATATCAATACAATACTTAGAAGATCCTCTTCCTAATTCCCATGCTCTCACAGCTTGACACCTTCAAGGAACCTCCTTAAATTCTCACTCTTAGTGATATACTCCCTCTAAACCCAAGCTCTATTTAGCTTGACTCTCTCAAGGAACCTCCTTGAGTCTTTCTCTCAGAAGGAAGAAAATTTCATAGAGAAATAATTTTCTGAATAGAGTAAATGATATAATGAAGCACTAAGATAGTATAAAGCTGATAAGATGATGAGAACTAATGATATAAACACTCTTGAATTTTTTCTTGATCTTTCTAAGGTCTCAAGTAAAGTTTATATAGATTGAGTTCCAATAGATCCATTGGGAATGAGTAGGAAATCAGAGAATTCAAAATATAGTTGTTATAAATCTATTATACCTTTTCAGTCACTGACTAGTCAATTGTTCACCACTGATCAATTGATTACTCCTTTATTCCTTCTAACAATTTTCAAATTCTGGACCCCGACAGCCAACTACTCACTCTTGACCAATCGACTGGTCACTCACAAGAAGCTCTCGATCGATTAGGTTTGAGCTAGCAGTTAACTAATGCTTGATTTGGGAGTGACCAATCAACTGTTCACATGTGGCTAATCAACTTCTTGCTTCCAAAGAGCTCCCAGTTGATTAAGCTTGAGCTGGCAACTAATTATTCTTATCCAAGAAAGTGACCAGTCGACTACTGGCTTTTGACCAGTCAACTATTTACTCACAGAGAGTGACTAATTGATCAGTTTTCAAGTTGGCAACAGACTTGGGGCTTCTTAGAAGGTGACTAGTCAACTGCTGGCTAGGGCTAGTCAATTGTTCACTGACAGAAAGCTCCCAAATTAGCTTTTCTCAACCTTTAAGACCTAAGATTAATTTTAATTCATTTTAATTTATTCCTATTAGCTCAAGACCATTTACAATGGTTGACATGATTAAACATAAAAAACTTCTAGAACCTAAGTATTATATAAGAAAACTTTTCTTCTTGTGATGTTGTCATCAAAACCATGATCTATTAGCAAATGGGTTCAACATTTTTAAAGAATAAATTTTTGGAAAACCAAATTAAAGGACAAAGTGATCTATGAACCAGAAAACAAGTTTGAGAGTTAATTATAAGTGGGGAGTGTTAAGCGCCCCACAACACTTGTTCTTAAGAACAATTACCCAAAGTTGATTATGGAAAAATTATATGGCCGTAATTTTAATAAGAATTACTCTTATCAATCACATGCAAATTGAAAAAAAATGAAAGTGAAAAAGATGAAAAATAAACTAAAGAATGAGAGCCTAGGATCTACATATCCTGTAGTAGGGCTCAGTGTCTACATAGTTTATTGAAGACCAAATTTTTGTAAACAAAATGAGCTTGAATTTGGTTGGTATATTTTTGTTTACAAAATCAGTATAATCTCACTTTCTTGATCCCTTCATTTTCTCTTTTTCTATTTTTTGACTTTGGTATTTTTTAAAATGAAACTTAATTACATGTTTTTGTTTTTTGTAGAATATGAGATCAAAAGCAAGAGCTTTAAAAGAAAAAAATATTTCTTTTGGTCTTTTTCCATTTAAAGAGAAGAATTTGAAAGTAAAAAAGAAATTTTGAAACAAAATTTTTATTTGAATTTTTAATAATATTTTTTATTTTTATTTTGGAAAGCTTTTGAAGAAAAATTTAAGAAGAATATTTGTGTTCTTTTTCTAATTATTTATTTTCTATCTTTTAACTTTTTTTTAAATAGTCCTAATTGGGTATGGGTTGTTGGAACCCAGGTTTAGTTAGAAAATACTTACCTAGCTAACAGTGGGTAAAACTGGAAGAGAAACAAAGTCTTACACAGTCATATTGGTTGATTCCCTAGATACCTGACGAGACACTTGATCTCACATGGCGACTAATAAAATAAATTGGAGGTTAGATTATTTCAATTGCTTAACAATTTCTTTTTTTTTTTTTTTACTTTTGAAAATTAGATATTAACTTTCAAAACCTAACGAGACTAAAGTCTCACACGGCTATTGAAACCAAAACAAAATGACAAATAAAACTCAAACATTTGTGATGGTGTGTGTATGTGTTTAAATAAACATGATAATATTCCAAGTATCATTTACAACATTACTTGATAAAAGAATAAAACAAAGCAAAACAAAAATAAAAAAATAAAAAAGAAAGAAAAAATAAAATAAAAGCAATGAACCATCTTAAGGCTTTCATTTGTTATCCCTTTGATTAATATCCCAAAAGCTCTTAGGTTTTCCATTTTTTTGGCCATTGTAGCTCATTATTAAACCATAACAAGAAATTAAGTTGTAACATTTGGAAATTTAAACCTATTAAACTTTGACTAAAATTAACAATAATTAAATTACAACCCATTTGATTAGGAAGTGAAAAAAATGATGGTAGGGAGTTAAATAAGTTTAAAGTAAATATTTTAAAAAATTAAAAAATATTTGGGCAAGGTATAAGGATATATGAAGTGGTGGTTTGTATTGATTATTAAGTTTAGCTCAGTTATAAGTTCGAACCACAACATGTTTATGCATACACATAAAAAGGGAGTAAGCTTCATTCTTCATCGTTGCATACTTCTAACTTGCCTTATTTGCCATTCCACTTCGGTTTCAGCCAAGCTTTAACGTAGATGGCAAGAGATTTGCTGCATTAACATCCTAAAAGCTTCATTTTCATCCTTTATCAGCAGTACAACAAGGGCAAAAAGAATTAGACGTGAATTGGTGAGTGAAAATTAAAATTCATTTATGGTCTTTCTTCCTTTCTTAATGTCCTTCCCTTCCCTTCTTTGTATTTGAATTTTTACACTATATTTCAACATGAAATTATCGTATCTTCCTCTATTTGTGTTAGGGCTTGAGGAAGGAATGGGTGACTCAATTTGGTGAGGGTAGATAATAGGGGTTTTCATCATTTATGTGATTTTTGTTCTTTCCCCTCTCCTTGCTACAAGTAAATATCATTTATAGGTTACAATTTCTAAAATTTGTGTCAAGGTTGAGTTAAGGTTCTTTAACATGAAGAATTAAGGTCAATGTGATGATTGAAGTCTAATATTGAGTTGGGGCATTGATAGCTTAGGTAAATTTCAATCTTTCCTTATAATATCAAAGCTTAACATCATAGAATTGACCTTCTAATTGTGAAATTTCTATGACTATGTGATTAGGGTTCTTCAAGGACTAAACTAGAACTTTTCAAACTTTAAGCTTCAATTAACATCAAATGAGTAGTGATTTAAGCAATTTGTTTTGAGAGATAAGGTGAATTGATAATTTTTCCTTAATTTTCTTTGAATTTTAATGCCTATGGAAAGGTAGATAAAGAGGAAAATTGTGTAGGAAGAACCTATTGTGAATGACTAATTCTCTAATTATGCTATTAGAAATTTAAGAAAGGAAATTGTATTAAGAGAATGATGGGTTTGAGATTTAACAATGATTGAGTTGAGAAATTCAATTATTACTTGACTTTATAAAGAATATAAGTCCTTAATTCAAAGGAATTAATTTAAGTTTCCTTTTGATATAGGGACTTCTTAGTGGAGTGATTTCCACCTAAGTTGAGGGAGATTAGGTTGCCTGATAGTTAATGACATTCAAGCGCACAAATAGCACTCCTAACTTCTTTACGTGATTTATGTTTTCTTTTCTTTATTAGAATATTTTTATGATGATGATGATTATAATTATTATTAATCAATATTTTAATTCTTATTAGATGGTTTTCCAAAATTGATTTACATAATTTCATCATGTATGGATTGGTAAAGACCATTAAGAGATTCATTAGTACAGTTATGTATAACCACCAGATAAGTTAGTATTTGTAAAGTTAATTGATTGCATACATGGTTTACTTTCCATTGGTTTTGAAAATACTAGTTAAGAAATTGAAAGCTAACAGTAGTTCTGTTAGCCCTTGGTGCACCCTTGGGAATACCTAGCTAGTAGGGTTAGTGGAAGTACTAGCCTCATATGACAGCTATTACACATGGACCAAAGGGATGGTTAGTTTTCGTGAATAATGATCTCATGCCCATTGGTTACTTACCCTCGAGGATTATATGTCAATGCTTGTTGTGATTTACCCTTATGGATTATGTGCCCACACTAAATATCTAGATGTTAGTCCATGGTGCTTCTTCCCTTGAATGGATTTTAGAAACCCATTATTTTTATGCTTCACTATTAAACTTGTACATTTTAAGTTAATTTTCTTACCAAGAGTTTTGGAAAAAGAAACTACTTAATTGTTTTGAATGATTAGAGCCATTAAATGAATCTGGATTTGAGCAAAAATCATGATTTTTATGTTCATCGAATAATTGCCTTCTATGCTTGGAGACTTTGAGATAATTGGATATTTTATCTTAATTTATTAAGCTATTTTCATATCTTTAATTGCTAATTATATATTTATTACTTACTAATTTTTAGGGTGCTATCTGTAGGAACATTTTGTTGTCTCAAATAGTAGTACTAGTAATCTATCTGAGGAAGCTAACAAATAATTAAGGATTCCCTTCAGTGAGCCCTACTTTGTTTTTACAATGGCTAAGCTCTATTCTTTTTGTTATCTAGTCTCTTTGGGTTGTATATATATTCATGGTAGCTATTATTTTGTTCACTCTAGTTATGTATCATGATGACCACAGATTATGTATCCCCACCCATTTATAGTGTATTTTGTTTCATTTTTGTTGATTATTTAATTATATTTATTATTTTATTATTTACTGATTATGTCAAAATTACATCATCTACTCAGACCATTTTGTGTGTCTCTGATAAATACAACTAAAAGGCCCAACCTAATTAAAGTTATTTAAACTAGCCCAAGAGCTAAAAAAAGATCAGAGATCAATAAACAAATCCAATTTCCATATTATTGTTTGATTTGGAGTATCTCTGCATTAATTCCATAATCGCTATAGCTAGTGATTGCGCCATCACCAGAGTTTCCATAACTAGTAGCCAAGTTGAAAACTTATCAAATTGACATACTAGCTGTTGAAAGAGTCGTTGGACTTCTCCAGTATAAATATGCAGCATTACGAAGAAGAAGATAAGCTGAAACAAGACTGATCATTTTATTTATAGAGATTAAGCTATGTGCTTCTTAATCTGTGTGACTGTATCTTAGTTTATGTTCGACGTTAGTTTTTGGGAATTTAAGATAATTCTAGTAGTTTGTATTGTGTTGTAAAAGTCTGTAGAATTGAGCCTTGTCGTAGGCTATTATGGAGTTGGTGTAAAAGTCTCATGACTATGCCCAGCATTATGGGTTACCAAGGTATTAATGTAAAAGTTGTGAGACTATACCTAATGCTATGAGGTTGAACATTGTAATTGATATTTGTTTAAGTTAGTAAAATTCCTAGCTATATAAGCTAGGGAGTAGACGTAAAGATTCCATTGAAGATAAGGAAATGATACTTCTCTCCAACAAGATGTACAGGCTCCACAAATAAAGGTATTAAAACAATAATGTTCGAAGAGAAAACTAGAACATGAAAGAAATTGCAAGAGGTGAACTTACTTGTTATGGCTGCAAGAAAACCTAAAACATCTTAGCTGATATTCCTTTCAACAAGGATAAAAGAAAAGCAATGATGACAAACTTCTCTTGGGGAGATGATAATTTGCTTTTAGACTTCAGTGACAATAAAAAAGACAACGTAGCAAATCTATGTCTATTTGCAATTGAAGACACAGAAATTACTACTGACAATTTTACAAATGATATATGTCTCATGATAAGCAATCATCTTAAGGAACACATTGAAAGTAAGGTAACCCAATAGTTTACCTATGATGAACTTTTGCTTGCTTTTGATGAGGTACTAAATGATTCTAATACAATTATGCTAAAATACAAAAAATTATGCTAAAATACAAAAGATTAAAGAATGATCACTTAAAAGTTCTAAAAACAATTTGTTCATTAAAAGAAGAAAAAGAAATTGAACAATTTTCAATAAATGAACTAAAACTTTAAAAAGAAGACCTCAAAACAATAGTAGAAAACCTCACAAATGATTTGCCTAGATTTATTAAAGGTCATAAAAATTTGAAAGTTCTTCGCGGAACACAAAAAGAAATATCTTGACAAAACTAGATTTGGATATGAATAGAACAAGCAAACTAATAAGAAGAAACTTGTAAAATTATCTAAGGTAAGTTATGCATATAGGTAGAAAGGTCATCTGGAAAAAGATTGCTTTTTAGCAAAGTAATTATTGATGCTCAAAACACTAACCTCTACAAAACCAAGAAATGTTAGGTACCTAAAACTAACTAAATTGTTTTACAAGTTTCACCAAAATCCAGAAGGAAGAAAGGTCAATGGTACTTAGATTCTGGTCACTCCAGACATATGACTTAAGATGAAAGTCACTTTATTTCCCTCATGAAAGGAAATACTGGAACGCCTTTAGTGATGACAAAAAGGGAAGAATTATAAGTTCTAGTAAAGTATTTACAAATTCCTTTCTAATCATAAACAATGTTTATCTTATTGATGGTTTAAAACATAACTTAATTAGTATTAGCCAATTGTGTGACAAGGGATATGATGTGGCATTTAACTCTGCTTCTTATGTTATATCTAAGAATGATTCAACTATCATTGAAGGAAGAAGAAATGTAAATGTTTATATTCTACATAGTGAAAGAATAGAATCAATTGAATGTCTTTTGTTATTGTAAAATCTGTTTTGGATCTGGCATAAAAGGTTAGGACACATAAACACGCAGATCATATCAAAGTTATCTTCAAAGGAATTGGTATTTGGTATAATAAAATGGAAATATGAAAAGGATGACATCTGTGATGCGTGTCAGAAAGGTACACAACTAAGGTCAAAATTTCAATCAAAGGATCATATAATTACTGAGAGACTATTGCAACTTCTTCACATTTATCTATTTAGTCCTATCAGAACTCAGAGCATGGGGAGGTAAAAGCTATGATTTTATCATTGTTGATGATTTCTCAAGATATACATGATTATACTTTCTTGCTCACAAACACAAATATTTTGAATATTTCAAAAGATATTGTACAACTGTTCAAAATGAAAAAAGGTATTACATCACTTCTGTAAAAAGTGATCATTACAAAGAATTTTAAAATAAAATTTTTAATGAATTTTGCACCAAATTAAGGATTACTCATAACTTTTCAGCTCTTAGAATGCTACAGTAAAATGGTATAATTACAAGGAAGAATAGGAGTCTCTTTGATATGGCCAGAACTCTTCTTTATGAAAACAACCTACCCAAAAGTTAGTGGGTTGAAGCGATCAATACCTATTGTTATGTTTTGAATAGATGTACAATCTAACCTATCATAAATAAAACTCCTTATGAACTATGGAGGTGTATGTGACCAAATATAAGTTAATTTCATGGTTTTGGAAGCAAATGTTATATCCTAAATAATGAGAAAGAAAAATTAGAAAATTTTGACTCTAAAACATCTGAGGGAGTTCTCCTTGGATACTTTACATCTAGTAAGGCATTTAGAGTATACAACAAAATCTCCCATATCGTGGAAGAAACTATTCATGTTGTTTTTAATGAAAATGATGTTCTTTTTCAAGAGTCACACAAGAAAAGAGATGTTGATTATGAGCTTCTTAAGTCTCCTCAGAAAACTGCTTAAGATGCTGAGGTTCCTATTACTGAAGCAACTCTTACGGACATTACCAAAGAGCATACTACCGATAATAAGCCAAACACATATGTCAACCCTATCTTGCAAGAAAAAGTTGTTACACTTGACAGATATAGAATTCATAGAGAACGAAGACATTCAACAACATATCTAAATGAATTTATCATTAGAGATCCCAATGAGGGAATGAAGACATATTCATCATACAAAACCATGAATCATGTGGCTTTTGTATCCCAAATTAAACCTAAAAATGAGTCTAAAGCTCTCATAGGTGACTATTTGGATTGTGACTATATAAGAAGAACTAAACCAGTTTAAATGCAACCAACTATGGACAATTGTTCCTGCTCCTAAAGGAAAAACAATTATTAGCATAAAATGGGTTTTCAGAAACAAATTAGATGAATCTAGAAACATCATTAGAAATAAAGCCAGATTAGTTACTCAAGGATACATTAAAGAGGAGGGAATTGACTTTAAATAAACATACACTCTTGAAGCTAGACTTAAAGCAATAAGAAAGTTGTTGGCATATGCATGTCATGAAGGTTTCGAACTCTACTAGATGGATGTAAAGTGCTTTCTTAAATGGATATCCTAAAAAGGAAGTATACATGCAGCAACCTTCTAGATTTGAAATGGATACATACTTCACCATCTGTATAAGCCAAGCAAAGCATTATATGGTCTCAAACAAGCTCCTCAAGTGTGGTATGAGTATTTCAGTAAAATTTTCAACTCTCTTTATTAAATATTCATATGGTCAGATACTTAACATTCAAATCTATGTCAATGACATAATCTTTGGCTCAACTGATTAAAGCTTCTGTAAAGACTTTTCTTCCTTTATGACAAAGGATTTGAAATAAGTATGATAGAAAGAATGACTTTCTTCCTAGGGTTACAAGTGAAGCAATTAAAGGAAGACACATTCATTTCTCAGATGAAATATACAAAAGAACTACCAAAACACTTTGGAATGGAATCAAGAAAACCTATTGGAACTCTAATTAGCACATTCCTTAAGCTTGATAAAGATGAACATGGTACCTAAGTGGACCAGAAGAAATATAAAGGGAAGAAAAGATTACTACTATATCTCCCTGTAAGTAGACTAGACATAATGTTTAATGTACATCTATATGTAAGATTCCAGTCAAATCCCAAGCATTCCCATATGACAACTGTCAAACGAATTCTTTGATATTTGGTAAAACTTAAGGTCTTAGTCTTTGGAATCCCATATACTCACCTTTTGATCTTGATGGTTTCTCTAATGCTAACTTTGGTGGATGCAATGTAGATCGGAGAAGTATAAGTAGGACATGTTAATTCATGGGACTAAGCTTGGTTTCCTAGTATAGTAAGAAACAAAATTTTGCAACATTATCCATAGCACAAGCAAAATACATAGCTATAAGAAGCTGTTGTGCTCAGATACTCTAGATGATGCAATAACTCAATAACTATAGACTCATACAAAAAGTTGTCCCCATCAAATTTGACAATACCAATGCCATCAATATCTCTAGGAATCAAGTATAACACATGAGAACAAAGCAAATTGATATTAGACATAATTTTCTTAGAAATCATGTGAGTAACGAGAACATTTTTATTGAATTTATTTCAACAACAGACTAACTCACAAATATTTTCACCAAACCACTAAATGATAAGCAATTTTACAATATCAGGCATGAATTAAGAACAATTGAAATTTCATAGAGCCCAAAAAGGACTTATTAGAATTATCAAGATAGACTTTTTAGAAAAGCCTAAATCCTCAACCTAGTTAGTATTCCTTTCTGGCAAGCAAAATTCAAACCTTTATCACATTCCAAATGACAATCCATGATCTTCTGATATCAAATCAAATAAGCTGCCATATCTTTAAGAATCTCGCCACTTTCCCAGTTAGGCATGCACTTCATGACTAATAACTGCTAATAACCATCATTATACATTTAATTCAATTTCAAATTCGCATTTTTAAATTAGGTACTTTCCTCATTACTCAACATCGACATTTGCTCTTCTCTGTTTGATTGCCCATATCTTATCTCCATAGCCTCTCACAAGCATAAAACCTCTATGGTTGTCACATAAACATAAAATCATGTTTCTCAACAAACCCTACGCTAAGACATGATTCGAGCATGACTACAAGAAGAAATGGGTTGCACCTACGAGAGAGGTAAATCTTGAGTTCCTCTACCAAAACAATCTCAAATGTTTTGACATGTTCTATAAATTTGGCTGAAAACCTTTCTTTCTCCTCAAGGAATAAGTTTATGCAAGGCTTGTTCAAGAGTTTTACTCTAACCTCTTTTTAGACATAAAAATTTGAAGGCACATCTACTGCTTAAAGTATTGAGGATTGATCTGGATCCGCCCACACTTCCAATATCATTTGCTGTCCTAATGTCGAAATAGAGAAATGTACTAAACTTCAACTAACAGAGTTTATGGGATACTTTGAGGCTGTCATCATGGAAGAACTGCTTGGATAGGAATCACTCACCAACAAGCTGACAACCAGATGTTATTACATGTCATCAATCAGTTAATCATTTCCTTAATTGGCAAGATAAATGCTTATACTTACTTGGAGTTATTTTATGTATGGTGTGCTTTGCACGAGCTGCCCTTAAATCTGCCTTTCACCATTCTTAGCCACATGCAGATCATATAAAGTGGTGAAATCAAGGAACTTCCATAAGGTATGGTCATCGCAATCAACACTAAAAGTATGGGAGTTTATATTTTCATATACAAAGCTGAACATGCCAATCCACAAGCCAACTTTGGTAAATGCCTAAGGCCATCCATGAAATTTAAGAGATTTAGTTGAAAATGAATTAAATTCATAAAAGAAAATGAAGAATTAGAACCAACTATGATTAAAGCCTCATAATCCCGAAGCAAGAAGAGGACCTCTACCTAAAGCATTCCAGTGTGCAAGTCTTCACATCTTCACCAAGCCCAGACACTGTAACATATCTCTGATGACTCTGACAAAGAAACCTTTGCAAGCAAAACACTCTCACATTCATTGGCACTCTCTCTTGAGGAAGAAGGTGCTCCTAAAGAGCAAAAACTAGTTACCACACTCTTGGTTGAGACAAAGTCCTCCCATTCCTTGGATGAAATGGAAATTGCCACTGTAACTATTACACCCACCAAATCTACCTTTCAAAATGAAGTGACTTCTACTGACTTTCCTTAGTAGTTTGCTTCATCTCCTACATATTCACCAGAATGTATTATACCACCACTAGTAACTGCACCTCATACTAACATTGCTACTGATTCTGTCATTGCCACTTTCATAGCCTTACAGTTTGCTAAACTGAATGGTGTTGTTCTCAATTTAAGAATTCAGATGATAGCACACCAGGAAGAAATGAAATAGTTCATCACAACATTTGTTTAACAAGAAATTGATGCATTATGAACACACTTCTATGCTCACATTTCATAGGAACGAGACTACATTGCTCATCTTATTTGCCCTAAACTAGAGATGGATCCTCTTAAGTGATACCTTCTAGACAACTATGTGTCACACCGATTTATAGGTCATGCTTGTTCCTCTTGGTAAGCTCCTGTTCTTGCTCATACCATTACTACTCTTATTATTTCTACTACTCCTATTATTGTTCACACAACTACTGTTACTTCTCTTGCTTTTGCTACTACTTCTGCTGAAGAGTCTACACCTTCATTGTCTACAACAGTGACTACTGTTAGCTTATTATCTATCTTTATATAACTTTGTATCTATTGTTAAACTTTATGACTATGTCATTTGTAGACTTTATGTCTTGTTTTGCCTGCTTTAGACTACTGTGCCATTAGTTCGCCTATGTTTTAGACTATTATCTTTTAAATTTGTGTGTGCTTTATGTGATTTTCTATCTATATATTATCTTTATCTCTCTTTTTCTTGTTATGTCTCTTTTGCTTATGTCAAAAAAAGGGAGAATGGGTGCAATAATGAAGATGGACCATCTACTAAGGGGGAGTGATATAAAAGCTGATAAGCTCACATTAAAGGGGGAGTAATACTACGTTTACACTATAGGGGAGTAATGCAGATGCTTTGACTAACAACTAATGTTGTTTTGACATGATCAAAATAAAGGGGGAGACTATTAATATATTTAATTATATTTATTATTTTGTTGTTTACTGATTATGTCAAGAGTTATATCTTCTACTACGACCATTGTGTGTGTGTCTGATAAATCAAACTAAAAGCCTAGTATTGTAATCAAACTTTCGGTGAAGAAGGAAATAAAATGTGTTTAAATTGATTCCCAAAAACAAATCTTGAAAATCAATTTATTTGGAGTTGCCACCAAAATTTTTAATAGAAAATTTTGGGAAACCAATTTAAAATAAAAATAAAAAGGAAAAATGGTCTGCGAAAACAAAGATGAGTTAGAGAGTCTGTTTGAGTGTGGGAAAGGTGTTAGGCACCCCACAATACCTGTCTGTAAGGACAGTTACCTTAAACTAGTCAGTTGAAATAGAATATAACTTTAAATTTATTTCAATTACCCTCTTATTGGCATGGATGCATGTTAAACTAGGAAGACAAAAACAACAATAACGAAAATAAACAAATAGATTTATATAAAGGGTAGACTTGACCTAGGATGAAAGCCTAGGGCCTACGTACCCATGATAGGGATCAAAATCCACGTAATTCAACCAAAATGGTGTATCTGTTGGTTGGTGATTTTTAATTTTAGTAATGTGAATAAGAGTGTTTAAATTAAACAGATTTTTATAAACAAAATGGGATTCGAATTTGGGTTTATGTGTTTTAATTTACGAGAACTTGATTAATATAGCTCTCCTGATCTCTTCATTTTCTCTCTTTTAATTTTTTGTTTAGTTTTGTATTTTAAATCTTTATTTTGAAACTTAAATGAAATGATTATGGGATAAGATTTTTAGGATTTTTGGGAGTTTATATTTTTTGGAATTGAAATGTAATTATAATGAAAAGAATATTTTTGAATTTATTTATTTATTTTTGGATTTTCAAACTTGGAATTTATTGTTGAAATTAGGACGAAAATAAAACCTTTTTTCAGATTTTTGAATTTCTATATTTTTTGGATTTTTAAATTTATTTATTTTTGGATTTTTAAAATTAGATTTTATTGTTGAAATTGGAACAAAATTATAACAAAAAGTCATTCTTCTGAATTTTTGAATTTATATATTTTTGGGTTTTTGGATTTTTCTAATTTATATATATATATATATATATATATTATTAGAATTTATTATAAACTTTAAACTATAATGGAAAAATATTTCTATGATTTTTGAATTTATGGATTTTACATTTATTTTTGAAATTAGCATTCACTCTAGACTTGAAGTAAAACTAAAAAAGATATTTTTGAAAATTTTGAATTTTATGATTTTTGTATTAATTTTTTTATTACGATTTTTTTATTAATTTTTGAGATTTAGAGTTTACTTTAGGTTTAAAGTAAAATTAAAATATTTTAGAATTTCTCAATTTATGATTTTTGTATTTGTTTTTTTTTTTAAATTGGAATTTATTTTAATACTTGAAGTGAAATTAGAATGGAAAAATATTTTTAGGATTTATAGTTACATAATAGGTGAGACAGACCTCCCTATTTTTTATTACTTCGTCTCAATATTTTAAATTTTAATTTTTGAATCATGAGGAGACTCAAAGTTTCACACGATTTCTACTAATTAACCCTTGGATGCCTGAGAAGACGAGTGATCTCACACAGGAATCCAAAATATGAAATAAAATATTTAGGAATTCTTGGGATTTATTTTCACATTTTTTTAAAGATTTTGAAATTAAAATTCTTTTAGTCTTGTTTTAATAGGATCGATTCTTCGGAGCCTACGGAGACCCAAATTCCACGTGACACTTTTAATTAACTATTTATAAAACACTGACTTAATCATTTTGTAAATAATTAAAAAATGTTTAATTAAAATATTATTATTTTTTTCATTATTATTATTTATATATTTATTATTTTAGCAAGTATATACTAATTTTCGGGGTTTAAGAAGATTGAAATCTCACACGACCTTAAATATTTAAGGAAAATAATATTCTCATACAGTGCCTTCATGAAAATTTTACTTGCAATACCAAAGCAACAAAAAAAATGATAATTATAGTAATAATAGCAAAAAGAAACCAAAAAACAAAACAAAAAAACAAAAGAAGAAATGATACGCATCTTTACGTGGTTTAGGTGCTCAACGTAGGGAACAATACAATCATGCATGTATGGCACCATTCCTCACCCGAAGCAGCTTCTGAAATTCTCCCCATCTGGTCAAATTGAATCTCCACAAATTTACCAAAACGACTTGAATTATTATTCCTAACAGTCTTTGCATTGCCAAAGGCTTCTAAAACAAGATTAGATTCCAGGACTTTCTGGTTAACAATCCTACCTTCAGTAGCAGCTCTCCCTCCCATGTAAGCAAGATAACGCATTAATAATTTAGTGCTTTCTGTTTTCCCAGCCCCACTTTCACCACTGACCAATATTGATTGGCTGATTCCTTCATTAACCATAAGCTTATATGCAGCATCTTGATCATTTTATACACACAATAGACGGAACAAGCATAGCCAAGTAAATTCTGCATGTGTCCTCTCCAAGTTCGAGAATAAGCAGCAGCTTCCTTAGCTTGGCGAAGCTCATAAATCTCCAAGAACAATTATTTTGAAAGCTCCTCTAAGGCTTATACTTCTGCTTCCATACCTTTGATATCTTGCTCTTTTTGGTCCACCTGCACAGATCGAACAACTGTGCCAACTATATGTTTGAAGAAAGATCTACCATTTAACTTCTCTTCAGATCCTTGACTGTTCTCCATTTCCATTTGACAAAGAATAATTTTCTTTTTCTTTGAAATACAAGTTTCAATTGACTGCATCAGTTGTCTTTCCAAGGCCTTAATCTCTGCTTCCTCAATCTCTCTGATGAAAAGAGATAAATAACTGTAGGGCAAGTTCACAGCACTAAAACCAGATAGAACAGTCATGGCAGTAACGCCAATCACCCCAATTCAACTGACGAGTTGAGGCATATTGAAGAAACCTTTATCAGGTGATGGCATTGGAAAGTGAATGCCCATACGCCAAAAGGCATAAAGAAATGCCAGCAAGAATAATATTGCTCCTAGCCCTGCCCGTTCCTTCCATATACCACTATTGCAGAGCATCAAGTAGCAATGATAATAGGGCAGCATGAAGACCAGTAATAAGATCAAACAAAATAAGTCCACCTTTCAGTTCACAACTCTTGCCTCTTTGGAAAGGATGGGAATAATCTCAAAGAGGACAAACTGGAGGAGATTGCAGGAGAAGGTAAAGACAATGCTGAAAATGATCTGCACCAGCACACATTTTTCTTCATACTCTTTGTAGAGACGACGATTCAAGAACCAAAGACCAGCCCAGCCAAGTAAACACAGAGATCCCAGCACCACACCTCCTTAATATATTGCTCTTCCCCAACCCATTTCGGTATTTTTGGCTTGTCTCTGCGCTTTAGATTCAGCAACCTATTCTAAAGTCTGCTGAAGAAAGTTGGAAAGAAGCTGAATGAGTTAAACGTCGAGTTCACCTTACAGTGCCTTGGACTTTCTCTTTCAAGTGTATTTGGATATCATATATCTAGTTGATTGAGTTTTGCCCGGCGGGCAGCAAGTGGTTTCATGTCCCGTCTTCTCTGCTTGCTTCAGTCGTTTTCTCTCTCTTTAGCACCGCTGTCTCTCTCCTCTTTCTGCAGCGTTTTCTCGGGCTCTCTTCCTCGGTACTCGGCCTCTCTTCCTCTTGTGATCAATCCCGGTTCCAAGATACTTGGCTCAGTACTCCTCCTTTTTCTCTCAGTCTGCCTCCTTTTATTTCTTCTCGGTCTGTCTCCTTCTTCTCTGCAGTTCCTTTCATCCCCTGTCAAATCATCTAAACGTTGTTGACTATTCCTCGAGACCAAACATGTGAGCCAGTCTACAACCTCTCTCCTTGCCCGCCACTTACCCGGAGAGCTCCTCAGAGGCAGAAAAAGAGGGCATTAATCCTACTACGTAACCAGAAGCGGCATATAAAGTTCATATTATCAAACGAAACAGAAACCTACGAACAGAAGAAGGAGGCACCCATCAATGGTAGAGACGACCCAGAAAGAAAAGAAGAAATCAAACTTTTTCAACCAAGAATTCAGAGAACAACGAAGGTTGATGTTTATCTTTGATGCGCATTGAAAACCTTCATGAAAGAGAGGAAACGGCCAACCATTGCAAGAAGCAAGAGAGAGAGAGAGAGGGCTCCCTAGACAGAAAAAAAAAAAAGCAGAGTGCTTTCCTAAATGGTGTAATCTGCAGACCTGAAGAGGCTATATACACAGAGTGCAACGTCTTTGCACATTTTAGTTTGCTTTTTTTCAGACCCACGTTTTTACTTTTTCTCACAATATTATATATTAGTATTTTTTTTATCTTATTTTATTTTTTTCCTTTACATATTTTGCTTTTATTATTTTATTTGTTTTTCTTATTTAGATTTATATTTTTTTAATTATTTTTTTTGGTGACACGCAAATTATATTTGTTTAATTAATGAATTGACTAATTAATTAATTACTTAATAATTAATTTTTATACATATCTCATTTTGGGATGGAATATTCACACTTGCTCAATTAAAGTTATTCAAAATGGCCTAAAAGCTATAAAAGGATTAGAGATCAACAAACAAATCCACTTTCTATATTACTGTCTAATTTGGACTGTCTCTCCATTAATCCCATAATTGATGCAGCTAGTGATTGCACCATCACAGTTTTCAGTTTTCATAATTGGTGGACAAGCTGAAAACTTACCAAATTGATGTACCAGCCATGGATAGAACCGTTGGACTTCTCCTATATAAATATGTAGCATTACAAAATAGAAGATGCGGTGTACAAGATTAATCATTTCATTCATAGAGATCAAGTTGTGTGCTTCTTAATTGTGTGATTATATCTTAGTGATTCACATACTTTTATATGTGAAAGAGTGTGTTTTATGTAAAGAAGAGAATTCTCTTCATCTTGTCTTATCGACATTAGTTTTTTAGAATTTGAAATAATTTTTGTGGCTTGTATTATGTTATAAAAATCATTAAGGTTGAGCCTTGTTATAGGTTACCAGGATGTTGGTGTAAAAATCTCATAATTGTGCCCAGTGTTCAGGATAGTAGTATAAAAGTTTTGAGACTATGTCCAATGTTGAGGTTGGTCATTGTAATTGATATTTGTTTGACTTAGTGAAATTCTTAATTATGTAAGCTAGAGAGTGAAAATAAAATCAACAATGATCCGAACCATTATAAATCTCTTCTTGTTGAATTTTTTTTCCTTTGTCTTTTATATTCATGCACTGACACTTAGGACTCCACCTCCTCTAGAGTCAAATAATACAAAATATATTGCATTGTATTTTATTATATTATTACTAAATATGTGCTAACAGTTTTGTTACTATGAGAGTAGAGCTCTCTTTTTGTATTTGATTGGTTGAGTTAGCAGGTTCTTGTAGAAATATCAAGAAATTCCATTTATGAAAGAGACTTTGTCAAAATTTTTATAAAATCTATACATTGTATATAGATTAGATATCTATACTAAAGGGGCAGTATTTCATTGTGCATGATATGATGTTTGAAACTTGTATGTATTTTTATTTTCTATGTAGTATAGGCTTACAAGATTAGACTTTTTCCTTATTTCATGCGTTGATCACACTTCTAGTTACAGGCGTGACATAAGTAAAATTCATTCAAGGTTACACTAAATATAGTCCAAAACCAATAGGATGCAATTGCCAAAATAAAAAACGAAGACAAAAATCTGATTATATGGGAGGATTAAATCAGAATTAGAAACTTTCCGAAACTCAAGCAAAGCGTACATATCAGCGAAGGATAACACAAACTAACCACTTCCCCAAATGGCATGTTCTAATGAATATATATATACACACACATACATGCGGCATCAATCGTTATCAAAAAATCCAAATCAATTGCAACAATCACAATAAAAGATGTCAGGATTAAATGGATGCTTTCGAAGCAAATAGGAAATTTTAACAGCATTAAGAGCTTTTAAAAAAATAAAACTCAGATACCATCATAAACACCTATTCCTTCATATTTACACAAAGCATCAACTTAGAGGTAGTAATAGATGTCGTCCCAAAATCGAATAAGATAAAACCGAATGAACACTTATTAACACCTAGCTAAATTCCTTAAATCCTACCAACATTTAGACTGCCACCTATATATGTACACATAAGCCTAAAAATGTGTCACAGTTCCGATTTGGTCAGTGAGATAATCTAAACTATAACCCAATGCATTTGCAAGACTTGAATATCAGGCACAGACAACATCAGACTATCACATACAAAGGCAAATAACTTCCCTAAAACTGAATCTCAATTAATTGAGCTACTCAACCTCACAAGACTGACCGAACCATGACCTAAGCCAATAAATAAATTCATTTTTAGAACACCCAGACCAGAACATCAGCTCAAGGTGTTAATGACCAAGCCATAAATAACTAAGTATACAGACTAAAGTCAGTACCACCTTTTAAACTAGAATCACATCTATCATGGAATGATCTAACTTTTAGGAAAATAAGCAGGAGAAAAGGTGAGGAGCGACATACCTTCAAGCTCCTTTCCAACAAAGCACTTCTATACGACACCTCACTCAATCATTGACTGACTTTGAACTCTTCTACTCGGTGATTCTCTCCTTCATGGCGTCTCCTTGCTGCAACTCCCCTCTTTCACATTCATTCTTCTCTTTCTCGCACTGTTGGTGCCTGTTTCGTGTGCCTTGAATAGAGGTTCCTCAGTCCTCTTCTTACTCTGTTCTTCGACTCATTTTCTGCCTCTGCATCTCGATTCTTTTTCTTCTCCTCTTCTCAAGCTCTCACGTCTCTCTATTTTTATCATATTTCTTCTCTTCCAATGCTTCAGCTCAGGTCCCTGTCTCTCCTCCTCGAGCTGCTGCATGACAAGAACTCAACAGGGTCAACATTTGAGGCTAACAACATGGTAGTCCAAGTTTTCCCTTCGTGCATTTTCGTCTCTGTCGTGGGGTGAGACCCATTTTCTCATCCAATGTTTCTCTCACTCATGGCTACATATGCCATGTAGAATCAGAGGTAGGGTGGCGGCATTGTCTTCATTGCTTCTCACCAAAGAGCCAACGTTGAAAGGGGCCTAGAGTGCTACAATTTTATTGTTTTTCTCATCTTCCAGCACACTTCCTTATGTCTCCTGCAACTTTCATTGTATTTTTTTTTTGGCAGAGGGAAAGAACACACGTGCAATGGTAGCAAACAAGAAGTGTCTAGTTTATTTATTTATTTAGTTAACTTGGTTTACCCTTTTTCTTCATGCATGAAAATGGGGTTTGCCTTTATTAATTATTATCTTTGCTTTCTTCTCTTTTGGATTTCAAAATCTAATTTTTTGGAAACCATTTTTTAATTTTGAAATCTTCACTTTTATTTTAAACATTAAACTAAAATCTTTTGACTAAATTTTAAATAATAGTATTTTAATTTTTTTTACCTTACTACTTTTTTGAAAAATTTGAAATCTACCATTTTAAATATCATTTTTCATTTTCTTTTTCTTTTTTTAAAAATTCTTCAATTACAAATTTTGGGAATGGAGTGTTCACATAAATCATATGCATGAAGTTTCACTTAATTGTTGCCATTTTGCCCACTTAAATGGAAGGAGGAAATAAGCAAATAAATGCAACAATATATGCTTTTTGTTGGAATTAAAAATTTTTTTTTCCTCCTACGATTTCCTTGGTCGTTTGATACTAAATTTTGCTTATACACTAAAATTTTTGCACGTAGGATCGTTATTAGAATGACATTGATCTACTACATAAAATTTTTTAGCTTACAACTTTATTATCTAAATTATTTAGAGCGTCAGTTTAAAATTCATTTTCACATTTTTTAAGTTTACATATGGTATAAGTTTACTTAAAGAAGTCTTTATTTTTTAGATTTACTGATGGTATTTTTTTTCACCAAAATATATATTATTGGAAAGCCTACTACTTAATTAACTACTAATACAATCATGCTTTTTATGCTTGTACAGATATTCTCCATGCTTTTACGTTCTCAACATCAGTCCCTTCACTAACAAAATGAATACCTTTATTTTAGCTTGTCAAAATCAGATTTATTATTTCACACTAACCTTATTTTTGCTTGGTGGGTCTTGTGTTGTGCGACTACTATAGCATAGCAAGCCATTAGAGTATGTATAATAATTTAACTGACTGATCTGAGCGCATTCAAAATTTGTGTAAGGTTAAGATGCAGATGGCAAGACAAACCAAGAAGGGGATCTGGTTTCCTCCACTGCAACGTTCAAAATTTCAATGAGGCAGCTTAACGGCCTTAGAGGCAAAGCGCAGCGTTTTATTAAAAGTGGGTGATGTGTCCAGCGTTGAGCCACGCAATATGAAGAACTGGCTACAATTCATGAACGGAATCCTCACGTTGACGCATTTGATATGAGCGAATCCACTCTCAACAATTATGCCGTAAACATGGCTAGGCCAAATTCTAGCCACGATTAAATTGCAATTGTCGGGACGATTACAAAGTTAGCCTGAGAATGGCTACAACTGTTGCTTGGCCAAAATGGCCCCTCCTAAATTTTTAATTTGAATTCTTACATTTAAAAACAAAATACATAAGATAAATTTAGTAAAGTGTGTGCATATATATATATATATATATATATATATATATATGTTTGAGAGTCTGTTTGTTTATACATTTAAGCGTAAGTTTGTCTTACTAACATTTTATTTTTTTAAAAAATTAATTATGTCATTTAAATTCATATTTATACAAAAGTTTAAAAAAATTACTTTTGAGTTAAATAAATTATATAGATGACAAAAATTAATTTTTAAATAAAAATTCTTAAATATAAATCACAATAATAAAATTTTTTGTTTAATTAAAATTAATTTTAAAAATTAAATTAATCTACATTATCATTAGGCTAGGGCGAATATAAACACAAAGTAATCTTCTCTTCCCTCTTCTTTTACCTATTTCTCACAAAATTTACTCATTCATTACTCGACATCAAAATTCTCAAATTTTAGATTGCTGCACTTTTCGCTTGCCTTCACTACACTTGCCAATCGAGCACCCACCTCAGCCACCTCATCGTTCGACAGATTCTTGCCATTGACTTGTCGACCAATTGGCTGACCCATGCTTGCCTGAACTGGCGTCTCTCCATCTCCTTTTCTTTTCTTTTCATTTTTTTCAACTTCTTTCTTCATCATTATTTTGCCACCATTGCCGCCGGCCCAACCCTGCCTTCTCCGTCTCGCTATAACTCCAGTTAGCTGCAATCGCAGCTTCTGGAGGTCGATGACCACTGGGCAAGAGTATATAGTTATTTATTTTAAGCTTTAAAAAATTGAAAATATATTTTTTCTGAAATTATAATTTCTATTTTTACTTTAAATATGATTGTATCTTGATCTTCTGCTTGAGCCCATAACTAATGGAGAGGAAGTCCTTCAGTAAGAACTCATGTTATTTTTCTAATTTTTTTAATGTTAGCTTTATAAAGTTGTCATGTTCTGCAAATTTCCCGTTTAATTTTGAGAGGAAATAAAGGAAAGAAAGGAAAGAAATGAAGAAAGTAATTTCTATGACATTTCTATGTCTACCATCTGATTAATTCATTTACAATTTTATGGGTAATGTTGAAGTGTTCTTTAACCAAATATAAATGTGTGCTTTAAAATTTCTTTCTTATTATTTTATTTGATCTCATTTGACTATTAATTTGATGACTAAGTGGAGGCTTGAACCTCTTTAATCTGACCAGATATTATGTAATCAAGTTTAGCTGGAAAAAGCTTAATCAGGGAGAGAAGAGGAGCAAAGGAAAAGAAATCAGATGGTTCATCCGTACTGGATATGCATGTACCTGGTAGCGCCATCTTTTGCTTGACCCTACTACAGTATTTCATTAATTTCTTCTTTCCATTATTGTATTATTTTTTACTACAGTAGGTGTTATACGCATTTTAAATTCTTGGATCATTGGTGACTACATAAGACCATGTTCATTTAACAATTCAAAATGCATACAGCACTTGTTGTAACGACAAGAGATAAATAAAAATTACGTTACTTTCTGACATATCTAATTATGAGGTTTTGAGACAAAACTGACCAAGTCAACTTGTGCTTCTGGTGCCCATCTTACTGCTCCAACATAGTGGGTACATATCTTTAACTTGTGAAAGCCATTTTATCAGAGCAATGGCCATTCTTCCATGTGTGCTTGTTCTTAACATTCTGCTTTTCTTTTTCTCTCAATTTTCTTATGCAACTGACACCATTACCCAGTGTTAGTCACTTTCTGATGTGAGGACCTTGATTTCTAAAGATGGAAGCTTTGAATTGGGTTTCTTCAGCTCAGGTAGTTCACCGAACAGCTACGTTGGAATCTGGTACAAAAATATCCCAGGTAAGACTATTGTAAGGGTTGCCAACCGGGACAAACCTATCAAAGACAAATCTAGCATGTAAAGCATAGACACAGAGGGACATCTTGTGCTTCTCAGCAAAGGGAGACTATTGTTTAGTTGGCAAATTCATCAACAAAGGCCTCGAATCCAATTGCACAACTTTTAAGGTCTGGAAACTTGGTAGTAAGAGATGAGAATGACCGTAATCCCCAAAACTACTTGTGGCAAAGCTTTGACTATCCTTGTGATACCTTTTTGCCAAGAATGAAGCTTGGATGGGATCGGAGAACTGGGCTTAATCGGCATTTAACATCATGGAAGAGTAGGGACAATCCTTCTCCAAGAGATTTCACCTTGCAACTTATGCTTCACAATTACCCTGAAGTAATTTTTTGGCAGGGCCCAGCAGAGTATTACAGGACTGGGCCCCTGGAAGAATGGTCTTGCATTCAGTGTTTCCCCTAAAATGACAGACATATGGCTTTATGATTTAGAGTTTGTCTTCAATAAGGATGAGGTGTGCTTAATGTACATTCCTAAAAATGAGTCGGTGATTTTAAGACGCGTCTTGGATCAATCAGTATACTCTCTACAGAACTTCATTTGGATTAACGATGATCAAAGTTGAAGGTCATTTGTTTATGTGCCAAGAGATAACTTCGATAGATATAGCCTTTGTGGCTCATATGGAAATTGCATCTTGGGTGAGACGCCACTATGCCAGTGCTTGAGAGACTCAAGCCAAAATCACCTAAACTCTGGGATGTGATGGACTGGACTAAAGGATGTATTTGCAGTGAACCATGGAGTTGCAGGGTAGTAAACTAATATAATTTTTTTAAATTTAGTGGGTTGAAATTGCCAAATACTGCACATTCTTGGGTTAATAAAAGCAAGACACTTGAGGAGTGCAAAGCCAAATGCTTAGAAAACTGTTCCTGTACTGCTTATGCTAACTCAGATATCAGGGGACGAGGTAGTGGCTGTGCCATCGGGTTCAGTGATCTAATTGATATTAAACAGACTTCAGCCACCAATCATGATCTATATATTCGCTTGGCGACTGTAGAAACAGGTATATCCTTTTATTCATTATCTATTAATAATTTTTGGAGTGCTTAGTTACCTTATTTTCTTTGCGCATTGACTGTTAGTTCAATTTTGTGTGAAGCTAACCATGCCCAAAGAAAATAAGAGAAAGGTTATTGTGATAACAACTACAATTTTAGTGGCTCTTCTAATGCTTTTCACTTTTCTCTGTATTTACAAGAGCGGGAGAAAGTCCAGAGGTAAACATTCTCAGTGCAACAGTCTTTTCTTTTTTGAACACAGTAATTTGTCTAGGCCACTTTTAAAAATAGCAATAATTAAAAGGGATCATAAACAACTTAATTCACAAAAATAAGTAAAGAAAAGAGAGAAAGTTGATCAAAAATTTGAAAATAAAAGGAAGAAAAATGAAAAATGGAAGTTTAGAGTGGTAGAGTATAAAATAAAAAGGGCAAGCAATTGGACATAAAAGAAAAATGAAAAAGTATGAATGGGCTTAAAGAATTAAAGAAATTGAAAATAAAACAAAGGGAAGAATTTCCTTTCTTGAAACCAAGACACAATGGAAAAAGGAAACTTTTTTTTTTTTTTGTTGAAAATGAAAAAAAATAAATCAATGATTGAACAAGAAAAGGGAAACAATGAGATAATTTCTTTTTTGAAAATCAAGGCACAATGTAAATAGGAAACTCTTGAAAAGGAAAAATTAAAAAGGGTTAATGGGTAATTTGAAAAATTCTTAAGGAAACCCTAGTTTTTTTTTTACTATAAAAGAGAGAGAGAGCTCTTACACACATATCATTAGAGATCTTCCTGGGTCTTGGGAGAGGACTTGGATGCTAGAGAGGAAGAAGAAAGGTTAAGAAGGCCCAATACTAGGTAATTTCCTATGATCTCTTCAATTTTGATTTCTTAGTTTCAAATTCTTCCTCTTATTCTTCTTTTGTTGCTGAAATTCTCATGAATTAAATGCTAATTGACCACCATGGATGTGTTATTGATGTGATAGTATTTGATCTTACTATGCCCATTTAGATATCCAATTTTAGACTCAATATGGTTCATATGAATTTTTGTGAATTTTTTGGCACTCTATATGATGTCATTTTATCTTAAAATTCAGTGTCAAATTTATTTCGTTCAGATTTTTTATGAATTTTCTGTTAATTTTTGAGCTAGGATAAGTAGTGGAAAAATGGTGAACTTTCATGTTTATCCAAAACATGCTCTGTTTCAGTGAATTTTACCATATGTCAATTTGTTGATTTTTTTGAGAAGTGTCTATACATCGTTTTAAGCTAAAATTTGGTATACATGTTGTTTGGTATGTGTTGAATTTTTTTAGAATTTATAGTAACTAATTGATAGACATTTGTACAATTTTACTTACACAACTTTGTGACTAGACAACTCAAGTATGGTGAACTTTGTGGATTTTCTGGTATTGATTTAGAAAGATTTTTGAGTTGATTTTTGAGTATATGAACCCTACATATGTCTAGTTTATAGGATAAATTTTTTTTGAGGTTTTTCTTTTGGGACATAACACTTTGCCACTAATTATCATACATAACTTAGCAACTAGAGAAAACAGAGTAATGGAATTCACTCTTACTCCATTTTGGTGTGCAATTTTAAGTTGAATTTGGTCTCTTATGAAGATGCACATGCCTATCCATTTTATTGGCATAATTGTGACACATGTGGTTTACTTTGGTGTGCAATTTCCAAATGGCGCCATAATTCACATTTTTTTTAATTGATGCTATTATTTGACATTGTGGCATAATTAATCTTTGGGTTGCTTAAGATTGGCTATGAATGTGTGAGCTTCTTACTATCCAAATGATGTAGAAATATGGTGATTTTAAACTTGGAAATCACGGCTAGGAGGCATTCAAATCAGGGTGCAAGGAACACTCAAACATGGATGGCAAATTAGTGGCAAGATTAGTAAGATCAAGTTTGTTTACTTACTTTGAGCTTGATTGTAGTTAATGTATCCTTAGGCTTTTGTAATTACCATGTAATGATGGATGTCTGATTAGACATTAACACACACAAACACCCATGGATGCTTTATTTGGCACTCACACACCTAAATCCTTGGATGATTGGTCGAACATCCAAACACCAAACACTAATGTTTATTTTACTAAAATGTGCCATGTGAGGCCCACGCCTTTATAGGTATTCTCTTTCAAAAATGTGTCATGTGAGGTCCAACGCCACTATAGGGGCTCTCTTTCAGTTTTCTTGCCACGTCAGGTCCATTACCTCTATTGGCACATCCTTCAAACATTTATGGTTTTTCTAACATTAATGTTATTATATGAGACCAGTGTCTTCATGAGCACCTAATGATTCACCAATAAGGTTGTGTATGATTTAACAACTCTATAAGCATTACCCAATACTGGTTGCACATGTTTAAAGTAAACTTGGGGTTCAAACGACCCACTTCCTATTAATATTCTTTACTTTGCTTACTAATTTGAGGTAACTATATTTACGAACGGGTATTGTGGGCTACCTAACACATTTTTCACACACAAATAGACTCTCAAACCCATATCTGACTATGCAAACTATCATTCCATTTTCATTTGGTTTTCCATAATTTTCCTTTTAAAAATTTTGGTCACAATTCCAATACATTAGTTTTCGAAATTAGTTTGGGGAATCAATTTACTCCACTTTTTTACTTATCCATTGCAATGTCAATTATGACACCTTTTTTTTTTTTTTTTGTTTAAGGATTTAAAGGACAACTTTTGGATTGAACATGATTAAGTAGTATGCAATAATATTGTGAAAAGAATTTTTGTGTATGTAATATTTAAATCATTTAGTTTACTTGGATGACAAAGAAATCCTTGTCAACGAAAAATAATAGTGAAGGCTCTAAAGGAGATATGAAGCTTCCTTTTTATGACCTTGCTCAAATAGCTAGTGCTACTCATAACTTCTCAATCAACAACAAGCTTGGCCAAGGTGGTTTTAAACCTATATACAAGTTAAATTTGCAATAGATGGATGAATAAGAGTAAAGCAAGTAGTTTTACTCTTCTAATTATGATGTCATAAATGACAATATTTAGAAATGTAAATGAGTATGGTACATTGGCTTATGGACAAGAGATTGATGTAAAGCGGCCTTCACAGAGTTATCACCAAGAATGAAAGAATTTGAGAATGAAGTTATTTTATGTGCCAAACTTCAGCATCAAAATCTTGTTAAAGTTTTCGATTGTTGCATCAAAAGAGAGGAGAAAATGCTCATATATGAATACATGCCCAATAGGACCTTAGATTTGTTTATCTTTTTGTTTATGTCACTGTAGATTTATATGTTTATTTTAAGTTCACCTTGGATAATCATAGATTTTCATAATTTTCAAGCTATGCAGATTCTATTACTCAAGATAAACTTCTTGACTAGTCCAAGTGATTTCACATTATGTGCAAAATTGCTTGGGGACTTTTGCATCTTCATCAAGATTCTAGATTGAGGATCATCCATAGAAACCTTAAAGCTAGTAATATATTTTTGGACAATGAATTAAACCCAAGAATTTCATATTTTGGTTTTGCAAGAATCTTTAGAAGAGATGAAATTGAAGACAATACAAGTTAATTAGTCAGTACATAGTGAGTATTCTTTTATTTCCTATTGAATTATATTTCTACACATTATTAAGGATGACATTTACTTATTTGTGACATATTTTAATGGTTATATGGCATAAGAATATGCAATTGATGGGCTATACTCCATCAAATTAATCTGATGTATTCAGCTTTGGAATATTATTGTTGGTGATAGTGAGTGGAATAAAAAACAGAGTGTTTTACTATCCAAACCAAAGTCTTAATCTTATTAAGCATGTGAGTAAAGAATAACCTAACTTCATTTTAAGCTCTAATGAACTCAGTTGATCTATGTTTTGAATTGTTGTAGGCATGGAAGTTGTGGAAGGAGGGCATCCCACTGAAATTGATTAATGCATGTATAGTGGAGTCTTGTATTGTATTAGAAGTATTGTGATGCATCCATATTGGTCTTCTTTGTATGCAACATCATCTTGATAATAGGCTAAACATGGCATCTATGGTCCTGATGTTGAGCAGTGAGGGTTCTTTACCTCAACCTAAAGAACCTAGTTTCCTTTTGGAAAAACCTTAATTAAAAGAGAATCTTCTTCAAGAAATTTAATGACTTCAACCAATGAAATATCAGTTACCCAGTTGGAGGTTAGATAAAGGGCTCTGTTGCTCTTAGTTCTTATACTGCAAGTGAGTTTGTTACTTCCACTAAAAGATGTTATAACTTGAACTCTCTTAAAGTAGGTGTTTGATTTCAACTGAGCATGTTGCATATAGATTTGTGTTGTTGTATGGTGTTGTCATCCATACCTGCATGTATCATTTGTGCTTAATTTTTTCTTTGTAAATGAAATGGTGAGGAAAGTGTTATGATTAGGAAGTGAGATTTTCCTCTGGCATGAAGAATGGTCTTAAATTGATGAAGCAATTAGGGTGCTATTGTAGCCTTCTTGCACTGCAAAATGTACCAATGATTTTACTTGATTCTATTGCTTTGTCAACCATATTGTAGAAAAGTATATTAGTTCGAAGAGAAAACATGTACATTCACTAAAGATTGTTGGTAGGGGTAAAAATTTGACCCAGTGGTCTAGTTAATCCGATCATATCAGGCCGAGTTAGGCTGGGTCAAAATGAAAAATATTTAAATTTGCCGAGCCAAGCCAGGTTACATCACTAGGTTGGGGTAGGTCCTGGGTTCACACAAAACCCGGCCCAACCTGATCCGGGTATTTTTTTAAAATTTTTTTATTTTTATATATACTATTTTTTATTTATAATATTAATTCTTTTCAAATTTTAATTACTTTTCATTCTAAATCTTAATTTTATTATTCATTTCAAATCTTAATTTTTTTCTATTTTTCATTAAAAAATTGTTTTTATTATTAAAAAAATAAAAAAAATAAAAAAAATATATAATTAATTGACTTGGCTCCTCAGCCACTTATCAGGCCAAAATCAAGTCAGGCCGAGTCTCGAGTCTTAAAAAAGAGATCCAATCTGACACTGTGTCAGGTCCCGAGTCATGCAAAATCTAGCCCAGCCTGACCCATTTGCACCCTAATTGTTGGAAGAAGGATAGACAAAAAAATAGACAAAATGAAAAAGATTGTTCTATTGGTGTGACTATATATCTTTTTTATTCAGTAAAGATTGTTAGAAGGGTAGATATAAAATATAGTTGGAAGATAAGCTTTAAATTACATTCCCTCGAAGCAATTGTTGTCATAATATTCATTGGCTCGTAAGGGATAAGGAGCAAAAGAGAATATTCTCATTTTATAATCTATGTATACCGATATTAAGGGAACAAGAAAGTAGTTCATATTAACAAAACAAATATCATGTATGAAATGCAAATATATGAAAGCAAATCACATAGTTTATAGAATTCTTGATTAGAAGAAGAAGATGACTGAAAAAATTTGTCATTAAATTAAAGTAAATAATTCCTATTTAGGATAATACATATTAACAAGTTAATATTAAAATCAAAAGAAGAAAACTAGGTCCGAGAATGAGCATCCATGATCTATTCTAACTTCAATTATTGCATAAGAGTGGTGATGTATAAACATTGAAAGATATGGTCTGCAATGGTATAGAACTATAGATAACATTCTTTCTAAGCAACGTTAATGAAATCAGTTGTATCGGTTAACTCTATTATTATAGTTAGTTAATTCAGTTGTTAGTAGTTAGCTCTATTAGCTCTGAGAGGTATATATACTGTTGTAATATGATTGATTATAGATGAGATTGATTCATTTTCTTTCTATTACATAGATATTGTTTGCTTAATTGAGTTTCTTCCCATGGTATCAGAGCTACTCTGATTTGAGTGGCCATGGAGGGTTCTACTGCGTCCAGTTCAAGCATAGTAAAGAATTCACTCCAAGTCATCCAGCCTCCTTCAAACTCAATGACACTACCTACCTGCCGTGGAAGCAACAGGTCAACGCTGCAATAAGGTTTACAAATTGGACAAATACATAAGCAGTGCGAAGGCAATACCGCTGAAATACAATTCTGAAGCAGATGAAATTGCAAGAAAATTGGCTGAAGAATACTTACTATAGGATCAACAAGATCAATTAATTGTTGTCATGGATTTTGTCGTCCATGGGAGAGTCAATGTCAGCTTGAGTTGTTGGCTGCAATCGATCATATGAAGTGTGGGAGAAGTTGGAGCAATACTTTGCTTCACAAACTCTGGCTAAGTCTAAGCATTTCAAGACAGCTTAGGAACATGAAGAAAGAATCCTTTACAATGGCTGAGTATTTGTTAAAGATCAAGAAAATTGTAGATGCTCTATTTTCTGTTAGGTCTCCAATATCGAATGAAGACCATATAGAAACAATCCTAGAAGGACTTCCTGAAGAATACAATAGCTTTGTTGTATCAATTTCTATGCAATTAGAACCATATACTGTGCAAGAAATTAAAGCTCTTTTGGTCGCACAAGAGGAAAGAATTGAGAGATATAAGAAGAATGATGTGGTAGTAAGTGTGAATATAGCACAACTACCAAGCTCTCCTGGTTCTAACAGGAATCAAAGACAACATCAGAATAGATACAGAGGAAATGGTAGGAATATGGGTAATAGAGGAAGGTTTAAAGGTGGAAGAATGCAACAAAATTAGTCTCAGTGCCAAGTGCGGGGAAAGTATAGGCATATGGCTTAAGAGTGTTATCATAGATATGATAATCAATATCATAATCCCTTCTCATAGAAGCAACAGTCTAAGGGAACGCAGAATTTCCAAAATTCCTCTAATCCTAAAGCACCGATGACAGCAATGTTGGCAACACCAGAATATCTATATGACAGTAATTATTACCCTGACTCAGGAGCTTCTAATCATGTAAGATTTTGCCATAACAATCTAGCAGCCAGTTCAAATTACATGGGGTCAGAATAAATTCACCCTATATAATGTGGTATATCTCAATTGCAATCATCCTATACAAATTCTGTTCTTGTATTAAAAGATCTTCTACATGCTCCTGACATAAAAAAGAATCTCTTAAGTGTATCCAAATTTGCATCTGATAACCAAGTCTTCTTTGAATTTCACCCTCATATTTGTTTTGTGAAATCACATGCCACTAATCAAATCTTGTTGCGTGGCAGAGTAAAAGATGACTTATACACATTTGAAAATCTTCAATTTCTTTTTCAACCCGTGTCTACTTCTCAAAGAACTCAAGCTCTCATGGCTATAACTAACAAAAGTAAAGATATTGATGTGTGGCAAAGAAGATTAGGGCATCCTTCCTATTCTACAATTCAAATTGTACTCAAACATTGTAATCTTCCCATTATCAATAAAATTGCTAGTCTTTGTGAAGTTTGTTGTCTTTAAAAAGCTCACAAGTTACCATTTCAGCGTTCATTAATTGTTTGTTGAGAACCTTTGGAATTAGTTTAGGCATATGTGTGGGGGCCATCTCCTATGCTCTCTGTTGCTAATAACAAATATTATGTTGTCTTCATTGATGCCTTTTCTAAATATGTCTGGATCTATCCTCTAAAAGCCAAGTCTGATGTCTTCCAAACATTTGTTGATTTCAAAACCATGCTTGAATTACAACTAAATCACAAAATTAAGTCTTTCCAAACAGATGGGGATGGTGAGTTCATTAGCCTTTCTAATTTTCTCAAATCTAATGGTATTCTTCATAGGATATCATGTCCAGCGAAATGGTTCTGCAGAGGGGGAACATAGACATATTACAGAGATGGGTCTGGCTCTTCTAACACAGTTGTCTCTTCCTTATGAATATTGGGTAAATGCTTTCCAATCTGCATCTTACTTGATAAATCATCTTCCCACACCTCTACTTTCAAATAAATCTCCTTTGGAGGTTCTATTTCATCAAAAACCAGACTACTTGTCTCTTTAAGTCTTTGGTTGTGCATGTTTTCCTAATCTTCGGCCATATAATAATAATAATAATAAGTCGTTGCCTCGTTCTGTTAAGTGTACATTTCTTGGTTATAGTTCTCTTCATAAGGGTTATAAATGTCTTGATCCTCGTGGAAGAATATACATCTCTAGATATGTACTCTTACCAGCTTTTTACATAAGCACAGACCTAAAAGAAGGTAATTTTGGTTTTTGATGGGCATGTTATTATAATTGAGCATCTTTTGGTGATGAAGTTTGGTGCACCATATAGCCTCATTTTGAAAGTACTTCAATCCTTGTTCAGAAACCATGATAGTCTCTTGACATCAATCTCTTGACAATTTGCTGTTGCACCCTAAAAATTCACATTTATAGAATTTCAGACATTATGATTAAAAGCATGGTTGTTCTTCCTCAGTTCCTAACAATCTTTTTGCGTATATATTCTTGTCAATTGAGAAGTCATCAGTGGCACCAACAACTGTTGAGAGTTTCTCTGTATCATCTCAAGTAAAATAAATGAGCTCAAAATCAAAATTAAAGAGTAAGTTTTTGAAGGCACAATCATGTGTGTGCCACCAAATGCAATATTTATCTTATTACACATGAAATTAGGAGAATAAGGAATAAAGAGTAATGACAACCTTTTAATGGCTTCCTTCAGATAAAGAAATTTTTTTTAGTTCAAAGAAAAAAAGGAAGCCTAACAAAGAACATCCAATAGATATCATGACTACGATCTTTCCTCTCATGCTAACAGATAATTTGTAACTGACATTAAATGAATGAAAAGAAAGGGCATTATAACTTACACAAACAAATCTTAGTTTTATTACTTTTGGTACCATAATAGATTTTCTACCGTTTGGGCATAAATTATATTCATGCAATTAAAGGAAAATAAATAGAAAAGAAAAAATGTAAAGAAAATAGAATATATATTGAGTATACTCTCTCTATTATTACTCTTTTTTTTTTGTTCTTTATTTCTCTCCAGATATGGAAAAAGAGAAACTTGAGGGACAAAGACAAAAATTAGTTTTTTATTTAAAATGAGACTCTAATAAAATTTTTATATTATATATTGTTGACGTAATATCAAATGTCAATTTGTTATTTTTTAAATTTTAATTAAGAGAAATTCAAGCTCTATTGTCGAGCAATATTATCAAACTCGCGATTTTAAATAGACTCATGGAGGGAGAATAGACTCATATTGTAAACTTGTAATGTAAAATTGTAAGAGTTTACCTACATTTATTATTGAGGCATTTGTGTCTAGCATCAAAACAATCCTTTTATTTTCTATTTATTGCATATATCGAGTAGAATAAAAAATAAATGGACTAAAATATTATGACATTTGAAGATTTGCGATTCACATTTATTTTATACATATATTACACAAAAATAATAGTGTTTGAATTTAAATCAATTTTATTATTTAATTCAGATTTACATACAATTAGGATTGATAAAAAGTAATTTTACATATTTTTCATTAGAACTTTAATAAAAGATAATAAATAAATATGTTTCACTGTTCATATTATATGTTTAAAATTTTTGTAAGTATTTTATTATATGTTATTTTTTATCTAAAAATTAATGATAAGTACATAAACTCAAGTTATCAAACATTAATACTCATTATTATAATATATATATATATATATATATATAAACGTGGAAAAGTGTGCATAAAAGAGAGATGGAAACTAATAAAATAATATCTTCTTTGTTTGTGCATTATGTCATCCTTAAGCAAAAATCACTTTAACAAACAAAAACACCAAGACCTCCAGTACTTGCTTCACTAAAACAAAATCTGACGAGTCTAATGATTTTATATAACTCAAAGTCAAGTTTAACTGAATTTGTATTAATTTTGATTCTAACCTCTACTTAAATTGAAAATTTTATCTAATATGGTAAAATCGATAATTCTATCAAATTGAATCAGAACATTGATTGTGACTTATATTGACTTTCCTAATTGATGGTGATAATTACATAAACCAGAGTGAGTCTATTAGTAGAAAAGTATGAAATTAATTAAGCGATATGTCTTTGAGATGGCAAGAACAGCTTCTTATAATTGAAACATATACACGTGAAACATGGAAAAAGCAAGGACAAGATATAGAAAAAAGAAGTTGGTGACACTTAGTAAATACGGCATTATATATAAAAGTTGGAAATGGTCATGACATAGGTGAACGAACAACTACAGTAGAAGTAATTATGAGTTTTATGAAATTGATCAATTTCATACATTAATAGTTTTAACTTAGTGGTCCAGATTGAATTAGAAATTGGACGCTTGCTAGCGTTATACAACAAACTCTGATTCGAATCTGGAAAATTAAAGGTTTGGCATATTGGATCTAAATAGGATCCTTTCAAAGGATTTGTATAGAAAACTGTTTAATTACAACCCAAAATAGAAAATCAAAGGTTTTCTGGGTTTCCACGCTATTGTATCAGCTTGCTGGTCCAGATTGAGATAATTGAAGAGAAGGACGCCACTTATGTGCTCAACAAAACAAAGTCATCCGCATACGAAAACTTGAACATTTTGGACCTTTACAAGAGATTTGTGCACTCCTCAATCTCAGTAGATAATTATTTTTTGTTGAAATATCCGAACAAGCCCAGAAAATTAAGTAAATTAAACAGAATTACAAACTATACCCAACCAGCAATTACTTGATATTGCAGCATCACGTTACTAAAAATTCAAGCTAGCTAGAGGGTGAGGTCAAGATGATGATGATATGTTGATTATTATTAGTTTCCCTTTTCACTAACAAACTACTGCAGTTGCCCAGACGAGAGAGAGAGAGAGAGAGAGAACAAGAATGAAAGTAAAGAAAACCATAGATTCTTTTCATGGAGTCAGAAATCACAAAAACTCCAGATACACAACTATATAGATAGATAGACATAAAAATATTAGAAAAGCCCATTAAGTCCCACCCAGAAAGGCAGAACGGCTGAGCCTGAAACTACTAAACTACTGCAAGTGCAACCCATGCAGTCATGCATATTGCATAGGCAAGAGCGAGAGAGAGAGAGAGAGAGAGAGAGAGAGAGAGAGAACGGAAAGGAAAGAAAGCAATAAAAAAGTTCAAAAGAAAAACCTCAGATTCTTTTTATAGATAGAGCTAGAAATCACAAAAACTCAATATACATACCTCTATAGATACATAGACATTCAAATATTGGAAAACCCCATTACGACCGACCTAGAAAGGCATAAACATAATGGTCAAACTTACAAGTTTATTATCTGAGTTTACGAGTTTATCTATAAAGGCAAAAACATAATTGTCGCAAATTTATTATTCGAGTTTACGATTGTATATAAAAAAATTAAATTAACTTGATGTAAATTCAAACTTAGTACAAAGTCAGGTAAACTCACAAGTTGACTTATCAAGTCTACTAAATTTATGATTTTAATGTGTCAACTAGCTTATAAAATCAATAACATAATAATTTAAATTCAAAATTAAATAAGATATAGACAAACTTCTTCCATGAAGTCTATATAATTTCTTTTATCACAAGTTTGAATATGAATAAAAAATAATCTAATTACATTTAATATGTACTTATTAAGAAATAAAATAAAAATTATTTAATTAGTTATATTGAATGATTATTTATATATGACTATTTTAAAATATTTTTGTTGAGCATTACAACTTATGAAATATAAATAGCTTTTGTTTGATTAGGTATAATTTGAATTATATATGAATAATTTTTTAATGTATATAGTATTTAAATTATAAAATTACATATTTTGATAACTATTTATTAATTGAGGTTAACTCTTATTTACTAGTTTATCTTTCTCTTACAAATTTGTCTAGACTCGCGAATTTAACAACTTTAGACAACAACATAACACAACACATATAGGTAGTCAAAGGCAGCTCATATATAACATATAGAGAAATACTTATTGAATTTGAAACACATCATTTGTGGCTACTCTTGTTGGGGTTAAAGATGTCGGACATAGAAGGGATACGGCATGATTTTGCAGATTTACGGGTGGTGGAAGCAGAAGGATCTGACTGGCTCGTTGGCTTCTCAGGACATGGGCTGAGCACGCCTTGAATTGTAGGCATTGACGTTCCAGTGATGGAGCTGTCTGAAGTGGAAAAGGCTGACAGGCTTGAAGGGCAGAACACATTTTGAGTAGAAGGCCATGACTTTCCAGTTGAAATCTCAGCCTTCTTCTTGGAATTCTTGCAAGTTTTTGAACTACTTGCATTCAGAGGAGCATTACTACTACTAGATCCAGACTCATAATCAAATGGAGAGAAAATCTTGAGCATAAGTTTTTTATCATTTGAGGCCATTGATGAAGATGGAATTGGAATTGGACAAGGGAAGAAGCTAGGTTTGTAGAATATGACCATGAGACTGGGTTTGTAGAATCTTGTATAAATAATTTTAATTCAAATTTCAAATTATTAGTATTTGTTTATTAATACCTATCGTATTTAAATTTTAATATATAATATTAAAAAAATATTTATGTTTCGTTACCACCATTTTAATTATAGTTATAAACCATTAATTATTACCTTCACTAATTCAAAAACTAGTTTAAATTTTAAAATATTAATTTTAATGATATAATTATATATTTCAATAATTAATTACTATTATAAATAAACTTTTATGATTTTACGTTATGATTTACGTTATGAGTTCACCCCAAAAAAGAGTCTGCTTAGAATCACAATTTTGACATCATTGATTTAATCCCTCTTTCCTTTTCATTTGCTTCTTGATGTTTATTTCAGCTTTCGATGTCTATTCGTTAGTAATCAACATTAATTTCTAAAGGAAGCCCAGGCTTTCTATCTTATTTTCCCCCTCTGTCCTAGCATATTTATTGTAACTTCTTTCTTCGTTCCTTTGTGTTCCATATGCTTCCTAATTGCGTATGCATGGGATTATATGACTTGTTATTTACCGAATCTTCATGGCTGAAATCACATAATTGTATATGTATGTAAATTAACTTCAATTTTTTATAAAGAAACTGAATTAATACAATCGAAGAACTTAATGACGTTACTTTTAAACGTTTAAGGGATGATCAAAAAGTCACTACTACACTATGAGAGCAATCAAAAGTTTAAGCTAGCCTTTTTTTTTTTTTTTTGTTCTAGATTTCAATATCTAGATTATCAATAATTAATATTGACTTCTTTCTTTCTTTTTTTACTCAAATCACATTTATAAATGCAAATCATGACTACAATATTAAGAGAACTCATAAGAGCTTCCCTTGAAAATTAGGATTTGTATTGTGGACCATGATTTTAATTCTGGAATCACGTCTAAGAACAAATTTATATATATATATATATATATATGTGTGTGTGTGTGTGTATATGTATATATATATATATATATATATGTATGTATGTATATATATAATATATATGGTTAATTTATAAGAAATGCTTGATTTCTTCTCTTGAACAATCTGACCTCACAAGCTACCACCAATCTAGTCTTCCACGAGACATCAAGTGATAATAGAGAGTCTCTCCATTAACTGACAACCCCTTTTCCTACATATAAAGGCCCCATGGTTGGTGTTTCTAACCTACTATGACTAAAGTATAAAGGTAATTTCATCTAATATATATAATGTTTTGCCTCTGCCTACATCATGATTCACGCGCTCCTTTTAACGAATCATCTATTTTCCAAGTTTGGTTGAATAAAATTGTTAATGAATTATGCTTATCTTTCAAACTTTGATTCATTCAATTAATGACTCGTATATACAAACTTAATTTTCTTATGATCATTCATTTTACATAAAAAAATTATTAGGCATATACATGCATCTTTTTTTGGTGTGTTCATCTTATTATGTTTACGAATGGAAAAATTCTTGGATAGATTTATGGCTTGGCTACAGAGCTTCTTTTATCATTTAAGATTCCTTGGTACAAGCGGATTGAAATTAGGTGATGATGGTATTGGACTATCATTGGTGTAAGCTAGCTATGTATATATGGAATATGATTTTGAGCAATGTTGTCCAAATCACGATTTAACTCGGTAGAATCGCTGATTTTATAATCCTAGATAGCAATTTCGTGTTAAATCGTATGTAGAATCGGAATCATGATTGACTCAGTCAAACTCGCCATTGACTCATACTGACTCGGTAAAATCGGCGAGTTTGACCGAGTGAAACGAGTTAGCTCAGCCACCCTTTTTGTAGCCCAAAAAAAAAATGGTATAACTGTATGAGAATAAGCCCATTAGCGACCAACAGTGTTAAAGCCCAACATTATACTGTAGATAGCCTGCTACTGTGCTACCCAAGTCCAACATGTATCTGTGAATCACTCAAACTGAGCTTCCTTCACATTTTAGAATCAAAGTTGCTTCTAAGTTTCACTTTGCCTCATCTGTTCATTGAGCCTTAAGTCCTCTGTTCTCAACTTCTCATTAATCTCTCGTTGCTGCTGGTCTTGGTTCGCTACGCCTACACTGCTGCCAGTCTTCTTTGTTGGTCTCGATTGCTGCATTGGTCTTAGTTGCAGCTTTCTCTCTATTCTCTCTTGCTCCTCTCAGTTCGGTTGTCGGTGCTCGGTGGTCCGTGCTTGGTGCTCAGTGTTGCTCCTCTCAGTTTGCTGCTTGGTGCTCAGTGCTCGGTGCTACTCCTCTCAGTTCGCCGCTCATTGCTCGCTACTCGGTGCTCGTTGCTCGTTGCTTGGTGGCTGGTTCTGCTCCTCTCAGTTCACTGCTCGCTACTTGGTTGCTCAGTGGCTCGTTCAGTGGTTCACGTTCAGTGGCTGTGTTTGATTCCCTGCTCGCAATTTGTTCCTTTGGTTCAAGTAGCATGATTTTTTTCCTCTGTTGCACGTTATAGGGTAACCAAAAGTAAATTTAACTAAAAGAAACAAAAATGTAGCTTATAGAACTGATAGGAGGCTGTTTTACTATATATATATATATATATATTGCTTCTTGTTATCCAACTGATGATGACCTATATATGTAATGTAGCATCCAGTTATTTGTCTCCAATCACAATTCTGTAACGATACAATCTATTTGGTTATATTAGAACTGTATTAGAAGAGAGTAGGTAGTGGCAGTGCTGTTGGACTTAGAGTGTAAAATAGGGATATAAATGGTGCTAAGGAGATGAGCTTGAACAAATTAGAAAACTGTTATTATGTTGGAATGGGATATAATACGGTTGGTTAGCTATTATTATTTTAAACAAATTATAAAACTTATTGTGTTATCTTTGAATTTATTTTCTACATTTATTCATCTTTGTTTTGGTTAGTTTCATTGGATTTCTCTTTAGCAGATATAAACTTATATATTGTTTTGTTGTAATACATCAAAGAAAATATGTCTTCAAGTGCAAATACTCCATCAACCCCTATTGGAAAAAATGTAGCTGCTGGAAGGAAGAATTTTCCTGGTAATAGATCTGATATAGGGAGAAAACATGGGAAAGATGTTAATGGGGATGGTAAAAAAGTTCAATATAGTTATTATGGCAAAGTTTATAGTGGAGGAGTCTATAGGTTTAAACATCATTTAGCTGGCACAAGAAGAGATGTTTAACCATGTGTTAGTGTTCCATATGATGTTAAGGCACAAATGTTACAACATGTTATTGAATCCAAAATGTGCATCATCTAAAAGGAAAAAACAATAGGTTGATGTTGGTGAGGAGGAAACTTTGGGCACTCAAGGACATTCTAATCCCCAAGACCTCTTAAATTTATTGAGAGCTCCTCAAAAACATAGCAGTGGCCAAGGTAGCTCACAATCTACCATTAATCACATGTTTAAGAAAGATATTAGGGAAGAAGCTTGCCAACAAGTAGCTCTTTTTTTTTTTTTTACACAAGTGTCATTCCCTTTAATTGTGTAAAAAATCTTAAGTTTATTAAGATGTGTAAGATTATTGGAAGATATAGCCAAGGGTTTAAGCCTCCATCCTATCATGAAATTAGAGAAAAATACTTGAATATGGAAGTTAAGAACACACATGCCATACTTGAACAGTTTAAACAAGAATGGAAAAAGATGGGTTGTTCCATTATGTCTGATGGGTGGACGGATAATAAGAGGCGTTCCATTTGTAATTTTTTGGTTAATAGTCCTAAAGGGACCGTGTTTTTATATTCACTAGACACTTCTCATATTTCTAAAACTGCTGACAAAGTGTTTGAGATGCTTCATGATGTTGTTGAGAGAGTGGGAGAGGAGAATGTGGTGCAAATAATAACTGATAATGCTGCAAATTACAAGGCAGCTGGACATAAATTAATCAAGAAAAGAAAACACCTGTATTAGACACCATGTGCAGCTTATTGCATTGATTTGATGTTGGACGACTTAGAAAAGAAAATAGAGTTGCATAAAGAAACCATAAGTAAGGGCAAAAGAATTACAACTTACATTTATGCAAGATCAATGCTTATCAATATGTTAAGAAAATTCACAAAAGGGAGTGACTTGATTAGGCCAGCTGTGACTCATTTTGCCATTGCTTATTTGACATTAGGTTGTCATAATCACCATAAAGCGGCATTGATAAATCTATTTAATTCTGAGGAATGGAAAGATAATAAATTTTCTGTTACTAAGAATGGGAAAGAAGTGGCAAGAAGTGTTATGGATAACAGGTTATAGAGGAATATGATTACTTGCCTTAAAGTTGCTGCTCCTCTCATTAAAGTTCTTTGCTTAGTGGATTCAGAGGAAAAACTAGCCATGGGATTCATATATGAAGCAATGGAAAGTGCAAAGGCAAAAATTAAGATGAATTTTAATAATGTTTCAAGGAGGTAAATACAAATATATATACCTTATATTAGTGTCTTTATCTTTAATATATTTTGGCTTGATTATTTGTTGATTACTGCAACTATGAGCCTGTATTAAACACAATTGATGAAAGGTGGGATGCTCAATTGCATAGGCCTTTACATGCAGCTGCGTATTAACTCAATCCTTATTTTCACTTCAACATTGACTTCCAAGCTGATTATATGGGTAAGCAAGGGCTATATGAATGAATAGCAAGACTAGTTAAAGATAAGGGAGAAAGAGACAAAATTGAGTTCCAATTGGTTGAATTTCATTTCGCAAAGGGCATGTTTAGTTATGGTTTTACACAGACATTAAGAACACAGTTGGCCCCAGCAGAATGGTGGGAAGCCTATGGAGATGGATGCCCAGAACTTAAAAGATTAGCAATTCACATTCTTAGCTTATGCTGCAGCTCTTCTGGATATGAACGTAATTGGAGTGCTTTTGAAAGGGTAAGTAATTGTAAAATTACAAATTGCTTTCTTTCTTTATTTTCATTTTAATTTTTTTTAGGGGTTAGAATACTTATCAACATTGTTTATTTTGTTTAAATTCATACCAAGAAAAGAAATCGCCTGCACCAAAAGAAGATGAATAACTTGGCATTTGTGATGTGCAATTTGAAGTTAAAAAATAAGCAAACTACAAGAACTCATGTTTATGATTTTGATGATATTCATTCTGATGATGAATGGATAACTAAGAAGATGGGAAATGAAGATAATGAGGAGGCAGATAATGAGGTTCTTGAACCCATTCAAGTTAATCCTCTTTTGACGGCAATAGAAATTGGTGATTTGGTTGTTTAGCTTGATGCTAATGTTGGTGGTACTAGTACTGGTGAACAATTTAACAATATGGATTTTGATGATGACTTCCAAGATGAAGAAGAAGATAATAATGGTGAGAATGAGAATGAGATAGGTGGAGGTTATATAGGAGATGATCAAGATTCTGGTAGTGATGATAGTTGTGGGATTGATGATCTTTATTGAATTTATATTGAGAGTTTGTTACGTTAACTGAATGATTATTATGTATTATGTATGATGGATTATATCTTATGTATTATAGATTATGACATATAGATTACATGATTTATTGAACTTTGTATATTGATTTGGATTATATGTTATGGATTATGGATATGGATTACAGAGTTTATTGAACTTTGTATGTTGATTTGGATTATATATTATGGATTATGGATATGGATTACAGAGTTTATTGAACTTTATATATTATAGATTATGAATTATGAACTATGTATGAAATTTTATGTGATATGGTTATGTTCAATAGCTTAAATAACAGGTGTATGTAAACTCTTATGATTCTACGATACGAGTCCATTCCCTCTTTCTGAGTCTACCTAGAATCACAATTTTGACAACATTGATTTTGAGGAACCTTGATTTGCTACATTACTGTATATATTTTTTTGGACAAGTTAGTATGATTACTTACACCTGCTCTACGAGTGAATTGTTGGCTATCTAATAGTGTATCGTATATTAATTTCAAATTTGGTTTGAATGATCACTGTTGGAGAAAATATCACTGATTGAAATTTGATTTTTTTTTTTTTGGAAAATATACGGCAAAATTACTTTTAAATGAACTCTCTAGTCAATATTACATGAAACAAACCCAATTAATAATATATTGCCAACTTTTGATCAATTTGAATCTTTTAAAGCTTTTTAGGGGAATGAACTTGGCTAGTATATATCATAGCAGTTGGAGGAATATATATATATATATATATATATATATAATGGAGGTGGAATTGATCAACGCACTAGCTAGTTATTATAGTAACATTAGCATCAACCTTAATTTCAAAAAGGTCAGCAGAGACAAGATTAAATTGGGTTGACTCAGCTAAACAAGCTGTCCAATACGATGTAGGCTTACTTACAGGGTCGACTCATGGGTATGTGCCCAATGAACTCATGAGTTTGCTCATAGGCTGTACCTCTTTTTTCCTGTTGAGGAGGTTGCTTATCTGTGTCTTAGGAAACTTCATATCTTTACGCATGGCTCTTATGCTCCTAGGATGGGGTTAACTTTGTTGACCAGTATTTCTCTTTTTCTTGTATGGAAAGAGAGGTTCTCTTATATATATTTCAAGTTTCCAACACGATGTTCGGTTGTGGGGGGCATACATATTCTTGCGTCTTGATTTGATTGTGGAGCCAAGCCTTCATTAGCAACGCCTAATCCGATGAATAAGGGAATTTTATTCTCCCCAGTTAAAAAAATGTGCGCATTTATCTAATTAATTAGTATACTTCCCCCTTTTGATAATTAAAGCTTTTGGAAAAATTATTGGATAGGCATAAGCTTGGCCATAACGCTTTTTCCATCATTTGCTCCACCAAAAGAGATTTTAAGTACCCAAAAATGTTGCCAGTTGATTGTGTAATTAATTTATAAGTCAGTGAAAACTTACTTAACCAGATGGGTGTAATATTAACGTACTCTTAATTTCTATATTGAATTTCTAGTAATTTTTCACACCAGATTATAATATATATGATTTTCAAAAACATTTTATAGTCCATGATCACTTTTTTTTATAAAAAAAATTCTCTTTGTTTTTCTCTGCTTTCCATTTAGATTATCGAAAAAGTCAATAATTAATTACTTAAAACCAGCTTTTCTCTTGTCAATAATTAATTCATCGTACAAAAGAAGAAGACAAGCAAGTTCTTGATATTGCACATGGTTAGATGAAAGATTTTATTGTTTAGGACTCCTACTATTTTAACCACCATTCGAAAGCATTTATATACACTCTAGTGTACATGCCGACTTATCTTGGCTTTCATAATAATTTTATCTTTTATTTGGGACAATAAGACTTTTTCAATCAGAAATATACTTTTCAATTCATCACAATTAATTTTTATATGTTTTAACGGATACAGACTGCCTTTATATAATATACTAATTTATTTTAGATGCTTATATTGTTAACTAACATTTTATACCAGGATATTAGACATTTCGGTAGGACGACTGTCATGGGGTAGGTGAGAATAATCCCAGTTCAAGACAAGAAATTATATGAAAAAGTATCTGTGGACGACAGTGATATGATGGACAACTTAGAGATGAATACTAAATTCATTATTATTCAATTAATTCTACACCTTATAGCCAGTGATGGAGTAATGTTCATCAGAAGTTCCTAAGTATATAAAGATTATATTTGGTCAAAAAAAAGTATATAAAGATTATAAGAGGGGTAGGATACATAAGTGGAACTATTCCCATTCAAACTCTTTCCCGTTTTTAATTTTAACTGGAATTTGTATTTTAACTTTATAATTTAAAAACTGAAATTTTCTCAAGCCGACATGTTTAAATTATATATTTTTTAATTTTAAAAAAATCTTATTCGTCTCTTTTAGAATGAAAAGATACATTTAGAAGATAAGCTATAATTACATATATTTTGATTGAATTACATTTATATCTATAACATATAAAATATAATAAGTATTAAATTTATATTTAAACAATATTAAAAAATGAATTTTTTTAGATCTAGCAAATAGTAAAAACATTCAATAAAAGAATTCATTAAAAACAAAAAATATTCAAAAAATTATTTTTAACTAATTAATCATATTTAATTTTAACGATAAAATTGCATTAAAAATATAATAATAAAAATAAGTATTTCTATAACTTTAATGAATTTAGAATCTAAAATGTCACACACGGACGACAACGCTTGATTTGATTTTTGGGGCAAAGAAACAACATAGATTTGTGGGTTCACCTTTAGATTTGCCACATCATATCATCAATGCTAATCCAATGAATAGGGAATTTTATTTTTACGCAAAGATGGAGGATAGGAATTTCTATGTGGAAGGTTGTGTATGACTAGAATTTTATTATTCTTTATATTTTCTGTTGCACAAACAGTCATTTGTAGAAGAATAGATAGATTTATATATATATAAATATATATATATATATATATAGACGTGAAAAAGTATGCTTAGAAGGGAAATGGAAACTAATAAAATAATATCTTCTCCGTTTGTGCGGTGAGTTATCTTTTAGCGAAAACCACATTAACAAATAGCAGCATCAAGAGCTTCAATACTTAATTCACTTCACTCAATCAAAACCAACAAGTCTAACAATTTTGTATGAGTCAAAATCAAGTTTAATTGAGTTTGTATTGATTTTGATTCTAACCTCAATTTAAATCAAAATTTTTATCTAATATTGTAAAATTAGTGATTCTACAGAGTTTGATGGTGATTTTGACAACATTGTTGCCGAGCAATGTGTGAATGTCTAACAAAACAATTACATGAATCACTTTTATTTCTTTCATTTGCAAAATTTTCAACAATTTATCCCTCAAGTTGAGTAGATTAACATTTGACTACATTTTTAACACTAATCTTAGCGCTTTTACTATTGTGATATCTTTATCTTGAAATAATACAACTTTCTTTCTCTTTTTAAGTCATCTCTCTCTTGTTATTCTCATTCTCTATCCTCAACATTTAATGTGCCAGCTTGCAAATTTTGACCTGAAATCCCTTTCTATTCCTTGCGACATGTTCCTATATGAATTATTATACCTTCAATTGAAATAACAAACAAGATGTGTAGTAAAAACTAAAAACTGGTTAAACTCATGTCTTATGATTACGCCTTCAAGAACAAATTTCTTAGTTTTATTTAGAAAAATAAAGCTAATTTCCTTTGCTTAAGGAGAGGTGGAGAACAACTTCATGGTAGATAACAATTGAATGTCATAAAAAAGGCCTGAAATTTCCTTTCCTTAACCTTATCACCACATGTATTGATTAATCTCAATAACATACAAGGTTGGAATGGCTTCTTGACAGATAACAAGAAATAGTCAAATTCATATTTACAGTTTGAATTTTGAGTTCCGAATATTTTGTGACTATCATATTCGTGACACAAAAAAATCCTCTACAGTGTAGTGCTCAACCATTATAATAAGGATTTTGATGTTTTCTTTTTCTTGTTATATTAAAAAGAAATAAATACAAAGTAAGTGGGATTCACTATTCAAGTGAGTCTCACGTCTTCAAATAAACCCTATCATTTAAGTTGACCTCACCATCTATGTCTATCTTCATTCAACATAAATCTAAATCTAAATCCAGTACACAAGAGGCCAAGTCGATATGCATGCTTCTGGTGCTCTTGTAACTGTTGCAACATCATTGTATATAGTTCTTACTTGTGACAAAAAATTCATTAAAGCAATGGCCATTTTTCTTATGTACTTGGTGTCACCAATTTGCTTTTGTTCTCAGAGTTTTCATCTGCAACTAATATTATTACACAATCTTGGCCACTTGCTGATGATGGAAGAACCACCTTAGTATCTAAAGATAGAAGCTTCAAACTGGGTTTCTTCACCCCAATCATTTCCACAAACTGCTATGTTGCAATCTGGTAAAAAACCTCCCAATCAGAACTGTGGTTTGGGTTGCCAACCGTAACAAACTGATCAAAGACAACTCCAGCATGTTGATCATTAACACAAAGGGATGCCTTGTGCTTCTCAGCCATAATTCAACATGATTAAGTTAGATGCAATTATGTTTCAAAAAGAATAAAGCAAAAACAGAAAACTTTGTTAACAGATAAGAATAATGAAAGCCTTGCAGGAGATATGGAGCTTCTAGTATATGACCTTTCTATAATAGCTATTGCTACTAATAACTTTTCAATTGACAATAAGCTTGGCCAAGGTGGTTTTGGGCCAGTTTACAAGGTAAATATGAATTGGTTGACAAGAGCAAAAAATATGCATGTATTACTTTTCTGATTTATGATGGCACATATTGACAATCATTCAAACAATGTAAAATGTGAAATGACAAGGTACATTGGCAAATGGACAAGAGATAGCTGTCAAAAAGCTTGCACATAGTTGTCACCAAGGAATGAAAGAATTTAAGAATAAAATTATATTGTGTGCCAAACTTCAACATCATAATCTTGTCCAAGCTTCTTGATTGTTGTATTCTATGAGAGGAGTAGGGATGGCAAAAGATCCTAAAATTAGGGATTCCCATGGGGACTACCCTATTTGAGGACCCCCATTTAGGAGATTCTTTCCCTTGGAAATAAGGATGGGAAAAAACTCTCCCCAAAAGAAGTTTAAGGATAGGGAATGGGATTATACCCCCACCCCATGAAGTCTTCGTCCTCGCTAATTCTATGGTCATTATATAAAGAAATTAAAGGAAGAAATACATCGGTAAATACATAAACTATAATAGTCAAGAGAGGAAAAGAAAAAATAAATTATATCGAAGAAGTTGAAGAAAATATTACATTAACTAATGAGGATTATAGAATTACAGAATTTGCATGCCAACTAGGAACAGATATCCGATTTTATGTTCATTAGAGAATACTAATCCTACCATTCCTGTAATGCTAATGATCTTGCTACTTGGAGGCATTTTTATTCCTCTATCTCTTATTGGTAATAATAATTTCATAACATAATCTTGGAATATGCTGGGACTATTGTGAAATCTCATAGGTAATACATTCCATTCATAAAGTCCTTCTGAAGTACTAAAGGTTGTCTATTTCTTGCTATCTTCTCTAATTTAATCTAAAAGAATCCTGACTTACAATCAAATTTATTGAATACTTGTTTTCCTTTGATAAGATTAAATAATAGTTTTATTTTTAGGATTGGATACCTATTTCTAACTGCAATTTCATTTAATTTTTTATAATTAATTACCATTCTAGATTTTCCTCGCCGAATAATGCTTCTCTCATAGCTGTCATTGTATTTATTTCATTTTCTTGTCTAATTTTTATTACTTGTTCTTTTGCTTTGTCTTTAATTCCTAATGCTCTTTTTACAAGGCAATTTAATTCTTCTATTTCTATTTTCATAACTACTACTTCTTGTTTAATTAAAGTAATATCTAATTTTAACTCGTAGATTTTTTGTTCTATAGGTTTTGCTAATTCTTGTAATCTAGTTAGAATTTAATCTAGAGGTACGACTTCTAAAGTTTTTTTGGTTTCTTTAGGTAATCTTTTTAATTTTTTTTTAATTATTCACTTCTAAATCCTCAACTAAATTTGTATTAACATAACATTCTAATTGTTTCATCAAATACATATTAGTCCAATTATACTGGTTAAAGGTTTCATCTCCTTCACCATCTAAGATGAACGACGTAGCAAATACTACAGATTGACTATTTTGATTTGGAAAATAAGAGTGTTTTGGGATATTCTTCTCGTCTATACATTACATCTTTGGTTTTATTTTACTTAATGAATACATGGTGATAACAAAACTTAATTTATTAAAGCAAGTAAAACTCAAGCAAGTACAATTAATGAGATTCATATATAGATATATATATATATATATATTGTATTTTTAGTTATTTCAATTGTTATTTATATTTATAATAATTAAAAGTAAAAAAATCAATTTAACTTAAAAAATAATTTCACTCATTACATAATACATAAGTCTCCACTTCTTCAAGACTTTGAGAATACAGTAGAATTACTCTCAAAATACCTCAAAGCTATGATCACATTGTATCAAATAATAGAAAATGAATATTTAAAAAATAATATTAATTATTTGTAAATTATGATTAAAGATAAACATAAGAATTAGAATTATTTAAATAATTTTATTTTAAATTTTTATTATTTTTTGTAAAACTTATTTTAAGAATTAACTTACCTTATTGAGAGTTATTTATTATAACTTATAGAATTTGTTGTAAAACTTGTTAATTGAATATACGTAGTTTTTATGCACTTAATTAGAACTTGTTAGGTAATATAGGTAATTGTCATCCCTTGTGAGGAGAAAATGCTCATATATGAATTCATGCCCAATAAGAGTTTAGATTCATTTATTTTTAGTTTTTGTTGCTCAAGAACTATTTTTAGCAAATTCATCCATTTCTTTATGTTCACATTGCATAACAATGAGTTTCTTTACTTTGAAATTTACAAGTTCTCAAAGTAAACTATTAGATTGGTCCAAGTGTTTTAACATTATTTATGGAATTGCTCAAGGGCTTATATATCTTTATCAAGATTCTACATTAATGATCATCTATAGAGATCTTAAAGCAAGCAATCTATTATTAAACGGTGAATTGCATCCAAAATTTTCTGATTTTGGCATGGCAAGGAGGAGATCAAATTGAAGGAAATATGAGCATAGTGGTTAGTACATTATGAATTTGGCTAAATTTTACTCTAGTTTGTATTTCTGTACATTATTAACAATGATATTAACTCATTTATGACATCTTTCAGTGGTTATATGACACCTACATATAAATTGATGGATTATTCTCTATCAAATCTAATATATTCAATTTTGGAATATTAATGCCAAAGATAGTGAGAGGAATGAAAAACAAGGGCTCTTCTTGCTAAATCAAAGTCTTAATCTTATTGGGCATGTTAGTAACAATTAACCTAACTTCCTTTTTATCTTTAATGAACTGACAATTGATAAATGCTTCAAATTGTTGTAGGCATGGAGGATGTGGAACGAGGGTAACCCATTGAACTTGATTGATGCACATTTGGAGGAGTCATATATTGTATCATAAGTGAAGTGAATTAAATAATGAACACATTCATAGATAATTTAGGGTTTAAGACTTACATACTTTTCCTGATTACGGAAGCTAATCAAACTCTAGCAGGGATTACAGATCAAATGAGATACCTATAGTGTATTTGGTGCATCTCAGGTTTTCACAACCTAAATCCCCTCCCTAATGCGACTGCAAAATATTTCACAGGTATTCCTCTCAAAGCGTCTCAAACCTCTATAGATTATTCTCTCAGTATATTAGTCTGTGTCTTCTCTATCGTATAATAGTCTAGCCTCTTTTATAAAATGCTAGCTAAGGTTAGGGTTTAGTAATAATTCCTGAAATTATTATTTTACCATTACTTAATGAGCACCCCTTATGGGTGGACACTATATAATATCTTAACAAATTTAAACCCTAGATATTATACGATATTCTAACATCTCCTACCACACATAATGAGAGTACTCATAATCTCTAAACCCAAGAAACATATTCTCAGTAAATCAAGAGAACACTTTCTCTTTATAATCTACAGTTGTTCATATAAGGAAAGTAGGTCATGCGACCAGCATACTATGAGAGCATGAATGCTATACATCAGTTACAAATATATAACCTCTCATCGAAAATGCACCTGCATGTAGATCATAAAGTATGCATGCACCCTAGATCATAAGAATCACATTCAGATATCTCTCAATGATCTTATTTATCATAATATCTTGTATTCATAATCATGACACACAACTCATAACTGGTATACCGGTGAATACAGAATAATGAGATTCTTTTTATGATCTTCCTCTTCTCACAATCCTATCAACACAAACTTAGCTTGTTTTTCTAGACATGTCCCACTAAACTAAATCATTACACATAGTCCTTAGGCAACACACTAAGATAGGAAACATCAAGCTACATCTCAAGTACCTGATCAGAGTCTAAGGGTACAAATATAGAGCCAGCGTAAAGGCTCAAGGGTCATACACAATCATGCGTTGAGATCACACTCATGTTAACCCATATGGTCGGCATTTGCACACATGGTATGAAACATGTGCTACAGCATTCCTCCTTTTCTCGTGGAATGTATGTCTATTTCACAAATAATGTTGTACAGATGATATTTTAGACACCACAAGTCTAAAACTAAGTTCCTTGATCTACACAATATCTTAAACTTACGTTGGCAACTAAGGTAGACTAGAAATAATGAACTTGTTTCATCAAATCAATTCTAATGACCACATGTTAACAATTAGGCGACTTAAATGATTTTAAGTATAGTGCTCTCAAATTATCCTTTGATAATTTTTTTTTAAATCTTGTTTCATCTCTAATGTCACAAAGACACTGAGGCGATTACCTATGTGAGAAGGCTAACCCTTTTCTCTACCCAACATACTTAACAATAAATAAGAATTTACACAACATTCAAATAAAGATATGTATGCATGGAAATCAAACTTTATTGGTTAGCAAAGAACATTAAAATATATTTATTTGTGAACAATGGGAAAATATTAAAAGTACAAATGAAGTATGCTAAATTCTATGCAATCCTAAAGACCTAACGTGTCTTGCAAACACATATCTAGAAATAGGCTTAGTCAACGGATCTACCAACATCTCATGTGTAGATACATACTTCATGTTCACAATCTTGCGTGCAAGTATATCCTTCACATAATGATACTTGGTGTATGCAATCGTAGCCTCATTGTCACAATACACTAACACTGGTTCAATTGTTTTTTCTTTACAAAACATTTGATCCAAGAACCACTTCAACTAAACAACCTCCTGAGCTGCTGAAGAAAGAGCCACGAACTCTACCTCCATCGTGGACAAGGATACGTAGGATTGTTTCTTATTACTCTATGATATGGCGCCATCACTGAGTAAGAAAATGTATCCTAAGGTAGACTTTCACTCATCTAAGTCCTCTCCATGATCAATATCAATGTATCCTACCAATCATAGAAATCTACTGCCTTGATAGCAAAGCACATAATCAACAGTCCCCTTCAGATATCTTAATATCCTTTTTACTGCTTCTCAATGTTTGGAACTTAGGTCAGTTTAATATCTACTCACCAAGCCAACTGTTTGATAGATATCAGGTCTAGTACACATTATAACATACATTAGAAAATTGATTGCATTCCTATATGGAGTTCGACTCATACGCTCTCTTTTTATGGTAGTCTCAAGACACATTTTGGCACTTAAGGTTCAACTTGTGCTGATAAGAGTGTCAGCAAGGTTACAACTTTCCATACTAGAACGTTCCAAAACCTTTTTAATATAATTCTTTCGCGAGAGATACAAGAGTTTCTTAAAACTATTTCTTGAAATCTTAACTCCAAGAATGTATACAGCTTCACCCATATATTTCATCTCAAAGCGAGATGACAACCAGGTCTTTACCTCGTTGATCAGCTTTATATCATTTCCAGCTATAAGTATGTCATTAACATATAATGTTATAATCACATACTTGTCCTTAGATCTTTTGGTATATATACAATTGTCTTCACTCATCATAGTGAAACCACTAGAGATGACTATATTATGAAAATAAATATACCACTGTCTTGAAGATTGTATAAGGCTATAGATAGACTTCAAAAGTCTACAAATCTTTTCTTTTTAGCCTTCTTCAATGAAACCCTCAGGTTGTTTTATATAAATTTCTTCATTTAATTCTCCATTGAAAAAGGTAGTCTTTACATCCATCTTATATAATTCAAGATCTAAATAAGTCACTATACCTAGAAGTTAGCAAACAAAGATAAATCATATAGTAAGAGAAAAAATCTCCTCGTAGTCAATTCCTTCCTATTGTGTATACTCATTTGCTACTAGTCGAGCCTTACATTTTTCAAATGTGCCATCGACTCTTTTCTTGATTTTGAGAACCCACTTGCTCCTAATAGCCTTGCATCCCTCTGGAATATCAATAAGTTCTTAAACATTGTCGACTATCATTGACTCTATTTCCTCTTTCATAGCTTTAGTCCATTTATCCTTAAAAAGGGATAAGAAAGCCTCTTTCAAATTTCTTGGCTCATCTTCAATTTGTAAGAGCATTGTAAAAAGTTCGCCACCTTCAATCTCATATAATCAGTAAGGAGTATTTTTACGTGAACCACGTCTCAGTTGTGATTCATTGAATCTTACTTCATTATTCCTATTTGGACCAATATTACTCCCACTCGAATGAAGAACGATGGTCTCACTCCTACTTAGAATGAGATCCATTTAGTCATTCCCACTTAGAGCAACTGGCTCAAGAACACTTTCATTTGCATCTAATGATAAAGAAGGTTGCTGATGAGAAACTAATTCACCATCTGCTATAATCCTCTCACTTGAATGAAGTGATCTTATTGTGTTTGGATCATCTATCTCTAATAAGGATAGGTCTTAACCTACCTCACTCTTCTTAGAATATTCATTCTCTTAGAATGTGACATCTCTAGATTCAAATTCATTCATGCTCCCATTGTCTTGTTAACCTATAAACACATAACCTTTTGAAGTTTCTGAGTATTTAATAAAGATACTCTTCTTTCCTTTTAGGCCCAATTTGTCATATTTGTCAGAGGAATCATGTGCATAGGCAGCACATCCCTAAGGTTTCAAAACACTTAGGTCAAGCTTTCGCCTAGTCCATAACTCATATGGAGTGGTTGCAACTAATTTCGTAGGCACACAATTAAGTACATAGGCTGTAAACATCAATGCATCACCCTAATAGGTGATTGGCAAATTAACCTATGTCATCATGGATCTAACCATATGAAGGAGCATTCTATTCATTATTTCTATAACACCATTTTGTTGTGAAGTACTAGGAATAGTCAACTAATGAATTATCCTATTCTCATTACATAATTCATTGAATTGAACCGACAAATATTCTTGGCCTCAATCAGTTCGAAGAGTCTTAATCTTCTTATCTAATTGATTCTCAACTCAGTTCATATAGTTTCTAAAGCAACTCAATGCTCCTGACTAATGAGAAATCAAATAGACATAACCAAAATGAGTATAATCATCAATGAATATGATGAAATAATTCGTTCTGTGCCTAAACCTGATATTCATAGGCTCACAGATGTCAGAATGAACTAACTACAGTGGAAAATTGGCTCTAGTTGCTTTACCAAAGGGTTTTCTTGTAGATTTTCCTGCTAGACAAGATTCACAAGTAGACAAATTTACTCGTTTAATGTTAGAAAACAAACCCTCTTTTGCTAACCATTGCATTCTCTGTTGGCCAAAATGACAAAGCTTAATATGTCATATATTTACATTGTAATCATAATTGTACGTAAAGGCAAACATGGAAAAACCAACATATTATTAATGTAAAATTCATCATTTAAATCCATAGAAATAAAACCTCGGGTTACTTAACTAAAACCATAAAAAATTGAATCATAACTCAATTTAACACAATCGTCATGGAAATACATATCATAGCCTAGCCTAAATAAAACTAAAACTGAAATAACATTTCAACATATTTGAGGCACATAAATGACATCATGTAAGATCAGGTCTTGACCACCACGTAGGACTAACTTTTATGTTCCAATCTCTTTGACAGCAACTTTAGTGTTACTGCTTTCATATATCCAAAATGCTCCATAGAAAACTTGCTGGAAGTCAACAAATGCTTCACGGTCCCTCGCTATGTGGTTCATGGCTCTTGAGTCTACAATCCACACAAGACAAGATTCAATAAGCACAATAGAGTTAAAAACACAAAGTTCACTAGCACAAGCAGTATAGGTTACCTTTCTAGAAGGCTCAGGGCAATCACTCGCATAGTGTTCCTTCTTCTGGCAATTAAAGCACTTAACTTTTGCCATATTCACTTTTCACTGTTTCTTTTTGCCTTGCCGATTAGTCTTTGGCATTTTCTAAGGTTGAGTTACTCCTTTATTCTTTCCCCAGCTCTTTCTTTTTGAATCACGTTTTCCACCTAAAGTTGTCATGTGCAACTCAGGTATCAACTTGGCTAGTTCAAGTCTTTCTTCCTTGATTTCAAGGTGCCTCCAAATATCTCCTAGAGTCATGATTCTATCATTATAAGTGAGATGCATCTTCATATGCTCCTACGAACTAGGCAAAGAGCGAATGATGGCTTGGATTTGTTGTTTGTCTGTTAAGACATTACTAGTATCTTTTAACTCAGCGATCATATTTGACGTTTGCCTTAAATGTTTTCTCATCGAATGTTCTAGGCCTTTCATATATTAGTCAAATTTGATTATTAGAGAATGCAATTTGGATACAGACGTAGTTTTGAACCTTGTTCTCAGAGCATTCTAAAGCCCTATAGCATTTGGTGGTCCTTAAACTCCCTTAGGATGTCATCTTCCATAGTGCTCAGCAACGTAATGCGAGCAGTGAAGAGCTTCAAAAGCCTTTTGCTCTTCCAGGAGATACTAGACTTTCATACTCTAAATCTTATAATTATCACCATTTAACTTCAATTCCTTGTTGAGCTTAACAACAATACTTTTGAAAGATGTAGTCATTCTTTACATAAAAAGAAAGAAGGACATGAATCAGGATCAAATAATTAAAAAACATGTAAGATTTAATGTTTATCATGCATACAAATTATAACACTAAGTATCGTATGATTAAGCTAATTAACCCATGCATAACCCCGAGTTGAAAGAGCACAAAGTGTCAATTATCGTCCTAAGGTTGTATGTAAGGTGTAAATCAATGACATCAAAACACAACTAAATGTCCTAATCATGCTAAAGATAAATTGTAAATCATAATTTTTCAAATGTTAAACAAATTAACTTTTGTTAACTATCATGTTAAACTAATTAACACATTAATAAATCAATTATGTAATGTTAAACTAATTAACATTTATTAGTAAACATGTTAAACTAATCAACATATTTAATTTATGCATTTAATGCTTTAACAAATAGCGAATCCTATACGAGGTATTGTTAGACCAAAAACATAAATCTAAAATAGATTTCTTTATACTAGTAGCCCGCAGTTCTAGGTTTCCAACCGATATACGAATCCAAAGAGCAATAATATAAGGGTAAGGGCTTACACATGTTAAACAAATTAACACAATTAAATACATAATGTTAAACTAATTAATCTAAATTTTCTGTAGGTAGAAAATTGACAAAACAATTTAATAAAAACAATATTAAACTAATTAATATAATGATAAGTAATCACATATTACTTGACTGAAATTTATTGGGATATAAAAAATTAATTTTTTACCAAAAATTAATTGCATTTATTTTAGGCTAAGATATAAATACACAATTTATATTTTTGAACATATCTAGATGTTCATTAATTAGGGATTTAACAATTAGACCTCTAATTTATTATATTTGAAATGAGCCACATGCCCAATTAAAATAAATTCTTACGATACCTGAAACTTCTTCTAAAAAAAATGAAAAACCCACCTTAAAAAACTCTTCTAAGTATATAAGGCCCAAAATTCCTTAAAAAGAATGAATAACCAAAAAACTCTTTTAAAGACCCATTTCTTCTTCAAAATTTTTAAAGGCCCAAAACTAAATTTTTAGTAATGAGCCCAGATTAAACCCTATAAGCCCATTTACCAAGAAATTTTAGGTTTCATATCCAAAAAAAAAGTTTATGGTTTCTAAAATTTTTTCCTTATGAATTCAAAAACCCTAATTTAAGAAATCTGGGTAGGGATGGGTAAGTTCTTAGAAGGAATGGAAATTTTGAAAAAATTTCCAAACAATTTTTATCTAAAAAACCCTAATTAATAAAGCCTCAAATAATATCTTAGATCCCAATAAAACATGCAAATCAATTAGGAAACAAGCCTAAGACTCTGATACCAATGAAGGGAATTAAATAATGAACACATTCATAGATAATTCAGGGTATGAGACTTACTTACTTCTCCTGATTACGGAAGCTAATCGAACTCTAACTAGTATCACTGATAAAATGAGATACTCACAGTGTATTGGGTGTATCTCAGGTTTTCACAACCTAAATCCCTTCTTTAATGTGACTACAGAATACATCACAAGTATTCCTTTCAGAGTGTCTCAAATCTCTATAAACTATTCTCTCAGTGTATCAATCTATGTCTTCTCTATCATATAATAGTCTAACCCCTTTTATAAAAGGCTAACTAAGGTTAGAGTTTAGTAGTAATTCCTAAAATTACTACTTTATCCTTACTTAATGAGCATCCCTTATTGGTAAACACTGTATAATTTCTTAATAGATTTAAACCCTAAATATTATATAATATTCTAACAAGAAGTATTACGATGAATACATATCACTCTTCTTTATGTGCAACACCATCCTAATGATAGGCTAAACATGGTATCATGTTGTGATGTTAAGCAGTGAGATAGCCTGGTTTCCTTTTAGAAAAGACACCAGTTAGAGGAGGATTAACAAAAATTTTATTTTGATCTCTTATTTATAGTTCAATCTCCATTTTAGTCTCTTACTCATGCAAATTTTTAAACTAGTCCTCCACTTAAGCCAACTTTATTCAAACAAACCCCCTTCATTAATCTACCCTTAATTTGCATCTGACATGGAGGTTAATTACTAAGATATACAATTATTTGCTTACATGGAATGACATATCATACTATGATATTTCCATGTGTGAGTTGACATGATAGGGTTATCACATAACCCAAATCCACCCTCAGCTAACCCATTCGGAGCTCACGATCTCGCTTTCATTTTCTCCTCAAATTCTATGGCAAATAGCATCGTCCTAGCATTGTACAACCCTTGCCACTATCAATGGGTCTTTCTCCCATGAAAAGCATCATCGACAGTCATGGTTCACTTTGAATCTCAGGATTCAGGGAGTTAACAACGCAATTTCCCATTAGTTAGCGACTGTGTTTGAAATCTCATGAGATTGCTTTGATTTCCTTCTTGCACTTTAATTTTGAAAATATTTTTGAGACAAAGTCTTCTTGGTCGATTTTGAAAATATTTGTGTTAGTTAATTTTCCCATTAATTAGAGCCTGGAGTTCCGCAGTGTCAGTCGATTTTGTTGGAACCTCGTGCACTTTAATTTGGATACTAGACTTTGGTCACATTATGGCAGGTAAAGTCTAAAGAATATCAGTAATATGTTTAAATTGATCACATTATGGCCCTTGTTACAGCTGGCATGATTTTGAAAAGGGGAAACAAAGTTCTGAGATGAAAAAACACATTATAGTAGCATAATAGAATTTGATTTATTTGAAATAAAGAATTTTAATTCCATAATCTATGCTCATAATATGCAATTCTATGGATGAGGGTGAAAGCAAAGATGGCATAACCACAAACTGAAATTAACATCTAACGGTACTACGATGTGCTTTGGCAACTTGATTCATTCCCATTAGGACTAACATCTTATTTCATTTTTATTATGGCAAAAAAATCACACCCAATATATTTGTGACAACTTATATGCGCTTCAAATACAATTCACAGAGATGGCCATGTATATTCAAAGTTCAATTACAAGAATGCTCCATCACCATACTTTTTCCTGCATCTTATACTTTTGTTTTAATCTCACAACTCTGCAATACAATTCTGCATTACAATTTTGTAGCACATTTTTGTAGCAATTCTACACTTCTGCACTAAAATTCTACGTCTCTTCTTCAACCTTCAACGTCTTCTCTCAGTGTGCACAACGACCATCAATAGTAGATTCAGCTTTCACCTCCTACAAATTCTAGACAAGCATGGATAGAAGTTTCTACTTTGAATTCCCACAAAATTAAGTGCAGTGCCGAAAGGAGCTTCTGCAATTTGTGATAAATTTGAGGCTGATTGGATGCTAACATGGCAAGAAATTTAAAAATTATGCCATGTCAGATGCAAACTAACAGCACATTAATGGAGAGGCTCATTTAAAAATTGCGCAGGAAGTAGGATTTTCCTCTTACAGCCATTAATCTTCTTAAACTATTAAAACAACTCTGGTGCTCTCAAACTGCATCGTGCTATGAAAAATTTATTTAATTACCATTTTGCAACTTATAATCCTACAAATTTTACTTTTTTGTCAATCATACAGGAGAGGAGTAGTTAGATAAAGGGTAGAACAAAGGAAAGAAGTAGCTCAGGAAGAGGAACCATAGAAGTAGCAGAGTGGTGATGTGTTGTAATATGAGCATACGATGGATTTAGCAATTAACTCTAAGGGAGGCAAAAAATTTTTGCTCAAAATATTTCAATCAAGGGTAACAATTTTAGCACTCTTACTATTGTAATATCTTTATCTTGAAGTAATACAACTCTCTTTCTAGTTTTAAGTCATCTCTCTCTCATTATTCCCATTCTCAATCCTCAATATGTAATGTGTAGGTAAGGACTATTGAAAAAATATTAGTTAGTAATAACATATTTATGTGAGAGATGAATGTGCTAACTTAAACATACCACAGCGGATAATAATACTAGCTCGATCAAATTACTAGACTTCTCTTTCTATTATAATTTGGTTGGTTGGACTAACACACCACCATTGTATGTGTATAATTACTAGTCAATATTTTCTTGGAACTACCATCCCGGTTTAATAAAGGATCGTGGCAAAATATCGTCCATCAATTAGAACAACACCCACAGTGTCATAGTCAGAAGCAACATCCATTCACAGGACACAAACAACCACAGTGAAACAAGAATGCATTCAGAGGAACCTATTTCCCAGTGTAAACTTAGAATAGAAGTAGCAATACATTATTTTGTTATAGGTGCAGAGTAATGCTATGTCTGAACTGAGCAATCCATATACTACAAAACGTTGCCAATGCCAAAATTTTTTAGCTGATAACACGAATTCAATGCTTTAAAAGTCAAATTAATGTGACTTGGAAAAACTCTCAGGTCAACTGGTTCAACTAGTTAAAATTAGATGTGCCCAATATGTCTGGAACATGAAAGGAAAGAAAACCTCAACTAAGACAAACATTTCAACAAAAAATATATAATTCTACATGTAACTTTCATATTACTTCAACTAATTTAAGAAATTATAATTACTTTTACTATCTGCAAGAATCAAGAATTACTATAAAATGTACAATGAGATGAAAAAGAAGTACTTCCACCTGGATTATGTGGTAAGCAGTAAAATAACTCCTTATCTGGCCTCTAACTCAGAAATAGTTATTTCATTAGTTGAAGAACAGACTTGCTTGCTAGAAGAAGCAACTTCTCCTTCCACTATAATCTTTTCTATTAAGAAACCAGGCTCCTTAGGCTCAGGCAAGGCATTCTCACTGCTCAACATCACAATTACTGAAGCCATGTTTGGCTTATCCTCAGGATGCAATTGCACACATAGAAAGGCAACATGAATGCAGCGCATTACTTCTGACATATTGAATGCTTCCCTTAAACAATCATCAATTAATTTAATTGGGTTTCTCTCCTTCCACAATCTCCATGCCTGAACAAATTTAAAGCATCTATGATCCACTGAAAAAGTTATAGATAAAATTATATAAAGCATGGACACACTACATTCACACGTATTCACATGTCTAGTACATATCAAATACCAACAGTGCTATAATACACTATCCACATGTGTTTGACACACCAAAATAAAAATAGATTTTTTTTTTGCTCAGACTTGATTAGCATAAAGAGAGGAACATGGTAGAGCAAAAACATAAAATGGGAGACAAAAATCCCTCTATCTATGAGACATTAAAAGTTTTCATAATTCTTTTGTTTTAAATAAATAATTTGAATAACATACTTAACATTTGTTTTTAGCACCAAATTTTTTAAAATAATACACACACATGCACATATAGTAATTAAGTTTAATTAGGCAACTCACATGTCCAATAAGGTTAAAACCTTGGTTCTGATAGGAAGCTCCTCGATTTTTCTTTCCACTTATTATCTCCAACAATAATACACCAAAGCAAAACACATCTGATTTGATAGAAAATAACCCATGAATGGCATACTCTGGTGACATATAACCACTGAAAGAAGTTAATAAAAAAGTTAATCATCTTTAATAATGGATGGAAAATAAAAAATACAATCCAATATCCTAAAAGATACTTACTATGTACCAGCCACTCTGTTTGTATTCCCTTCAATCTGATCTCCTCTAAACATTCTTGCCATGCCAAAATCTGCAATTTTTGGGTTCATCTCCCTATCTAACAAAACATTACTTGCTTTGAGATCTCTATGTATGATCCTTAATCTAGAATCTTGGTGAAGATAGAGAAGCCCTCGAGCAATTCCCAATATAATCTGAAAACGCCTACACCAATCTAGGAATTTGCTTTGACTAGAATCTGTCAAGTTTCTAAGTTATTTTAAATCTGGACAAGAAACATAGGAAAATTCTTTTCATATCATTATGTACTAGTTTTTGCGTAAGTACATACCAAAAAGAAAGCAATCTAGGCTTTTGTTAGGTATATATTCATAGATCAGCATCTTCTCCTCTCCTTGGATGCAACAACCAAGAACCTTGACAAGATTTCGGTGTTGAAGTTTGGCACACAATAACACTTCATTCTTAAATTCTTTCAATCCTTGTCTAGAACTCTGTGATAGCCTCTTGATAGCAATCTCTTGTCCATTTGCTAATAAACCCTAACAAGTTTTATAGAAAATTCAAACATGATGGTTTCTCCTTTGTTCTTAACAGGCATGTTGCGAATGTAACATATACACATACCCTATATAGTGGTCCAAAACCACCTTGGCCAAGCTTCTTGTCATTTGAGAAGTCATTAGTAGCATGAACAATTGTAGCAAGGTCATAAAATGGCAGTTCTAAGTGCTCTTGTTCGCCTTCATTGTTATTTTCTATTGAGGTTTTCTCTGTATCAGCTAAATAAGCTCAACATCATATACAAGAAAAGAGAAACATTATTTTGAAGGTATAACCATACACTATGCCACCAAATGCAAAACTTATTTTATCTCACGTGAAAATTGGGGAATAGGGAATGAAGAGCAAAGTACTACCTTTTATGGCTTTTCAAAACATGTTCAAGTGTTATGTCAACAGAAGCAACAACTTAAACTAAATGTGACAAGTTTGGAAGAAGGTGTTAGACAAGTATAAGGATTACCTTGCAAACATTGTATGCAAATAAGAGACCATGGATGAAACATAGTGGGATTAATGTTGTATGTTATGTTGTAACTGAAAGTAGAAGCAACAACCAAATGCATTAAAAACACACTTATATTAATATGGACTTTTTTCCCCTTTTAAAAGGGAAACACGCTCAGTTCTGCTGAATGAAATATTATAAATAAGGAAGTTTACCTCTACACTTTCTTTTCCTCCAATGAATGCAAGAGAAAGCCAAAAGCAGCACAATAACAAATGGAATAGTAACTACTATCACCACCACCCTAACCATTTTCTTGTGCTCTTTAGCTGTTTGACACGGAAATGAATTCACATTAATATATTGAATAAAGACTAAAACTCTATTTTGGTCCTCTAAAGATGACCTCGATATGGCAGTATTCAGTAGCTCCTTATCACTTTAATATTCACAAGTATAACATAGCTCCAATTCTATCCTTCTAAAGCTTTAATATCTCATTTTAGTACACCAAAGTGTATTTTTTTATTCAATTTCATTATGATGTAAGCCCTTTAACAAATAATTAATAGGTAATGTGACTATTAGCCTAAAACAAGTTAAACAGTTAGGCAAGTACAAAGCACCAACGTTGAAGCTTGTTTCAAGGCTAGGTACATAATGGCCATATTACCTTGTTATGCCATGTCACTCATTTATATATAGAAGACTATAAGATGTTAAAACTTTATAAGAGACAAGATGTATTAAAGGATTAAAATCTCTATTTGTTGAAAATCTTTGAAAGAACCAATTCATGCTTAAATAATCTTGGAGAACCAAGAGGGTTTTCCCTAATTGAAAGATTAATTTCATACCAGTCTCTGAGGCAGCCATGCGAATATACAAATCTTGTCCAGGAGTTGAAGCCACTCTCAAATCGATAAGTTCACCAAACCAAATTTGGCACCCAATGCCTCCTCTAGTAACATACATGTTTGCATAAGCAGTACAGGAACAATTTTCCAAGCATTTCACCATGCAATCTTCAAGTGTCATATTGGCATTAACCCATGATTTTCTAGTATCTGGCATTTTCAACCCACTAAATCTTCGAAAGCCATCTCTATTTTTAACCCCACAACTCCATAATTCACTGCGAACACATCCCTGAGTCCAGTCCAATGCGTCGTAGTGTTGGGGTGATTTTGGCTTGAACCCTGATAAACACTGGCAGCGTGGAGAATCATTAACGATGCAATTTCCATAGGAGCCACACAAATTGTAGTTATCACAGTTATCTCTGGGCTCATATGAATAAAGCCTCCAACTTTTAGTTTCTTCAACCCAGTTGTAACGTTGACAAGAATAAATGGTTTGGTTCAGTACAACCCTTGTAATCATTGACTTGTTCTGCAGGTTGGATGTGTACACCACCTTGTGTCAAACCATGAGGAAAAGATAAAAAAAGCAAAGGACACAAGTTAGATTTATTAAGATAAATAAGAGTAAGGTGACGACTATTTTCTTATTTATGTGCACATTTTTTTTTATACACCTTATTTACAAGCACATGGTGGATTAATATATATATATATATATATATATATTAATTTTAACGAAATTATGATTCTATTCTTATTTTTTGAAGAAACACATAATATATAAAAAAAAATTCCATTGACAAAAAATAAATTAAAAAAGGCTTCAGTAAAATATTTCTAAGAAAAGTTGATTAAGTTTAAATTAGTCAAGTTTAAAATAAATTAAAGTAATTTAATAAAATATAAAAAAATAATTTTTTTTCTTGTGAAATAAAAAAGCCTTAAAAACTTAGTTCAATATTCTTGACCTTTTTATTAATGATTGTAAAACATTAAAAAAAAAAAAATGCACGAATCTTTCATTTCCGTCTTCTCTCTCCAGGAATCCATGTCTAAACATATCCCAAAAGAACCTAGTTAAATTTTCCAGACTAAACATTGATTTCATTTAATAAAAACCTTAATTAGAAATGTTACATACCTCATCTTGATTGAGGACGAATTGAAGCTGGAAAATTGGAGTGGTTTTCCCACTGAAGATTTCTCCATTCCAAGGCCCACTCCTACAGTACTCTTCCTCTCCCTTCCACATCACCAGCTCAGGGGTCACATCTACCACCATACCCCATCTAAGGTCTCCCCCTGAAGGGTTGTCCAAGCTCTTCCATGCCCTTAATTCCCTGTTTATCCCTTTTCTCAGGTCCCACCCAATCTTCATTCCCGGCAAAAACGTATCTGTCAGATAGTCAAAGCTCTGCCATGCGTACTCCTCTGAACTCTGGTCTTCTTCATTTCTCAGCACCAGATTTCCTGACTCCAAAAGCTGTGCAGTAGCAGTACTGGGATTCAAACTCGAGCCTTTCGTCGTTGTTGAGTTTGCCGACCAAACAATCGTGTCGTTTTGGCTCAGGAGCACGAGGTGTCCCTCCGTTGTTATGCTCAAGCGAGAGGAAGTTGTTGAGTTGGTGTCGTTTTTGAGTGGCGCTTCACGGTTGGCCACCCAAACGACAGTTCGGTCTGGGACATTTTTGTACCAGATTCCGAGGTATCTGTTTGTGGAAGTGCCTGGGCTGAAGAATCCCAGTTCAAAGGTTCCATCTTTGGACACCAAGGTGGTTCCATCATCAGGAAGTGGCTGAGACTGTGTGATAGTATCAGTTGCAGAGGAAAATGAGAGTAACTGGGTGATAACAAGGGTAATAGGAAGAAGAATAGCCATTATTTGTTTTCGGCTGATGATCAGAACAAAAATGAGAATTTGGAATTGCAAAATGGTACACGAAAGGGGCAAAATTTCATACCTGCTATAGTCGATTTGAGATATCCATATATATCAGAGAAGTCAATGACGTCGTTGTGGAAGACCATATAGCAAATTAAATAACATAATTCATAGTAAAAAAAAAAAAAATACACAAATCTATCAATGATTAAGAGAGAGGTCGTACTAGAAAAAATATTTTTTTTGTCTGTTATTTATTATAACATTATTTTAATTTTCCCCTTTATTAAAATATTTAAAATAATTTTTTATTTTTAAAAAAATATGACACTTCTTTTTTACATTTTAAAAAATTATTAAATCTAACTTACCTATTAAATTTTCAATTTTCAATTTAAAAAACTAAATTTAATTTTTTGAAAAAATAGAAACTAGTTAAAATATTTTTCATTTTTTAAATATTATTTTAAATATTTTAATAAAGGTGGAAAATAAAATAATAATTTTGTTATAAAGAAGAAAAAAATTATATTGGTGTAAATTTGTTAAGAAAGCATGGATGTTTGAAGGGATTTCACACCTCATTATTGATACGATGTACGGGTGATCATGGGTTGGGCCAGGCCAGACTTTTTGCCAACCCGAGACCTGCACTGGTATCACATCAAATATTGTTTTTGGAACCCAAGACCCAGTTAGACCCAGGTAATGACCGGGCCAGACCGGATTAGACTAGGTCCAGGCCAGGTCATCTCTTTTTTTAAAAAAATATGAAATATTTTGTAAAAATAATTTTTTTAAAACACAAAATGAAAAAAAATAAGATTTGAAAGGAAATAAAATAGAATTTAAAAAGTTTTAATATTTGGAATGGAAAATAATAAAAAGTTGAAAAGAATTGATATTTTAAAATTTATTTTAAATTAAATTAAAAAAATTAAAAATTAATATCAGCCCGGGTCTCATGTCAACCTCGAGACCCGGCTCGGCTGGGTGAAAATTTCAAATTTTTTTATTTGGCTCAGTCATAACTCAGCCCAATGTGAATGGGTTGGGCCGAGTTCACCAAACCTATGATTAGTCCTAATTCGACATAGTGTTTATGTAAAGCCATCATTAGCAAATATACCTAAAATTTGGTTCTTCTTGCTATTTTAAAAAATTTGCTTTTAAATATTAAATTTATAACATATTCGTTCTTTTTTTTTATTACTTCCTTCAAATATTATTTTTGCAACACTTAAAGTTTTTACGAGATTATTTTAAAAAATAAATTAAATTAAGGGATAAATATAATACAAATTAAAAATTAATAACCGAATTATTTCGTTGCTTATTCATCACTATATCAGCAATAAAATTGTTAAGGTAATGCTCAGTCTTGCAACTAGTTTTCTTCTGATTTTGATCTCAACTTGTTAATACACAATACCCAAGCAGAAATGATGTAGGCTATGTTTGGCAGGAGGGAGGAAGAGACAACGGAACTAGAACGAGAGAGGAAAAGAAGGAAAGGGTGTTTGGTAAAGGAGAACATCGGAGTTTAGATTCCAATCTATATTGCAAAGTTGATTCCATCAAGTAAGTGATGGAACCTTCATAATGTTAAGGAATGGTATGCTAGATTACTAAATTGCCCTCAAAATGTTCTCTTTCATCATCTGCAACTAGTAAGATCTTTTAATGAATTACTTTTGGAGATTTAGTTTTATTCATCTTAGTTGAAAATATAAATATTTTTTAAAAAATAAACAAATATTACTTGAAATAGTATAAATATTTTAATATTTCTTGAAATATTTATTATATAATTAAAACTAGAAAATTATTTATTAGTATTTACTATAAATAATTTAATATTTTTTATTAAGACTATCCTAAAATTAATTCTTTAAAAAATATTAATTTAATATTTTTAGCATATGAGCATTTTGGTCTTTTGGTAACTCCATTCATCTTTCATTCCCAATCTACTAAACAGATTTTAACATTAAAACTTTTTATTTCATTTTATTTTTATTCTCTTTCTTATTTGCTTTTCTATCCACCTCCCTTTTGCATACCAAATGAAGTTATAGTTCAACTTTCGATTATAGCAAAGTTTAAAGTCACCTCGGTCATGATATCAAGAAAGCTATAAACTTTAATTCATAATTTTCTTTTGCATATGTGATCATTGTGGTTAAAGGAATATTTATTACATTTACCAATAATAATAATTAAAAAAATTTTATTACTTTCAATGCATTCAATTAATAAAGTTTTTAATTTTTGTTTTTTTGACACAATTACCTTTTAAATACTTATTGCACTGGTTGGAGGAGTTATTAATATTTTATGTTTGATGTACTAATATTTAAGTTACATTGGATATCTTAAAATTTTCTATTAGAACATTATATTGTATATTGAATGGTGATATAGTGTATTTTCAAAGTTTTATTTATTTAAATTTAAATTTAAGAGTTTCTAAGATTAAGAGTAATGTAGAGATATTATTTATATGTATGGGGATATAAAACTTTGTTAGAAATTAATTTTAAAGTTTTTTTTCAAAATAAAAGAGATTTAATTATACCTCTTGAAATATTCAAAGAACAATTGTGCCATAAAAACAAGAACAAAAAGCTTTATTAATTGAATGCATCAAAAGTTGTAAGAAAACACTAATCATTATTGTGTGTAGATATATAAAATGCTCTTTAGAGTACTGGGTAATAAAACCCTTTCATGTATTAGCATATTAAACAAGATGCTTGTTTTGTTAATACGTTCTTAACTAGTATTAGACTTGATCATAATTTTAATGGCTCATCAATTTCAATAAATTTAATCCAACTTAAAAAAATTCTATTAGAAAAAACATGTTTGATCAAACAAGTTGAACTCAGACTTTTTTCAAAGTCTAACTTGAATATGAAAAACTTAAATTAATATTTTTAATAAACTTATTATTTAAAAATTTAATTTAATTATTGAGAAAAGAATATAATGTAGGAGTCAAGATACTAAGAATCAAACTATTTTAATTTTAAAAGTGTAAAATAGAAGTTTATTAACGAGGTTAGTTCATTTTTAATACAAGGTGATTATACATAAAACTATAAGGTAATGTGAAGTGATATTTTAGTAAAAACAATAGTAGTATCATTATTTAAAGTATTTATAACTGTACAACAACTTATTTGTATTTATAACATCTTCATATACAATCATATAAATAATAAGAACAATTAACCATATAGTCTATTTTAGATTCTAAGTAATATATAGACATATTTATAACTTGAAAAAGCATGTCAGACTTGATAAGCCCGATATAAGAAAATGAATAAAAACTCAATTAGAGAATGAACTCAAGCTTTCTTCTTTAATTAAAGTCCAACTCAATATTGTTAAGCCTACTCCAATAATCAGGTATAATCGGTAAGGATGATAAAGGGCTGGGCTAGATGGTTTAAATAGCTTGGCCTAATTTGAGACCTGCACCAGTCTAATAAATTTATTAGAGACATTCTTAGTTATTATAGATAGTCAATATATATTATATATAAATAAAGTAGACTCTATTTAACGTAAAAACTCTATTGATTAATGAAAAGTCTTGGTTAATCAAACCTTTAGTTCATTGTGTGATGACTATTCACCTTTCTGATACATATATCGAGAATTATTTGAAGTGTTTAAATTTTTTGTAACTAACGAGAAAAATAATGAAACATTTAATGAATTAATCAACCATCTCTTACATTGAGAATTTTTTTAAGTTTGAGAAATTTTTCAAGTTAACCAAAAAATTAATGAATTCTTCATAATCAACAAAAAAAATAATAAAGTAATTAATTAATGAATTAATTAACTGTATCTTAAATAAGGAATTATTCAAGGTTTGAATTTTTTTTTAGTGAACGAAAAAATTAATAAATTAATTAATTGTATCTTAAATCAATAATTCTTTAAAGTTCAAACATTTTTTAGAGTCATTGAGAAAAATAATCAATTAATTAATTAACTGTCTTTTAAACTTTATCATTATAGACTATAAATATAACCTGATATGGTCAAAATTAAAATAAGAGAAAATGATATACAAATGAATAATTTATTTAACAATTTGGATTAATCATTATCATACATTACTCAAAATTTGAAGCAAAATCAAATATAATTCCATCAATTTTTAAAATTTCAAAATTCTTCGTAGCGATAATTAGAGTTGTTTCCTATCTCAAAGAAAATATCTTATATTAATACTCTTTTAATCACCTTATTAATTTAAAATATATTGGCACATAATAAACAAATAATCTAGTTACGATTTATGACAAATTGCGTTGGAATTTGGAAGAATTTAAATTGTGAGGGAAAAACTACTTAGACCACTGTAACAACAAGAAAAATCGTCGCTAAATGCATCAATGCCAAGTGCCATTACCAAAAAGAAAAGAGAACATTAAAACAAGCATAGTATCCTATCTGCAAAATGCCTAAGTACTTCCGTCATACTGCACTTGCTCCTTGGCTTGGCTTCCCGTCCCAACATTAGAATCTTGGGTGTGTTAGATTTATACATGGAAGACTGCAAGATAGTATTCATCTTTTACCTAAAATCAAACTTCGATTCATGGATATCCATTGTCTGAAATTCTCAAAGAAAATTTAAGAAAAAGAGATTTTACAGTTTTTAATGTTGTGCGTCATAAACTAACTAAAGTAATTATCATAAATAAGATAATTAGTTTAATAAAAAATTTATTAATAAGTTTGTAAACCAGCCCAACTTAATACGAGATTGTGATTTAATTTATTTAATGTTGAGTACAAAATTAATTAATTAATATTATTAAAAACACATATTAAATGGTCAATAATTAATTAATACTAAATCACATAAATATTCCAAAAGGATGTTCAAAATATTTCTAAATTCCCTCTTGGAACCTTTATTTGCAACTTAAAATGTTTCTTTGGTTATGCTAGTTTTCTAGAAGTTTTTCTCTTGATGTAGATGTATTTGGTTGGGTTTTTTTGTTTTTTTTGTTTTTATGTCATCCTTTTTTGTCCTAAATTGTTTCTGGGCGTGAGCGTCCAACTAGCGTAAAAAATTGGGCTAGATTTTGCTTAAAGAAAATAATACAAGCTCATTTTGTAATTAAACATTTTTATTTAGATTTTTATCAATTTTTTTCTAGCAAGGCTTATTGAGTTTGATGAGCTTTTTTAAGTGATACGCTAATTTATTTATTACTTAGAATTGAAGATAAACTATATGGTTGATAATTACTCTTACTTATATAATTGTATATAAAGACATTATAAATAAAAATTAATTGTTGTATTGTTATAAATCTTTTTTATTAAGAGCACTAGTCATTGTTTTTTGGCTAAGATATCATGTTTCCTAATCCTATGATTTTATGTATAACCACATTGAATTAAAATTGAACTAATTTGATTAATAAATTCATATTTTACATTTTTAAATTTCAGATAGTTTTACTTCTAATATCTTAAATCTTACATTAAATTTTTTTATAATTAAATCAAGTTTTTTTTAAATAATAAATTTTTTTATTAAAGAAATTGATTCAAATTTTTCAAGTTCGAGTTGGGTTTTCATAATGTCCAATCCCAACTCATTTTAAAATGATCTTTTTTAAATAAAATTTTTAGTCAAATTTTATATTTTTATGCCAAACTTATCAGATTAGGCACATTTTAAAGTTATAATAAAATTAATTGCTTGTTATTCGTGTAATAAAGAAGATATGCAACAATAATAGTAAATTAATAGATTAATTAAATACATGACCATCCTGTACAAGACCTTTCAATGACATATTGGAAAATTTTCCATTTGTAAATTTCTTATTTCATAAAACAAATGCTAATTTACTAACTAAATATATGATGTGAATATAGTAAGAAATAAAAAAAGAAAATATAAAAGGTAACATAAAATTTATTTAGACTATGTCTGAGAGTTTAAGGAATAATGAAATGAAGTGATCATTAATAAAATGATATGAAATATAATATAATAATTTATATAGATATATTGTTTAGAAGTTTTAATAAGAAAATATAGTGACTCATATCATTTTCATTTGGAATGTTGGTTAAAAGAAAGTTTCGTCTATTTTGGTGAATTTCTGTTCCCCACTGGCTTCTGCATGTTTTTTGGTTAAGTTTTGTAAGTTTCCTTCATTTTTGTTGTTTGTTAAAGTAAAAGTTGGAATGTTATTACTGATTTTGCATGAAACTTGTTAGAAATTGATTTGTTTAATGTTTTGTGGTTTTATAGTCCTCTAACAGTTTGGATTTACCTAAAAGCTCTATCCCTTGAACATTGGTCTCTCCAAAGGCGTGGTTGGAATCATTTTTTTTTTTTTTTAAATTTTACTTAGCGCTGCTGACTGCAAATATACCTTGTTATTTCTTCCTGGAAGAAAACCTTATAGCTTAACCCTTTTTGTTTCAATTGCAACTTGGTTTAAACATTTTGCTCTCATAACACAGGTGTCATTTCATGTCCACTTTTACTATATATATATATATATATATATATATAAATTGTTAATGATTTTTGTCATAAAGGTTGTGTCTGCTATTTATACCGGTCCATTTGGACTGAAATTATTGAGAATTGAAATTAATTCTTCACATTATACAAAATTGGAGCTAGATAGTGATTTACTTTTAAGTTTAAGAGAGAATTATATTTTCAGTTCCTATAATTTTATTTAACTTTAATTTAGTCCTTATAATTTAAAATTTTATAATTGAGTCCTTAAAATTTACCATTGTTTTAATTTAGTCTATATTGTTAAAATTATATCAGTATTATATTAAATTTTGTTGACGTAAGGAATCATATATTATCTTACCATTATGAATATATATGATTTATGCTCATAATCATATATTATTATTATTATTATTATTATTATTATTATTATTATTATTATTATTATTATTATTATTATTATTATTATTATACAGGGAATTTTTGCATTGCTTCAAATTGAAAGAGAGAATGATAAAACACTTGATATATTTGGTTGGGTAATGGAGGATGATGCCCAACACCTTTAAATGGTACACCTTTTGAAGCAGAGGCCATTAATTACAGATAAATCACTTTTTTGTCCTTGAAACAAATAAAGTTTATACAAATTTATTTTGATTTGCATAATATTGTGTCTATAAAATAATTATTCTTAGAATAAATTAAAATATAAAATTACTAGAGAAACATGTTTATAATATATATTTTGCAAAAAAAAAAAAAAAAATTTTAATAATATGTATTCAGTCATGGATAAACAAAAATAATGTAAAAGTAGAAATAATCTGTTCTTGACAAAAAGAAAATTACAGTTTTAATAAATTATATTTTTAATGATAAAATTAAGATAAAATCTTTAGTACAAGTACAATATTGAGTACAATAGTACTGACATAACAGAATAAAAATAAGTCACTTAGTATTGATATAGCTTGTGACAATTATATAATTTTAACATTATTATTATCTGAGTTAAAACTTAAAATCACAATATTATATAATTTTATATATAAATTCAAAAAATAATACACAGTAAATATCCAATCATTAATAAAGTTTTTAGTACATTTTCTAATCTTGATTGTGGATGCTTACTTGATGATGCATATTACCGCCATGGAAATTCTACTGTGTGATTTAATAGATGAAAGATGAAAGACAATTTGTTCCATGATTCTTACCATCTTATATAGTACTTGTATGTGTTTAAATTGCCGTTGGGTTAACATAATCTTGGAAGTTATCCCTTAAGTATAGGTTTCTACAAAGCGTGGTTGGAATTATTTGTTTGACTTTGACTTAGACTTAGACTTAATCCTGCTTACCGCAAATATCATGTTATTTCTTCCAGGAAGAAAACCTGCTTATAGCTTAACCTTTTTCGTTTCAATTGCAACTTGGACTATACACTTTGCTCTCATAAATACCAACCTGTTTGGACTGATTATTTGAGAATTGAAATTAATTCTTGACATTATACAAAATCAGACCTAGAAAATGATTTACTTATAATTTTATGAGAGAATTATAATTTCAGTTCCTATAATTTCATTTCATTTTTAATTTAGTTCATATAATTTAAAAATTTATGATTGAGCTCTTAAAATTTACAATAGTTTTAATTTAGTTATATTGTTAAAATTCTATCAATATTATATTAATTTTTGTTGATGCAAGGAATTAGGCATTTTTTTATTTTATTGCTATAGTAAAAAAAAAAAAAATACTATTCACCGATTTCTTGCCGCCCTAAAAAGTCATGCACCGATTTACGATAAACTTTTTTCAACTAAAAAATTTTGATGATTGCGTGATCAGCTACCATGCAATTCTCATTTCTTTATACCATTAAATAGAAAGTACTAGATAATACATTAATTTTTTTACTAATATTAACATAACTTAAAAATTATTATTAATAATTAATATATGGGTTTTATTCATGAATGCTTTTATGGTGCAAGTAAAAATCACCTACTTATTATGATAATTAATATTTATTGACTAATTTTATTAGTTAACAATTATTTATTGTATTCATTAATAATAATAAATATTGATGGACTAATTTTATTAATTAAAAATAATTTATTACACATATTAACAACAAAACTTAGTAATAAAATACAATAAAATTAATCAATAAATATTTATCGTTATTATTAATGAGTACAATAAAGTTATTTTTAACCAGTGTAACACGTGTTAACAAAATCTTTAATATACTAACTAATGTTAATACTTTTTGAATTTTCAAACACATTGAATACATTGTGACATTTATTAATATTTTGAAGTAGGCAACAATCCACATACGTAATATTAGAGAAATAAAACGGCATTTAGCCTCATTAATGTCATAATATTAATAAAGCACATATAATTATAAAATATTAGTTTTATATGTGTTCGACATGCATCAAACATTTACACTAAATATTATATAAAAGTACTCGTGTGGTTTGTAATGTTGCAGCGTATCTATTCATATGTAGTGCTTATGCTTTTTGATCGAGAATGAGTGAAATTTTATTTTGGTTATTTATACATAGAATATATCTTAATTTGATTTTTTGATTCAGAATGAGAGAAATTTTATTTTGGTTACTTCTATATAGAATATGTCTTAATTTTATTTTTTATCGAATTTTGTTATCCATATAATCTTTTATATATAAACAATTTTTAAAATTTCATTTCTTATAAATAAAATTATTATTAATAATATTATTAAAAAATGTTAATTTAAAAAATATGAAGAACATTATTGATAATAATTTTATTTGTCAAAAATTAAATTGAGGAAAATCCAAATAAAAGGTACAAAATTAAGAAAATAAATCTATAAAGAATGAAATTAAGAAATACTTTATCGGTAAGTAATTTAGGAATTTTTATCCGTATGTAAGGAATTTTTTTCTCACTTTAATAAAATCCATATGTTATTGTTAATTATTAATAATTATTTATTGTTAATATTATTGAAAAATATAATGTGTTAACTAATACTTTCTATTTAATAGTATGAATAAATGAATACTAATTAATGAATTATTGAGAGGAGGAACCAAAATGTGTTAAATAACTTTAAGCTTTCAATAAACATACCTATTGCCTTTGGGCACGGATCACCTCCTGCGGAGGTAATTACTTGTAATATTCAAAGAAAATAATAATAAATATGATAAAAATAAATAATAATTTATTTTATTTTAAGAGTTAAAGAAGAGGAAAAAATAAACTTGAGAGAGATAAGATTTACATGATAATTGAATACTAAAAAGTTAACTTTAAGAAGTATTAAATATAGATGTAGATAAAATTTTATCTAAGATAGTAACCAACATGAGTACTTAAGCCTTATCATATGCATTTCTAACACTTATAATTGAATAGAGTAGGGGAAACAAGTATCTTCAAGGAAAAATTTGATCTAATAATACTAATATTCCCAATTTAAACTACCAAAATACCCTAATTATGTTATTTTTGCCATCAAACTCCCTTGCTTCTCGTCATTATTCGGTCTCATTACTGTGCTTGTTGCCACTAGAGAGTTAAGCATTTTCCGTTGCCGTTTGGGGCTGTTGTAACATGTTCACCATCGCAGCACCACTGTCGGCCTGAGCACGACTTCCATCGGCCTCTAGTTGGCCAGAAACACCATGAGATTCTGGCGAATGAATAGTGGCCAAGTTCTAGCTCAAAATTCGTGAATTTAAGTGTGTTCTACTCTAATTTAGCTTAGGAATTCGGCTTTTCTATACATTTTGGCTATCTCTCTTCCATTTCCACTTATAAATTTCACTCAATCTGCTAAAAATTAAAGAAACACCAATTTAGGTACTATTCATCTGCAAAATTCATTGTTCACGTGAAAAAGAGGCAAAATTGAGCTCAATCCGGGATGATTGCTTCAAATTGAGTTAGAACTTCATTTCCAAGGTAAATTTCACATCTTTCTCCCTTGAAATCATTGATCAATTATGAGTTTTAGCTTCCAGATTAAAAAACCCCAAATTATTGGTGTATGTTTAATCTTGTAAGGAGGTGAAATTTGAATTTTTAAGGCTTCTCAAATATTATTATGTATCTAGGAAGTGATTTAAGATTATTGGAATTTTAATTTGAATTATAAGTTAAATTACTAATTTTTCTTATTATTCCTAGATTTTTCATAGAGAAAAAGAGAGGAAATTTGAATGGGAGACCTTATATGGCTTGATTAAATAGCAAAGAACAATAATGCAAGTCAAATGAAGGATTTTGGAATTTAATTGAATAATCTCTATTGTGACATTGAGGTTGATGGTAAGTTATTGAAATTTTAATAAGTGCATAATGGAGTCAAATTGAATAAAAGTAATGGTCATGAGCATTTTAGGGTATTATCAAAGAATGTAGGCTAAAAATTTGATTTCTTAAGATTTTTTGAAGTAAGAAGGGCAAGTGAAAATGAAAAAGTTATGGGTTAAAATTTTTATGAATATTAGAGGTTAAGAGTATGTTATTTAATGTTATATGTGGTTACGACAATTGTCAACAAGGAAAGGGTAAAACAGGTTTAGGGAAAGGTTGGTATAATCCTTTTAGATGAGTAAATATTATTAGCTATACTTGTTTTCTATATTTTGAAATTTTCCTTTTTGATTTAGTAATTCTTAAACACTTTAGTGCCCTGGGAATAGACTTAATAAGAAAGAATGTTTACTATCAATAATTATTCTATTTTCTTCAAAATTTTATTGGACATTATCATAAGTTTCATTTGCAACTGTATTTATTTTTATATAATGATTTAAATATTATCTGATTAACTACATTGGAAATTTGAAGTGTTACTGTTAAGATATGACTACTTTATTGATTGATTTCTATAAAGATTTAAATAAAAGGAATTTATATGATTTCTATATGCTTTTTGAATGAAGTTGTTTTCTAGAAATTTTATCCCATACAGAATTCTGCAGCTAATGACAGTACACATTAGCTATGATGCACCATGAACTAAGGCTTTATGTCATATCACTGACTATATGTGAGCCATTATGCTCAACATTGCTACTATACTATACTTCTACCACTAGCAAATGTTGATATATGATTACTGATATATTGTTTGGTTATGTGGGATGTCTTTCCACTTAAATATTTTGAAGTTCAAGGTTTTATAAATGTTTATTACTAATTTTTTATTTTGTAAAAAGATTGTGAAATATTCCATCATCCTTATCTGTTCCCCTCTCAATATAGTTAGAGGTATTTACTCACTGAGTGATTTTTACTAACCTTTATTTCTTTATATTTTTTCAGATAGTAGGGTTGAGCTTAGACCCTCTTTAGTAGTATAAGGCCGAGTTAGATTCCTTTTGATGAGTCCTGCATTGTCTGCAAGGGCAAAAGCTTCTTTTGTTGTAAATATAATATATATTGAATTCTAGTGGCTCCATATGTCAAAGGTAGGATTTTTGTAAGTTGTATATATATATATTGGGCTATTTGACTAAAAACTATTGTGAGAGCAAAGTTCTATAATTTTTTGATATGTATGTCTATCCATGAAAATTTTGGAAAGTTTATATTTCAGAGGAGATTCTGCCGAAATTTCCACACAAAATTCATGTAATGTAACATATATTTATCTTTATTCTCTACAAATTATGTATGTTCACTGACTGGTACAGTTGTATGATTTATTGTTGGTTCACGGAGGTGAGGTATGTCTTATCCTTTGTGCCAGTCACATCACTTGTTGGGGTGTGACATTATTGGAGATTCTCCAATAATAAATATAAATAGTTAGATGATGATTTAATGGTTTAGATCAAAACCGAGTTTAGCCAAGTTTGTATTGATTTTGATTCTAACCTCACCTTAAATCAAAATTTTTATCTAATATCGTAAAATCAGCAATTTTATCAAGTTGAATCACAATTTTGACAACATTGATTGTAACTTATATTGACTTTTCTAATTGATGGTGGTAATTACATAAGCTAGAGTGGGTCTATTAGTAGAAAAGTATGAAATTAATTAAGCAGTATGTCTTTGAGATGGCAAGAACAGCTTCTTATAATTGAAACATATACACGTGAAACATGGAAAAAGCAAGGACAAGATATAGAAAAATAAAGTTGGTGACACTTACTAAATACGGCATTATATATAAAAGTTGGAAATGGTCATGACAGGTGAACAACTACAGTAGAAGTAATTATAACATTGATCAATTTCATACATTAATAGTTTCAACTTAGTGGTCCAGATTGAATTAGAAATTGGACACTTGCTAGCGTTATACAACAAACTGTGATTCGTATCTGGAAAATTAAAGGTTTGGCATATTGGATTTAAATAGGATCCTTTCAAAGGATTTGTATAGAAAAACTGTTTAATTACAACCCAAAATAGAAAATCAAAGGTTTTCTGGGTTCCCACACTATGGTATCAGCTTGTTGGTCCAGATTGAGATAATTGGAGAGAAGGACGCTACCTATGTGCACAACAAAACAAAGTCATCCGCACATGAAAACTTGAACATTTTGGACCTTTACAAGAGATTTGTGCACTCCTCAATCTCAGTAGATAATTATTTTTTGTTGAAATATCCGAACAAGCCCAGAAAATTAAGTAAATTAAACAGAATTACAAACTATACCCAACCAGCAATTACTTGATATTGCAGCATCACGTTACTAAAAATTCAAGCTAGCTAGAGGGTGAGGTCAAGATGATGATGATATGTTGATTATTATTAGTTTCCCTTTTCACTAACAAACTACTGCAGTTGCCCAGACGAGAGAGTGAGAGAGAGAGAACAAGAATGAAAGTAAAGAAAACCATAGATTCTTTTCATGGAGTCAGAAATCACAAAAACTCCAGATACACAGCTATATAGATAGATAGACATAGAAATATTAGAAAAACCCATAAAGACCCACCCAGAAAGGCTGAACGGCTGAGCCTGAAACTACTAAACTACTGCAAGTGCAACCCATGCAGTCATGCATATTGCATAGGCAAGAGAGAGAGAGAGAGAAAGAGAGCGGAAAGGAAAGAAAGCAATAAAAAAGTTAAAAAGAAAAACCTCAGATTCTTTTCATACATAGAGCCAGAAATCACAAAAACTCAATATACATACCTATATAGAAACATAGACATTGAAATATTGGAAAACCCCATTAGGACCGACCCAGAAAGGCAGAAACATATTCGTGCGAATTTATTATTCGTGTTTATGAGTATATAATTATATATATAAAAAATTAATTAACATGATATAAATTTGAACTTAGTATAAACTCACGAGTTGACTTATTGAATTTAATAAGTTTACGATTTTAACATATCAATTAGCTTGTAAAGTCAATAACATAATAATTTAAACTCAAGATTAAACAAGATATAGACAAACTTCTTTCCATGAAGCCTTTACAGTTTCTTTTATTATAAGTTTAAATATGTATAAAAAATAATAAAATTACATTTAATATGTACTTATTAAAAAAATAAAATAAATATTATTTAATTAGTTATATTGAATAATTATTTATGTATGACTATCTTAAAATATTTATGTTGAGTATTACAACTTATAAAATATAAATAGTTTTTGTTTGATTAGGTATAATTTGAATTATGTCTGAATAATTTTTTAATGTATATAATATTCAAATTATAAAATTACATATTTTGATAACTATTTATTAATCAAAATAAACTCATACCTTTTACAAATTTATCTTTCTCTTACGAATTTATCTAAACTCGTGAAATTAACAACTATGGTAAGAAACATAACATAACACATAGGTAGTCAAAGGCAGCCCAGATAACATATAGAGAAATACTTATTGAATTTGAAACACATCATTTGCGGCTACTCATGTTGGGGTTAAAGATGTTGGAAATAGAAGGGATATGGCATGATTTTGCAGATTTAGAGGGGGTGGAAGCAGAACGATCTGATTGGCTCGCTGGCTTCTCAGGACATGGGCTGAGCACACCTTGAATTGTAGGCAGTGACGTTCCAGTGATGGAGCTGTCTGAAGTGGAAAAGGCTGACAGGCTTGAAGGGCAGAACACATTTTGAGTAGTAGGCCATGGCTTTCCAGTTGAAATCTCAGCCTTCTTCTTGGAATTCTTGCAAGTTTTTTAAGTATTCAGAGGAGGATTACTGCTACTAGATCCAGACTCAGAATCATATGGAGAGAAAATCTTGCACATAAGATTTTTATCGTCGGGGGCCATTGATGAAGATGGTATTGGAATTGGACAAGGGAAGAAGCTAAGTTTGTAGAATATGACCATGAGACTGGGTTTATATAGCCACTTCATGCGCCCCCTACTTTATTTTCACAAACTGTTAAAAAACAATAATCACAACTATAATCAACCTACTTATTCATATTTACTATCTCTTCAAACTATATGGTTCCTTTGGAAAAATAAAGATGCAGTTATATAATCCCTCTTTCCTCATAATAGTCTTTATGCAGCTACTCTACTCTCTCTCTCTCTCTGTGACACACACACTTTCTCTCTCTCACAGGCTATATGTATGATAAATGCATATATAATTTAATATCGTGTGCAACTTTTTTTCATTTGCTTCTTGATGTTTATTTTAGCTTTCGATGTCTATTTGTTAGTAATCAACATTAATTTCTAAAGGAAGCACAGGCTTTCTATCTTATTTTCCCCCTCTGTCCTAGCATATTTATTGTAACTTCTTTCTTCTTTCCCTTGTGTTCATATGCTTCCTAATTGCGTATGCATGGGATTATATGACTTGTTATTTACCGAATATTCATGGCCGAAATCACATAATTGTATATGTATGTAAATTAACTTCAATTTTTTATAATGAAACTGAATTAATACAATCGAAGAACTTAATGACGTTACTTTTAAACGTTTAAGGGATGATCAAAAAAGTCACTACTACACCATGAGAGCAATCAAAAGTTTAAGCTAGCCTTTTTTTTTTTTTTGGTTCCAGATTTCAATATCTAGATTATCAATAATTAATATTAACTTCTTTCGTTCTTTTTTTATCCAAATCACATTTATAAATGCAAATTATGACTACAATATTGAGAGAACTCATAAGAGCTTCCCTTGAAAATTAGGATTTGTATTGTGGACCATGATTTTAATTCTGGAATCACGTCTAAGAACAAATATATATATATATATATATATATATGTGTGTGTGTGTGTGTGTGTGTGTGTGGTTAATTTCTAAGAAATGCTTGATTTCTTCTCTTGAACAATCTGACCTCATAAGCTGCCTCCAATCTAGTCTTCCACGAGACATCAAGTGATAATAGAGAGTCTCTCCATTAACTGACAACCCCTTTTCCCACATCTAAAGGCCCCATGGTTGGTGTTTCTAACCTACTATGACTAAAATATAAAGGTAATTTCATCTAATATACATAATGTTTTGCCTCTGCCTACATCATGATTCACGCGCTCCTTTTAACGAATCAACTATTTTCCAAGTTTGGTTAAATAAAATTGCTAATGAATTATGCATATCTTTCAAACTTTGATTCATTCAATTAATGACTCGTACATACAAACTTAATTTTCTTCTTATCATTCATTATATACTGCATTTTACATTAAAAATTATTAGGCATATACATGCATCTTTTTTTGGTGGGTTCATCTTATTATGTTTACGAATGGATAAATTATTGGATAGATTTAAGGCTTGGCTACAGAGCTTCTTTTATCATTTAAGATTCTTTGGTACAAGCGGATTGAAATCAGGTGATGATGATGGTATTGGACTATCATTGGTGTAAGCTAGCTATGTATATATGGAATATGATTTTGAGGAACCTTGATTTGCTACATTACTGTATATATTTTTTGGACAAGTTAGTATGATTACTTACACCTGTTCTACGAGTGAATTGTTGGCTATCTAATAGTGTATTGTATATTAATTTCAAATTTGGTTTGAATGATCACTGTTTGAGAAAATATAACTGACTGAAATTTGATTTTTCTTTTTGAGAAATATGCGGCAAAATTACTTTTAAATCAACTCTCTATTCGATATTACATGAAACAAACCCAATTAATAATATATTTCCAACTTGTGATCAATTTGAATCTTTTTAAGCTTTTTAGGGGAATGAACTTGACTAGTATATATCATAGCAGTTGGAGGAATATATCAATATATCTATATATATATATATATATATATATATATATATAAATTTAATGGAGGTGGAATTGATCAACACACTTGCTAGTTTGTATAGTAACATTAGCATCAACCTTAAATTTAAAAAGGTCAGCAGAGACAAGATTAAATTGGGTTGACTCAAAGCTAAACAAGCTGTCCAATACGAAGTAGGCTTACTTACAAGGTCGACTCATGGGTATGTGCCCAATCAACTCATGAGTTTGCTCATAGGCTGTACCTCTTTTTTCCTGTTGAGGAGGTTGCTTATCTGTGTCTTAGGAAACTTCATATCTTTACGCATGGCTCATATGCTACTAGGATGGGGTTAACTATGTTGACCAGTATTTATCTTTTTCTTGTATGGAAAGAAAGGTTCTCTTATATATATTTCAGGTTTCCGACACGATGTTCGGTTGTGGGGGGCATACATATTCTTGCGTCTTGATTTGATTGTGGAGCCAAGCCTTTATTAACAACGCCTAATCCGATGAATAGGGGAATTTTATTCTCCCCAGTTAAAAAATATGCGCATTTATCTAATTAATTAGTATACTTCCCCCTTTTGATAATTAAAGCTTTTGGAAAAATTATTGGATAGGTTTAAGCTTGGCCATTAGGCTTTTTTCATCATTTGCTCCACCAAAAGAGATTTTAAATGCCCAAAAATGTTGCCAGTTGATTGTGTAATTAATTTATAAGTTAGCGAAAACTTACTTAATCAGATGAGTGTAATATTAACGTACTCTTAATTTCTATATTGAATTTCTAGTAATTTTTCACACCAGATTATAATACATATGATTTCCAAAAACATTTAATAGTCCATGATCACTTTTTTTTTTTATAAAAAAAAATTCTGTTTGTTTTTCTCTGCTTTCCATTTAGATGATCGAAAAAGTCAATAATTAATTACATAAAAGCGGCTTTGCTCTTGGCAGCGTCCCATTCCCACCACAATACCGTCTTCTTTCATTCCTTTTAATTATTTCTCTAATGTCTTCATCGTACAAAAGAAGAAGACAAGCAAGTTCTTGATATTGCACATGGTTAGGTGAAAGATTTTATTGTTTAGGACTCCTACTATTTTAACCACCATTCGAAAGCATTTATATACACTCTAGTATACATGCCGACTTATCTTGGCTTTCATAATAATTTTATCTTTTATTTGGGACAATAAGACTTTTTCAATCAGAAATATACTTTTCAATTCATCACAATTAATTTTTATATGTTTTAACGGATACAGACTGCCTGTATATAATATACTAATATATTTTAGATGCTTATATTGTTAAGTAACATTTTATACCAGAATATTAGACTTTTCGGTAGGATGAGTGACATGGGGTAGGTGAGAATAATCCCAGTTCAAGACAAGAAATTATATGAAAAACTATATGTGGATGACAGTGATATGATGGACAACTTAGAGATGAACATTAAATTCATTATTATTCAATTAATTCTACCTTCTTATAGCCATTCACACAGTGATGGAGTAATGTTCATCAGGAGTTCCTAAGTATATAAAGATTATATTTGGTAAAAAGAAAAAAGTATATAAAGATTATAAGAGGGGTAGGATACATAAGTGGAACTATTCCCATTCAAACTCTTTCCCGTTTTTAATTTTAACTGGAATTTGTATTTCAACTTTATAATTTAAAAACTGAAATTTTCTCAAGCCAACATGTTTAAATTATATATTTTTTAATTTAAAAAAAATCTTATTCATCTCTTTTAGAATGAAAAGATACATTTAGAAGATAAGCTAAATTACATATATTTTGATTGATTTATATTTATATTTATAACATATATAATATAATAAGTATCAAATTTCTATTTAAACAATATAAAAAAAATGAATTTTTTTAGATCTAGCAAATAGTAAAAACATTCAATAAAAGAATTAATTAAAAACAAAAAATATTCATAAAATTATTTTTAACTAATTAATCATAATTAATTTTAACGATAAAATTGCATTAAAAATATAATAATAAAAAGAAGTATTTCTATAACTTTAATGAATTTAGAATCTAAAATGTCACACACAGAGGACAATGCTTGATTTGATTTTGGGGGCAAAGAAACAACATAGATTTGCGGGTTCACCTTTAGATTTGCCACATCGTATCATCAATGCTAATCCAATGATTAGGGAATTTTATTTTTACGTAAAGATGGAGGATAGGAATTTTTATATGGAGGGTTGTGCATGCCTAGAATTTTATTATTCTTTTCATTTTTTATTGCACAAACAATCATTTGTAAAAGAATAGATAGATTTAATATTGTCAAACTCGCAATTTTAAGTAGATTTATAAAATGAGTATAGACTCATATTATAAATTTGTAAAATAAAAATATAAGAGTTTACCTATATTTATTATTGAGGTATTTGTGTCTAGTATCAAAATAATCCTTTTATTTTCTATTTATTGTATATATCGAGTAGAATAAAATATAAAGAGACTGAAAGTATTATGACATTTGAAGATTTGTGATCAACATTTATTTTATATCTATATAATATAAAGATAATAGTGTTTGAATTTAAATCAATTTTATTTAGATTTTTATTATTTAATTCATATTTACATACAAATAACATTGATAAAAGGTAATTTTACATATTTTTAATTAGAACTTCAATAAACGATAATAAATAAATATGTTTAACTGTTCATATTATATGTCTAAAATTTTTGTAGGTATTTTATTATATGTTTTTTTTATCTAAAAATTTATGATAAGTACATAAACTTAAGTTATCATACATTAATACTCATTATTATAATATATATAGACGTGAAAAGTGTGCATAGAAGGGAAACGGAAACTAATAAAATAATATATTCTTTGTTTGTGTATTGAGTCATCCTTTAACGAAAATCACTTTAACAAATAGTAATATCAAGAGTTTCACTACTTTAACTTGCTTCACTCAATTAAAACCGACAAGTCTAATGATTTTGTACAAGTCAAAATTAAGTTTAATTGAGTTTGTATTGATTTTGATTCTAACCTTGATTTAAATCAAAAATTTTATCTAATATTATAAAATTAACGATTCTGTCAAATTGAATCACGATTTTGATAACATTGTTGCTAAACAATGTGTGAATGTAAGGCAAAAAAATCGCATGAATCACTTTTATTTCTTTTATTTGAAAAATTTTCGACAATTTACCCCTCAAATGGAGTAGATTAACATTTGACTACATTTTTAACACTAATCTTAGGACTTTTACTATTGTGATATCTTTATCTTGAAATAGTACAACTTTCTTTCTCTCTTTAAGTCGTCTCTCTCTTGTTATTCCAATTCTCTATCCTCAACATTTAATGTGTCAGCTTGCAAATTTTGACCTGAAATCCTTTTCTATTCCTTGTGACATATTCCTATTTGAATTATTATGGCTTCAATTGAAATAACATACAAGATGTGATGTAAAAACTAGAAATTGGTTAAACTCATGTCTTATGATTACGCCTTCAAGAACAAATTTCTCAGTTTTATTTAGAAAAATAAAGCTAATTTCCTTTACATAAGGAGAGGTGGAGAACAACTTCATGGTAGATAACACTTATGTTGAAGTCATAAAAAAGGCCTAAAATTTCCTTTCCTAAACCTTATCACCACAGGCATTGATTAATCTCAATAACATACAAGGTTGGAATGGGTTCTGGATGGATAACAAGAAATAGTAAAATTCATGTTTACAGTTTGAATTTTGAGTTCTAAATATGTTGTGACTATCATATTCGTGACATAAAAAAATCCTCTACATTGTGAGTGTAGTCATTATAACAAGGATTTTGATGTTGTCTTTTTCTTGTTATATTAGAGAAAAATAGACACAGAGTAAATGAAATTTACCATTCAAATGAGTCTCACGTCTTTAAATGAAACCTATCATTTAAGTTGACCTCACCATCTATGTCTATCTCTATTCAACATAAATTTAAATCCGGTACACAAGAGGCCAAGTCAATCTACCTGTTTCTGGCATTCTTGTAACTGTTGCAACATCATCGTATGTAGTTTTTACGTGTGACAAAAAATTCATTAAAGCAATGGCCATTTTTCTTATGTACTTGGTGTCACCAATTTGCTTTTGTTCTCAGAGTTTTCATGTGCAACTGATATTATTACACAATCTCAGCCACTTCCTGATGATGGAAAAACCACCTTGGTGTCTCAAGATAGAAGCTTTGAACTAGGTTTCTTCAACCCAGGCAATTCCACAAACCACTATGTTGGAATCTGGTAATAAAACATCCCAATCAAAATTGTGGTTTGGGTTGCCAACTGTAACAAACCGATCAAAGACGACTCCAGAATGTTGAGCATAAACACAAAGGGATGCCTTGTGCTTCTCAGCCAGCATTCAACATGATTAAGTTAGATGCGATTATGTTTCAAAAAGAATAAAGCGAAAATAAAGAAAACTTCGTTAACTAAAAAGAATGATAAAAGCCCTGCAGGAGATATGGAGCTTCTAGTATATAACCTTTCTATAATAGCTAGTGCTACTAATAACTTTTCAATTGACAATAAGCTTGGCCAAGGTGGTTTTGGACCAGTTTACAAGGTAAATATAAACCAGTTGATAAGAGCAAAAAATATGCATGTATTACTTTTTTTATTTATGATCGCACATATTAACAATCATTCAAACAATGTAAAATGTGAAATGGCAAGGTACATTGGCAAATGGACATCTGTCAAGAAGCTTGCACATAGGTGCCACCAAGGAATGAAAGAATTTAAGAATGAAATTATATTGTGTGCCAAACTTCAACACTGTAATCTGGCCCAAGGTTATTGATTGTTGTATTCAAGGTGAGGAGTAAGGATGGCAAAAGATCCTAAAATTTAGAATTGTCCCATTTGGGGATCTGCATTTGAGAAATTCTTACCTGTGAAGATGAAGATAGGAAAAACTCTTCTCGAAAAAAGTTTGCGAATGGGGATGGAGATCATATCCCCACCACCCCATGATGTCTCCATCCCTGCTAATTCTATATAAATATTTTTTAAATATATATATACTAATTATGTATTTTTAGTTATTTCAATGGTTATTTATATTTATAATAATTAAAAGTAAAAATATCAATTAAACTTAAAAAATAATTTCGTTCATTACATAATACATAAGTGTCCACTTCTTCAAGACATGGACAATACAATAAACTTATTTTCAAAATACCTCAAAGCTATAATCACATTGTAATGGAAAATAGGAAGTGAATATTTAAAAAATAATATTAATTATTTGTAAATTATGATTAAGGATAAACATAAGAATTAGAATTATTTAAATAGTTTTATTTTAAATTTTTATTATTTTTTTGTTAAAATTTTTTTGAGAATTAATTTATGTTATTGATAGTTATTTATTATAATTTATAGAACTTGTTGTAAAAGTTATTATTTGAATATTTGTAATTTTTATGCACTTAATTAAGACTTGTTAGGTAACATAGACAATTGCCATCCCTGGAGAGGAGAAAATGCTCATATATGAATACATGCCCAACAAGAGCTTAGATTCATTTATTTTTGGTTTTTGTTGTCCAAGAACTATTTTTAGCAAATTCATTCATTTCTTTATGTTCACATTGCATAACAATTGAGTTTCTTTATTTTGAAATTTACAAGTTCTCAAAGTAAACTATTAGATTGGTCAAAGTGTTTTAACATTATTTGTGGAATTACTCGAGGGCTCATGTATCATTATCAAGATTCTAGATTAAGGATCATCCATAGAGATCTTAAAGCAAGCAATGTATTATTAAATGGTGAATTGAATCCAAAAATTTCTGATTTTGGCATAGCAAGGAGGAGATTAAATTGAAGGAAATATGAACAGAGTGGTTGGTACATTGTGAGTTTGGCTAAATTGTACTCTAGTTCATATTTATGTACATTATTAACAATGATATTAACTCATTTATGACATGTTTCAGTGGTTATATGACACTTAAATATACAATTGATGGATTATTCTCTATCAAATCTAATGTATTCAATTTTGGAATATTAATGCCAAGGATAGCGAGAGGAATGAAAAACAAGGGCTCTTCTTGCTAAATCAAAGTCTTAATCTTATGGGGCATGTTAGTAACAATTAACCTAACTTCCTTTTTATCTTTAATGAACTGACAGTTGATATATGCTTTAAATTGTTGTAGGCATGAAGGATGTGGAATGAGGGTAACCCATTGAACTTGACTAATGCACATTTGGGGGAGTCTTATATTGTATCAGAAGTATTGCGATGCATTCATATCGCTCTTCTTTGCATGCAACACCATCCTAATGAAAGGCTAAACATGGCATCATGTTGTGATGTGAAGCAGTGAGAGTGTATTCCTAAAGAGCCTGGTTTCCTTTTAGAATAGACACTAGTTAGAGGAGGATCGACAAAAATTTTATTTTCATCTCTCATTTATAGTCCAATCTCCATTTTAGTCTCTTATTCATGCAAATTTTTAAACTGGTCCTCCACTTAAGCCAACTTTATTCAAACAAGCCCCTCCATTAATCTACCCTTTATTTGCACTTGACATAGAGGTTAATTATTGAGATGTACAATTATTTGCTTACATGGAATGACATATCATACTAAAATATTTCCATGTGTGTGCTGACATGATGGGGTTATCACATAACCCAAATCCACCCTCAGCTAACCCATTCTGAGCTCACAATCTCACTTTCTTTTTCTCCTCAGATTCCATAGCAGATAACGTCGTCCTAACATTGCACAACCCTTGCCGCTATCGATGGGTCTCTCGCCCCTGAAAAGTATCGTCGATAGTCATAGTTCACTCTGAATCTCAGGATTCAGGGAGTTAACAACGCAATTTCCCATTGGTTAGCGGCTGTGTTGGAAATCTCATGAGATTGCTTTGATTTGCTTCTTGCACTTTAATTTTGAAAATATTTTTGAGACAAAGTCTTATTGGTCAATTTTGAAAATATTGTGTCGGTTGATTTCCCATTAATTAGAGCCTAGAGTTACGCAGTGTCGGTCGATTTTGTTGGAACCTCGTGCACTTTAACTTGAATACTGGACTTTGGTCACATTATGGCAGGTAATGTCTAAAGAATACATCAGTAATATGTTTAAATTGATCACATTATGGCCCTTGTTACAGCTGGCATGATTTTGAGAAGGGGAAACAAAGTTTTGAGATGAAAAAACATATTATGGTAGTAGAATAGAATTTGATTTGTTTGAAATAAAGAATTTTAATTCCATAAACTGTGCTCATAATATGCAATTCTATGGATGAGGATGAAAGCAAAGATGGTGGCCGAACCACAACCTAAAATTAACATCTAACGGTACGACAATGTGCTTTAGCAACTTGATTCAATCCCAATGGGACCACCATCTTATTTTGTTTTTATTATGGCAAAGAAATCACACCCAATATGTCTGTGATAAGTTCTGTGCGCTTCAAATACAATTCACAGAGATGGCCTTGTATATTCAAAGTTCAGTTACAAAAATGCTCCATCACCATACTTTTTCCTGCATCTTATACTTTTGTTTTAATCTCACAACTTTGCACTACCATTTTGCAATTCTACATTACAATCCTGCAGCACATTTTTACAGCAATTCTGCATTAAAAGTCTGCACTACAATTATGCAATTCTGCACTTTTGCACTAAAATTTTGTATCTCTTCTTCAACCTTCAACGTCTTCTCTCAGTGTGCACAATGATCGTCAACAGTAGCTTCAGCTTTGGCCTCCCACAAATTCCAGACCAATGTGGACAGAAGTTTCTACTTTGAATTCCCACAAAATTAAGCGTAGTGCCGAGAGGAGCTTCTGCAATCTGTGATAAATTTGAGGCTGACTAGATGCTGACATGGCAGGAAATTTAAAAATTATGCCATGTCAGATGCAAACTAATAGCACATTAATGGAGGGGCTCATTTAAAAATGGCGCAGGAAGTAGGATTTTCCTCTTGCAGCCATAAATCTTCTTAAACTATCGAAACAACTCTGGTGCTCTCAGGCTGCATCTTGCTGTGCAAAATTTAGTTAATTACCATTTTGCAACTTATAATCCTACAAATTTTACCTTTTTGTCAATCATATAAGAGAGGAGTAGTTGGATAAAGGGTAGAGTAAAGGAAAAAAGTAGCTAAGGAAGAGGAACCATAGAAGTAGCAAAGTGGTGATGTGGTGTAATCTAAGCATGTGATGGATTTAGCATTAATTTTAAGGGAGGTGAAAATTTTGTGATCAAAATATTTCAATCAAGGGAAACAATTTTAGCATTTTTACTATTGTAATATCTTTATCTTAAAGTAATAGAACTCTCTTTCTAGCTTTAAGTCATCTCTCTCTTATTAATCCATTCTCTATCCTCAATATTTAATGTGTTGGTAAGGACTATCGAAAAAATATTAGCTAGTAATAACATAATTGAAGTGGTGTGCTAGCTTAATCATATCACGACAAAAAGTAATACTAGCCTGATCAAATTACTAAACTTATCTCTTTATCATAATTTGGTTGGACTAACACACCACCATCATGTGTATAGTTACTAGTCAATATTTTCTTGGAACTACCATACCGGTTTAACAAAGGATCATGGCAAAAAATTGTCCATTAACTAGAACAACACCACAGCGTCACAGTTTGAAGCAACGTCCATTCATAGGACACAAACAACCACAGTGAAACAAGAATGCATTCAAAGGAACCAATTTCCCAATGTAAACTTAGAATAGAAGTAGCAATACATTATTATGATGTAGTTGCATAGTAATGTTGTGTTTGAATTGAGCAATCCATATACTGCAAAAGGTTGCCAATGCTAAAAATTTTTGGCTGATAACAAGAATTCAACACTTTAAAAGTCAAATTACTGTGGCTTGGAAAAAACTCTCAGGTCAACTAGTTCAACAAGTTAAAATTAGATGTGCCCAATATGTCTGGAACATGTGAAGAAAGAAAATCTCAACTAAGACAAACATTTCAACAAAAACTATATAATTCTACATGTAACTTTCATATTACTTTAACCAATTTAAGAAATTATAATTACTTTTACTATCTATAAGAATCATGAATTACTATAGAATGTACGATGAGAGGAAAAACAAGTACTTATACCTACATTATGTGGTAAGCAGTAAAATAACTCCTTATCTGGCCTCTAACTCAGAAACAGTTATTTCATTAATTGAATAAGACACTTGCTTGCCAGAAGAAGCAGATTCTCCTTCTAGTATAATCCTTTCTATTAAGAAACTAGGCTCCTTAGGCTCTGGCAAGGCATTCTCACTGCTCAACATCACAATTATTGAAGCCATGTTTGGCCTATCCTCAGGATGCAGCTGCACACATAGAAAGGCAACATGAATGCAGCGCAATACTTCTGATATATTGAATACTTCCCCTAAACTATCATCAATTAATTCCATTGGGTTGCTCTCCTTCCACAATCTCCATGCCTAAACAAATTTAAAGCATCAATGATCCACTGATAAGTTATAGATAAAAATATATAGAGCATGGACACACTACATTCACACATATTCACATGTCTATACATATCAATTACCAACAGTGCTATAATACACCGTCCATATGTGTTTGATACACACCAAAATAAAAATAGAATTTTTTCCTTTTCTCTTTTTTTTTTTCCTTGGTCAGACTTGATTAGCATAAAGAGAGGAACATGGTAGAGGAAAAACATAAAATTGAAGACAAAAATCCCTCTATCTATGAGACATTAAAAGTTTTCATAATTCTTGGGTTTTACTTAAATAATTTGAATAATGTACTTAACATTTGTTTTTAGCACCAAATTTTTTAAAATCATACACACACATGCATATATAGTAATCAAGTTTAAGTTGGCAACTCACATGTCCAATAAGGTTAAAACCTTGGTTCAAATAGGAAGCTCCTCAGTTTTTCTTTCCACTTACTATCTCCAACAATAATACACCAAAGCTAAACACATTTGATTTGATAGAGAATAACCCATGAATGGCATACTCTGGTGACATATAACCACTGAAAGATGTTAAAAAAAGTTAATAATCTTTAATAATGGATGGAAAATAGAAAATACAATCCAATATCCTAAAAGTTACTTACTATGTACTAGCCACTCTGTTTGAATTCCCTTTAATCTGATCTCCTCCAAACATTCTTGTCAAGCCAAAATCTGAAATTTTTAGGTTCATCTCCCTATCTAACAAAACATTACTTGCTTTGAGATCTCTATGTATAATCTTTAATCTCGAATCTTGGTGAAGATAAAGAAGCCCTCGACCAATTCCAAATATAATGTGAAAGCACCTACACCAATCTAGGAATTTGCTTTGAGTAGAATCTGTCAAGTTTCTAGGTTATTTTAAATCTGGACAAGAAATATAGGAAAATTATTTTCATATCGTTGTGTACTAGTTTTTGGTGTAAGTACATAGCAAAAAGAAAGCAATCTAGACTTTTGTTGGGCATGTATTCATAGATCAGCATCTTCTCCTTTCCTTGGATGCAACAACCGAGAACCTTAACAAGATTTTGGTGCTAAAGTTTGGCACACAATAACACCTCATTCTTAAATTCTCTCAATCCTTGTCCAGAACTCTGTGATAGCCTCTTGATAGCAATCTCTTGTCCATTTGCTAATAAACCTTAACAAGTTTTACAGAAAATTCAAACATGATGGTTTTTCCTCTGTTCTTAACAGGCATGTTGCGCATGTAACACATACACATACCCTATATACTGGTCCAAAACCACCTTGGCCAAGCTTCTTGCCATTTGAGAAGTCATTAGTGGCATGAGCAATTGTAGTAAAGTCATAAAATGGTAATTCTAAGTCCTCTTGTTCGCTTTCATTGTTATTGTCTATGGAGGTTTTCTCTGTATCAACTAAATGAGCTTAACATCATATACAAGAAAAGAGAAACATTATTTTGAAGGCATAACCATAGGCTATGCCACCAAATGCAAAACTTATCTTATCTCACTTAAAAATTGGGAAATAAGGAATGAAGAGCAAAGTACTGCCTTTTATGGCTTTTCAAAATATGTTCAAGTGTTATGTCAACGGAAACAACAACTTAAACTAAATGTGACAAGTTTGGAAGAAGGTGTTAGACAAGTATAAGGATCACCTTGCAAACATTATATGCAAATAGGAGACCATGGATGAAACATAATGGGATTAATGTTATATGTTATATTGTAACCAAAAAAGGAAGCAACATTACCAAATGCATTAAAAACACACTTATATTAATATGGACTTTTTTTCCCCTTTCAGAAGAGAAACATGCAAAGTTCTGCTAAATGAAATATTATAAATAAGAAAGTTTACCTCTATGCTTTCTTTTCCTCTAATGAATGTAAGAGAAAGCCAAAAGCAGCACAAGAACAAATGAAACAGTAACTGCTATCACCACCACCCTAACCATTTTCTTGTGCTCTTTAATTGTTTGACAGAGAAATGAATTCATATTCAATACACAGAATAAAGACTAAAACTTCATTTTGGTCCTCCAAAGATGTCCCCGGTATGGCAGTATCAAATAGCTCCTTATCACTTTAATATTCACATGTATAACTTATCTCCAATTCTATCCTTCTAAAGCTTTAATTTCTCATTTTAGTCCACCAAAGTGTATTTTTTTCATTCAATTTCATTATTATGTAAGCCCGTTAACAAATAGTTAATAGGTAATGTGACTATTAGCCTAAAACAAGTTAAACGGTTAGGCAAGTACAAAGCACCAACATTGAAGCTTGTTTCAAAGCTAGGTACATAACGGCCATATTACCTTGTTATGCCATGTCACTCATTTATATATAGAAGACTACGAGATGTTAAAACTTTAGAGGAGATAAGATGTATTGAATGATTAAAATCTTTATTTGTTGAAAATCTTAAAAAAAACCAATTCACACTCAAATAATCTTGGAGAACTAATAGGGTTTTCCCTAATTGAAAGATCAATTTCTCCATTCCAAGGCCCACTCCTATAGTACTCTTCCTCTCCCTTCCACATCACCAGCTCAGGGGTCACCCCTACCACCATACCCCATCTAAGGTCTCCCCCTGAAGGGTTGTCCCAGCTCTTCCATGCCCTTAGTTCCCTGTTTATCCCTTTTCTCAGATCCCACCCAATCTTCATTCCCGGCAAAAACGTATCTGTCGGATAGTCAAAGCTCTGCCATGCGTACTCCTCTGAACTCTGGTCTTCTTCATTTCTCAGCACCAGATTTCCTGACTCCAAAAGCTGTGCAATAGCAGTACTGGGATTCAAACTGGAGCCTTTCGTCGTTGTTGAGTTTGCCGACCAAACAATCGTGTCGTTTTGGCTCAGGAGCACGAGGTGTCCCTCTGTTGTTATGCTCAAGCGGGAGGAAGTTGTTGAGTTGGTGTCGTTTTTGAGTGGCGTTTCACGGTTGGCCACCCAAACGACAGTTCGGTCTGGGACATTTTTGTACCAGATTCCGAGATATCTGTTTGTGGAAGTGCCTGGGCTGAAGAATCCCAGTTCAAAGGTTCCATCTTTGGACACCAAGGTGGTTCCATCATCAGGAAGTGGCTGAGACTGTGTGATAATATCAGTTGCAGAGGAAAATGAGAGTAACTGGGTGATAACAAGGATAATAGGAAGAAGAATAGCCATTATTTGCTTTCGGCTGATGATCAGAACAAAAATGAGAATTTGGAATTGCAAAATGGTACACGAAAGGGGCAAAATTTCATACCTGCTATAGTTGAATTGAGATATCCATATCTATTAGGGAAGTCAAGGACGTCGTTGAGTAAGACCATTCAGCAAATTAAATAACATAATTCAAAGTCAAAAAAATATGCACAAATCTATCAATGATTATGAGAGAAGTCGTACTAGAAAAAATATTTTTTTATTATTTATCATAAAATTATTATTTTGATTCTTCACTCATTAAAATATTTAAAATAATTTTTTATTTTTAAAAAATATGATTTTTTTTCTACATTTTAAAAAATATTAAATTTTTAATTTTTAATTTTAAAAAATAAAAGCTAAATATATTTTTTTATTTATTTTTTAAATATCATTTTAAATATTTTAATGAATGTGAAAGATTAAACAATAATTTTGTGATAAAGAAAAAAAAATATTTTATTGGTGTAAATTTGTTAAGAAAGCATGGATGTTTGGAGGTATTTCACACCTGCCGACTCATTATTGATACGACGTGGAGTTTATGTAAAGTCATCGTCAGCAAATATGCCTAAAATTTGGTTCTTCTTACTTTTTTAAAAAATTTACTTTTAAATTTTAAATTTGTAACATATTCGTTCATTTTTTTTTATTACTTCAATCGAATATTATTTTTGCAACACTTAAAAGTTTTTTAAGAGATTATTTTAAAAAATAAATTAAACTAAGGGATATATATAATACAAATTAAAAATTAATAACTGAATTTTTTCGTTGCTTATTCATCGCTATATCAGCAATAAAATTGTTTAGGTAATGCTCATTCTCACAACTAGTTTTCTTCTCATTTTGATCTCAACTTGTTAATACATAATTCCCAAGCAGAAATGATGCAGGCTGTGTTTGGTAGGAGGGCGGAAGAGACAATGGAACTAGAAAGATGAAGGAAAAGAAGGAAAGGGTGTTTGGTAAAGGAGAACATGGGAGTTTAGATTCCAATCTATATTGCAAAGTTACTTGATGGAAACCTTCGTAATGTTAAGGAATGGTATGCTAGATTATTAAATTGCCCACAAATGTTCTCTTTCATCATCTGCAACTAGTAAGATCTTTTAATGAATTACTTTTGGAGATATAGTTTTATTGATCTTAGTTGAAAACATAAATATTTTTTAAAAAATAAATAAATATTACTTGAAATAATTAAATATTTTAATATTTCTTGAAATATTTATTATATAATAAAAATAGAAAATTATTTATTAATATTTATGATAAATAATTTAATATTTTTATTAAGACTATCTTAAAATTAATTTTTTTTAAAATATTAATTTAATATTTTCAACATATGGGCATTTTGGTCTTTTAGTAACTCCATTCATCTTTTCATTCCCAACCTACCAAATAGATTTTGACATGAAAACTTTTCATTTCATTTTATTTTCATTCTCTTTTCTATTTCATTTCTCATCAACTTTACTTTTGCATACCAAACAAGTCATAGTTCAACTTTCAATTATAGCAAAGTTTAAAGTCACCTCGCTCTTTATATCAAGAAAGCTATCAACTTTAATTCGTAATTTACTTTTGCATATGTGATCATTGTGGTTAAAGGAGTATTTATTACATTTACTAATAATAATAATATTGAATATTTTTTATTACTTTCAATGTATTTAATTAATAAAGTTTTTAATTTTTGTTTTTATGACACAATTACCTTTTAAATACTTATTAATACTTTATGTTCGATGTACTAATATTTAAGTTACATTGGATATCTTAAAATTTTCTATTATAACATTATATTGTATATTGAATGGTGATGTAGTGTATTTTCAAAGTTTTATTTATTTAAATTTAAATTTAAGAGTTTCTAAGATTAAGAGTAATGTAGAGATCTTATTTATATGTATGGGGATATAAAACTTTGTTAGAAATTAATTTAAATTTTTTTTTTCAAAATAAAAGAGATTTAATTATACCTCTTGAAATATTCAAAGAATAATTATGTCATAAAAACAAGAACAAAAAGCTTTATTAATTGAATGCATTGAAAGTTGTAAGAAAACACTATTCATTATTGTGTGTAGATATCAAAAATGCTCTTTAGAATACTGGTTAATAAAACCCTTTCATATATTAGCATATTTAACAAGATGCTTGTTTTGTTAATACGTTCTTAACCAATATTAAACTTGATCATAATTTTAATGGCTCATCAATTTTGATAAGTTTAATCCAACTTGAAAAAATTCTATTAGAAAAAATATATTTGATCAAACGAGTTGAACTCTAACTTTTTCAAAGTCTAACCTAAGTATGAAAAATTCGAATTAATATTTTTTAATAAACTTATTATTTTAAAATTTTAATTTAATTATTGAAAAAAGAATGTAATGTAGGAGTCAAGATATTAAGAATGAAACTATTTTAATTTTAAAAATGTAAAATAGAAATTTATTAGTGAAATTAGTTCATTTTTAATACAAGATGATTATACATAAAACTATAAGATAATGTGAAGTAATATTTTAATAAAAAAACAGTAGCGTCATTATTCAAAGTATTTATGACTGTACAATAACTTATTTATATTTATAGCATCTTCATATATAATCATATAAATAATAAGAACAATTAACCATAGAATCTATTTTAGATTTTAAGTAATATATAGACATATTTATAACTTGAAAAGACATGTCAGGCTTGATAAGGATGATGGAGGGTTTGGCTAGATAGTTTAAATAGCTTGGCCCAATTTGAAACTCGTTCCAATCTAATAAATTTATAAGAGACATTCTTAGTTTTATATATATATATATATATATATATAAAGTAGGCTCCATTTAACATAAGAACTCTATTGATAAATTAAAGTCTCAGTTAGTCAAACCTTTAGTAAAATAATGAAACAGTTAATGAATTAATTAACCACCTCTTAAATTGAGATTTTTTTCAAGTTAACCAAAAAATTAATAATTCTTCATAATCAACGAGAAAATAATAAAGTAATTAATTAATTAACTGTATCTTAAATAAAAAATTATTCAAGGTTTGAAATTTTTTTGAGTGAACGAGAAAATTAATAAATTAATTAACGATATCTTAAATCAAGAATTCTTTAAAATTTAAACATTTTTTAGAGTCATTGAGAAAAATAACAATTAATTAATTAATTATCTCTTAAACTTTATCATTAGGGACTATAAATATAACTTGTTATGATCAAAATTAAAATAAGAGAAAATGATATATGAATGAATGATTTATTTAACAATTTAGATTAATCATCATCATACATTACTCAAAATTTGAAGTAGAATCAAATGTAATTTCATCAAATTTTAATGAGAGTTGTTTTCTATCAAAGAAGATCTCTTATAATGATGCTCTTTTAATGACCTTTCTAATTTAAAATGTACGGGCAAATACTAAACAAATAATATAGTTATGATTTATGACAATTGCGTTGGAATTTGGAAGAATTTAAATTGAGGGGAAAACTACTTAGACCACTCTAGCGACAAGAAAAATCGTCGCTAAATGCATCAATGCCAAGTGCCTTTACCAAAAAGAAAAGAGAACATTAAAACAAGCATAATATCCTATCTGCAAAATGCCTAAGTACTTCCCTCATACTGCACTTGCTCCTTGGCTTGGCTTCCCGTCCCAACATTAGAATCTTGGGTGTGTTAGATTTATACATGGAAGACTGCAAGATAGTATTCATCTATTACCTAAGATCAAACTTCGATTCATGGATATCCATTGTCTGAAATTCTCAAAGAAAATTGAAGAAAAAGAGATTTTACAGTTTATCATGTCGCGCGTCATGAACTAACTAAAGTAATTATCTTAAATAAGATAATTAGTTTAATAAAAAATTTATTAATAAGTTTGTAAACCAGCCCAACTTAATACGAGATTGTGATTTAATTTATTTAATGTTGAGTACAAAATTAATTAATTAATATTATTAAAAACACATATTAAATGGTCAAATAATTAATTAATATTAAATCACATAAATATTCCAAAAGGATGTTCAAAATATTTCTAAATTCCCTCTTGGAACCTTTATTTGCAACTTAAAATGTTTCTTTGGTTGGGTTTTTTTTTTTTTTTTTCATGTTATCCTTTTTTATCCTAAATTGTTTCTAGACGTGACCATCCAACTAGCTTAAAAAATATGGGCTAGATTTTGCTTAAAGAAAATATTACAAGCTCATTTTTTAATTAGACATTTTTATTAAGGTTTTTATCAATTTTTTCAAGCAAGACTTATTGAGCTTGATAAACTTTTTATGTGATACGCAAGTTTATTTGTTGCTTAGAATTTAAAATAAACTATATGATTAAGAATTCTTTTTATTTGTACAATTGTACATAGAGACATTTATAAATCACTTAAATAAAGAGCACTAATCACTAGTTTTTCGTTAAGATATCATGTCTTATTAACTTATAATTTTATGTATAACCACATCGTATTAAAATTGAACTAATCTGATTAATAAATTCATATTTTATATTTTTAAATTTCTAATAGTTTTGCTTTTAATATCTTAAATCTTACATTAAATTTTTTTACAATTAAATCAAGTTTTTCTTTAAATAATAAATTTTTTATTAAAAAAATTGATTCAAATTTTTCAAATTTGAGTTGGATTTTCAAAATGTCCAAACCCTACTCATTTTAAAATGATCTTTTCTAATTAAAGTTCTTAGTCAAATTTTATTTTTTTAGGTCAAATTTATCATATAAGACACATTTAAAGTTATAATAAAATCCAATTGCCCATGTGTAATAGAGGAGATACGCAACAATAACAGTAAATTAATATATTAATTAAATACATGACCATCCTGTACAAGACCTTTCAATGACATATTGGAAAATTTTCCATTTGTAAATTTCTTTTTACATAAAACAAATGCTAATTTACTAACTAAATATATGATGTGAATATAGTAAGAAATAATATATATATATAAGGTAACGTAAAATTCATTTAGGCTATGTTTAAAAGTTTAAGGAAGGATAGAATGAAGTGATCATTAATGGAATGATATGGAATATAATAGAATAGCTTGCATACATATGTTGTTTAGGAGTTTTAATGGAGAAAGGTAGTGACTCATCATTTTTATTTGGAACTTATAATAAAAAAAATGAAATGAAATAACTTATTAATTATTTTTCAAATATTATTGCTTATAACATAAACATTTGACTAATAATTTTACAATTATTCAATACATGTTATAAGATATAATAATATTTTTAAATTACTGAGTCACTCTCTTTAATCATTGACTTCTAATTTGGGTAAATAAAAAAAATAACATTTTGAATGGATATGGAAGGTCTTTGAAGAGCCCTGATCCAGTGTTGTATAGCACAATACACTGTACAACCAGGATTGCAAATGAAGGTGGGGCCCATAGATCTAATGGTCGTGTTGTGCAACATTTCATTTTCTCCTCATAAAAATATCTAAATATATATTTATCTCAATTTAATCATTCCACCATTTGTCACTCCCTCCTTGATCCTCCATTCTAACCTAGCTTTAAATTTTTTTCTATCATTTAATTCTTTATGAGCTTTTCTCTAATGCCTGGCCCATAAATTATAACCCTTTGAATTGTTATTATATGATTTTATTTGCCTTCTTTCGAGGATATTTTGAGACTGGCTTTGTCTTCCTCTATGGATGAAATAGGTTTGGATAATCAAATACTCTATACCTGGTTAAAATATATGTAGCTGGAAGAAGGCAATGAGACCTTTTCTGGATACTGTTGCAGGATATAGCCTTAGTTGCTTTGTGCTAGCTGTCACAGAAAGAAATGGAGTTTTGTTGGACTTTGAAATTTATGTTGCCTTGTCTCTTCCTAAGTTGTTTGTTAAACATCTCTTCATCAGCAGGCTATTGGAATGTTGGTTAAAAGAAAGTTTTGTATATTTTGGTGAATTTCTGTTCCCCATTGGCTTCTGCATGTTTTTTGTTAAATTTATTTTGACTTGCATACTATTGTGTCAATAAAATAATTATTTTTAGAATAAATTAAAATATAAAAAATTGCTAAAAAAAACATGTTTAAAATATATATTTTGCAAAAAAAATTAATATTTAAGTTTAATAATAATGTTTTAATAATATGTATTTAATCATGGATAAACAAAAATAATGTAAAAGTAGAAATAATCTTTTCTTGACAAAAAGAAAATTACAGTTTTAATAAATTATATTTTCAATGATAAAATTAAAGTGAAATTTTTAGTACAATCCCAACATTTAGTATGACATGGTAGAATGAAAATATGTCACTTGACGTTAACATAGACAGTGACAATTACATAATTTTAAGCTTATCATTGTTTAAGTTAAAAATTAAAATTAAAATCACAAAATTATATAATTTTATATATAAATTCAAAAAATAATACATAGTGAGTGTCCAATCATTAATAAAATTTTTAGTATATTTTCTAATCTCGATTGCAGATGCTTCCTTGATGATGCATATTACCGCCATGGAAATTCTACTTGTGAGATTTAATAGATGAAAGATGAAAGACAATTTGTTCCATGATTCTTACCATCTTATATAGTACTTGTGTGTGTTTAAATTGTGGTTGGGTAAACATAATCTTGGAAGTTATCCCTTAAGTATAGGTTTCTCCAAAGCCTGGTTGGAATTATTTTTTTTTACTTTAACTTAATCCTGCTTACCAATTGCTACTTGGTCTAAACACTTTGCTCTCATAAATACCAACCTCTCAAAAAGGTTGTCTGCTATATATATACTAACCTGTTTGGACTGATTATTTGAGAATTGAAATTAATTCTTGACATTATACAAAATCAGACCTAGAAAATGATTTACTTATAATTTTATGGGAGAATTATATTTTCAGTTCCTACAATTTCATTTAATTTTTAATTTATTTCTTATAATTTAAAAATTTATGATTGAACCCTTAAAATTTACAATAGTTTTAATTTAGTTATAGTGTTAAAATTCTATCAATATTATATTAATTTTTGTTGATGTAAGGAATTAGGCTTTTTTTTATTTTATTGCTATAGTTAAAAAAAAAAATATTCACTGATTTCTGGCTTTCTGCCGCCATAAAAAGTCATGCACCGATGTACAATAAACTTTTTTCAATTAAAAAATTTAGATGATTGCGTGATCCGCTATCATGCAATTCTCATTTCTTTATACCATTAAATAGAAAGTATTAGATAATACATTAATTTTTAACTAATATTAACATAACTTAAAAATTATTATTAATAATTAACATATGGGTTTTATTCATGAATGCTTTTATGGTACAAACACGTGTTAGCAAAATCTTTAATATATTAACTAATGTTCATACTTTTTGAATTTTCAAACACATTGAATACATTATGACATTTATTAATATTTTGAAGTAGGCAACAAGCCACATACGTAAATATTAGAGAAATAAAATGGCATTTAGCCTCATTAATGTCATAATATTAATAAAGCACATATAATTTTAAAAAATTAGTTTTATTTGTGTTCGACATGCATCAAACATTTACAATAAATATTATACAAAAGTACTCATGTGTGGTTTGTAATGTTGCAGCGTATCTATTTATATGTAGTATTTATGCTTTTTGATCGAGAATGAGTGAAATTTTATTTTGGTTATTTATACATAGAATATTTCTTAATTTGATTTTTTGATTCAGAATGAGAGAAATTTTATTTTAGTTACTTCTATCTAGAATATTTGTTAATTTTATTTTTTATCGAATTTTGTTATCAATATAATCTTTTATATATAAACAATTTTTAAAATTTCATTTCTTACAAATAAAATTATTATTAATGTTTTTAAAAAATGTTAATTTAAAAAATATGAAGAAAATTATTAATAATAATTTTATTTTTCAAAAATTAAATTGAGGAAAATCTAAATAAAAGGAACAAAATTAAGAAAATAAATCTATAAAGAATGAAATTAAGAAATACTTTATCGGCAAGTAATTAAGGTAGGAATTTTTATCTATATGTAAGGAATTTTTTTCTTACTTTAATAAAAGGCATATGTTATTGTTAATTATTAATAATTATTTATTGTTAATATTAGTGAAAAATATAATGTGTTAACTAATACTTTCTATTTAATAGTATAAATAAATGAATACTAATTAATGAATTAATGAGTGGAGGAACGAAAATGTGTTAAAAAAGGAATGAAGCGTCATATGTGACCAATAGAGTTGATTTTGGGTGCAACCAATGAAAACACTTTAAGCTCTCAATAAACATACCTATTGCCTTTAGGCGCGGATCACCTCTTACGGATGTAATTACTTGTAATACCCAAAGAAAATAATAATAATATAATAATAAAAATAAATAATAATTTATTTTATTTTAAGAGTTGAAAAAGATGAGAAAATAAACTTGAGACAAGGATAAGATTAACATGATAATTGAATAATGAAAAGTTAACTTTAAGAAGTACTAAATATATATGCAAATAAAATTTTATCTGAGATAGTAAGCGACATGAGTACTTAAGCATATCATGTGCGTTTCCAACACTTATAATTGAATAAAGTAGGGGAAACAACTATCTTCAAGGAAAAATTTGATCTGATAATTCAAAATATTCTGAATTTAAACTACCAAAATACCCTAATTATGATATTTTTGCCATCAGACTCCCTTCCTCCTCGTCATTTTTCGGTCCCGTTACTGTGCTTGTTGCCACTGGAGAGTTAAGCGTTTTCTGTTGCTGTTTAGGGCTGCTATAACACATCCACCATAGTAACATCATCGCCAGCCTGAGCACGACCTCCACCAGTCTCCAGTTGGCCAGAAACACCGTGAGATTCCGGTGAATGAATAGTGGTCAAGTTCTAACTCAAAATCCGTGAATTGAAGTGTGTTCTACTCTAATTTAGGTTAGGAATTCAGATTTTCTATGCATTTCGGCCATCTCTCTTCGATTTCCATTTATTAGTTTCGCTCAATCAGCTCAAAATCAAAGAAACACCAACTCGGGTACTATTCATCTGCGAAATTTACTATTCATACGAAAGAGGCAAAATTGAGCCCAATCCGAGGTGATTGCTTCAAATTGAGTTAGAACTTCATATCCTAAGTAAATTTCGCATCTTTCTCCCTTAAAATCATTGATTAATTGTGAGTTTTAACTTCTGAATTAAAAAATCCCAAATTATTGTTGTTTGTTTAATCTTGCAAGGAGGTGAAATTCGTAGTTTTTAAGGCTTCTCAAATATTACTATGCATCTAGGAAGTGATTTAAGATTATTGGAAGTTTTAATTTGAATTATACATTAAATTACTAATTTTTCTTATTTTTCCTAGATTTTCCATAGAGAAAAAGAGAGGAAATTTGAATGGGAGACCTTATATGGCTTGATCAAATAGCAAAGAACAATAATGCAAGTGAAATGAAGGATTTTGGAATTTAATTGAATAATCTCTATTGTGACATTGGTGTTAATGGTAGGTTATTAGAATTTTAATAAGTGCATAATGGAGTCAAATTAAATAAAAGTAAAGGTCATGAGCAGGAAATTTAAAAATTATGCCATGTTAGATGCAAACTAACAGCACATTAATGGAGGGGCTCATTTAAAAATTGCGCAGGAAGTAGGATTTTCCTCTTGCAACCATTAATCTTCTTAAACTATTGAAACAACTCTAGTGCTCTCAAGCTGCATCTTGCTGTGAAAAATTTAGTTAATTACCATTTTGCAACTTATAATCCTACAAATTTTACTTTTTTGGCAATCATACAGGAGAGGAGTAGTTGGATAAAGGGTAGAGCAAAGGAAAGAAGTAGCTCAGGAAGATGAACCTTAGAAGTAGTAGAGTGGTGATGTGTTGTAATATGAGCATATGATGGATTTAGCATTCAATTCTAAGGGAGGCCAAAATTTTTTGCTCAACATATTTCAATCAAGGGTAACAATTTTAGCACTCTTACTATTGTAATATCTTTATCTTGAAGTAATACAACTCTCTTTCTAGCTTTAAGTCATCTCTCTCTTATTATTCCCATTCTCTTACTAGTGCAGGTAAGGACTATTGAAAAAATATTAGCTAGTAATAACATGTTTACGTGAGAGATGAAGTGGTGTGCTAACTTAATCATATCACAGTGGAAAGTAATACTAGCTCGATCAAATTACTAGACTTCTCTCTCTATCATAATTTGGTTGGTTGGACTAACACACCACCATCATATGTGTATAATTACTAGTCAATATTTTTTTAGAACTACCATCCTGGTTTAATAAAGGATTGTGGTAAAAAATCGACCATCAATTAGAACAACACCCACAGCATCACAGTCAAAAGCAACATATATTCATAAGACACAAACAACCACAGCGAAACAAGAACACATTCAGAGGAACCTATTTCCAAGTGTAAACTTAGAATAAAGTAGCAATACATTATTTTGTTGTAGTTGCAAAGTAATTTTGTGCTTGAACTGAGCAATCCATATACTGCAAAAGGTTGCCAATGCCAAAATTTTTTGGTTGATAACACGAATTCAATGCTTTAAAAGTCAAATTAATGTGACTTGGAAAAACTCTCAAGTCAACTGGTTCAATTAGTTAAAATTAGATGTAGCCAATATGTCTGGAACATGTAAGGAAAGAAAACCTCAACTAAGACAAACATTTCAACAAAAAATACATAATTCTACATGTAACTTTCATATTACTTCAACCAATTTAAGAAATTATAATTACTTTTACTATCTACAAGAATCATGAATTACAATAGAATGTACAATGAGATGATAAAGAAGTACTTCTAGGTGCATTATGTGGTAAGCAGTAAAATAACTCCTTATCTGGGCTCTAACTGAGAAATCGTTATTTCATTAGTTGAAGAAGACACCTGTTTGCCAGAAGAAGTAGATTCTCCTTCCACTATAATCCTTTCTATTAAGAAACCAGGCTCCTTAGGCTCAGGCAAGGCATTTTCACTGCTCAACATCACAATTACTAAAGCCATGTTTGGCCTATCCTCAGGATGCAGCTGCACACATAGAAGGGCAACATGAATGCAGCGCAATACTTCTGATATATTGAATGCTTCCCTTAAACAATCATCAATTAATTCCATTGGGTTTCTCTTCTTCCACAATCTCCATGCCTGAACAAATTTGAAGCATCTATGATCCATTGATAAGTTATAGATAAAAATATATAAAGCATGGACGTACTACATTCAAACGTCTAATACATATTAAATACCGACAGTGCTATAATAAACTGTCCACATGTGTTTGATACACACTAATATAAAAATAGATTTTTTTTTCTTTACTCATACTTGATTAGCATAAAGAGAGGAACATGGTAGAGGAAAAACATAAAATGGGAGACAAAACTCCCTCTATCTACGAGACATTAAAAGTTTTCATAATTCTTGTGTTTTACATAAATAATTTGAATAACGTACCTAACATTTGTTTTTAGCACCAAATTTTTTAAAATCATACACACACATGCATATATAGTAATCAAGTTTAAGTAGGCAACTCACATGTCCAATAAGGTTAAAACCTTGGTTCAGATAGGAAGCTCCTCGGTTTTTCTTTCCACTTACTATCTCCAACAATAATACACCAAAGCTAAACACATCTGATTTGATAGAGAATAACCCATGAATGGCATACTCTGGTGACATATAACCACTGAAAGAAGTTAATAAAAAAGTTAATAATCTTTAATAATGGATGGAAAATAGAAAATACAATCCAACATCCTAAAAGATACTTACTATGTACCAACCACTCTATTTGTATTCCCTTCAATCTGATCTCCTCCAAACATTCTTGCCATGCCAAAATCTAAAATTTTTGGATTCATCTCCCTATCTAACAACACATTACTTGCTTTGAGATCTCTATGTATGATCCTTAATCTAGAATCTTGGTGAAGATAGAGAAGCCCTCGAGCAATTCCAAATATAATGTGAAAGCGCCTGCACCAATCTAGGAATTTGCTTTGACTAGAATCTGTCAAGTTTTTGAGTTATTTTAAATCTGGACAAGAAACATTGGAAAATTCTTTTCATGTCGTTGTGTACTAGTTTTTGCATAAGTACATACCAAAAAGAAAGCAATCTAGGCTTTTGTTGGGCATGTATTCATAGATCAGCATCTTCTCCTCTCCTTGGATGCAACAACCAAGAACCTTGACAAGATTTCGGTGCTGAAGTTTGGCACACAATAACACTTCGTTCTTAAATTCTCTCAATCCTTGTCCAGAACTCTGTGATAGCCTCTTGACAGCAATCTCTTGTCCATTTGCTAATAAACCCTAACAAGTTTCATAGAAAATTCAAACATGATGGTTTTTCCTTTGTTCTTAACAAGCATGTCGCGCATGTAACATATACACATACCCTATATACTGGTCCAAAACCACCTTGGCCAAGCTTCTTGTCATTTGAGAAGTCATTAGTGGCATGAACAATTGTAGCAAGGTCATAAAATGGCAGTTCTAAGTCCTCTTGTTCGCCTTCATTGTTATTTTCTATTGAGGTTTTCTCTGTATCAACTAAATGAGCTCAGCATCATATACAAGAAAAAAGAAACATTATTTTGAAGGCATAACCATGCACTATGCCACCAAATGCAAAACTTATCTTATCTCACTTGAAAATTGGGGAATAGGGAATGAAGAGCAAAGTACTACCTTTTATGGCTTTTCAAAACATGTTCAAGTGTTATGTCAATGGAAGCAACAACTTAAACTAAATGTGACAAGTTTGGAAAAGGGTGTTAGACAAGTATAAGGATCACCTTACAAACATTATATGCAGATAAGAGACCATGGATTAAACATAGTGGGATTAATGTTGTATGTTATGCTGTAACTAAAAGTGGAAGCAACATTACCAAATGCATTCAAAACACACTTATATTAATATGGACTTTTTTTCCACTTTTAGAAGAGAAACACACTCAGTTCTATTGAATGAAATATTATGAATGAGAAAGTTTACCTTTATGCTTTTTTTTCCTCCAATAAACGCAAGAGAAAGCCAAAAGCTGCACAAGAACAAATGGAACAATAACTGCTATCACCACCTCACCAACCATTTTCTTGTGCTTTTTAACTGTTTAACAGAGAAATGAATTCACATTCAATACACTTAATAAAGACTAAAACTCCATTTTGGTCCTCCAAAGATGACCCTGGTATGGCAGTATCAAATAGCTCCTTAACACTTTAATATTCACAAGTATAACATAGCTCCAATTCTATCCTTCTAAAGCTTTAATATCTCATTTTAGTACACCAAAGTGTATTTTTTTCATTCAATTTCATTATGATGTAAGCCCATTAACAAATAATTAATAGGTAATGTGACTATTAGCCTAAAACAAGTTAAACGGTTAGGCAAGTACAAAGCACCAACGTTGAAGCTTGTTTCAAGGCTAGGTACATAACGACCATATTACCTTGTTATGCTATGTCACTCATTTATATATAGAAGACTGTGAAATGTTAAAACTTTAAAGGAGACAAGATGTATTGAAGGATTAAAATCTCTATTTGTTGAAAATCTTTGAAAGAACCAATTCACGCTCAAATAATCTTGAAAAACCAAGATGGTTTTCCCTGATTGAAAGATCAATTTCATACCAGTCTCTGAGGCAGCCATTCGAATATACAGATCTTGCCCAGGAGTTGAAGCCACTCTCAAATCTATAAGTTCACCAAACCAAATTTGGCACCCAATGCCTCCTCTAGTAACATACATGTTTGCATAAGCAGTACAGGAACAATTTTCCAAGCATTTCACCATGCAATCTTCAAGTGTCATATTGGCATTAACCCATGATTTTCTAGTATCTGGCATTTTCAACCCACTAAATCTTCGAAAGCCATATCTATTTTTAACCCCACAACTCCATAATTCACTGCGAACACATCCCTGAGTCCAGTCCAATGCGTCGTAGTGTTGGGGTGATTTTGGCTTGAACCCTGATAAACATTGGCAGTGTGGAGAATCATTAACGATGCAATTTCCATAGGGGCCACACAAATTGTAGTTGTCACAGTTATCTCTGGGCTCATATGAATAAAGCCTCCAACTTTTAGTTTCTTCAACCCAGTTGTAACGTTGACGAGAATAAATGGTTTGGTTCAGTACAACCCTTGTAATCATTGACTTGTTCTGCAGGTTGGATGTGTACACCACCTTGTGTCAAACCATGAGGAAAAGATAAAAAAAGCAAAGGACACAAGTTAGATTTATTAAGATAAAAAAGAGTAAGGTGATGACTATTTTCTTATTTATGTGCACATTTTTTTTTATACACCTTATTTACAAGCACATTGTGAATTAATATATATATATATATATATATATATTAATTTTAACGAAATTATGATTCTATTCTTATTTTTTGAAGAAACACATAATATATATAAAAAAATTCCATTGACAAAAAATAAATTAAAAAAGGCTTCAATAAAATATTTCTAAGAAAAGTTGATTAAGTTTAAATTAGTCAAGTTTAAAATAAATTAAAGTAATTTAATAAAATATAAAAAAATAATTTTTTTTCTTGTGAAATAAAAAAGCCTTAAAAACTTCGTTCAATATTCTTGACCTTTTTATTAATGATTGTAAAACATAAAAAAAAAAAAAAAAAAAAAAATGCACGAATCTTTCATTTCCGTCTTCTCTCTGCAGGAATCCATGTCTAAACATATCCCAAAAGAACCTAGTTAAATTTTCCAGACTAAACATTGATTTCATTTAATAAAAACCTTAATTAGAAATGTTACATACCTCATCTTGATTGAGGACGAATTGAAGCTGGAAAATTGGAGTGGTTTTCCCACTGAAGATTTCTCCATTCCAAGGCCCACTCCTACAGTACTCTTCCTCTCCCTTCCACATCAGCAGCTCAGGGGTCACATCTACCACCATACCCCATCTAAGGTCTCCCCCTGAAGGGTTGTCCCAGCTCTTCCATGCCCTTAATTCCCTGTTTATCCCTTTTCTCAGGTCCCACCCAATCTTCATTCCCGGCAAAAACGTATCTGTCAGATAGTCAAAGCTCTGCCATGCGTAGTCCTCTGAACTCTGGTCTTCTTCATTTCTCAGCACCAGATTTCCTGACTCCAAAAGCTGTGCAGTAGCAGTACTGGGATTCAAACTGGAGCCTTTCGTCGTTGTTGAGTTTGCCGACCAAACAATCGTGTCGTTTTGGCTCAGGAGCACGAGGTGTCCCTCTGTTGTTATGCTCAAGCGGGAGGAAGTTGTTGAGTTGGTGTCGTTTTTGAGTGGCGTTTCACGGTTGGCCACCCAAACGACAGTTCGGTCTGGGACATTTTTGTACCAGATTCCGAGGTATCTGTTTGTGGAACTGCCTGGGCTGAAGAATCCCAGTTCAAAGGTTCCATCTTTGGACACCAAGGTGGTTCCATCATCAGGAAGTGGCTGAGACTGTGTGATAGTATCAGTTGCAGAGGAAAATGAGAGTAACTGGGTGATAACAAGGATAATAGGAAGAAGAATAGCCATTATTTGCTTTCGGCTGATGATCAGAACAAAAATGAAATTTGGAATTGCAAAATGTACACGAAAGGGGCAAAATTTCATACCTGCTATAGTCGAATTGAGATATCCATATCTATCGGAGAAGGCAACGACGTCGTTGTGGAAGACCATATAGCAAATTAAATAACATAATTCGTTGTGGAGGAACGAAAATGTGTTAAAAAAGGAATGAAGCATTATATGTGACCAATATAGCTGATTTTGGGTGCAACCAATGAAAACACTTTAAGTTCTCAATAAAAAGTTAACTTTAAGAAGTACTAAATATAGATATAGATAAAATTTTATCTAAGATAATAATCGACATAAGTACTTAACCATATCATATGCATTTCCAACACTTATAATTGAATAGAGTAGGGGAAACATCTATCTTCAAGGAAAAATTTGATTTGATAATTCAAAGTATTCCAAATTTAAACTACCAAAATACTCTAATTATGTTATTTTTGCCATCAGACTCCCTTCCTCCTCATCATTTTTCAATCCCATTACTGTGCTTGTTGCCACTGGAGAGTTAAACGTTTTCTGTTGCCATTTAGGGCTGCCGTAACATGTCCACCATAGCAACACCATCGCCAGCCTAAGCATGACCTCCACCAACCTCCAGTTGGCCAGAAACACTGTGAGATTCTGACGAATGAATAATGGTTAAGTTCTAGCTCAAAATCCGTGAATTGAGGTGTGTTCTACTTTGATTTAGCTTAGGAATTTGGATTTTCTATGCATTTCGGCCATCTCTCTTCGATTTCCTCTTATCAATTTCGCTCAATCAGCTCAGAATCAAAGAAACATCAATTCAGGTACTATTCATCAGCGAAATTCACTATTCATACGAAAGAGGCAAAATTGAGCTCAATCCGAGGTGATTGCTTCAAATTGAGTTAGAACTTCATATCCTAAGTAAATTCGCATATTTCTCCCTTAAAATTGATCAATTGTGAGTTTTAACTTCCAGATTAAAAAAACCCCAAATTATTGGTGTTTGTTTAATCTTGCAAGGAGGTGAGATTCAAATTTTTAAGGCTTCTCAAATATTACTATGCATCTATGAAGTGATTTAAGATTATTTGAAGTTTTAATTTGAATTATAAGTTGAATTACTAATTTTTCTTATTTTTCCTAGATTTTCCATAAAGAAAAAGAGAGGAAATTTGAATGGGAAACCTTATATGGCTTAATCAAATAGCAAAGAACAATAATGCAAGTGAAATGAAGGATTTTGGAATTTAATTGAATAATCTCTATTGTGACATTGGTGTTAATAGTAGGTTATTAGAATTTTAATAAGTGCAAAATGGAGTTAAATTGAATAAAAGTAAAGGTCATGAACATTTTGGGATATTATCAAAGAATATGGGCTAAAAATTTGATTTCTTAAGATTTTGTGAAGTAATAAGGGCAAGTGAAAATGAAAAAGTTATGAGTTAAAATTTTTCATGAATATTATATGTTAAAAGTATTTTATTTAATATTTTAAGTTGCTAAGACAATTGTCAACAAGGAAAGAGTAAAACAAGGTTAGAGAAAGGTTGATAAAATCCTTTTAAATGAGTAAATATTACTAACTATACTTATTTTCCATATTTTGAAATTTTACTTTTTGATTTAGTGATTCTTAAACACTCTAGTGTTTTGGGAATAGACTTTATAAGAAAGAATGTTTACTTTTAAGAATTATCTTGTTTTCTTTAAAATTCTATTAGACATTATCATAAGTTTTATTTACAACTGTATTGATTTTTGTATAATGATTTAAATACTATCTATATGTTTTTTTTTAATGAAGTTGTTTTCTATAAATTTTATCCTATACAGAACTCTGTAGCTAACGACAGTACATGTTAGCCATGGTGTAGCATGAATGTATTACTGTACTAAGGCTTTATGTCGTACCACTGACTATATGTAAGCTATTATGCTTACCATTGCTACTGTACTATACTGCTACCACTAGCAAATGTTGGTATATAATTATTGATTTACTGTTTGGTTATGTAGGATGTCTTTCCACTGAAATATTTTGAAGTTTAGGGTTTTATAAATGTTTATTACTAATTTTTTATTTTGCAAAAGGATTGTGAAATATTCCATCATCCTCATCTATTCTCTTCTCAGTATAGTTAGGGGTATTTACTCACTGAGTGATTTTTACTAACCTTTATTTTTCTATATTTTTTAGATAGCAGTGTTGAGCTTGGACCTTCTTCCGCAGTATAGGGCCGAGTTAGATTTCTTTTGGTGAGCCCTGCATTATCCGCAAGGGCAAAAGCTTCTTTTGTCGTAAATATGGTATATATTGAACTCTAGTAAATCCATATATCACATGTCGAGTTTTTGTAAGTTGTATATATATATTGGGTTGTTTGATTAAAAACTATTGTGAGAGTGAAGTTTTATATTTTTTTTATATGTATGTTTGTCTATAAAAATTTCGAGAAGTCCATATTTTAGAGGAGACCTTATCAAAATTTCTACACAGAAGTCATGTAATGTAACATATATCTTTATTCTCTATAGATTATGTATGTTCAATGACAGGTATGGTTGTATAATTTATTGTTGGTTCACAAAAGTGATGTATGCCTTATCCTTTGTGCCAGTCATATTACTTGTTGGGGTGTGACATTATTGGAGATTCTTCAATAATAAATGTAGATTATTAGACGAAGATCTAATGGTTTAAATTTAAAGATAAAAAAGCAACTTATGACCATACTCGAGCATCAATAAAAAACTTGAAATACAATGGTCTTGATTTTATTGGATATTTAGGATTCTGCCTTTGGGTCATGCTCCAAGTATAAGCAGAGTGATTGCGCTGTACGAAACCATGTAATCTCCTCCGTATATTTTTTTAAAGAAATTTTGAGAATTGCATGATAGTTAACCATACAACCATATGAATTTTTTTATATAAAAAAAATATTTATCACATATCGGTGCATTATTTTTTGTGATGACAGAAATTAGTGAATTATACTTTTTTCTATAGTGTAAAAAGTAATAGAGTAAAATAGTTTAAGAAATTATATATTATTTTAATATTTTGAATATATATATATATATATATATATAATTTATGCTTGTAGATATATAAAATTACATAATGAAATAAAATTAACTCACATCACATGTACGAGAAAATATTAGCAAAAATATAATGATAGAGATTAACTTAAAAATTATTTAAAATTTGAGATTTAATTACAAATTGTTTAACTATATGAATAAAATTAAAAATTAAGTATAATTGTAAGGTCCAAAATCATGATTTTCCTCAATTTTAAAAAATTATATCAAGATGAAGGAAACCATGCTTGATTATATAATTGTTATGACTCATGTCTGTGTCATTTCGGTTTGGTGGTTAGTCTTTCTCATTCGCGATGCTACAGTGACGCATCAAATCAAATGTCGGGCTGATATTTTATAACAAGTTTATTTTGACTTGCATACTATTGAGTCTATAAAAGAATCATTTTTAGACTAAATAAAAATTTATAATTGTAAAAAATGTTTAAAATATAAAAAAATTAACAAATTAGCAGACAACCAGTAATAATTTTTAATTTCAATAATAATGTTATAATAATATTTATCCAGTCGTAGATAAACACAAATCATGTAAAAATAGAAAATGCTCTTTTCTTGACCAAAAATAAATTACAGTTTTAATAAGTTATATATATAATGATAAAGTTAATAATATTGTTTAGAGTATATAAAATAAAGTTAATTGTAAGGTATGTAATTTTTATGCATGACATAAGTATCATGTCATTTTTTGTGGACTTATAATTTTGAGTATAATTATAATATAAAGACATAAAATATTATAATTATATCCTTATATTATAATTGGATGAATTGTATATTCAAAATTGTAAGTGCACCAAAAATTTTATTATTAAGTAATTCTTTATAACAAAAAATTATGTAATTTTAACATCTCTTAAAACAATTTTCCTTACTCTCTCGAGATAAATTTATAGTTATTGATGGATAAGTAAGAAGTATTCAATTTGAAATTGAATTAGTACGTGAAAGAGAATTCCAGTAATTAGAAAGAAAAAATAATTTTGTGGTCCTTGCATCAACGACTTCTAACTTTGGCCCGTCAACAACACTTATTCTCTCACCTCAATTATTTGTTTTCCTATTATCTCCCGGTTTGACGTTTAAGTTACGAAATTAACTTTAAGAGTAACTTCTTTAATTTTGTATTTTCCATATATAATACAAAAATCGTAACTTTTTTACGCTTTCTTTTCCACAAGATTTGATAATTGCCCATAGTTTTCCAAATGATGTATTTTTTGACTATTTCGATGACTAGAACTAGATTTCAAACACTCCTTTTAAGTCAGTGTAGGGAAAAGACGGATTTAAGATTTAATCATGAGATAATAAATATTTTAAAATTAAAGAAAATAGATATTTATAACTAAAGAAAAATAATTTTTATAATTTAAAAAATAATCAAAAATATAAAATTATATATAAAAATTAAAATTTTTAAAATTTAGGAAGACCATTGGGCCTCCTAAATTTATCGTGCATAAGAGATTTTAAATCCAATGTTTTACTCTGCGATGCAACATTTATCATTCTTTAAACTTTTTTTTTTTCCTTTCTTAAAAGTGTTCAAGATATCAATCAGTCTATTTTTTATATGGCAACAGAATGATACTCGTGAAATTTTAATGTTGACAATGGGACCCATTTTTTTATTGGAAATTCTGAGAATATGTTTCGATGCAAAATACTTCCTTCGAAGGTAATTTATAATTATATAATATTTCAATCGATAATTAGTAATATCATTTGCATAGTTTTCAATTTATAATAATATATTTAATACAAATAGAAATATCACTTACTAAATTAGTGATTGAATATTTTTTTTTTTATACATCAGACGGTCAAAGTAAACATATCCTTTTAAATATCTCAAATCTTTATTAATTATTTTTGGAGAAAAGTATAAATTTGATCCATATTTTTGTAATTTGTGATAATTTTGTTCATTACAAATTAACTATCATAAATTAATTTTTCACTAATTTAAATTTGTACAAAATTAATATTTTTATTTAAATTAATGATGAACATATTTTATATAAAATAAAATTTTTGAGAGATTAATTTATTACGATTAATTTATGAATAATTAAATTATCATAAAATATAAAAATTAAAGACTAATTTAACACTTCTTTATCTATTTTTATGATTTCAAATATTAATAACTTGTAATGATTTATACTACATATTTATTTAGTAATTTGTACTATGCTACATGCTCTATCATGTTTTCGTCTACAGTAACTTTATCCTACGTGATACAAAGCCGGACCGTTCCTTAGTAAAAGTTTGTTTCCCTGCCGACAATCACGCTTTCTCATTTTCACAAGACATGATATGATATTTGCGCATAGATTTTTCAAATGATATAAATTTTTTTGGACTTTTTGGAAGACTTGACCTCGATTTCAGAATTGGTGTCCTTAGAAGATACTATAGTCATTACATTATTCATACATAACAGGTTCCAGATTTACGATGATGGGAATCAATTCTTGATACCTGACATGAAAGAAGAATAACTCAGTTTTGTGGTTTGGACTATCGAGTTCAACCATTTTATTATCTGAGCTTCTAGTTTTGGGTCAAAATGTTTATTTCTTCTTTTTCTCCACCAGTAGTCTTACTGCTTGAGGAATGGGAAAGAAATGGCAACTTTGACACCTAAAATTAACTTTCCCAAATTCAAACTCTTGTGTGAATTTTCCTCTTCCGTGTCTTCAATCGAGAAACCTACCCATGATTATACAGTTAGAAATGAATGATTACGGGAAAAGTGGTCCAAAATCAACCAAAGCATTCGCCATCCTTTCTGTTATGCTTGCTATTACAAAATTGCTAATAATTTTCCCTAAATTTTCTTCTGCATCTGATACTATTACCCATGATCAGCCACTTCCTGATGGAAGGACCTTGGTGTCTAAAGATGGAAACTTCGAACTGGGTTTCTTCAGCCCAGGTAGATCCACAAACCGATATATCGGAATCTGGTACAAAAACATCCCACAAAAAACTGTTGTTTGGGTGGCCAACCGAGAAAAACCAGTCAAAGACAACTCAAGTATGTTGAGCATAAACACAGAGGGACATCTTGTGCTTCTCAGCCAAAACCAGACTATTGTTTGGTCAGCAAACTCAACAATTCAGGGCTTGAATCCTATTGCACAGATTTTAGACTCTGGAAACCTTGTACTGAGAAATGAACAAGACCAGAATCCTCAAAACTACCTATGGCAGAGTTTTGACTATCCCTCTGATACTTTTTTACCAGGAATGAAGATTGGATGGGACCTGAAAGCTGGACTGAATCGGCGTCTAACAGCATGGAAGAGTTGGGACGATCCTTCTCCAGGAGACTTCACTTGTGGTGTTGTACTTGGTGTTCCTCCTGAGCTAGTAATGTGGAAGGGCTTAAACGAGTACCAAAGAAGTGGCCCTTGGAATGGGGTTAGGATCGGTGGTAAAAGCACTCCACTTTTCCGGTTGCAATTTATCGTCAATGAAGATGAGGTAGTGATACAAATTCTTGTTTAATGTAACGTTCAATTTGATTTTAATGATTAGGGTTTTTAATTTGCAAATCACTATTCAATTTAAGGATTTGCATAAAGCATTTTAAGCCTAGTGCTATTTGAAGTTGATCTTCTGCGTTTACATTGGTAGCTAGTCATTTATAGCCCTTGTTTTTCTCTCATTGAAGGTAATAAATATGATATTTGAGTTAATTAGAGTATTTTTGTTCCATTTCTTTTTGTTTTGCACCAGGTGGTTTACACTTCTAATCTCCAGGATAAATCAGTGATAACAAGAGTTGTTCTAAACCAAACTGTCTATTCTCGTCAGCGCTTTATCTGGGATGAACGAGCCCAAAGTTGGACGCTTTATTCAAATGTGCCAAAAGATAACTGTGACAGCTATAATCCTTGTGGACCCAATGGAAATTGTATCGCGAGTGAGTCGCCACGCTGCCAATGTTTAACTGGGTTTAAGCCAAAATCACCTCAAAAATATGATGCACTGGATTGGACCCAAGGATGTCTGCGCAGTGAAGCATGGAGCTGCAGGGTCAAAAACAAAGATGGTTTTCGAAAATTTAGTGGATTAAAAATGCCAGATACTAGAAAAGCTTGGGTTAATGTAAGTATGACACTTCAGGACTGCAAAGCCAAATGCTTGGAAAATTGTTCCTGCAAGGCATATGCAAACTTGTATATTACTGGAGGAGGTAGTGGATGTCTTATTTGGTTTGGTGATCTTATTGATTTGAGAGTGGCTACAGTTCCTGGGCAAGATCTGTTTATTCGAATGGCTGTTTCAGATACTGGTATGAACTCTATCTTCTTATTGGTGCACCACTACTTCATTTTTCAGCTTATCGACTGAGTGTTGATTCAGTCTATCAATCTGTCCAAGAAGTTGCAGATAAGCATAAGAAGAAGGTGGTCGTGGTAATGACAGTTACTCTTCCTTTGGTTCTTGTGATGCTTTTGACTTTCTCTTGCATTCATAGGAGGAATAGAAAGCGAAGAGGTAAACTTTTCTTAACATGATCACCTTTCTATCAATTTATTCATATTTGTAAAAGTTTATTAAGGAAGCTATCTATCTTTGGAACGGTTATCGAATGAACAAGCTTGTTTTCTGAAAGGGGATGTGTTGTCAAGGCATTAGATGATGTTGCTTAACAACGCATATGACTAATCCCACAATATTTCATCCAAGGATAGTCTACAATCTGCAAATAATGTTTGTAAGATGAACTCTAGTTGTCTAAAACCACCTTCGAAACATGTCACCCTCAAGTTTAAGCAATTACTTGCATTGACGTAATAGTTTTTAATGTCAGTTTCAAACTAATTGTTTTGTTACATTGAGAGGGAAGTTTGTGGAGTCATGGTTTCTTCACACAATGAATGAGTGAAACCTTTCCTGGGACTATATGGTTTCTTCCAATTAAAAAGGAAAAAATGGTTCCTACAGATTTTTCATTTGATGAAAACATTAAAATTTGTATATAACTCTCCATATTCCCCAATTTTCAAGCGAGATAAGCTTTGCATTTAGTGATACACACATGATGATGCCTTCAAATGGAAGTTTAAGTTTTGTTGTTTATGATGTTGAGCTCATTGAAGTTACTTGAGATAATACAGAGAATACTTCAACAGAGAATAGTCATGAAGGTGAACAAGAAGACTTGGAACTGCCTTTCTTTGACCTTGCCACAATTGTCCGTGCAACTAATGACTTCTCAAGTGACAAGAAGCTTGGCCAAGGTGGTTTTGGACCAGTATACAGGGTATATATATGCCACATTCCTATTCAGAACAAAGTAAAAACATTGTTCCTTTTGTTCATCATGATTCAATTTTCTATAAACATGAAATTTTAGGGTACACTGAGAGATGGACAAGAGATTGCTGTGAAGAGGTTATCTCAGACTTCCGGACAAGGATTACAAGAATTTAAGAATGAAGTTATAATGTGTGCCAAACTTCAGCATCGAAATCTTGTTAAAGTTCTTGGTTGTTGCATTCAAGGAGACGAGAAAATGCTCATATATGAATACATGCCCAACAAAAGCCTAGATTCCTTTCTTTTTGGTATGTTTCCACAAAATTAAGTGTTTAGCTAAATGAAAAATTTTCATTTGTTTCTTGTCCAAATTTAATATAAGAAACTTCACAGATTGTCATCACAGTAAATCCCTAAATTGGCCTCAGCGCTTTCACATTATATTTGGAATTGCTCGAGGGCTTCTCTATCTTCACCAAGATTCCAGACTAAGGATCATACATAGAGATCTTAAAGCAAGTAATATTTTATTAGATAGGGAGTTGAATCCAAAAATTTCAGATTTTGGCATCGCAAGAATGTTTGGAGGAGACCAATTTGAAGGAAGTACAAACAAAGTGGTTGGCACATAGTAAGTATCTCCTAGGATCTAAGATGCTACCTTGTAGTTCTACTTTCTACACATTTTTACAGATAATCAACTCATTTGTCACTTCTTCCAGTGGTTATATGGCACCAGAATATGTCGTTCATGGGCTATTCTCCATTAAATCTGATGTGTTTAGTTTTGGTGTATTACTTCTGGAGATAGTAAGTGGAAAGAAAAACCGAGGGGCTTCCTACCCAAATTATGGTTTTAATCTTATCGGTCATGTAAGTGACAAAGAACTTCAAACCTCTTTCACCCATAAGGATGTAACTTACTGGTGCAGATCACTGATGCTTTAAATTGTTGCAGGCTTGGAGACTGTGGAAGGAGGATAACTCAAGGGAATTAATTGATGCTTGTCTGGGCGAGACTTTCAATTTATGGGAAGTGTTACGCTGCATCCATGTTGCTCTTCTATGTGTACAGCTACATCCTGAGGATAGGCCAAACATGGCGTCAGTACATGTAATGTTGAGCAGTGAGAGCAACTTGCCTCAGCCAAAGGAGCCTGGATTCCTGATAGAAACGGCCTCAGTTGAAGGAGAGTATTATTCTAACATGCAAATGACTTCTTCTTCAAGTAATGAAATAACCATGACTCTGCTACAGGCCAGATAGAGTTATTTTGCTTCTTAATATGCAACTAGAAGTAGCATTCATTTCCTCGTAATGTTTTCTGCAAATTAAAATTCAGTACATTCTAGTAGCTCGTTGTCTCACAGATGATTAAAGTAATTAATCATAAGTTAAATTACTCTGTTGGTTTGTTTTCGGTCCCATAAAGTTTGAAGAAGTATTTGAAGATTGTAGCAGCTCGCCTGGCAAAAAGCCTTGTTCGTGTTGCTCCTTGCTACCCGAGTCCCAATATTTTGTAAGACCTAGTAAAACCTGGATAGCAGCATGGATATTGAAGTCCACTTTTCCACTTGAAAGGATTTTGACCTTTTCTGGTGTTTGATTTATGATTCTTTTTTCTTTTTTTCTCTATATCTGGCTAGTTGGCATGAATATTCAATTCCAAATCAGGTAGCTTTGCTGAAGATTTACTTGTCAAAGCTATCAAGGGCGTTACTGGCAATAACCTTGAATAGCTTTGTAGCTTTATTTTCGAATTACTCTATATACATTAATCACTTATAGCACACAGTTCTTTCTTTATTATTTTTATCTATATGTACGAACTTCTAATTTAAAATTTTTTTTCTTGTCTTTAAAATAGATATTTATATCTACATGGCTCCTTTTTTTAATTTAGTTTTTCAGTCAAAGGTTGTGTCACCTGAAGCTTAGACCACAAACGTTGTCTGTGACAACTGTATCATCCATGGTTCAAAGGGCACATGCCTTTGATCTTAATAAAGAAAAGAATAAAAAAAGAAAAGGGAGTCGATCTGTCTGCCTGGTTGAAGTGCCATAATTTTTGTTGATAAAAAAAAAAAAAAATTGAAGCCCAAGAGTCTTATTCAAGTGACATCTTTCCTAGATACAAGTGGCAGGGGATCATGTACGTATGTTTAATCTTTGTTTTGTCCCTTTCTCTATTTTTTACTCTTAAGGCTGGGCCTCAGATTCTAGGTTTCCTCTCCCATGAGTTAAAATTTCAGAGTACATGAAAAGCTCTTCCTAAGCTTGAGAGTGTTAAACTTAAACTTCGTGCTGAGAGTGATATCTGGCTTTTCCAATACTTGAAAGTTATTTTTAAGAAGTAGCCACCAACGCCAATGCTTCCTTCAACATTACCTGATTTATATGGTACTAAATACACCAACATATTATGATAAAATCTTCCAGTTAATCCCTCCTATTCACCCCATCTTTCTGATCTTTGTCATGCCTGTTGCGACTAGATGAGTATAGCAGTATGCTACTCCAGGAGGAATTAGAGTTTAAGATGATGTATTTTGTGATTCGTCCCAATAGGATACAGAAGATTTTGCTATCCCTTTAAGTTTTCAAGTATAAGGCTATGCACTAATTCATTTCACAGACAAAAGATTTAGTTATCCTTCTTTACTGTACATGGTTTGAATTAACACTGACTAAGCAATCACAAGATAAAAGTGTTTACAACTTTTCATGTCCATGGTGAATATAGATGAAACTAACCATGTAATTGTAGAGGGAGGAGAATGATATCAATACAGTAAACCATTAGTGTATATTTTAATCAAAGATAAGTGAAGATTTAGGATAAAAAGAGTTCATGTTTTACTGTATAAAATGTTCTCACTGCAATTTCCCTCTACTTGCCTTGAGAATATATGTTTGGAAATCTGTGGCATACAGAAACTTCACTCAACTGTCGTGTTTACTGCACATAAAAGAAAGCATTCAAATAAAAAATATCTTCCCCTTCCTACTCAGTTATTCTTAATTCAAACTTAAACTAAAGAGCCGTGGTCTAACTTCTTTTGACTACATGTGTAGATCTTCAACCATAACTGCACGCCATCTTTTTCTTTGTTTATTCATCACCACTCTTGCTCCTTATCCTTTCCAAATCCATGATTATAGACATTCTCAATTGTCACCAAATTAATGACAACAATTGCCTCGAGAGACTGCAATTCAAATGCCAGCTGCCTGATAGCTTCCAGAGTTCAAATGTAAACCCCAAAGTCCTATTATTCATAAATATTGTGAAAGCAATAGATAAACACTGAATCATGAAGTTGAGTACTCACGTCAACAGAACAAACTCCTTAGTTTCGTTTTGTTTTGATTTTTGCATTTTTCTCTACCCTTCTTTCAACTTTTCCCCCATATGGTTGACAAACCAGTAGAAATTGATATAATATCGTTCACCAAGGATCAGATTTTGCAGTGCAAGATGAAGGCAACTACAGCACCCCAATTGCTTCATTAGTTGAAGAACGTTACTATATGCCAGAGGAAAATCCTAATTCCTGTTCAAAACAATTTCTCCCACCATGACATGTAAAAGAAAAAAAAGCTATGCACAGATAACATTTCTTGATGCAGGCATAGATAAGAACACCACATGGCAGCAAAAAGCGGTAAGCAACAAGCAAAGTTCAAATCAAACACCTTATTTAAAAGTTCGAGTCTACAACAGTACGATCAAGATATAATTTACTAATCCACTTGCAGTCTAAGAACCAAAAGGTATATAGTCCTCTATCTGACTTCTAACTTGGTAATTGATATTTCATTGATTGAAGATGTCATATGATTGTCAGAAGAGGATTCTCCTTTAAAAGAGGTTATTAGGAAGCCAGGCTCCTTAGGCTGAGGCAAGGCAACCTCACTACTCAACATCACAACCACAGATGTCATGTCTGGCCTATCATCTGGATGGTGTTGCACACAAAGAAGACCAATATGGATGCAACGCAATATTTCTGATATAATACCAGAGTCTTGCCAGCGTGCTTTTGCCAATTGTAGTGGGATGCCCTCCTTCCACAACCCCCATGCCTGCAACAATTCAAAACATCCATCAACAACCAGTTTATTAAAGATAAAAATGAAGTTCTTGGCTACTCACATGCCCAACGAGATTAAGACTCTGGTTTGACAAAGACAGCCCTCTATTTTTCATTCCACTCACTATCTCCAACAATAATATTCCAAAGCTGAATACATCAGTTTTGACGGAGAATAATCCATCAAATGCATATTCCGGTGCCATATAACCACTTGAAGAAATCATAGATGAGTTAATATCATCTTTAATGTGTAGAAATATAAGTACAAATCACAAAAAAATTGAGGGATACTTACTATGTACCAACCACTCTCCGTGTATTCCCTTCAACTTGATCCCCTCCAAAAATCCTTGCCATGCCAAAATCAGAAATTTTTGGGTTCAACTCACTGTCCAACAATACATTACTTGCTTTAAGATCTCTATGGATGATCCTCAATCTAGAATCTTGATGAAGATAGAGAAGGCCCCGAGCTACTCCCAGTATAATGTGAAAGCACTTAGACCAATCTAGCAATTTACTTTGAGTAGTAGAACCTGTCAAGTTTCAGAGTTACAACATTCATTGTTATCCAAGGCGAGCTTCAAGAAATAGATGAATGTTCAAACTAATAGTTTTGCATGGACTCTAACCAAAAATAAATGAATCTAAGCTTTTGTTGGGCATATATTCATAGATAAGCATATTTTCCTCCCCTTGAATGCAACAACCAAGAACCTTAACAAGATTCCGGTGCTGAAGTTTGGCACACAGTAAAACTTCATTCTTAAATTCTTTTAATCCTTGCCCAGAGCTCTGTGAGAGACGCTTGACAGCAATCTCTTGTCCATCCGCCAGTGTACCCTACAAGTTACAATCTTAAAATATTGTCCATCCATGGTATAATATATCAGGAGCGTAGTACTTATTGTTTTGCTCTTATGAACCGGAATGTTGCATATTTACCTTGTATACAGGCCCAAAACCACCTTCCCCAAGCTTCATGTCGGGAGAGAAGTCAGTAGTAGCACTAGCTATTACAGAAAAGTCATAGAAAGGAACTTCCATATCTTCTTCTGGGCCTTCATCATTATTTTCTGTTGGCAAGGTTTTCTGTGTTTTCACTGGAGCAATCTTGATGAAATTAATATCATAAAAATCGATATTCTTTTATTCTTTCGACTAAATAGTCATAAGCTACTGAGTCATGTTCAATTCAAAACTTGTCCAAAAGAGAAAAAATGAAATGTATTTCCACTAACAATGATTACCTTTGGACTTTCTTCTGCTCTTGTAAATGAAAAAGAAAGAGAGAAGCATCACGAGAGCTAAAAAAGTGCCCAATGTTACTGTAATCACCTTAGTCTTATTTCCATCTGCATCTTCACTGTCAGCTTCACACATAAACGAAATAACTGTCAATACACAGAAAAATGATGTACTTCAGCAGTAAAAAAATGAATATATGATCAACGAAAGGTTATACCTGTTTCTGGAACAGCTAGGCGAATAAAAAGATCTTGCCCAGCTGCTTGAATCTGTCTTATATCAATTAGATCACCGAACCAGATGGTACAGCCAATACCCCCTTCATTGATATCTGAGTTAGCATAGGCCGTACAGGAACAGTTTTCCAGGCATTTGGCTTTGCACTCCTCAAGTGTCATACTTTTATCAACCCATGAATGTGTAGCATCTGGCAATTTGAGCCCACTAAATTTAAGAAAATTATCTCTATTTTTTACCCTGCACCTCCATGGCTCACTGCGGACACATCCTTGAGTCCAATCCATCACATCCCAGTTTTGGGGTAATTTTGGCTTGAATCCTCTCAAGCACTGGCATACTGGTGACTCACCCATGACACAATTGCCAAATGGACCACAAAGATTATACCTATCGCAGTCATCTCTTGGCACAGAAGCAAAAACCCTCCAACTTCGAGCTTCCTCAATCCATGTTAAACGTTGACGTAAGTATAGTGTTTGATTCATAACAATTCTTGAAATTACTGACTCATTCTTGAGATTGTACATGTAATACAACTCATCCTTATTGGAGACGAACTTGAAATCGAAAAGAATATTGTTCCTTAATTCAGGGGCACCACTGAATCGAAGGCCATTCCAAGGGCCACTCCTGAAAAATTCTGTTCGGCCCTTCCACATAACTCCTTCAGGGTTATTGTCATGTACCAGCTCCCATATAAAGTCTCCAGGAGAAGGGTCGTCCCTGCTCTTCCATGCTATTATTCGTCGATTAAGACCAGTTCTCAGGTCCCATCCAAGCTTCATTCCTGGCAAAAGGGTATCAGATGGATAGTCAAAGCTCTGCCACAAGTAGTTCTGGGGATTTTGGCCTTGCTCATCTCTTACCACCAAGTTTCCAGTGCCAAAAAGCTGGACAACTGGACTCAAGGCTTTTGTTGTTGAATTTGCCAACCAAACAACACTCTCATTCTGGCTGAGAAGCACAAGATGTCCCTCTGTGTTTATGCTCAACATGCCGGAGTTGTCTTTGATTGGTTTGTCACGATTGGCAACCCAAACAACAGTTCTAACTGGGATGTTTTTGTACCAGATTCCAACATAGCGATTTGTAGAACTACCTGGGCTGAAAAAACCCAGTTCAAAGCTTCCATCTTTTGAAACCAAGGTCCTGCCGTCAGGAAGTGACTGAAACTGGGTTATGGAGTCAGTGGCATAAGAAAATCGAGTATAGAACACCAGCAGATTTGTAAGAACAAGCACATAAGGATGAACGGCCATTTCTTTAATGAACTGGACTTCACGAGTTAAAGATATATACCCTCGATGTTGCAGTAGTGATAAAGGAACCAGAAGCCCGAAGATTGACTTGGTCGTATGTGTCTCAAGTCTTCATATTATAGAACCGGCATCTCTTACAAGTCAACAAGTCATTTAACAGTGAAGCTTTTGTCTACAAGCATTGACTTCTTGTCCTATGTGAAGTTTACTTGCCATTTTCATCTGTGAAGAAATTGTTTCCACCTTGTATTTATGCAGAGATTAATGAATAATTGTGGTGACATCAAGAAAAGGCATTTTTGGGCCTTCTTTCTGACATTCAACTTTATAATTATCAACCATCAAGATGTTCTCTGCTTCCCTATGTAAAGAAAATTAACTTCATATCAATAAAGAAAATAGATAATCTCATGACATTAACCGTTTCTGCTACACACCTGGATCTTATTTCAATTGAAGCCCGAATAATTCAGATAAGAACAGAAAAGTTTTCAGTAATTTCAGTCATGTTTTGAGTCCAAAATTTGCACTGGGATACCTGTTTCCTACTGCTTTTCCTAAGAGTAATCTTCAGAGTAAAAATTTTAGTCCAAACCAGAGGGTCTATTTCCTCTTGACTTTTATCCTATGCTTTTCTTCTCCACCTTATTGAGCTTTTCTTAGCCAATAATTGAGCCAAAATTACAGTTTGGCCAATCCATCGTGGATTATAGTCTGTTTAGATTAAAGGGTTTAAGCATTGACGCTTGAACCAACTCAATCATCAACTTTGTTTTCAAAACAGATCATATAACGAAAGAGCATAAAGAATTTTGAACTCCAAATTAAAGTACTTCAAATTTCAATGTTTAAGAATTGTCATAACATAAAAAAAAAAAAAAAGGCTAGTACTTCATAAAAATTAACAAAGCCAAAAGTTCAAAGACTTCCATGGGCGTTTGGTTCATAAGAATGTAGTATTCCTACATGTTTGGCTTGTCACAAATATTCTCGGAACACTTAGCTAAATTTCGAGACATTTTAATTATTTTTGGGTTTAATTATTCTTGTAGTCACTTAAGTTTCACTCAAATTTATAATTTGATTTCTATAGTTTTAAAAAAATGTAATAAAGTCCTTATAATTTTCTAAATTTTAAATTAAACTCCAATTATTAAATTTTTTTCAATCTATTTTTAGCCATGCATTATCCTATTATTCTGAATATGTGTCATTGAGACTAAATATTTAAGTCATTTAATATAGATGCTCGCATATGCCATACATGAATTTTTTTGGGTAATTTTTTATATAATATTATTCAATTAAATAAAAAATAGTACTATATTAATTTTAGTGATTTATTTATTATTTAATTTTAAATTTTAGATATTATCATTAAATACTTGGATATATGTTTGAGCATGTATGCCACTTAAATGATTGATTTTACAAAATTTTAAAAAAAAAATTATTTTGATTATTTTAAAAAACAGAAAAATAGTACAAATAAAACTTAGTAGATTCCTTATATGTATTCTTAATTATTATTATATGCGGGATGGCAAAAAAATTTTAATTTAAAAATTTATGCAGGAACTATCTCAGTTGAAGATTTTAATTTGTGAAGGAATTTAAAGGTGATAATTGAATTTTTTTTTTAGATAAACACAAGCGAACATAATTAAAGATAAAAATTTTAATAAGAGGCGATTGGTTCTGTTGTGAAATATTCTCAAATTAATTTTTTTATCTGGATAAATCAATAATTCCAATAGGTTTTTCTTTCATTTCCCAATATTTGTGTTTATTGATTATTTCCTTTTTGCATATTAGAAGACAAAAAAAGTAAAATTCACATATGCTTAAATATCATCAATTACAACTTCAAATACATCAAATTTTTTTACAAAAAATAATTTGAGAATATTTTACAAAAAAACTTATCACATTTGATTTTGTCTGCTTATGTTAATTTGAAAGAGATATCTTAATGACCATCAATATACCCTTTTACAAATAAAAGTCTTGAGGTAATTCCCACATAAATTTTTTATTTAAAATTTTTTTTGACATCCCGCATATAATAATAATAATAATTGAAAATACACATACAGAATCCATTAACTATATAATTTTTCTATTTTTTTAAAATCTTCAAAATGAAAAATGAGTAAAATTAAAAAATTTTGTAAAGTCAATCATTTAAGTGACATACATGCTTAAAATATATATCCAAGTATTTAAAAACAACATTTAAAAATTAAAATTTAAATAATAAAATAAATATTAATGAAGTCAATAAAATAAATATGGTTGAATTTTTATTTAGTTAAATAATATTATATAAAAAATTAAAATTAATTTAACAATATTGTATATGTATATATTAATATATAAAAATTAATTTATTATATATATATATATATATATATACACACACACACACTCAGGAGATACGAGTGCCATGCCCACATTAAGGCGAGGCACTCATATTTTTAAATATGAAAAATTGAATTAATTTACCTATGATTTTGATAAATCACTAAGACATTTGAAAAAAATTATAAAAGTATAATTTTAAGCATATAGGTGTATTATTTTTATCAAAGCAAGATTTTCACCAAGCGTATTTTTAGCTATTATATTAGGCTTAAAAAATCCTACATTTTCACTTTTAACCACAAAATTCTACTTGAAAATTTTAAATTTATAATGATTAAATAAAATTGAAGAAAACTGTAAGGACTAAAAAGAATTTAGCCTAAGTTTTTGAGATATTCCTAATAATATTTACACATATATCTTTTAGTATTTATATTCTACCATTTAGTTACAATTATAATTGTTATTTCATTATTGATATAATTTTATATTATTTAGAGATAATATTTATTTGAATTAAATAATTAAATTTATTTTTATTTTAAATTTTTATTAAATTTTATTTTATGTATTGGATGAGTAATTATTAATAATTTTTATTTTTTTATAATATATGAAGTATTTTTTAAATTATTTATATTTATATTTATATTTATTTGTTATTTTATATACTCAATAATTTATAATTTTTGAAATTAGTATAAAGGTGGAAATATTGACAATACGAAAGTTTTGCAATGGCTTTGTCAATGACTTGGAAAAATGCAAGTGATTTTCCAGTTAACTGTTTGCTTCGTAGGAAAATTGAGTAAACAAAGCATGATTTTCCATTTGCCTAACCTGGGAAATAATATGTGTCTCGTATTGCAATTAACAAATGAAACTTTGCAGTCATTTCTTCCTACACCCCCAATACAGTAACTCAAAGTTTTTTCCCTTGATTAATTTGACTTTGAGTAGATTTTTCATTTTTCTTTCTAATACTACCCTTAATCTATGAAAATCTATAACGTTTAGCATTTTCCTAAACTTGATAACCTGTTTTATAATAATTGACTTCGTAAAAATTCCTGCAAACTTATCTTTTGTCTTGCAAAATTTTATTTCTATTTTTTCACATTCTACAAACTCTTGCACAAAGTAATATCACATCTCAATATATTTAGTGTGACTATGAAAAGATTTATCATAGCAACATTAGGCATATCATCGTAATAGTTTTTGTTGGTATATTTTGTCTTAATGCAAATTTTTCATCATTCTTCTGAGCCAGCCATATATTATGCTTCTAATGAAATTGTTGATTTCTTTTCCTTTTTTGACGCCCATAAATTATCTTAAAACCAAAAAAGAAATATAAATTACTATTTTATTTGTATCATTATATTTTAATTTTATTAAATAATATAATAAAAAATTATATATTAAAAATCAAATTAAAATAGCATCGAGTAAATAATTATCATATTTTAATTTGGATCTTCTACTAATATAACATGTACTATATACGTAAAAAATTAATACACACACTCATTTTTGAATTATATTTCCCTTCGGCATATACTTAGACTAGTCAAGTCAACCACCTTGTACTTTAACGGCCTTCCTTCATTTTCATGAGTCAGTTCAATCAATGAATTATTGATCTTGGTGCAAGAAAAACAAACTTCATTATCTCCTTCATGTTCATAGCTTTCAGCATACTCTTTTCCATCTCCAAAACCTTGGCTGCTTCATCCGACACCCTCTCTCAGTTTCAGTCTCTCACTGATAACCAAACTTTAATTTCCGAAAATGGAACCTCTTTCTTGGAATCTGGTACAATAACATCCCTGTCAAAACCATTGTTTGGGTAGCTAACAGAGACTCCCCTGCCATAAAAAACCCTTCTGCTTCTAATTCCATCAAGTTAACACTAAACTCCACCCAAGAAAACCAGGTTGTTCTTGTTCAAAACAAGGTTGTTCTCTGGTCTATAAGCCCAGAAAGAAAATCCCAGAATCCAATTTTGCAACTTTTAGATTCAGCAACCTCGTTCTCAGAGACCAAAACGAAAACTCGCCAGAAAACTACCTATGGCAGAGCTTTGATTATCCTTCTGATACACTGCTCCCAGGAATGAAGCTAGGAAAGGACTTCAGAACTGGTGTAGAAAGGCATTTAACCGCATGGAAGGATCAAAACGACGCATCTCCTGGGAATTTAACATGGTCTATGTACGTCACAAATTACCCTGAGCTAATGCTCTGGATGGGCCACAAAAAGTTGTTGAATAGTGGCCCTTGGAACGGCCTTGCATACACCGGAAAACCAACTCTCAAACGACACCCTGTGTTCGACTTCAAATATTTCTCCAACAAAAACGAAGTGTACTACATGTACCTTTTATTTGACCCTTCCATGATAGCTAGAATGGTAGTGAATCAAACCAGCTTGGTTCGCCACCATTACGTGTGGATCGAAGCAGAGCAAAGGTGGAAAATGTATGCTTCATTGCCCAGAGATTTCTGTGACAAATATGGAGCTTGTGGGCCCAATGGGAATTGTGACGAGATAAAGTACCCATCTTGTGAGTGTCTAGAGGGGTTTAAGCCAAAATCAGAGAGAAATTGGGATTCCATGGAGTTCAAAGAAGGGTGCGTGCGTGATGAAGAGAAGGCATTGGGGTGTGATGAGAGTGATGAGTTTGTGAAGTATGCGGCCGTGAAAGTGCCTGATACCGAACGTAGTTGCTTGGATGAGCAGATGGATTTGTTGGAGTGTAGGGAAAAGTGCTTGAGGAATTGTTCGTGTACGGCTTATACCAACTCGGATGTCAGAGGAGGAGGGAGTGGTTGTGTCAAGTTAGGCACAGCCTTAAGTTTAAGCCTGAGTTCATCTTAATCTTAGTATATTGGAGTACTATTAAATAATTGTAACAACGTAAGCTTAAATATATGTAAAAATAATCACCATTTGTTGTTGAATTAGAATCCCCTGCTGCAGCAGCAGGGGATGAGTAAAAACCAAAAAAAAAAACCAATAAAAAAAATTCAGTTAAAAAAAACTGTAGAACATGTAAATTGTACAAGATGTGATCCATGCTCTCATATGTTACCCATGACTCATTACTAAATATATCTAAAATTGATAGGCTTAAATTAAAGTGGGTTTAGGATTGGGCTTCAGCCCAACATTCAAGAGTCTATTGGGCTTAGACCAAAGTTGTCCTGGTCCAATCGAAGAGTAATAATGTCATGTGTTCATCCATCCCTGTTAACTATGACTACATCTTTTTGCTCGTTTTCTGCATAATGGATGTATATTATACCTTCTATGAATTCTTTTGTTCACAAGCCATGACATGCCATTCATTTTATGACTTCAATTTATTTAATGTTCTCGTTTATATGACAATAACCATTGAAGAGAGTAATCATGGACGCAAGATCAAGATAGGAATTGCAATTGGAGGCACCACTGCTGCAATATCTTGTTTGCTCCTAGTCCTCTGTTTCATATGCAGAAGAAGAGGAAGAATCACTAGCAGTGAGACTTTTCAATCTTTATCAATATATGAAATATCTGTTGCATCATGTTGGTGTTATTGAAGTGTTTTAGAAAAAGCAGATAGTGCAACAATGGTGGATCAAATTAAAGAAGAAGACGAGGAAGATCCGGTGCTTCCATTGTTTGACATATCAAAAATAGCTAGTGCCACCGGTAACTTTGCCCTTGGCAACAAGCTTGGGGAAGGCGGTTTTGGAACAAGGTAAATTATATTTGAGGTAAACTTTTACAAACAACTTTAAATTTAAGAATCATGAAAAAAGAAAAATTTAGTGGCTTTATGATATTCAGACATGTACAAATGTTTTGATGTCAGGGAACATTGGAAGATGGACAAGATATAGCAGTTAAGAGACTCTCAAGAAGTGACGGACAAGGAATAAACGAATTCAAAAATGAAGTAACACCAATAGCCAAAGTCCAGCACCGGAATCTAGTAAAACTCCTTGGATGTTGCATTGAGGATGAGGAAAAATTGTTGTTATATGAATACATGCCTAACAAGAGCTTGGATTTCATCATATTTGGTATGGCTTCTGGGTCCATTTTAAACCTTTTCAATATTTTCTAAGCCTATATTATTGCACTTATAACTGTCCTCTTTCTTTCTTGTTTTGTACTTGACAATTAAATATATTTGCTAAGATGGTAAACAAGATACTTAGTATTTCTTCTTTATTCATACTTTAAATTCAAAAGTTTTTTTGTGTGAGGGGGCTTGTTATACCATCTAATAAATTATTTAATGCGTGTATTCAATATTTAAAGTTTTCTAGTTGAATTGCTTCTTGATACAATGAGGAACTGAGCAGATCAAGTGCAAAGAAAGCTATTGGATTGGACCAAACGATTCCACATTATTTGTGGAATTGCTAGAGCCCTTCTTTATCTTCATCAAGATTCCATACTCATAATCATTCATAGAGATCTTAAGGCAAGTAATGTTTTACTTGACAATGAAATGAACCCGAAGATCTCGGACTTTGGCTTAGCAAGAATTCTAGAGGGAAATCAAAGCACCGAAAACACTCGTCGAGTAGTTGGAACTTAGTATGGATTCTTATATCTTATATATTCTTAAACTTTCTCTATTTGGAATTTATAGTGTGCAAATTACAATGTTTGCTTATATTATATTGTTCGCCAGTGGATATATGGCACCTGAATATGCCATAGACGGTAACTTCTCTGTAAAATACGATGTCTTTAGCTTTGGAATCTTGGTGCTGGAGATAGTAATAGGAAGGAAGAATAAAGGAAGTAGTAATCGCAAAGAGTGTGTCAACCTTATTGGGCATGTAAGTGTGGAGCAATTATTATTTTTAGAAGAAAAAAAATATAATTTTGGTCTCTCACTTTTAGTTAAAGTATCAATTTGGTCCTCTAAACATCGAAAGTATCAAAATAGTCCCTTAAAGATTAAAAAGTAAATTGACTTGGTTTATTTGAAGGACTTCTATTTTCTAATAAGCTTTATCTTTGCACTTATAACACACTGAATGAGATGGGAACTTTGATGTGTTATAGGTGTGGGATTATTGGTTAGAAGGAAGACCTGAAGAATTGATTGATGATAGCTTCAAGGAGTGTTGTAATCTATGTGAAGCACTTCGTTGCATCCATATCAGTCTTTTGTGTCTGCAGCAACATCCTCACGATAGGCCAAGCATGTCATCTATAGTTATGATGTTGAGTACTGAAATTGGCTTGCCTCAGCCAAAACAGCCAAGCCTCTTTGTCGGAGATTTTTCAACTGGTGACAACTCTTGCTCACATTTGAATGATTCGCCTTCTGTGAATAACTTGAGCATCACACAGTTCTAGAAGCTCGCTGAGTGTAGTTTTTTAGTGTTTGTTATTACAGAGTTCTACTTTTTTTTTTTTTTTTTATGTTTTTGAAGTGATCAATAATATAATAGTTCATTAGAGTTCGTTAATTATGTGTCACATGTACTATCTAGCAAGATCTATGAAAAAAGATACTTTGATGTGTTTTTTATTTTTGTTTTTCTATACTACTGGTGTAATAGGATGAAGTATAATTTTATGCATTTTAAAACTTGGAATAAATATCACTATATGTCATTTGTAAAAATTTAAATTATTAAATTTCTACCCGTGACTGACTATAATTTCCAACAACAGCTTTCAAATCTAATAATTTACAACGTGTTCAAAGTCTTAGAATTTGAAAAGACTGTATGTCTAGTTGGTCCCTGAGTTGGATATTGTTGACTGAAGAAACTTAGAGGATGTTGAATAGCTTTCAATGTCCCCGTGTAAGGAGGGTTTGTGTGGTTCAAGAACATTCCAAGCCACCATTGACTTCTAAAGAAGCACAAAATGAACATAAACCTTATGATTCATTCTCCACTCTTCCTGGGAGACTATAATTTCATATTCAGGGTCAATGGTCAATATTGGAGGTTAAGCATTCACATTACTCGTTACATCCATACAATTTATCAACAGACAAGGTTCGAAATTAATAAAAATTCATTGAAATAAATATTTAAGATAATAATAAAATTTTGTGTACAATATATACAACTTCTCCTTTAAAGATGTGTTTCACAATTTTTCCTTACAAAATTCAATGGTTCACGTACTACTAGAGAATCTATAGGAACCGTAAATAATTCAATCTCATATATATATATATATATATATATATATATATATATATGCTTTATATATGCTCATAATAAATTTTGTATATTAAATACGAGCGTTACTTATGTGACTCTGTGATGTGCACAGAAAAATTGAGGTAAGGACTTTCATTGATAAATTTTCATTAATTACTTATATGATAAGTAAATAAAAGCTCAAGAAATAAAAAAGTTTTTGGTGATAATAATATTCACTGAAAGTTATATTATAGTAAAGTTTTATTAACTTGATATAATATATAAACTGTGCAAAAAGAAGTATGTGTAGGATATGTTAGGACTAACTGAACCAATCTGGGAGAATCCTGCCCTCTTTACATTATTTGTAGCCGTGCTTATTAATGGATCACAATTAGAACCATGGAAAATGATAAAAATAAGACAAAAATAATTTGATATTTCAAGATAATTTTGTATTATATTCATACATACAAGTATAATTTTATTTCATTTTGTAACATACTAACTCTCCAAAAGTCAAAGGATTATGTAATATCATTTAAGTATCTTAAAATATTAACCTTAAAACAAAGATTGTAATTTCAAAAATTGGAATGATAGAAATTTTTGGGAATATCAAATTCTTGTCATCAAGATTTTTGTTAAAGGAAAATGGATGTCAAGAAACAGAAATTCTTTCCTATTATTTTTCTTCTATGAAATTGACGGCTGCATTATTAGTGCATACTTAGAGAACATGTAAAAGCAGAGAATTATATTTAATTTTAGTTCTCCATTAATAAAGCCACCCAATTTGACCGTCATTACGTTAAGTGCTCATTTCCTATCTTTCTTGTAATTCTTCCATTCCTGACCTCAGCATAAGGCAATAAATCTGATTCTGCAACCAAGTACTTATATGGATTTACATGATGATAGATTCTATTCCAATGATCTGATTTATTTGGTGCAATTTGATTATGTCAGGTTCAGTTTAATTAAAATAAAAAAATATAAAATTATTACACCAAACTAGGCCTATTAATTGAACTAAGTCAAATTTCGGGTTTAACTTCTATATAGACAGATTAATTTTTATTTTTTAAAATATTATTTTTTATAATTTAATTTATTTATTTTGATTTATAATAAATTTTAAATATATCAATTCATTTCAAAACTTCATTATTTTTTGTTTAAAATTTTAATTTTTTTAACCTTCAAATTTTAATTTTTCCATTTTTTATTTTTAAAAAAATTGGTTTTTAATCATTTTTAAATAAAAATAATTAAAAATAAATATAAACCAACTTAGGCCTGATTTCAAAAGAATTTTTTTTCTATCTTTTATCGAGTTAAATCTCAAATTATACTTTTATCTCAAATTATATTTAAATGTAACTAGTTTAACCTGATATTTAAATACCCCTATCTAGGTGTATCAACCAATAACACAAGCTCTCGATATCAAAAAAATTTAAGACTCATGACTTAAATCAGAAATCTCTTTGACATCAAATAGATTTTTTTTAATCATTTCTTTTTAAATAAACTATAAACGAAAGACTCATTAAATCTCAAAAGTATTCCACTATATGACATATGTATCAATTTAATCCAACTATTCTTTATTGATAATCATTTTGGCTGACAGTGACCTGCGCCTACTTGTTCAAAACTTATTTTTCTTATTCCACTCTGATAATAGCGAACTGTATTAAATTCATATACAATTTCTACCCGAGAGGCCATTAATCGGGGTGGATGTTTGTGAGCGCAAGAGTCAACATATGGTGTTTCGTATAGCTTCTACATTTCTACGTTGCAAAACACAACTATAAGTTCTGTCCATCCCAAAATCCGATAGGTTCAAACAATGGACACTCGCTGTTTCATGAGCATCGTTGCTTATATTCTTGTCTCTGCTTTAAAAGCTTCCATGGCTGTTGATTCCATTCGCCAATCCCAACCTCTCAGTGACGCCACAGGAACAACCTTAGTTTCCAAAGGTGGAAACTTTGAGCTCGGTTTCTTCACCCCAGGAAACTCCGGCAAACGCTACCTGGGAATTTGGTACAAAAACATCCCGCAAACTATTGTTTGGGTAGCAAATAGCGTCAACCCAATTAACGACTCCTCCGGCGTATTAACGGTCAACGCCACCGGCAACCTCGTCCTCATCCGAAACGAAACTGTCGTTTGGTACACGAATTCTCAAAAAGTGGCTCAGAATGCAGTGGCAGAGCTCTTGGATTCTGGGAACTTCGTGGTAAGAGATGAAAATGAAGCAAACCCAGAAGTTTATTTGTGGCAAAGTTTCGATTATCCTTCTGATACATCGCTTCCTGGGATGAAGTTAGGGTGGGACCTAAGAACTCGTCTGAATAGGAAAATAACAGCTTGGAAGAGCCCAAATGATCCATCCCCAAGTGGGTTTTCTTGGGATTTATTGCTTCATAACTATCCAGAGTTTTACCTTATGAAGGAATCAGAGAAGTATATGCGAATTGGACCTTGGAATGGTTTATATTTCAGTGGCATACCAGATTTAAAGCCAAACCCAGTTTATGATTTCAACTTTGTGTCCACTAAGGATGAGGTTTATTACACCTACAGCAATAACAGTTCTGTGATCTCAAGATTGGTGATGAACCTAACCAATTCTATGGCCATTCGCTATGTGTGGGTGGAAGAAGATCAAAATTGGATGATTTATAAGTCACTGCCTAAAGACTATTGCGATAACTATAACCTCTGTGGAGCCAATGGACATTGCATTATCAGTGACTCACCTGTTTGCCAATGCTTGAAAGGGTTCAAGCCCAAGTTACCACAATCTTGGAGCTCAATGGATTGGTCAGGAGGATGTGTGAGAAATAAAGCATTGAACTGTACTAATGGAAGCAAAGATGGGTTTATCAAATTGGTTGGGTTGAAAGTGCCAGGAACTGAACACACTTGGGTGGATGAGAGTATGAGTCTAGATGGATGCAGAAAGAAGTGTCTGAGTGATTGTTCTTGCATGGCCTATACAAGTTCAGATATCAGAGGAGCAGGTAGTGGCTGTGTTATGTGGTTTGGGGATTTAATTGATATTAGAATGTTTCCTTCTGATGGGCAGGATCTGTATATTCGAATGGCTGCTTCGGAATTAGGTAATGACCATACTTTGTGTATTGAGTTTAATGTGGTCTTTGAATAATTTTTGGGTTATTCATTCGATTTAGAACTCTGAATTTTCCTTTTCTTATCTGTTTAATTATATTCAACCATGAAGAGGAAGAACGTGGGAACAAAAAGAAGTTGACAGTAATAATTGTCTCAATCATGGGCGGAATTTCTGCGATTCTTTTACTAGGATTATGTTGTTGTATCTATCAATGCCAGAGGAAGATGACTGGTAAATTTCTTATGCACATTGTCCTTTCTTTTTTATTTTTTGTTTATACGATTTTGGTTGCTGTCAACAAACCCCACAGCATCTACAGCTATATACCAATGCTATTCAACTTTAACAGATCAAATTATGTGTTTAGTTTGTTCAGGAATTCAATAATGCAGAGTCTAGAAAAAGATTGCTGCAATAGACTTAATATAATTTTAGAATATGGCAAATTCTCATCCGAAATAGATCTGCAACTAACTATACATTGTGTAGTCAATTTTACATCAAACCCCAAAAAAATTAGTGCTCAAGTGGTTTCTTGAACATTTATTGGGTAAAACTCCTGGTGAGAAACCAACTGAAGACTTAAGCAGAAAATAGCAAATTTAGTCCTTGAATAAACTATCACTTATATTATGCTTAAGTACTAAACAGAAGCTTTTCCTCCATTTTGTCAGAGAAATTAGATCACAACGAAGGCAATCAAAACAAGGAAGAAAGTATGGACGATCTGGATCTCCCATTGCTTGACTTTTCAACAATAGCTATTGCCACCAATAACTTTTCAGTGGAGAACAAGATTGGAGAAGGAGGTTTCGGACCAGTATATAGGGTAGTTCACTCCTCTGGTGTTAGGATACCAACATTTAAGGAAACATCCATACTATAAAGAGTATCTCAATGTATTTGCATATGTTGATATGTAGGGAAGATTAGTGCACGGCCAAGAGATTGCTGTTAAAAGGCATTCCGGAAGCTCTGGACAAGGAATGACTGAGTTCAAGAATGAAGTGAAATTGATAGCGAAACTGCAGCACCGGAATCTTGTGAAGCTTCTTGGTTGTTGTATTCACGTAGATGACAAAATGCTGGTGTATGAATACATGCCTAATAGTAGCTTGGATTGCTTCATTTTTGGTATGAACATTTGAAGCATACTTTTATTAGGATAGACTAGTATAATGATTTTGGCATCACTTTAACGTTTATGATACTTGAATTATTGAAATTGAATGATTCAAATTAGACAATTAATTTAGTTTTCATGAACAGATGATACCAAAAGTAAATTGCTAGATTGGCCTAAGCGATTCCATATTATTTGTGGAATTGCAAGGGGTCTTCTCTATCTTCATCAAGATTCTAGATTGAGGATCATTCACAGAGATCTCAAAGCAAGTAATGTTTTACTTGATGACAAGTTGAACCCAAAAATATCAGATTTTGGTATAGCTAGAATCTTTGGAGGAGACCAAACTGAAGGAAACACAAAGCGAGTGGTTGGGACTTAGTGAGTATCTCACTACCAAGCTAACAAGCTCCTTAAATTCATTTTTCAATCTTCTTTTACAACTTTTATTTTGATGGTGTTTTGTAGTGGGTATATGGCACCAGAATATGCAGCAGATGGTCTTTTCTCTGTAAAATCAGATGTTTTTAGTTTTGGCATATTACTGCTAGAGATTATAAGTGGGAAGAGAAGCAGAGGGTTCTTTCATCCAGACCACTCCCACAACCTTATTGGTCATGTAAGCCTATTAAAGTTTCAATTTTGATATCTCAAATAGAAATGTGACTACCCTGGGGAATTGTCCCGTTGGTAAAGAGGGATGACTCTCCTTTTCAATTAGAGGAAATCTTTTGCTCTGGAAGTGTTCTGGGAGTAAAATATTAGAGGATAGAACGTAAGTGCAATTTTTTAGATCTTTGCATCAAGTTCTCCAATGAAAATATAAAGCGACAACACATGATTAATTCTTTTAAGAAAAATGTCTTCACATGACGTATTTTTATTGTGAAACCTGATAGCAACAAACTAATGCGGTGATGGAGAAGTGTACCTCTTACATCAATCAGGACACTTAGTGTTGTACAGATCTTGAGAACACCCGTCACTGCGATATCCAAGCAGAAATGTGACTAACAATTTTCCATTATGGTTCAGGCTTGGATTTTGTGGAAAGAAGGAAGGGCTTTAGAACTAATTGACTCAAACATAGTGGAACCTTTCATTTTATCAAAAGTACTACGTTGCATTCATGTTGGCCTATTGTGTGTCCAACAATCCCCAGAAGATAGGCCTACCATGCACTCTGTGGTTCTGATGCTGGGGAGTGAAACTGAATTGGCTCAACCTAAAGAGCCTGGTTTCTATATCCGGAAGGATTTCATTGAAGCCAATTCCATCTCAAGTCAGATGGAAATTAACTCAACCAATGTGTTAACCATTACCTTATTGGAAGCTCGATGAAGATGAACTATACAAATGAGGATTGGCCCAAGTGGAGCTATATAAAGAGGAGCAAGCAAATCTATGGTGGGAAGAAGTGTTTATTATTCCTCTGTACAGAAGTGAGAATTTTTAAATAGGTAAGCAGTTTTTTGAATTATGTGGTCAATCTAAATTTTGATATTATTCCATTTATTTATTAAATTTCGGAGTCATCAATTCTCTTGTCCATTTACTTTCACTCTCCTGTTGTAATTATCCTTCATTTCAAAATTCTTTTACAGAAATTTCTGTCTTTATTTATTCCTCTCATTTAGTTATCAATTTGGAATACTTGGTATTTGGTTATCAATTCCACCCCAGTTTGCCCACCTAACTAGCAATGTTCTGAGTTATGAAAAGGTAAAGTTGATGTTAGCTTAAACTGACCAAAATTATTAAGAGATTTCCATCATCTGACTTCCTTCTAAAAGCTAGTGTAGTGAATTGGTTCATGACTTGTGGTGTAACCCCTTTTGATTAAGCGGTGAAGGGTTTGATTCTTACTGCTTTCATTCTTCAAAAATGTCCAATTTCAGCTATAAATGTTTTAGAATTTAGATCAAATTGTAGCTTAGTACAAACATTATTCAGTGTTTGCGAACTTTCAAAAATCATAATGAATTCTCAAATTTGTCCAGATTTCTAGTATGCTATGCTCACGTAACTGCATACAAAAGCTGTCACATACGAAGAAAATATAAGTAGCTAGGCCCAGTTTGCTAGATATTCATACGTAGTCAAATTATGAGTAAACCTTCACAGATAGTCTTGCTTAAAAATACATCTTACATACTTTACATTGTTTAATCATTATCAATTTAACTTACAAATTCTTACTAAACTAAATCAAATTCCATGGTTTACTTTATTGAACCTTAGTCTTGCTGTGCACGTCTTCCATGCGTTTTTGGCAAGAGAAAGTCATGACTATAAATAGTTTTGGTGCAAGTGTGAATAGGGTTCACGTGGTCTATTCTAGATATATTGACTTTATATAATGAAATAAGAAATTACAATCAAACCATACACTTTAGACCTCAGTGGGACACCTTTTAAACTAGGGGAAAGGAACTTGGACATGTTTTATGGTAAGATTTAAGACTGGTCTAAGGGACACGTTTTAATGGAAAACAAGGCAAAGAAATATTTGATTTAAATATTTATCTTGATTTAGATTTAAATCAAATATTTTTTCCCTTTCCTTTTCTTCTATTGTCATCAAAATTAAATACTTCCACATCATTTGAGAATGATAATTGCTTGGTGGATTCTCTGTCATTGCGAAGATCACAGGGCAAGGATTAGGATGATTCGTATAAATTTTAAAGCAGGTAAGTAGAAGTCACTTAATAATGACTTGAATTAGAAGGGGAAGAAAATTCGAAAAAGGATTGAAAAGAAACTCAAAGTAATTAGGACCCTGTTTGTGTTTTCCCCATCAAGTATTCAAGCTTCTCAATCTATGCCAAAGACATATTGTTGATATTCTCTATGGTTATATTGAGACTCACTATGAAATTGGATGCTTCAAACCTTATCTTTAATGTCAGTATTGGGGTCAATTTTTCAAAATAGGCATCTCATAACAACCAACATCAATCTTGATCTTCTATAGTTAATACTTATTAGAGAAAAATATACTTTTAGTTTCTCAGTCATTAAAATATTTAAAATAATTTTTTATTTAGTGAAAAATATCACACTCGATTTTTTATTTTTTATTTTAAAAAAAATAAATTTAGTCCCTTTACATATTTTAAACCCTAAATTAAATAGACTAAATTTAATATTATTGTTAAAAAGTAATGGACCAAGTATAGTATTTTCTAATGAGTAATACATTATTTTAAGTATTTTAATAAATAAGAAATCAAAATAGAGATCAAAAATATATTTTTCTCATACTTATTATGTACGAAAATTATAACCATACTTATTATATATGAAAATTATAATCGTACGTGGCCATAATTCACTTTAAAACCATGTGTGATTATTAACATCAAATCTCAACCATCCAATTTTCGTTTATCTCAACAATTGCATGGTGTAATTGTCGAGAATTCGAGCACCAAGATAACATTTTGAGTTCAGTAAAGAGCAAGTTTTCTTCTGATAGCACCAAAAAGAAAAAATAAAGAAAGAGTTCATATTTACGGCTTTTCGATCCATGTAGAATAAAAAAAAATTAAAAAAATAAAAATCCTACATTATAAAAAATATTACATCTAAATGCTATAAATTTGAAGATTCAGAACCAACTATTTTGAGTCCCCTCTATTTTGTCAGAAAGCACCCAAAGTTAAAAAAAAGAAAAAGAAAATTAGGACTCGGAATACTACATTCCCATATACAGATCACACATAAAGAGAGAGAGAGAAAGAGAGAGAGAGAGAGAAAATCTTTTTAGGAAAAATAGTAATTTGCTCCTAATATTTTTACTCAATCTTCAATTTAGTCCCTATTTAAAATTTTTAATTGAATCTTTATAGTTTAAAAACTTTTTAAATTAATCTTGATAATCATATTTTTACTAATATTTTATTATAAATTCGAGTTAATTTTACTACTTTATGATATTTGTAAAGAGTAAAGATTTAAACAAAATTTTTTAAATTATAAAGACTAAATTAAAATTGTATGAAAATGTGAGGATTTAAATTAAAATTTTTTCATTTTAAATAGAATAAGGAGGTTAAATGTGAAGTTGGGAAAAGAAAAGAAAAGAAATAATAAAAATCTATAATTTTTTTTTTCATTTTTAGTATAATTTCTTTATTCTCAATATAATTTTTCTTTTCTCTTCATTTATCAACATCTATCATTTAATCTCCTTATTTTAATCATTATATTATAAAACTGAATTAAGAATTACATGATATAACCAAATTAAAATTTAATTCGGTTATATTATAAAGACAATTTGGTTTAAGGTTTACATGTAGATGTTATGAATCAATTTTTTTTAATTTCAAAAAATTTGGTTATATTATAAAGACCAAATTAATAAGGAGATGAAATGTTAAGTTGGAAAAAGAAAAGAGAAGAAATAATGACAATCTATAATTTTTTTTCATTTTGAGTATAATTTTATTTTATTTTTTATACAATTTTTCTTCTCTTTTCATTCATCAAAATCTGTGATTTAACTTCTTTATTTTCATCATCATACCAAGTTAAAAATTACATGATATAACCACATTAAAAATTAATTCAATTATATTATAAAGATAATTTGGTTTAAGGTTAACACGTAGATGTTATGAATCAATTTTTTTTAATTTCAAGAAATTTGGATATATTATAAAGAAAAAATTAAAGATTACATGATATAACCAAATTAATTTTAATCCTCACATTTTTTATACAATTTTTAATTTAGTCTTTATAATTTAAAAATTTGTGTTCAAATATTTACTATTTAAAAATATTATAAAGTAGTAAAATTAACTCATATATATAATAAAATATTAGTAAAATATAAATCAAGATTAATTTTAAAAAAATTTTAAACTATAAAGATTCAATTAAAAATTTTTAAATAGGGACTAAATTGAAAATTAAGTAAACATTTAGGACCAAAATTATTATTTGTCCAAAAATAATTTATGACACTCATCCTCCCATCCCAGCGCCTCTCCCTCTCTCTCTCTCTCTCTCTCCGTGATCTGCAGCTTTTTTTATGGGGATTCCGAGTCCCAAAATTTTCTTTTAAATTAATTGTAGGTGCTTTTTGACACAAAATCGAGGGAGTTTAAAATGGTTAGTTTTGAATCTTCAAATTTATAGTATTTAGATGTAATATATTTTATAATGTAGGATTTTAATTTTATCAAATATTTTTTATTATTCGTGGATCAAAAAGCCTCAAATTTAGTCCATATATTTGAAAATATCGAACAAATTAAAAACTATATATATACAGCTATGGCCTTGTGATGGTAACATGCTTAGGTCCATTATATTAAAAAAATTTATTCTATCAATCTACAAGATATTATAATATTTAATGTTCAAATTCAATATATTAATAAAAAATTATTTAAAAAATTTATAATTATTATGAAAATGACAGATTTAAAATTAAAGTCACGAGATTTTCATATTTTATTTTAATAATTTTGGATATATACCAGCAAAAGAAGACAATTTAGACTTTGAATATTATGAATATTTCCATATATATATATTATACTAAATCTCTTTTTTAATTTTTTAACTAATCAATTTAATATGATGATTACAAATTATTTTTAAAAAAGTTTACAGTAATCATTCAAGAAAAATGACAAACCTAATAATTAAAAGTCATGAGATTAAAATACTTTAATTTAATAGATCCGCCAACAAAATAAAGACAACTTAATCGTTGAATATTTTAAATACTTCCAAGTATATTATTGTACAAAATGTCTTTGTAGTTTTTCAACAATAAATTAAAAAAAAAAAAAGTCTTTGTGATGTTATATTAATAAGGTAATATTCTTTCATGGTTGAAAAATTACAAAGGCATTTAGTGTATTTATTAAAAACATTCAGATAATTACGAAAGAGCCCAATAAGTATTTAAAAGGGAGAAAAAAAAATAAAGAACTGGTCAATGAATGAGCCAAAGTGTTATAAATTAGAAAAAACGAGACCAAGAAGACGAGCCAATAGATCAGTCATTATATTTTATTGTCAAAGAAAGACTAATACTAGTCGTTTTTCCCCTTTTCATCTTATGGTCTGTATATGTGCAGACATGGGAGGCTCTGTTTACGCGAGCATTATCATAGCTAAATAATCCAACACTATCTACATTTGGCCGCAACTTCATGTTGACTTTTCCGGCGCAGTATGAACAACAAATTGATGTGAACACAGAAACCGTGGGGAGAAAAATTCAAAAATACGCAAATGCAAAATCTGAAGTGTCTGTCTTCTCTTCCCTCTCTCTGTTTTCTCTTTCTTCCTCTGTTTCATCTTCTAGAGAACCTAGACCAATTTTCCTAGCGCGGGAAAAAGCTAGGACTTCATGGGCATTCATCATGTTACGAGTATACTTGCTTGCTTACTTCTCATTTCTCTGAAAGTTTCCTTGGCAGTTGATTCCATTTCTCAGTCTCAATCCATCAGTGATGGCGCAACCTTGGTTTCCAAAGGCGGAACCTTTGAACTTGGATTTTTCAGTCCTGGAAATTCCAACAAACGCTACCTGGGAATTTGGTACAAGAAAATCCCAATCCAAACTGTAGTTTGGGTCGCAAACCGGAACAACCCAATCAACGATTCCTCCGGCATCTTAACACTAAACAGCACAGGAAATCTCGTCCTCACCCAAAACCACACCGTCGTTTGGTCCACAACCTCTACGAAAAACCCGGAAAACCCAGTAGCCATTCTGTTAGAATCTGGGAATCTTGTGGTCAGAGAGGAGAAAGAAGCAGACTCAGAAACTTTTTTGTGGCAAAGCTTCGACTACCCAACTGATACATTCTTACCAGGTATGAAATTTGGGTGGGACTTAAGAACTGGTCTAAATAGGCGCATAGTAGCTTGGAAGAGTCCAGATGATCCTTCTCTAGGGGACTTCTCCTGGGGGATGGTGCTCAATAATTATCCCGATGCCTATATGATGAAGGGAGCCAAGAAATTTTACCGAGCCGGACCATGGAATGGCATACGCCCAAGTGGTTCGCCACAAATCAAGAGCAACCCTATTTATGATTACAAGTTTGTCTCAAACAAAGATGAGATTTATTTCATGTATAAGTTGAACAACGATTCTGTAATCTCAAGACAAGTATTGAACATAACACTTCTTGCTCGTCAACGCTATGTGTGGATAGAAGCTCAGCAAGTTTGGAGAATATATCAATCAGTGCCATTGGACTACTGTGATAGTTATGGCCTCTGTGGAGCGTACGGAACATGTGTAATTTCAGGATCCCCAGTTTGCCAATGCTTGAAAGGGTTTAGTCCCAAGTCACCACGAAAATGGAACTCCATGGATTGGTCTCAAGGATGTGTCCGGAATAAACCATTAAGCTGCACGGATGGCTTTGTAAAAATGAGTGGCTTGAAGCTACCAGATACTATAAATACTTGGGTAGATGAGAAAATCACTCTAGAGGAATGCAGAAACAAATGCTTGAACAATTGTTCTTGCATGGCCTTTACAAATTCAGATATCAGAGGAACAGGTAGTGGCTGCGCTATGTGGTTTGGTGATCTAATTGATATTAGACAGTTTTCAGATGGTGGGCAGGATTTGTATGTCCGAATGGCTGCCTCAGAGTTAGGTATGAACTCTGTATATTGCCTTTTTAAGTGATGCTTGAAGATTTGAAGCCATTAATTCAATTTTTTTGTTGTGTTTAATCAAATTTGACCTTGAAGAGCAAGGACGTCGGAGCATGAAGAAGTTGACAGTAATAATTGTCTCAACCATGGCTGCAGTTTCTGCAATACTTTTACTTGGTTTTTGTTGTTGTATCTACCATGACCGGAGGAAGATGACAGGTAAGTTACTCAGGGCATGATTGCAAGTTTAGAAGAGAATAGGATGGGGTTAAGGAGACAATCTCCTCTTTATTTGAAAGTTTGATGAAAAAGTGAAAAGTAACTCAGTTCCTATTATTTGGATGTTAATATGATTATGGGATGGATTTCAAGGGTGAAATTTTCAATATTCTCTAATGCAATTGAAAGAAAACAATTAGGTTAAAAGAAAAGATGAATAATTATAAGTAACTCAAGGCATCCCAAATCCTCCAATTCGGAGGGGTAAAAAAAATGGGGTGTGTGGTGGGTTAAGATGGGTTCCAAACCACGCTATCCCATTACCTTATAAACATCTAAACAGGAGTTAGGATACTGAACCTTTCTGTTTCCCCTCAGAATTTATTTGTTTATAGAATGTTCATAGTTAAGAAATCTCACGGCATTTACAGCTATGTATAGATGTTATTCAACTTTGATTGATCAAATTGTTTATTAAGTTCTAAATACAGAAATAAAAAGAATGAAATATCAATCTTTACCTAAATAAGTGTTTTAGTTTGGTCAGGTAGTCTATAGCGCTTAGAATCAGAAAAAAGATTGCAGCAATAGACATTTAATCACTTGAGAAATAGCAAATTGTGCATCAAGTGGTGAAAAGATAACTGCAAACGGGATTTCCTGGACATTTATATGGCAAAACTCAGTATGAAACTTACTAAAGACTTAAGTTAGAAGAAGAATAAGAAGCAAATTTATTCTTTGATTAAACCACCATGTATATTATGCCTGTAACTAAACAGAACCCTTTTCTTCATTTTCTTAGAGAAATCAGAAGATAAAGGAGATCAGAACAGAGGAGACAACGTAGATGATCTGGATCTCCCTTTGCTTGACTTTTCAACTATAGCTAGTGCTACCAATAACTTTTCGGTGGAGAACAAGATTGGAGAAGGTGGATTTGGACCTGTATATAAGGTAACGCACTCTACAGGTGCCAGGATAACAACATTTGAGACAGTATTCATACTATAAAAATTATCTCAATATACTTGCATGCATATGCAGGGAAGATCAATAAACGGGCAAGAGATTGCTGTAAAGAGGCTTTCAAGAAGCTCAGGGCAAGGAATGACTGAGTTCAAGAATGAAGTAAAATTGATAGTGAAACTTCAGCACCGGAATCTAGTAAAGCTTCTTGGTTGTTGCATTGTAGGAGGGGACAAAATGTTGGTGTATGAATACATGCCTAACGGCAGTTTGGACTACTTCATTTTCAGTATGAACATTTCAAGAAAGCTTTTACTAGGATAGACTATTCTTACTATGAGCTTATGATACTTGAATTATTAATTTTGAAGAATTCAAATTAGACAGCTAACATACTTTTTATGGAACAGATGACACTAGAGGTAAGATGCTAGATTGGCCTAAGCGCTTTCACATTATCTGTGGAATCGCTCGTGGTCTTCTTTATCTTCACCAAGATTCCAGATTGAGGATTATTCATAGAGATATCAAAGCAAGTAATGTTTTACTTGATGACAAGTTGAACCCAAAAATATCTGATTTTGGCATAGCTAAAAGCTTTGGAGGAGACCAAATTGAAGGAAACACAAAGCGAGTAGTTGGGACTTAGTGAGTATCTCAGTAGCAATCTAACAAGCTCCTTAACATTTTTTAATCTTCTTTAACAACTATTTTAATGGTATTTTACAGTGGGTACATGGCGCCAGAATATGCTGCTGATGGGCTTTACTCTGTGAAATCTGATGTTTTTAGTTTTGGTATATTGCTTCTGGAGATTATAAGTGGGAAGAAAAGTCAAGGAATCTATCATCCAAACCACTCCCTCAATCTTGTTGGTCATGTAAGCATACTACACTAAGTTTGAAATTTTAATATCTCATATAGAAATGTGACTTCTCAAGGGAGTTAGTCCATTTGGTAAGGAGGGACTGCATCTCTCTTTATCAACCAAGGTTCCATTGCTGTGGAGAGCATTCTGGAAGTTAGTTGAATTCATTATATTTTTTATATCAATTTCTTTAGTAAAAACACGACACGTGGATACTTTTGATTAATTCATAAATTCTCTTCACTTATTATGTTTTCATTGGAGAACTTGATAACAAAATCTAAAGAACTGTACGGGTTTTGTCCAATATTAAAGGCACCAAATTGATGGGGAGCCAGTGTGTGCTCCCTTTATGTCACCTGGGACGATGGTCCAGTCTCGAGCCTTGTCCAAGGACACTCACTGTAATACCAAAAGCAGAAGAAAAAAAAGAAAGGAAAGAATGTGACTAATTATTTTCACATTATGGTTCAGGCTTGGAGTCTGTGGAAAGAAGGAAGGACTTTAGAACTGATTGACTCAAACATAGTGGAATCTTGCATCCAATCAGACGTACTACGTTGCATCCATGTTGGCCTATTGTGTGTCCAGCAATACGCAGAGGATAGGCCTAGCATGTCCTCTGTGGTTCTAATGTTGGATGGCGAAACTAAATTGGCTCAGCCTAAGGAGCCTGGTTTCTTCTCCAAGAAGGATTTCATTGAAACTAATTCTTCCTCAAGCCAAATGGAAGTTAGCTCAACCAACGAATTAACCATTACATTGTATGAAGCACGATGAAAATGAACGAAGGGAGTTCAATGGAGCTACTGAGAAAAGAAACAAGCAAAGCTTCAATCGGAAGGAGTGTTTATTTTCCTCTGTACAGAAGTGAGAATTTCTAGATAGTCAAGCAGTTTCTTTTTCTTTTTTCTAGTTTTGTTTTCAATTATGAGGACTATTATAAATTTTGATATTATTCAATTTATTCATTATAATACTTAGTTATCAATTTTCTTGTCCATCTACTTTCACACTTCTGGTGTAATTTTTCTTCATATTATAGTAATCTTGCAGAAACTTGTCTTCCTCTCCTGTCGTTTAGTTATGAATTTGGAATTCTTGGTATTTAGTTATCAATTCCACTTCAGTTTGCCCAGCCTAGCTTTGCTAAGTCATCAAATTTCTTGTCCATTTAACTTTCACTCCTGGTAACTTCTGTCTTCGTTACTTTCTTTAAGTCATGAATTAGGATTACGAATACTTGGTATTTTGTTATCAATTCTACTTCAGTTTGCTCAGCCTAGCTAGCTACTTTCTGAGTTCTGAATAGAAAAGTTTGGTATTAGCTTAAAATATACCAAGATGTTTAGAGATATGCATGAAAACCATTTTCATACTTTCTTTTGACAACTGCTATAATGAATTGGTTCTGGTTTGTGACATAGTAGAACCTCCTTATTATGCAGTTGAAATTTTGATTCCTGTCTTTGCTGTCACATTTAAAAACCAATTTCAGCTCAAATAAGTGCTTAGGATAAATATTTCACTGTGATTGTGAACTTTCATCATCATCATGGATTCTTATATCTGCTAAGGTCTTTTTAGATGTACTGATGTAACTGCATGCAAAAGCTATCAAATACCAAGAAATTACAAGCTAGACTCAATTTACAAAATATTAGTAGAATTCAACTATATGTAGACATGTAAGCATGTTGAAGATAGATCCCATTAAAAAGAATGTTTGACTTTTATTCATAATTGGCTTTATCTACAAATTTTTTTTAGACTAAATGTGTCTAAGAATTTCTCGTCAAATCATCACGATTTCTTCATATATCTAATGTGAGTCGCTGTCTTACGTTGCATGTTTTCCAAGAGTTTGTCGGCAAGAAAAAATGACGGAGTTGACTATAAGTAGCTTTGATGCCAGTGTGAATAGGGTTATTGGGGACAATTTGACTTTTCGTTGGCAAAGTAGGAATTTACAAGTTTGAAGCTTCAAGCCACAATTTTGTATAAATTTATTGAACTAAACACACTATAAGATATTGGAGAAGGTGGTTTTGGGCGTTCATAAAGGGTAATTTGCTGATGATATTATGAATCCAAAAACACGCAATAATTGTTAAATACAGAACAATGTTTTATTACATTATTGCTTGAAATATTAACTTTTTAATAATTGATAGCTCTTAAATGGATTAATTTTATTTGTGGATACTTAATGCGTATAACTATTATAATAAATCTATGAAAATAGGAAAAATACCATTCTATATTTAGTATAGTATTATCGAGCAGACAAGTTGGAAATAGAAGTGAAAAGGCAATCAAAAGCCGAGTTTGGATACCCTCCAGTATCTTTTTCCAGTAATCAGCAGCTAAATTTTTTACAAAATATATTTTTTAAAAAAATAAAAAATATTTTTTTATAAATAAATATATATTAATATTTTAATTTTCTTTATAAAACATAATATCTAGTTTAAAAAAATAAAAAAAATAAACTATTTTTAATCTCAAATTTATTTCGTATATTTTAGAATATATTATTTTTTAAATAGATATTATTTTGTATAAAAATTAATTTTATATATTAATATATTTTATTTTAAAAATGCTTAATTTTTATATTTTAATTTAAATTTAGAGTCATGATCCAATTAGGGGTGAGCATTGATTCGATCAACTCAGTGAACTTGGTCCAGTTTAGTCACATTAAGCTGGGTTATGATTGGACCAAATAAAAAAATTGCAACTTTTACCACTCCAGACTAAGTCCCGAAGGTGACATAAAACCCGACCTGATATTTATTTTAATTTTTTTAAATTTTTATAATATATTTTTAATTTAATTTAAAATAAATTTTATTTATAACTGAATTTTAAAATATCAATTCTCTTCAAATTTTTATTATTTTTCATTCCAAATCTTAAAATTTTTTTTAATTCTATTTTATTTCCTTTCAAATATTATTTTCTCATTTTCTATTTTAAAAGAATTATTTTCATAAAATAATTCATATTTTACTTTTAAAAAGAAACAAACTCCACTCGGATCTCATCAATAACCGGTTCAGGTTAAATTTAGAATTCAAAAAATTAACCCGAATATAAAATTAAACGGAAGTCTCAAGTGGACCCATGCTCACCTAGATTCAATGACTCGAGTATTTTACTGGACAAAATAGTTCCTTCAGTTACCGGATCCAGGCAGCATCAAAAGCCACAAGACAAGAATTGACAGAAGCGTGCAGATTTAATTCAGCCATTTTTGGAAGTGACAGAAAAAAGTTGAACTCGTCATAATGGGCAATCAAGGTTGAGGCCCACAAGGGCAGTGGACTGGGCCACGCTAGCCCACAAAAGGCTTGAGGAAGCCTAACAAGAAACGTGAAAACAGAGAAGATGGAATTCAGGTGAATTCTCTGTTAGGAATCAATCATCTTCTGCTTATTTGGTGATTTTTATCAACTGTTAAATCAAAATAATCAGATTTTAAACTGAACAGTATAATGATTAATAAAAACAAAACATATCTATGATTGTTAATTTCCAAAAAACATAATCTATTCTTACCACTTTCAGATGAATCCTACAGTATTGGTACTTCAAAAAATCTAAGTTTCTGTATTCTTTATAGGCGAATTCCTCCGTTGGAAGAGGGCTTTCTAGTTGTTTTCCATGAAGGTTTATTTTCAGAACTATTAAATCCAGCATTAGGACTTACCCGAAATGCAGAGTGAGGTGGCCGGTGGTTGTGGTAATCCGGTGGATGCTGAGGGAGAATGACAGCGTTGGCCACCGCTGGAGGCCATGCCTGCCCTAGCTATAGCGCTACTCGCGAGACCTGACAGCGCGTGCATGGCTGATTACATGGTCTCCATCCTAGTGGTCGCTGATTCGCCGGCGCGCTGGCCACCGGTGGCTGCTACTGTGCTGCCTAAAGTTGGGTTTTGAGGGATTTCAGAGGAGGGAAGAAGGTTACGAGGATGAGTTTGGTACGCAGTATTTTGGTGGAGAGACAATAAAAGAATAATATAGAATGGACACGAAGGTTTTTATCTTAAAATTTTGTTAGGATATTGGGAATGAAAATGAAAATAAATTTTAAAAATTTGTTTGGTACGATAATGGGTGAAAGGAGTGAAATACGGTCAAAAAATTAAATTAATCTTTTTAAAATTTGTAAAAGTATTAAATTATTTATAGTAAATATTAATAAATGAATTTTTTTAAAATTTTTATTATGTAAAATATATTTCAAAAAAAATTAAAATATTCATATTATTTCAAAGAAATAAATATCAAATTGGTCATTCACTTAGTGACAATTTAATTCCTTACAAATAATTGTGACAAATTAATTCCTTAAAAATTTTATTTTATATAAAATTAGACTTTTATTAATACAAATAAAAAAATTAATTTTGTACAAATTTAAATTTGTGAGGAATCAATTTTGTACAAATTTAAATTTACAATGACTAATTTATCACAATTAATTTATGAGAGGAATTAAATTGTTACAAAATACTAAAGTAAAAAATTAATTGTATAGTTTACTCTTATTTTAAATAAAATATTTTTTTATTTTGTAACTGGAAAAAATGTTTTTACTTTCCAATAAAAATATTAAATAATTTATAATAAATATTGATAAATAATTTTTAAAATTTTTAATTCGTAATAAATATTTAAAAAAATATTAAATATTTTTATTCTTTCAATTTATAGGTCCAAAATTGTAAATAATCACTTTTTATTTGTTAATGGGGAGAGAATTCATTTTATTTTTTGCTTAAAAATATTTTTTATTTACAAAAAAATTTAAAACAAAACATAAAAAATTCCTTGAGCATGAATAATCATGATTCCCAAAAGAAACTCCATTGATGCTTCCTCCGGTGTAAATCGCTCGTACGAATTTGGAAATAAAATGCTACTGAAGTTTACCAAACTCCATTGTTTTCAATCCATTTCATCCGATATGATTTCAGTTTACTTCCTTCTCACATTTTCAACATCTCTCTCTTCCCCTCCTTTCTCTCTCTTCGATGGCTCTCTCTCTTCAATGGCGAATGGCTAGATCTCGAAGGTAATCGCAAAACTTATTGGATAAAGCTACATCAGAGGCGGTTGACGATGAGGTGGCGTACAGTACGGCACATGGAAGTGTCGTGACTTGTTGAAGGGGAAGAGTTATTAGGGCAAAATGATCAAATCATTTCCATTTATGAGGGCAATTTGGTCACAAAATTAACACTCCCACTAATCCCCACACATTCCCTCAATCATCCAATGGAAAGAAGTCTCCTACACTATTAAGGATACGTTTGGTACTATCAAAATGGTGGCTGTTTGATAAACTACTTGTACAATAACAATGGAGAGTACTTAGTCAGGGAGATTTTCTTTGCATATGGAGTGAAAAGTCTAACTCTTCATGGGAATTACTTGGCATATTACAAAATTAACCTTTCCCCATGCTATACTTTTACTCTCCGGGGCATTTTTTAGTTTATGATTGATTTTATAGATTTTGATTTTGTTTTCTTTTTATAGTAGATGGTTTTATTCTGTGGCTGTTTTTTTTTTTTTGTTTTACAGTATTTCTATTTTGTAAATTTTTATGTTTTTGTAGTTATTTGTTTTTGTTTTGTACTTTCTTTTCTTTTTTTTCTTTTTATTTTTTTCTGGTTTTTTCATATAATTTACCTGTTGAATTATATATTACTGGAAAATTAAAGATTTAATAATGGACATATCGATCTTTTATTCTATTCTAATATTTATTTTATCACTATTTTCACTATACTAAATAAAACTTTAAACTCTATTACTCTTTCCATTATCAGCATATCAAATAAAATTAAATTCAACAATTTTTCATTTCATTCTTTCCTTTTCCCTTTCTCTTTTTTATTCTATTTTGCTACCCACTTTCCTACTAGATACCAAACATACCTTTAAGGAATATGCATTTCCTAAGTTAATGTCATAACTATCTACCAAACATGCTTCAAGATCTTTCGCTTTCATAAAGCCCTTACTCCCTAGTATCAAACATGACCTTAAGGTTAGATTTGAGAAAATTTTTAAAGGATTGATAGAAAGGTTGTTATTGGAATGACACAAAATAATATTGAGTGGAATGAAATCATTAAAGTTAGTATATTGCTTGAGAATTTTTGTGAGAGAAAAAAAAGAGGGTCTTATTTAATTTTTGTAATTATGGAAAAATGAATATAATGAAATAACTCATAAAATTTTTGTTAATATTATCCTTATATAGAACAAAAACAACCCATTAATAATATATGAATTGTTGAATTCAAGTTGTAACACTAATACCATAAGAAAAAAAAAAACAATTATGGAGTGGTGAGTACAAGCCTAAGAGGTGCAAATTTCTGATAAGGCTGAATGTTGCATTCTAATTAAAAATTCTTCCCAAAAATATAATTCTAGTGACAGAAAGAAGCAATCGAACCAGATAGCTTAAACAGTTTTTTACCTACACAGAAAAAGGAGGGAGAGTGAGAGAGGTTTGTGACCAAGTGCTTCCGTATTCACTTCTAGAAGAGAAATCTCCGTTTAACATGTCGTATAAGGAGGAAGAAAGAATATGCATTTGCATCCGAGGAAGAAGAAATAAAGTTAATATGGATTTGTGCTTTACAAAAAATTTAGGTGTAACTGTAATTTCAATTATTAAAGTACTTTTTTTATTATTGACCTCCAATTTAAAGAAATAAACAAAATTAAAGTTTTGAAAGACAAGGAAAAATCTTATGTTTTATTGTAGTCCATCCATCCAGACATGCACAAATACTTGAAACAAAAATTTAAGGGAAGCCCATATCCAAAACAAACTTGTGAAAAACCCTAAACCCACAACTTCAGTTCAAAGAAAAAAAAAACTGATAAAAACTCCAATTTTATCTTTCACTAAATTAGCATATTACTGGTTTATAGTGTGTTTGATTCAATATTTAAAAAGTTCAAAAACTTGTTTACACATCTGAATAAGAGTTTACCTTACAATTATTATTATTTGTTTTGATATTTGATTTTTTTTTAAATTAATTTTGTGAATTAAACTTTTGTTTGTAAAAAAATAAAAAATAATTATTTTTGCATTGAATGAATTATATAAATGACAAAAATTAATTTTTAAATAAAAATTTTAAAACATAAATCACGATTATGCAAAATTGCATTTAATTAAAATTAATTTTAAAAATTAAATTAACCTAAAATTACATTAAACCAATATTAATCTAAATATACACTTAAGTTGCCACAATAAACACTGAATAGAATTTAGATTGAACCCTCTCCAGGCCATGTCACATTTTCAATGGCCCTAAATCAACCTCCTCTCGCTGCATCCGCCTAACAGAGCAACGTCTTCAATCTCCCACTCTCCATAAAACCAGTAGTGTCATATGCCATCCCTTTATTCTCCGCCGCAAGATATAAAAGCCAACCCCTTATAAATGGCCTTAAAATTAACTTTGAATATAAATTAGCCAAAACATCAATAGAAAAAAGAAACGCAAATATATGTATGAAGAACTGTACAAGTCGCCCTAATTAGACGATTCTAGAAAAAAGAAAAATGGAGAATTAGATGACCGTGTAACAACTGTGTGGCTGCATATATAGAAAAGTCATTACATTAATTTGTAGGAAAAAATAATGCCAATGAATGTGATGTACATAAAAAAAAAAAAAAAAAACATGCATGCAAGATTTAATTAATAAATGAGCCATGTGCCTTGAAAGCATGTATTAATAAAATAGGTAAAGTCAAGAGATGGGTTCCATTCATTTAACATGACTTTGGCTCCATAAATTTTTTATATATAAAAAAAATAGTTACGTTGAATTACCTTCACATATATTCAATGTTTGAATTTATTACGACTAAATTATTATATATTTATCATGTTGTGTCTCATTTATGACTCTGTTGATTAACGTAGGGTAAGAGAGATAAGAGATTGTGAGGTGAGGCCAACGTAAGTTCAATGTAAGCACAATGACGGCGTTGGACCGATCTAGCAGATCCTCTCCCATCAAAATAGGGACACATCCCCATGCACTTTGACTTTGACGTTGCTGCTGTATTACGTTCGCGTGCTAAAATAATAATTTATTTTTATAAATACTCTTATTTAATTTAACCTTAAATTTATTTTTTTTAAATTATATATATTTGCAGTAAAAATAAAATTATATTAATAGAAAATTTTAATTTGTTAAATAAAAAATTTTAAACATGAATTATAATAATGCAAACTTGCTTTTTATTAAAATAAGGTTTATAAATTATGTTAACTCAATTAAATTTGTACAAATTCAATCCAAGTACACATTATGTCCCTTGGATCAAATAATTAAAAAGAATTTAATTTTTCATTGTCATGTTCATGTATATATTATTAAAGTTGTTGAGAAAAAAGATCTAGTCTTAATTGATACTTATTTTAATAAAAGATATTCTTTAATTATTTTGTAGATTGAAGTTATATCTGATTCTTATTACTTTAAAAGATCAAACATTTATAGTAGGTGAAACTAGAATAGCATTGAATTTAACAACTGAATTAAGAAATTATTACTATTCTATTTGATTTAAATTCATCCAGATTTCATATATTAATTATACAGTAAAGTTTTATAAATAAATTGTTCATTTCTTAAAGCCCAAAAAAAAATCATGTAAGTTATGACATCAGTTTTCTTTTTTTTTTTTTTTTTGGTTGCTAAAAGTACAATTTGTAAACATACAAGTTTTGGTCAGCATGCAGCGCGAGATACGTCATTCCAAAATATTTTTGAAAAGTCAAAAGCCATCATCGAATTCCGATCCCATGATTTTCATCTCAAATCATGCCCCAACCCCAAATCATCGCAGCCTTACATTTGTCAATCATTACCACATCAGCGGTTCCGATGTGGCCAACTCCCAACATGGGTCCCACACATCAATGGGTTTCCCAATTCAAATGACATCAAAATCCCATCATTAAACGTATCATAGCTGTGACCTCTCTGTCTTCACACCCAACAAACACGCTCTTGCCGTCACATACACAGTCCATATTTATATCCTTAGTTTTACCAATAATTTTAGAATAAATTATACCAAATTTTTAAGATATTATTAAAATTATACATATCTCTCCATTATACTTAAAAGTTAATTTAATATATTTTTTAACTTAAATACTTATAAACTAAATTATATGATGCTCTTTATATATTTGATATCAACTTTTACAATAAAACCATAATAAATGTAAAATTTTTCAATTCAAATAACTTATGCATTTGTCATTTTTTTTGGACAATAATGCATTTGTCATGTTATTATTAGAAATTCATATGCTTCTAATATTTTTAGTTTGGTAATGTAAAATATAAGAAATTATAAATAAGTATAATCTAAATATATATTCTTTTTGACTAAAAAATTTAAAATGGAGGGTATTCTAATTAAAATTTTAATATTGGACTAATGTGTGTATTTTTAAAATAAAGAAGAGGTAAGTGTAATTTTAATGAAATTCAAGGAAGGTACTAGTAATTTACTCTTAATATTGTAACAAAATATAATAATTATTAATTATAATTTAAAAAATATGTAATTTTTTTATTTTTCATTCTCAATTTCACTCAATTCAATATTTCACTTATTAAATTATTTATTATTCCTTTCGCCAATTTAAATATGATATTTTTAGCTAAGTTATAGGCATATATTAGCCAAAAAAAAAAATGTTCATGTGATTAAGAAAACATGATTTTTATTAATTAAAGGACCAAATAAAATTAATTAGTTACTAAATTGAGAGAAATTATATTTAAAAAGTTTATATATTTTAATGATTAGCAAAATAATTTATTCGAACAGATTAGCTTCCTAAATTGACAACTTCTAGAGTTGTGGACGACCATAATGATGATGACGAAGGTGACACCACCCTACCATCATCAATGGTTTTAATTCAATAGACAATTGGTTAATCAACAAATTAGTGACTATTAATAAATATAATTATTCTAATTTATTCCATCCAATGTGCAACTATAAATATGTCTTCGTCTAGCTGAGTCGAAACAGAGAGAAAAAGGAGAAAGCAAGCGGACCTTAGAGGACTTCAACAATGGCTGTCAAAGTTTATATTGTGTATGTGCAACCTGCCTTTGAATGCCTGATTTCCACTGCCTTTATTTTGTGAGATTTTGCTTTCCAAGTTGCTCTATGTGAAATTTTGCACACTGGGTTCTTTCACTTCTTCAATGGGTTTCAAAACTTGATGTCTCTTAAACTTAACGATCTTGGATTTGATCTTCGAATGTAAAGTTATCTTGGATCTGAATTCTTTTTCTAACTGTTCTTTCTGTTTTGTATGAGATATTGGTTTGTTTGATCAGCGGCGGAAGCATAGCTCTTTTTTTTTTTTACGTTTTTTTATACCGACTTTTTGGGAAGAGGTTGTAGAGCATAGCTATGAATGTCGAAAGCCCTTATTTTCTTTGTCAATCGGCGTAAGTCATGCATCTGTTACTTATCGGCGTAGTTGGGTCATGAATCAGAAGAATGGATTTGATGAGACATTGTCTCTTTTGTAAGGTCGTTCTCTTGATGCATTTTCTTTAGCAGTCATCAGAATCATCCCCAACAAGATGCACACTTACCATCCATTTCTTCGCTTCAATTTTCTAGTTAACCACCAGGTTTGTCATCATTGAAATTTAAATACCTTCATGCTAGTCCTAATGTTTTGAAAAGTCTATCAAATAGATTTTGAAGTCAACTCTGTTAACTAAACGTAAACAGAATTGTCTACATGACCCATTTCTCACTTTTCTCTTAGATCTAGTATAGCAAATGACTTCAGACACTGGAGTAGCGCCCATTTATGTTGCTTGATTGAGAAAAGCTTTCATCTATTGTTTTAAGATTTCTAACTAGCCAATAGAAGGCTTGTTTTTATGAAGGATCTGTACTTCCTTTGCAGTGCACAACTCTGGACACTTTGATTGTATCCTATTTGCAAAGTTGTATTTTAATTGAAAGTTTCAATTTTATACCTTCTGAAGTGGGTGTGAAACCTAGCATTGTCACTTGTGGGCAATAATTATCATTAAGTGAAATATGAAGACTGAATAAAATTAGAAAATGGTATTTATCTCCCTTCACCATTGTTCAGTATGTCTCTACAACTACAAGTCTGTAATGGCAATACCAAAACAGTAGTTATCTGATGTCACTGTGAACTTTTGTCTTTTGCTGTCAATATTTTGCAATACTAAAACAGTAGTTACTAAAATGGTATTTATCTTCCTCTACCATTGTTCCGTTGCATTGGTCTTATTTATACGTAGTGCATATATACATGAAGTAGGTGTAGTGATATCAAAAAGAAAAACAAACATATTTCTACGTTCTATAGTTCTATGGGTGCATTCCTCATCACTTTGACCAAATTTGATGCATGTTTCTATGACCTTACATTGCTTAGGTTTCCTTTTCTTCAGTTGTGTCTATGATTAAGTAGACAACGCATGAAATATTGACTATGATCCTTATAACCATATCGTATACTGTAGCAAAATTCAAACAGGCCCTCACTTATTAGACAGATAATTGACTCCATGAAACCATCCAGTCCATTCATCACTATAGGAGTTGTCTTTGTGTTCCTATCTGGGTGCTATTTCATTAGAAAAAGTGAGAAGAGAAAAAAAAAATAGTGAACAAAGTGGCAGTGGCTATTAATAAAAAGGCAAGAGTATGTACCTTCCCCAAAAGGAAAAAACTATGTCACCAATTTGCAATGGAAGGAATAAATAGGAGAGTTTGAATTTTTTTTCCTTTCCTAGTTTGACTTAACTTATTCCTATGGTTTGCAAGTGTATCATCTTTTAATTAGAAATCGTAAACTCCTGGTGGTTACCATTGTCTTGGAGTATTAAGTCAGTTTGGATAAAAAGTAAATATCTCTAATAGACACAGCATTTCAAAAGTTTCTATGTTGACTACTGTTCTTTATTAATTGGATTTCCCATTCTTATGCAAAGTGCTAGAGAGATATCTAAATCCTTAGCTGGACTGTGCGTTTCATGTTTTTTTTCATTCCCTTGTTTGTGATTTCCTTGACTTCCATCAGCCTTCTAAAGTCAGAAAATAGGATTACTTTTTGAAGTCAATTACTGTTTTGTTGGGTTCATCTCAATTTTAGTCTATCTCTACACATCTAATCATTTTGTCTCTGGTGCCAATCAATCATTATATTGGACGGTTCACTTCTGACTCATCTCTTAAGATAAATGTTCCTATAGACATCCTTTTGATCCTCTTACTTGTTATCGAAGTAATATTTACTGTGTGTTATAAAGCCTTGACTTGAATCCTGTTAAATGTCATTTGTCACATAACCCTGCAAGAGTCAATCAGCTGAGTTTCCATTATTAGGTTAAACTCAATGTTCTATACAAGCTATAATAATTCGTCTGCACTTTTCCAACATATCAACTCTGGGTCAGTTGAAAATTAAATAGTAATTGCTTTTGTTGCTTTGTTCTTTTTGGCCTGTGTATATATTCAATCTTTTCATATATTTGTGCTTCATTAAAATAAACTTGAAGCTATTGTTTGCCATTTAGGGGAGCAATGTCAGTATGGATTGATATCCTCGTGTATTACTGATGCTGACCGCTAAAAGTAGTTAAATTGAAAATTAATTAAGTTCACAGCTGTCTCCATACCTGTGATTTAGCCTTCCCACACCTCCCCCCACCCAAAAAAGAAAAATGTTTGGAGGTGTGATCTTGTCTCTTAGTTCTGTCCTATTTTTGGTCATGGACTCCAAGCTCCAAGTGTCCTTGCATGATACATTCTTCACAAGTTATATTTCCATGAGGGCCCGCGTGTTCTATGCATATTTATAGTTTCATTTCTATGGGAAGCAATGATGGATAAGTGGCCTAAATTCATAGTTCTTAAATAAAGTTGTAACAGTTTTGAGTTCTAGGTCAACAAAAGACACAGGCTTCCGTATTTTATGCAAATAAGAAAACTTACTAACCTAGGCTATCAATTTCATGAAAGAAAAGCCAGTATTTGTTGGAAACAATTTAAGTACCTGACTTATTAGTTAAATTTAGAATTAGAGAATTATTAGCATTGGATCTATAAATTTCATGCAAGTGAATTTAGAGAGATTAGTTGTTCTGTAACAAGGTGGACAAGTCAGCTATTTATTATGCATAATATAGCAATTGTCTAATTGACTATTCTATTTTAAATTTTCTTCAACTAATGCCACTATATTATTAATATCTGCTAAGAAATTACATGTTCACTTATATTCATGCTAAAATACCTTTTTTTCTTGATCTGCCCCGTCTTTATACAATTTGCACTGTCCTCATGAATACTGCTCAGTTCTTCTCATTCATTACTAAAATTATTGAGCATGCTTCTGTATGCTTTGTTCGCAAAATGTAACATTTATGTTGCTTGGACAGGTACTACTCGATGTATGGGCATGTAGAGAAACTAGCAGAAGAAATAAAGAAAGGTGCTGCATCTGTGGAAGGTGTTGAGGCCAAATTATGGCAGGCAAGTATTTATCATACTTCCTGTGCATTGCAAATTATCTTGGGTTATAATCAGAAAGAGTGAGCAAGATCAATTCCAGAGCTAAGACTTAAATAGCCCTGGTTATGCTGCTACCAATAGAAGTTTAGATTGATAACATTATTAATTTTGACTTGACACCATCGTTCCTGCCTTCTGACCATAGCTATATTGGCTGCAAGATTTATGTTGTCTTAATTCCTTCATTGTGGCCACATACATGAGTCTCTTAATTTCTTCTTGCCAATTTCGAGGCATAGCATCCTATACTAGGTTCTCTAACACTGCAGGACCCAGTGCCTTCTGATAACCTGATGTGGTTAATTTTCTTATATCTGTACTCTTTTTAAGATTTTACTTCCCAAATTTTTTTCTTACTAATTTTGTGGTGGTTTGTGAAAAACGAAGCAACCTGACTGACTTGATAGAACCTGAGAACAGGTACCTGAGACACTGCCAGATGAGGTGCTTGGTAAGATGAGTGCACCACCAAAGAGTGATGTGCCTGTAATTACACCCAGTGAACTTGCTGAGGCTGATGGGTTTGTTTTTGGCTTCCCAACAAGATTTGGGATGATGGCTGCTCAGTTTAAAGCTTTTCTAGATGCAACTGGTGGTTTATGGAGAACACAACAGCTTGCAGGCAAGCCTGCCGGAATCTTCTACAGCACTGGATCCCAAGGTGGCGGACAAGAGACTACAGCGTAAGAGCCTCTATTTGAGTATCTAGTTGAAAAAATCATAGAATGATCAAAGCTAATCATAAATAACACACAAACATGCTGAACTTTGACATGCTCATGTATCTCTTTACTATTGGAGTAATTTACTTAAGAATCTCTCATGTTAAGTTTTTTAAAGAAAGCCCTTGATAAATCAAATATTAATGTCAAGGAAACTTTGAAACTATGACAGGCTGACTGCTATTACTCAGCTGGTTCATCACGGGATGATATTTGTTCCAATTGGATATACATTCGGTGCTGGCATGTTCGAGATGGAGAAAGTGAAAGGTGGGAGTCCTTATGGTGCAGGGACTTATGCCGGTGATGGTTCAAGACAGCCATCTGAGCTTGAGTTGGAGCAAGCATTCCACCAGGGAAAGTACATCGCTGCCATCACAAAGAAGCTCAAGGAAGCTGCATAATATTGTTTAGTCAACAAAGACATACCATTTATCAAGGAAAAATTATAAAAAATTATTGCTTCAAATGTAAGTCGTTACCCATTTTTTTTACAGCCCTAGAATGTATTGTGTTGTATTCTTCTGTGCTTGCAGATAATAATTGCCTTAAATGTAATTTTGCATTCGTGTTATACAGTGTAGTGGTGTTTTCTGTTTGTTGATGAAGAAAGTTTGCTTGTCCTGTTTTTTCATTAGGCTGAGAATATATCTCTCATTTCGCTTGTATTCCCCTTTCATAAATTTTTATTGCCAATAAGCAAGCACATTCACAATGCAGATATCATCAGCCTACCCAAATTGTACTGATGAAACCTAGCAAGCAAGGAGCCCGTCATTCTTGAGATTTCCTTAAAAAATTAAACACGAAATGCTATTAGATAAACTAAACTAATTACAAATAAACACACACACACATATATATATATATATACAAACTAAGTGCCCTATTCTGTTCATGGTGAGAATCCAACAGAATGAAAGTTGCAGACACACGTTGAAATTTCAAGAGTCTAGTGGTGAGGGCAATCGTAAGATTGTATGTTATATATTTAAGTATGTTAATTTCTTTTATTAATTGGAGAAAAGAAAAGATCATAATGATGTCTACCTGGGGTTCTGGGCCGGGCTCAAACCATTGGAGAATGCAAATATGGGCTGAGTTCAGGCCCAATTTTTCAAAGAAGCCATAGTCTCATCTAATTTATACCTACATTACTACACAACTCTCCGTTCTTTATCATGTTAGGAAACCAGAGTAAAAAATCATATACTTTTTATATTAATGGGTGTGGGCTAGCAACTTGATACTCCTATTCTCCATTTCTAATGTACCAGCTTCATCTGTCTGTGTCCCGCCTCACGAATCTGGATCAAGTGATGTACAGTATTGGAGCTGTACAGTCCTTCTTCACAAAAAAAAAAAATTTGAACTAGAAAAACAATTTAAAAAAATAAGTTCTGTGGTAAAAAATCATATAACTTGTATGCTATATGCTGTATGGTATAGGATCTGAACTCCCCCCATTCTGTTCAACCCTTGGAACGCTTTCTTTTGTATAATATATTTGTGTGTGGCATTTTCTCAAAACTAGTACTACTGATAGGACACTCCCAAGGGACAGAAGTAGGCATCTGTCACCACAGAACAGAAATATTCTGATACACTCCCCTGTTTTCCTTTCTCTTCGTTGTGATAGAACTTCAATGTCATGTGATTCACAGAAGCTTTTGGTATTCTTGTCCATTTATGTCCTATTTTTTTTCCCCTTCTTATCATTAGTTTGTATCGATGAGTTTCCACTTATGACTTCGCAGCATCCAATTCCATCGTCGTTTCTTGACAATGATGCCTGCCTGCCCAATTATCTTTTCTTTTCTAGTCACGCCCATGAATTTCAGTGGCAAGTTCAAATTTTTTTGGATTCCAATGACTTGGTCCTTTTCAAGAATGATGAACAGTGCTGACATACACAGGACATGCTCAGAAAAACTTGGAATGGAATCTGCACAAAAAGTTAGCCAAACTCTCAGCTTCTAGTAGAGTGATTAACTTTTGTCTTTTTGATAATTGATTAACATTATGGTGATACATCTATTTTTAATTTAGTCTCTTAAAGTTTAAACATCTTATTTGAGTCTTACAAAGAAAATGCTAATATTTTCTTTATTATCCTCTTTCAAAGTACTATATATTACAATATAAGTTTTGGTCATAATATGTTTCAATAACTGAATATTTAATGGTCACCACAACTTTATGTTAATCCATATCTATGTTATGTTAATATTAAAGGTCAAATATTTTGGTTTTTTTTTTAGGGTAAACTTTTTTTGGTGTTTAGTTTAACAACTTGAATCCGAACAGATACTAGAACTGGGAATTTATAAGGAAATTTTTGTGGTCTAGACTTTAAAAAGATCTACACCTAAACAAAATTTAAACATGTAATAGTGAGCCTAACATGATTAATAGGCAATAAGTGGAAGCTAAGCAAGTATATTTATGTGGAGAACTGTACTGGGTGGCATAAAAAGTGAAGAAAAGGGATGGAAATTATAAAATCTCAAAGACTATATATTCTATAATCTATAGACCTAATTAACAATCTGAAGATTCTATTCCTCTTCTTTTATTTTATCCATATACTCTTTACTATCAATGACAATCATTGATTAGCAATCATGTTTTAGCAATAAGCGACAGAAACTATTAAGAATAATGGATTAAAACGAGTTTTCTTATCAGCTAGAAAAGAGGAAAAAAGCACCAAAATTAATCTTCATTAAAGATAAACCCATAATTGTCTTTTCAGTTATTTGAAAAGGAAGTGGCATATTCATGGAAACAATTGCTTATGGTCATGGATCAAGAAGATGCTCATCAAACAGTGAGAAAAACTATAATATATATAAACATGAGGAACCTTTCCACCATTTGTTTATACAATTATTGTGCTTCGTGTACGGTTCACATCACATATACCTTAATGATATTGGTGAGAGAAAGGAACTACGAGACTTGTATTTTGGATATCATAATATTAAGAGTGTATACATTTGGGGTAATAATGTAAATTCATGATAGAAATAATATAAGTATATTTTATATAGAAAAAAAATACAACGTTGACACCCGTTATTAGGAATATTAATGCAATAAATATTTAAATTCTAAATATAAGTATTGGAACATTTATCATCATTTTTTAATAACATCACGGTTATTATTTGTAGGAAAGTTTTTCTCCTTGCTATAATGCTACTGGAAAACTTACAAACACTTGAATCTAAGCTTTTTTGTTTTGAAAAGAAAAACTGTACGTTTTTACTGGTCCTTCACATGTCTATTATTTTCTTCAAATCTCTTTCAAATTATGCCTTTGTGCCAAATGTTATCAACACCAATATCTGGACAATGTCAACAGGATGCGAACAATGATTGACTCAATTGGATATATAAAGTTGACACAAAAAATTTTTAGATTCGATTCTTCTTAATTAATAATTTTTTTTAATAAACATCTACTAGTTGTTATATGTCCTTATTCTTGAATTGAAATAACCTATCTAATTTTATTTTCTTTTTTACCCTGGAAAATAAATCTTCAAGCTTGGATTGCTGTTTGCTATTATACTTGACTTAAAAGGAAAAAAAGTTGCTTTGATGAAATAGAAACCTTTTAATCAAAAAGGACACTTTCTTAGCGAATACAAATCCTGGAGCCCTATGATCCCAGGCTAGCTTTTGTTCACAAAAATAATGACTGATGCATAATTAGATGCTCCGATTAATTTATACTGAGATCTTGCTTGAGAAGTTAGAAAGTCAGACTTGGCAAAGCACTTTTTTCAGAAAGAGCCAATGTATCATGGCCCAGTAAAAAAAAATTAATAATCTGGCCAATATAAATCAAAGCCATTACAGGTAAAGTAGCTAGGTTTTTGAAAATAGACCAATCAAGTAGGTTTTAAAACTCCAAGATGATTTTCTTATTCTCGTCTGTCATGCTCTTGTCTAACTTTAATGTTCTCGTTATTATTATGTTTTTATTTTTTATAGATTAGGAAATGAATGATAGTATTATTTTCAAGAGTGTTTGAAAGTTGTATGAAGCGAGGCTCTCTATAACCATTCGATATAAAGAACAAAAGCATGTGTGAAAGCATCTGCAAGAATGCTCTATATCTTTCTGATTTAATTTCTCTGATAACAAATGAAAAATCTTAAAGGCATAGTGTGTAGGCCACGCTCTGACTTCCACTTACATATTCCAAACACATAAAAAATTTAGAAGTGAGATTTCCAATCAAATTACATATCCTCCCCAATACTCAATCACTTTTTCTATTTCTCTACCACAATTATTCCTTCTAATTAAATTTTCTTTCTTTTTCCATTAAACAAAAGGAACTTGCCATTCTATTCACAATAACAATAATAATAAAAATAATGATACTAATAATAACAATAATAAATGCTCCTTTATCTTCTTCTAACAACAATTTTCCTTATATTTTAGTCATAAGAAGTTTCCTTGCGTTGGGCAACTTTTACTGTCGTTCCTTCCTAATCCCACCCAATACCTAATTAATTATAAATCTTTTATTATTATAAAGAGAGCATCTTTTTTATACTATATTGTATATAGTAAAAGAAAGAATAACACAAAGTACTATGTTTGGAGTCTTTCTTTCTATCAACTTTTTTTTTTTTTTAACTCACTAATTGATAACTTCAATTTATTTTCTATATTGAGAGGGTGAAAACCCTTAATTAGAACAACTTAATATGCTTCCAAATGGTCCCAATTTTGGGCAAACCCTGCATCATTCTGCATGCTATTGGCTCAACAATGGTCTCTCTTTTGGAGGGTCATTTCCCTTTCCCTCTTTCAAACACATTTTCCAACTCTCTCTCTCTCTCTCTCTCTTTTCTTTTCCACCTGAGCACAATTAACAACTTGACAAATTTATGTGGCCTTCAGTGCCCTCTTTCCTGTTTCTCTTTCTATCATCTCATCATTCCCAACTTGGCTTGGCGTGATAAGATGCGTCCCAAAGTTGTAGACCAGTTTATAAAAATAATACATAAATAAAAACAATTCTAAAAGAAATATATATATGAATGTCACGACGTTGAAATTTTATTTTCATTCAAAAAATATATATGATGTGTTTACATATCTATTTATAATTGAGTTATTGTACTCTAACTTCAGTATATCAAATCTATCCGAAATATCTGTTTGTGCTGCCATTAATTATCTGAAAGTCGCTCCAAAAGTTGGCATCCAAAAATCAACAGTGGTTTCATGAGTCACAGGAAAAGTACTTGAAACCGGCACCAAACACAGCCCTCGGCTTCTAAGATCCTGTTTTAGAGCTTCAGGTTCCTTAGATTTACCAGAACTCTGCATTAATAATTATAACAAAAAACACATAATGATTAAGAACCTTGCTTGAACAAGAATAATTAGCACCATGTAATTACTCCATATGTAGTAATTAGTTATATAATATGGAGGAATATTTGAAGTACCTGTTGTTGCTGCATGGGGGCTCCACTTTTCATATATGGGTTGCTGAAAACCTAGCAGAGAATAAAACAGAAAGAACATAAATATATATATTATATAAATATGAATAAGACGAAATTTGCTATTAATTTAAGCTTTTAATGAAGAAATTATTGACGGGTTGTGGGACTTACAGTGACTTGTTCATGGAGGAATTTGATGTACTCTATGGCTTCAGAGAGCACGGAGGCTGTATCAGTCTGACAAAAATAACCACACAGATATATATTAAGAAACCCAACACAGTAAATTAAACAGCAATATCAGAACCACAGACATATCAATCTCGTAGAAGGTCGAACAATCTATAACAAAATCTTTGTTATTATTATTACAAACTTTGTATCATCTTATTTTCTTGTTTAAAATATAATGGCCAAAGGGAATAATGATTTATGGAAATTATAGAGGGTGTTTAGACTTATTACCTTTCCGAAAGGTGAAACCAATTGTTGGAGTGCAGTAATTCTGTCGCCCATCTTCTCTTTTCTCACCTGAGAGAAGCAGAAGCTACAGCTTCAATATTCATATCCATGTTTGTGGATTCAAAAAAGCAAAACAGAAAACAAAAGATAAAGATAGAAAGTTTAAAGCTTAAAAGGTTCGTTGCACTTATTATTATACCTTAAAAGCTGGCAAAGGCGATGAGGCTTCGTTTCTGGCTCTTTTTGCTGCTCCTTCACTCCCACTTTTCTTCCCCACACCTCCCGCCGACTCTCTTCCTCCACACATATTCTGCAAAACCATATATGTATATGATAATAACTCAGGTTAGTGCCTCTCTTTTTCTTTTTCTTTTTTTCTTTTTAAAATATTTTATCTTCCAACTTTGTTGAAATTAAGAGCAGTTTTATAAACAAACTCCCTTATACTGCACAACTAGCATTTCAGTATTAGCTAGGTTGATAAAGAAAAATATCCTTCCTTTTATCAACTGAAGTAACTCCATTATTCTTAACTTAAACCAGTCTTAAAACATTGGGCTTCCATACCCTCATGAATTTCATCAGTTTTGTATTACATGAATGCATATATTAAAATATGCAATATACTTCTTTTCTAGAAAACCGACATGAAAATAAAACTCTAAATGCATACTTGGATGATGCCCGTAATTAACTTCATTTGAAGAAAAAAATTCAATTCTGTACGAAGCATAGAAACACTCCTAAGTCCTAACTATGATACCACAAATATATATATATATATATATGCGTTATACCTTTGATTGTGCATCGAAACTTGGCGTAGGAAAAGGAGGCTGCAAGGAAGGGAAGAACGTAGATCGAGTGTCTTTAATGGCGGGATGAGCATCAGAAGCGTTCCAGAAGGTGGCGTTGTTTGTGAAATGCAATTGGTTATTACCATGTTGTGTTTGCTTCGGAGGCGAAGGTCTCAGAAACTGAGGAACTTTAGGCCAAGAAGCCATTAACTGATCATTATTATTAGAGTTGAAGGATCCGTAGGGAAAGCTCATGGAGCGAGTACTGTCGAAGGAAGAAGAAGAAGCTTCAGGTCCCAATAAGCCTTGTAATATTGAGGGACTTGTAGTAGTATAAGAAGAGTCCATGGCGAAACTAGAAGGCATCCCTTGGCTCGTCGTCACAATGCTATCCCCAGAACTATACTGATCATTTGTACTGGAAGATTCTGCTGAAAATAATAACTTTTCTCTCCACTCAACTTGAGACAATCCCATACCACTGTCTTGCTGAAAGTTTGTGCTTGACGGACTCAGATTCTCCTGAAACATCGATCGGAAACGGCCGTCGGAAGCCACCTTCTCTCCTCTACCACTATATGATTACAAACAAAGACAAAAGTTAGAATCTTTACCACATGTATTCAAAATCTGAAATTTCAATATTGTAGTAATTAATTAAAAGAGTGACCCTAATCGCATCACGCTGTAATTGCAGGGCTCATTTTGATACACCATTTGGAAAGAAAAAACACGTTCACAGCTTCACTCATGACCGCCGTGAAAGACGAATTGAAAGATGCCAAAGAAAATTCTAAGGACTTACAGGAGATTAGAAGGTTGGTTCCAATTATCCATAGGGTGGGAGGAGAGTCCTAGACCCATGATGATATGCAAGTTGGGGTGCGTAGAAGTGGGGGAATCGGACATGGAAGAGCTTGGCTTCAAGTCGTGATCCATATCTGGAGGTTGGTGGTGGTGCCAAGCGAAGCTGGGTATGTTGGTAAGGTTAGAGGAAGATGATTGGGAAGATCCGCTTTCGAACCTCACGTTTCTAGAAGCTGAAGCTGAATCCCACCAGTTTGCAGTTGCTTGGAATTGATCATCCGCCATGGCTACCTGATTAACAAGCTGGGGGGGATATGCGCAGAACGAGCTGATGCTGTTTGCTTCTGTAAGTGATGGAAATGAATGGAAAACGGTTCGCAGGTTGTGGATATTTATATTAGAAAGAGGTGAAGAGAGAAGAGTAACCGACTAACAGGAATGTGTTTGACACTTTGACAATTCAGGGGGTTATTACTGATTAGACACTCCACAGACAAGAATTTGAGGTCATTTTGAAATCAACTTGCCTCTCTCTTTTCTTTTTCTCCTTTATATATATATATATATATATATATATAAAAGAAGTTCTACAAAGTGCAAGTAGCACTGTTTTTCTTTTATTTTTCAATTTCATGCAAAAGATGAAGGTTTTTTTTTTTTTTGTTAATAATATTAAAGAGAGATACAAGAGAGTTGATATTAGCATGGCTTATCCAACCAGGGTTAGCCGAGGTTCCCTGTTCTGGGTCAGATAAATTTCATTCTTGAATAAACATTATGAGAAGAAATAATGCAATTAATTCCATATTTATCTTATAAAAATTGGATTGATAAATGTGTCTCATGAAATTAAATGTGATAAATTATAACGGGGTTAATTTTTTTTTCTTTCAGCATGGATATCCTCAAATTTTGTTATGCATTTAAGATATTTTTTCTTAATACTTAAATCATTCTTCTAATGGAGTTCAATAGTATTGATTAATTAGTACTATTTTTATGTATGTATTGTCTCATAATCTATTTTTTCCATCAAAATTATATAATTTAATATTAAATTACAACCAACTGGGATTATAAGTTTTAAGTGAGGTTTGTTTATTTGACAACATAAGAATGACAATAGTACACAACTATATAGTATATATTACAGAACTATAATAATTAAATAGTTTGAATATTATCAAGTATTTTAATTTTAGAAACTAATTACATAATACTATTGTAATTTAAATTTTTAGCATTTACCTATCATTCAATAAAAATTATATAATTTAATATAAAAACATATTATCAAAATAAGTCCTCACATTACTTCCAACGGAAGTACTGATTTTGAAAAAAAAAAAAAAAAGGCCTAGTAAAATTATTCACAGAAAAAAAAAAACCCCACTTTATCATTAGTTTATGTCTATAAATATGAGTTATTACGAAGATTGCACAGTTACGGAGTTGAATTAATTAAGAGTTGAATTAATTCAGTTGCGTGTACTACCGAGTCGAAAATTTTAGGTCAAGCATAAATCAATAGTTGACATTGTAGCTGCACATATTCATAGTCAAGGGATTTTGGAAGTCAAATACGCAATTTCTGGTCATTCATGAGGGCTACATATTTTACATCATCAACTACATTGATTTTAACTTTTCACAAGTTGTTATTTCTTGATTCAATGAATCAATTTTTCGGGTAAATTACTTTAGTTTAGAAATATAAATAGAACTAACTAGTAATTACTAAACTTGGGAAATTTGAAAGTTGAGAGGAAGTAAATTGATGGTCGAAATACTATTGTGTTGGTCAACAATGACATGATAGTTTTACTTGACACTAACTTTAATTCTAAAATGAACATAATAGTTTAATTTTGATTTCTGCCCCTTTCTTTACTCAATTTAATTTATTCTAGGGTCAGACTTTCTTTAAAGAAGAAAAAAAAAAACAATACTAATCTGTGGACATATTTTATGCATTTGTCTTCTTGTAAATTTTAGTTATTGAAAGCAAATTTTATAAGAACTTAAAGTATTTAGTATTAGATATATTTTGGCATTAGTCTAATAATTTATGAATGAAATAATTATAAATAAAATGAAATATATTTAAAAATATATCTAACACTAAATACTTTAATCTAGATGGAGATAAATTATCAAAAGGTTGAATGATTGCGCGTGAAATCCAGTGGAAATTTTGGGTCAAGTATAAGATCAATTTGACGTTTACAAACCCTATCGGCTATTAGTGGTAAACAAACAAAATGGAATAGGACAAAATTTTAGTAAACTTGTTTAAAAACTGGTTATCTAATATTTTTTTAATTGAAAAATAATATGAATCAAACTGTTAAAAGTACATATATGTTATATTTTTTTAATTAATGAGTCCAATAATTAAAAAACTGTACATATAATCTAGACATTATATGAGTTGTTAATTAATCGACACCTAATCTGATAATTATACGCAATTATCTCAGGTTAACACTTGTAATTTACATCATCAATTACGTTGTTTTAACTATACATTGAATCATATAATGGATTTCAAAACCAAAGAGTTTAACAAAAAATTTTAAAATATTCAGATATAATAAGATTGTTACTTTTAATAGAACGTTTGTATTGCAAGTGTTCGTGTGAAATGACATTGAATTTTTGTGATTTATTATACAATGAATCTACATTAGTAATTATATTATAGGACAACGTATATAGAAGATTTTTAAGGGAAAAATATATTTTTGTCCTTATAGTTTCACTCAATTTTTATTTTGGTTCTTATACTTTAAAATTGAAAAATAGGTCCTCGTAGTTTAAATAGTTTACAATTCAGTCCCTATTATTCTATTTTTATCAATATTATACCATATTTGTGAGTCAATTTTGTTTCATTGTCTACTTGTATATATAAATTATACATATTCTAAGTATTAAGACAGTATTTATAATTAGTACATTAACAAAATTATAATAAAATACTTACATATTTTTAAGTATAGGGACTAAATTAAAATTATTTATAAATTATAATGATTTAATTACAAATTTGTAAACTATAAGAATCAAATTAAAAAATTGACTGAAAGTAAGTTGACCAAAGTATAGTCTTTTAATATATATTTCTTAAAGAAGCATAATTATGCAAGAACTGTGCATTGATTCAAAAGAATATTTTTGTCACGCATGATTCGAAATTTCTATGTAAGGAAAAATGATAACATATTTTTAGAAAAATACAATACAATGGAGGTACGTATGGTAAGGAAAATATTTTGGCGGTACGCAATATGTACGTAGGCGTTGTATCTGTTTCGTCTTATAATTAAACTAATTTAAAGCACAGTCATATTTTCTAGTATATTCTTACTACCCCGAAAAGGTTAATTTAATTGTTAAGTTAATTCAACAACTTTATTTAGCCAATAAAATTAAGAAAGAGATTTTCTGTATTTATCCTGACTTGTAACTTCAAAATGATTGATTTTTAGTGATTAAGAATATACGTTTCAGCCCTTTTATTTGGATTTAAATTTTGTTGTTTGGATCTTTAATAATTAAAGACATGATTATTAAATTCATGAGTTTATTATTTGAATTTTTAAATTTATAATTATATACGTAAGGAAAACAAATCAAATGGCATGTACAGTCATACTTAGTATAAATTATGATAAATTTATGAATTAATTTATCAAATCTACTAAATTTATAATTTTATTTATTAAAAAAGATGTCAAGTCATTTATAATTAGCAATATATGAATAGAACTCAATACTGAAAGGAAGATAAATAACTTTCTTTTTTAAAAAATCATTTAATTTACTTTGTTATTAATTTAAATATACATAAAAGTAATAAAATTATATTTAGAATATATTTATTAAAAAATAAATATTATTATTTAGTTATTGTTAATAATTATTAATGTATGATTTTGTTAAAATATTTATGTTGAATACCATAAATATTGAAATATAAATAATTTTATTTTGACTAATTAATATAATTTAAATTACATTTAAATAACTTTTTATTATATATAATATTTTAACTATATAATTATATACTTTAATAGCTACTTATCAATTAGAAGTAAACTTCTATGTATTTAGATTATAAGTCAACGTTATAAATGTATATATTTTTTATGAATTTGTCTACGCTCACAGTTCTAACACCCGGGTCAATTGCAAATGCCATTTAACTCAAATTCAACTCTTAACAGTTTGGTAAAGAGAGACTTGAATTTTTAATGTTGGAATCGAAACACCTATTAAATGTTAGGAGTTGAATTTTTTTTCCTTTATTTTCTAGAGTCTAGTTTCCAAGTACTGAGCCCTTCAAAGAAAAACTTGGTCACTAAATGTACAAATTAATTCGAACAAATTCATACTATACAACATAAAAAGCCTGACCTAATATGTGGAAAATTATATGAACACTTTATCATAGTCATTTAACATACTAGGAAGGGTTAAATATATTTTTGGTCCCCCTAATTTCATAAAATTTATAATTTCGTTCCCATAATTCCAAAACAGAATATGTTATTTTTCTATTTTTTTTAAAGTGATCCAATAATTTCATTCACTATCTTATAATTAGTTGCACAAAATTAAATGTCAAATTTATCTTAAATGGTATTTATTTACTTGATCGTAGTAATTAACTCGCATTTAAATTTAATATTTAAGTCAATATATTTCTTAATACAATGTTAAATTTTAGATAATTCATGAGACAGGAGAATGAAATTATATCATTCGATATATATATATATATATATATATATATATATATATATATATATATATGAGAACTACATTGTCTTAGTTTTATAAAATTAGATGAACTAAAAAATATATTTTAACCTGTTGAAATATAAACTTTAACTTTTGCAAGAGACTTCCTGATTCACTCGCCACACACTTTACTCTTGAAATTGAAGGTTGAATCTAAGAGAGTTACAGCGATATTGATATTAAATTATAATTCAACATTATGTATAGACATAGATAAATTATCTATATTAAAGTTGGATAAATTAAATTATTAAAGGAGAGAAGTATTAAATCAATATCATATTTTTACACTTTATGATAATTTAGTCACCCGCAAATAATCACAACAAATCAGTTCCTTATAAGTCTTATTTTATATATAACTAGTCCTTCATTAATACAAATAAAAATATTAGTTTTGTATAAATATGAATTTGTGATGAATTAATTTTATATAAATTTAAATTAATAGTGAACTAATTTATTATGATTGATTTATGAGGGACTAAATTATCACAACATTCAATCAATTTTATACACTTCTAGTTATTAAAGTAAACAAGAATTTCTTATAAAAATAAAATAGCTAAGATATTTTGTGACATATATCCATATATAATTTATCTCATTAATTTAAACTACTCATGTTTACTGGATTATGTCAATACAATTTATGGGCAATTGAATGTGCGTTGAAGAGTAAGTGTAAGTCACCCTCTCCTAAAAATTTATTTTTTTAAAATTAAATAAATATATATATGTAATTCAATAAAACATGTGTTTAATTATTTATTTTTGACAAACCAATTTTGCGTAATAAAGAATCTCAAAGTATTAAAATTTTGTCTCATACAAATAAAATTTTGCTTCGCTATTGCATATATATTAACATGTAAACTATTTTTTAAAAAAAATTCGGCTAAATTACTCTTACTATTTATTTGTTCAAAAAATTACACTCGACTCCCAAGATATTTCAATATATGTTGTAGAAATTTCATCTCTAATTATCAAACCTTACCTGATGAAATTTTGCTTTATATAAAGAAGTTAATATAAACTTCAACTTTTTATTAAAAAAATAATAATAAGGACGAAAAAGACGGTTTGATTTTTAATGTTGAGTATGCAATAGGGTGAAAAGGACGTATAGTAATTGAATATAATAAATAGAGAAAGAAAAAAAGAAGCATGTTGAAATATGAGTCAACGAGTGGGACCCACCCGGCATCACGCGTGCAGGGACAGGTGGGTCCCACGTCCATTCTGCTGTAGGCTGCACCCTCCGCTCTCTTCTTCGGAGTCAGAGCCCTCAAACACACACTCTCTCTCTTCTTCATATTCTGCCGTCCTAATCATTTGCCATCTAAATTTCTACAATTTTAATATCATTTTCAACAATAATTTTATATTACCTACCATATGAATACTTTATTTTATTTAATTAGTTTAATTAGATTTTCACATATATATATATATATATAATTTAGATGAAAATTTTACTTTTTTTCTAAGCCACCACTGCGGCTCCATTTTGAGCTATATTTGTCCTTTTTCCAAAAAAAATATTTTGTTGTTTTTTATATTTTACTATGTTTTGTTTATTCATTTATATTTATTTTATTTTAGAATGGCCTTTCACATTTTTTTCAATTTAATTTCTCTACTAGTTTATAAAAACAGAGTTGAAGGATGATTTATTGATAGAAAGATTAACTTTTTAAAATTAAAATATATAAAAAATTATTTTGAGATAAGACAAATATAAATAACTAAATTGGGACAAAATAAAACTGTGAGAGATTGAAATTGTATTTTTCTCTTGTTCTTTGTCAATTATGGGAGCACACTATAGTATTAAATAAATTAAGATTTCTATGTTCAATCTAATGTACATTGTTATCTTCATAATTAAGTATTAAATTTTAAAACTTCAAGAGATTAGTATAGTAGGTGACACAAATATGTGTAACATCAAGCCAAAAGCTATAGCCGTTAATTAGGGCATAATCATCACATTTCAACTGTGATTTTGCCTTACATTTGGGCATTTGTCATGGGACAATTGTTGTCACATACCTTGGCTAATAATCTCTCTCTCAACAATGGTCTCACTGGGAATCAAACACGTAACTTCAGCTTTGATACCAATTGTAAGATCAAACGCTTATCACTAGGCAAAAAATTATAGTTGTTAGTGAGAACACAACTTTATTTCCTTAACAACGACCTGGTACAAGCGCCAAGTTTTGACTATGATTTGGCTCTACACTTGGGCCTCTACCATGGAACAATTGCTTGCCACACACCTTGCTAATAATTTGTATGATGTTTTCTCACATCTTGGTATCTTAGCTATGTTAAACTTTTTTTTGGACAAGGTGTGTTACACATATTTATTTATCTATTTAGTTTTACTCTTTAAAAATATAAATACATATATAAATTAGTTTATGTTAATAAAAAAATTTATTGCAAGATATATTAATTTGAGGGCATATTTTAGCTATATTTCACAAAAAGACTAGTATATATACAAGAAGTTTGTTTTATATTATTAATTTTTAAGAATTAAAACTAGATCAATATAATATGACCTAACAACTAAAGAGCAAAATGTTAAGTTAGTACAAGAGAAAAAGTTTGAACCTTCTCTTTATAATTTTATATTAATTAAAAAAAAGCAATGATGTGTAAGAATTTTTCCAAAGCAGCACCACTTTCCAATCGGGCCACGCTCCTAGTAATGCAAACACCGCATGAATTATAAATTATAAAAAGATTGAAGATTTGGACTTTTGCAGAGACCAAATTAATTTTGCATGCCTTGTGTGTTTTATTATCACTCACCATTGATTTCCTGCATCATTCTTCAATGAGTGGGAGTAGTTGACAAGGTGAAGGGTCAACCTAAATCTCAACTTTCATTCATCAACAGGTGGTGTTTAACTTGATTTCATTTTTGTATTTTTTTAAAATTTCTTTGATATATATATATATATATATATATATATATATATATATTTCATTAAGGTTTATCTTATTCTGCTTATAATTAACTTGCTTTATTGAGCCCAATCAGGTCATTAAATGTGGCAACAAGTTATCGATGCTGAATAGGACTTCTCAAATGATTATCACGATCCTGAAAATTTTTAACAAATGTTTATTCTTTGGATAGAATAGATTAATTAATTACTTGTTCCATCGGTAGAAAATGGCTGTTGTATTAATTTAATCCTTTAAACTCTGACCTTGTCAATTTAATTCTTAACAGATGTTTTTCTAATATATATATTTTTTCTATTGTTAAATTCACGCTGACTCTTAATTCGATTTTAAAGGACAAAAAATGTTTGGGAATAAAATTAATGAAGAACTAAATTGATAATGTTACATTTTGAAAAAATAAATTGAGAAATTAATTAGTTATGTATTTCATAAATGAAAATAATAGTTTGCTCAAATTGATTAAGTTATATTGTTAGTTCACTTTCTGTAATATCTTTGCTATAATATAAAAGATACCATGGTATTATATGTCATTAAATTAAGGATGCACGTATTTGGTAATTTTGTAATATCATATGATATCCCCATAATATATTCTTCAGAGGCGAGTATGAAATTTTCTCCTAAAGTTGTCAATACTTTGATATCTTGAATAGCCCTTGTAAGGCTTCGATATTGATGTACTAAATATATGTACTAAATATAGGCATTAATATTCAAAAAAAATCAAAATATTAGGGTTAATTGAGATGCCAGAATATCATATGCCTACTGAATTTAATGGAGGTTCTATGAAATTCTCAAGAATTTAGTTTTTCCTTTAGTAGATTCACTTTTATTCTCATTCTAATTTTTAGCTAATAAAATAAAATTCTCAAAATATATCTAATTGTTTAAAAAATATATTAACCTCTTAAACTGTAGAACTCTATTTAAACATATCAAAAACGTACGTTTTGATCCAGATACTATCCATGCTTATTCTTCTTTATAATTAACTAATAATCAACATATTATTTATATATATATATATATATATATATATTATCTTGAAGATAATGATAATGATAATCTGCTCCACTTAATTCTTGTAGAGCAAACAATGTCGGACTGATCCACTAATCAAGCCCTACAATTATAATTGCATGCATGATAAAGAGCTAGCTAGTCTGTTTTGTTGCATTACATGCTCTGGCTATCTGGCATGGCAATCATCCACGAGTGAGGCTGTTTTTATTAAAATAAAAGATCTAATTAGAAATAAAATTTCAAATTTGGCTCGCTTAATTAAACTAATATAATTTGATATTCAAAATTGAAATAAGCTTTTATACCAATACATCAAACACGAATAATTCAGGAATAACTGGATTGTAAACTCTAGTGGCACTCAAAATTGATATCAGCGTTCATAATTATATTATCATATATAGCAGTAGAGGAAGAACAAATTAAAACGAAAACAGTCATGAGGTCATGTTGGAGTAAGCATGAAGTGTGGAAACAGACAAAAGATATAAAGGAGAGGTAGCACATGTGATGTGAAGACACAAAGTAGTGATGAGCTGTGACCTCTAATTCCCACATAAAAGAGATAGAGAGAGAGAAATCAGAAGAGGGATAAAACAAAGGCACATGAGTGAGTTAAAGGATGAACTTAATGAAGAAGAAGGAATACAAAAATGTGAGGCACAAGCTAGCTAGCTATATAGCTAGCTAAACTGACATGAGTTTTCTTTTATCTTTCTTTCCCTCTCTCTCTCTAGGAGTCACATTACTGAAAGAAGCTAGAAACTATAAGTGAAACAAAGAACATGAAAGTGAGAGTATGTATGAACTGAATGGGAATTTAGAAGATATGCCAGCAAAGCCCTGCTTTTTGGTGAAGGGTCCGTATGGCTTAGGTTTTTGGAGGAATCTATAATATCGTACTCTACAACTTGAATTGCCATAATTGTGATAGTCTTCATTTCTTTGAAATACTTTAAGTTCTTTAATTTTGCCAACAATAATATTCTCTTCACCTTACAATGCTCCAAATCTTGTTTGTACTAATGCAGACACATTAACTTATGGTGCGTGAATTAATGAAGGACCAAATTTAACTGTACGTTCAAATGTTCGTCATATAGTCTGCGTTTGTGTTCTAAAAGATATAATTTAAGGAAAGATAATTTTTAGGTATCTTAATTATTTCATTACAAAGTTATTTGTTTGGATTATAAGAAAGATAAAAATTTTAAATGTATAAAAGTATATATGTCAACAAAAGTAAATTTATTTCAAAGAATTAAAATATAATCAAACATAAGGAATTATATGATTACTCTTTTTATTCAAACAGTAAAATAATGCAAGGAATTTGGACTACAGTAATTCAAATTGTTTACATTTTAAATTTCATGAAATTTAAAATCTCACAATTTAAATGCAACCTAAGGTTTTGTCTGAAAATTGAGAGAGGGGAAAAGAATAGAAGGAATGTGAGGAAAATTAATGAAAAGTGATTTGTTGGACAGTACTCCCCCTTCTTATGTGGAGATGCTTTTTGCTTGCAATATATCAAATTAAAAGAACTAAAAAATATTTAAAAAATTATTTTTAAAATGTTAAAAGATTAATTGTTTTAATTTTTTTTATCATTATTCTCTCTTAATTATTAATTCTCAAATAAAAAATTTAATAAAACTTAAAGTATAAAACGTTGAATAGCAATTAAAACTGATGCAATATTGTCACTACAAAAAATGTAATATTCAATGACTTTAGTCGCAACTAAAGATCTAAAAGTTTCCACTAATTCTTATTAGCGACGATTGTATAGTCGCCACCAAGTCATTATTGAAAACCTTATGGGCGAAGCTTAATGGCAACTTTTGTTTGCCATTGAAAAATCTTCAACAACGACTAAAATTGTCACCAAATGGTGTATAAATTTGTCACTAAATTTAATACATTTGATGATCTTGAAAAGTAGTTACTTTTGCAACAACTCTAGTAACTACTAATAATCTCTTTTAGTGGCAATTAAAAATAATTGTAATTAAAGCTGTGTTTTTAGTGGCAAATTTAGTCACCACCAAAGAAGGAATTTGTGTTGGCTTTGGTTGCCATTAGCTATGTATTGACATGAAATGGTGTATAAATTTGTCACTTAAGTTTATTACATTTGATGATCTTGAAAAGTAGCTACTTTTGCAACAACTTTAGTCCCTACTAATAACCTCTTTCCGTGGCAATTAAAGATAATTGTAACTAAAGCTGTGTTTTTAATGGCAAATTTAGTCACCACCAAATAAGGAATTTGTGTTGCTAATAGCTTCTAACAACGACTTTGGTTGCCACTAGCTATGTATTGACATGAAATGTTAGCTTTTTCAGCAGCCACTAAAAGTATTCTTTGGTGACAATATCAAAAGTTGCCACTAAAAGCTTTTTTTTTTTTTTTTTTTGATATTGTATTAAAACTATTCTATAATTTTGTGTCAAAAGACCAATATCAATATGTGAAACCTGAAGAAATATATAGATATGTTGCTCTAACATGAATTGTATTCACATACAACACATAATGCTCTAACATGAAACATACTCACATACAAAATATATTGCTCTAACAAGAGTACATTACAAATGATTTATTATAGGGATTATGCTAATTTGCAACACTTAAATATCCATTAATATATACAAAACAAATATTCCCATTCTTCTCTCTTAGGTCTCATTTGTCCTTGCATCAGTACTTGGATCATTTGCAGCATTGGTTAACATTTGTCTCTGAAAGTAGGAAATTCATACAAGATTCAATATTTAAGATTTGAAACAATATATTGGCAAAAAACATTGTAAACAATATATGATAGTTAATGAAACCTACAAGCACAAGTTTAAAAGTGAAGTAATAACAACATATGATGTAATAATATGCAAAAGTAAATAATTTATGAAAGATTTAGGATTGAAACAAACAATCACAAAATCATCAAAATTATGTGTGCATTTGTTAATGCAATCATGTATTCACCAAAATCATTAATTGAATAAGAAACACATAATTCAAGTTTGTCAAAATATTACCAAGCCAAAAGAAGTATTGATGATGCAGTTATACTTCATTCAAAGGTTAAAAAGAATGAAGTGAAAATATAAACTTATGAATCAATTTCTTTTATGTAATATGATAGCCAATAACAATATATGGTGTAATAACAAGCCAAAGTGAAAATTTTAGTGTAAGATTTAAGATTGAAATCCACAACCATGAAACCATTTAATATTATGTGTGCATTTTTCAATTCAATCATTTCTTCACCAAAAACTTCATTTGAATAAAAACAAACCATTTTGGACTAAATATTATCAAGCCAATTGAGTTGAATGAGTTAGTTGGTATTCTTACCTTCAAAAGTTAGAAAACATATAAACTCATACCCCAATTCATTTCATGAAATATGAAATCCAATGTGCACTAAATAACATTAATATTAGATGTATTACCAAGAATAAAATTACATAAGATTGTATGCACACTTTTCAATTTATTTCTCTCTTCACCACGATTGTCAATTGATTAAGAAATACAACATTGAAGTTGATCAAATATTATACCATCGAATTTGGGACTCATAAACAAACAAATCAAGACATGATGTTTTTATTTATTTTGTCATTAGTTCCAACCACTTAAACCAAGTATCACCACCTCAATCTAAAATACTAACATACAATGATAAGAAAAAAAAAATTTGAAAAGTAAGCAACACAAGCCTTGAAGAGGGAAATATCTTAAAGTCCATATTTAGTCAATATTGAATTATAAGTATAATCATGAAATATCATTATTATGCAAAAGTGAAAAAATGCCAAAAATCCAACAACAATTAATATTAATATCTTATAATTAGTAGTCTAATTCCAAAATATATTAAGTAATATTAACTAATAGTTGTGTAAGAAAAAAAAAAACCTTTTGGATAAAGGCCATCAAAGAAGCTAGTTGTTCTCAAAGCCATTGCTCCATCATTTCTTCCATCCTTGCACGTTCTACTTTAAACATTTTTCAAACTCATCCTCCAATTGTTGCCGCATACTATCCATCAATGAAGCATCATCAACTTGAGTAATATTGCTCTTTCGTGTAGCCTTTGCTCCATACCCTTTCCCTCTAACATATCCAGTTCTCTCACCAAGAATGGTTGCTAAAATTTGATCAGAAGTTAACCTACTCTCACTTCCTTAAGTATGTTGTTGCATCATCACCTCTTGGATACGGACCTACAAATAAAACATCAATTTAGTGTAACAAATTGTAAAACGTATGTTAACTTATTATAGACATTAAGCAATTGTGATTATGGATGCATGGATTTCCTTTGATTGTGAATCTGACCACACCACTTCTCCTTCCTTGGTCTTTCGAGTATGTTGCAATTCCCACACTAGATCAGGTGGTGCCGTCTCCCCAAATATAGGGTTTCTCTATGATATAGTTTCACATGAAGGATACACGTAATTAAAGAAAGGTGAAAATATAGAAAAAACAATAATAATGTAAAGGAAGATGCATTCTCACCGCTGACTCTTTAACTTTTGCAAATGATTTAGGACCGAAAGTATGCATTGTTGTTTGATTTTGCCTATTTGACTTATTTCTTTCACTTTTATTCTGTAAGAAAGTCGATATTCATTAAAGCAACTATGATTCAAAGAGCAATTCCTATAAATATTTGATTAGCAACATACTTTGAACTGGTCAAATGCAAAGTGCTTTACAAGTCATTGCCAATCTTCAGGATCAACACTTTCAGGTTGGTTGACTAGTCTCTTGTCATCAATGCTATATAACTCGTACTTAGTATGTAATTTAGTCTTCCAATTTTTGAAAGTGTTTTGCATAATTTACATAACAACATTTTGGAATTCTCTCTCTTTTCTCCTGTTAACGGGTTCAAACTTTTCCTAAACCATAAATAAATGCATGGATTGATTTTTAATCTAAATAAAAATAAACTAATGTGACTTATGCATATATGTAACTCATTACCTTTAACTTCAACCATATCCCTTCACCATGTTTAGCAATAATATCTTTTGAAGCACAATCTTTGAATGATACAGTTGTTTTCACAACTAATCCACAATAATTTGCAAGATCTCTAGCCCCAGGTCCCACAGCTCTGCTAATATGATTAAGAATGTGAACTTTGATTTTGCCACCAAACTTTGTCTTAAGGTCAACTTGTACAGATTTATAAATTTCTCTTACCTTCCTTGTGACATTGTAGGACGTTGTGATCCATGAAAAAAATAATTAGATTTTGAACATAGTATATAAATTTTATTTGTATTACATAATATGCATGAAAATATACCTACACTTTATGGTTTGTGTGCGAAGAATCTTCATATTGTCCATCAATAGCATGTAATAGAGGTTGTGGAGAAATTTCAACTTGTGACTAAGAGGGTGGGAGTTTTGGATCAACTTGAGGTGTATGTGGTGGTGCTAAGAAGCGTAAACTTGATGTTACTTTATCAGTACTATTAGGTTTACCTTGTCTAATGGTGCGACCTCTTCCCCTTCTTCTGCTTCCAAATTCTATCATTTCTTGAAACATTGCATACTAAATACAAGTAACAATATTAATGTAAACATATATGAAGGACTTGAATGTAAAATTACTATATCATCTTGTAAGAAATGTGGTATTCACTATGCAATTACAATGATACATGAATGACTTATAAAATACCATGATGTAACAATCTATCTAGTTAATTCTAGTTAGTCTTCTTTGTCACTGTCATCTCTTTCATCATCTTCAGAGTCTCCTTTGTCATTGCAAGATGTTTGACCATCTTCAGTATTACTATCATATATTGTGCAATCATCAAATATATCCCCTTCCACATTGTCCTTATTGAGTTTTCTACTAGGTGTGTCAAAATATGTAATTTGAAATAAATAATAACTGATTAAAAGGCAAATGTGTGTAAAAATATCTAATTTGAAACAAATAATAACTTACTAAAAGACAAGTACAAAGAGAATCATATTATAATAAAGTTGAAAATAAGGATTCAAGGTTTTCATAAGTGGTTAGAAGGGCAAGCACATGGAACTATCTAAAAAATCTCACCGAGGGCATGTTGAAAAAGTAGAAAATGTACTATCATAGCACAGAGACATATATGGGTCACCAGTCATCATCCTGAAAGAAAATGCAAAATATCACAAATCAATAGTAAAATATCAAAAGGTATTTTGGTAGATATATTCAGAAGTGCAAAATTTTGAAGCTCAATAAACAAATCAATGGCTATAGGATACAATAATTTAACAATATATGCACAAAGTTCAATACTTGGCAGTAAAATGCAGAAACTAAATCTCAAAAATCAGAAAACAAAAATAAAATAAATACCTAAAATGTGCTTCTTGTTATGGTGGCTTGGAGGAAGAGACTTAAACTTTTCCATTGTGACTTGAGTGGGTATGGGAGAGAGGCATGGCTGACGAAGAGAAATAGTAGATTTTCGAACAGAAAGGTGAAAGGGAAAAGCAGAAAGGCGCCAGTTTCAATATGGAAAGTCTGATAAGATGTGGCAAATATAAAATATTAAGAGGGAAAACTTTTGGTCAGCAAAAACTTAGGAGAAGCAAAAGGGAACTGCCAAAACATTAATTACTAAAATTTTGAGATTTGAAAAGACAACAAACATTTATACAACTACCAAATGAGCATAAATATTTTCAAATTACCAAGTGATTATTTATATTTTAAATATTGAGAATTTTGATATAATTTTGACAATTTATTATTTATATATGAGTTTTAATTTTTAACCATTTTACAAAGATTTTCCTTTCCAAAAATTTTATATATTAATATAGACATTAGACATTGCATATTTTATATTTAATTTTTAATTATCAATTATATGAATGATATATTTTTTAAATATTGGGATACGTATATCTAACTATTATTTATAGCTTAACTTTATATGATTGATTTATCAAATTAATAAATTGACAAATTGTATTTCCATTAAAAATATAACTAAATCATAACAACTGTTCCTGATTGTTTAAACCAAATAATTATCAAGGAAGATCATATAGGATAAGGAAAAAAGATAACTTTTTTAGACTTTGGAGACAAGCCTCATTGAAAGACTTTCTTCCCTTGTAAGCAAATAGGAGGCATGATGGGAAAGTGAAATGTTGGGCAGATCAGTACGTTTTGGAGAGTGTGTCATGAGAGCCAAGTGAAGGGAAGTGAAGTGAAATGATAGATAAATGAACTTTCTGAGGCGAGGCTAGCTAATCTATGGTGTGTAATGAGTACTTCTCTATTTAGAATTAATAAAACTTAAATTTGTATTAACAGTGTAGTTTTGTTTTCTTTTAGTTGAAGATGGAAAGGATATAAATTTTAAAAATACTTATTTTGTTTTAACTATTCTAAATATTTGGATTCTACTTATTATTGATTAGGCTAGATTGGTGATTCACACAAAATATTTAAAGGATAATAATTTCTTAGTGACACCAAAAAGACGTAGATTAATTGTTGGGTAACAATGGAATGCTTTTCATTAATCCTTTTAATAATATAATTATGATAATATTAAAAAATAAATTTTATACTTTCAGAAATAAATAAATAAATTTTATGAAAGTGATGTCAAATTGAAAATAAATTCAAACAATAAAATTATGAAAATTGCTCACTTAAATATGAATGTATGAAAAACTTCAAGATAAATTTGGCAAATATTTAAGAGGGAAATTTTGGATAATTATTATAATATCTGTCTTTTAAGAAGCATTGTTATCTTAATTATCTGTGAGATTGATATTATGAATATTGGAGGAAAAAACAAGTGTTAGAAAGGATAAGTTTTAAAACTTTACTTATTAAAAAGAGATAAATAAGATATGCATTTAACTTTATAAAATATAAATTCAAACAAAATTAATTCATATTAAATTATTTCAAATATTATGATAATCAATGCCCACAATGAAGGAGAGACGGCTGAATAATTACATCAAATTTTTTTAGTTATTAAAATTAATGTGAAGATTAAAAACTATGGCTTTGATGAAATTTATTATTTTAATTTATTATAAGAATTATTGTACGTTTTATAAAGTATATTTAACTATATATTTTATATAATTATATTTTCCAATTTTGTAATTACTTATTTAATAATTTATTATATTCACGAATTTAGAAGGGTAGTAAATAATAATAGAATAATTATATAATAAATTATTAAATGACATATAGTGTCAATAATAAAAATATAAATATATCCCACTTAAGTATTTATGAAATAATTAATATTTGTAAGTAAAGAACTTTTACAATTAAGATTTCATTTGTATATTTGTGATGGATGCTACGTCTCTATCAACCTTTGAGCTAGAGATATCATTTAAAATAATATAAAAATAGAAGAGGAATTAAATTTATTTTTTTAATAAACAGTTAAATTAATTTTTTATAGTTATTAGAATTTAATAGATAATAGTAAACTTTGGGTATTGTGAACGTATGTGTCAACTTAAATGGAATGATTAAAAGAAAATTAGATAAGTTTTAATATTTCACTAATTCAAATGGGATGAATAACATATGCTTTCAACCTTTTAGAGCGCATATCAACACCTTTTATAAATTGATATATGTGAAGATGAATGAATAAATATAGAAGTCTATATAAGATATTGTATTTTGGTTCATTTTATTTTATTAAAAGATAGTCGTTAATAATTTGGTTTTATGAAAAGGAATTTCTGTACATATAATGTAAAAAAAAAAAAAAAAAAAAACCCTATATAAGAATTATGTCTTCAAATTGTAATAAAATAATAAATATTGAGAGTATAGCAAGAATAGTTTAATGATAAAACTCTTCACGCTCATTAAAGTAGTCTCACACTTAAATTATGAATTAAAATGTAATAGTTAGTCAAATAATACTAATAATAATAAAGACTAAGTTTATAGTCTTAAAAAGAAAAAGTTTGTTCTTGAATGGTCAGAGATTTGAACCAATGACCCTATGAGAACTTAGAATTAGTAAAGCCAATGTTGCTACTAACTGAATATTATATTTTTTAAAGAATCTCTATTCTAATTTTTCTTATCTTATTAAGGAACTTTAGTTCTACCCCACTATTTTCCTACACTTTCCCTTGTTCAGAAGCCATTATATTATTATTATTATTATTTTGATCTAATTGACTCATATTAAAAATTTATAATTTCCTAGGGTGCCACACCTATAATCAGATGATGCATTGTCTCATGATCATTCTTAGTAATTTTCTTAATAATTTCTTTAAACCTTAGGTAGATGGTTGTTATTTCTAATCATATTATAGCAGTTAGTATTTGAGAAACTATTTCTCAGTTAAATATAATTGGTTAATTAGTACAAATCACATAAAATCAATTTTAGTGAGATGGGGAAAATAAAAACAAGTGTGAAATGAGATATACAATTTTATATATCAAAATTTGATATAAATATGAATTCATTAAAGACTTTTCAATTATTTCATATTTTAAAATTTTTTATTAAAAACTGAATAATGTAATGTTAAATGGTAAAAATAACAAATTTAAAAGGCCTTAATTTTTTCTTTTACAATTTACAATGATGGACTCTTCATTTCCATATGATTATTCGCATTTAATACACATACGTCACAACACCTTGGGGCAGCTTATAAGAGATTACGTCATTATCATTGAGGACAATAATAATTTTGAGAGCAAGCAAGAATAAGTATGTGCATCAATGGATAAGGAAATTCCAAGATATTGTGTATGAAGGTCATAGTTAAGCAAATGGATTAGTCAAAATGGTGAATTATACCCTCATCAATAAAATATACTTCTTATGCTTTTATTAGAGCACATGATACAAATATATACATACATGCATACATATATACATAAATACATACACAAATTTATATGTATTAAAATTGGATCTTGAACCAAATTGAATTTCATGTCCAACGGACCCATGTACATTATTAACCTAAGGTTACCTAAATTTAATCAAGACTTAATTGATGAAAAGAAAAATAATAAAATAAAATTGAAGATAACACTTTATCATAGTATAATATATGCTTGTGAGTGTATATTTGCTTAATTTATTAGCAAAACTGAAATTTTAATGACATAATATTTAAATCATCTAATGACTTAAACTTTTTGTCTGGTACAGTTTGAGGCATTTCAATTATATAATTAAATGAATATCATTGTTTTTTATTTGCATTACAAGTTATATTATGTGTAAACACGTGCACACGTTCTAATTTCAAAATTTTTATGTTATATTTTATTCTCTAAAATTGAAAAATATTATTTGTTATGACCCTAATTTATTCCAAACTATATTTGATAATTAAGTTTTATATTCTTCACCACTCAAAGAGATATTGAGTTTAAATTCACATATATATTGAGAATAAATTTCTAATAAAATAAGTAGATATTTAAAAAATACACCTTTTATCTAATTCAATATAGTTAAAATATATTATTATTCAATAATTAAGTTTTATATTCATTACTATGCACATTTTTCCTATATTCATTTTTTTATGCCAAAATATTGGAACTAAATTTGTAATTATATAATACATAAATATAATATCAAAATTAAAAACAATACAAATAAATTTTTCTAATAATAGAAATAATTTAGCAATGATCACTTATTAAAAATTAAACTTTTAATGGTTATTTACAATTGGTCACTGCTAATTATCAAAAAATTTTAGTGGTAACTTTCAATAATTGTTGCTATAAGTCAAACTATCAATGGTAACAATTAAATATTGTCACTAAATGTCACACTTTTAGTGGCAACTACAAATGAATGCCATTGAAAGTCAAAAATTTTTGAAAATGACTTTCAAAAGTTGCCATCAAATATCATTTTGACAGTGATTAATAGTTGTCACTAAAATCTAACTTAAGGTGGTGACTTTCATAGTTGCCATTAGAAATCAAATTTCTAGTGACAACTCTGTATAATCGTGATTAAAAGTAAAAAACTTTTGGTAATGATTTTTTATCATTGTTGTTGAATATGTGATTTTATGTGACAAATTTTGAAATTATTGTTAAATTAATACTTTCAATATCAAATGTATAAGTTTACCACATAAAATCAAGAATTTATGGTGGTGATTTTCAATAATCCCACTAAAAGTCAGACTTTAGATGGCCACTTTCATAGTTGTCACCAAAAGTCAGATTTCCAACAGCAATTGCCAAATGTTTGCTAAATATCAAAGTTTTGGTGACGACTTTATAAGTCGCTACTAAAAATCATCACCAAAAATGTCTTTTTATTTTTATTTTTTATAGTGATACAAATATAAACATATACTTTATTAATAGAAAATGGAATATAACCTAACAAAATTGTTCCTTCATCAAACTGGGCAAAGCTAAATTACGTCCTGAAAAATGATTTCCTTATGCTTATTGTTAAAATGTAGCTATCAAAGCATTCTATAGTTAGAACAATAAATAACAACAAAAAAACAACATCAAGTGTGGTTTGACTTGTTGCCATGTCGTATATATTTTATTGTTAAAAAAAGCTTTTATTTATTTTCTTTCTCAAGTCAGCCACAGAAAGTTTGAGAGGGTATGGTGAATTCACACTCTGTGCCTTACACGCCAAAGATTCATGATGAATTGGTTTACTTCGCCAACCTCTGTCTCTATTATTAACTTCATTAACCGATTAAGGTTTACTTTAGACATTGCGTAGGAAATCACTAATTAAAGGAGTTAAAATTCATTAATCTTTTTTTAAATAGGTTGACTTTGTTATTGGGGGTTAAAGTTTTTAAATTATTGATGTTAATTGCAGGAGATATTTTTACAAACTTGGTTGTAATGAACTAAAGTTTGATTGATGTGATAGATTCTTGGTATTGATATGAATCATTCACTGTTTGCCCATGCTTAGTGAAAAGTCAACAAATATATAACAGTTAAACACAAGTCAATGATATAATTTTGAAGTTTGACTAATGGTGTGAAACCTTCCGGATCATATTCAATCGTATACAATGACATCCTTTGACTTTAATTTAACAATTAGGGTTTTGAGGATTTTAAAACAACTAGGTTTTTTTTTTTTAAAAAAAAAAAATCGTTGGGCTATCATAAAAATGATGAACTTAAGATTACACATTGATTTTTGTTTTTTTGGCATGACATTACGAATGATTAAAGTCAAGACCCCTGCAAGCTATTTACAACTCTTACCCTTTGATTACGTATTAACTAATTAAATATGAAATTTCAATCATCAAAATTAAGCAAACGGAAATTGCATATATATCTTTTAAACATTAAACTAAGTAATATCACGTTTTCATTAAATGAGGTAAAATTGCATATACCCGTTTTAGATTAAAATGGAAAATAATTTCTTTTAGCCATTATGCATAATATTTGAATAGTCTTTTTTCTTCTCCATCCTAACACAGAAAATTGAATATTTACAAATCATTCAAACTCCTTGTTACTAACAAGTTTCAAAACTCCACTTATAGGCCAAAATTGGAGTTCATTAATTGAAGTTCAAATGGGAAAACAACTCAACCAGGCAAAGTTTGAATTCACCATATATATTTTGAGAAAGCAATATGTACAAAGGAAAGGACTGAATTAAAAAAGTGTTTTCAACCGAAATAGAATTTTATTCTATAAACTACTGCATTTGGAACCTTTATTTGCTTCAGCTTAATTAGTTTCGTTCTTTGGAGAATCATATCCCTTATTCACAAATTGCACAAAAAAGAAGAAGAAGAAAAAAAAGCAAGTGTTAGCTGATTCGTAAAGGGCTGAGTACCCTTTGCGAACTAGCTGAGAGGAATTCTGGCTCCAACATAACATAATATAGTGATGATGATGATATTGAAGCTTATTCTCTGAACTTGGCTTATCTTGCTAGTTTATTATACGCATATTCTCTTGATTTTATTTATTATTATAACTTTGCTGCTTACTCACCCACCAAAATATATTCTTAGAATAAAAAATCCTCAAACCCAATCACTTGCCTTTCCCACTAAACCAACTAAGATTTCCACTTGCTTCATTTCGCAGCCTAAGGCTTCTTTGTCTACTTTAGAAAAGTTGGCTCCCCTAAAAGACGAAGGGGTTTTGGATATAATTTTTTATATGACTAAGAATGAGCTTATAATGATTCATCTAATTATATTTAATTTATATAACTTAGATATAGATACATGGTTTTCATGTTCTAGTAAGATCCACTAATTAATTTAATACTTTAGTGACCTAGTTTAATTTAATTATTGCAAACCATTATGCTCTTATAGGGTTGAATTTGAATGGCCACACCATTATGATTAATTATATAATTAAAACATCAAAACTTTTAATTAATAAATTAACGTGTAACATATTATCAAGTAACCGTACATGTCAAAGTGTCCGCCATTCTTAATGCTGCTGTCTCAATCCCCTTTATCCTTACCAACCCTCTCCAAACAACGTCACCCACACAAGGCAATTATTTTAATTTATTGTATTTTATATATCTCTATTTACTCTGATAAGGTTTTGAACCTTACTTATTGCAATATTTATCGGACTTTAAATTAATTAGCTCTTTATAAAATTAATACAAGGCAAGTTTTGCAATTCGGACATCATAATTCAAAAAAACAAAAAAGGAAAATCATATTCATAAATTGACCCCATGATCAAGTAAAATTTAGATATATATTTCCCTTAATAAAGTATGATTTTAGGAAAAGAAATATGAATTTGACGCATGTGTGCCTTATGTGAATGTCTCTCTTTTCATTGACTTTGGTTGAAATTCTTTGATTTGAAAAATTGAATGTGGGATTTCAACAAAGAGGGAAGCTAGGTAGGAGGATGATGAGGATGATTATGATGGTAATGACGAAAAGAAAAAGAAATAAAAATATATAAAGAATTTGACTAAACCAAAGCCTAGTGGCCGGTGTGTGTCGATATTCACCGAAAATATGAGGTCTTTCTTTCTTGTTCATCATGTGGTGGGGTAGGGTTGACAAGAGGATCTTGACCCTCTTTGATGAAACATTCCTTGGAGTCATTATTTGGCCCCCACTTATATCACAAAATCTTACAATATTTCAAGGACATTTCACTTGTTTCTTCGTTTGCTTGTCCTCTTCTACCGGGTGTAGTTTAATCTTCTTCTTCTTTCTCTATCTTCTCATAAAAACCTTTTCTTTCTTTATAATTTTATCTCCAGCTGTGTGCTGTTTATACAAGAATATCCTTAATTAATTAATTAATTTCAAGAAGACTTTGAGCAGACCTATATATATGTAAGACAGCACATATCTTTCTATAACACGGTGTTTCATCATTATCACCATTTCCTGTTTGTTTACAAGTAATTCAAATAATTAATAGCAATTTGACATGTCAAGGGTGTGAATTTAGGACAAACTTTACATACAACTTAAGTATTGAATCTTTTTTTATGAAAATTTTTAATGATATTTGCAAGTTTTTTTTTTTTTTGGGGTTGGGGGGGGGGGGGGGGTGAAGGGAATCAATTATGTTGTGTTGAGGTCTAAAAGAAATCATGAGTCAACATATTATATATTTTTGTTACAAATTTTGATAACAAACTCCTACAAATTTACAGGGAATTTTGTCCCTAATTATATCAAATTATTTTTATATTAAAGTTTCTTGACTTGTTAAAACATAGGCATTTAATGGAAGATTAAGTTTTGTTCAAATTCATATTATGTATTTTTTTATTTTAAAAAATAACATAAAAGGATTGATAAATTACTTAAAAGTTATCAGTAAGAATAATGCTAGTGACATATATGTCTAAAGTTTATATATAAAAGAAAAAGGCACATAAAGATCCTATATATTCAATTAACTTTGATCGCCAAATTAAATCTCCCTGAGAAGGATTAACCATTAAGCAAAATTACTGGTTAAATAGAACATTTGAACCTTTACACACCTGAATCCAAAAGACTAGTTGATCCTTTCAACCAAACCAACCTGCTTTGGCAACTTGTATTGATTTCAAATAACGCTTAAGTTAAACCTAAATTAAATATATAACATAATAAAGTCTTTTAGTTTAAGTATTACCACGTTCAACATTAATTCAGAGAAATTATGAGTTGAGCGAAGTGAAAGCATTGGGTTCAACTAATCGTAATTCATTTACAAATTGTTTTCACATTTTTTTGTCATAAAAAATATTGCTTAATTAATTACCATGTAAATTACTGTATCAGTCAAGACAGAAAATTTCGACAAGTTGTTGTTGAAACTAACTCTTAAGGCTTCACATAGACGGATTTAAATCTTGATTTTAAGGAAGTAAAAGTTTTTAAATTAAATATTTAAATAAAAAAAGGCAAAATTTCAAAATCCAATAGAATGAACTTTTATAAATTAAAATATCAAATAAAAAATATAAGATAAAATTAAATATAAAAATTAAAATTTTAGAAATCTAAAAGACAACCGCTCTCCATGCCCTCCTTGAATTCAATCCTAAGCGCTTATCTCCAATTTTTTGTTAGGTTAAATTCATATCCATATATTATTAAATATTCAATTTTTTCCTTGCATCTAATTTAAAGAAAAAACTTCCAAATATTCAATATATATATATATATATATATATATGCATAAAAAACTAAACAATATAATTATAATACAACATCATAAGATCTTAAACCAAAAAAGCACTGCATACAATTGCTAAATATTGTAAAAGTTCCAAAATAAGTTGCATCCTAGATGTGCAATTCAAATTCACCTAATTTCATTGCCCAACAACTATTTATGAAACTAGCAATAAATTCACACTTTAGACATTCAAACTCGCAGAGTTTTCAAGATAAACAAATTTTAAAAATCTATCCTTCAAATTCCATATATATTCGTTTTACTATTTAGTATTAGTAATTAAATTTGATAAACATAATTTTTTTATTTTACAAATTTCTAACATGTCATTCTTTTCTAAAGAAACAAAATAATCATGACTTTAATTAGAATGTCAGATGGTAGAAGATATATATTCCTAGGAGAAGGAATTGGAGAACAAGATCATTTTAGCATCATTATGTCATTAAAAGATTGAGATATAAATTGATTTAGTGAATCCCAGCCAATGAAATTCTGCCACGTCGGCCAGTTTTAAGCCAACAAGTGCACAGCATGACCTCACATTTACATCATCAAAAGAAAAAAAAAAGAGAAAGAAAAAAAATTAAAGGTTGGTGAGCATCTTTACTCATTTAAGTATGAAAAGCTTTGGATGAAGCAGAGAAAGGGAAGGGCTATAGGGACCCTTAAGTTATAAGGTCATGATGGCAATGTGAAGAGGACCACACAGTGGACCTACCCTTTACATTCGTTTCCTCACTTGTCATTATTAGGGTATAGGCCAAGGCTAACCTCATTTTTATTCAAACAAGCTCCTACTACAGCTGGTTTCATTTCAAATTCAATAATAATTAAAAATAAAATGGGTCTTTTTCATATCCTATTTATTTTTTCTTTGGGTAATGTTGGAAATAAAATAATTTAGACCAAAATGAAAGATAGGCTAGGGTATGAGTGTAATCATTCTAAGTGATATTCTTTTCTTCTTTCTTTTTTTAGTGAACAAAATAGTAGTAATAATAATAATGTAAATAAGTTATTCTAACATTACCCATCAAATTACATACATGAGAGATTTTTTATTAAGTTTATGTTGAACTTGAATTTCTTACAATCCCTTTAACAGAACAGTATATGGTTGGATTGTACAGTTATTTTAGTTAAGATGTTAAATTAAATCTTAAAGACTGTGTATGGTTATCAAAATTAATTTAAATTGTTAAATCATATATTTCTTTTAATATTAACTGTTAGATTCATATATCTTTCTTTAAATGCACTATATCCAAATTAGTTTATGCCACACCTGTCAATTTTCACAAAATGAACTTACTGATTTATGAACAGAGATTCACCTAATTAAATGGTAGGAGACTTTTTTTAAAAAAAAATTAAAGGAAATTGAATTAGCGTGACATAAATTAATATAGTTCTTATTGATTTTCTTCGGCCAATTAAACCCACACTCTTTTGCTCGATTCCATTTTCATGTCTCTATTTGGAGAGTTTTATGTTTCAGGTGAATGCCCACTTACAAGGCCGTTGGGGATATTACCCATTATACTAGGCCCAAGCTTGTACTTTGTTAGCCTTGGAATGACAGAAAAAAAAAAAAAAATTCTTTCCGTTGTAATGAAGCGAAATGGCTAATTTCAAATTATAATTGTAATATCAAAGCTTGTAATCTTGCTTCATCTCAATAGTTTTAGGGCAATTTTATTTGAAGAAAGTTTTGATATTAATATGATTTGCCTATAAAGTATTGATACCAATATTAATATTGTTATTTTTCCAAATGGTGCTGCTACATTTTCTTACATGTAAAAATTTTAATCAGAAAGGAAAAAAAAACTTTTTTAATAACGTAGAATGCTATAACGAAAATGCATGTAAAATAAAATAAAACTACAAATACTAACAAGTTCTTTCATTGTCAAAAAAAAAAAAAAACAAGTGATTTCGATGGATGAACTAAACTCCAGTTATGGAATCAAACTTTGCATCTGCAAGCATGTGATGATCACTTGCAAAAGCATTTTCTAATATTCTATTTAATAGTGGTGGTACTTTTGAAATTTACCTTAATAAACGTTGTTATAAGATGTGTTATTAATTAGAGTAAAACATTATTTTTGTTCCTTATTTATAAGTCCATTATCAATTTTTGCTCATATATTATTATACTTTATATATCGGCATGAGATATTATGATATAAAACATTATGATGTCACGATATACATTGATATCTTATATCATAGTAATATAGTATACAAATGTTTCATTGTATATATTAATCAATCTTTCTTACTTCAAAAAATTTCAAATAGATCCTTTTAAGTTTAAATAAATTATATGTTTAAAATTTATACCTTCTTTTACTATTAATGAAAGAAACTATAATTTTAAGAAATTGAAAATTCATATCTGATTGATTTTGTCTACTTCACGTTATAAAAAAAAAAAAACAATGTAATAATTTTAGATAATTAATCTAATATAATTTACATGCTTCTTACCTACAAAGCAGCTTAACTAATTATGGAACTTCTTCAAAGGAAAGAGAAATCAAAAGCCAAGTTGAGTTCTTGTATCACTATGAATAAATCTTGTGAACACAAAGAGCTAGATAGTCTTGGCTTATTTGTTAATATCAGAATCATAGTTGTCAAACTCGCGAGTTTATTATTCGAGTTTACGAGTTTACGATTGTACATAAAGAAAACGAGTCAACTCGTTGTAAACTCGAAGTTAGTACAAAGTCGGTTAAACTTGTGAATTAAATTATCGAGTCTACTGAGTTTACAATTTTAACGTGTCAACTAACATGTAAATCAGCAACATAATAATTTAAACTCAAAACTAAATATAATATAGACAAGCTTCTTTTTTATGAAGCTTTTACAATTTATTTTATTATAAGTTTGAATATGCATAAAAAATAATAAAATTAGATTTAATATGTACTTGTTAAATAAAATAAAATAAATATTATTTAATTAGTTATATTGAATAATTATTTATGTATGTTCATATTAAAATATTCATATTAAGTATTACAAATTATGAAATATAAATAACTTTTGTTTGATTAAGTATAATTTGAATTACATTTGAATAATTTTTTAATGTATATAGTATTTAAACTATAAAATTACATATTTTGATAATTATTTATTAATTTAGACAAACTTTTACGAGTTTATCTGAATTCGCAAGTTTAACAAGCTTAATTACAATATATTTGATAAAATTGACAGAGCCTTAGTATCCTGAAAATCTATGCTTCTGTTACAAATAGGAAGTCTTACTGTGATCAAATCAGTTTTAAACTCAACGTTGGTGTATGACCAATGGTGTTTTGAACTTCCTAAGAGTTATTGTAGAATTATTGATGCAAGAATTGTTAATTTTTTTTTGGAGATTTAAAAATCAAAAGCCACAAATTCATGTGGTAAGTTGGAGCAACATTAGTCAAACTAAATGGTCTGGAGCTCTGGGAGTTAGGAAGACTCATGACTTTAATAGACCATTATTAGCTAAGCAAGTATCGGGCATGCTTAATTTTAAAAATGCTATTTTTCTTTCAAAGCAGTTCATCAGAAGTAGTACGATATGAATTGGTCTTATGTGGTTTTCAAGGGCTACTCCTGCGTCCTGGAGGTGGAAGAGCATTATCTCGCAAAAAAGTATTATTACTTCCAAACTTAGATGGAAGATAATTTCCGATGAAGCTATTCCAATTAACCACCGCTTATTGTCGCATATGCAATCAGGTAGGAGTTATGTTGTTGGTGGAGTATCTGACCTTATTTTGTATAATCAGCAAAGATGGGATTTTCAGTGGTTATCTATACTTTACTTTGCAAATGATGTACTTCAGATTGCTTCAGAATCGTTTTCCGTGACAGGAATGCCTAATTCATTTAGTCTGGTGGGGAAGCAACAATAGTACTTATATAGTTAAGGAGGGTTATAAACTTATTATTCACATGGATAATAGATTACGAGAGAACAATCCCTTTTCCAAATGGGAGAAGCTTTGGAAAATCAGGCTTCCAGAGAAGGTTTTGCTGTTCATATATATGGCAACTGCCACTTGGTGAATTGTTAATCAAACATCATGTTCCTACGGATTCAGTTTGCTACTAATGCGGTGCCACAAAAATGAATCTATTCAGCATTTAATTATTTTTTCTTTACCCCTTTGCCAGATGCCTTTAGTTTGCTTCTTCGTGAGGGTTAAGGGTTGATCAATTTAACACACAGAATATAGCTGAATGGCTTCAAGCATGGCTCTCCATGGGAGAGAAGAATCTTGATAAAGTAGAAGACATCACTAAGTAAATCTTTATCATCCCTTTTGTTATTTGGAAAGTTAGGAATCAAGTGTTACATGACAAAAAGGTTCCACATCCTTCAAAAGCCATTGCACAAGTTCGACATATAACAAGAAGTGTTGACACAGCCTATTCCAATTCATAATTGAAGTGGATGAGTCTGAAGGCAGAAGAGGAAGGCACAGGATTCTTACAATGATTTCTCTTGATGGTGTGATGATTAGAAGTTAAAATTGGTTTTCTGATTCTTAGTGAAGGTCCCTTGTGTTGCTTCAAGCAATTAGAAGCATCCTCGTCTAGATCCTCAATGAGGATATTGAACCTCACCCTTGTCAGAAAAGAATGCAAATCTTTTGTATGAATCAGTCTGCTTATCAGACCATCAACTTAAGCTATAAGCGAAACTCCAAGTTCAATGTGATAGGCAAAGATATTCAGTTTCTGTTTTGTAATTTTGCTGAGGTCAAAGAAGGACTGATCGATGTGGTGACCATGAATTTTTGGAGTGTTGCTTTATCGGAGAGAAATGCCTTAGCTTAAATCCTCTATCTTTTGTTGATTATGACAAAAAAATCATGAAAAAGATAAGGATCAAAATAATAACTATAAAAAAAAAAAAAATACACCAAACATCGCCATCTAATTTTAACCTCCAAGATTTCATGTGAGATGACAGAATAAAAATTACAATGTATCTTATGCTTCCTTAAACTTTATTGACATGTTAAAATCTTAAGTTTCCAACAAATATTCTCATGCTCTTCCAATTTGTAAATATTTAATTTAAAAAAATTATATTTTTAATATTGAATAATCGACCATAATTTTTATAAAATATTTCGTTAATTAATATATAGTTTGTGATAAAATTCTATTACATGATTATCAAAAAAATTATAGTGACTATTTAAAATAATAAAAATGATATATATGCCATCGCTTTCAAGCCGACCCAAACACAGGAGTTAACTTTGGGCTTATGGGATAAGGCAGGAGAGCCCAGCCCAATATCCAGATCCACGAAACCTACGAGAGAACTATTCTTCACTTTGAGAGTTTCTTCTGGCCTATTCTTCTGTACTATGTTTTTTGTCCATAGTTTTCCAGTCATAAAACAGTTCATAGAACGTAACCCAAAACTAGGATTAAACATAAAGCCCATGAAAAGAGTGCATTTGTGATCTTAACGAAATATTTTTGACCCAACAGAAAAAAAAAAAAGATGAAACTTGTGGGTTGAATGCTTTCAAAATTAAAAATAAATAATATTAAATTCTTTAAACCCCACTTCGAATGGCTTTAAAGTAAATGCATGTAGGTAGAATATTTAAACTATTTGAATATTATTTGTGTTAGATAATTTTATCCATTCAGTCTTTGATAAAAAAAAATTGAATTTGAGAATCTTATTGAGTTCATATTTTAATTATATATAAAATTTTAATAATTTTAAATATATTACTTAAAAAATTAAGAGATATTAAACTCGAACTCAAACAGTAGGGTTCAACATGTGTGTTGACTTTTAATCGGCAACACCATCATCATATTATTACTACATATGAATGCTTTTATACCTTCGAGCTAACTCCATTGAAAAATGCGTGCATATAGTTTTTTTTTCTATAAATAGATATTTCCAAAAAGCATAAAACTAATTTTTTCATTCATGTTATACCAGAAAAAATAATAGACTTTATGATTCTATTTCATTAATTTCCATTCCCATTCTCATTTAATTGTTATTCCTATTTTCATCAAAATTTTTTCCATGTACCAGTGTGATTATGATTATGGCCTTAGTAGTTTATGTCTTTTTTATAGTGAGAATTGTTCATTATTTTTGCTGGTGACCCCACCTGCAGTTCTGAATATAGGACGCAGATTTCATCGGTGAGAATCAAGTGCTGTATTATTTCTGAATTCTGATTTGGAGCTTGGGGTCCAAAACCAAAAGAAAGACTGATTGGAAGAGGTATATTTTTGTTCTGTTCTGTTGTCTTAGTCCTCAATGACAGTATATAGTTGAGTAACTTTTAATTTTCATATAACTTGTAGCTACATTAACTACAAGAAATCTAAGTCAATGTTTTGGAATATTACTTTTGTTATTATCATACAAGATCCTCTTAACATCCTTGTAATATTTGGGTAAAATTTAAGGAAAAATTAAAAGATAAATACCCTTCATAAGTTTAGGACAAATATGGTTTCTAATTAAATTTGGAAAAATTACTAGAAATTCTAGAATGTTCAATAAGAAAATGTAATTTATAAACTTTAGTAAAAAGTAATACCTTAATGAAAATAATTTTTCTTATTGGAAATATATGAACATGAGATATAATAAAGACAATACCCCAATATGTGTGGAAAAACCTATAACCTTTAAAGTCATCATGTAATAAGTTTAGGAAAAAGGGATTAACATAGATACCCATATTCCCAAGTAGGTCATTTTAATTATATATATATTGCCTAAAATGTAAATAAGACCAATAACTAAATATAATTATCATTTTTTAATTTTAGGTAATTAAATAATATAGAAGAGAGAGAGGAAATATCCAACGAAATAGTATAATGAATATTGATACGGAGAATTCATAACATAAGACATCTGTGATTAAAGTGACACTTGAAAATTGACAAAAATCCTATTGTGGTCCCCCATTCACTGCTTCATTTCCACTCTGGCGCCCGTGTCATTCAAAGCTCCATGTCAGTCCCTTACTTAGCTCTCTGTTAGCCAAACTCGTCCCTGCCGTCATCGTGCCGTGAAGAGTACGCTGAGCTGGCTGTTAACTGCTTATGTGGGACGTTAATCGGTTACTGGATGACAGATCACCTCAGCCAATACTTACATGGAGTAAAAGCTGAGAATTAAATCCATATCAGAATATTGTTCACTTAATTCGAAGTTACTCGCTGCTGTCGCTCCTATTTGCTGTGGCGTCCACCTAATCAACTTCGATCCAACTTTCTCATCACACGAATAGCTTTGATCCACCATTCTGCAGAAAATCGAAGTTGCAACTTGGGGAAAATAGAAAAAACGAAGGTGCTGCATTACTCTCCATTGAAGGTCTCGGTGGCTTGACGGAGGAAATATGGAGCCCAGGAAATCTCAATCTCGTTCATTCTGCAAAGAAACTGCTTCAAACTAGTGGGATGGTACTTTGATTGCTAAGACTTGGCTGATTTAGTTCTTTTATTTGGTGTGAAATAAAATGTGAGAAAATCAGTAATGTAAATTTATTGGCTTTATGTTAATATGATATATGTCTCATGTGATGATAGATGCGAATGCAAATGCAGACTTAGAAAAATGAGCTGCAGTGAAACATCATTTGGGGCTGCAAAGAAACTTGAAATTTCTTCTTTTCTTTGTTTTTTTGGTGCCTTTTATGACATCAGTATTCAAAACATATCTATGCCGATGTGTGTGTGTGTGTGTGTGTGTGTATATATATATGTATATAAAGTGGTTATGTTGCTGTTGGTTCACTTATATATACAAAGTGCCTTTTTAAACAAAGAATCATGCTGGGATGAGACTGGTCCGCCTAAATTACAGTTTGCTAAATTTTTTTTTTTTTTTTTTTTTACATTTATATGTTTGTGGGATATTCGTAATTCAAAATTTTCTTTCCTTGTGCTTTTTCCTTTATATGATTTTTGTTGCTGAAAGCTTTAAACTTCATGCTGTTATAAATAAGTTTTACAAATGTGGGGGCTATTTTAATTTTAAACAAGAGACAGAGAGAAAGAATATAATAGAATGGGATTTACTTAATCAGCAGGTATAAAATACCAAGAGAATAATGTTGCTTAAAACTACTTCTTAACAAATGACAACCACATGTCGGCACAGCAGTGAAATATTGCACTTCTTAATGATGTTTTTGCTAAAGTGAAAACTCAAGGCAAACCTAAACTTGAAATAATGCTTGGTACAGATGAAAATGAAGGTTGACAAAAAGTGGGTCAATATATGCTTAACAAGACAGTAACGAGGATGGGATAAAAATAAATAACATGAAAATACACTTATTGAAGTCCAAAATCTACTAAATCATACAACCTTCCATGTTCTGCAACTCTCTATAAATGGAGGGAATCTTCAAAAAGGAACATGAGGCTTCCAAATCTTCGGCAAAAACATTTGTTCACTATTACATATCCAGAAAATGCCATATTACATATCCAAGCAAAGTGAAATTACATATCCAAAAGGTGCTCTAAACTACAAGGAGGCGTATCAATTAGAACAAGCTGTAATATTCTTCTAATAAAGTTGTAACAATTGCTTGAGCATGGTTAACTGTGGCAGTTGCTTCTAGAAGTTTATTAGAACCATCACCACCCTACATCAAAATCATTTTCAATCTCAAGTTCCCCAACTAGAAGGGCATGAAGAAGTGCCATGCAAGTTGCTATAGTTGAGGAGCTCATTCAGTTCTCAGCTTTGTGGGAAGCTACAACTTGCATCATCAAAAGTATTCTGAGAAGGAGTGAAACGACCAAGTTACATTACAGAAAAATGAAGTGGACTAAATAATTTAATGGTGTAATGAACAAAGAAAAAAATTTGGAGACCAAAGATAAAATCATAGATTTATCTTCTTTAGCCAATTGTTTAACAATAAATGTGAGCTTATTTCATTGAGAACCTGCAAAACCAAAGCCCACATTTAGGAAGGCAACATGCTGGCTGAAACTTGACATGTTTAAGCACATTGATTATATAATCATATTTCAGTTTATCAATGGAAGAAGAGTGAGTTTTTAGAGGCTTCTTTACCTAACAGAAGAAAAATGCAAGTGCCAGTGCTCCCAGAGATTGAGATAGATGGTGGAGGAAGGTGACAAGCATGGTTACATCTGCATTCCAAGTTGTAAACTTAGTCATTATGGTGCCCCAAAATATCACCACTGTTCATTTCTTACTTCCAAATTTCAGATGCAAAGTTGGAATACTGGGTTGGAATATTGCTTCTCACCAAATTAAGTATAAATAAGAAATAAATGAAAATTCAACTTTGCAACTAAGGCTTGTAGGCTGAGAGTCTTCTAACTATAAAATGGAATACTTTGAAGTCAATTGACACTACTCAATATATACAAAGAAATATAAACTGTAAACTTAGTCATTATAGTGCCCCAAATTTTCACCAAAGAGCCAATAGGATCACATTCCAACTCTAGGAATAACAAAGACTATAGTACTGGTTCTAGGAAAGGTTTAGGAGCTATCCTTAGCGAGATGAATAAGCATATTAATATATTTCGTAAACAATAATTTGTAAACACTTTAAAATATTAAAATCAATGACTTACAGCTAAAATAAGTAATTAAATTATCTTGGACAGAAAAATGATGATATAAGCAGTACCAGGAACCAAGTTTCAAAACTTACAATTTCTCAGCAAAACCCCAATAGCATATACGGGACTATTTTCCACCCTAACGAATGTGCCAAACAATATTGTAATATAAGTATATATCGTGCAAGATAAACTTAAAGAGACAAGCAACAGAAAATATACACTCAAATTTCACTTTTATCCTAATGCGATCAACATGACGTTAATCCTTTTATAAAATAAGAGATTTTCACTAGCAAGCAAATTTTTTTTATCACTGCTAACAAGGAATGATAAAGCTTGAAGATTTTCAGACCCTAAGCTCACTAACAAATTACAAATGACTCGCTCACAAAATTTTCAACAAATATTCGAGAAATGAATAAGAATAAGATTACTTTCGAAGTTTGGCCTTTAATTTGACAGAAAAACTTCCTTTATATTCCTTTTCTGCCTCGATTTGGTGGTTAGCATTTAGAGGCAGAACCTTTTCCTTCTTCATTTCTAAACGTATTTAGGCAAGAAATGAAAATTTTAGTGGTTCGGCCTTTAATACTTCGATTCCCATCGTCCCTACCGATTAATCAGAGATATAAGCCTAAATCTAAAACACTATAGAGCTTCGAGCATTTACCTTGGTGAGCAGTGCAAATCCTTCAGTCTTCCTTTTTTTCGTATGCCCTCCTTTTTCTGTGACTACGCTTATATTTCATCAGCCAACTTCTTGCTCAAGGGATGATGGAGGTCGAAGCGTTCGGCGGCATGAAGGGAGGACGACGACGGCTGAGAAGCTGACAGAAGGAGGAGACCTGTGTGCAGATATAAGGAAACACAGTATGAACAAATGGCAGAAAATTAAGAAAGATTAGTGGCAAGATTAGGTGGCAGCGTAGGAAGGAATATTTGAGTTTTAAGAACACATGGCAGCATAAGAGATATTGGTGGCATTTCACTAAATATGTGGCAACAAGGAGGAAGAAGTAAGCAATTAAGTCGCTTAACTGAATTCCTGGAAAGACAAGACGCAAGTATGTGGTAGAAAAGAAAGAACCCAAGGCTGAATAAGCCAAAGTTATATTGTGCTGGCAATGAATTAAGGCATGAAGCACACTAGGCTCACATGAAAAGAGACACGTTGAAAGGTTAGATAGCAAAAGAAGAAAGGAGAAGTAATGACTAAACTTAATCTTTAAAAGACATGAGGAAAGTTTGTTGGCATTAACAAGAAGTAACTTTTGAAAGCGGAACTGGATTTAGCGGAATCAAAATATGTAATTCAAAATATAATTTGGGAGAATAAATCAACAGTCTGACCTGATGGAGACGACATCGTTACTCCGAATGTTGGTTGAGTCCAATCAGTTCAACCCACAATACCCAAGAGTGCTTTTCAGAGAGTCTTGACGACAGAGAGAGAGTTGTAAAATAATTTTGTATATATATAAAAACTAGGGCTTCATTATGTTATTTATAGGATTTTATTAACCAATATAATTAATCAATATTATTCAGTAAAATCCTCCAGAATCTTTAAAACAAATTTAAATTTAAATTAAGCCCATAAAATCTCTCTCTCTGGATAACAATCTTGGATTAGTAATCTGACGGGATGATTACTAATACTCTCGGGCTGTGGGTTGGGTTTCTGCCTTGTGGGCTTGTGGATAATCGAACCTATCACCAATTATCCACACATATTAAAATAAAACCCAGTCCATTCTTAGTTTATAAATTGTAACATTAATTGCTTAATTAGGTACTGATCAAATAAAAATAATTAATGTTAATCCATAAATAATTGAAAATTATTCCAATAATCTCCCACTTGGATAACATTAATTCAATTATTGGATCAATCGACGAATCATTAATCAGGCACAATAATGTTCACATAGACACATGAATGTGTGTAAATTTATAAACTATACAAGATTCAGTGGAGAAACCATACACAAAATCACTGAAACCGATAGGGATTCAAGTGATGTTAACATTTCCATAAATAAGTTTCATCAACTGAATTGAATGGAACACAAAATAATATTCAAAATTGTCAAATAACAATTCAAAATCCCTTAAGGATTTTAATCCAGACTCCCATTAGACCAAGGCTACATCAAAATTTTTAACAACGCCCATATGAGTCACATGATTCTTAAAGACTCCAACGGGCAAGCCTTTGGTCAACGGATCCGCCAACATGTGTTCACCAGGAATGTGAACCAAACGAGTCTGAGATTCAGCAATCTTTTCTCTGACGAATAGGAACTTAACATCAAAGTGTTTAGTATGACTGGAGTTCCTATGATTCTGAGAAAAGTTGATAGCAGACGAACTATCGCAGTATATGGTTAGAGGTCGTGATATAGAATCAACTAGATGCATGCCAGATATCAGTTTCCTCAACCATATGGCCTGGCGGGTGGTCTCATAACAAGCGATATACTCTGCTTCCATAATCGAGGTAGCTGTGACTGATTGCTTGCAACTCTTCCACGATACAGCTCCTCCAGACATCATAAAGATGTATCCAGAAGTGGATTTATGGTCATCCACACAAGATGCATAATCGGAATCTGAATAACCCACAATTTTAAGTGGCTCAGATCTTCTAAAAGTAAGCATGTGATGCTTTGTACCTTGTAAGTACCTCATGACTTTCTTTACAGCCCTCCAATGATCAGGACCAGGATTACTCAGGTATCTGCCAAGCACACTGACAGCGAAAGCAATGTCAGGACGTGTGCACACCTGAGCATACATAAGGCTGCCAACAGCGGATGCATATGGAATTTTATTCATCTCAATTTTCGAATTGTCATCATTGGGACAAGATGAACTAGATAACTTTTCACCTTTCTGTACAGGTGCTGCACAAGGAGCGCAAGTATGCATGTTAAATTTCTTCAGTACTCGTTCTATATAGGTTGCTTGAGATAAACTAAGAGTGTCACAAGATCTATCACGGTGAATCTGAATTCCCAGGACGAAAGAGGCTTCACCAAGATCTTTCATGTCAAAGTGGCATGACAAAATGTGTTTAACCTCATTCAACATGGCTACTGAGTTGCTAGCCAGGAGTATATCGTCAACATACAGAACGAGTATCATGAAATTATCTTTATCAAATTTCTGATAGATACATTGATCAGCAATGTTCTCTGTAAAACCAAGTGAGGTGATTATCTGATCAAATTTCAAATACCACTGTCTTGAGGCCTGTTTAAGTCCATAAATGGATCTTTTCAGCTTGCACACTAAGTGTTCTTTCCCTGCCTCAGTGAATCCATCAGGTTGTGTCATATAAACATCCTCAAGTAAATCACCATTTAAGAATGCAGTTTTGACATCCATTTGGTGAAGTTCAAGATTCAACTGTGCAACAAGAGCCATTATGACTCTAAAGGCATCTTTAGTAGATACGGGTGAGAACGTTTCCGTATAATCGATCCCTTCCTTCTGATTATAGCCTTTAGCTACAAGCCTGGCTTTGAATCTTTCAACTTCACCATTGGGCCCTCTCTTGGTTTTAAAGACCCATTTACAACCAACGGGTTTACAACCATCCGGCAACTCAGTTAATTCCCATACATGATTGCGAGACATAGAGGACATCTCATCATTCATAGCCTCCAACTATTCATATGAATGAGATCTTGTTATTGCCTCGCCATAAGTAATTGGATCTGTGCCATCAATAGTGTCTGATTCGAACTCCTGCAAGTACACTATATAGTCATATGAAATTACAGGTCTACAAATCCTTTGTGATCACCTCAAATTAAGAGCTGGCTCTCCTATATCAGTTACAGGAGCTTCTACAATAGGATTAATCGGATTCTCAACAAGGATGTCATCTCCAATATCATGTTCTACTGGTTGAGATGACGATGATGGCATGGGCAGGATGTTATCCATATAATGCAGGTTAATTACTCTAGGGACACCACTCCCACTATCCAAATCATCCTCAAAATAGAAGGCCCTGTCAGATTCAATGACCCTGGTAGTGTGACTGGGACAATAAAATTTGCATCCTCTGGATCCTGAACAATACCCAATAAAAAATCCGCTAACAGTTCTAGAATCAAGTTTCTTGAGCTGTGGATTATAGGGTCTCACTTCTGCTTTACAACCCCACACACGAAAGTGCCTTAGACTAGGCTTCTTACCGGTGAAAAGCTCATACGGTGTCTTTTCAACAGATTTACTTGGAACTTGATTCAGGACATAGGCTGCTGTCTTGAGGGCATCACCCCATAGAAATTCTGGTAATGAAGAGTGACTGATCATGCTTCTGACCATATCCATCAAGGTGCGATTACGCCTCTCAGCAACTCTATTTTATTGTGGAGTGCCAGGCATAGTATACTAAGCTTCAATCCCTTGCTCCTGTAAGAATAGAGCAAACGATTCAGGGTTTCTCCCGGTTTCAGTATACCTGCCATAATATTCTCCACCTCTATATGATCTTACACTCTTGATTACTTTTCTAGACTTTAATTCAACGGCAGCCTTAAATGCTTTAAAGGCATCTAGTGAGTTAGATTTTTCATGCAACAGATCAACCAAACCAAATCTGGAATAGTCGTCTATGAAGGTTATGAAATATTTGTAATTGCCCATAGCACATGGAGTAATTGGTCCACTAATGTCTGTGTAGATCAATTCCAAAATAGCTTCAGACCTCTTAGCCCCTTTCTTCCTAGCTCTAGCGGGAAGTTTTCCCTTAATGCAGTCAATACAAGATTTAAAATCAGAAAAGTTTAAGTCATGCAATATGCCTTGTCTAACCATTCTCTCCAATATCTCTTTTGAGATATGGCCCAAACGCCGATGCCACAACATGGAAGAGTTCTCATCAATTCTTCGACGTTTATGTCTTATGACAGTATTAATTGATGCCATAGGAGTGGAATCTGAACAAACATTCGCATTTAAGCAATATAAGCCATTCAGTAATCTGGCAGTTCCAATAATGATTGAATTAAAGTAAACGTCAATTCTGCCATTTTCTTGCCAAAATGAATATCCATCTTTGTCTAACATAGAACTTGAAACTAGATTCCTTCTTGAAGAAGGTACACAGACAACGTTATTTAAAGTTAAAGTATGTCCAGAGTACAAGTTCAAAACTACAGTTCCTACGCAATCCACTGCAGCTGAACTTCCTTCCACTCCCAGAATGGTCTTTTCTCTCTCATTTGGGCTCCTCCTGTCTTTGAGCCCCTGCAAGGAATTAGTTACGTGAACAGTCGCTCCAGAATCCAACCACCAAGTATCCATAGAGGTTTCAAAGTTATTAGATTCAAGACAAACTAGAGCTAAGGGGGCAGTTTCAGGAAAGATACCTTCATTCTCACGCTTGTACTTCAGTTTGAGGCAATATGAGATTTTATGGCCAGGCTTCTTACAGTAATTACAATTACCTTTAAATCTGTTCTTCTGACCCTTGTTCTTCTTATTGTTTTTCTTGATCTCAAAGAACCTTTTACCACTAGGCTTGCCCTCAGATTTCTTTCCTTTAAGTTTCTCATTTCCAATTTTACTTAATGAACCATGGGAGACGTAGTTCACTGAATGACCACGTGAATTTGATTTCTTTAATGACTCCTCCTCTTGAGTCACAATAGACATCATCTGATCGATGGTCCACTCAGCTTCCTGTGAGTTATATGTGGTTCTGAGAACCCCATATTCTGCCGGAAGAGACTGTAGGACTTTGTAGACAAGATAACTCTCGCCCAGGTCCACATTTAAAGATTTCAGCTTGTTGAAATAATTCACCAGCTTCATCATGTGCTCGCGTACACTAGACACTCCATCATAATGAGTGTTATCTAGCAATGAAAGATAATACGCCTTTTGTGTCTTATCGAACTTTTAAAATTTTTCACCCACAGCTTTAAGGTATTCCACAGCGGTGTCCTTCTCAAGAATGCTCTGTCTGATAGTTTTCTCTATAGTGTATTTTATGACCGTCAAACAGATCCTGTTGGAATCGTACCACTGCTTGTGATAAGCTCTATCAGCAGCACTAGACCCAGCAGTGACATCAGCTGGTTTTGGATCTCTTATGGCCAAATCCTCCTTGGAGATGATCAGGTACATATTAAGGGACTCATACCAATCATCATAGTTCGTCTCGTTCAGAGTTTTCACCATAGACAGTTGCTGAAACACAGAAGCTGATAAAGCAAAACAAGGAAATATTAATTATGTCCCGGAAACATAATCATAAAACAAGATTTCCTTTACAAAAATCAGCTTATGCAACTGTATTATCAAGATGTGGTTTATAATCCTATTTAAAATCTCGGATTATAACAGATTATTAAAGAAAACTCATATGCCCTATTGATTTGGCCATGAAAAGAAATAACAAAAAATGCACCCATCGTTTCTACATTGATAGGATATAAGAAACAATGAAGACATTAGATTGGGATGTTGCCAACGATTCGTAAATGTATTTATTTCTCATGATTATATTGATAACGTCACATCGATAGGGTATATCCATCATCAATATAACATATATTAATGTATATATATACATATATATATATATACATATATATATATATATATATATATATATACTCTCTTATGGGTTGATTGCAATTTTCAAATTTTTTCTTTGATGAGGCAAACTAAACTATCCAAAATTATAGGCAATTGAGTAACTAATGTGATGAAAATTTATTCATAATCAGACATATCACCATGATTGGGCTCACGATAGGCGAACACGCAATCATTAGGTGTATGCAATCCAAAGTTAGGACAGATTTCTCCAATAGTTTATTCCCATTCAAAGCACAACCAAAAATAGGAATAAAATATAATAATTAACACAAAATATTAATTATGATTTATTTACACATAATAAGAGAGAGTGAGTTTAACACATGGTCCTGTATTGTATCTAGTCTAGGTACAAATTTTTTTGGATCAAAATACCTTATTTAAATATTATTTTTGAGCCTTTTAATTTTGAAAAAAATTCAAAACTCCTATTTACAGGGCTCCAAAAATTCTGAAAAAATCACCATAATTTAGATCGGGGTGAGTAGAAGCGGATTCCAAAATTTGAAATTCATCTGACTTAATACATGTCCTCACGCGCCTGCACGCGCTGAAGGTGCGCATGGGCGAAGCCCACACGCCCTTTCTTCAACCTCTGGCGGGTCAAATTGACCCGCCAGATACCCGACGGGTACCCACCAGTGACCCGTCGGTTTTTGAGAGAATATAATTGGGGAGAATAAATCAACAGTCTGACCTGATGGAGACGACATCGTTACTCCGAATGTTGGTTGAGTCCAATCAGTTCAACCCACAATACCCAAAAGTGCTTTTCAGAGAGTCTTGACGGCAGAGAGAGAGTTGTAAAATAATTTTGTATATATATAAAAACTAGGGCTTCATTCTGTTATTTATAGGATTTTATTAACCAATATAATTAATCAATATTATTTAGTAAAATTCTCCAGAATCTTTTAAACAAATTTAAATTTGAATTAAGCCCATAAAATCTCTTCCTCTGGATAACAATCTTGGATTAGTAATCTGACAGGATGATTATTAATACTCTCGGGCTGTGGGTTGGGTTTCTGCCTTGTGGGCTTGTGGATAATCGAACCCATCACCGATTATCCACACATATTAAAATAAAACCCAGTCCATTCTTAGTTTATAAATTGTAACATTAATTGCCTAATTAGGTACTGGTCAAATAAAAATAATTAATGTTAATCCATAAATAATTGAAAATTATTCCAACAATAATTGAAAATTATTCCAACAACTTTACCTATAAATACTATAAGGCTCTATCCTGATTCTGCACCATTAAACATACCTAGAAGAAACCGAAAAGAAATGGAAGAAGTGTGGAACAATGTGTGTGTGTTTTGGTGGAAAAAAACAGAGGGAAACAATAGAACAGGAAGTAACGTTCAGCCACAAAGGTGAGCTCTTTGTCTTTACTCTAGGTGGGAGATAAAAAAACACTAGTGATAGCAAAGAAAATCAATCCATGACCTGATATAGAAATTAGAAACACAAATTAGCTGCATTATGAGCCATTTCTGTATAGTTTTAGGAATAGGAATAGATTACTCACTAAATGGCCTCAAAATAAGATGAAATTTAGAACTGTATTGATGTGATTTTTAAATGAAAAAAGTACCTGCACTGTCAAATAATGACAATATTAGACATTGTACAGAAATTATTCATTTGAAAGGACAAAACTTGGAGTTTAGGACTCAAATTTTGACTAGAAGTTATTAAGATATAAGGAAAGCTCTGTGTTAAATTTCAAACAATTTGGATACGGTTTACTATCTTAGCTAAGCCCAAACATATTAGAGTTCGAAAATGGGATTAATATGCATAATCTTCAAAAAATGGCATGGTTTAAGTAGCAAATCGACTAGTTTCTAGCCTATATTTTTCTGGCTATTCAAGGATACTCAAAAAATATAACTAGTCTAAATTTTTCTGGCTATTCAAGGATACTCAAAAAATATAAATCTGGAAAAGCTTAGGATTTTTGAAATAGGATAAGTAGGCTTTTCTATTAATTAGTAGACAACAAAATCTCATAAATAACATGGACATTTTGAAAATTTTAAGTCATGAATAAAGAAGGAAAAATATTAAGTAGTAAGAAATACTTGGACTTATTATAATATTTATAAGAAGATTATTATAAGAATTTATGACCCAAGTAATTTGATGTTATAGAAGTTGTTAGCGTTATATGGATAGTAAAAATAACGGTTAGTTATTGCCTTTAGGTTGTTGATTAGGGTTGATTTAAAATTATGTTTTATATGATATGTTTGAAATGTAGTTTAGTTAGGATTTATTTCTTTTAAACTCAACCTTATCTTATCGGCAATCTTATCCCTATTTTTTTGTGATCTATTGTGTAAAGCTACCTATATAAGATAAATCAAGTTTATTTTGTATTCATTCAAAATTAATATAATATACAATTTAGTATTTCACATGGTATCAAAGCCTTTTGGTCTATATTGTGGAAAATTTTAGTAGCCTTATAATCTACTTTTTCCTCACATCTGGACTAACCAAACCCTTTAAGGAAAATGTCAAAAACCATTGAAACAAGCCTTATCAATAGTTTGCCTTCCACTTAAAGTCCTACTACCCCAAGTAATGATTTTCAATGTGTTCAGGCATCCTACAAGATTAAATGGGCAGGATTTCCTCAAGTGGTCTCAATTTGTTAAGACATTTCTTAAGGATTAGGGGAAACTATCAAAGAAAGATTCAGGTTTTGTAGTATGGGATCAACACGAATTCATGGTTATATCTTTGTATGGAGTTGAACGATCCCAGAAATTAGTGATACGATTATCTTTCTTAACACGGCTAAGGAAATTTGGGAAACAATTCAATAAACTTACTTTAAGGTGAATAATGTTGCTTGAATCTATTATCTAAAGACAAAGCTAGCTACCACCAAACAAGGGAGTAAATCAATCACTAAATATGCCAATCTTTTTAAGGGTTATGGCAAGAACTTGATCATTGTCAATCCATTCAGATGAAGTGCAGTGATCATGTAGTAGCTTTAATGAGACTTGTTGAAAATGCGAGAGTATTTGAATTTCTTGTTGGATTAAACATTGAATTTGATTTGATGAGAGTTCAAATATTGGGCAAAGAATTGTCATCCTTGAATGAAGCTATATCGATTATGAAAGTGTTGTGAGCAAACTATCACGGTGTAAGTATACGCTGTCAATAAGTGTAAAGAGTGTAAAAAGTATTTTTCTCTAGGAATTCTAGTCTATATCAATATTTATTACTAATGCATATGTAGTTACCTAATCCAAACAATCAAATATTCAAGCTAAAAGTAAGGTAATTACAAGTGGTCAAATAATGAAAAATTTAAAATGAGATGAAAATTAGTGCAAAAGGCTTCCCTAAGATTATAGATTACTAAGGCACTTCAATTATGAATCAATTACTTTTCTAACATAGACTCATTGATTTATAAAGTAATCTTAGTCCCTAACATCATTATAAGATTCCGTCAATCCTTTATAAATTTTATCACCCTAAAGTAATTCTCTATATTTTTATGAGAACCATTTAGAGATATGCATTAAGTATGACTAATTATGACTTTAGATGTTTGATAGGTATATATCTATCCTAAAGTCAAATTAAGTTAAATTCAAGCAATAAATTAATATCAATCATGTGTTATTCAATCCTATGACTAAATTTAGGCTTTTGTTTTAAAAATATCTAAATTCTCAACATAAACCCTGATTGGCGGCTAATCAACAAGGGAACAAATAAGATATAAAGTGAATAACTTTATACACAATGAAATTCAATTAAGAAAGTAACAAAGTTCAGCAATTTACATGTCTAGGGTCCACAATCCTAGATAACTAAAGGCTTAGCCAAGCAAATTCATGATTACAATGCAATATAACTTAGAAAACATAAGCAAGAGAAAAGAAAAAGATGAGAAAGAGATCAAAAACTTCGTTTTTGAAGCTTTAACAGGCTTCCTCCCTTGAAACTCCATTTGAAATGCCTTTATCTAGCGAAGCCCAACCCTTAAAGCTCAAAATATCCTTTCTTTTTGCTTCAGAATGACTCCTCTATCAAAAAACCCTAGGACAATGATTCATATCGCCCCCAAATGTCAAAAGACTAGTATACCCTTCATTTGTTGTGTCTTGGTACCTTGGCGCTAATTCTTTAGTCATAATACACGTCCTAAGACCTTGGCATTAGGCTTTAAATTTGTAGCCTTTTATATTAGCTTTAGTGTTTTGCCAGTAAATTTTTGTTGTGATGTTGGATTTCATTGAACTACCACTCATTAGAAAGCTATCAAAGAGGTCTACAACTTTTTGTGAAATTCGTCTTCAAATTTTAACATCTAAGGGTCCAAAAGTTGCCTTAAATTTAGGACATGCACTTTCATGATGCCAAAACACTCATTTTTTTCATCCAAGACTTGAGCACAAATAGACACAATATGAGCAACTCTAATCTACTAGGATTTAAGCATGTAAATCATCAAAACAAAACTAAAACAACACAGTCAATCATAAATCCAAACTTCCAAATGCAAAAGCCTAAACTAACAAAAATGATTCAAACTTTAACTAAAACTAACAAGATTACAACTTGATAAAACATAAAAATGACGTGAATAACTCTATTCCATAGAGTTATCACACCCTTAAACTTAAATTTTCATTTGTCCTCGAACAAAACAAAGGTTACATCACAAAATTTTAGGTTATCCATGGCAAGCACCTTTAAAGGCTTACATTTTTATCCTCAGCAATTGCACAATAACTTATGATTTACAAAAATTAAATATAATGCAAATTACTGTAGGATTTAATGAGTACTGTCATAATCGATCTTTTAGCAGAATAAGTAAAAAGTGTTTAAATTGATTCCTAAAACTTTGGAAAACCAATTTAAAATAAAAAGAAAAAGGTAAAATAGTCTGCGAAATTAAAGATGAGTTTGAGAGTCTATTTGAGTGTGGGGAAGGTGTTAGGCACCCCATAACACCCGTCCATAGGAATGGTTACCTTAAACTAGTCAACTGAAATAGAATATGACTTTAAATTTATCTCAATTATCCTTTATTGACATGTATGCTCATTAAATAGAGAAGACAAATGCAATAATAATGAAAGCAAACAAATGGATATTTACAAAAAGTAGACTTAACCTAGGATAAAAGCCTAGGGTCTACGTGCCCTATGATAGGGATCAAAGTCCACATAGTTCGACCAAAATGACATATCAGTTAGGTGTTTTTATATTTTTGTGAAAAAATCATGATAGCTTAAATTGAATAAATTTTTACAAACCAAATGGGACTAGAATTTGATTGATGTGTTTTAATTTGCAAAATTGATTTAATATCACTTCCTTACTCCTTTCATTTTCTCAATTTTGAAATTTTTTTAGAATTTTAGATTTTATTTTAATTTTAAAAAATGAGCTCATAGTGAAAAAGTATTTTTTATTTTTAATTACAAATAAAAGGCAAAATAAATCCCTTTTTTACTTAGAAATTATTCCATCTTTGTATTTTGAAAATAGATATTGACTTTCAAAAATCTAAGGAGACTTATGATCTCACGCGATTTCTACTAGTTAACTTTTGAGTGCCCGAGGAGATCAACAGTCTCACGCAGTAACCCAAAATGCGAAAGAAGTTATTTGAGATTTCTTACGATTTTTATTTTTATGATTTTGATTTCAAAATCATATATTTACTTTTAAAGCCTAAGGAGATTAGTGATTTCACGTAATTTTTGTTGGTTAGTTTTTAAGTGCCTAGGGGGACCAAGATCCCATATGGTAACTAGAAAAACTTATGATTGCCTTAACTTAAAATGGAGCTTTTAGTGGGAATCACGTTAAAAACCAACACAATACCCAAACCAAATATATATATATATATATATAAGAATTAACGAACATAACTTGATCATTAAAACTTCTACAAATTTCTTCTTAAATTATACGATTTAAAAAATAGATAACACTTTCCAAACTTAATATTTGAGTCAGAAAACACTTTTCAAACCTACAACGTTACCCCACCACCAGTATTATCACAGTTGTCTGACACACTAACAATTGTCCATGGATCATATGCATTCCAGTGAAAGTCAACAAGCTTGTCTTTATGGCCGGCACGTTGGAACAACAACCCTGGAGAACTTTGTGATTTTTCAAATCGTTCTGTTTTTTTTTTTTTTTTACCAATCTTCTCATAATCCCAAATGTTCAATAGACCATCTTCTGTAGAACTTCCAAATATAGAAGATTTGTTTGGGGACCACTAAACACAAAGAACAGCATCTTTGTGACCCAACTCCATTAAAGGTAAGATTACGCCGGTCAAACATGTGAACAGAATTATCTACTGACCCAGTTAAAATAAGATTAACATCATTGGGATTCTAGTCAACACAATGAAGATCAGCACTATGAGCTTTTTCAACCTTAACCATAGGACTAGAGCCAACACGTGCATCCCATAATATGAGACAAGAATCATCCCCAACGCTACAGAACTCTTGCGCACTAAAAGGGCAAAAAGTCACATCTTCAACAGTGTCTTCATACCCATGAAAGATGCCTCGTGGTCCAACAGATGGCCCATCGATAGCTTTATCATTGCCTTCCCGTATTTAGAGTTCTGTTTGGCATTTGACGCACTTGATTTAGGGTCTGCAATAGCAGACATTATATGATCCTTAATACTCCACAAAACTACTAATTTGTCCTTTCCTCCAAAAAGCACCTAGGGTTTAGTTAGGCACATTGCAAGAGCAAATTCTGCATTATCTTGGTGTCCAGTCAATATCAGATCTGGACGAGAGTTTGTAGAGCCAAGGACAGCATGACGATTAGGCTGAGATTCAACGTCCCAGATGAGGACATCAGGACTATCTAAACGATCAGAAGCCATCTTGAAACCGATTGATCGCTGAAGGAGGATCCAGACGCTGTTGCTGCATTGCTGTACAGTAATCCGTCGTCACCACCGAACCCATGACCCACCGGTGCACCAATGCAAGTGAAACCAGAGTCACTACCACCACCATAGTTGTGAAGCACATGGCCCACATAATAATCGCTCACTGGGTGCTGATGAGAGGAGCTATAGTGCAAACGAAATGACACTGGTCATGAAGGCGATGTGTACAGGTAAGGTTGCGATGCTAGTGGAGGAGGAGGAGGAGGAGGAGGAGTTATGTGGCTTGAAGATGAAGCAGACAAGTATCTCGGAAATCTCAGAGCCATTTTTGGGTTTCTTACGTTGTTATAGGTCCCTGCTACTACTGGCTAGCAGCACCCTAAGTGAGGGGCTGCTTAGGCAACTATAGAGTGATCGTTATAGAAGACAAGCTGACGAGCATGGTTGAGCATCTCGGCTTCTCTTTCTTGGGGGTGACAGTGGGAAACTTATCCGCGAAGTGAACCCGTTGTCCTTTCTGATGGCCATCCTCTTTGCACTATTTAATTTCACACCTCCCTCCCTTTTACGTTTTTTCTTCCTACCTCTCTTTTGAAGCTCTCTCTCTTTTTTTTTTTTTTCTCTCTCTCTCTCTCTCTACCTGAGTCCTTTTCCTCGAGCTTCCATGTGGCAGAGGCCGACAGCCTGAAGTTTCCTTTTTTTCTCTCTTCTCGTTAGCTGAAGAAAGGGGCCATTTGTCTCAATCTCTAGTGGTGCTTCCCCCCATCGATGCAGCGCTACAGGAGCTGATATCGTGTAGTGTAGGCCTCAGGCAAAAGATGCAGGGAGCACCTCGGCTGGCCTCTATTTCCAAGGTGCAAAAGTAGGGACGTGTTTACTTCTGCCCCCTTCCTTCTTCTCTCTCCGCTCTTCTTACTCAGCCTTCTTTTTCATCGCTTCTCTACTCCTTCTCACTGTCTTCTCTCCTGCCTGTTTCAGCTCAGGTCCTTTTCACTACTCCTTGACAGTGACGAGAACGAAGGGTCAATGGCGTAGCTACTAAACATTTCCTTTCCTCTCTTTCGTTTCTGGCCAAGGAAGGAGGTTGGTCTGTCTTGACCAAAAATAGTGCTGCAGCGTTACACAGGGTGCAGTAACGTGATGCTTTTGTGTTATTATTCTTTGTCTTATTATGGTTATCATATATATATATATATATATATATTGGTTTTTGCTTCGTGGCTTTACTTAGTTGATTTCTTTATTTAACTAGTGAATTTAAAAGATGTTCTAATTTCCTCTTTTTTATTTGTGTTAAATTCTTCATATTTGATGATGAATTTATGTTTGTTGTTTTCATTTTCATGCTTTTGTTGGTCAATTAATTAGTTAATCAGTTGATTAATTAATTAATTTTTATTTTCATTATCTTTGTTTATTCATTTATGAGATGGGGTGTTTACAAGTACTCTTATATCTCTTTCATCATTCTTTGGGGTATATGTGTAAGGTAGCTATACAATTTTATTATGCATGTAATGGAATCAATTTCTATTTTCAAGCAACCCAAATATATGGTAAATTTCAATAAAATGCTTTACATGCTCGCTTATCTACCCTCTCTTCACTAATTTATACCATGCATAAACTAAAGATCATTAGGTCTTTACAGTTTGTAATGTGGCCTTCGGTTGTGGTTATCAAACAAAAGGTTAGCGATAAATAGAATTAAAAAATCAAAAGAAATAGTGTAAGACATTCAATCAATTTACAAAATCTAAAGTCTTCCATTTTCATACTACCACTTTATAAGTTCCCTTCCTTTCTTCCAGTTTAATCAACTCTTAAACTTCTATTTTTTTTTTTTTTCCAAATTCATTAGTTATGTATTTGCTTTTTAATAAGGCCATTTCCCTTTCTTGTCTTCTCTCTCTCTCTCTTTTGTTTTTTTTCAAAAGCTTTACAAAATTAAAACAAATACAATCTAACTTTCACTTTCCTTTCTGTAACCCTTTCTTTTGTTTTTCTTTTTTTCCTCACAATCTTTGACTACTATTAACTTATCTATTCATTATTCACCCTTACATCTTTCTCTCTTTTTTCTTGTAAAACGTACTTGTGCTTGCCCTTTTCTCTTGAATAGAGTAGGTAGGTTGATTATGTGGTAAGAAAAAGGGAAGGGATCATGTGGGTATTTTGAAGAAATAAAATTCTATGGTTTTACTAATAAGACTCAAATAAGTGTGCTAGGGGTGTATTTTACCTATACAAATAAGGGTGAAGGCTAAGAAAGGCACAAATCTGAAAGAAAATGCCTAAATCATCTCCCTAATTAACGTAGAGCCTAGGATTTTGCCTCAAGAGAGTATAGAGTGAGTTTTAAAACTTAAAATTTAAATTATCATATACTGAATTTTCTAAAAAAAATTTAAACCCAGACACAATTAATTCAAGCAAAGCTACCTTGTGTTCAAAATATCCAAAGAAACTATGGAAGGAATATGTATTACTCCTTATATCACACAATGAAAAACATTAACATTTACTTCATACAAACCATAGCTCATGATATAATTAACTTCATAATTGGAATTTGGCTTTTATAAACATATTCGAGGACAACAAATAGAAATATAACTATTCCAAAATGACACTACACTTTTCTGTGAGAGTCATTGTCTTAAGTTTTTCCAGCCTGCTTTTCTTAGACAAGATTTCCTTCATGAACTTTACATAACTAGGCATATGATTAAGTGCTTTTGCAAAAGGAATGCTAATGTGTAGCTTCTTAAATACCTTCAGAAATTTCTTAAAGTGTTAATCAACCTCCTGCTTTTAAAACTTTTATGGAAATTAAGGTTGTGAGCTTAAGCTTTAGATAGACCTATTTTTCACTTGACATTACCTTTTTTTCTTTCCTATTTTTATACTCAACTATCTTGGGATTCTTTTCATTCTTTTTACCACTCCTCAATGAAATAACATTACATTCCTTTCCCTTTCTCTTTGAATTTGGTTCAGTATCACTAGGTAGGCTGCCTTGGGGTTTATTGTTAAGGGCATTTGCAAGTTAGCCTACCTGTGTTTCTAAACTTCTGAAAGAAGCTATTTGACTTTGAATTGGGCATTTGGACTCTGAATAATAAAATTATACTTCATCATGTACTTCAAAAATATATCTTTTTAAGGATGACTTCTTCTCAATCTGTGGTGGTGGAACTCTAACTTGCTAACTCTACCTAACCACATTAAACCCTTATAGGTTATTAAGTCTCTATGAAAAAGAAGAAATAGCCCTCTGATTATTATTCCAAGAGAAATTGGATGAAGAACTTTGTTTTCAAAGCTTTAATAGGCTTGTTTCCTTGAAACTCCTCTTGAAATGCCTTCCTATAACAAAGCTTAACCTTTAGAGCTTATAAAATCTTCTTATTTTAATTCAAAACGACTCCTCTATCAAAGAAACCCTAGGAAAAATGATTTATATCTTTGAATTTTGACATGTAGGGGTCCAAAAGTTGCCTCCAAGTTGGAACATGCACTTTCTTAATGCCAAAACACTCATTTACTTCATCTAAGGCTGAAGGACAAATGGACACAACATGAGCAACTCTAATTTACTAGGATTTAAGCATGTAAACCATTAAAACAAAACTAAAATAATTCAATAAACCATAAATCCAAACTTCCAAATGCAAAAGCCTAAACTAGCAAAAATGACTCAAACTTAAAACAAAACTAACAAAATTACACCATGATAATGCATAAACTATCATGCTTGAGAATTAAGAGGTAGATAGTTCAACTTTTATTTCAAAATTAGCCGGATAAAAGGAAAGGTTACAACTAGTAGATAACCTTGAAAAAGGGGAAAGCATCTAGTAAACAAGGACTCCCTCTATTGCACATGATGTAAGACACACCATGAAGCCAAATGTTAGAAACTAATTGGGAAGGTTTTACATTTAATAAAAGGGTGGAGAACATGGATGACAAGCTTTGGTAACTAGTAACAACCAAGAACATATAGAAAAACCAACAAAAAACACTCTTGATGTTAGCCACAAAGACATTGAGAAACTAAAATGTTTGTTAAGATCTTTATAAAAGGCAAATCTTAATATGGCAAGTACATGTTCATTGGAATTCTTTCATATACTTTCTTCACTTTTATGTTTCAAATAAAAATACAAGTGGCTATGTAATTTGGGTAATTGATTCTAAAGCTACTGACCATATGACCTTTTCCTCTATCATACTTTCATCCTATACACCCTATTCAAGTTGCAAGAAAATTATCATTGCAGATGGTTCAGTAGCCATGGTTGCAGGAATGGGACACATTCATTTGGATTCATTTATCCTAAATAATGTTCTTCATGTTCCTAAACTATTTACCAATCTTATATCTACTCAAAAACTCACTCAATTCTAAATGCAAAGTAACATTTTTTTCCTTCCTATTGTATATTTTAGGACCAGGGTACGAAGACAATGATTGGATTTGCTAAGGAACAAATTGACCTTTACTACTTAGAAAAACAAAGTCTAAGAGAAGACACCCATAAACTGACATCACTGTCTGTCTTCTTAGAATCAGTCATGTTTAACCTAGATAAAGTGTGGCTTGACCTCTACATATTAGGACACCCATCTTTTTCAATTATCAAACTAATGTTCCTTTTTTTTTTTTTTTTTAAAACTTTAAATGTCAATTACTTTCATTGTCATGATTGTGAAATTGCTAAACATGGCATGGTTTGCTTTAGTTCATAGTGATATTTGGGGGTCATCTAGTATTACTAACATTTCTATAGCTGAGTTGCTTATTTCTTTTATATATGATTGCACTTGAGTAACTGGGTGTATCTCTTGAAACATAAGTATGATGTTAGCAATGTTATTATAGTATTTTTTTCAAATGATAAAAATCAATTCATTACTACAATGTAAAGAGTTTGGTCTCGTAATGATAAATTCAACCAAACTATTTCTTCTTTTTCTCTAAAGGTAGGTGTGATCCATGAATCCTCATATGCTAATAGACCCAAAAGTAAAAAAGATAACTAAATGAAAAATGAGGTCACTTCTGTAATATTTTTGAAGCCTTGTTATTTCACACAAGTGTTCCTAAATAATATTGGGGGAAGGTGTGCTAATTGCAACTTGTCTTAGTAACAAGGTCTCATATAAAGTCCTTGGCTATAAAACGCTAATTGATACATTAAGTGACATATTTCCAAACTTCCATGAGACAAAGAAATTAGTCCTTAAAATATTTGGAAGCACTGCTTATGTCCATGTAAATTCCTAAAATAGAGACATATTAGACCCTAGAGCTCTCAAATGTATTTTCATGGGCTATTCCTCAACCTAAAAGGGTACAAATGCTTTTAACCTCAAACCAGAAAATTTTTGTGTTAGCTGATGTCACTCTTGTAGAGTTAGAACCTTTTTTAAACAATTTTGGTAGTGAGGGGGAATTTGCAACATCCAACACTAACATCCACCATGATTTTCTCCTAAATCAATCTCTAGAATTTAGTACTAAAAGAACTGAACCTAGTCAAACAGAGGTACAACCAAAAACACTACCAGAAAATGCTGAAAATTTTGAAATATCACTAGAAAATTCACAAAAATAGATATTTGAAAATAACAAATCCAATGGATAAAAAATGCAACATAAAAAACAACCTTGTAGGAATATTCTAGGAGGAAAGGCCAACATTAACCTATATAAATGTAATCATCTGATCATGTTCCTGTAATAAAAAACAATTATATGCCACTAACCAAGTTGAATGATATGTTTTTTTCAAATGATAATAATTATGAACAATTTGTGTTAAATGTTTTGAAAAATACAAATGACCTTGAATGGCTTATAGCCTTCAGATTAGAAAATTGAACTTACATAAAACATCCTTTAAACATATTTCTATCTTATAAAAACTTTCACCAAACTACAAAACCTTTAAAACATCCCTTACACTTATTTCTATCTTATCAGAAACTTGCACATAAATACAAAACCTTTATCAGTAGTCTATACTTAATTCCCATTCCAAGAAACTTGTATGAGACATTAAGAAATAAAAGATGAGAGGAGGTTATGAAAGGAGAAATGGATGCCTTAGAGATGAACAAACTTGGGAATTAGTGAATTTGCCAGGTGGAAAAAAGACTAGTGGGTTTTTGTTAGGTGTTTAATATCAAATACAAGTCGGATAGAGTTATAGAAAGGTATAAGGCATGGTTAGTTGCCAAAAGGTATACATAAACCTATAGCATAGATTACTTGGAGATATTTGCACTTATGGCAAAAATAAATACAATGAGGGTGTTATTGTCTTTGGCTGTTATGTTTGAGTGGACCTTACAACAATTTAATATTAAAAATGCTTTATTGCATAGTGATTTAAAAGAAAAGATATACATGGAATTTTCTCCAAGTTTTAAATCCTAAAAAAGGAAGGAGTATAGACTCAAAAAGGCGCTCTATGGGCTTAAATAGTCACCAAGGGCCTAGTTTAGGTGATTTACAAAGGTAATGTTAACACAAGGTTATCGGCAAAGCCAAGGAGACCATATGTTATTTGTGAAACATTCTAATCCTAGAAAGACATCAATTTTATTAATGTATATGGATGACATTATAATTTCTGTTGATGATGAAGAAGGAATGCAAAACTTAAATGAGTGTTTACTTAGAGAATTTGATATCAAAGAACTTAGAAGGTTGAATTCTTAGGCATTGAAGTTGCTCACTTATAGTAGGCTATATTTTTATCTTAATAAAAATATGTATATGATTTGTTGCTGGAAATTGGGAAGCTTGGATGCAAACTGGCTACAACCCTAATAGTTTACAACCATGGCTTATGTGAATCCCTAGATGATTTAGTTGTGGATAAATGGTCTTATCAAAGACTTGTTAGGAAACTAATTTATTTATCCCATACATAACTGGATATTGCCTTTGTAGTTAGTATTATGAGCCGATTCATTTATAATCCTAAGGAAAGCCATCTAAAATTTGCTTACCAGATACTTGAGTATTTGAAGGGAACTATTGGAAAAGGAATTATGTTCAGAATGGGTGGAAAATTGACTTTGGAGATGTAGTCTATGTAGGATCCTTGGTAGGTAGAAGATCAATCTCTGGGTATTATGCATTTCTAGGAGGAAACTTTAGTGACATGGTAAGTCTTCTAGAAACAAAATGTTGTGGCAAGATCAAGTGTAGAATCAAAATTCATATCCATGGCCTTAGGATGTAAGATCATTTGTGGATAAAAATAATTCTTGAAGACTTAAAGGCGAAATAGGAAGAACCTATGAAGCTACTCTATGATAATAAATCTATAATTATATCGCTCTTAATCCAGTCCAACATGATAGAAAAAAATCTTGAAGTGGATAGGCATTTTATAAAGGAAAAGCTGGAGGTAGATTAATTTGTACTTTGTTCCTACAAATAATCATTTTGTAGATATCCTAACAAAGGGACTACTAATTTACATGTTTTAGGACATTGTTAAAAAATTGGGAATGGAAGATATCCATTCACCAGTTTGAGGGAGAGTGTCAACGTTAAATGGATAGTTAAAATTATGGTTAGTTATTATCACTAGATTGTTGATTAGGCTTGATTAGGATTTATTTCTTTTAAGCTCAACCATATCTTATCGGTAATCTTATCATTATTATTTAGGGATCTACTATGTAAAGCTACCTATATAACATAAGTAAGGTTTATTTTGTATTCATTCAAAATTAATAGAATATACAATTCAGTATTTCACAGAAGCAATACATAGTAAATGAGATGAAAAAGAGTTAAATCTAAAAAATGAAGGCTTTTATAAGAAGCAAAGATCAAATATAAAAATAAATAGTTTTATACTAAGAATATAAGAAAAGTATTATTCTATCTTTATGTTAGATATCAAACTTGGAAGCCTAACAAAAGAGTAAGTTTCAAAGGTAAACAAGCTTGTATAAAAAAGTGATTTGAGCAAGATAAGGTAGCTTGTCCATGCCCTAAAAACTTGCAATTTATTTCTTATGTTATTTGTTTGATGACAATACAACTTAGACTACTTGTGGATATGTTATAATTATATGATGATGATTGTTTGATGACTATTGTCTTGGGTTGGACTATTTGGTATATCTATGCATGGACCCTTTTATTAGTATAGAACAACATCAGGGAAATTGACCAAATAATTATCCTTATCATGTTCTTTATGGAATCTTGTATGCAACATGCTTTATGTATAGTCCTTGATTTTAAATTACCTGCTTTAAGGCTAGATGTGACGTCCCAAATTTTAACTAAAAAGTGCCACTAAAATACAGAGAGAAAAATAAAACCAATAGCAAAATGACATTGCAGAAAATAAAATTTCAAAGTGGCAACTCATATACTACTGCAATATAACTGCAGAAAACCTTATAGTATAGAATATATTATGTGAAAAATACCAGGAAATTAAAACAATCAATATAATTTTGATTCATAATTAGGCTACCATAGATTCAAAATCAAGAATATATTATTTTTTACAAAAATCAATATTACATTTGTAAACAAACATCTTGTATATTCCAAATAAATTTCTATAAAGTTTAGAATTCAAAATAATGATACATATTTATTTATAAAACTACCTAATTATGTAAATACCAAATCTTCATAATACAATATCACACTAATTTTCATGAAAGGATGTTTTATTCCAACCATTTATAAAATAGATAAAAAATGTTCATACTTTAAACAATATAAATTTCATGATACTTTGATTATACTTAAAAAAATGGAGATTTTGTTAAATCATTTACTTGGAAATAGTAAAACTTTTGAAAAAAAAAAAACACCCAATGCCCTATTTTAAACAAAATTACACTTTGTAGATAAAGAAAAGAAGTACTATTTAGTTACTTAACATTACACTAAGTTTCCAAATAAAACTAATAATTAAAACTCTCATTATAACTTTTGTACCAAACTAATCATATTGTAAATACCAATTTGTTAGACAAACATAATAATTGAAAACTTCAGCAAATATATCGCTTGAAACATAAATACAATTCTTATAAGCTATTGTTCTCATGAAAATTTATTTCCATTATTTGGAATCTACAAATACCAAAATGATGGTTTAAGTAAACAATTGCCAATAATATATGAAAACATAGCTAATAAATAGTCATTAAGTAAAAATCCATAATTTGTATGTTCAAACATCATTTCTTTGAACCCTTTCACATGCTATAACCTTGTATCAAAAACATGATTAAATATAACTAATATTTTAAACACATAATTACTCTTTCTAGACAAAGTAAGAAAATTTTAAACAAAATAATTTCTAGGTACCAAATAATGGTTTTATTACAACATTATAAATATCAAAATGACATTTTAGTAAATTCGTAACAAGAACCATATGCACACAACTTCCCTCATGCGTTCTACGTGCCTTGCATGGATATTTTCTGTTTTATAATTTCCACCATAGATCAATTTACATTTTCAATTTAGTCCCTAAGGTATGAATTTTGAATAAATATAGGGCAAAGTAAAGTATTTGCAATTTAATCCCTTCGAATATATCATATAAATTTATTTTTTTATTTAACCTCTTTTTATCATAAATTATCATTTTAGTCCCTAAACATTATTAGTCCATATTTTAATGTTTCCATACACAAACAAAGTTATTATTTTCCCAAAGATTCTCCCATCACTCCTTATCCTTCAAGATTCTTATTCTCTTACTCTCCTATCCCATCTTGCCTATTTTATTTCTTACTTCACTTACATCTTGCATCTTTCTTGTCAAGAATAAGCCTACATCTTTCCATTTTACCATTCTTTATGATATGAACCAATTTTTATTACAAAATACTAACGAGTTGAAACCATATATATAACATAGGTTCTTTATATTCATATAAAACATACAACTTGATCATTCCATAATAGACAAAGAGTAAACACATATAAACTTACAAATAGTCATTGGTCACATGTTAGAACTTAAGTTTACAAAACACACATACTTAGGCTAATTTCTAATATATTAGAACACAAAACTTGAAATTAGCCATCCTAGCATCTTCCTCCATGGTTCTTCATTTTCCATCTTTAGATGATGTTGAATGGTCCATAAAACATCATCAAAGCAACATTCAGCATAGTTTCCTGGGATGGGTATGGCTCTTGCACGCCTAGTTTCCTTGTCACCGTTTTTGCAATGATTTCACCACTGATAAGAATGATGATGAATACCATGGAGAAATTATCATAGTGCAAAAAAATCTAAATACATCTAAGAGAGTCATCGTCTTGGCTTGAAAATTTGTGAAGTAATGGAATGAGAAATTAAATAAATTCTCAATAGTTAAACAATTCTATTATCACATTGATGCATAGATATATACACATGTAACAATAATCACAATTGAGCATATAATCATCACATAATTGGATCCATAAACTGCCATGCATGCCAAATTACCTTGCTTCCAAAGTAAAGGTTCAAAATGCTTAATGCACCCCTCTTGGTGTCGCCACCATAGCATATCTTACATGATACATACATCTCATGCATAATGAAATAAAGAGCAAGTGTAACTACCTTAGGTTGATTAGGTTTTTCTCTTTGAATATTTCTTTAGTGTTTTAGCCTAAGTATAAAGAGAAGAAAAGAATGCACACTTAAATTCTACTTGATCCAAAAGCATGCCAAAATGAAAGAAACAATAAATAAAATAATCCTTACTTGACTTCCTAGCTATACTTTTCTCAGCCTCTTTGCTTTCATCACACTTGCTCACTTTATACCACTCTTTCACTCACTACACAAGTTGTTGAAGTGGTGAATGACCAAGGCCTCATCCCTCTTCTATTACTAAAGGTTCCATGTAAAAGCATTTGATGCTTTCATTAGGTGTTAAGAATTTTATTAATTTTTTAGTCAAGTGTTCCTACTAAAAGAGTGACACTTAGCCCTATGGTGCCACCAAGCCTATATGGGATGATTGCAATTTTGGACACCAAGGTTTTTCTTTGTTTTTCATGAAAATTTCTTCCTTTGCCATTTAGTTAGCTATGAAGTATATGTAACCAATTTAGTTTCAAGTTGTCTTCTTCTAACCTTCTCTTCACACCATCTCCTCCATTCATGGGATTTATTTTGTCTATCTTTCCCTCATCTTTCCTTAATTATCTTTGAACCCTAAATTTTAATAAACTTTGCATTTTATACATCACTTTTTAGTATTTTCTCATATATATTGGAAACTACCCATTGGGTTTGTCAATTTATATAGGTTCCCTACACTTTTTTTAATTTTCATTCTAATGCCTAAATAACATTTTGAATTATAGCTATATGTGAAAGTTAGACCATATTTAAAATTTAGCCATAAATTTTATTTTTCTTTTCAATTAAGGATAAGGGACCTAATTGAAAGAAGTTTTGAAGATGTTACATTGGAACTTTCGTTTGGATGTAGCTACTGAGATACCTATCCCATTCAATATTTCATAAAAATTTCAAGGTTCACAAGAAGCTCCCCAATATGTAAGGAAATAAGTTTAATGGTCATGGTTGCATAATTAGTTTATGAAAACCTAATTTGAGATGTATCAAATTAGAAATATTACATCCTTGCTTTTGTATCAAAATATACTTTGGTTACGTATAATGACAGAATGACAAGATCTATGAATTAAAGTATCTTGTTCCATATCACTTTAAATTGTTCATTTTCTATTAATCGTAAGCAAATGTTTGAATTTGATAAGGAATGATCACATAATTGAAAAGGAAAGAAAGATTATACTAATCATTTTCAAAGAAAAGTATCAAAGACTATTCTTAAACAAAAATTAAAGTGACAAAACCTAGTAAAAAGTTATATAATTGTTGTATTAAGGATACACTTGTAGCCTATATGTGTGGCATTACAATTCTTCTATCCTCTCCTATAATGAAAAAGATTCCATAAGAAAGAGAAAGAAAGAGAATAAGCCCCATGGGCCTGACTCACTTGTCTCTCATTTTTCTTCTGTCTCTTAAATTGACTCTCAATTTATTTGTTAAAGTGAAACAAAATCTTGATCCATTGTTTTTAATAAAAAAATTGAGCTTGTTATATTTATTTCTAATGCAAATTTTCATATAAGTTGATGAAATTGGCAATTAGATGAATAACCCGCTTTTGGGTCAGGTATCTTAACATGATGTTTCAAAAACGATTTTGGTTATGTTTAGACGAATGATTAAATACTAAACCTTGTGTCAAACTAGAACATAATTGCGAGATGTTGTAGGAGAAATGTTTATTATTGCTTCAAAATGAAAACAAAGATAAGAGGAGTTGTTATTAAAATTTTTAAGAGGAAAAAATTTGAAAAATCACTGTAAAATGAATAGTGGTTTGGTAACTAGTAATTAGATTCAAAAGTCAGTTGTGTATGGATAAAAACACATTAGATATTCTACATTACTTGTATTTAAGAATAATTACCCTAAATTAATTATACAAAACGAATATGGTCTTATTCTTACTTTGATTACTCTTATCAATTATATGTTAAAAGAAATAAAAAAAATTATAATAATAAAAATTTACAAAACAAACTTGATTCAAAAGAAAAAAGTAATTATAACAATTCTTTTTGTTTTTTTTAGAGCGAGGCAAGAGTAGAGGTATCAAAATAGGTTAGTTTGACTCACCTAGTTTGGCCCATGTGGCTTGTGGGTCTTAGATTGGTGGACTGAAACGTTAAACTCAACCCACTAGTTGGGTTAAAAGGGTTTGCTCATTTAACACAAAAAAATTTAAAAAAATTGTAAGAAATAAAAAAAATCCCAAACTAAATCAAATATTTAATTTTAATACCAAAAAACCATTCATGTTGTCTATTGTTGATCATATATTGAATATTTAATGACAATACAAGGATAAATGCTACTTGATAACATGTTTTATTAAACATTTCAAAAAAAGAAAATCCACAAAATCTTCAAAGTGGACGAACTTACTAGGTTGGTCCGTTTAACTTATGAGTTAAGTTAATCGAGTTTGTTTAACCCACCTATTTTAAATTAGTTGAAAATTGCAATCTAACTCACCATTTTGATAGGTTAAATGGGCTTGACCTATAGCCAAACCCATTTTGATAGCTACAGATAAGAGAGTCAATGATTTCATATGATAAATCGAAAACCTTTCTTATTTTTCTAATTTCATTAATTGTAAAAATTTACCTAATTAATAGATCCTAAAATAAAAAAGGTAAAGAAGTGGGATAGAGAGAGAAATGAGAGTTCACTTGTAGAAGCCATCTAAAAGTGAAGAAGACGATAACAAATACGAAGGAATTATATTGTAACAACAAAACATGAGCAAAACAAAGCTATAACATCAAAATTTAATTATTAAAATCATATCTTTAATCATTTACAACTAATCTAATTACACATGGAAAGACTTATAATACTATCACAACTTATCCATTTGTCAATTTTTTTTTTACTTTATCAATTTACATGACATAGGTATGCCAAAAATGTCACAATCGATGACTCTTAAAGATTTAATTTCTCATTGTCACTCAAAAACTTCACATGTATTGAGACTCACTAATCCCATAGCCTTATTTTCAAGTTTCATTAAACCCTCTCAATGTTGATCATGTCCTTAAGTCACAAGATGAACTTGAAGTTCATTTTTTTTTTTTTCCCCTAACATAGCTTTAAACCCATTTCTCACTATTATTTCAAGCTTCATGCTAAAGTTGTTTATTTGAGAAAAATACCATTTTAGTTATTCACTTATCACAAAATTTCCATTTTAGTCTATTATTGAAATGTAAAAAATGATCCCCTCACTCGTTGAAAAATGTTGTACTTGGTCCCTTACTTTTTAGAAAAATACCAAATTTATCATTTTACCAAACCATAAACCTTAAATCCAAAGGACTAAATTTGGTATTCCTTTTAAAAGTAGGGGACCAAGTGTGACATTTTCAAATAAGTGGGTAAACATTTTGAGCATTTCAATGAGTGAGAGACCAAATTGGCAATTTTGTGATAAGTGAAGGACAAAAAAGGTATTTTACTCATTTTTAATTCCATCCTCATTCATGCCACTCATTGACATACATCTTAGAGAAAGAACTTCACACCACCTAAAGTAAATAAAATAATTTATGCGTATTTCCTAAAGCATTTTTTAATTAATTTGACTTTAAGAGCTGTAATATGTCAATTATGCATAGATTCAAAGTGGATTAATTATGTTCTTTTACATTTTAAAAAAATGTTAATATTGCTCACATACATCAAACCTAGCTATAAATTTTTTTGTTGTTATAAATCATTTAATTCTGAATATCATTAAAGTGTATTAATTATAAATTTGTATTTTATTATAATATTACAACCTACACACACATTAATTTAAAAAATTTTCCTATCCTAATTAAGAAATTGATTAGTGCCAATTTGAGTTCAACTAGTAAAAAGAAAATGCATGAAGATTCAATCTCTTTAAATTGAAAAGAAATTTAAGGCCTTTTAAATGTAATATCCTTAATGATATTTAATAAATATAAAATTTCTTGTGAACACCCCATCCTTAATTACTAATTATTTAATTAATTGATACACAAATTAATTAATAATTAAGTGAATAAGAAAAATAAAAAATGACAGAGCTTCAAATGACATTATCATTTAGGGACAATTTAAAATTAAAAATAAATAATGGGAGATAATTAAATAAACTCAAAACTTAAACATAAAATTAGCCAATTGAAATAATAATAATAATAATAATAATAATAATAATAATAATAATACTACTACTACTACTACTAATAATAATAATTAAATTTAAAAATAATAAAAAAGAAGAACAATAAAAAACACAAAAATGGAGAATTAGAAAGTCTGAAAAAAAAAAATGATTAATAGTGATAATAATGATAAAAATTAGAAAAATTAAAATCAAGATAAAAGATTAATAAAATTAGAAAATGAAGAAATATAATATAATATCAACAATCAATAATAAAAAAAAAAAGAGAAAAAAAAGGGATAAACCGGCCAAACCAAAATAAAGAATATACATGCATTTACCTATCGGGAAAGGAAGAGAAAGAAGCACCTCCTTTGCCAGTTGCCACTGTTGCAACCCACCGCCCTCCTTTTGCAGGCCATTGGAAATGATAGGAGCAAAACATAGCATGATGGCTGAGAGCTCTATAAAAGAAGGAAAACCTGGAGAACGAAAACTGAAGCTGAAGAGCGAACTGAAGAAAGACAGGAATGAGTCATACCATTGCCTAGCCTTTTTTCGTTGACCCACCAGTATGGCTTTTCCTTCCTCTTTAGTTCCTTTTCCCATACCGTGAGAAAGTTACCATCGTTAGAACAAACTCCTTTACTTACACACACCAAAGCAAAGGCAAACAGAGACAAAGAGGAATGCTATGAAGGTTTGTCAAGTTCTTCAATTTGCCGCTGTGTCTCATTGTTATTTTTGTTACTCTTAGCGTTAATCCTGGATGCTACAGGCCTCTTGTCTATTATGGAAATGTGGCTGTAGTTTCCTTTTCATGTTGTTGTTAAGTAGCATTAAGGGAAACAGAGAAAGCTCACGGGCATAGTTATTACACTTAATGTTAAAAGAGTTAGTAGGGTAGGAGGTTTTGGACATAAGGGTGCTGTTTTAACTTGGTATGTAGCGAAAGGGATGGAAATGCTCATCACGAAGATAGAAAAGCATGTTGGTGCTCATGTAACTGTGGTCCAATAGAAAAGTGCTGAAGACTATATACATGCCCTTAAGGAAGCTGGTTTACAGTAATAATGTGGAACTGTAGTAGGCGAGGGATTTAGAGAGCTTTATGCCCGTCACTATAAGGTGCTTGATTACTGACCAAGCAATGAACCTCCTCTTATTTGTTGGGTCCTTTTGAATGCTCGTGCTTTGGTCCTTTAAGCTCCAACATCGCTATCTTGAACCTGCTTTATTTCCCATGATATGCCATATCTCAGCTTGTACTTCATTTTTTGAGGTGGCCGTGTCCTTCACCCATAGCATCAAATTTGTAGAACCTGTTTTCTTCGCAGTCTTCTCTTTGTTCCTTGGTGATAAATACCTTGTATAGGTTTGGTCGTCGATTCTCCCTATTGGGCTTGGTTATTCTCTAGCTGCCGATACTGAGGTGTTTTTCAATGTACAAGGATTGTGAGGCATTCATCTGATTGAGTGGTAGGTAAGAATATGTTGATACATGATTTAACATTAGCTCTGTAGCTCATTTGCGCATTATGTGCATCAAAAGAGCAACTCATCAATGCCTTCTTATGTTTTTGTTATCTGTTATTATGACTAAGAAGTTTGTCCTAAGCTACCTACACTTCACATGTTTTAAAGACTCACTACTTCAAGTTCTTGAACATGGATGAAGTTGATATTATCTTTATGCTTCTGTGGCCTTTAATTTTTTCTTTTAAAAAAAAAGGTACTCCATGCTTGGATTATAAACACATAGCATTGGTCTAGGTAACTCACTTTGGTGGTTGATGGTTTGTTCAAATGGGAAAAGAGATAATGATGGGTTTCACGTGATGTCCATTTCTGAGTTCAATTGTGAATTGATGTAATTATTTTATTCAGGAAACAAAGAATAGAAATTATATTATTTTGTCTTTCATGCACTTTGTAATTAAATTGTGAATTGATGTAATTATTTGACTTAACACATACACATAACCATAACTATACTTGCTTGATAGTTTGTTTACCCTTGTTATTGTTATTTTCATTAAACGCATAATTTCTATAGTTGCTGTGTGAGATTATAGGTCTCCACAGGCACTTAAAAGTAACCGATAGCAATTGTGTGGGGGTTTTTGTCTCCTTAGGCTCCGGAGGTTTGTCTATGCTTTTTGTAAATAGATAGGTAAATAAATTAAAAATGATTTCAATTTTCAAATATATTTATTTCACCATATTTCTTATTTTATTTCATTTATTATTTAATTTTTAAATCTTCATGTGAAATTATATGTCTCTACAGACATTTAGGGGCTAATCAGTAGGACCCAAATAGGATTTTTGACCCCTTAGGCTCCGAAAGTTAGTATATATTTTTCTTACAGTAAATAGGTAAATAGTAAAATAAATAAGAAAACAACATTGGTTTTAAAATATATTTATTTTATCTCACCTTGTTCTTATTTTCTATTATTATTATTGTTATTATTATTTTTATCACCGTACAAGATTATACATCTCCATAGGCAATTCAAAGTTAGCCAGTCAAAGCTATGATATCTCTTATTCTATTAGATATAAAAAATACTCAAGTGAGATCATTTCCTTTCTTGGAAAGTTGAAATAGAAATTTGGACTTGAAATAAAATCTCTAAAAACATGAAATAAAAAGACAATTTAAAAATATTCTCCCTTTGATGACTTTATTCCATAGTTGAAACAAAAATCCAAAATTTAAAAGAGGGAAGACAAAAAGAGCAAAAGAGTGATATTAGATTGATTTCGTGAATTTCAATCCCATTTTGTTTATGAAAATTTGTTTAATTTCAACTCTCCTATGCTTAATGAAACAAAACAAAAACCATCAACTAACAAACACGCCCTTTTAGTTGAACTACATAGGCTTTGATCCCTATTAGGTGGTACGTAAGCCTTAGATTTTCATTCTAGGTTAAATCTGCCCTTTGTAAATATTTATTTATTTGCTTTCATTCTTATCATTTCTGTCTTCTTTATTGAACAAGCATGCATGCCAATAAAAAAGTAATTGAGATAAACTTAAGGTCATATTCTATCTCATTTGACTAGTTTAAGGTAACCGTCTTTATGGACAGGTGTTATGGGGTGCTTAACACCTTTCCCATACTTAAATAGACTTCCAAACCCATCTTTGTTTTCGCCAACCATTTTACCTTTTTTTTAATTTTAAATTGGTTTTTCAAAATTTTTCGTTAAAAATTTTGGTAGCGACTCCAGGTAATTGATTTTCAAGATTCATTTTAGGAATTAATTTAATCCACTTTTTATTCCTTCTAGCTGAAAGGTCGGTTACAACATTTATATTAATAAAAATTTATACTAATGTATAAAATACATAGTTGACACAATTAAAATATAAAATAAACCATATGAAAATTTACAGTATCACTCTTGAACCTTATTTTGATTTCCATCCTTCCATTTTCATTTTCCTCCTTACACTTTAAAAATAAGCTCAAACTACAACCGTCCATTTTTTAGTTGATCACCAAGAAAGGCATAGTAGAAAAGCCTTAGCCTCCTCTTCTCACCTTTTTACATTCATTCCTTCCATCTTTATAGTATCGTTCCTTATTCTAACTTAAAAACAGCTCATTCCTCCTTTCATTAGATGTCTCTGGCTCTCTATAATCATCTTTGACTTGCCTAGCTTACAAGGTATGTGTAAGTATTATATGTTTGAAAGAAATCATGAAATTGTCCAACATATGCTATATATGTGATTATGCATATATGACCTTATTATTTCATTCTTCATGTGAGTTGTTGAGAAGTTAGCAAAGTTAGCTGAGTTAGTTTGGTATGATACACGTGATCCTCTCTCCTCTATACACTACAAATACCATCTAAGCTTTTTGTAAAGCACACATATAGAAATATTTAATGAAGCTTTCTTTTCATTTTTGCTTTAGTCTTTATCTTAGCTTAGATACCTTTCATGGTATTAGAGCCCGTGATCCTATTGGACTACAGAAAATTTTGTGACTATAATAAGCACTCTATTTGTAGAAATGAAGGGCACCACATTGAACTTCATTCATCCCATTTCTGTTAAACTCAATGATTTTAACTATCTGTTATAGAGATAACAAGTTCTTGCTACTATAAAGGGCATGGTCTGGAAAAATTCATTAGTGTTTCATAGTTTGCTGAAGACAGTGAAGTGTTTTTTAAGTGTCATCTAAATTTTTGTTGTGTCAATTCCCATGTAACCAAGCAAATTCTCCTAGAAGGCCAAGTGAGAACCGATAGTGTCGTAATTGACCTTTTGGCAAAAGGAATAAAAGGGAGTTTAAATTGATTACCAAAATCAATATTGAAAATCAATTTATTGGAGTCGCCACCAAAGTTTTTAAAGGAAAACTTTGGAAAACCAATTTAAAACAAAAAGAAAAGTTGAAATGGTTTGTGAAAATAGAGATGAGTTTGAGAGTCTATTTGAGTGTGGGGAAGGTGTTAGGCACCCCACAACACCTATCTATGAGGACGGTTACCTTAAACTAGTCACATGAAATAGGATATGACCTTAAATTCATCTTGATTACCTTTCCTATTAACATGAATGTATATTAAGCAGAGAAGACAAAAAACAACAATACTGTGAACAAACAAATAGATATTTACAAAAGGGTGAACTTGACCTAGGATGAAAGCCTAGGGCCTACATACCTTGTAAGAGGGATCAAAGTCTACATAGTTCAACCTGAGAACATATGGTGGTCAGTTAGTGGTTTAATTAATTAATAACTTTCTTATTTTGTCGGTTCCTCTTGGATTTTGGCCTTTATTTTGAAGCTAGGATGTTTGTGTCAAATTCCTCAAGGGTTTTAACTTATAATCAACAAGTGAAAAAAAAACTAGGGTTTCACATGACCTTTATGATTGATTCCTAAATGTTCGCGACAGACTAATGATCTTGCACAGTCTTTAAGAATTATTTGATTTTTATTACTATTTGTTTACCTATTCATCTTCGAAAAACATGTATTAACTTTCAAAGCTTAAGGAGCCTGGAAATTTCACACAGTCTTTACTTGTAAATACTAAAGTACCTAAGGAGGTTAGTGGCCTCACACAATAACTTTCCAATGTAATGCCTAAACAAATTTATTTATTTATCTTTCCATTATTATTATAATTTGTTATTAAGGTGTCGTTATTTTTATGACTGCTCTTTTTCTTTTGCCTTATATCTTTGAAAAATTATCAATTTATAGTCTAAGGTGACCAAGGTCTCATATAGCCTAAACGTCTAAGGAGACTGACGGTCCCACACGGTAGCCCCTTTTTTTCCTTTTTTTTTTCTTTTCTTTTAATGTATTTTAGGACAAATCATGTTTACATATTAAATTTATTTGATATACAAGAACTATGCACTAACTTCCACAACCCAAGGAGACTGAGATCTCACATGGCCTTATATTGATTTCTTTTCAGTGCTCGAGGAGAATACTAATTTTACATGGCAGGTTCTAAAATAAATTAAAAATTAAGTGTTGGCAATCATCTTATTCTTGCATTATGGGGGGAATTTTCATTTTATTTGGAATGTATATATACATTTCTTTGCACTTCATGACCCCATCAATTTTGTGAGTTTTGAAATTATTTCATTTGTTCTCTTGCCTCATCAGATAACCTTCCTAATGCTTAAGAGATGAAATGCCTATCATGGATATTTTGAGTAAAATAGTAAAACAATAAAACAATAATAAGAAGAAAAGAAAAAAAGAAATTGATGGATATGATAGTAACAGCTATAATAACATGTATCCAAGTAGCTTAACCTATCTAACATGCAAGGCTAGTGGAACTTGTGATTGTTAACATCCAGGATCATGCATGTGACCCTTATAGGAAAGAAAAATACCTTCCTCTTGGTTTTCTTTTTCTTTTTCAACATTCGAAAGCTTTTTTAATAAATACAGTCAAAATTCTAATTACGCACAAAACAAATTTCACACAAAGTACGTTCTCTTCTTTTTCTTTTTGATGTCATGCAAAGATGCAACAACCACCCTACCTATCCATTTGGCAAACAAAACCAAATGTAATGTTGCTAGTTCAAATTGTAACTTTTAATCATCTTTTCTTTTGCCAAAATATTCCGTTCATGTCACTTCCCCGACAGTTGATGATGCCATATTTTGGCTACAGAATAAGGAAAACCTCCTCTATAATCAGCATCTTCCATAACTAAAAATACAAATTTACTCGAAATAATCCCATTACTATCACTTAACACCCAAAAATGGAATAGTAGAATTCATCTTACTCAAAGCTAAGGTAAAATTACAATTTAATTAAAAAATAAAGTATTTTCAAACATATTTAACGGTGAATTTCATAGTGTTACTCCCATTCTCACTAAACATGGTATCCTTTATTGATTTTCTTGTCCTTATACACAATACATAATGGAATAGTAGAGAGAAAATATAGACATATTGTTGAAATAAGGCTATCAATTATTGTTTTTATAAGCTAGCCAAAACTACTACATATATTGTTAATCACCTACCCTTAGTCTCCATTCAGTATGACACTATTTTCCAGACTTTACCAATGTTTCCTGATTATTCTTATTTAAGGGTCTTGGTTGCTCTTATTATCCTATACTTAAACCCTATAATAGATATAAATTATCTTTTAGATCTTTCAAATGAACCTTTCATGGTTATAGTCAACAACATAAAGGGTATAAATGTTTATCACGTACTAGTCACATTTATATTTTTCATGACATCATTTTTAATGAGTTTAGGTTTCCTTTTAAACAAAATCTACTTCTGTTTTTGCATTACCTTCTAATCAAATTCTTCTTCTTTCATCTAATGTTCAAGATATTGTTATACTATTGTCAGAAATACGAACAATTTTGATGTTATAGACTTAATTATTGTATCTACTATAGATGTTGTTAATACTAGTGTTCATGTTGAAGAAGGTGTTAATGTGAATATTGTACTGGTAGGGGAAGATACTGATGTCCCACTTTTCGCTCATAATATGTTAGATGCTTAGTTACCTGTTAGTCATAGTCTTAATCTGTATATTCAAATTTCTATTTATAACTCTTGGATTTAAACCTCTTTGATGCAACATGTATCCCATCCTATCTAAGTCTGGTACTTTCAAACTCAAGGCTTTTTTTACTAAGATTCTACCTTAAAGTACAAGGCAAGCTCTTGGTGATCCAAATTGGACGTAAGTTATGGCTTATGAGTACAACATTTTGAACAAATAATACTTGGACTATCACTAATCTACCACCTGGGCTAAAACCAATTGAGAGTAAATGGGTTTTTAAAGTTAAAAAACACTCATATAGGTCTATTAATAGATACAGAGCAAGTTGCTTTCTTTAACAAATAGGCAATGATCTTAATGAAGCCTTTTCTCCAATAGTTAAGCTTGCAACCATTCAAACCTTATTAACTCTAACACTCTGTCAATAGTGGAAAGTTTTTCAAGTGGATGTTAATAATGCTTTCTGGCATGGAAGCTTAGAGGAAGAGGTTTATATGCAACAACCACCAAGTTTCAAAGATGTGAATAAAAGCTTGGTGTGTAAGTTAAATAAAGTATTTATGGGCTAAATCCAGCACCAAGGGCATGATTTAAGAAATTAAAATTCACTCTTAAAAGTATGGTTTTGTACCTAGTAGATGTGATCCTTCTTTATTCATTTAAGTATCACCTAATCATTACACTGACATTTTGGTTTATGTTGATGACATATTAATTACTTGGAGCTCAGCTCAAATTTAGGAATAGTTAAAAAATCAGTTGAATAAAGATTTTGCATTAAAGGATTTATGAGAGCTTAGTTATATTTTGGAATTAGATTTTCATAAGCATGCTAATGGTCATGGCTTGGGATTGTCACAAGAAGTGTATATCAAAAATTTATTGTGTAAGGCAAATATGGAAGGTACAATAGCTACACCAATGGTTGTTGACCTAAAACTCATTAAGCATGGCTCTAGTGGTGTTATTGAGTTGGTGCACTTTGATATGTCACTATGACTAGACTTGAAATCTTTTACAATGTTAATAAAGAATGCCAATTCTTATCTAATCCATAGGAGGAGTACTGGAAAGCAGTGAAGTAAATTTTACAATATTTGAATGGCATTTCTAGTCATGGGCTTCATCTTACTAAGTGTTCAAACCTTATGCTAAGGGGCTCTATAGACACTAATTGGGGCTTTGACCTTGATGGCAAAAGGTCAACTTCTAGAACATGTATTTTCCTTAAAGAAAATCTCATTTCCTAGGCAGCTAAAAAGCAATAAGTTGTAACTAGATCTACCACTAAAGTAGAGTACGAAGTTTGGCACATGTTTTAGCTGAAAGCACTTAGCTCTAATCACTCTTACATGAACTTCAATTTCCTTTTTCATAAAAAATACTAGTTGTATTCTATTATAATTTGAGTGCATATTACAATCTCATAATCCTGTGTCACATAATCGAACGAACTATATGGAGCTTGAAATCTTTTTTATTCATGAGAAAGTTGCAGCCAAGAAATTGATCATTTAACATGTGCCAACTATAAACTAGATAACTGATGTAGTTACTAAACCTTTATAAAAAGCAAGATTCATTGTATTAAGAGATAAACTAAAAGTTAGTAATATTGTTAGTTCCTAATTTATAGAGGGCATGATAGACTAAGTCAGAATTAGGATGTACTTTAAGTGTGATGTATCATTGTAATGTTGAGTTGTTGAGAAGTTAGCAGACTTAGTTTGCTTAGTTAGATTGGTGTGATATACATGATCCCTTTTCTTCTGTGCACTATAAATACCATCTGAGCTCTTTGTAAGCACACATATAGAAATATTTAATAAAGATTTCTTTTCATTTTTTTCTTCATTGTTGCTTTAGTCTTTATCATAGCTTAGATACCTTTCACGATTGTGTCTTCTAATTGAATAACATGGATGTTTATGCCCTTTCCTCTATTTAATTACTATTGCTATTATTGATTACCATTGATGCTTGTTTGGTGTTTTGTTTAATTACTTGGGGCAGTCACTCTATAATCTGCGGCTAAAAATTCTTGGTAATATGTGGAGTTATGGACTTCTTTTAATTTCCACACCTTAGCCTCACGATCAATCTAGTTGCAATTTTATTCTTAGATATTGTGTAGTATGTATTGTGGTAGCCTTCATGACAAATTTGCAAGAAAAACATTGGGATCCAGGAGGTCGCTTTCCCTATTAGAAGGCACACGAATCACCTCCAATAAGAGTGATTACCGGAGATTGTCCAGTAATCATCCTGGATTGTTGGATGAAGATCTAATAATTCATATTTAAAGATAAAAAAGTGACAAAGGACTATGCGTGGTCATTAATTACTATGCACGATCATCGATAAAAAGTTTAAACTGTTAGATTTTTATCTAACGGTCTCCATTTTTTTGGAGAAAATAATCCCCTTCAATAAGTGGAGGGGATCCAGATTGCTATCAAAGACTTGTTTGCACATAGAACCAAATATCCCTTCTATTTTTTCCCCCCATTTTTTGGATGGATGGATTATACTTTACATGTAAGGGATGGGAATGATTCAATTATATTTTGTTGTAATTTTAAATTTATATCTCATTGTGCTTATATGGTGTTAACTCCCATGCATTTCGTATATGAGGGAAAACCTTTTGTCGTAACCAACCTTCCAGCGAGATAGGATAAAAAGTGTTTTTAATTTATTCCCAAAAATGAATCTTGAAAATTAATTTATTTGGAGTTGCCACCAAAATTTTTAATGGAAAACTTTGGAAAACCAATTTAAAACAAAAAGAAAAGGCAAAATGGTGTGCAAAATCATAGATGAATTTGGAAGTCTATTTGAGTGTGGGGAAGGTGTTAGACACCCCACAACACCTGTTCATAAGGACGATTACCTTAAACTAGTCAACTGAAATAGAATATGACTTTAAATTTATCTCAATTACCTTTTTATTGGCATGGATGCATGTTAAACAAGGAAGACAAAAAACAACATTAACGAAAACAAACAAATAAATATTTACAAAGGGCAAACTTGACCTAGGATGATAGCCTAAGGCCTACGTACCCTGTAATAGGGATCAAAGTCCACGTGGTTCAACCAAAAAGGCGTGTCTATTGGTTGATAATTTGTAAACTTTGTGATAAGAACATGAAGGTTTAAATTAAACAAATTTTCGTAAACAAAACATAATTAGGATTTGGTCTGCGTTTTTTAATTTATGACAACCTGATTAATCTAACTTTATTGACATCTTCATTTTTCCTCTTTAATTTTTTTTTATTTTTGAAATCTTAATCTTTATTTTGAAATTTAAGATTATGGGATGAGACTTTTTGGATTTTTAGGAGTTTATATTTTTTTTTTTTGAATTGAAATGTAATTATAATGAAAGGAATATTTTTTAATTTTGGAATTTATTTATTATTATTTTTTTCAAAATTGGAATTTACCATTGAAATTAGGACAAAAATAAAATCATTTTTCAGATTTTTGAATTTATGTATTTTTTTGTATTTTGATTTTTATTTATTTTTAGATTTTTAAAATTAGAATTTATTGTTGAAATTAGATCAAAATTATAACGGAAAGCCATTTTTTGAAATTTTTGAATTTATATATTTTTTGGGTTTTTAGATTTTTTTAATTTTGAAAGAGAGATTATGATTAACAGGACTTTTAATTAATATATATATATATATATATATATATATATTATTAGAATTTATTCTGAATTTTAAACTATAGTGGAAAAATATTTCTATGATTTTTGAATTTATGATTTTTGTATATATATATATATATATATATTTTTTTTTTTAAATTAGAATTTATTTGAAACTTAAAGTAAAACTAAAATGAAATATATCCTTAGGATTTTAAGTTACATAATAGATATGACGAACCTCCCTATTTTTTAATTAATTAATCTCAATATTTTAAATGTTAATTTTTGAAACCTTAGGAGACTCAATGTCTTAAGGGATCTCTACTAATTAACCTTTGGGTGCCTAAGGATATGAGCGATCTCACACGAGAACCCAAAAATATGGAATAAAATATTTGAAAATTTTTTGCAATTTTGTTTTTATGGATTTTGAAATTAGAATTATTTTAGTCTTATTTTTAATAAGATCAATTCTCCAAAGCCTACGGGAACCCAAGTCCCACATGGTATTTTTTTAATTAATTAAATTTTATAAAATACCAGCTTAATCATTTTGTAAATAATAGAAAATGCTTAATTAAGATATTTATTTTTGCACTATTATTATTATTATTATTATTATTATTATTTTAAAACAAGTATACACTAATTTTCAGGGTTTATAGAGATTAAAATCTCATACAACTCCAAACACCCGAGGAGAACAATATTCTCAGATTTCGTAAATAATATAAAATATTTAATTAAAGTATTTATTTTTGTATTATTATTTTTTTGTCATTATTATTTTAAAATAAGTATGTACTAAATTTCGAGGTTTATAGAGATTAGAATCTCACACGACCCTAAGCATCTGAGGAGAACAATATTCTCACATGATGATTTCCTTAAAACTTTACTTGTGATGCCAAAGTAAAAAAAAAAATGATAATAATAATAATAATAGCAACAAAAAAAAAAAAAAAGGATGCAGCTTACAACGTGATCTGATGCCAAATGCAGGAACAGTGGTATGCATGCAACTCAATCAACCATAACGCTATTCCTTACCTGCGGCATTGCTTCAACTTCTCATCGTCGACATACTCCCTCTCTGGCAGTCCTCGTCTTCTCCTTTCTCTCTTTACTTCTCTCTCTCTCTTTTGGGTGGTGCCGCGTACACTTTTTCTCCCTCTGTGTAAGTCGAGCTATTGCCTCTGCACTACGCCTTTGTGCAATTCATACATGCCTATGTGTAAAGACTACAGCCTCTTCACAATGTTTGGAGCTCAAACTTCTTTGTCTCCCTTCGATACCCCATCTTCCACCTGCATTCGGCGCAGCCGACATTTAGAACCCCATCATCTACGCCGGCATTCGGAACTCCATCTGCGCCTTCTAGAAGTATCTCTACACAGCATTCTTCTTAATAGATTCTTCGCCACCGACGACCCTGGGTGAAAAATCTGGCTAGGGAACCTCAAGCTAGCTCGTGCGACGACCTCGAAAATCTCCATCACTGAATCCCCATTTAACAAGGGACACGCAGCCAACATTACATACAAAACAACACCGGCATTCCACACATTGACCTTCTCATTGTACTCCCTGCCGGCGAGAACCTCTGGCGCCACATAATAAGGCGTACCCATTGCCCCATTCATTAGCTGGCCTTCTTTGAAAATCTCAGCTAAGTCGAAGTCCGCCAGTTTGAGCCGGTTCTCTTCGTCGATGAGTATGTTATCGGGCTTGATATCGCAATGAGCTACGCTAGGGCGGTGACAGTGAGCCATGACTCCCATGAGCTGTGACATAACGACGACGGCATCGGGCTCAGGTATGGACCCGAGATCGATGATGTGTTGATGAAGATCAGAGTTACAGAGGTCTTGCGCGAGGTAGAGGTGGTGTCGTCATCGTAGACACTGTGGAGGTTCAAGATGTAAGGGTGAGGAGTGAGAAGATAGAGAATCTTGGACTTTGCGAGAAGGCATAAAGCGTCGAGGGAGTCTCTAGCGGAGATGACACGTTTGTCGATGGACCTCACGGCGAAGGCCTTGCCGGAGTCGATAGAGGCACATCAGAAAACAATGCCTAACAGTCCCTGTCTGATCCCTGCCAAATCGGCGTAGTCTAAATTAAGGTCTTCACTCATTCTCCCTCTAAAATGTTGTTTAACTCTCTCGCTCTAAATGCCCTCTCTCCCTCTCAGAATCTGCGCCCCCCCCCCCCCCCCCCCCCCCCCCCCGTGAAAGAAGAGAGCCCCATATCCTTCAAAACCTCATGGCAGCTAGTCTCCTTTTTCAAGCTTTTTATGCAGCCTCCAAGTTTCAGTTTTTCTCATCTCGTGACAGTGGAGCAGTAGGAGTAGAGGGTATCTTTTCTTTTTTTTGATATTTAATACTATTATTTTTTTATTTTTTATTTTTGTTTTCTTATATATTTTTTATTTTTATAATTTTGCTTTAATTTATTATTTTAATTAGTTAATTTTATTTTTGAATTTCGAGTAGATTTAATTATTTTTTATTATTTATTTTTAATTTCAAGTTATCTCTATTTGATGATATCATTTGAAATTTTGTTATTTTTAATTTTTTTATTTACTTAATTATTAATTAATTAAATAATTAAATAATGAAGGGTGAGGTGTTCACACCTTTTATCTTGTTGACTTCCTTATAATTCTTGAGGTCTTGCATTACTTACTAGCCAATGTTGCAGCAATGCTTGAAAACTATAGTTCCACTAATCTTGGATATAAATTTTCCACATGAATTGATTTCTGGCTACATGGAGTTTAGACCTTGAAATATAACGCAAACTATTTCTGATGCTTCAAATGTTAACTAGAGTTACATCAGTTATGTCATATGCCGAGAGCATCCTCTGAATTTTCATTTAAGGTATGGTTTTCATTATGTTAGTTACGTAGAGAACATTTTGAGTTTTAAACACCTGTTATGTGGTTTAGTACTGGCATTGCATCACCTCTTGAAAAAGGTCATAAAAGTGCAAGAAAGGGCTAATTTTGAAGAGAACATTTCCTTTTAAATTATCATATTCATATCTAAATCCATTCATCTGCATTTTCCTCTGCCCTGTAATTAATATCTTTTTGAGACCTGACTTGGGATTTTTGGTGTGGCACAGATGGACTGGCCCCAACTTCTAACTATTGTGTAGTAAGTTTGCTAAGCGCAGTGAGTATCATATGAAAATGAATCAATTTGAGAAGTGAAGCTATGATTCTGGTGCGTTCGAACAAGATTCGCGCAAATCTAAATAAATTTTGTCGTTAATACTATTCATTCAACGTGGAGTTAATCTTTTAATTTTTGTATAATTAGTGATTTAGACAATAAAAACAATTTCATAAAATAAAAAATTTATTGTGAAATCAATGTCATATTAAATAAAAATTATTTATAAAACAGATTCTGAAAAATCTAACAATTTGATTTAAAAACATATGAACATATAAGTAATGATATAGAAGTAAAGCAGAATTTGAACAGAGTAAACGTACGTTTGCTCGGGGGCATGGTGCTTGCGTAGAAGAAGAAGAATCGAACTGAGAAACAGCCATGGATCTTCTGTGCGATGCATACGGCAATGCCTCTGACGACGAAGAAGAACGCCCTAAACGCCAGAAGCTCGCACTTTCTTCCCCCATCCCGCCAAAACCCTACCTTCCTCCTCCTACGAGCCAGTGCCTGCACCACCAAACACAATCTTTGCCTTCTGGAAGATACATTTCCAAGCGAGAAAGAGCACTTTTAGGCGTTTCCCCTCCTGTTCCGGACCCAGTTCCGGTTCCGGCTTCGGTTTCATCTTCCGTCGCACTATCCGGTACATGTTTTTTGCTGATGCTTATTGTTTATTTTTGCCCTTTTCTTGTTATTCGTTCATCCTCCGAATGAACTGGTTGTGTATGAGCTTTTGTTATCATTGAAGTTGTCCCAGATGCATTGAAGCTGCACTCACCTTGGAATTTGTGATAATTTACTGGATTCAGTCTTAAAAGTAACTGCGATAATAACAGATACATTTGATGTGTCTAGAATTGTTTTGTTTTGATTCATCCTGCATTTTCTTCGGCGATAACTGATAAATATAAGGATGAGCTCTTTCCATTAATAAGTAACTTGTGACTAATTGACGAAATATTGAAATCTATTTTATTTTTATTGTTATTTTCATTTTTTTATTATTACTTTCCGATGATTTTGGCCGTTTTCTCAGCTTCCAAGCATGGACACTTGAAAAAGGAGCTGTGTCCATGTCTGTTTTCACACTCATATGACGCAATTTTTCAAATGGCACATGGACATTTCATGTTTATCTGTCTACATGTTAGTGTTTATGCCTCCTAGGTCCTTAGAAGCACGGACACTAGACAGCATAATCTGAATAGGTCAGCTACTAAAAGTTGTCCATGCTTTATAACATCTTTCGGGCAATTTTCTTTTCTTTTTTCTGGGGAGAGGAGCTAGGGAAATAAGATGTTTAATGTTAAGGGCTTATGGTTTATGCGGGAGCATATGCGTCAAAGAACTAGATGGCAAATAAGTTAAACAAGAGATACTTCAAATTAAACCTTCTGATGAGAGCTAGGTTGGTGTTTTATGATTTTGGTATAAACATAGGACATGTACTTTTGCATGTCAAAGGAAAAGACGGGACATCTTATTTGGACAGGAGGATTTGGTGCCCTGACTATGAGGGATATGTATTTTTGCTTAATTCTTTTTTTCTTTTTTCTCGGTCTTCTGATATGGATGAGAGGATATGAATTTTTCATTCTTCTGGTTTCATGCCTGTTGTCTGAACAAGGAATAACATAGACCTTCCAAGTTCAAATCCTTCACTGGGTAGTATTACTCAATGTTGCAGGTTTGCAAACCTAACTAGACTCTTGATATGCGAGTAATTCACTGTTCCATTTCAAAAACACCTGCACAATTATTTCAACATTTCCTAGCTGCCATCTAAATTTAGAATAGGCTTTTTGGTTGGTGTGGGGAATGATGGGTGTGCCCTTAAAAGTAAGGAAGGAAGAGTTTTATGGCTGGGTTCTATTTTTGCAGTGCTCTGGTGCTCTTGGTAGTAGTGGAATGCTCAAGTTTTTAAACCAAATGTCTTTAGGCTATGTTTGGGCCTTGGGAGTTTTGGTAAGGATGGAATGACATAACTAATAATAGAAGGGAGTGGAGTAGCAATGAGTGGAATGACAAGTTATGTGTCACTCAATTGTTTGGAAGTTTAATAAAGAGAGGGAGGGGAGTCATTAATGGAATGGAGTGGCTTACATATTGCTATTATAATGTTACCCTTAAAAGCTTTTAATCCAAGAGGGTATCATAGTAATTACACCCCTTGGCCACTCCATTCCATCCTTGACCCCTCAATTTGAAGGGACAAAAAAATTTGGGTTTTGGATAGCAAGGAAGGGTCTTGCTTTGGGATAAGATTGTTTTTGTTGCTTTTCTTGTGAGTTTTTCCAAGAGTCCCTTTATTAGATATTTGGTTGGAGTGGAGAGCTCTTTTGTATTAATGATCTGTTTCTACCACTTCTACTTGATATATTTTTTTTCCTGGCTAGAGAGGATTCCTTATCCTTTGTATCTCTTTCATTCTAATGGAATTTGTTTTTTTCCTTTTTTGGGGGAGGAGGGGGGGTTGGGAGAAGGCATCTGATGATATTACAATACATGCCCATTAGCATTGTAAATACATGAGCTAAATTGTATTGCGGTTCTTTCCTTAAATATAATTTCTATGATATGACTGTTGCTGCATCCCAGTTTAAGGTATTGCAGTGTTAGTGAAGTAGGTCAATTGGAAAGTAGCTGGTTAGCTGCTTTGTTTGAAGCATGCAGCATTAGCATCTCAGTATTGTATTCTGTGACTAAGTAATGAGTTTGCGTAACTTGTAATTTCTTGATTACTTCTCTCATAGACATTTCTTGTTTATAGTTCCTTTGGACATAGACATGCTGCACATTTCATGCTTCTATCTATTACTTTGCATTTAGGTTGAACTTTTTTCATTGGCAAAGGCAATTGGTCTGATGAGCTTGTTCTTGTTCATAATCATAGGAAGTATCTTGGATACTGACCTACCTCATAGCATTATATCGTTGTTGAGAAATAAAGCAAAAGGTCATCGAAGTATGAACATGATACCTGAAAAGTTATCTGTGGCTCTATATCACAATACAAAAGCTGTTAATGCTATACAATGGTCTTCTGCTTATGGTAAGTCCCCTTAGTTGATAAATTCAAGCTGTTGTCCTGATAAGTAAGATGACCGTTTAGGAAGGAATAATATCCTTTAAATGTTTCTTATCAATAGAAGTATTGAATATAATTGAGCAACTGATAAAGCGTGTTTTTGCCATAATAAGTTCAAGTTTAAAACATTGATGAGTCTTGTCACAGACAGAGAGAAATATGCTTGTTGTGTATATTATTTGCATTGACCTATTTGTTAGAGTTAGCTTACAGCTCATCTCCTTGCATCTGCTGGGATGGACAATATGGTTTGCATTTGGAACGTATGGAGTAGAGATCAGAAGAAAGCACGTGTATTTAACTTCCATAATGCAGCAGTGAAAGATGTGAAATGGTCTCGTCAAGGACACTCTCTACTCTCTTGTGGATATGATTGCACAACAAGGTTGGTTGATGTAGAAAAGGGGTTTGAGACTCAGATTTTCAGTGAAGATCAAATTGTTGGAGTTATAAAGTTCCATCCAGATAATTCAAACCTCTTCCTTTCTGGTGGTTCTAAGGGCCATATTAGACTATGGGATATCAGGACTGGCAAAGTAGCCCATGGCTTTACTCGCAGTTTAGGTCCAGTTCTGGATGTTGAGTTTACAATCAATGGAAAGCAGTTCATTTCTTCTAGTGATGTATCTAGGAGTAATGTCAGTGAGAACTCTATTATTGTTTGGGATGTGTCCAGACAGGTTCCGCTGTCTAATCAGGTGGGAGATTCCTCTACCCTCTTCAAATCTCAATATTGTGCATCTTATTATTTATTCTTTTTGTGAGCAGCATTGCTGATGTTTGGTATTAATTCTTTTGCATGTACAAAATATGGTGAAATCTTATGTGTGAAGTGTTAGTAAATAACTGTTTCTTGTTGTGCATTTTTTGATTTAACATACCAGAAGGGAGTCAGTTTTCGGAGTCATTAATCTGTTTCTGGAATTATTGTGCACTACGTCCAATGCTAATTTAATTACTTTTTACTGTCCATGTTATGTGATGTTTGTTTGTTTGATATTTTTCTATGCACAATATCTTCTTTAAATCTCAGACAATTTTGAATGTACTTGCTTCTTGCCATTAACATATTTGATTTTTAGATTCTACGAGGCATGGATATATCTGATTAGATATCTGTTTTATGTAGTACATATATTTGGTGCTGGTTTAAACTATTGCATATCTCTTAAATTTATTTGATTATACATCTGTCTATCTATGGCATATCTTTGAGTGCTGGTAGATGCTGTCAATTCTTGATTCCTATCTGTTCAATATGTTGAGTTACTTTTGTTTGATCCTGTTTACAGTGTCAATTATTTGGCATGCTTTTGCTGTATTTATGTTCCAAACAGGAATAAATGACCCAATGGTGTTCAGAAGCTCTATATGAAAAGATATAACAAGAATGATAGATAAATGCAGGATAAATCATTCTAGAGTGAATAGATCAATAACCCCTATCTCTAATAGGAATAGGAGAACACCAAATTTACCCTAATTCTAATCAAATTGTGTGGATCTCTGAAACTAATAATTTCTGATATATGATCCGGCAATAATTATCATACACAGCTCTAATTGTTGATTCTCACAATTGAAGCAACCTAACTCAATTCCCCAATCTATTAAAATATATCTGCTTACTTCATGTACAATTCTTTTTGTTCGTTATCTTAAGCATGAAAATGGAAAGCTCATTGTTCACAGGGCTGGTAGGGTTGGAAGGAGGAGGAAGAATTATTTCTATAGAAGACAGACTTAACTTGACCTCACTTGTATCTCAATTGCTTGGCTTTTAACCAAATCACCAAGTATATAGGTAGTTATAGGCACACAAGGTGACTAATTACATGCACCCCATTTAATCCATCATACATGCATCACACTTTTATAGATATAAGAATTATCACATACATGAATCTCATAATAATCTAGGCACATGTACTTTAGTATCCAAGGTACATAAGAATTCACGTTAGGTAGGCACAAACATTGAACTTAGCTCTTTAGGAAATATCAATTACAATTTCCAACAGATAACTACATTTTTGAATTTCTGATCAGCGAAATTCAAAATGTGGAATTCTTTTTTCTTTATAAAAATCATTTTTTGAGCTTGAACCTGGGAGGAGACAATATTTTTCCTCCTGAGCTGTAATTTTCCTATTCATAGTTCTTGTTGCATTTCTTTGCTTCATGCTCATACCTCTCACTTTGGGCTTTCTTTGTTGTACAAACCAGAAAATTGCTTTCATCTCCCCATTTTTGTTCAAATTTTTTTTTCCATGAGCATGTTTAATCTCATTTATGTTAAATTCTGCAGTTGAGCTATCATGAAGTTTTTTTTTTTTCCTAGACAACTGCCTTGTGAATTGAATCAAAGTCCTTTGAAATGTCCTTCTGGATGTAAATGGGTTGAGTACTTAATGCCAAGACATATATGCTTTTAAAACACCAAGAAACCTGCAAGTTTTGCAGTCTAGAAAGACCTTAATTCCTAGTACTCTCTAACTGATACATTTTTTGAAAAAAAAAGAAATCATCTTCAGTTTTGGTGCTGTTTATGTATCATATTCCCCAATAGAGTGACTAACTTTTTCTCTTACTAAAATTGCATGTTCCTATGTGTAAAACATCCATGTTTATTGAAGGCAACCTGCCAAAATTTTACATTGCCATTGCCTACAGATCAGATTAGACTACCTCAGTTAACTACCTGCATTTCCATACATGTAAACTTGAATTCCAGTAAGGTACCCTGTCTTTTGGCTAAATTTTGATATCATTTGGCTCAAGCCATATAATCAACAGTCAACATAGCACAGGTTGTATCCAAAATTGAATTTTTTGCATACCTTTCAAACTCCACATGAGCTATTCACCGAGGAGGAAATTCCCAATGTATGCAAAATATAGAGAACAATATAATACACGAAATGCGTGAGACGTGGCAATGTAGCTACACAAATTTTCATAAGATAATAAACCAGGGAGGGAATAGATACTCTTAAAACAAATTTTCATGGGAATTAAGCACCGCAATGCTGTATAAATTTGTGGGATTTTGATCTTTCTAAATGAGAAAACGAAATTGCATCCCTTGAAAAAAAAAATGCTTTCATTTTCTGTAAAATGACAATGAATAGTCTCGTTTTATCCCAACAGTCATCTGCTATTTATCAAGGCTTGTGTTGCCTTCATGTTATTTCTTGGTCCTTCTGCTTGGTAAAATACTTTATTATCTTAATGCAATTGCTACCACTATTACATTGAACTAGTAGATGAATTTAAGTGGTGATGGTCACGTTGCAAACAATTCCATCACCCACCCCACCACAGAACACAACCAAAAGACCTCGATGAAAATCCAAAATTGAGCTGTGATCAGCATTATAGTTACTGGACTATGTAATCGATACTGTTTCAACCTTATGCGTACGCAAACTTTATTTCGAGTCTTGTCTGTATTATGTCTTTATAAATTCAGAATTTAGATAAGCTTACTCTACTTCTGAATCAGGTTTACGTTGAAGCTTACACCTGTCCCTGCATACGGTGCCACCCATTCGAGTCTACTTTCGTTGCCCAGTCAAATGGGAATTATGTTGCAATTTTTACTGCCACTCCACCTTTCAGGCTAAACAAATATAAGAGATACGAGAGCCATGGGGTCTCTGGGTTCCCGATTAAGTGCAATTTCAGTCTGGACGGGAAGATGCTTGCTTCTGGTTCTTCAGATGGTTGTATTTACCTTTATGATTATCAGTCATCTAAGGTTGTCAAGAAAATCAAGGCCTATGACCAAGCATGCATAGACGTTGTTTTCCATCCTGTTATACCTAATGCTATTGCTTCATGCTCATGGGATGGAAGTATTTCGGTATTTGAGTAGAGCTGCTTGTTGTCAGCCCTGTTTTATGGCGGTCTTGGCCTGCGGGTAGCCCAAGGAGTATAAGGGGAACGTGAAAGTAAATCTCTGCATTTAATCACCGCAAGATAACAACTTGTAAAGAAACAAGAGAAAATGGGGAGGGGAAGGCACAGTTTTCAATCTATTTATCTTTCCCTAGATTATTACAGTTTAGGTTTGAATAGTTAAATCTCCCCCATATCATATTTGGTTTGCTTAAGTTTGTATGTTTTTCTAACTTGCAGCACATGTATATCTTGTAATATGACCTTATCCAGCATGTTACTTCTTTTATTCGCCTTTGGAACTCTGCTTGGCCTTCTAAGGTGCCCCCAATCATTCTGATTCTTGATAGCCCTTAATTTTCCATTGGAAGAACTGTTTCTGATAATTGAGGCACTGGTCTTACAATGTGTAAATCTGCAGAGAGATCTGTGTTTCCCATAAGCATCTAAATTGGCTGATGAGTCACTCTGCCTCCACCCCCACTTTGAAACAAAAGGCAACGACACAAATAAGGTTCATGGCTACCAAGATTCTACAAAGTATTCACTTTCCAAAAAGATTGCTTATTAATCAAAGGATGCCATCATAGAATACAGTTTTTGAAGAGAATGACATGCCGAGTTATGTTCTGTCTAAAGAATTATCAGCTTGCAAGTTGTAGGGTTCCCACATTAAGCCTTTTTGAGTCATGGAGCAAACCAAATTCCAACACTATCAACGGTTAAAATTTGTTGCCCATGAATTAACGATCAATCTCAGTTTTTAAAATCAAAGCGAACTTATTATTTATCTCTTTTCACATGTCTAACCCAAGGACAACAAAATGGTTAATGATTTCACTGAAGATTCCTTTTCAGACTTGAAGAAACATGGTCTCCAGGTCAGAGAGCTTGACAAGGCTGAGAAACTGGGAAAGTTGACTCGTAGTTGTATGTCCTTTACACTCGTCCCTGCCCTGTCCCAACTTATATATGGAAAGATAATAGCAAACTTGAAATGTGGCATAAGACAGTGGAGCTGCTAGCTTACAAGTCAAAACAGTGTCTAGATACTTATAACCAATACCTACCGTACATACCATCATGGAACACCAAAATGTGACTTCATTTAAGAGGATAGTCTGTGGGGGCAAACTCACCTGTTCTTAATGTTCATCCACTTTTTCCTCCAAGGAGGAGAGATGCAAAGAGGGGAGGAGGGGGGGCCAAACTAGCTCTACACAAAGACATAATTATGCAACTCTTTCCTTCCATTCTTCATGGGAATCAACTGTAGGGAGACATGACACACCACTCTTTCTCTTTTTAGATGCATTTGCTAAAGAGATTAATCAAAATATTTTGTGTCAGACTCAATTTACTAAAAATGAATAGATTATATTAATTATGAATAAATACACATGTAAGTCATTGATCACCGATAAGTTTGTATTTCTATTAATGATTGATTTAGTTTAAATAAATCTGTTTAAAATTTTTTTTTTTGGACAACATTTTTAGTCTTCCTAATTTTCAGCACCGCCTCACAAGTTTTGATATGGGTCAAAATTTTAACCCTTGGGAGATAAAAGAAAACATTGTTTATGTTGTGCACAATACAGAGCACTATCTAGACAAAGCAGCATCTCTTGGAAAGGCAAACAACAATGGTCCACACAAGCCTCTCTTAGAACTGTTTATATTGGAAAATATGGTAATCCCCCTATCCCATTTAAAGCAAGGAGGAAACACGGTTATGCAGCCTAGTAGCCTACAAACATTATTTTATTTTCAACCTCTACATGAATATGCTCCCCACCTTACATGGTCTTAACTCTTAACCACCTCTCTCTCTCTCTCTCTTTATTATCCTAATATTTATCTCTTTCTCCCACTACTCTTTCTTTCCTCTCCTCCGAAAAAAAAAGAAAAGAACAAACCCTTAAAGGCATAAAGGGGCCAACAAAAATGCAAGTTTGAACTTAACTAATCAACCAACATCTATAGTAAAACTCTAAACATATCAAACTGGTATAAAAAAAAATACGCTTTTAAAATCAATCAAAAAGACAATTGAGCTTAGACAGAATCCGAAGATATCGTAATTACAAAAAAGAAAAAGAAGGGGTTTTTTGTGAGAGTGAACAAAGCATGCCCCTACTCCTACTCCTGCATATGGATGCAATCATCATCTAAAAGAGAGATACTTTTTTCTTGCAGCGTACTTGAGGTTAAGCGGGCATTCGCGTTTGAAGGTCCCACCAGTTTGGCTATGGGGCGACACGAAACGATGGGCTGAAAGGTTTTTACTAAGCCATATGCTGTCTAATAGGAGGATTTGACATGAACTCCCTTCCTTTGGCTTCAAACTTTGAACCCACTTTTAATACTCTTTGCCTTTCTTTCACTCATTTGGGAACCAAATACAACCCATTATTAGGAATCTAAGCTTGTGGTTTGCAATCAAAATCCTTGCTTTAGAATCAGAAATCCACAAACGCCATTAATTGCTCTTATCCCTACATCAAATATGTTAGACATAAATATCACGAGTCGACCACGAGTCTACCACGCATAGATACATATGTGACTAAAAAAAGATTATGTCTAATCAAAGTTGTTGCTTTAGAATCGAAAAAATCACCAAAGTCACTACGCTTGTACATCTCTACGTCACATATAGAGCCGGGCATAAATACTATGAATTCGACATATATATATACAAGCGTAAAAGAAACTGATTCTCGATATCTTTTTTTATTTTTTGGGACTTAAAAAAATCAGAAAAAATGAATCATCATCGCTATAAACATTTTGCCAAGGGCGTTGTTCCTTTCTTTCTTGATCCATCTTGTCAGTGTTTGCTTTCAACTTTTGCATTAATGTTTATCCTCTGCTACATGGTAGACCATAATCAAAATGTTTGTGCCCTGGTTCGTAGTGTTATCACTAGGCTTCCAATCCTGGCCTTCAAAAGTAGCCGACAAACTCATTCTATTGGTTCTGCCATGTGATTTGTGGACTCAACCAAGTTCACCCATTTGGTTGGTTCTTCTTTAATGGCAGGCACCCCAAAGCGACTAAGAATTCAGAAAGAAGTTTTTGAGAAATAGCCAATCATGGTTTTCTCAAAATACTTGTTTAATTATCAGTTTTCCTAATCGGGAAGGATGCCTAATAGGGTTTTCTATCTTCATATGGTGTTATGGCACTTTATCAAGGTGGTAATATGCTCTCAAGAACCTGACAAGCCATGATTATAATCTAAGCCTTCTGTTAACAAAAAATTCCAATGGTAATGATGGCCTCAAAAAGCTTAGAGGGGATTTTGTGTGATCAATGTCAATTAGTTGACACCAAGTTCTAAAAAGCTGAGTCCAGCTAGAAGACGAAGTTGATCAATTAGATTCTGTATGCTTTGCTAGGTCTTTTCTCATAACAGTGGTTTTTTCTCTCTCTTTTATTTATTTTTTTCTTTATTTCACCTTTTACAGAGAATATTGGTCTCACTGACCATTGCTTGAATACTATCTGCTTAAATGAAGGTTATCAGTAGGATTCCAACCAAAAAGCCTTTTAAGAAAAAAACTTTTCAGCAAAATAGATTAGCTTTTTCTCTCCTTTTAAAAAATTGTACAGTCTCTTATTCTTTCTTTCTTTCAGATGAAACATTAATGTTTTAAAATGAAACATATTCTGTTTTTGTCACATTTGCCTTGTTTTTGTTCGCCACAAAGCTGATTTTTTAAAGCAACCTCATGGACTAGTAAGAAATGGCCTTGTCTTTCCCCCACCCCCCCCCCCCCCCCCGGCCCACTTTCCTTGTAAATTTTTATTTTAGATATTTATTATAAATTGCTCTAATTAAAGAACGTAATGGCAAGGTATGATTTTACGATATTTAAGTATTACATTACTGACTTATTTTTAAAATTTACTTATCACCATAATTCCAATAAAGAATTTGACATAAATACTTAAAAATTATACTTAAATGTCTGAACTCAAATACCTATGCTTTTGATAAACAAAAGTTACAAGAAGCAACGAAGAGGGTAAGAAATTAACTTTGGTTTACAATCTTCTGATCCTTTTCATATATCATGACTTTGTGAAGTGATGTGCACAACAATGTGTCTGGCATATATTTCCGTAGCTTCAAAGGGATATTAACCCGCAGAGGCATTCAAGGACACAAACCCTAATTCCTAGGGCACTTGACCGACAAGATATACAGCTCCAACAGTTAGTGGATGAAGACCTGCATTAGCATGCCCCATGATCACACAAACCTCTCATCTATATACTGAGGGTAAACATGAAAGTGAAAGCAAAATAGTACGAGACAGCAAAAAGTAAAAGCATGTAAGAGAAGGGGGAAAATAAAAAAAAGATCGTTTTTCAAAGTACAAAATTATTGGCATTGGTCAAAAAACAAAGTACAAAATTATTGGCATACGTTTTATTCATAATTTCATATTGCTACGTGTTGTGATGAAAAGCTCTTTGCTCACCTTTCCAATTATGCTATTGTGCATGAAGCCTATTTATCTAAATGAGAAGAAAAAAAAAAAAAAAAAAAGCCTAAATGTTCACAGAGGAACAGCTTTCCAATTTGGTTAATGCTTTGTGCCTGTGAGTTTTCTGAATGAATGAGAACTTGACAGCAAAACTTTGCTTTTGTAAGTTATCGTGCAATATTTTCTATATGTTGCATGAAGTGGTAGACATGATATCATAATACACATATCAACCATATAGTGCTGCTAGCTAAGGGGAACTTTGCCCTTTATACATTTCCTTTTACTTTTCAATTTCTGGGGCTAATTGTTTTTCTTCTTTTCTGTTCTTTTTCAAAAAAAGAAAAAAAAGAAAATCAAAAGCATGCAAAGCAAAGGACACGTTCTGATGGTGGTACAAGCAAAGTACTGTCTCCTTTGCGTAGATATACAAAGTCATATCTAATTTTCCATCTCAAAGCATATAAATATGGTGATGATCTTCTTGTCGGTTATAACTATGGGTGTCGGTGAAAAAGGTTTCCACCATGAAAAATATATATTGGAGAAGTGAGAATGCAGGAAAGCGCACTTGAAAGAATAATAATAAACAACATATTTCAAGTCATCTTTGTTTTCTTTTAAGTCATCCCTACACATTGTCTTCAACCAAGATAAATCAATTATATTGAAGAATGTGGTGTAGATACTTAATTGAAGTACACTTTTGGTGTCTCATTTTCCTCACCTCAAACATAAGTAAAATACAAAAATAAGTTATTCATTATTTTACTGCATTATTTAGCTAATCAAACACGAAATCAATGCACAAACTGAACATTTCTCTGACTATTTTAGCCTTAGGCTAAATTGTATCAGATTAAAGTATGAGACTTGCATTAGCATTATAGAAATTCTGAAATGGAGTTTATATGGACTTTGAGCTTTGTTATTTCCCGATTCAGCATTGGGGTTTGGCTTCCCACAATTTCATATTAATTGATGATATCTTAGCCTTTTCACTAGTCTGAAGTTAGGAAGGTAGAGTACGGTAGAATATTATATGGTCTCCATTACAAGGTGTATATATATATATATGACTAAGAACTACATCGGAAATGTGAAATTTTGATATATAATTCATATGGACCTTGAGTTGTCTAGCTTTACGAGTAAACTTAAAGACACTTAAATTTGTACTAATTATGAGATTTCGAATACAGGGTTCATACAATTTATATTTTTTTTTATTATATTTATCTTAGTTATAAGCTAGCTAGTGTTTTGAAATTTTTTTTTTAAGTATATCTATCACAAAACAGGAAAAATAAACATTATGGGATATTAGGGTTTTTACATATGTACTAAATTATAGCAATGCTGGTCTTTTTTGACTAATCATCCTGCATTGAGAGTCTCAAATAGGCACGTTGAGTACTGTCAAAGTCACTTGGAATAAGGGCACAGGAATAGTAGGACCACTATACTACTCATTTGGGGTAGAAAAAAAATAAGGGTTTGATTTTACACATGAAAATATTGGCCCCCTAAACACTAGTACAAATTAACATAGATGAAACGAGTTTGTATTCCTTAATCATCGATTCCCGGGTTTGAATTTGTAGTGAGATAGAAATGAAAAATATTTATTTGAGAGACTTCTCCTAATTTAAATTAAACTGTAGGTCGAGAGATTGATAACTTAAACAATAAAAAATATATATTGGCCCCTGAAGTAGTGTGTACTGTTGCCTAGAATGCTGCATTTTTCCTGCTTTCACCATGTTTTCTTAAGTCTCATCATTTTGTTACTTGATTGCTTTTTTCGATATCCCAATATAATTGAAGATAAAAAGATTCTAGCAATAATTATACGTTGTGGGGCTGCTCATCTGATCACAGTTTAGAGGGTCCTGAGACCATCATTACATGAATTTGCAGCACAAGACCTCCCCTCCTCTTTTACCTTTACGCACAGTTAACACCATATTCTCAAAACCACAGATCTTTTTCTAGCTACGTGAGCAAAAAGCTAATATTCAAATTTTTCAAGCTTCAAAGCCTCCCTTTTGATGTGTCAAAGATCATTAAGGGTCACCTTTTACCATTAATATTATGCTTGATTTTGTATGTTGAGAAATTTTTATATGTAAGTGGTTTTAATTGTCCGTATCATAAGTTGGTAATACAAATATTTAAGATTTAGAGTTTAGAATAATAGGAGAATATTTAAAATTTACTTAAATAGTGAATAAATATAGATTTCAATCTAGTATACATTAACTATTCTATTTAAATGTAAAATCAGTCAATACAAGAAATTAAAAAATGCTTGCTAAAATGTTGAGAATTACAGTCTCACTATCTAAAACATATATACTGTATGGTTAGTTTTCTCCACTCGTTACTCAACATGTTGATACATAAAAAGGTGTTGCTAAGAAATACAACTTTTTCACCCTTTAAGTTTCTATGACACATATCTTTAGATAAAAATGAAAAACTAAAGATGAAAGAATCTGACCACTGAGAAAGTTAAGTTTAGTTTCTTTTTTAATTCTTATAAACTACATTATATGAGGGTAATAATTTCTCATATTTCGAAGCAAAAGGTGCATGTGAGGAACAAAATACTTTAGGAATTCTACTTTCATCTGGATCTCTAAGAGCCAATTAGCATTAAGTCAGAGAGATGTACTTGACTTAATTATTGTAAGATGTTATCCAAAATGTCATATTTTTAGGCAAAATCCTAGCATATAATAGTGTTGAAAATGTGTGTGGATTCACTCAAATGTCCCTCCATGTTAGCACTGCAACTGACACTTCTCTTCCCTGTTACACCCAAATGGAAGCATGATACCTGGGACCACATTACAGGTTTCCTAAAGCTAACTATATATGCCTTCAAAAGATGTTTACCCTCCTTTAATTATCATTTACCAATGTGCTTCTGTGCTGGATTTTCGCTGTCAAAAACCCTAATTCTCTCTCAAGCACACACTAACCTTTCTAGTTCCTCGAGCCACAACGTCGTATGAACACTGATCTCTTAACATGATGTATCCTAGTACTACTATTACTCGAGCCCTGATTTATGTGACAACCTTTGTAGTTTTCCACAGTTCTTTTGAGTGTTCCTAAATCCCACTTCTTAATCATGCCATTACTGTGTGACACAGTAATAACAAAAGGACAACTAATACTATGTGTTTTTTCTTCCTCTGTAAAGATTCTTTTTAATAAAAAATATGTTCACTTTCTTTGGCGATAAAATCTTAAATTAATGCATTTGATGGAATTAAAACTGAAATTTAAATATTAAAAGAGTTAATTACCTAATACTGAGTTGAAAAAATAGTCATGTATCATGTTTTAATTTAAAATTTTTCCAAGTGCTTGACTTGATTTCTGATAGTAGATTAATTGTAATATGGTTAACTATAGTATAAATTTTTTTTTTTCATAACTTATACATATGGAACAGATAAAAACCATATTGATAAATTAACCTTCCAGTACTACATATGCTTGTATTCTTCATACCATTACTCTCAAGTTAGAATTAATTACCCTTTCGCACAAGTAATGGTTTTTACCTAATCTAATGTCTTATCTTTAGTTGACTGACTATAACAACATCTTATCTCTTCACTACTCATTAAACTTATATTTCATTGGCATTGTTTTCCCCCTTCAAATTAAATGTCTTCTAATTGGAGTACCAATAATGGCACCTTTTGTAATACATGAGGAGATGAACCTTTTCAACCCAAAATTAATGAGAAAATTAGAAATAATTAAAGAAACCCTATATGATTTTCCCTATACCTCTATCAAGAGCCTATCATGAATCATTATGTGCCTAGTAATCCCAAAATAATAACTCTACTCTTGCTCCTCAACATGGCATTTATTTTTAAAATGGGAAACATAAAGACACATTTTTTTTAATTAAATTCTAAATTCAAATGCAAAAGGGACCATTACCAAAAGATATTAGTTCATTAAGAGGAAAAACTCTATAAATTTATAGACCTTCTTTTTTAAGTAAGGCTTCTTGATACTAGAGGACTCATAACAATTTGCTCATGAGTTGAACCCTAGATAATATAGACAAATCTCTAGCAAGCAAAATGAATTCTTTTAGGGGGGCTCCTAAATGAAAGAAATATAAAACTAATAATTTGACCAGAAAAAGGGAATAACAAAATATAGTTTCTCTCGCCATTTGTGGTTGGAACATCCGATTATATGCATGATATGTTTAGAGCTAGCAACCAAAGTAATGGTGGCAAATTTAGTAATGGGAGACACACAGTGGAGAGAAGCAGGCCACATTGAGCATTAAAATAAAACACACAACACACACACACACGCATCAAAAGTCCCTTCATATATATATATATATATATATATATATATAGGGGGTAAAGAAATATGAGATCTAAGCATTTTTCTCGAGATGTTAAATGCATCACGAATTAGAAAAATAAAATATACAAATATGGATGAAAAGTCAACGGTCAAAGATTTGCATTACTGTCTGTGTCTCCCACACATACACACACACACACACTCGCATTCTGTCACTCGCAGATGACATTCCCCAAAACCCTCACAACGCTAAGCACAACGCCTCCCACTTGGGTGCGGCCCTACCTGCTCTCTCGGTGCATCCGCCTTCCCCTAATCCCTCCTCCCACCATCTACTCTGGGCCCCACTTTTTTCCATTTTTATTTTACAAAATATATCTTATTTAGTGCATATTAATTCTTACAATCACCCTATTATATATCTGCTTGGAATTCTGATATTTGAATATATATTGTCCATTTAATCACTCAAGAATTTTACGAGTGGTGAATATTCTCGTTATAAAAACCCACCTTGAGAGTAAATGCATGCCAAAGAAATTTTTTAAAGAATAATCAATAATTTTAATGGTCTGAAAAATTATATATATGATTTATTTTGAAGGGAGAGGGAGAAGGGTTGACGTCCGAGGGTCGTCAAGGTGCGAGACACGTGAGAAGGAGCTTCGAGCGACGAGGAAGAGAAAGGGAGGACAAGTGGCGACTTGGGGATACGTTGACACGTGGCAATCAGTGGGAGACACTTGGTGAGGGGAACGAGATGACGTGGCGATGACATCAGCCTGTGGGGGCACACCCCTTCCCCCAGCGGACAGTGTCTCATGAATTCAGGGTAATGTGGAAATGACACTTTCGGTGGTGGTATGATGACGTGGCAACGATTGTTGACTTCTTTATTTCTCTTCAATTTTGTTTTTCACAATAATAATTATAAAGAGAAACAAGGGCGCTTTTTACGCAATTATTGAAAGATTGTGCAGGTTTGTCAATAAAGAAAAAATAAAGAGAATTTTTTTCACATAAAAAAAATCAAATTTTAATGTTGAATAAATTTTCTTTTTTTTCTCTTTGGTCAGAAATGTTGAATAAATTTTTTAATTCTAATGCTATAGACTATTAAAAGAAAACTTAGAAGTGAGAATGACGAATATGATTTTCATTTAGTTTTCAAATTATGTCTCTTAAGAGATTTTGCATTTATTAATGTCAACACCCATGATCATCTTGTATCTTGAATATATTAATGAACAGCACATTTTCCATAAGAAGCCAATATAGTTCATATAACTTATTTAAGAATAATTTGCTCTATTCTTAATTCTAAAAGGTTGTCTCTGCGTTATTAAAGAAGAATGATCTTTACTTTTAATTTTTCATGTCCAAATCTTAACACTTGTACATATAAACAAAAATTTATTCCTCTAAATTAACGTATTAAACCATTTTCGAGATCGTGTGCCCCTTATGATCGTATGGGAAGATACCTACCTTATTGCTTACAAGTGTGAACTGTGGGATATATATATATAAAGAAATGGTCAACTTGTGGTGTTTTGCATGGTGCACTCAAACTATATATATATATGATTTGTTTTTGTTAGATTTTTGGGAGGGAACGTGTGTCAAATAAAGATTCAATATCACTCAAAAATTGATATATTAAGGGATAAATTATTAATAATTTTAAACACACATTTTTTTTATTAAATCTTTAGAATTAAAAATATCGACAAACTATACAAATCCACTAATATTTTGTATTAAAATTTGAGTATATCATATCCAAAGCCATGTTATCCAAAATTTGAATTGTTAAAATAAAAGTCAATGAATAAATTTATTACAATTTCTGACACAACAAGATAGTTGCAATAAGAATGAAGATCGAGCAGGATCGTGTGCAACATGGGATATATCACGGTCAAAATAAAATGTTGTGTTGTGAAGCTAGGACAAGGCTTCTAGTATTGTGCGTGCAGCACACAAATTTGTGGTTTGACTCGCAACAACAAATGAAGCTTCAAAGATGTGTTAGGTACCGATTTTCAGGAGCAGATGCATTATATGCAGCCTTTGCTGTCTATATATGACTCTCTGCTTTTTCCTCTTCGTATTCTTCTACCTACGACCACCATGTCTCATATCATTTAATTATTTCTTTCTCTAACCGTATCATTATCTTCCAGATTTCTTTCTCAAGATATCAAGTTATTAATATAACGAAGCAAACACACATACCTTTCGTCCAAAGTCAACAACTGATTAAAACCCTAATCTACTTTCTCTCTTTCTTGCTCTGAGAGATTAATTGCCACTTTTAATATAAAATATGGCATTTGAAGAATATTGATGAAAACATATGCGTTGTTTGTGATGTGGGGTTTTCAGATTTTAGGACGAAAATGTGATCGATCCTCGTCATTAGTTAGTGTTTTACCCAGTAAGTGTTGCTTATTTACGTGAAATTGCAAGAAATACAAATAAATACAATGAACTCACAGTTTCTGTGACGTTGTATGATGACTTTGGTTTGAAAATAAACTTGAAAAATGAGGATTCTCTTGTGAGTGTATATATATATATATATATACGTGAAGCCAAAAACGGAGGATGGTGAAGAAAAGCTCAACAGAATGGTCGGCACTTTTCTGGAAAACCATGCTGTTTCACGTAAACAAGTTTTAAAAAGAAACAAAAAGAGCAACACATTGTGCTTTGTCATTGCTAGGACAATGGATAAGTTCAAGAAGCCAATTAGTTCCTTCTTTTCTGGATACTTCAAATATCAAAAGTCTCCCAATTTCCCTTTCTCTTGCCAACCCATTTGACATTCTTTTCACTTTTTTTTTAAAAATATCAATATTTAAATTAAACCTAAAATTTTATTTAATTAAGAACTAAAATGTTTCTTTTGTGCATGACTTGATCAAAAAGTTGACCCTAAGATATTTCAAAATTAAGGTTTTGTAATTTGACTTTTAATTTGAAGAGATATATATTTGATAATTGTTTAATCATATTAATTAGGATACTGACGAAATAAGTAGTAACCTCCTATATTATACAACAATTACCTGTGATTCTTTTAATTAGTTAAGTGTCCAATTTCTCAACGTATTTTAGTACAAGTTAGGTTAACTATATACATATATATACCCCCAGTTTTAGCCTTTCTACTACTTGTGGTCGTATTCAATATAAATAAATAAAAATAGGCATTTAGACCTTTTTAAATTTCTTTGTATATAAATGTCAATGTATTATTACCAATAATTAATGCTGCCCATATATATAATGCTCGCATGCATAATTTATGAACAACTATATATATAGACATTTAATGCAAACTTAATTAATTAATTAAGTAAAATTATTTAAAGACAAGTCGAACAACCAAAATTATAGTCATACACAGCTATATATGTAAATCAATTAACATTATTTTATATCATTACATATATTTGTCTAGCTAGATATATTTATATCGAGCACATTTATGGGCGTTCAACGGATCCATATATAAAATGTAGCAACTTTAATCTAAATTGCAATTATTTTAAGATTGAAATTAATGACTTATATATTTTATCACTCATAACATCTCAGGATCATATTTTATAACGACATACTGTTAGATTACTTAATTGTATAATTTTAGAACCATAATTAGATATAATTATAACGAAGATTCAATTACTTAAGACTTCAACGCCGGCAGCTTGTATAATTCTATTCATTAATTGTAACCTTAATTTTCCTAAAAGAAAATCAAATCCTTTTGAGTGAATTTAAATCTCTTTGTTGTCAAGAGTTTGTATTGATATATCTATCTCTTAACATTCAATCTTCTGATAATTCTCATATTATTAATCTATACGCAATGAGTATTAAATGTAAATTCTGTGAGATTAATAACTTTGGATACAAGGGTTAGAAAAAATGTCAAATATGCCACAATACCCTTTTAAATAATAATGTTGAAATAATTTATTTCTCTTTACACACTAACTCAAGTTTCATCATCTCCTCAAAGAAGGAAGAACAAAAAACAGAAAATATTTTTTCTCTCTCACTTATTATAAAATTATCATTTTGGTCCCTCGTTCATTGAAAAATATCACATTAAATTTTTTATTTAAATAAAAAAATAAATTTAATTTCTCTACTAAATCTTAAATTTCAAATTCAAGAGATTTAATTTGGTTTTTTTTTATAAGTGAAATGATTAAATGTGACATTTTTAATAAGTGAAAAAATATTTTAAATATTTTAATGAGTGAGAGATTAAAATGATAATTTGGTAATAAGTAAAAAAAAATATTTTAATAAAAAAAATAAGGAAAAGAATAAAAGAAAGTAAAAAGAGAGATGGAAAAAAAGAATGGAAGGAGAGAAGGAGAGGAGGAGATGGGCGGAATGTAAAGAATGTACGACACAATAAAATAAGCTACGTGAAGAAAGAGGAAGGGAAGTCCTATTCGTACACGTGTCAACCTAGCAACTTTGGCATCCAGCTAGGCGGGGCGGTCCCCTTTGGATACTTGAACAAGAAAATACCCAATTATTTACCGTACACAACTCGCACACTATCTCGTGGAACGGGACTTTGACTCGGAATCTCGCGCCAACTTCGAGAGACGCCGTTATTTTCTCACTGTTTACCGGTGAACGCAAGTAACCTCGCCAATTAAGAAAGTGGGTGCCGGTATTTTGTGCGACATCCGCAACACAGACGCCCAAGCCCAAGGTGTATTTTTTGTTTAACACCGGGTTTACCGGATTTTGCCGGTTAATTTCTCCTTTTTTCAAAAAAATTTTGTTCCCGTTGGCTTTACAACGCCCTCACAAAGTGGGTTTCAAACTTTCAATCCAATGAGTTTCGCCGTTTTCCTTGTACGACAAGCACATCTCCCCCAGTTCGCAACCCAAACCCCACCAAAAAAAAAAAAAAAGTAGAGAATTTAAAATTGTATTAAATTAGCTATATAAAAAACAAATTTTTATTTTTTGGAAAAAAAGAAATTTTGTATATTTTGACAGGTCAGTTCAAGGGATTCTCCTAAAATTTTGAGAGTTGGTCAATGGAACGAGACAATTAGTATTTTTTTAAAAGAAAACATATCTACGTAATTTTTTATTTTTTATACTGTTATTATATTACTTTTATTAAAATATGATAGGTATATAATTTTTTTAATTATATTATAATATATATATTTATTGTGAATAATTGTATTATTTTAAAATTAAATCATACACTATTATTAATTAACCATATACATGTTATGTTTTAATTAGTAAATGATATAATAAAGGCATACGAAGCTGTAAGTAAGTCTAATTTTTTAAATTTTTGTCTAAGAAATAAAATTTTAATTTTTTATTTACTTTGAGATTAATTTGATTTTTCAATGATGAAAAGTGTCAATACCATTCTTCAAAGATTAAAATATAAACAGATTTTGTCTCTCCATCTGTATTAGAGAACCTTTATTTTTTTTTTTTTATATGTTTTCATTTTTTAAGAATCATTTCGATATTTTTTTTTAATTTTTAAAAAATCAAATTGATCTCAATGTAAATAATGAAGGACTAAAATTGTATTTTTATTTTTAATTTGATGTATAAATAAACCCAATTTATTGTTGTTTATTTCACATATCTATTAGAGACATCAAAATAAGTTATTTTGAGTAATTTTTTTTAATTAAATGAAGATGGATTCCTCTGCAAAATGGTGGTGTGCCCAATCAATAGCAATTTGGACTGTGTAACTTTTCTTAATTCTAAGGATTTTTTATTTTTTTTTCTAGGTGGTCCTATGGTCGTGTCACAGTGGATACTCTGGTAACATGAACACCAATGCATGGTAGTTGTATGGTTTGGCATATTATATAAATGCTCCATAAAAGTAAAACAAAATGTGATATAACGGCAGCACATTTCCAATCCTGCCCTCCACAAATCTCTCTATTTACCCCCATGTCCCTTCCCCCAAGCAAACCCAGCTTGACATTTGTTTCTATATATACTGCCTTCTCTCGTTCTTTTCACCTCACGCCCAAACCCATTACTACAATACACCCCTCCTCTCCTCTCCTCTGTATTTCTCCGAGCCTTGCTTGCTCTCTCCTTCTAGGAGGAAAAAAAGAATATTTGTAATTTCCCTTTCAAAATCAAGAAACAGCCATGCCTGAAGCCCCCAAGCACTCCATAGACTACAACCTCGCAGAGAGAAACAAGAAGACGCTTCAGTTCATCGAGGATGTCACCTCAAACGCCGACGAAGTCCAGAAGAAGGTCCTCGCCGAAATCCTGTCCCGTAATGCCAACGTGGAGTACTTGCAGAGATATGGCCTCAATGGCCTCACCGACCGCGACACCTTCAAGAAGCTCCTCCCTGTCATCTCCTACGAGGACATCGAACCCGACATTACCCGCATCGCCAATGGCGACACCTCCCCCATCCTTTGCTCCAAACCCATCTCCGAGTTCCTCACTAGGTCCGTCTCAATCCTCACCACAAATTTCACCAACTCTTACAATGAAAAATACTCGCTCATCTCGCTAATTCATGTGATTTTTCTCACGAAAGTTGTTCATTTTTGCAGTTCAGGGACATCAGGGGGAGAGAGGAAGCTGATGCCAGCGATTGAGGAAGAGCTGGAGAGGAGGTCGTTGCTGTACAGTCTGCTGATGCCAGTGATAAGCCAGTTCGTTCCTGGGTTAGAGAAAGGGAAAGGAATGTACTTTCTGTTCATAAAGTCGGAAGCCAAAACACCTGGAGGGCTCCTGGCTCGACCAGTTCTAACCAGCTACTACAAAAGCTCCCACTTTAAGGACAGACCCTACGACCCTTACACCAACTACACCAGTCCCAACGAGACCGTCCTCTGTTCTGATTCCTACCAAAGCATGTATTCCCAGTTGCTCTGTGGGCTCTGCCTGCACAACGACGTCGTTCGGGTCGGCGCCGTTTTCGCCTCTGGCTTCATTCGCGCCATCCGCTTCCTCGAGAAACACTGGGCCCTTCTTTGTAATGACATCCGCACAGGAACCATTAACCCCCAAATCACTGACACTTCGGTGCGAGACTCTGTCATGAGGATCCTCAAACCCGACCCGAAACTCGCGGATTTTATCCAATCCGAGTGTAGCAAAAGGTCGTGGCAGGGGATCATAACCAGGTTGTGGCCTAATACCAAGTATGTCGATGTTATAGTTACAGGGACGATGTCACAGTACATTCCCACGTTGGACTATTACAGCAATGGCCTCCCTCTTGTTTGTACCATGTACGCTTCCAGTGAGTGTTACTTCGGTGTCAACCTTAACCCTCTTTGCAAACCCAGTGAAGTCTCCTACACTCTCATACCCAACATGTGCTACTTTGAATTCCTCCCTGTAAATCGAAGCAATGGGACTCTCAACGAGAAAGAACAGCAAGAATTGGTGGAGCTCGTGGATGTCAAGGTTGGACAAGAATACGAGCTCGTTGTCACAACTTATGCCGGTAACATTTCAGTCCTCCTTCAAAAATTGCAACTTTCTGAATGTTATTTATAAACACATTAAACTATCGGCGCTCACCTTGTTGTATGTGCTGCGGGAATTGCAGGGCTTTATAGGTACAGAGTAGGGGACATTCTGAGGGTGTCGGGGTTCAAGAACAAGGCGCCACAATTCAACTTCGTGTGTAGGAAGAACGTGGTACTGAGCATCGATTCCGACAAGACAGACGAGGTGGAGCTCCAGAACGCGATGAAGAACGCGGAGACGCATCTGGTTCCATTCGACGCGGCGGTTTCAGAGTACACCGGCTTCGCGGACACATCGACGATCCCAGGCCACTATGTTCTGTACTGGGAGCTAAGCCTGAACGGGTCGACCCCGATTCCTCCGTCGGTGTACGAGGATTGCTGCTTGACCATCGAGGAGTCGCTGAACAGCGTGTACCGACAAGGACGGGTGTCGGACAAATCAATTGGGCCATTGGAGATTAAGATTGTGGAACAGGGGACGTTCGATAAGCTTATGGACTATGCGATTAGCTTGGGGGCTTCGATAAACCAGTACAAGACACCCAGGTGTGTGAAGTTCAAGCCTGTGGTGGAGCTTTTGGATTCCAGAGCTGTGTGCAGCTATTTCAGTCCCAAGTGTCCCAAATGGGTTCCTGGACACAAGCAATGGATCACCAATCAGATGAACTGAGGAGGAAGGAATAATGTGGTCAGAATGTGGAACCTCTTAGGTTATTAATTACCACTCCTTTTAGGGTAATTTTATGTTGAAAGACTCCATTTTTAGTTCGTTGTATTTTGAACTTTGCATAGAGAGGGAGGGAGAGAGACCTCATGAAGTTTAGCCCCACCACTGTAAAAAGCAATTCCTGTTTCAAACAAGCTTTTTTCCTTTTTCTTTTAAATCCTCTTAGTTTTGTTCTTTCTTGCGATAAATCATTGTTGGGTTTGGTTAAATTTGGATCCTTGATTCTCTCTAGCTTTGGAATTATGCCCATCCTGGGCTTATTTCCAATGACGGCAGAGAGAGAGGCATGGCTTAGGGAGTCCTTAATTAGTTTATTGTTTTCAGGAAAAAGCATGCCAACTTTTATTGTATATTTTCCACAGATAACACTATTGAAGTCCAACTAATATATTTTAATCACAAAAAGAAGATAAAAACTAACCCCTGTTTCGTTGTGTGATTTGCCTGCTAAAGAGGGCTCTTTGGTAAACAAATTTTGCAATTTGATTAAGACTTGTCTGATAGGATTTTTTGCCTTAGTTTAGTGGGGAGGAAGAGAAAAACAAAAGCAAAACCAAAAAAAGATGGAACTTGCATTATACATTTTAATCGACTCTCAGTCCTCGAGATGGCAAAGAAGGAAAGAATATTACCTTATTCTCCCTCTCTCTCTCTGCGTCTCTTTAACAAATAGTTGCTTGTGTCAGATTCTGTCACTAAATTAAGAAACTAAAAACCATTTGTGGGTATTAAATGAACAGAGCACTTCTGTTCAAAGTTCAAACATGCCCTCTCTCTATAGTAAATTTTTAGTTAAATATGTATTCTTAATATATTAAACCTGATTGGCATCAAAGTCGTAGTCTTTCCACTTTTTTATTTAACGTTTTATGTCTCTAATAACCAAATTGACAAATTTGATTATCTATACTACAGATTAAACATTACAGTATTAATTCGATACAAACTACATTGCAATTAATAATTAAATATCAAGACAGCCTAAATTGTATGCCCTAAAGTTTCTTATGATAAAATTTGAAGAGAATTCTTTGTCCACAAATAACAAATACTTTTTCTATGAATTTTTTCCGAGCTACCATAAATTCTCCTAATATATAGAAGACACATGGCATTGTTGTATCCAAAACTCAGATTACTGCGCTAATGCTTCTAGAGACAGAAATATTAATTTAATCTAATTTTTCTATGTGTGAGTGTGACCCACTGTGTACCCACTAAGGTATTTCCGGCCATAAAACTCGCCGCGAAATGGCAGAACCATTCAAGAAAAGAGAAGAGGAAGAAGAAGAAGAAGAAGAAGAAGAAAGTGGGTGAAGAAGGGGAAGTAATTAAGCTTTTAGGATGAGGGAGAATCAGAGCAATATCACACTCCCTTGTTCCCTGCTGCCTACAATCTCAGAAAACAAACAAAAACGGTTTTCCATTTTGTTTTTTATTTCCAAACGGAAACCAATAATACCAACAATATATGTTATGTTAAGACTGTTAATTTGTTTAAGAATTATTCATATTCCTCATGTGAGACAAAATCATGTAACCCCCACCCTCACCAGTCCACCCCAGGACAAAAAGGCCAGAATAAAGAAGAGAATTGGGAGAGACAGAGAGGGAGAGGCAGATTGAGGATGCTTGGTCTGAGAGTGATAAAGAGAAGCCTGAGAAGGGCAAGCAAAGTAGGGCAGAGTCAACAGAAATTGGGTCAGTGTACCTTGTATGGGACTTGTGTATCTGTTTTGGTCTAAGCAACCTACCGTTACTTGATGCTCTGTCTTGTCTTCTTCTTCCCTTTCTCCTTTCTTCCGTCCTTGTGTGTGCTGTTAGAATGAATAAAATTTAAAATATATTTGATATTACATAGATCTAGAATTTAATTTTTTTAGAAAAAAATTTTAATTAAAGATTTAAACGAAAGAATGCAAAATTTTAAAATTCAAGAAAAATTAATTTTTATAAATTAAAGAATCAAATTAAGAATATAAAATAAAATTATTCATAAAATTTAAAATTTTAAAAATTCAATATGACCGTTGTTGGATCCATCCTTGGATGTGTTTTATAAAATCAATATTCTTATGAATTCTAATCTCAAAATGATTTAGTCTAAGTCGTGTGACAATATAACCTAGAACAACTATATCACATAATCTTAAAGACATTGAGAATATTTGGTACCAATTATTATGTGTAAAGCTTAATTCAGGAATATTTTGGTAAGATTCATAATTTTTTAAAATTAATTGCCTTACTAGACATATTAATTGCGCTACGCAATGGCTATCCTTCATCCCCTTAATTGATAGAAGAACAAAAATTTGCATTTCAAACACTTAGAACAAACAAATATATCTATATTTTCTTAAATGAGTAAATTTATACTTGTTTTAAGTTAAATTTTTTTGAAAAATAATTTTAAAGATATAATTTTTTATATTGACTAAATATAATTGAAAAAAATGTATTTATAAAATAATCCCAAAAATATCAAATCAAGAATGATAAGATGATAACGTCCACATGCAATAGGACTGGGGTGCAATTAAGATTCGAAGGCTTTATGTTTTGGAATATTTAGTGAATGTACTCTCGAGTCTTCAGTACTGTTCACCACCAATTAGAATGTGTCTGTTTCTAAATGATTCTTAAGTAATTGGTTGTCTGCTCTTGAATTGTCTCCTTTAATATGTTGGTCGACATATAGGATGCCAATCCAATTTTATATAACTAAATAACTCAACTTGACATTTTTCATTTGATTAAGAACATATAATTGGACAAAACATTTTAACAATTATTTTGAATAATTTTCTTTTTTTCAATGTTAAACTTAACGATCCGTCTTTCCTATGAGAAAAATTAAGATGGAAAACTTTAAACTTAACAATATGTTCATGCTTGATTATGTATATATTAACCATTATGTTAAATTTCTCCAATTAAAATTAATTAGAATATTAAACGATTCTAGTGAATAATTGGAATCTTAGCCCACACTTTCATAAAATATTTTGACAACGAGCTAACATAGTGCATAATATATGACATGAATAGGGAAATGAAATGGATATATATATATATATATATATATATATATGTATATATATATATATATGTATATAATTTTTATTTTTAATTAATTAATTAATCATAGAGCTTTGTTTTTTTTGTATTTTTGTTGGAAATTAATGTTATACATTATAAGGAAATTCAATGATAATGAAAGTATGTGCATTAATAAAGAAAGTAAAATTAAAAATTACACTTCTCCAAAAATTATACGTACATATGCTGGATAATATTTATTAATTCTGACATTTCTGATACATTTTTATTAAACAAGAACAGCACAATGTTTTTTTGCTTGGAGTTTTATTATCCTAAAATTATCCCCTCATCAACTTATACGATCTCTATTTTCATTGACGATTCTCTCTCTCTCTCTCTCTCTCTCTCACACACACACACACATATTTATATATATATGGCTTATAATATAACGTTTATATACTTTATTGTAATAATTGTAAAAATGTTAAGGAAAGGTTACTAGAGTTGATTAATAGACAAGTTTGTAAAGTTAAGCTTTAATCAAGTAAAAAAGGTATATAGCTTTCACCCATCATAAAGAAAGGGTTGTATATGTTCATCACAACAAAGTAGTTTTGAAATTAATAATATCAAATTGGGTAGCTCAGAAAGAAAGCATATCAATAGAAAGTTAATGTAAATCTAATATTCTTATGATTTTTGAAAAAGAGCATTGATATCAATAAAATAATTGTATAGATTTTTTTTAAAAAATTATTAGAATGCAATGAACCTACTTTCATATATTATAATAGTCACGTCCTATTTAGGTATCCATTTACAGCAAGCCTCTGTCCCCCACTCCCTCCATATTGTAATCAGATTAACATGCATCACTCACTTTCTATTTTTATTTAAATATAATATCAATTTCAAATTAAAGGAAGCTGTGCCTAAATTAAAAGTATTAATCAATTTCACTGAAACAATTACATTTGAGAAATAGTAGTTGATGGTGTCATGAAATTCAATTTGAATCTTTTTATATTCTAGTAAAAACACAAAATTATATTTGATTATAGTAGATTGTTAGATGAAAATTTAATAATATAAATTTATAAATAAAAAAATATAACTATAAATTATTATATTAATTTAATATGTATTAACTATTAAATGTTTGTTTAACCATTCATAATGATTAAATATCAGAGCACGCAAATTGCATGATATTATGGAAATAGAAGAAATTAATTTTGGAGATAGAAAATAAAGATGGGAGAGAAAGAGAGGAAGGGGACAAAAACACGTAAGAATAAAAGGGGTTTGTCTGTGGGGTCCACCAGCCATGCAGGGGAGGGGGAGGGGTTGCCCAAGAGCGTAGAATCCGGAAATAAAGCACCTGGAATTGGCCTTCCACGCTCCCCTTGGTGGGCTCCACTCCTACATGCTTGCCACGTGCGCCCGACCACCGTTGACCTCCCCTTCAGCTAGACACCTATCTCCTCCGGCCACCCCCCATATCCACCAAAGTGTCTTATGCTTTGAGAGTTTGGGTACGGACAGAATAAAGTCACTAACGATGGTAATTTTTAATAGAATAGAGTAATTTAAGTATTATTTTTATAAATTAAATATCATTATAAAAAATTTTTGATTAATAAGATAATATTGTAATTACATCTTTGACTTTTAAATTTAGAGGAATAAAAAATAAAAAAAAATTTGAGTCTCTCTATTCTATTTTGAAATAACTTCAAATTGACCACTCTACTTTAGGTCATTTTTATCCCTCACTATTTATCTAAATATGTAGAGAGAATCATCTCATTTGATTTTAATTAAAAAAATTTATATGAAATTTTTTGTGTTTTTACTATACTATTTTTTAATTAAAAAATGATAAATGTTTTATTATTTTAATAATATCTATAATTGTTCTAGACAACCATATTATTTTTTAATTAAATTATTTATTATTATAATTATTATATATTAATTAAAAATTTTGATAAGGAAAATATCAAGTATTATATTTTAAGTTTAATCCTTTAATCAAATATAATATTACATTCTAAGCAGTTTTATCTAAAAATTAAAATTTATTGTCAATATCATTTATCCAACATAAAAGCATGTCATTTTGACCTCCGATATCAAATCCAATTGTGGAAGTATTTGAAGCGAAAGCAGTTGTGGGACCCACAAAGGGACTAACCAATCACAGCACAGCAACCCACGTGGTGCTGTCATCTCGGATTTTATATCGACCTGAGTGGTCCGATCCGAATAATATGGGTCTGGGTGCTTAACAGCTATATTCCTCTGCGGTCGGTAACATGGAAGAAAATTGGACTAACCTCTAAAGAGCGACCATGTGGTGATAAATGTAATATTCTCATAAAACCTGCGAAACGAGATGGGAGCTGCGCCTTAGGAGATCATAGTCCCGCCTTATCCGTTATCGTTGAATCAGCTGAAAGTTACATGTTGCTTTTGAAGATAGAAGAAAAGGCAGAATCTTAACCAAAAGATATATAAATGAAATAGAGGTGGAAGAAAAAAAAAAAGAGAAAGAGGGGATGATTTTTTCTTTTGATAAAAGAGCTCATGAATCAAATTATGAACTGAAATTTAAGATTAAGAAAAAAATGCAAAATATAATTTCAAATTATATCCACACTGCTACTTGTATATTTTTATGAAACAAATGTGCAAAAATAAAGTAAGAATCCAATAATTAGAATATGAAATTAATAATGTTAGTAATATATATGATAAATATAGATAGAATGAAAAACAAATAACAATATCTTGTAATATTAGTTCACATCTTAAAAATATAATTTTCTCATATGATTTTTTTTCTGGGTTGTGCAAGAAATACATGACAAGTGGAATAAGAATTAACGTGGGGGACTCAAATTGAACTCAATGTTATTGTAATGTGTTGGCTAATTATTAATCTTGTTAATTTTTAATATATATACGTATATACACACACACACGCACAAAAATATCTCAGATTTTTTTTCCCTTTCTCGCCCCCCTTTCTGATAAGAGTTATACAATTGAAAAAAGATGGAAACTATAGGTTCTTTAATTAGTTATAGGTTAACATACAATGTATTATTATTATTATTATTGAACTTAAATTTTAATATGTTGACTTACATTTTTTTTCTTGTAAAATATGTCAATATTAAGTTTATTTCGGAAAAATTCAATTATTATATAAGTTGGTTATGTAAGTGTTATAAAATATTTATTGGTGATAAAAATATTATATAATTAATTAGCATATTTTTAAGTCATGATTTGGTTATACTATGTACTTAGGTATAATGTTTATTGCATTATACTTGCTAGTTAGTTCACCACTTGAGATTTGTATTTAAATGTATAAATATTTAAATATGCTATAATTTTTTTTTTATTTTGTATTGCATTATAAATATTATTTATGATAAAAATACGTGTTCTAATATGTAATTTTTATGTATGTATAAATTATAATGAGATTTTAAGTTGAATTTATTTTTTTATAAACTTTATTAAACTCATAAGTTTAAATACCGTATTAATTACATACATCTATAAAAATATATATTACATAATATAATCTTGAGCTGTACAATTTGATAGGAAAAAAAAAAAGACACTGTATAACTTTACAAAAGTTTGAAGAAGCAATATACTTGCTCATATATACCAAAAGATGACTTGCCTGTAATTGATATGGAATATATAATCTTTCATCAATATCAATCAGGCTATACCAAATATTCGACCTTAGGAACAAAAGCAACTTAATTAAGAAGGCAAAATGAAAGAAAGAAAAAGACTAAACAAGTAGGTAACCTAATTATTTTGAATTATAATGCAATACAGATACAAATACGATATTATATCTAGCTACTTGTCTTCGTCTTTCTTTTTGGACGGTTAAGCAAGAAGCAACTTCGTGTAACAAGTCTTTCATGTCATTATACGTCAGAGAAGAAAACACAGTGAAAACAACTGATTGGAAAGGTACCCAAATTATGCATGCATGCATGCATGCATGGATGACTAATAAGAAAAAGAAAAAAGCTTCATATTAGTTGACAAACAGTGAATCTCTTACTTTTTATTTCAATTTCAACTTGTCTTTTGCTCAACATGGAGCCAACCATGACAAAGATGGGTAGCAATTATGGCTACAATTAGCTGAAAAATGGGCTAATCTATAAGTGCTAAATATATATATGATGTAACAAAACGATGGATGACTGAGAGAAGATAAAGGGTCACAACAATAATTAGCTACAAGGATGATTGATGATTGATAGGGTTGAAAGCCGATGGCTACCCCTTTCTATCTTTGTGTCTCTGGCATGCGCGTGTGAGAGTAGATTTATTTGTCAATCTTTTGGATTTTCAAATTTCATTCTATCTTAAGTTTATTCATTCTTTTTTTCTAAAAAAAAAAAAAATTAAAGTTCGAATCCAACCATGCATGCTCAAATGTATGGCTTGAATTAGAGTGAGTGAGATGTATTACGAGGAAGAAATCTGTGTCTGAAAATTTCAAATCATTAATTCGTTTTTTAAAATTCAATCTATTTTGATTTGAGAAGGTTCGGAATGACTTTTCTAATGTTCCTAGTATTTTTCTCACTTAATTGTTAGTCCATTCTTAATTATCATGTAATTATAAAGAGTTAGATGAGCTAAAAATAGATGACTTTTATTATGCCTATTTGGATTTAAAATGTGAGATAAATAATTCAGAGAATTTATTTTTCTAGATACAAGAACAATATGCTTTAAAGATTATTTAAAAAGAAATTTAATCTCAAGGCCAAAAATTTCTTTATACATGGTAGTGTCTAGGATAAACATTTATATTGGGCTAGTCTGATTTTTATTAACTTGAGATTAAGTTTGATTTTAACATTGGCTCAAAAAATTTGACCCAATCAACCTAGTCTAATGAGACTCTTTCATGATCGGATCATGTCAACTAGATCTCTTTTTTTTTTTTTTTTTTTTTTTTTAATGTTAAAAAATATTTTTAATGAATTTTAGTTTGAAATTTTGATAAAATATAAATTAATCTACGTTTCAAAAAAATGAGATATCTTATATTAGCAAAAAAAAAATCCATATTCAATTAAAACATTGGGAAAGTAGCTTTTTTTATAAAAAAAATATTATATCAAAGAAAAAAAAATTTAAAAAATAAAAATATAAAATTGGACTCTTGCCTGATATGCTTAAAGCTAGGCTCCACATGACTAAATTATGTTAGGTTGACCAAATCAAATTGACTCTTGTACACCGCGTAACTGAAAAAGAATTACTTAAAATTTATAATTTTTTTAATGCAATCAAAAATAATAAAAGATTAAAATAAAACTCAAAAGAAATATAATTACATATGAAAGAAAAAGGAAGGCCCGTGTAATAGTGCAATACAGCGAAGAGAGAGAGAGAGAGAGAGAGAAATCACGTGAAATTGGTTAGGACGGGTGGTTGGTTGAGTTTGGTGAAGGTCGGAGCCACAATCTCAGGTGTAACTTCACACGTGGCACCATTCATGCTCATGACATCGACACGTGTGAATTTCGACCCTCTCTTTTTGCTTCTGAAAACCCCCCACCTCCCACGCACGTGACCTTCTTTTCCTTTGCCTCTGTCTTGGCCCTGCCCTTTTCCAATGTCCAGTCTTCTTTCTTCCCATTACACTTCAATTTACAAAATACCAAAAAAAAAAAAAATCCGCTAGATAGACATAATTATTTTTGTCTGAAATCTAGACTCTTGACTTTTTCATTACTTATATCTCTTTTTCTTATATTTTAAAGTTAGATGTGATACAATTATATTCAGTAGTTAATTATATACTGTTGAATTAAAATTTTCATATATTAAATAATTTTATTTAAAATTTCAACAGCCAAATATTCAAAAACTGTATTTAAATTTTGTTATATTTTTTCGGAAAAATTATTCTTTCATCCTTATACTTTCACTTATTTTAAATTTGGTCTCTGTGATTAAAAATTCAGAATAAATTCTTACATATAAGTTAAAAAATTTCTAATTTATTAGTCCATGTCGGCCATTAAATTTTATCAATATTTAGTTATATTTTAATTTGAACTATTCTCCCAACTAACTTAAGAAGTGTTGCATCAATTTTACTTTATGATATATTTGTACTCCTTTTTGGTATAAATTATACATATATATATATATATCCAGAGTACAAAAAAAAAATGCATGATGACAACATAATCAAAACTTAATAAAAAATTGTCAAAAGTTTAACGATAAACTTAAATTAAAATTTCTTTAACTTATGAGGACTAAATTATCATAAGAGTAAAATTATAGGGATCAAGATAATAATTTAACCTCTTTTTTTAAACTAGTTCTTGGAGGCAGGGGGATTATCACAATTAAAAATAACGAAAAAGGTTCTCTTAATATGAAGCAATTATTGGATATTACACCAATAATTATGTGTCTGAAAACTTGAGCAAAGAGGACAACCCTTGATCCACAACCACTTTCCTAGGGTGTTGCTATTCGGTTTTCGGAATCAAGCAGATTAAACTACAAAATAGGTGACACAAGAAATGAAACACATGGTTCATAAAAAAATGTTTCAAACAGTAATTTAGATTTTTCATAAGATATGATATAGACACACTTATTAGTTTTATATGATTATTTTGACCCAGTCACAACTGAACTTGGCTTATACAAGTTTTAAATAGACTATTCTAGCTACCATGCCCTAGACCAAGCTTGAGTAAATAGACTGTATGACTAAATAACTATTTAATTTTTTTAAAATAATTTCTCTACGCCCTTATATATGCTATAATAGGGTTTCTTTCAACCAAACTTTATAGAAGTGTGCATATTTTTTTATATATTAATGTGGTGCACCAGTTTCACAAGGTAACTTTAATACCATAGGTTATTCTTTCTTATTCTTCTCCTGTGCCAACCAAAACATTTATTCTATTCATATATATATATATATATATATATATATATGTATGTATGTATGTATGTATATATTTAAAATATATGAGGGTGGTGCGATGTTTCATCAGCAGAATACATGACCAGGGTGTTATTATCATTATGGTTTCTAAAAATATGAACAGCATCAATAGTTTTTATTATCCTCTTGAAAGGGTTTGAAAGAAAAGGGGTTTAAAGGGTTTGTGCCTAATGTGGTGGTACCATCTAGCAGTTGCTGACTGCTTCCATTGGCAGTGATAGCTACAGAAATCTAACATCTAATAAAATAACACAGTCTTCTTTGGAGCCAATAAAATGGTGATGCATGGTCAGAATGCAACAGCCAGAAAGCATAAGCATGTAAGCTACTTTTTGTTTTGGTTTAGGGATAAGGCTTAGTACTTGATCACCATCTTCAACCACTCATATGCCTCATGTTTCTCCCCATTGTCTCCAATGTTTTTGGACCACTGAGCAACTCACATATCATTAATTTCTTGTCTAAGAGCTTTTATTAGTTTAATAAGTGACACTCTTTTTTTAATACAACTGTCAATAAATTCTAATGCAGATGAGTTTATTCCCCACTTACCTTTTTTCATTTGAATTGGTTCACATTATTGGACCTTCTGTCGAACCAAACAAAAGAGCAAAATTGTCCCCTTTTTTTGTCCAAAACCAAAATTTTCTTACAGTTTTACGATCGCTCATCTTTTATGTACATTTTTAAAAGTTTATAATCATAATGTTATGAATTATTTGTTAGAGTAAACCAGCAAATTTGACCTTTGAATTGTTAGGGCCATATATACCTCGTTTTAATTTCATGAGTGCACTAATTTTGAAAAATGATAAACTCAATAATTCTTAATTCTTCAAGTGTACTTGGGCACTTGAAAAAGTCACTATATATGTGCAACAAATTTATTGTTTTAAGGGACTAATCAACTTATATACTTTTAAATTTTCAAGAACTAAAATTAACAATTTAATAATTAATTATTAGTTTACTCTTACTTTATTTTGAGGCCAAATATTGGCATGTATTAATTAGCACTAATCTCTTAGATCAAGATAGTGATAATGATTCTGTATTAAAAGAAGAGACAACTGGATATATAAAAGCTGTGTTTATTTTCTTGCCTAGTGGTTAAGTTCCTGTCAAACCAGATTATTGTAATCGGTGACAGCAGCAGCAGCAGTAGGCTGAAAGTGATACAACCATGATTATCACAATGTTTTGATACATGTTCTTTATATTCTATAGCAACCTTCAAGGTTCCATCCACCTACTCCATTCCCAGATTTATTAAACTTTGTTTTAGAAGATAGAATAAAGCAAAGCCACCAAACACAAGCCCAGTGTCACTTCTCTGATCTATATCTGAAATGGTATAGCTTCAGGAGCCTTTAAGGACCACTAGATTGATAAGGTTCTTGAAGAAGTAAGCAAAAGGATTAAACAACAAAGATACCTATTCATGCATTCGACTTATTAATCCAATAATTGATCTAATTTTGGCGGGTGTTCAGTTAAAATATCTTAATGACCTTGACTTCTTTATCATCTTTTGAATGTTACCCCTATAATAGAAGCAAAGTTCTTCAAGTTGTCTGGTGAGAATCTTTGAGCTTATCGCTTATTTATTTATTTTTGAATCATTCAAGTAACCCAATGCGATTGGACTATTTCACAAAAGAGAATTCATTTAGAGTTTGCAGTGACTCATACTGTGAGGATTCAAGTTCTTAAAGAGTTTTTCACTAACACTCTAACGAGTAATCAATTCTCGTTGCCATTTTACAGAAGACCAAAAAAAAAAAAAAAGAATTATTTGTCAATAAAGGATTAGATTCACTGGTTGGACGGAGCTAAGTCAATTAAAAAGTTTTTAATTCAAATTTTATTAATGATCCTTTGTTGATAAACATTCATTAATTGTGGTGCGTCCTGCCCCAGACTTAGAACAACCAAACTAACTTCTATTTATTTATTTATTTTGGTCTTTTTTACACAGAAAGATGGATTATTCAAGAAAGCTGCCATTGTCTCTATTCTTTGTTAATTTATTCATGCTTGCTTTCAAAGCTCTTCAGTCAAATAATGACGGAGAATATATAATAGCATATGTTAATTAGATGAATGCAATCAATGGGTGACAGAGATTTCTATGATTTATGTTCTTTGCTTGATTGCTTCCCTTGGACTTTGTTTTCTTTCAAATGGTTGGCCTTTTCTTTAGTGATTATGGTGCTTTCAATGTGACATACCCATTCATAATCACCCAAAAACTAAATAATTGTCAGCTTCAACTTCTGTTTGCTTTTGAGGCATCTTCTGCTGTAGATTTCAACCACTCTAATATATAATTGGATTGTTATATTAAAATGGTAGATTTTGATTATTTGAAAAGCTTCAAAGGTAGAATTTTGCTTCAAAAATATGTAGATTTCTGTCTTGGCTGTTGAGAAGTTTACATCAATTATCAAATAATAAACAAAGTTTCTGTCAATTGTCTTTAAGATGACTAAAAATGCCCCCAAAAAAGAAAAAAAAGAAGTAGAAGTCAACCAAAGCTATACCTCTCCTTCACGCTAACAGTTACGTCTTGAAGAGGATAAGACATAACACTATCAAATTACTATATGCTTTGTTGCTTAAGACAAAGCAAGCTTAACTAAATTTGAGCACAAAATTTGGTCTGATATATGAGACAAGAAAGAGAGCTTTCATCAAGCACCAACCAAACCAACATTTAATATGCCTTAAATTATTGAATTTCTTCTACCAAATAGAATCATATACTTTTTATTTTGAAAAAAAGAAATCAGACTTTGATCTTTTAGGTTCATCATTGGTTAGACGCAATATTAATTTCGGTTCCTTATAGTTTCTATAGACCTGGGTCTCAGCAGTTTTTAGAGAGTTATATAGCCTGACACTCAAAAAGGTTTTGATAAACTTTTTTAATTTTCAAGTGTAAATTCAATTTGATGGCATCATTTTAACAAATTATATTAGCTATGAATATATAATTCAAACTTGATGTTTGATAAACTTGCCCTGTGGGAATATGAATGCTAATTCAATAGAGTCTATGGTATAAACTCTGACAAAATGTTATACCTTTGGCTTGAACCAACGAACCTTATAAATTTTATTCAAGGTTAAAATAGTAATTTGGTCATCTAACTATATTTATTGTTTTAAAATGGTCCCTTAAGTATCAATTTTATTTTATTAAAAACATTTTAAAAAAAAACTGTTAACGCCGTTAGTTTTCTTGCTTGTGTGGAAGCCACATGTATACTTTTTTTTTTTTTGGATTTTAAATAATCACATCTAATCATCATTTGAAAAAAGAAAACACAAAAAACGCTCTATAACCCAAATGCAACACAATCCTATGAATTGAATAATATTCGTCACAATACTGTCAGGCAACACCCCTCTTCTCTGCGCTATCTTCTTCTTTCAACTACACATGAATGAAGCTAGGAGAGAGTGGATAAATTATATTACCCTACTTGAAATATATATGATTAAAAGCGGTTTCTACACAAGCAATGTAGAATTTAAGTCTACCATTATTTGAAAGATAGATTGTGAATTTTTTTAGTTATTAGTAAGAGTAAATACTATCCCAAATTGAAACCTTCATATAGTTGGTTCGCACTCGCTAAAAAGAAAAAAATAGTACAAACTAAGACTGCTTGTAAATGGTATCATTTGGTTGTAATGAGGAAACAAAGCAAGATGAGATTGAAATGAAAAATAAGTAGAAATAGATATCAAGCAATTTTTTTTGTTTCCTGGTGTTAGATTTTACTTCGGTGTCGTGCTAATGAAAGTCATAAGAACCTAGAAAAAGAGAGATTAGATTTGGTTTTGACAGTGAGATCTAACTTTGAAAGCTCATACACCATTGTTAAGTCAATATATATTCATTCTTATTATTCATCTTGATGGCTGAACATGTTAGTTTTCTGTTGTAGCTTACTATTTGGTATTGATGGACAGTTCTGACATAAGTGTTAATTCTTTCAGCAAAACAAGAATGAAGAATTTTGGAGATAAAGAGAGAAAAAAGAGTTAGGTACCTGATGTAAAGCTTTCAATATATGTAGCTAAAAGAAGAAGACAGCACAGAGAAGAGGGGCACCGCCTGAAAGTGTTGCAAGGAATCTTGATAGCATTTGCAACTAGGTAACTATAGATTATAGTGAATTAGTGTTTTTTTTGTGTGTATGTGTGTTTTTTTTAAATAGTGATAAGATGTTACATCATTATTTCAAAATATAAAAAATTATATATGTCGCTTCCACGTTAAACAAAAAAATTAACACTGTTAAATTACATACTAATGGTTTTTACTTAAAAATGTTTTTAATGAGACAAAATTAAAACTTAAAAGACTATTACAATACGTTTTAAATTTAAGGGATCATTTTAAAATAGTAGATAAAGCTAAAGGACTAATTCACTATTTTAACCTCTATTCAATATAGATATTGTTTTATTAAATGACATAACTTGAGTTTATTGATTATTATTAATATTATTGTTTGTTATGTTACTGACTAACACTTTTGTAAGTATTTCCGATATTCAAACAAGGCTAACATAGTATAATAATCTTATTATAAAAATTTCATTTCAATCGAGAAAGTCTACATACATATTTGCAGGGATAAATTCAAAGGAAGGTGCTAAGGTGTGGTTATTTTTTTTGAATTTTTAAAATTTTAATTTTTATATATAATTTCATCTTATATTTTTTATTTGGTTCTTTAATTGATAAGAATTCACCTCTTTAAATTATAAGAATTTTTTTGGTTCAAATATTTAATCTAAAATTTTTACCTCTTGAAATTAAATCCTAAAGTCCGTCATTCATATATAATCATTCACATTTGGTAAAATCTAAGGTTGGTATGTAAAAAGTGAGGGAGGACTAAATAAAGTCACAAGTGACGCTCAACATATGTGACTATGATGTATACTTGTTTTTAATCATTTACAATATGGTAAAATGCCTTCATTAAATATAAGGGTATCATGGCATTTTCCACTTTATAAGTGAAGAATCAGTTTTTCATTTTATATATTGAGACAAGCTGATTGATTGGCCAGCTAAAACAAGTGAGACACTTTTTGTGTGAATCTAACATTTTCGGTATGTGATTTAGGAGAGTTTCATTATTTTAAAGTTAGGGAAAGTAATTTGTTAACTATCATATTTAAAGTGTAATAACCATATGACTAATAAAAAAAATTAAATTTGGAGCCTTTGATAATCAACCAATGCCATTTATTTTCAGAGAAATAAGTCAGTTCGTGCTGTATGTTTTTGAAAAAAAAAAATACATATATTTCAAAGTAACATTTACGTGTTTTTGAGAAAAATAAATACTTTTTAAAGTAACATCAATTATAGGTGGCCAATGATAGATAGCAAAAGTTGGGTTTTAAAGGCTTATATAAGCCATAGAACAAGCGAACCTGTTCATCAAACAAATTAAAGTACGTAAGCCCAAACCCTGTCGTTGTAAATTTATGGATAGATGAGCCTGCCCACTTACTGGCTTTTAACAAACGAGTTAATCCATAAGTTGGTCAATACCTGTTTTAAGACAAATACTTTATTTTGGTCACCCACTTCTATCACTATATTTTAGTCAAAAATCTAAATTGATCTCTCAGTGAGTTGAACCTCTCCGCTTTGGTCCTTCCGTCATCTCATTGTTCATCAATATCTGACATGGACAATTAAATGCTGATATATCTTTATCAAAAGCTGACCTAAAATCTGACTTAAACTTTTTCCCCGCCAAATCAGACCACCTTAATATATATATATATATATATTTTTAGAGAATACCGATTAGAGTAGTTAAATTCTTTAAACAGAACTAACCTTTCCGGTAACCATTGCCAACCAAAACCCATCGTCGATGATCCTTCCTTGCAACGGCCCCGATACCCGGGGTTCTTATCAATCGGCGACTCCAGCATCGTGCAATTGGCATCCTCAGAACATCGGCAGTCTCCTTCAAGCCGTCATCCAAGCTCAATCATGTCAACCTCCAATGACACGGCCGTGGCTGTACTCTTACTTGAAATGTTCCTTAAATCCTCTGCCGTTATGGACTACATAAGGTACTTATAGTGGCTTTCGTTCAATTCTAGAAGCTCATAATGGTAACTCAAATTGAATCTGCACCATGGTCTCCGGTATGACGCCGAGCGAGATCGATTCGCTACAATTTTGTAAAAGAATGGCGTTCCGCGAGGTGGGTGTGTATTTGTGGGTGAAGAGTTGGTGGAAGCTATCCAATGGACGATTGTATTGGGATTTGACGCTGACGATTATGCTCTCCGGGTTAACAGACTGTATTGGGTACTCTCTGATGAAGATTCCGCTGGTGGGGTTGCCTCCATCAACATCTTACTTTCTTCTTATCCGCTTACATCAATTACCGGCCACATTTGGATTCCAAGTCAGATGTTGATGGATTACAGACTTCATTCTGGTCCTGTAAGTCTCTTGCATTAGAGTGGCGGTGGGATGAACAGATCTAGAAGATGGGGTTCTGCTGAACCCAATTACTTTTCTCTTCGTATGCATTTATGTAAACAGATGTGGTCAAAGACTACATATGAATACTTCTGATATCTGCACTGTTAGTCTATGAAGTTATAATTTTTAACTATTTATAATGATATGATTGATTCGTTTACATGTCAGAAAGAATTTACATGGTTTTTGGGTCCATAAAAGAACCAATATTACAGCACAGCAATTAGCGTAAATGGAATGCTCGAGCTTATTGAGATTAGGCCATACATGAGAACAGGAAATGCTCCACAAGAGCACATATGACCATTTCCGACAAGTGGCTTTTACTTTGGCGAACTTGGACTTTCAGACCACTACGTTCCAAGGTGAAGTTTTACTTTGGTTTCAAAGTGAAGCTCATCATGGGATGAGGATTCAAACTTGGGTGAAAAATAAAATTCGAAATCCGACTAACAATCAATTCAACTTTCGAGATCAAGAACTACAAATTTTTAGCCCAACTTAGCAACAGTATAATTTGATACACCATTATATAATCTGAAGTTCATACAATAAACTAATTATTGGACAGGGAAAGAGGGCAGGGTTCCCAGTTCCTGTGACTGATAAACGATCATTGCATCTCAAGCTACAACCTGTAAGATGTCGGTTTAGCATTTCTTGGGGGACACTTACTAATAAGCAGTCCAGCTTCCTTGACAGTTTTGAAGACAGGAATGGTGAAATGTGTGATTGCCAGTGATTATGCTCCTCCCCATCAAAGTAAATTGGAATGGCATAATCTAAATCCACACGTTAAGTTAGCCATGCCATATGAAAAGTCTGTTGAGCATAGTAATGCTCGCAAAATGAATCTTGCTAACTCATACATATCTAGTGCAATGGACTCTATATAGGGGCAATTTCCCGTCATGTAAGTAAATCCAAGAAATCCTTCTCTTACTAATCCCGCTTGTAGTTTGAGATGCTTAAGATAATTGAATGGGATTGATGTCAGCTGCAAGAAATGTGCTCCATAAGAAACCCTCAAAGTAAAACAGGAATTCTTGCAAGTTCCAGGTGGACACAGATCTGAGAATGTAAATGTTTAAAGAACTAGTACCTGAATGCACCAAATGTTCACCACAAGTGTTTGACAATGATTCAATCCAAGCTACAGTCCAACCAAAGATTCTCGCTGTACATCGTTCGCTGGTTGATGTCAATGATAAAAATCAATTAGCTCTGGTGCTTTTATAAATTCAGGTTTTATGAGATAGCTTTCCTTTAAGTCAGTGTCAACAATTCTGGAGTTGATTTGTCAATATGATACACAGGTCATCCCTCTGTACAGCAGCAAATAATTGATAATCTTTTGACCAGTGTTTGTTTCAGAATTGTAGGACTTTAACGGGTACAACATTCTAAGCTTAAGTCTCCTAGCTAGTGACATTTAGATACAAGCTCATCAGGAAATCCATCATCTTTACATCCTTCAAAAATAAACTCTTGAGAGTACTAAAACATCCAAAACAGGATAGTCCAAATTTCCAGAATTTCAAGATGATGATGTGCTTCAATGATTTGATCATCAACTGGCCATAGGGCAATTTATATAATCTAGTCAACTTTTCAAATCTTACGAGGCTTTTTTCAGAGAAGTTCACTTTAACCTCTCTTACCTTATTTGCCATGGAAAAATAAAACCATCTTTCAATCATTTCCTGACTGCTATACTAACCACCATAGAGTGAGAAATATAACTTCTTGATGAAGCATCCAGTGTGAAGGGCCATTAAATAAACAACTCAAGATGATGCAAGCATTTGTATGGATGACCTTGCTAGCCATCTCAAGTTCATCAAGATTTAGACTTGATGGTATCATTGATACAAGTTGTATCACCTAACTTTCCTATTGTTTTGACACAAGGCTTGCTATTATCAACAAGGAGAAATTATGAAGCATTACTACTTTAGGCAGACAGCTTATGTACACCTTGCCATCACTTACATTCTTCTGTTCTGTCCACCAGCAACTTTGCCTTCAGTATTGCACCTTGGGCTGTCATCAACGTTTGATGCAAGAAAAAGATGAGTGTATTTGTCACATTAATCCCTGAGTGAGGCAAGTGACTTTGCCACAATAGCAAATCCAAGTAACTTATTTATTATTATAGTTAAAATAGTGTGATGAATAATTAAAAAAATCCATATAGCAATAACTAGTGGGTCGGACTTGTATTATTAAATTCATGTACTTAACCTGATTTTATTATAACAAATAGAACCACGGGAACTTAGAATTTAGGGTTTAGGAATTAATGATCCCATCCATACCACCTCTTCATTCAAATTTTTTATTTGCTAACAGATTTTGCACATGTATAAAGACAATAAGTTATAAAGTATCTGAAGCTAGTCAAAATCTAGCATACACATGAACACGCAGGTACAAATCAAACAAGTATATAAAGCACAGGAAAATATAAAAAAAGCAAGCATTCATCAAGTGCTATGAGTAAGATCCCCCTGAAAATTTGACAGATTAGCCCAGCGCCCCTTTTGGACTTCTCCTCTTGACTGCCTACTGCCTTATTTTTCACTCATTTCTCTCCCTTCTAGCAACTAAGAAAATCTTTGATGGTAAATTAACAATTTCTCAAATACCTATTAGATGTTGTATAGCCACAAAAATATTATTCCTCTGGCAATCCTAGACTAGACCAGAGTCACTTAGATTATGTCTTACCGAAATGGCCAGACTTTTATGCTCCATAAATTCTGAAATTTTCAGCTAAAATGCAAATCTACATGTAAGAAAACCATAAATGATTTATGCCCTATGCTTCCATAAATCTATCAACAACTTTACTTTCTACCATTCAATGGTGGCCTACGATCTTCCAGGATTTCTAGAAACAATCCATCAGGGATTTATCATCAAGTTTGAGATGCATCTCAAACTATTTAACTTCACAGAATACTTCAACGTTTATCTCCCAAAATTATATGCAGTTTTTACACCTATAATTTATTCATTTCTGGGAATGATGCGTTCACCTGACACCTTCCATTAGCGTTGTTCTCTCAACTAATAAAACAATTCAAACAAATAAAATTACTGAAAAGCATTTCAGAGCATCTAGACAAAGACATTTTCTCCAGATATTAAACACAGAACCCAAGCCTAGCTAACTTTGGGCCCTACCAATGAATAGTAGTATGTGTGATCTTTATACTTTATGGTAAAACTAGATAGTTTCCTAAGTTATGCACGGATTGTTTCTGCTCATATTCATATTTATAACAGAAAACTATGAAGTTAAAAATAAATAGATAAATAATAAACTGTATAAAATAACAAGGTATCATAACAAATTGATATAAGCTTATAAGTTTAAAATAAATAAACATACTTGATCATGCACGTTAAGATTCAAGTAATACTAAAAGAATGAAATCAGTCTGTAATGTACCCATTCATGCAGACAATTGAAATATTTAAATATATCAAATCAGACATGTGACTCCATATTAATTACTCTTTGCCATCTACAAAATCTCCTAAAGAAAACAGCAAATGCACATCAAAGAACAATGTACTTGTTGAAGTGCACAGCCAAAAACCAGTGCCTAGACATGTTGAGGGAAGATCAAAAGGCAACGTCTAGGCGCTGGTTTACTCACCGCCCAGGTGCCTGAGTGCTGCAGGATGATTAGGGCCCAGACATTTTTAAAGCCTTTCATTCCTTAGTCCAAAACCAATTCCAAACCACTATCAAAGTTCCCCAATCAGACAATGGTAAAGAATACTTCAATAATGTCCTTGGTGATTTTTTGAGGGAAAAAGGGACCATTCATCAAAGCAGTTGTGACACCTCAAAAAAATTGGGTATATGAGAGAAAAAAATAGGCACCCCTTAGAAGTCACTAGGTCACTCTTAATTACCTCTAATGCACCTACAAACTATTGGGGGGTAGCCATTCTCACTGGAACCTACCTCATAAATATAATAACCTCAAGAACACTCAATTAACAAACCCTGTGTTCAAAATTCCTCTAAACATACCCTGAAAATCTAACTCTCTCCACTATACCACAAAGAATCTTTAGTTACACATCTTTTGTCCATACCTACAATAGGAGCAAACTAGACCATAAATCTATGAATTGTATTTTCATGGGGTATTCACCTTTGAAAAAAACAGGGTATAAATGCTATTGTCCTGTTTGGAGGAAATTCTACACAACCATTGATGTAACTAATAGTGAAACTCAACCTTATTTTACCAAAACACCCATTAAGGGGGAGAGTGAGCAATGAGCAGGAGTGGGGTTTTTCCACTTCACCTGTGAACCTACCTATATCTAATTCTGACCCCAAACCCATTCACATATCTGAACCTACAACAATTGCCCTCACCATTCAACGCTCCATCTCAACCACTCCTGAACCATCACGTAAACTAGTTTCTCAGCCTGTAACAGAGAACATTAATGTGAATCAAAAGCTAAAAAAGTTTCAGGTATACACAGGAAGAAGGAAGGTACATGACCCAAATAGCACATCTCCAACAATGCATTATCCCTCTCCAAGAAGTAAGGTATTGATTATGTTCACCTTGATCAAATTGATCTTGCCTATTGCTCTGAGAAAAGGGGTAAGATCTTGCACACTTCACCCCATTGGAAACTTCATATCTTATGACAAGCACTCATTTGATTATTGTGCCTTCATTACTGACATATCATATGAGCAAATTCCCCAGAGTATTCAAGAAGTATTAAGTAAATAAGAATGGAGAACTACTATTTGGGAAGAATTAAATGCCTTGGAGAAAAATGGAACCCAGAAAATCATTGATCTCCCTGAGGGAAAGAAACCAATTAGATGCAAATGGATATTTATTATAAAATATAATTCAGATGGAAGCATAAACCATCGTAAGGCTAGGTTACTAGCGAAAAGATTCTTGTGAATTCTTATGATTCATTATCAAAAAACTTTCGCTCTAGATGCTAAGTTCAATACTATTAAAGTTCTTCTATGTCTAGCTGCTAACCTAGATTGGCCACTTCATCAGTTTAATGTTCAAAAAGCCTTTCTAAACGGCAACTTAGAAGAAGTCTATATGGAGATTCCCTTAGTCTGACCACAGCAGGAATAGAGCATGTAGACTTCGCAAATCTTTGTATGGCCAAAAACAATCACTTAGAGTGTGGTTTGATACGTTCACTAAGGTGATTAAATATATTGGTACAGTCAAGGGCAAGTTGATCATACCTTGTTTACAAAATTTTCTTCATGGGAGATCATCCATCTTGATTGTTTATGTCGACGATATAATTGTTCCAGTTGATTTTGAATAAGAATTGATATACTGAAGCATGCTCTAGCAGAAGAATTTGAATTTAAAATCCTCAGCAAATTAAAGTACTTTTTGGGGACAGACATTGCAATATCAAAAAGGGGTATTGTCAAAGGAATAAACCTTGGATCTCTTGAAGAAGCAGTATGCTTAGGCCTAACCCTGCCAAAACCCCATGAAAAAATAATCAAGTCAGAACCATTGTTGGGACCTATGCACAATATTTTTTCATTTTATTTTTAGCCTTCAATCTTAAATAATATATAATTTAATATTAACAATGTTGAGTACAAAGTACACTGTTATAAGTAATGCCAAGCAGTTTGAAGTTCTTGCACATTTCAGGGGCAGGCAAATATAGTTAAGAAAGTACTGTTATCACAAACTGTAAACCCAGCTCAAGCACAATCTTTAGGTAGATTACACAATTATATCAGCCAAACCTGTCTTAGTAAATCTCATAAGCAGTATACTCATATAGAATAACATGGATATCAAGGATACCTGCATTAAGAGAGCGATCTAAATGCCTGCAACCAAATATTAAAATTCCTCACAAAGAAGCCCAAGAAACAAGCTTAAGTTTGCCTTTAAACCCCACAATCATCTAGCAAATTTATAATATTTAGTGGGAATGAAATGACTCAGGAAAGCCCATTAAAATTTATCAAAACCAAAAGCTACTGAGATGGTATTAAATCAAGAAGCCAATGTAAACCTTGAGAGTTTACAATATTCAAAAAGCAGTCATCATTGCAAGAAATGAGAAAACGAATTAGGTCAAGCCTCTTACACAGAAAATTTTGTCAAAGATAGGAAAATTTTTTGTCAAGCTCTCCAACTCTCACGTGCAGAAGATGCATAAGCACCAACGTCGGTAAATTAAATCCCATAGGACATCCATTGATATAGTTACCAACTTACATTATTTAAGGCAATAGCATCTGACTTGATGATGCTTGGCTGATGACCTGATTCTACATCAAGAAGTGAAATTTAATCCCAAGTTATATTTTTACTGAATAAAAAGATGAGACATAGGAGAGAAAAAGTGGCATATAAATCATTTGTGGCAAGCTATGCAGTAAAAGCGTATCAATATACATTACAATGGACACCAATGAACTCTCATGGTTAGAAACCAACATGTGCTTCCTAGCTTTGGTTGCAATTACATGAAGAACGAACACTTCTCAATATTAATTATAACTTATATAGTTAAAATGCTTTATGATGCCACATTAAACATGAAAAAAATCAAAGTTTGAAAACAATTAATGAAAACAGCAATTGTTTTCTGCTAATGCATCTCTCATCTTTGATCATTTTCAAGCCTTTGGTGTTCATATGAACAATTAAAGTTGGAAAGCATTTAATTGGACAAACAATGAGAGACAAAGAAACTAATATCACTGAGAAAGTTAATAATGTAAGGGTGAAAGTTATCAATTATTATAAAAATTCTATTTTTTCAAAAATTTAAAATTTTTATAGTTAAATTGTTTTAATATATTTTATATAATATTAAGAATTACTTTACACAGTATTAAAAAACAACAAAATTATTTTTTGAGGGTGAAAACATATTTTAAAAATAAAGATTAATATTTTTCAGTGTTTTACATTTTATAATATTGTTTCATAATTTATATGATATGAAAAAAAATAAAAAAATAAATTTCTCAAAATGTGAGAAATGTCCTGTACTTAGTTATGCTTTGCTTTCTTTTCCTTCTGCATATTAATTTTAGTTAGTATTAGAATACATTCAATGCCAATCACAAATTGCAGTGAAATGTCTTTTATCCAACGGAAATGATAGTTATATTGTTATTCTTATTAAATATGTGCTAGGCTTTAATTCAATAGGACAATGTTTTATTTTTTGAGAAATTTATTTTTTATGTTTTAATGAGGCAAGAGAGCAGTAGGAATATGCATTGGAAAGGATAGCTTATTAGTTTATGTTTTAGTAATTTAAAAGACAAACTCTCTCTCTCTCTCTCTCTCTCTCTCTCTCTCTCTCCCCCCATTACCTCATTACACAGTATCTATTTATGTGCAATTTGTACACTCCAGTGAACCACGAGACCAGTGAAATTTAAAAAAAACTTAAATTCATATGGGATCGCCTGGTAAATATATATTTTTTAAAAAGGTGCAATGTAGTTTATGGAGACAATACTTTTGGTGGCAGAAGATTTGTGTCTTTATTATTTTGTACTGCAATGTCGGAATCAAAAAGCTGTAGACTTGCTGTCTTCATAGAGAATAATAATATAAATTTCAGAGTTACATCAAATAACAATACCATACCTATTCATTTGAGGTGACTTATAGAAGGAGGAATAGGGAAAGTTGAGCAAGAAATTAGATCGCAACTCTCAAATTTAGTAGGTACTGGAATACTAAAAAGAGACAAAATGAGAATGATGAGTGAGAAAATGGCTAAGAGAAAATTAGAAATAAAGTGAGCAGAAAAGTTTAAGTACATGGCAAGTTGAGGTATTATAACAGATAGTTGCAAAAGAAAAAAATGGTTTGAAAGCAAGAATGAGATAAACATTGAAAGTGAGTTATCAGTGCTCCTGTAGATAGATGGATAAGCATGGATTAGGAAAGTTCATGTAGTAATACTAATATCAACAATGTCAGCTCAACAGAAAAAGTAAACAGGAAATGCAGATTCAATTCAAATTTTACCCGCAATGATCAATTTTTTCTTTTAACCAGTTGAAGTAAAAGAAGAAAGAGTTTACGTTCCTCATTTGAGCTGGCAACCATCGGTATATCATAGCAAAAGTATGTCAGCAGACTTACCACAAAGCATAAACAGACATTTCAACCTTGAAGTACGATGTCATTCATCAAATCCCCGTGTATCTCCACCTTTCTTCCCCTTTTCATCACTTCTTACAGAACAGCATCTAACAAACCACCTCCCAGGCATGTGTCATCTTTACTCTTTTCACTAACACTAGGAAATTCAACGATGAAATATTTGATAAAATGAGCTAATTAAAACATGTGAATAAGAAAGTGTGAATTCATAGTAAATATGAAATGATGGAAATTTTCCACAAACTTCCTAGTATAGCCCCAATACTTATTTTTCATTTTAACAATTGGAAGTGAAAGTAAAGGAAAAAAAAAAAGAAAAAAAGAAACAGGTTAACCTCGGTATTAACGGCATCAACACGATAATCTTGTGGTGGCATGTCAGAGTTGACAGTCAGTAACTGTCAGTCCTTCACTACAAAAGCATGTCATTAAACCTCATCAAATGACATAAATAGTTAAGGTTTAAGTGTGAAATCACCACATCACCTTTACTCATCCTTCTCCTCTCTACATCCTTTCTTACAGGGTATCTTTTCAAGATATTGCATACCATCTCCCGTAAAAGGAATTGGAGATAAACAAGACCATCAAGGTAAAGGCTAATCCTCCATTTATCAATTAATTAGAAGATCATCTAGGACTGGTATTCTTATCATGTCCTTTCCATGACATCTCCACGGATTATCTACAAAATTTTTATGTATAAATATGTGTGTTTGTGTGTGTGTGTATCAATCTCTTAGTTGAGCTTGATTTAGGTTGATAATTGAAATATATTCTCAACCATAGTAGTAGAAATTGTGCGATTTCCGATTCGAAATGTACGGATGTCTCAATTAGAAACCAAATAATACAAATTGGTGAAGTATATCGTGCAATGGCCGGAATCGTGCGCTTGACTCATTGAAATCGTATGAGTCGTGCCAGAAACGATGATTCGCGGCATTCACACAATTCATGCACAATTGTTTCATTAGGTTTGAAGGTTAGGTCCAACATGACCTATGCGAGGATGAAGACAATGCCATTTTTTTTTTTGGTTTCAGCATGTTAGACAGTGTCGTTTCACTTCCACTAATGTTGAGATTTTTCCTGATGTGTGTGGCTAGTGCCCTACACCTCAGTCTCGCACTTATATTGCAGCTGCACTAGGAAACCTAATTTCAAAGACAGCACCTTTTTTCAAAGGGCTTTGACTCATTGTTCGTCGATTTATTTTACCTAATATAACATCTATATAAATTCCTAGTTGATCTTGTGCCAGAGATTTTACTTTTTCAGAATTCAGAATTTGCTATCTGCCTCTAATCTCTATTATTTTGGACGTGGAGAAAAATAAGAAAATTTATTCTCCTAATTCTTATTTTTTCTATCTACTATTTTACTATCAATTTTCAATCTTTACTTAAAAGTAAGAAAAATCTCCTCCCCCAGTTCTTATATTTTCTAGATAATTAGTTTTTGAACTTGATTAATTTTTAGATATGACTTATGAGATATTAGTTAGATTTAGATAGTTATTAAGTTATGACTTACGATTTTGGTTTTTGAAACTTATTAAGCATAATTTCATGGTATACATTCTTAATACAATATATTTTAAGTTCTTTTTCAATGTGTCATTGAATCATACAATTTGATACAATTTATGATTCATGATTCAAAAATCAGCTTTCCAATTCAAGAATTGCATGGCAATACGATTACTGTGTTCTCAACACTAATTCAAGACCCCCAAATTTATTTGCTATTTGAGGGGATTCATGCATTTGAATTTGATGATTATTTCTTCCTGCATATGTGACAATGCAATTACAGTCTAGTTTAAAATCAACAAGGCAAATGCTTTCAAAGTTCATATATGTTGGCTCTTATACTTATCTACGCATACAGAATCTTTCCCTACACAGCAATTGTATTATTGATTACCCAATCTAGTATGGCACTCAGAAATATAAAAACATTGTAGAATTATATTGATAACAGATGATTGACGATTGATTCACCTTTTACATGAAGGGAAAAATGTGTCCTCTTGCCCAGATCATCATCTCAATCTAATGCTTTCACTAGAAAATATTAGGCAATGCTGGAAGCTGAATATACTTTCAAATTCTGATGGAGAAGATTTTGATTTTGTTTATTTTTTACTTTTTTATTTGAATGTTACTTCTAGTATTATTTTTCATTTAAAGTTGTTGTGATAATAAAGGTTGTAGAGGATAACATAAGGTTTCCAGGAAATTAAAAAACTTACTAAATACTTTCATATAGATGCCTAAAAGAGACTCATACAAACTCAGGGGAAAAGGGTATTTTAAGAAACCAGCCACAAGTTTGTTAATTCTATCATTTGTTCAATAATATGCTGCATATATCTAGCTACGTAACAATAACTTCACCAAACTCATTTTTTAATTTTAAATTCTTCCATTTTGTATGCATCAGCTTTGCCTAAATATAGCCCTTGACTGACAATAATCTTAGTTTTTGTCGGCGTGAAATGGAAAACTTTAATGAAAGTGCTAGATGCAATGCCAAAGATGAAATTGCTGGCCAGCAGAACAAAGGCAACCATCTAAGTGAAAGCAAGGAGTACATAAGCTATCTACCTGAAGCAGTTATGCACCATATCTTCTCCTGGTTACCCTTGAAAGTGTTGATACTGGCAAGCCTTGTGTCAAAACAATGGGAAAGCCTGGTGATAAAATATGTGTCAATGATACCATCAAGCCTAAATCTTGATGAACTTGAGATGATTAGCAAGGTCATCCGCACAAATGCTCACATCATAAGGAGTGGTCGTACTGAATGGCCCTACATAGATAAACAGAGCCTACATTATTCCATCAGCACAACAAAGAGGAATTTCGTAGGGTTTGTGAATAGGGCTCTCTACCTTCACACTGGATGCATTATCAAGAAGTTACGTTTCTCTTTTTGTTATGATGGTCAGCATAGCAGCCGAGCAAGGATTGATAGATGGTTTCGCTTTGCCATGACAAATAAGGTCCAAGGGCTTGAACTAAACTTCTCAAAAAGAAAGCTCATAGGATATGAAATGTTAACTGGATTATACGAATTGCCACAAGGCCAATTTGATTGGGAGTCATTGGAAAGCATCACCTTGAAATTTTGCAAACTTGGAAAATCCAGTTTAGGAAGGTTTAGTTCTCTCAAAAGTTTATATTTTAAGGATGTAAAAATCCTTGATTTCTCAGTTGAAGAGCTGGTATCTAAATGTTGCAAGCTAGAAGACTTGAGTTTGGAATGCTGCGCTATCCCTTGGACCTTCATGGTTTCCAAAGCAGACATTATGATAAAAAAATTGTCAATTATAAACTGTCGTACAGGGGGATGGCCTGTGCGTCATATTGACATATCAGCTCCAAATCTGTTGATGCTGACTTTAGAGGAAAGCTATCTCATGAAATTTAAAAACATCAAAGCACCAAAGCTAGCTGACTTCATCATTGACATGAATCAGCCCCACGCAGACAATGAACAGCGAGAAGCTTTGGTCGCATTGTTGCTTGGTTTAAATCATTGCCAAACACTTACACTGAACACTTGGTGCATTCAGGTATAAGTTCTTCTTTCAACATTAACTTCTGCAAGTTTATGTCAGCCTGCAACTTACGAGATTTCCTTGTTCAATTAAAGCTTTTATCCTATGGAGCACATTTCTTGCAGCAAACATCAATCCCATTCAATAATCTGAAGCATCTAAAGCTACAGGTGGGATTAGAACAAGAAGAATTTCCTGGAATTGTTTACATGTTGAGAAATTGTCCTTATCTTGAGTCTATAACTCTAGTTCTGCATGAACCAACAATCATTCAATGGGTAAGCTTTGATCAAATCTGCTTTAAGTAAAGTTAACAATAGACTTGCTGAACAAACTTTAATATGACATGACTAATTTAACAGACAGATTTAGAAGATGACATACCAATCTACTTTGATGAGGAGGAGGAGGGCAACTACTGGCAATCACAAATTTCACCATTCCATTGTCTGCAAAACTGCCTCAAGGAAGTTACAATCTTTGGGGTTTCTGGAGAAAGTGGTGAAATCAAGATGCTTCGGTTTTTTCTAGAAAAAGCAAGAGTATTAAATAATATGTCTATTTGTGTCCCCCAAGAATTACTTGGCCATGACATCTTACTGCACTTGTCAAGCTATCGTAAGGCATCTCCTCAAGCTACAATATCAATATGCAAACATGGATTTGGTAACATATTTCATTCTTAAATCACATGTCTCATCTAATGTGCTACCATCATCTCTTTCGGTCTATCAAAGTTCACAAGATGGTAGATTCCGCAAGAACTGAAGTCGTGTCTCAATTAATGTGAACTTCTCTATGCTGAACAAGATGATTCTAGCATTATATTATTGTAGAACATTCTATGTTTGCTGTGTTAAACTAGTATCTTATCAGTAATTTGTTATGATATCATGTTCTGAATATAGTTTATTAAATATTATTTATTTACTTACATATCTACTAGCTCAATTTGTTCCACTTGTATGAACTTATATTGCCAAACGTCATTGAACATGCATAACTCGACAGCGTTTCCTTTTCATAGATCTAATAATTGGCATTTTTGAAAAATCCATTGCTCCATATTATATTTGATTTCCAGATGAGGTCATAATGTATAAAAACATAACGGGTTACAAGACAGGAAAAAAATGACCAACAATAGAAGGGTAGATCCAGAGTGATATCAATAGATAACACTGACAGTAGTACTAAGTTCAGAACCCAAATAGACAACCCAATAAATGATCCCAAAATGAATTGAAGAAGAGTGAGAACAGAAGTAGAGGGAGGGAGAGAAAGTTTCCTAGAGCTTTTCAGTTCCTAATCTACCCATGCTTGAAAATACGAGTTCACTTAGTAGTTGTCGAAAATTAATCGCAGAAGAAATACTATAAGCAAATCTTACTCATTTCAAAGACAAAAAAAAAAAAAAAAAAATTGGAACAATTGCAACTGCAAATTAGATGCTTCCCGAAAAGCAGAGCCTATTAAGAAATCCCGGTAAGAATGGAATCCTGATTAACGAAAGTTAACAATTTAAGATAAAACAAATTAGATTGTTTTATACAAAATTCTCCCCAAAAGAAAAAAACCAAAGAATAGCAATGTGTATTAAATTGCAACTCCAATTACGGTACCTAAAGCCTCTGAAAGCTCCATATCTTCGGCTGACTTGCAAGGGCGTCAGGACCGACCAGAGCTCCCCTGACAGTGTTCCCGCATTTTATTTGGAAACAGATCTGCTGCTGCAGGTTTCAGAATTCTACTGTAATTGTAATTATCCTTGGCCGTTCGATTAATCCTGCAAGCAAAACAGTGCGTTTTAGCTTTTCTTTTTTTTAATTTACAGCTCAAAACGATTCCGTTTGCATCAAAAACTCTTTTTTCTAACTTTCATACACATAAATGACGTCGCTCCTTACCCACAAAAATTATCGTCTTCTTCATTCAACTTTGCTCCGGTTCATTAGTTTTGGCGCGAAGCAGGGGAGAAATTGTAGGTTGATGTTGCGCAAAAGCCAAAAATTTGATGGTGTATGTGTATGATTATCTTGTTGTCTGAAGTGGAAATCAATATCTGAGGTCTCAGTTTGATGACAAAAGATGAAAGAGAATGTCTGGTTTGTAGAGAGAGAAGTGATAAAGGAAGATGTCCATTGTGTAGAGAGAGAGAGAGTGAAGCGACAAACTAAACCGTTCATTTTGCAAATAAGAAAGCCACTTTAGCGTCATTTAGTAGAGAGAAAAACTAGACCGGTTCATTTTGCTGAGAGAGAGAGAGAAGCTACACTATTCGTAAAGGGTAAAAAAATAGTAAAACGTCAATCAATGTGTAGGTTTGATAAAGATCCAAATGTATGTGTATTTTTTCACTGGTTCATTTTGCTGAGAGACAGAGAGAGAAGCTACACTATTCGTAAAGGGTAAAAAAACAGTAAAACATCAATCATCCAAATGTATGTGTATTTTTTCACCGGTTCATTTTGCTGAGAGAGAGAGAGAAGCTACACTATTCGTAAAGGGTAAAAAAATAGTAAAACATCAATCAATGTGTAGGTTTGATAAAGATCCAAATGTATGTGTATTTTTTCGCTAAATGACAAGCATATATTCTTACTAAAGTGATTTATCTACTTTTTTCTTCTATTGTTATTTTGTAATTATTTCATTTACTTTTAATTCTTTCCAAGTGAAACTTTAGGCACACCTCACAAAAAGAAAGAAGACAAATCAAGAGAAGATAAAAAAGCAAATTTGGCAGGTGGTCTCTTTGCTGATTTAATGTGATAAACACAAAAAAAAAAAAAAAACAAACTTCTTGAACATATACCCATGGACCTTGGACCTTGGCTCAAAGTAAGTGAATTTAAAAAGTAATGATGGAACAAATAATGTAAGTGTTATAACTTTGAATAAAAGAATTATCTTGCAAGACATGGTGTTCTAAATTTATTTTTATCGACAAATTTTAGAGATTTAGGTACTTCTACTATTGAATTGATTAATGAAGATAGATTTGAAGTTGAAGAGAAGCGACTTGTTGGTATGAAATTTGACAACGTGTATACAGCTGGACAGTTTTGGTCCAATTACGGCTTGCGGGTTGGATTTGGAGTTAGGGAACAATACTTGAATAAAAATAAGAAAGATGGAATAGTGACTTCATGTAAATTTGTTTGCTATAAAGAGGGAGTGTGAAAACAAGATAGAAGATACACGCTAGCTACTAATTGTTGACTTGAAACTAGAACTGATTGTAAAGTGAGAACGAGCCTCGTAACAAAGAAGGGAAAATTAACAATCAATGAATTTGTAAAGGTCCATAATCACCCTCTTTAGCTTCTAGAGACTACGCATATGCTGGCATCCCATCGCAGTATATCTGAAGTTCAAGCACATGAGATTGAATTAGTAGAAGACTCAGAACTGAAACAAAAAGCCACATTTCAATTGATGAGCATGCATGTTGGCAGTAGAATCAATCTTGGTTGTACTCTATTGAATGTTAAAAATTATCTTAGGTGTAGAAGACAACATAGTATGATTTACAAAGAAGTAGGGTGTTTGTTGCAATATTTTCAACAACAGTATTTAGAGAACCCATCTTTTTTTCATGCTTATCAAGTGGATTCTTATGAACAAATAATAAATGTTTTTTGGGCTGACGCACGTATGATTGTTGATTATGGGTATTTTGGTGATGTAATATCTCTTAACACAATATATTGTACAAATTGTGCATAAAGACCATTTGCACTGTTCTCAAGATTCAACCATTACAAGTAAGCAGTTGTCTTTGGAGCAGCATTAATGTATGATGAAATTGCTGAGTCGTTTAAATGGTTGTTTGAAACATTCTTGTCAACCCATGGAAAAAAGAAACCGCATACTGTTTTCACTGATTAGGACCAGGCAATGGCCAAAGCTTTAGATTAGCCTATAATATTTTTATCTTATGTGGATGTAGAAACACTACATCATATAAAGAAAATTAACACTTCACTTTCTTGTAAACGAGGTGATGCCCAATACTTGTTGCAGCCTGTGCACATGGCACGTGATGTAGACTGGAATCAAATATATGGGCAATCTGATGAAGGATGGTTCTCAATTCATAACTAATTTTAAAAAATGTATGTACCAGTATGATAATGAAGCCCACTTTAAGGCAGCCTGGGCAAAGATGATATCAGACTATAATGTTTAAAAGAATAGTTAGTTGAAGTCCATATATCCCCTCAAGGAAAAATGGGTTGTGTGCCATATAAAACAAGCTTTCACATTAGGCATGCACAGTACACAACTGAGTGAGAGCTTAAACTTTGATTTTAAGGCTTCCATGAAACCAGATGTGAACATCACATAATTTTTTAAACTTTTTGAATTGGTAGTGGAGGAGAAACGGTATAATGAGTTGAAAAGTGAGTATGATGCACGTTATAAGCTTTCACGATTGAATTATCAAAATTCATCCATTTTAAATCAAGTTGCCCTAATATACATACACAAAATTTTCAACCTATTTCAACAGGAGTTTGACTTACTATTTGTTATCTCTATTAGACATAGGAATGAAAGTCCACCTGTGTTTGCATATGTTTTATCAATAGCTAACCAAGAAGGTTTATGGTAGGTTCTATTTGATCCAACTCAGAAGTTTGTCTATTGTACTTATCGAAAGTTTGAGACATTTGGAATTTTGTGTCTCCATATTTTGAAGGTGTTCGTTGTGTTAGAAGCTGAACAAGTGCCTAAGCAATATATACTAAAATGGTGGACAAAGAATACACGTAATGGTATTATGCATGATGTGAAAGGAAAGGAGGTTGAAGGGGTCCCTAACTTGGCTAGTACACGATGGTATAGGCAACTATGTTCTAAAGCTATCATATTAGCATCTGAAGTGGCTACATGTGAAGAGTTATGCTCCCTGGTTGACAAAGGTTTGGATAAACTGTGCAAACAAGTGATGAATGTTTGTTTGGGACAACAGAACCTTCATAGGGAAGCTAATCAGCCTACTAATTTAGGTAGCGTCGACATAGGTCAAGCAAAGCAATTGAAGATGAAAGATGGGTTCAAGTGTCGAAAATGACCAAAGAGTTAAGTAGAGCTTCAGGGTCGTAAGAAAAGAAAAGCTACAAAAGCTAGACATTCACACCGTCCATCACATCTAGTATTTAAACTTAGTGTTTATTCATTCATGTCTATTTGCTTTGCTTTCATATCATGTAATGATACGTATAATTTTTCTTCCTTATAGGATCATGAATCATCAAGTTCATTATTTTGTGGAGTGTCTTGTTCAGCTACTCTTGCATCTTGGGAGGATCTTTTAAGAAATGGAAATCCATTTAGTTTTACAAGATTCTTAATAGTAATTGCAATATGAGATATTCATATGTATTCACTATCATATTTCTAACCCTATGTATATTGTTTCTCATGTATAAGAGCCACTGGAGATTCCCACACAGTCACAATAAGATCAAGATATCTAGAGTTACATGTGCAGTTGTAGATCTTTTGACAAGCTTAGCACTTATTTTTTTGGTCTTTGCAAGTGCTCACATTTTTTGGTTGAGTTTCTTCCTCATAATTATCAAGAGTACTCAGGGACTATATTTTTTTGTTTTTGTAAGCACCTATATATAGTGGAAGTTCTTAGCATATGTATTTTTTGGGATTCTAAGTAGCTGTAAACATTATGCAAATTAGGAAACAAACAAAGAACTCCTTTATATTATTTTTGAAAGGTGAAATACAACAATGGCTTTACAACAGTGTCATTACAACAGTGACTTGTATTACTATCTCTTTACAACAGCTTACACTACATTACAATTAAATTATAATTACAACATTATTCAGAACATTCCTTTTCCTATTGTTGAATTCATCTCCTAGCATTGGTTGCTTCATGTGTTTGTGGTTGTTTTATGTGTCTTTAATATGCTTTGGTTGCTCCATGTGTATTCTTCTTACTTCATGTTGCATTGGATCCTTCATGTGTCTCTTATATGCTTTGATTTCTTCATGTGTCTTCAATTTGCTTTGGTTACTTCATGTCTCTTTATACACCTAATTATAACCAAAAAATTCTACACTCACATATGAACAATATAAATTCCACATCAATGTTCAAGAACAAAGTTAGCAAACTTAAACCAATTAGTTCAACCATAGCAATGTTCAAGAATAGAGTTTTCAATTTCACAAAGCACTGTTGTCATGGTCAAGTTCACTTTTCTGCATGTTTGATAAAGCTTTCCTTTTGCATTCTTTCAACCTTAGGTATACAATAGATTTATTTGTAAAAATAGTGTGACAGACAAGTATACAACAAATTTTGAAATTAGCAAACAAATATACTCTATTTGACTAAAAGTGAAACAAAAGAAAAAAGTCCATTTCAATTATAATACTATGCATTCGGGAATTAAATTCCAAAGAAGTATTTCATTATCGATGAAAGCCCCAAAATTTCATATTTCAATGTTAGTATTTACTTATGTGGATTCCATTTTCCAATTTTTCTTCTCAGGCACATAGTCAACATTTATCATTTGAAATAAATTTCAAATGTATACATTTGTAAAGGGTATTAGAAAAAGAAAAGCCCATCATCAACATATCAATTTGCACATTTGTCCTTTTGCATTCTTTTTTTCTTTATTGTCAACTCATCATAATGTCCACTACTTTTTCAATAATGTCCATTACTTTTTCAATGTTCACGAATCCATTATCTTCTTTCATTAAGCCTTCTTCTTCCATTACATTTTCAATGTTAATAATTTTCTTTTTAAAAAAATATAATAACTACCATGAGAGCTTAAAGGCTAATTAAACTACAATCAAGAGTATGAGATTAGAAGACAAGAAATGAAAGGGTTACTTATTAGCCTAAATGAAGTTTCTCACCAAGGACAAAGTATGAAAGAATTGCCACTAATACTATAAGAAGAAAGTTAAACATGGTAACAAAGATTGGACCTTTTTCCTCTGTGCACCAAAGTTGAATGAAAATTAACAAACCAGACGCCACTACATTAATTGGGTACTTTACTTACACCATATATAGTAGACCAAATGTAAATATCCAACCTAATGGTCTAAGTTGATCTGTTATGTTCAACTATCACTGTGAAAACTAATGATTGTGCTACAATAATATGAAAGGAAATATAGAAAATAAAGTAATGGGAATAGGGGAAAAAGAATTTACCAGGCATAATTTGTTCTTGATTACTACGGTAACAATATCAGTTATTACATTAAAAGAAGCAATCAAAGACATTAGGATTTATTCTTGTGAACTACTCAATCTTCCATCTTGCATCTATTCTGTTGTAACAGTCTACTCCATTTGATACAATACAATAACAATGTTTGTTCAAAAAGACAACAAGAAATATGCATATTTTTGCATTCAAAATGACAAGAAAAATGGCAGTTCTAAAACAGGTTTTACCTCAGATTTGTCATCAACAATCGTACGATTAAACCAAATTGCATATACACCTTCCAAATATGGATATTACATATAACACCAACTAACACATAATACATTATAAATCAATATGCATATGTATACCTTAACTAAATATGGATCTCAGAGATGTAGGTTTCCAGTGTCATCCTTCTAAGCCATCTAAGAGAAAAAATAAGCATTACTGAAGTAATACACAGGCCACTATTAAACCACACTAGGTAAGCACTGCAACTAATTAACTTTGTTATAGAAAATGCACCTTTAGCAAGCAAAATCCCTTTACATGATGGAGAGAGGAAGAGGGGTAGACAATTTTTCACTGAATATGGCTGCATCAAAGAGATCAATTGGTGAAGATGGCATTGGAGGCGACGGAGCATAGCTATAGGAGCAACACCCTTCACCCTACCCACATGCGAACAGAGTCGAAGAAAGGAGGAATAAAGGAAGAAGGTGATGATTTATATCCTTCGCCAATGACGTCGTTTCAAGTTTTAAAAAAAATTATTCAACACAAAATGGTGTTGTTTTAAGTCACAAATTTATATATATATATATATATATATATATATATATATATAAAATGAACGTGGAGCAATGGAAGCCACAAGATGAATCAAATGACTGAGAGAATTTATAGAAGAAAGCTACAGGAGGCTCGTTGCAAGAGAAAATATACGTCCATTTTATTTATAGTGTAGAGCTGTATATATATAATGCTAAAATATTAATTTAACCAATGAAAATTTTAAAATAACCCTCTAAAAATAAAAAAGTGATGGATTTAATTTTTACAAAGGACTAAATTTATTTTTGAAAATTTTTATTTTTTTAAAACTATATTTTTAAAAGATCAAATTGTTCTAAAGGTTCAAATTGAGAAACTAAAATTGTATTTTATATATATATTATTTATATTGTAGCATGTCAAATAATTATTTTAACTTATATTTTGACTTATAAAAGTTTTTAAGTGTATTTTATTAACTCTATTATTGGTGTTAATTAAGATCCATAAGTATCAAAATTTTGTTGATCTTCATGTGTTTGAGCGGAAGATGTGTGGGTAAAATAAAATAAGTCATGCCTTTGGGTTTGCGCAAAAAGAAATATAAATGTGAGTATAGGAGCTTCTTGCAATTTCTTCCACTTGATCATCAAACAAACTTCTCTTTTGTGTTATATATGTTGTGGATATCATATTATTTTCCATACTTTCCATCACATTATCAAGTAGTACATGCAAACCCTTTAGATTGGTCCATTTCTATCTCTTCATATAATTTACCATTTAGAAATTTAGACATTCATATTTAATGCACATCAAATTAGTTCAAGATATAACAACTTATAAATCCTTTATGGCTAACAATGGAAATATAAATAAGCCTTTCCATTTTTATACTTCCATCCAAATTAGCCACAGTCTCAAGAAAATGCATACTTCAATGCTACAAGTCTTGAATACTTCAATTTTCATCGAGCTAATAATTGAGAAATAGTTATCTCATTGGTTGTTCCAGATTCTAGTTGACTCAAGGAGGAACTTGCTTCAACTGGAAACTTGCTCACATAGAAACCTGGCTGTTTAGGCTTAGCCAACTCCATTTTACTTCCCAACATTAGAATCACTGTGGACATGGTAGGCCTATCCTCTGGATGTTGTTGCACACATAGTAGACTGATATGGATGCAACGTAGTACTTCTGATGCAATACACGTACCCTTAATGTTTTTGTCAACCAATTCTAAAGCCTTGCCTTCTTTCCATTGTTTCCATGCCTAAAACACAACAAAACAAATCTTTTTTTTGTCACATTTCAATACGATAGGTATTTAGAAGCAAGTATATTGATGCGGATATAAAACATTCAATAAAAACACTACATGATAAAATTTGGATTGTCCATGTGTAATTAAAAGTTTGAAGTATCTAATATATTTGTTGCATGTTTGACGCATCAAGACATTGACACAACTCCTTTTCACAAGTGGTGATGTTTTATAGGTAAGTATAAACTAATTGTCTCAAGTAGTTACATGGCCAATAAGGCTTTGGGAGTGGTTTGTATGATAGAACCCTCTATTTCTCTTGCCAGCTATTATCTCTAACACCAAAATACCAAAGCTGAAGACATCAGACTTCACTGAAAATAGTCCATTAATAGCGTATTCTGGTGCCATGTAGCCACTGCAAGACACAATTGAAACAAAAAAATGTGAACAAAGTTACAACATATATTATGGAGCTTAACAGTTAGCAAGACACTTACTAAGTCCCTACTACTCTGTTTGTGTTTCCTTCAGTTTGGTCTCCTCCAAAAGTTCTTGCTATTCCAAAATCTGATATCTTTGGGTTCAGCATATCATCAAGTAACACATTACTTGCCTTGAGATCTCTATGAATAATCCTCAATCTAGAATCTTGATGGAGATATAGAAGGCCCCGAGCAATGCCACATATAATATTGTAACGTTTAGACCAATCTAGAACATTACCTTTTGTATCATCTGTTCCATTCAACATAATTATCCATGTTAGTTTCAAGGCTTATCAAAGTTCAAGCATCTTAAGCAGTTAGGTGCACCAAAATCATTAAATCATCATAACTTAGATCAAGTCTTTTTAGTATATTCCATACCAAAAATGAAGTAGTCCAGGCTGCTATTAGACATGTATTCATAAACCAGCATTTTTTCTTCTCCTTGAATGCAACATCCAAGAAGTTTTACAAGATTCCGGTGCTGAAGGTTTGCAATCAGCTTTACTTCATTCTTGAATTCAGTCATTCCTTGACCTGAACTTTTTGAAAGCCTCTTCACAGCAATTTCTTGCCCATGTACCAATTTTCCCTGCATATCCAAAATTGTAATATGCTGAGATAATCTTTATAGTAGTAGCACAACCATCATTGTTTTAGTTCCTTTTACCGAAACAGCGAATTACCCGGTAGACAGGTCCAAAGCCACCTTCTCCTATCTTCTTGTTAATAGAGAAGTTATCTGTGGCAGTGGCTATAGTTGACAGGTCAAGCAATGGGAGATCCAGATCTTCTGTATGTTCTCCATTGTTTTGATTCTGGTCTACATTTTTTAATTTGTCTGACAAAATGGAAAAGGGTTTCAGCTTTGTTTCAAAAATAAGTAGGTCATTACTACTTATTGACATAGTCAAAATATACACGTTACTAGAAAAGCAGAATTATGTTGCACGTAAAGATAAAATATATAGAATCAGACATATATTTCTATGCTACTGTGCTTGCCAAGGGAGTGACTTCATAATAGTAACAGAAGGAAAAAAAAAAAACTTGAATGTAATACTAAGGTGTTTACGTACTATCAGATTCTTCAATAGAATTTAGACTTGTGGAAGAACTGATTTTAAAGAGTCAATAATGTAATACTGAAATAAAAAATATCCATTTGTCATATTTTTAATAGAGAAGCTGATAAAAAACATCTACAGAACTTTATCTAAGTCTAGTTGTAAAACACTGCAGACATGCTTTTTACCATTATTGCTTTTGCAGACTTTTAGGATATAATAGCACCCAATTAACAGCATCCCTGAAATCACAACAGCAATGCTGGTAGAAATTATCTTTGCCAACTTCTTATGCCCATGTTCTGCCTCTTCAACCAGTTGAATCAAACAAAACAGTGAGGTTAATATGACGTATTAAAGGAAATTGTTTGAAAGTTTCAAGATGAAAATGGACCCTTGTTGTAGCACCTTACCTGATTCTGAAGCATCCATTCGTATATATAGATCCTGTCCACCAACTGGATATTGTCTAATATCAATTAGATCACCAAACCATATGGCACATCCACTCCCTTTTCCTCTAATATCTGAATTTGTATAGGCCATGCAAGAACAGTTATTTAAGCACTTGACCCTGCATTCCTCTAGACCAATTGTCTGATCTAGCCAAGTATGCGTAGTATCTGGCAGTTTCAAGCCGCTTACTTTGACAAAACCATCATTTTGTTTGAACTCGCAGCTTAATGGCTTATTGCGAACACAGCCTTGTGACCAGTCCATTGAGCTCCACTTTTCTGGTGACTTAGGCCTGAACCCTTTCAAACATTGGCAGACCGGAGAATCAGTAATGATACAATTCCCATAGGCTCCACATAGGCCGTAGTGGTCACAATAATCTCCTGGAAGTGATGCATAAACCCTCCATCTTTTATCTGTTTCCACCCATACATAACGATAACGAATATAATCAGTTTGGTTCATTACTAATATTGAAAGCACAGAGTTAGTTCTGAGACTATAAGTGTAGTAGACCTCATCCTGATCAGAGACAAAGTTGTAATTAAACAAAGGGTTTGGCTTCAGCTCTGGTGTACCACTTGTGTATAGGCCATTCCAAGGTCCAGCTCTGTAGTACTTTTCATTTCCCTTCGTCATAACTGATTCTGGATAGTTGTAGAGCTCTATACCCCAAGAAAAATCTCCTGGAGATGGATCTTCTGGGCTCTTCCATGCTGTTAGACGCTTATTCAGATCAATTCTGAGGTCCCATCCCACCTTCATCCCCGGCAACATTGTGTCAGATGGGTAATCAAAGCTTTGCCACAAATAGGCTTCTGGGTTTGCATCTTCATCATCTTTCACCACAAGATTGCCAGAATCAAGGAGCTGGGCCACTGGTTTCTGCGCTTGTTTTTGAGGGGTTGTACACCAAACGACAGTGCAACTTTGGCTAAGGACAAGGCTGCCAGTGCTGTTTAACACTAGCATGCTGGAGGTGCCATTGATTGGGTTTTGGCGGTTTGCAACCCAAACAACGGTTTGGATTGGAATATTCTTGTACCAGATTCCCAAGTAACGTTTGTTGGAGCTTCCAGGACTGAAAAATCCAAGTTCAAAGGTTCCCCCTCGGGAAACTAAGGTCATGCCATCTCTGATGCTTTGGGATAGAGCTATGGAATCAACTGCCGTGGAAACTTTCACAGAAGGGACTAGCATATAAGTAATGATGCTAATGAAAGAAAGGATTTCCATAGAGTTCTATCTTTCACGTTTCTCTGTTACTTTGATACTGATATGATTAACTTTAATGTCTCCAAACGCAGAATGAGTTGAGATAGAGATTAGAGACACTATACTTTGATTATTATGCCTTTAGTTACTTGGCTTAGTCAATATTAGGCGTTGACAATAAACCCTTACGACGACTTTTATAAAAAATGGACACCTTTCACACTACAAACCGACTACTTTGCTTCTAATGCAGAATGGAGTTAACATTTATATTAGTAGTAGTAGTACGATCAAATTTGGTGTTTCAAGATGTGTTATTAAGGAAAATATTGTAACAATCTTTGGTGGACTTTGGTATATTAAAGATATGTAGACTAAGCCAATTAAGAAAAGACCCCAAGGTACATTTTTCAGCAATACTTCCAATTAACTTATAACATGTTTATTCATGATTGAGTTACTCTGCGTATTTTAGTAGACCAAGTCTAAGAACTTTTCAAAAAGATTATTGATTTGATCGCAAATGGTGTCCTTTGGTATTGCTTTTCTAAATTGAGTGTCATTTATAATTCTGTAGGAGACATCTTATATAAGAGCGAAATCCTGGGAAATGTGAGAGAATTTCAGTTTCCCAGGAAGATAGCTAATCGTATGCTGCTATCGTCTCTAAGCAAGATTATTTGCAAGTAGTCTATAAAGTATTAAACAATTTCCAAACTGACATGTGAAAAGCTATTAAGATCCAGTGATAATCGCTAAAAAATGGACTAAAGGCTTGGATGGTTCAAAAAAAGTCATGTACATGGGCTTCTCGAGAATCCTCAACACATAAGTTACGTAAAGTTTCTGGCATATTAGTCAAAGTCTTTAGGACTTTAAAAATGAATAGCGGTTTATCTTTCCTTTGCCGAGTTCGGGACAAACAGATATTGATGGTGTTAATATCTCATATCCCTGATTGTGATTAGCTTTGTTTAAATGGACCAACTGTCAGGAGGATATAAAACAGAGGAAAAAAGGTATTAAAGAAAGGGCAAAGCAGGTGGGATGGGAGGCACATTATACAAGCTAAATAAAGGACTTCTTGTACGTTCTTTCTTTTCTTCCCTTAAATTTTAATAAATTTCTAAACGGGTTTGTTTATATTGACCCACTGTAGCGAGAACAGATATATTTGGAGTTTTTCGTTTTTTTGTTTTCAATAACATATTCTATTGTTATAAGTTAACGTTATGCAGAATGTGCTGCGATAGGCACACCATTCTATGATTGTTGTGCTATTACTTGCTTGGCTTAGTAAAAAATTAGGTGTTGACAATACAACCTTAAGATGACATCTACTTGGAAAAAAATCAACACTGGCCATTGACTATTTTGCTTCTAATGGAACATGTAATTAACTTTTAAAGCAGTTGCAGTAGAATCCCGGGTGTGATTTTGTGTATCTGGACATGTTAGAGAGGAAAAGACTATTGATTTGAATGCCAAGTGCCAAGTGGTGCAGTCTGTCATTGTTTTTCAAAGTTGAGCATCACTTATTCTTCTGCGTAATACATTTTATTTTATAAAGCTTACAGAGTGGTATCTTTAGAAATGGGATAATATGGGGTGAAATTTATTCCTGTTTGTGGCCATTGCTTTCTTGTTACATGAACAGTAAAGATTGACTATCAGCGCTCCATGTTTACGTTTCTTCTTTCTTATTTTTTTTTTTTGGCCAGCCTCTTTCTTCTTATTACTTCTATTGAATTCTAATTAATTTTAAAGAACTTCTTTGAGTGGACCAATTACGAGGAGGAGAGTCTACCTTGGAATATTTGATCATGTATTATGGTCTCTGAAACTTTAAAAAGATGTCCAGCATAATATTATTTGGACCTGTTCAATTTGAATTAGACCACCTGACCTGTCTTTGAACTTAAAAACGTTACTTAGGAGAAGGACAAAACAAGGAAAAGGGAAGGACAACAGTTAACTGGGTAATGCAGGGATAAAAAAAATAAACACGGAAAAAGGTAAGGAAAACATTATGAATAAAACCCATATTTTGATCTCTCAAATATAAAATAATTTTTAATGGCTAAAGTATTGTTATAGTCCCTTAACTTTATAATAGGTTTCATTATATTCCTTAATCTTTATCTTGTTCCAATGTTATCCTTCAATTATTCAAACTTAGTATATTAATCCCTCTTGCTAACACCGTTATTTTTACTGATGGAAAATGCTGAAGTGGTTTCCAACTAGGATTAAGAATATATACTTGGACTTTTTAAAATATATGACATATTTGTTTTTAAATTAATTTCAATTTCCTAAAATAGAAATTAACACAGCTGCAAACCTAATATGAGATATCAATGCTGCTGCAAACTCTAAAGTTGAAACATAAGGCATGAAGCCATGGAAGCAATTTGTGCATCATAGCCTATAGTCTTGGGAGCAATCTACGCGTTATAGCCTATAGACTTAGAAGTAATATGTGCATTATACCTAACCTTCATATTGCTCATCTCACTTTGGCCTATTAGTAAAAGGGATTAACATGACTAAGTTTAAATAATTGAGGGATAACATTGAAACAAGATAAAGATTAAGGACTATAATGAAACCTATTATAAAGTTAAGGGACTTAAACAATACTTTAGCCATTTTTAATTTAGTATCTCATAGATAAGATAATTTTTAATTTAGTTTCTTATAAATTTGCTTCTTTGCATATATATATATATATATATATATGTATATATGTATGTATTTATCAATTTGATCCCTCATAAATAAAATTATTATTAATATATTCTTAAAAATAGGTTAATTTCAAAAATATGAAAAACATTGTTAATATTAATTTTATTTGTGAAAGACCTAATTAAAAAATATCTTATAGACATTAAAGTGAGAACACAATTTTATGAAAAACCAAGTTAAGAAATTATCTTATATATGAATGACCAAAAAATTTTTTTTACACAATAACTATTGGCTAAACCTAACTCAATAGCCATGATGAAGCTAGCCCAATCTCACAGTGGGCCGATCCATCTTGTGCCAATCCTTCACGAACATAATTGCACCAGCAGTGTATGTATACGGTAAAAGGATCCCTGGGGGTGACTCATAAAAAAATTAACAAAAAAATATTTTGTTATACTGCATACATGCTATATAGCATGTGATCCTGATTCATGTATATGTGCATGAGGTATGTATAGATATATGTTAACATGTGCATGCTATTGTTTATATTTTATATATGTATGTTGTATGCATGTATTTATTTGTATATACATATATGTATGTAAGCACACTCACATTGATTTATTTATTTGTGTACATGCATATATGTTAATGTGTACGCACATATTTTTATATGCAAGTATTACAAATAATACTAAAAAGAAATAGATGTAACCAATGGCAGAGGCAAGGAGGCCTCTATATGCCATGATTCCCTTAAATTTTACTATTCAATTTATAGGTATATATGAAATCTAGTTTTGACCCCATATAAAAGATAAAATTTCTACTTGGCCTCCAAATTACTTAAGAGAAATATTGAAAGCTAACTTTTTCCGATAAAACAAAATTATTTTTCCTTTGCAAAAATTTTTTTAATATGTTTTTATGCTCTGCTATTTATTTCTTTAGAATTTTTTTTTTCAAATTAGTTGACTAAGTGTAAAAGCATAAAGTGCAATGTTGAGTGATTAAAATATACCTAACAAACCTAAGATTCTGACTTATATCATATGCAGAGTTGCTTTCTTTTATAGTTATATTTCAGATTGATTAATGATTAAAGTTACTAACCTAAGAACCTTAGTGCCTATATACTTCTATTGAATTCATATAGTCTAGGTTAAGATCACCTTATTCCCTATTTGTCTATGAGAAATAACATAGATTCTACCTCATATGATTTATTCCTAATAACGATTATCACAGATAGTTAAATACTTTTGTATTGACTATAAATTGCATTAAAAGCAAACAATAATTATGGTCATCCAGTTTTTAAACTTAGTTTCCCTTGTTAGGTTAAATCCAAATTTTGAAATCTATCCTAAGCTGATCAAACTTGGAGAAAGCATTAAGCAAGGAATGCATATAAGTAACCATTAATCAAATTTTAAATAAAACCTAAACAAAAAAGCAACCCTGGTAAGGGTTTTAGTTAAAATCCTAGAAACAACCTACTAATCTATCATTGGCATATGTTAAAAAACAAAAAGATGAAAGGAAAGGAAAAATAAAACAAGAAGAATGAAAAGAGAAAAGTTAAGAGGAGGCACAATGAATGAGCAGCCTACTATGTTACTAAACCCTTTTTAAATCTCCTTAAAACCCTACTTAGAAGTATCTCTGCAGTAGTGTTTTCGATACTCTCTCTAGCTTGTGTGTCTTCAACAACACCACTAGGGGTCTTATTTATATGTTTCAAGAACCCCATGGATCAGAGTTTGAATAAGATTATGTATCATATCTTAAAAAACCCTAACTTAAAGAGTAAGATTACATATTAAGTCTTTTGATGGCATGCCCCAGCACTAGCTCTCTAGTGCTTTGGTGCCAACTCTCTATTTTTTTTGTGCGTAAGCGCTAGCGCTGTTTTCTTCGCACTTAGGCATTGAACTCCAGATTCTAATCTTCTCTAGTGCACTTGTGGTGCCCAAGTGCTAATAAATTAGCGCTTAGGCATGAAGTTTCTAGAATTAGTGCCTAGGCTTTGGAATCTAGTGCTTGAGCATTACTTCTCAAGTCTAAGCTTGTTTTCTCACCTTTTTTGGCACCCAGTCATTGCTAGTGTCGTGCCTAGGCACTATGTTACTAGTTTTGGCACCCAGGCGTAGAAATCTTGGCACTTGGGTGCTACATACTTCTTTATAATCTTCCTGATTTCCTTTTCCCTTTTTACTGGGGTTATTCCAACTTTATTTTCATGAAAATTGATCACCAAAAGGTATATAATCTTTGTACAATGAAAGTCAATAATAAACTTTAAGTTTAAGATAAAATTTATTCAAAACTAGTGAATTAGCATAAACAAACAAGTGTTTTTGTTATGAAAACTGCTCTTGATAACTTTTTTTTTTTCTAGAGTTATCAAATGCTTTGATTTTTAGTTTATTCTTTCATTTCACATTGTGTCAAACTATATTTTCTCTTTTATGCTACATATATTGCCTATTGTCTTTGTTTAAGTATTAATTGATATATATATATATATATGTGTGTGTGTGTGTGTGTGTGTGTGTGTGTGAGATAGTTTTCTCCTATTACTTGTATTTCTTATCTTATTATTAATTAATGTTTTATCTACATTGTAATATTAAATTTTAGAAAAATGAGTGTGTTTGGTTTAGTTGTTTTATATTTTAATTTTTACAATAGCTCATTCTTAGATATTGTGGTCTAAAATATGAGTGCATCTACTCCTTATATTGTTTGATGTTTGATGATACTTGACTTTAGATATATTTTAGTAATACATATTACTTGCATAAATATCAAATTTGTTTCATATAATATATTGTAAGTAATTTTTTTCATATATCAAATATCTTAATTGATTTTCTACCCCCTAAAACTATAGTTCTGGCTCCGCCACTAAGTGTAACCATATGTTAGGATAACCTAATTCTAAATATATAAAGTTTAGTAATGTTTTTGTAGAAGTATATAATTAATTAAATTTAATTAGATTTTGTATATTGGAACTAGAAAAAACTTAATTAAAAAAGTAATCAGTAGGAGAATGTAAATAGGTAAGAATTTAGTGGGAATAAATGGAGGAGCAACAGGAGTAATAATAGAGAGGGAAAACCCAAGAGTACTGAAAGCCAGCACTTTTTCATTTGACCATGCTCTTTCTAGTGCTGTGTGAGAGCCAATTATGCCTTTGGTTAATTAAAGTTCATAATTACAATTGCAATATTATATGCTTCATTAATAATTTTCATTTTCCATTGTGATAATTACTACAATTACATTTGTCTCAATTATGCTTTAGAATTAGGTTATGTATTTAAAATTATAATTGGTGAATATAAAATTTTATTATAGTATAAGGAACTCCCAAACTAATATATAACTAAAAGATCTAATCTTACATATGAGCCCCAATTGGGTGTCATATATAATCATTACAAAAACCATGCGTCATAGTCATGGTTTTATAGCCGCAATTGACGCAACCACAATTAAACCAATTGGGTTTCGCTATGGTTCAGACAAACCACGACTATTAGCCATGGATTCTAATACTTGTGGCTAAGTAGTTGTGGTTAGTAATGGACCGTAGCTACCTTACTGCGTTTTTAACTAGCCACAACTAATTAACTACGATTCAAGTGTGAACCATGGCTATTATCTATGGTTAACCAGAACCATAGCTAAGGTTTTTTAAAAAGCCCTAGCTTTGCAAATTTAAAACACTCATTTGCTCTCCCTTATGCTGTCAGCCACGAACCTCCAAGGGAAGGAAGAGACCTACATTTTGTCCGTCACATGTCGCCACTGGGTTGTCCGTTGCTGCTTGAGGAGTCCGTTGGTCTATCATTGCACACTACAGGACCACCTGCAATTAATTCTGTCGTCGCAGTAGTCGATAAGATGAGTTTGAAATTTTTTTTTTCGTTTTCTTAATTTCTTGGATTATATGTGTTAATATCAATTTTAGGTTGTCAAATTAGCAATTTTGTTGCACTAGAAGTAGCCTATGAATTTTTTAATAATTTTACCTTGCTTAATATGAAAAAGAAATTGTGCAATTATTTATTGACTCTAATATAGTGTCTTTAATGATTTTTTTTTCCAATTTAGCATGCTCAATTTGTAGAGACAATAATATAATTATTTTTACAATCAAATGTGGTATGTTAATAATTTTTTTGGTTTTGATTTATATTGTCATGTGTAAAATTATTTGTATATGATTGTTATAAAGTTTGATTGTTGTATATATGTCATTTTTTGTTAATAGAAATTATATGGTTATATTATCTAATGTTGTCAAAATTTTACATTATTTTATGAATCAAATTTACCTATGAGAATTGTTTTGACATGTTAAAATTGTGTAATGGACACATGTGCCAAGAAAACTTGTTGTAATATCAAATTTATAAGAATTTATACGCTTGTCTACTCACTAAAAGATATTACTTTGTAATAATATCGAAGTTTGAATTGTCTAATTAATTCTAATTATATCAAACTTGATACTTATTATGAATACTCCATTCATAATTCTCTAATTACTTAATTATTTAATTCATCAATCAATTAGTAATTAACAAATGAAGAAAATAAAAAAATAACAAAAGCTTAAATAACATACTCAAATGAGGATAATTTAAAATTAAAAATAAATAACGAGAAATAATTAAATAAATTTAAAATTTAAAAATAATATTAACTAATTAAAATAATTATAATAAATTAAAAAAAATATAAAAAATAAAAAAAAATATAAAAAAATTAAAATTTAAAAACTCAAAAAATAAAAATTAATTAATAATAATAGTAATAATAATAATAAATAATAATAATAATCATAAAACTACAATTAGCATGAAGTGGGAAAAATAGGCTTCCTACTACTATACTTAAGCTGCAGAGAAATGAAAAAGCACTAGGGGGCAGAGCTATGGATGTAGCCTCGAAGCCTTCCAAACCTTAGGGTCCATGATAGACAGAACCTGCTGCTTCAGCAGTAGAGGCAACGACGGCACCTACCCCAGCCCCAAAGATATGGAGCCCTAAGTTTCGACATGAGAAAAAAGAAGAGGGGAGTAGAAGATGAAATGGCTCGCTAGTACGCTGAGTTTGTTAAGTCATTTCAAGCTCACCGAGTCAGTTTGTGTACAAATGCAAAGATGAGTTCCTTCTCTAGGACAAAGAAAAAAAAACACCATTCCAAAAGCACAGAGAAGAATAAGAGATATGAAGGAGAGGGTGAAAAGAAAATGAGGGAGTGAAAATAGAGAAAGGAAAGGAGGACGGACAGGGACAACGACACCAGGAACAAGAACAGGGAGGAGGGCAGTTTTCTGGTCTGAACAGGGCGAGGAACCGAGAACATGATGGGACTACTCTTAAGGGGTTCCTTCTTTCCATGCTATTTTGAGCTTCCTTTGACCTCACCTAGCTGGACCATCACCCTGAAGCGTGAGCTCGTGAACGAGGGGGGCATGCATGGTTTCATCGGCTTTACGTTAAAAATGGAGGTTTAAGCAAGAGAGAAGAAGAGGAGGAAGAAGGGAAGAAAAAGAAGAGAGAGAGGAAGGGAGAGAGAAAAAGCTTCGGCACCTCTGTTATCTTAACTGAAAAACAGAGGTGGAAGGTTATCGGAGGAGAGACTCGAAGAAGAAAGAAGAAAACACAAAGAAGTCGAGAGAAGAAGAGGAAGAAGAAGGGAAGAAAAAGGAAAGAATACGAGGAAGAAAGCAGAGCTGATTTGCTGGAACCTGATCAGTGGACTAACACTGGCAGCGCGACACCGTCGGCAAGAAGAAAAACTGCGAGAGGGACAGAAACACGGTGCCGAAGGAGGAGAGACGAAGGTATGGATGTTGGTGAGCTAACCTTTTTGCTAGTTGACTGTCAGAGAGAGGTCTCCAGATGGCCAGATCCTTCTTCTCATGCAAGTGACTCACCACCTTCTCTCTCTCTCTACTTGTATTGGTGTTTATATAGCTTTAGTTTTCTAGAGGGGAATATCCGGGACAAGCCCGGTAATGCAGTTTAGCAAAAATGGTGATTTTGGTTCAAATGCTCAGATCTGCTGGTGGTCATATGGCCTCTGGCTCCAGGAGAAAAGACTCAAGGAGCTTTTTCATAATATTCCTACTTTGGTTGAGCTCCTTGCTTTGGGTGGTGTCTGTTGGAGAGGACAACATTGTGAAGGAACGTTTGAATGCTACAATATGTCAGATATTGAAGTTGATCTTGAGTTGAAGAGGAAGCACTTAATAGCTATCTCTCTTCTCGTTGGAAATGATCATGATTTAAAGGGCGTTCAAGGGATTGGGCTTGATACAACTCTTCATTTTGTCAAAATTTTTGGTGAAGAAGAGGTATTAGATAGATTGCATGAGATAGGCAATGGAAAAGTTTTACCAGTTCTTAGTAGCATTAAATCTGCAGACAATTGTGCTAACATGGATGGGAACTCTCCAAGCAGAAAACAATTTCATTATTCCTTCTATGGGCATCTAGGCAGCAAAAGAGATTATTTAAAATTCTCCTACAAATATTGCATTACAAATGATGATGATGGTTGCATGAGAAAACCAAAGGGTTTTAGTTGTGGCTGCCCTTCCTATGATATGATTGGAAAACAAAAGGTTGGAAATTTGGCATGAAAAAATTCTTCACAAGATTGCAGAAAAGCCAAAGTTTCTCAGAGTTGGAATCATTGAAATGTGTTTATGTGATGACAATGGTTGCTTTGCTGCACATGATGGTCCTTGCATCTCATGGAGAAGACCCGAAATTGATATGGTGATAGACTTCTTAAAATTTCATCTGCACTCGGATCCATCTTATGTTCGACGGCTGATTTTTCCTATGATGTCTACCATTTTTAAGAGATATGGCTAGTACTCCCGGAGACGATTTGTTATTAGGGAAATATAAGTGTGATTCAATCAAACATGTGAAGATAAGATATGGATATCAATTTTATGTTGTTAAGTGGAAATGTTTAGTTGGCAACATCACTTGCACAATTCCACCTCACGAATGTTACATACAACAAGAAAATGGTAGTGAGCTTAAAGAATTTGTAGATCTACTGGATGACTCTCATGTTCCTGATATTCATGTAGGTGATGGATGTAGTGTTTTGTTTACAGATGAAAATATTGAGCTTGTGGGGACTGATTTTCTAACGGAAGTTAAAAGGTTTCGGTAGGGATAGGAACTGAAGGAATTGAAAATAAGGGAGAATTCAACCCGAAGATCTCAACAGAATGATACATCTACATTTATTTTTATTTATTATCCTTGTTATTCATTTCAATTGCAATGGTTTATTCGAAATTTCAAGAGTCACTGTACTACTTGTTTTCTTGGACACTTAGTGATTGACAAGCAGAGACTATGTATGGCCTTAGCCTCCTTAGATTTCTGGAAGTCAACTTACATTTTCTAAATTAAATGAATAAATAAATAATCATAAGGTCAAAATATAAAATAATTAAGTCTACTACTTTTGTGAGAAAGGAGTTAGCCGCATAGAAACTCTAATCTCTTAATACACTTAAAAGTTAATTAATTGAAGTAACATGAAACCATCAATCCCCTCAGGCATATAGAATATCAATGGATAATGCCACATGGGATCTTTATCTCCTTAGACATTAAAGGTTAATATTTAAATTTTAAAATTCAAAAGAAAGTAAAGTAATTTTTGAGTTATAAATTATTCCTGTGCTATTGTTCTATTAAATGTCATCGTGTGAGATTGAATGCCTCCTTCGGCGCTTATGGAATCAATCGATGGGGTCATGTGAAATCCTATGTCACCTCAGGTTTTACTTAATACTGGATAGGTCGCGTGTTTTAAAAATAAATTTGAGCTCTAATGCCTCTTTCCAAATCTGAGATTTTTAAAGTATATATATATATGTAATAGAAAATAAACAATTTGAAAAATGCTTTTAGTTCATTCCAAAACATATATATATATATATATATATATATAAGTAAATATCTAATTCCAAAATTCTATTTCCACTTTCAAATTCTCTTATTTAAAATAACAAAAGGACTAAAAAGATACATTTATCTTTGGTTTTAAAGTTTTCATTTTAATATCAAAGTAAAAAAAATCACAAATAATTTATCTCGCATTTCAAACTACTACGTGAGATTAGTAATCTCCTCAAGTACTTAAGAATTAACTAGTTTAGGTCATGTGAGATCATTAGTCTCTTCGGGCCTTAAAATTTAATGCCCATTTTAAAAAATACAAAGATAAAATAGATTCTAAAAAAATAAAAAAATAAGTTTATTTTACCTGTTATTTATAATTAAAATCCTACGAAATTCTTTCTTCATTATGATATCAATTTCAAAATTATATGAAAAAAAAAATCCAATATATATATATATAAATTCAAAAATCTAGGAAGATGGTTTTTCATTATAATTTCATTTCAATTTCAACATTAAAAATCCAAAAGAATAAATAAACTCGAAAATCCAAAAATATTATTTGCATTATAATTTCACTCCAATTCCTAAACAATATAAGCTCCCAAAAATCCTAAAATCTTTGCCCATTATCTTTTCATTTAAATTTCAAAAATAAATATTAAAATTCAAAAAATAAACAAAAATTAAAAAAAGGAAAAATGAAAAGGTCAAGAGAGCTAGATTAATCAGGTTGTTGTAAGTTAAAACACACAAATCAAATTCCAATCCCATTTTGTTTATGAAAAACTGTTTAATTCAAACTCTCCTACTCTCATCGCAAAAATTAAAAACTCACCAACCAATGGATACACCATTTTAGTCAAACTACGTGGACTTTAATCCTTATTACAGGGTACGTAGGCCCTAGGTTTTCATCATAAGTTAAGTCTGCCCTTTGTAAATATCTAATTGTTTGCTTCCACTATTGTCTTTTTGTCTTCTTTGTTTAACAAGCATGCATGTCAATAAAAGGGTAATTAAGATAAATTTAAGGTAACTGTCCTTATGAATGGGTGTTGTGGGGTGCTTAACACTTTTCCCATATTCAAATGGACTTCCAAACTCATCTTTGTTTTCGTAGACCATTTTGCCTTTTTCTTTTTATTTTAAATTTATTTTCCAAAGTTTTCCATTAAAAATTTTAATAGCGACTCTAGTAAATTGATTTTCAAGATTCATTTTGGGAATCAATTTGCTCACTTTTTATTCTTCTCGCCGAAAGATCAATTATGACACTTATTGTGAATTTAGTGTTATAATTTTTGTTAAGAGATAATGGTCAATATAGATGAATGTTCTTTGGTTTAAACCTTATATTTGTTTTAGGAGGCTCTAAGACATATAAGTATTGTCTTTTGAAATGGACAAGAGTTAGAATGACATGCCTCGAAATATTCCAAATTAGGTACCTGATTAGGCATGTGGACATCGACTAAGTGTAGCAGATGATTCTCCACATGTTTCGAATGAAGCAAAATTGTGGATTTAGTAATGTTAGGATGTCATATGGACTATTTTATATTATTGTTGCACTTTATGAACGATGTTATTTAAAATGTGTCAAGAAGACTATGGATCAAACATATTTTGATATAAAGTTTTCTTGTTTAATGACAATGTGGGTTGTTGGTATTAATGTATAATGTTTGAATATGAGATTATTGATTGAAAGTGAAATAAGCAGGTATTGAAAAAAAACATAATAATAAGTTTCATATTTAATTGCATTTAATAAATAAAAGCATTAGTGTCAGTTATAACTGCCACTATAAGACTTAGGAATTTAATTAAAATAGAATATCTAAATATGATATAACTATAGTTTATTTTAAACTATAGCTAATGTTTAGCTGTGGTTTACTTTAAACCACAACTAATTCTCCCACGCTTGCAGCCGCAACAAAAAGTTACATTTAACCACATCTATTGAAACTGTATTTAAGACATATAGCCACCCTAGGTTTAGCTGCAGTTTGTCAAATTGTGGGTAATCCCTATAGCAGCAGTTTCAATTGAAAGGAACCGCAACTAAAGTGTGTTTTTTTGCAATGAATGAAGTAACCCAACCCAATGCATTGTGCCACAACAGTGAGAGGATTGACTCTTGTGGCTCAAAGGTTTAGGTATATCCAAATTCACTATAGTTAAGGACAAAAAGTATACTGATTTTAACTTACCTTATTGCATAGTGTAAAGAATTTGAATCATCTCAATAGTTAATCTACTTAATTTTAAATTATTAGATCTGCGCATTTTGTTTAATGATATTGATTAGATCAGAGAATTTCTATCGTAAGTACCACAAATCCTTTTTTACTTTTGACATGATCGTGTCCAAAGTGCATGGTAGAGTTCAACCTAAATACCCACTTACAAAGTTATTATAACTTATGAGATAGTCTATGTTGCCCACTATGTAACACCATAATACATAACATCCTCTAGACAAGTAGTCTAGTGTTCAAAATCTAGTGATAAAAATAAAATGAAGGAAACTTGGTAGGAAGATAGTTGAATAGGAAAAATAAATTCTACTTCGGTGGTACTATTCATATGGTAAACTAGTCAACTTTGAAAATTCATAATAAATTATAGGACATTTTAAAAATTTTGAAATTTTTCAAGAAATTAGAATATCATGAAAGCTAACCGCACACCAAATTTCAATTCAAAATTCATTATTTTGTCCTTATAAATAAATCCATGATCGTGGCTATATGGAATTATGCATAATTAGAATTTTGTTACAGATTTTTAGTGCAAAACCCACTTAAATGGAATTTAAATAACATGAAACTTTCTAAATACATAATTAGTAATTCAGGGACTTGAAAATAAAATTTCAGCCAAAAATTTATCCATAGTGTCCCTCAAGTGTCACCCAACATCAAACTATTTTGCATGATTCTTCATATTTTAAACATGCAACAGGAGCAACTACTTAACTCAAAATTTGATGAAATTTGGTACTGGTAAACTTTGATATATTAAGATTAATTCCACCAAAGCTAATAATTTTTGGAGTCCATCTACTTGCTTTTTCACATTTTCTCATGTCTCACGAAATTATATCTTCATAGAACTAAAACTTGAATAAATAAGTTCTAACATACCAAATTTTAAATTTAGCCTCATTCACTCATACTTATGCTTCAAGAAGCCTTTTATTACATATTAGAATTTGTTCCAACTATTGGTTAGTCATTACTTCTTGCATGTGGGAGTTTAAACACATACAAGAAAATCTTGTGCTACATCCTTATATTTTCTAAGTTACATGGTAATACATTATTGATCCTTGAATTCTTATTACATACTTCAAAATATCATAGCTTCCAACCAACCAATCCTTTCAGCATTGCTCCTCTAATAGATCTAAAAGGTTATTTCCTTTTGTTTATCCTTACTAGATCTATCTAAAATGGTTAGTTAAAGATATGATGAGACAAAAAGTCCCAATAGCTCACTTCATATTACAGACACACTATGACACAAGTAAGTAAAGTAATGCACACATCATCATAACATGAACATAGCTCATGAAATTATGCTAGAGTTGGCACATTTAATTTTTCATAACCACATCATATTCAATATCACAATTAAAGTAGGATCATTATGTCCAAACCCCATAAGCCATCATACATAACATCAATTTTAAGCCACGAAGGCTCTATGTGAGATCTCATACCATCATACATTAACTCATAGCAACATAAAGTATAAAAATTCATCAAGTATGCAATCACTAATTATAAGCACTCACATAGCATATGAGGAATGGAGAATGAACTGCCTTGCTACTTTAAGCTAATTCATTTCTTGATTTTCCTTGCAATGACAATATCTCCTATTTCAAGCTAAAATTTCACCTAGGTTATAAAGAAAAATTTATTCATCTAAGTCTTTAGATTACAAATATGGTGAGAAAAGAACTGAAACTCTATAGTATTGGCCATGGAGGATATATTTCAACTTGAAATTTCTACAAACTATTTAAGAAATTCTTATAATAAAGCTTACCCTTTCTTTTACTTCACTTTTCTTTACCTGAATCCACCAAGTCCTTCACTACATCTAAGCCAAAATCCACCATAGGAGAAAATATTTGGATAATTAGTTAGCTTTAAGCGAGCTCTACAATTTTTCCTTCTACCATGAGTGCAAAAAGTGAAGAAATTACCTTGAAAAATCTACTTTTATATTTCTCTTTCTTCTACCATTTTTTCCATCATTTTTGCACCTTATTTTTCTTAATTTTCTTGCATCTAATGCAGAATCCATTTGTCTCACAATTGGTTGAAGGGTGGGTGGAAAAAGTTAAAAAAAAAAACTTATTTGGTGAAAATTAGACATTTTACCCTTTATTCACAATTTTGTCCCCTTTAGTGGTAATTTCTAATCCAAAATTGCATAAAATTCCCTAATCAAGATTTTTGGATTCTCTGGTATTTCTAAATTTAACTTTTAACATGAATTGTAAATTTTCAAAAATTATACTTTTACCCCTATTTATACCAAAACTTTTCAATTAGGTCCTTTTGGCTTTTCAATTCACTCCTTCCCTCTTTGATTGTCTTAATTATTATTTTAACAAGGTAATTGTGTATCTATTACTAAATGAAAGTTATTATGGGATATTACACACTACACCTTGTATGGGTTCACAGTGAAGAAAAGCTACCCCATTTTGTTAACATGGGTCTAATGTTCCCTTAGTCCCTGTTTGGTGACAAAAATTGATCATGGAATTGGAATTAGATCTAGTAATTTCAAAATTTTTTCTTATTTTATTTTTTATTATATCTAATTCTATATACCAATTCCATATAATTGAAAAATAACTAGTAATAGTCATTTTCATTCTTTACCTCTAGCCCCAAAAATTACTATTCTAAAAGTCAAAATTAAAGAGTGACTCTTCTACTTCTAACACGACATTTTATATTTCAAAAATTCATTGATAACTTTTAGCTCCAAATGTTATATTTTAAAATTTTAATATTAATATAATCATAAAATAATTTAAATTTTGTTTTTTAATATTTTGTTAATTAATAAAATATACATGTACACAAATAACACACACGCATGTGCACACACGTAGAGACATACTAAACATATAAAATCATGTGCACACACACAAACACATAAAATGCATATGTAACATACACACACACAAACATAATTATGTATTTAATGAATATATTACATATACACGTATATACCTGGATGTGCACGAATGTGCACACACAGACACATATATATCAAACATGTAACACACACGTACGTGTAGATGCACAAACACAAATATATATATATATATATATATATATATATATATAAAATGAATATGTTACATATATACACATGCACATGCATGTGCATACACACACATATGTTGAACATATAACATGTACACAAACACATTTGGCAAACATACAACACACGCAATACATAAATACATATTATGAATATGTAAAATAGACACACATGCACCTACAAGCACAAACATAAAAGCATATATAGTGAATGTGTTATACATATGCATATGCACATACATGTGCAAGCACTATAATATAATTGTACACACATATATGTCAGTACACACAAGTACAATATAATATTATAACACGACACTATAATATGCATACGACATAACACAAAATTGCTCACTCATATATACACATGTTCATGACAAGACATTTATTGCACACACATGACATCTTAAATAATCTTTTTAAAAATATTATTCAAAATACTAAATAAGAAGTAGTGCTACAATCACAATGAAAAACATCTTGTAACGTTTAATCTAAATTAAGAAAAAACATGTAACATTTTTTAAAGAGAATGATTTTAATTGAAAAAAAATGGTTTTATTGGTTGGAAAAGAAAGAGAATGCATCTTGAACAAGAATAAATTTTAACATTTTATCTAGCTGGGGAAATATGGAAAAAAGGAAATCAAGAAGACTTCATATTAAATGATATAGCATTTTACATAAGATTTAGGCTGGCATAAGTGACTAAGTTTACTTCATTCATCCCAAGGACCCAAGTTCGAATGGGTCTGAACCCTCACCATATGCAAGTATAATATTTTCATTTTTTTTCTTGGTGCTGACACATGTCCCACTAAAGGAAATCACTATATTGCCTTTAATTTCAACTTCTTCTCCCTTTTCCTTCTTTAGAAAGGGAAGAAATCAGCTTTGATTTCATCTTTCCTCCCCTTAAGCTCGTTTGTTTTGGTGACGTTAGTGTTTGAGTGTCTTTACTAGCTAGTGAATGCCTATCTTTAGTGTTAGTTTGGCAAAAAAAAAAAAAAACTAGAAATTCAAAAAAGTCCATTGTTGCGATTTCAACATGATTTTAGTTTAAATCAGTGTGTTCTCTTTAAATTTCTTTTGTGATATGTTCTTCAAACCATTTTTTCCCCAATTTTACCAATCAATTACATTGAATTGTTCTAAAATCTGAAAACCTTTTATACAGTGTATTCTTCACAATTTAAATGGAATTTGGCGTGATCTCGTGTTTTTCATCTGCATTGTCATAGGGCTATGCTTGGAAGACGAATTTCAAAGCTTTCTTCCTTGTATGCAACAATCAATTTCATCAAATTGGCTTAGAATAGAAAACCCCTAAAAAGGTGCACTGTTTATGCACAAAAGTTTAAATTTGGAGCTTAATTTGATATGATCTTATCAAATTAAGTTAGGACTTCATATCGTACATAAATTTCAACTCTTTCTCCCCTAACTTCAATTATCCATTTCAAGTTTTAGCTTTCATATTGAAAACCCATAAATTGGCTAAGAGTGTCCATGCTTGTAAGTTGAGGTAATTTGAAGTTCTTAGGTTCCTCTAGCATCACTAAATGACTAAGGGAATGATTAAAGCTATTGGAAGTTTTTGTTTTGTGTTGTAAGTGGATTTGATAATCTTCTTGATTTTCTTAGATTTTCAATCATGTTAAATGAAGAAAAGATGAATGGAAAACCCTAATGGAGTTGATGAAGTGGTCTTAGGTGGTAACATCAATTTAGTGGCTAATTATTGAATTTGGCTAGTTGATCCCTCATGCTACATTGATGAAATTGACAAATTCATAAATAAGGAATAAGGGTATAATAAAGCATATTAGAAAGGATTCAAGGTATTTAATACTGATCAAGGTCATAAATTAATTTGGGACTAGGAGGATGACTATTCCTAAGTTGTTGATGAACTTAAAGGTTAGTAATGATGAAGAATAAAGTTTGAAAATAGTTTTGTTGAATGTGTCTTGGATTAAAGTTAGTTAACCAAATGTTTAAATGTGTTCAACTTAGGTTAATTAGTGGTGTAGGAACCTTTAAGCACTCATACTTGGAATTAAGTTAAGAGTATCATTGGCCTTATTAAAGTGATGTTTATTTTAGAATTTGAATTTCAATATAAGAAGTACGAATGGCAAATGGAACCATGGATAACTATGGAAGGTTATGTTTGGCAATCCAAGAATTATAAATATTAAGGCATATATTTATGGTTCAGGAGCAACTTACTAGCTAAATGAGTAGATAGAATTAGTTATACTATTCTTGAATAATTAAAGGTAAGAGTATGTTGCCTTATTTTATAAGTCCTTTGGACTAATCATGATAATGTGAATTATTAAAGTCTTCAGAAATAGGTTTGTGTGCACCTCTCGAGGTGAGTAAATACTTATAACTATGCTTGTATTTTTTACTTTAATACCTTTCTTTGTGCATTTGTATGATTTGGTCACTTAACTTCTATGAGAACAAACTTCCTCAAATACATTGTTTTTCCTTGAAAATTTATTTGAATGCTTACACAACGTAAAGGTAATGTGATGTGCAACTTCTTTTGGTATTTGGTTTGACTTTAGAATTAAGATTCACATCTTTGTATATTATGGATTTTAATTTACGTTGATGATGATATTTTGGATTAGTCTGACTCTGGTTTTGGAATGGCCTCCCTACTATATTGCTTTGCATGGGTTTCATTTTTTGTTGTATTATAGAATCTAATTCATTTTTCCATATTGTATTTTGAGTTTTTATACTGAATTTCAAGTGAATATTGATAAATTCTCATTACTCGTATTTTGTGAATAATTACTTGTTCATGTGAAGATTTCAAAGATAAATATCTTATTTATGAGAGCTCTTTCACTTTCATTTGTTCCCTTCTTAGTATAGTTAGTGATATTTAGTCACTAAGTGTTTTCACTCCTTTTATTTTTATGTTTTTTAGAAAGCAATATTAATGCTAAACATTGTAAATTCTGTAATCTAGTAGCTCCAATCTTCACCAACAGGAAATTTAGAGATTGTATAGTATATCTAGTACTATCTACTGGTATTATTTTGTGAGAGGAAAGCTCTCTTGTATTATGATTGTACAGGTTTTAATTGTGGAATTCTCAGGAAATTTATATTTTAAGAGAGACTCTACTAAAATTTCTCCACAAAGCTAAATTGTGAGTATAGTGCTTATGGATTAGTATAATTTAGTAATTGTTGTCTGGTATGTTTGTCATTAAACTGTTTTAGTTGTCTGACTTATTATAGTTCTCAGGATGGGATTTACTTCGTTCTCTGTACCAATCACACCTCCCTAGTTAGAGGTGTGACAAAAATTTAAAAATAAATTATAAATTATTTTTAATTTATATTCATGATAATTATGTTATAAAAATATTAATTTTTGATTAAATAATAATATTGGAATTGGAATTACAATTTTAGGTTCTAATTCTTAACATGACTGAAGCATGAATTTTAAAATTCTGAATCATTTCCAATTCTAATCGAATTGGAATTAGAATCATAATTTTATATTCTAATTCTAATTTTGGGTACCAAATGGAGCCTTATAAGGTACACTACTTAGTTTCTTAGATACTGACGAGTTTGGATCTCTACCGTTATTGTAGGTCTCTTATTTGCTCCCACCTTTCAGTTCCAAAAGAAAAAAAAAAAAGTAGCCTTATTTGTAGTGAAATGATCATGACCTGGACTATAGACTTGATTCATACAAGTTTTTAGAATGTTCTATAGCTTGACACTCAAAATGTTATGATACAAAATAAAACTCGAAACTTGATCCTGATCAAGTATAAATTCAATATGATGGCATCTTTTTGACGAATTAGATTAGCTATGAATATATAATTCACTTGATGTTTCATACACTTATTCCCCCCGTGGGAATATGAATGCTAATTCAATAGAGTAAATGGCATAAAATGTTCAAAATACACCTTTTGGCCTGAACCAACGAATCTTGTAAATGTGACTCAAAATAGATAATTTTTTATTCAATGGCATAACTTGAGCTTCGTGATTATTATCTTTTTTTTTTTTTTTTCCTTTTGGTATTACTAACTAACACTTCTGTTAATATTCCCGACACTAAGACAAGGCTTTCATAGCATAATAATCCTATTGTTATAAAAATTTCATTTCAATTGAGAGGACTAGCTACAGTCACAAGTCACACTGAACATATGTGACTATGATGTATATCAGTTATTAATCATTTAGAATTTGGCAAAATGCCTTCATTAATTTATAAGGGTATCATGGTATTTTCCACTTTATAAGTGAGAAATCAGTTTTTCATGATTGGCCAGCTAAAACAATTGAGACATTTTTGTGTAAATCTAACATTTTCGTTATGTGATTTAGGAGTTTCATTATATTGAAATTAGGTAAAGTATTTTTTACCTGTCTAGAATTATAACCTTATTATGACAATAGTGCTTGAATTTTAAATACAACACCTTGTTCTCAAAAACTATGATAAAAAGTAAAATTTTTAATCATATATCAAATTAAAGTCAAATATATGGTGTACTTATAATTTTAAATGTATCAATACACCTAATCATAATGTAAAGACATAATTATATAATACACTCAAAATTATGAATGCACCAAAGATGACACCCATATTTAACGAGTAATAACCATATCACTAATAAAAATTAACTATGGAACCTTTGATAATCAACTTTTGCCATCTATTTTGACAAAAAAAAAAAAAGTCAGTTTGTGCTATATGTTTTTGTAAAAAGAAATTTAAAGTAACATTTACATGCTTTTGAGAGAAATAAATAGTTTTTTTAAATTGACATCAATTATAGATAGCAAAAGTTGAGTTTCTAAGGCTCACACAAGCTCTATAACAAGCGAGCCTGTTCATCAAACAAATTACAGTCTTATCCCATCAAACAAGCGAGCCTGTCGTTATAAATTCATGGATCGATAAGCCTGCCTACTTACTGGCTTTTGACAAACGAGTTAATCCATAGGTTGGTCAACACCTGTTTCGACAATAATATCGATAGATAGCAGTGAATCCAATTATTTTGCTCTTTGTATCCATTTATGTAAACAAATGTTGTCGAAGACTACAGATAAATTCTTCTGACTTCTGCAATGTTAGTCTATGAAGTTATGATTTTTAACTATTCATTATAATATGATTGATCGTTGATGTCAGAAAGAATTTACAGCAATTAGCGTAAATGGTACGCTCGAGCTTATTGAGATCAGGCCATGCATGAGAACAGGAAATGCTACACAAGAGCCCGCAACCATTTCCAACAAGTGCCTTTTACTCTGGCAAACTTGGACTTTCAGACTACTACATTAAAATGTTCATGTTTTACTTTGGTTTCCAAGTGAAGCTTATTATGGGATGGGGATTCAAACTTGGGTGAAGTATAAAATTCGAAATCCGACCAACAAACAATTCAACTCTCAAGATCAGGAACTACAAATTTGCAGCCCAACTTAACAACAGTATAATTTGATACACCTTTATATAATCTGAACTAAAGTTCTTACAACTAATTATTGGACAGGTAAAGATGGAAGGGATACCAGTTCATGTGATTGATAACCGATCATTGCATCTCAAGCTACAAGCTGTAAGATGTCGTGCTTAGCACTTCCTGGGGAACACATTTATTATTCAGCAGACTAGCATTTTTTAATAAGAACTGCAACATCTACAATTGACCACTCTTTCGATAAACCTGAAGATTGCAGCTTCCCTGTGATTGTTTTGAAGACAAAGGAATGGTGAAATTTGTGATTGCCAGTGATTGTGCTCCTCCTCATCAAAGTAGATTGGAATGGCGTGATCTAAATCCACACGTTAAGTTAGTCATACCATATAAAAGTTTGTTGAGCATAGTAATGCTCACAAAATGAATCTTGCTAACTAATACATACCTAGAGCTATGGGCTCTATATAGGGGCAATTTCTAGTCACGTAAATAATTCCAGGAAATTCTTCTTTTACTAATCCCGCTTATAGCTTGAGATGCTTAAGATAATTGAATGGGATTGATGTCAGCTGCAAGAAATGTGCTCCATAAGAAAACCTTCAGAGTAAAACAGGAATTCTTGCAAGTTCCATAGGGACATAGATATGAAAACGTAAATGTTTGAAGAACTAGTACCTAAATGCACCAAGTGTTCACCGCAAGTGTTTGACAATGATTCAAACCAAGCTACAGTCCAACCAAGGATTCTTGCTGTACATCGTTCACTGGTTGATGTCAATGATAAAATTAATTTGCTCTGGTGCTTTTATAATTTCAGGTTTTATGAGATAGCTTTCCTTTAAGGCAGTGTCAACAATTCTGGAGTTGATTTGTTAATATGATACACGGGCCATCCCTCTGTATGGCAGCAAATAATTGATAATCTTTTGATCAGAGTTTGTTTCAGAATTGTAGGACAGTAAGGAGTACAACATTCTAAGCTTAAATCTCCTAGCTAGTGACATTTAGATACAAGCACCTCAGGAAATCCATCATCTTTACATCCTTCCAAAAAAAACTCGTACTAAAACATCCCAAACTGAATTGTCCAAATTTCTGAAATTTCAAGATGACAATGCGCTTCAATGATTTGATCGTCACCTGGCCATACGGCAATTCAATCTAGTCAACTTTTCAAATCGTATGAGGTTTTTTCCGGAGAAGTTCACTTTAACCTCTCTGACCTTATTGGCCATGGAAAAATAAAACCATCTTTCAATCCTTTCCTGACTGCAATACTAACCACTATAGAGTAAGAAATATAACTTAGCATCCAGTGTGAAGGGCCATGAAATAAACAACTCCAGATGATGCAAGCATTTGTATGGATGACCTTGCTAGCCATCTCAAGTTCATCAAGATGTAGACTTGATGGTATCATTGATACAAATTGTATCACCTAACTTTCCCATTGTTTTGACAAGGCTTGCTATTATCAACAAAGAGAAAATATGGAGCATTACTACTTCAGGCAGACAGCTTATGCACACCTTGCCGTCACTTACATTCTTCTGTTCTGTCCACCTGCAACTTTGCCATAGGTATTGCACCTAGGGCAGTCATCAACATTTTCCATTTCAGACATATGAAAGGAAAAAAAAAGTTACTATATATCTTTATTTGATGTTAGTAAACTTTCATTAACATGACCTCATCATTAACATCTATTCAAATTTCATGCAAAAAAAAAAAAAAAAAGATGGGCGTATTTGTCACATCAATCCCTGAGTGAGGCAAGTGACTTCGCCACAATAGCAAATCAAAGTAACTTAACACAGATACAAATCAAACAAATATAAAAAGCACAGGAAAACAAAAAGCAAGCTTTCATCAAGTGCCATGATTAAGACTCCCCTGAAAATGTGACAGATTAGCCCAACGCCATTTTGGGCTTCTTCTCTTGACTGCCTACAGCCACATTGCGTTCACTCATTTCTCTCCCATCTAGCAACTAAGAAAACCTTTTATGGTAACATAACAATTTCTCAAATACCTATTCGATGTTGTATAGCTTCAAAAATATTATACCTCAGGCAATCCTAGACTAGACCAGAGTCACTTAGATTATATCTTTCCAAGGCCAGACTTTTATGCTCCATAGAGTCTGAAATTTTCAGCTAAAATGCAGATCGACATGTAAGAAAACCATAAATAATTTATGCCCTACGCTTTCATAAATCTATCAACAACTTTAGTTCCTACCAGTTGCTGGTGGCCTACGATCTTTCAGGATTTCAAGAAACAATCCATCAGGAATTTATCATCAAGTTTGAGATGCTGATAAGTTAAATAGTTTGAGATGCATCTCAAACTATTTAACTTATCAGCATACTTCAACGTTTATCTCCCAAAATTATGGGAGTGTTACACCTATAATTTATTCATTTCCGGAAATGATGCGTTCACCTGACAACTTCCATTAGTGTTGTTCTCTCAACTTATGAACAATTCAAACAAATAAAATTACCGGAAAGCATTTCAGAGCAGCATGACAAAGACATTTTCTCCAGATATTAAACACAGAACCCAAGCCTAGCCAACTTTGGGCCCCACCAATGAATAGTAGTATGTATGATCTTTATACTTTATGCTAAAACTAGATAGTTTCCTAAGTTATGCACGGATTGTTTCTGTTCACATTCATATTTATAACAGAAAACTATAAAGTTAAAATAAATAGATAAATAATAAACTGTATAAAATAACAAGGTGTCATAACAAATTGATAAAAGCTTATAAGTTTAAAATAAATAAAAATACTTGATCTTTTTTGTTTTTTTTGGCACATTTTATATCAATGCACGTTAAGATTCAAGTAATACTAAAACAATGAAATCAGTCTGTAATGTACCCATTCATGCAGACAATTGAAATATTTAAATATATCAAATCAGACATGTAACTCCATATTAATTACTCTTTGCCATCTACAAAATCTCCTAGAGAAAACAGCAAATGCACATCAAAGAACAATGTACTTGTTGAAGTGCACAGCAGAAAACCAGCGCCTAGACATTTGAGGGAAGATCAAAAGGCAACGTCTAGGTGCCGGTTTAATCACTGCCCAGGTGCCCAGGTGCTGCAGGATGATTAGGGCACCGACAAATTTTTAAAGCCTTTCATTCCTTAGTCCAAAACCAACTCCAAACCACCATCAAAGTTCCCCAATCAGACAATGGTAAAGAATACTTCAATAATGTCCTAGGTGATTTTTTGAGGGAAAAAGGGACCATTCATCAAAGCAGTTGTGAAACCTCAACAAAATGGGGTATATCAGAGTAAAAATAGGCACTCTTAGAAGTCACTAGGTCACTCTTAGTTGCCTCTAATGCACCTACAAACTATTTGGCGGTAGCCATTCTCACTGGAACCTACCTCATAAATATAATAACCTCAAGAACACTCAATTAACAAACCGTGTTCAAAATTCCTCCAAACATACCCTGAAAATCTCACTCTCTCAAATATACCACAAAGAATCTTTAGTTACACCTCTTTTGTCCATACCTACAATGGGAGCAAACTAGACCATCAATCTATGAAGTGTATTTTTTGGGGTATTCACCTTTGGAGAAAAAAAAAAAGGGCACAAATGCTATTGTCCTGTTTGGAGGAAATTCTACACAACCATGGATATAATTTTCTGTGGAACTCAACCTTATTTTACCAAAACACCCATTAAGGGGGAGAGTGAGCAATAAGCAGGAATGGGGTTTCTCCACTTCACCTGTGAACCAACCTATCTCTAATTCTGACCCCAAACCCATTCACATATCTGAACCTACAACAATTGCCCTCACCATCCAACGCTCCATCTCAACCACACCTGAACCACCACATGAACTAGTTTCTCAGCCTGTAACATAGAATATTAATGTGAGTCAAAAAGCGAAATAGAGTTTCAGGTATACACATGAAGAAGGAAGGTACATGATCCAAGTAGCACATCTCCAACAATGCATTATCCCTCTTCAAGAAGGAAAGTATTGATTATGTTCACCTTGATCAAAGTGATCTTGCCTATTGCTTTGAGAAAAGCGGTAAGATCTTGCACCCTTCACCCTATTCGAAACTTCATATCTTATGACGAGCTCTCATTTGACTATTGTGCCTTTATTATTAACATATCACATGAACAAATTCCCCAGATTATTCAAGAGGTATTAAGTAAATAAGAATGGAGAACTGCTCTGGAGAAAAATGGAACCTAGGAAATCATTGATCTCCCTGAGGGAAAGAAACCAATTAGGTGCAAGTGGATATTTATTATAAAATATAATCCCGATGGAAGCATAAACCATCGTAAGGCCAGGTCAGTAGCTAAAAGATTCTCTCAAATTCTTATGATTCATTATCAAAAAACTTTCACTCTAGATGCTAAGTTCAATACTATTAAAGTTCTTCTATCTCTAGCTGCTAACCTAGATTGGCCACTTCATCAGTTTAATGTTAAAAAAGCCTTTCTAAATGGCAACTTAGAAGAAGTCTATATGGAGATTCTCTTAGTTTGCCCATAGCATGAATAAAGCATGTAGACTTCACAAATCTTTGTATGGCCTAAAACAATCACTAAGAGTGTGGTTTGATATGTTCACTAAGGTGATTAAATATAATGGTACAGTCAAAGGCAAGTTGATCATACCTTGTTTACAAAATTTTCTTCATGGGAGATCATCCATCTTGATTGTTTATGTCGATGATAGAATTGTTCTAGGTGATTTGAATAAGAAATGATATACTGAAGAATGCTCTAGCAGAAGAATTTGAATTTAAGATCCTTGGCAAATTAAAGTACTTTTTGGTGATGGACATTGTAAGATCAAAAAGGGGCATTGTCATCTCTCAAAGGAATAAACCTTGGGTCTCTTGAAGAAGCAGTATGCTTGGGTCTAAGCCTGCTAAAACCCCATGAAAACAAAATCACGTCAGTAACTATTGTTGGGACCAATGCACTATACTTTTTCATTTTATTTTTAGGGTACAATCATAAATAATATATAATTTAATATCAATAAAGTTGAGTACAATGTACACTGTTATAAGTAAAATAAATTATATCGATATGGTGTTTCAATCATGCCAAGCAGTTTGAAGTTCTTGCACATTTCAGTGGCAGGCAAATATAGTTAAGAAAGTACTATTATCGCACACTGTAAACCCAGCTCAAGCACAATCTTTAGGTAAATTACATAATTATATCAGCCATACCTGTCTTAGTAACTCTCATAAGCAGTATACCTATATAGAATAACATGGATATCATGGATACGTGCATTAAGAGAGCGATCTAAATGCCTACAATCCAAATATTATAATTCATCACAAAGAAGCCCAAGACACATGCTTAAGTTAGCTTTTAAATCCCACAATCATCTAGCAAATTTATAATATTTAGTGGGAATGAAATGAATCTGTAAAGCCCATTAAAATTTATCAAAACCAAAAACTGCTGAGATGGTATTAAATGAAGAAGCCAATGTAAACCTCGAAAGTTTACAATATTCAAAAAGCAGTCATCATTGCAAGAAATGGGAAAACGAATTAGGTCCAGCCTCTTACACAGTAAATTTTGTCAAAGATAGGAAAATTTTTTGTCAAGCTCTCCAACTCTCACATGCAGAAGATGCATAAGCACCATTGGTAAAGTAAATTGCATAGGACATCCGTTGATATAGTTACCAACTTATATTATTTAAGGCAATAGCATCTGACTTGATGATTCTTGGCCGATTACCTGATTCTACATCAAGAAGTGAAATTTAATCCCAAGTCATATTTTTACTAAATAAAAAATAAGAGACATAGGAGAGAAAAAGTGGCATATAAATCATTTGTGGCATGCTATGCAGTAAGAGAGTATCAATATACATTACAATGGACACCAATGAACTCCCATGGTTAGAAACCAACACGTGCTTCCCAGCTTTGGTTGCAATTACATGAATAATGAACGCTTCTCAATATTAATAATAACTTATATAGTTAAAAATGTTTTATAATGCCCACATTAAACATGAAAAAAAATCAAATTGTGAAAATTTAATGGGATGATAAAAGGAGAGGATTAGAAAGAAAAGTATAATATAGAGAAGGTTTAATAGAATGGTTTAAATCATCAAATAATATCTTCTAAAGAAAAATTATGACACCAAAACCTTCTCTGTTGCAGGTTTCAAAACGCTAGTAGCTTTCTTTTCATAAGTATATTATGAGAGCAGTACCAATTATTTTGACACTACCCCGCATTATCCTTCTCAGAAGGGTCTTGGCTTCTCCAACTGGGTTTTGGCTTTGGATTGACTAGGTTTGCATCTCCTTTGTATGCTTGTTTGGCTCTGCATCTCCAGAAACAGATCTTGACTCTTGGCTTCCTTCGTCACCTGTCCACTGCTGTCTAAGTCTTAAGACAATGATTCTCATATCCTTGCTGTTCTCAATTTCTCAGTGCATGGTGATGGCATGTTGTCATCAAGCTGTCTCCATCTTCCCTGCTCCTGTGAGATGTCAAATGGAGATGGAATTTTTTAATGGAATAGTGACAGGACCAACAGTCATAATGCTGCTAAGGCTTATGGTAGGAGAAGGAGACCAACTAAGGATGCTGAAGGCATACGGACATATTCCAGAAAAGTAGAGACACTGGGAATTAACAAATCGATTCACACCAATTGATTGGAGGAGATCATGGAGGAAAACAAGGGATGTAACAGCTTATATATAAGCTAATTCATAACTGATTGAGGTGATGGCTCAGAAAAAGATCTGCTGGCTGGAATGCCTTACAAATTATGGAATAAGAAGTGTTGGGGAACTGGAAATCATTGGAGAAAACCTTGGGAGCGACTAGCATCTCCAACCTTAGTACCATTTTTCTTTCTTTCATCTTCGTATTTGCTATCCTATTCTGCTATCTCAACATGACTAGATTTAACTTGCTGCTGTACGGATTAATCTCATTCACTTCTCTGTTTCAGGTGGGTGGACTAGTAGCTTTTTATTCTGACACTTACAGTACAAAATAATGACAACTCAAATCCTCCGCTGCCCAAAGTATTGCCTCCATATACTACATATCACATGGGAGGAGTCCACATGATCCCTAATGAATTAATTTATTATTTTTTTAAATTCCACTGGTCAGGTGAGAGTAGTCCACACAACCGGTGGAGTGTTCAAAGTGCACATTAATAAATGCTGCATAATGGGGTAATGGAAAGAGAGAGAGTATTTTATTAATAAATGCTGCATGTTTCTTTCTGCTCTCTTGTCTCATTTATTGGTTCCCACACGTCACTCTTTACTTTCTTAGATATATACGACAATTAATGAAAACAGCAATTGTTTTCTGCTAATGCATATCTCATCTGTGATATTTTTCCAGCCTTTGGTGTTCATATGAACAATTAAAGTTGGAAAGCATTTAATTGGAGAAACAAAGAGAGACTAAGAAACTAATATTACATAAAGAAAGTTAAAAATATACGGGTAAAAATATATTTTATAAAATTATTATGAAAATTCTATTTTTTTTCAAAAATTTAAAATTAAAATTTTTATAGTTAAATTGTTTTAATATATGGTATATAATATTAAGAATTACTTTATGCAGTATTAAAAAACAAAAAAATTATTTTTGAGGGTAAAAACATATTTAAAAAATAAAGATTAATATTTTTTTAGTGTTTTACATTTTATAAATTTTTTTTAATAATTTATATGATATGAAAATAATAAAAAGTTAATTTATCTAAATGTGAGAAATGTACTATACTTACTTTGCTTACTTTTCCTTCTGCATATAAATTTTAGTTAGTATTAGAATGCATCCACTGCCAATCACAAATTGCAGTGAAACGTCTATATTCAATGGAAACAATAGTTATATTGTTATTCTTATTAAATATGTGCTTGGCTTTAATACAATAGGACAATGTTTTATTTTTTTGACAAATTTACTTTTTATGTTTTAATGAGGCAAGAGAGCAGTAGGAATATGCATTGGAAAGGATAGCTTGTTTGTTTATGTTTTAACAATTTAAAAAATACCTTCTCTCTCTCTCTCCCATTATCTCATTATGCAGTATTTATTAATGTACAATTTGTACATCCATGCCACCAATGTTTCAAAAAACTTAAATTCATATGGGATGGCCTGGTATATTTTTTTTTTAAAAAAAATTGTGCAATGTAGTATATGGAGACAATACTTTTGCCGGCGGAGGATTTAAGTCTTTATTATTTTGTACTACAATGTCGGAATCAAAAAGCCGTAGACTTGCTATCTCAACAGGGAATAATAACATAACTTTCAGAGTTACACCAAATAACAATACCATACCTATTCATTTGAGGTGACTTATAGAAGGAGGAATAGGGAAAGTTGATTAAGAAATTAGACCACGACTCTCAAATTAAGTAGGTACTGGGAAACTGAAAAGAGACAGAATGAGAATGATGAGTGAGGAAATGGCTAACAGAAAATTACAAATAGAGCGAGCAGAAAAGTCTAAATACATGGGAGGTTGAGGTATTATGACAGATAGTTGCAAAAGAAAAAAATGGTTTGAAAGGAAGAACGAGATAAACATTGAAAGTGAGTTATCAGTGCTTCTGTAGATAGATGGATAAGCATGGATTAGGAAAGTTCATGTAGTAATACTAATATCAATAATGTTAGCTCATCAGAAAAAGTAAACAGGAAATGTGGATTCAATTCAAATTTTACCCGCAATGATCAATTTTTCCTTTCAACCAGTTGAAGTAAAGTAAAAGAAGAAAGAGTTTAACTTGGTAATTTGGGTTGGCAACCATCAGCATATCATAACAAAAGCATGTCAGCAGACTTACCACAAAGCATAAACGGACATTATAACATTGAAGAATGACGTCATTCACCAAATCCCCATGTATCTCCACCCTTCTTCCTCTTTTCATCACTTCTTACAGAACACCAGCTAACAAACACCTCCCAGGTATGTGCCATCTTTACTCTTTTCACTAACATTAGGAAATTCAATGATGAAATATTTGATAAAATAAGCTCATTGGTAGAGCTCCTCACGCTCATCTGAGTGGCCTCGAGCTTGAATCCTAATATGAACAGATACAATGAATTATAATGTAATAGTAAATCAAAAAAGAAAAACTTGTGAATAAGAAAGTGTGAATTCATAGTTAATACGATATGATGGAAATTTTCCACAATTTCCTAGTATAGCCCCAATGTCTATTTTTCATATTAACAATTGGAAGTGAAAGTAAAAGGGTAAAAAAAAAGAAACAGGTTAACCTTGGTATTAACAGCATCAACACGATAATCTTGTGGAGGCATGTCAGAGTTGACAGTCATTAACTGTCAGTCCTTCACTACAAACACGTGTCATTAAACCTCATCAAATGACATAAATAGTTAAGGTTTAATTGTGAAATCACCACATCACCTTCTTTACTCATTTTCCTCCTCTCTACATCCTTTCTTACAGAGTATCTTTCCAAGATATTGCATACCATCTCCCGTGAAAGGAATTGGAGATAAACAAGTCCATCAAGGTAAAAGCTAATCCTCCATTTATCAATTAATTTGAAGATCATCTAGGACTGGTATTCTTATCATGTCCTCTCCATGACATCTCTATGGATTATTTACAAAATTTTTATGCATATATATATATGTGTGTGTGTGCGCGCCTGTGTGTGTGTTTATCAATCTCTCTAGGTGAGCCTGATTTAGGTTGATGATTGAAATATATTCTCAACCATAGTAGTGGAAATCATGCGATTTCTAATTCAAAACATATGGAACGTCTCAACATAGAAACCAAATGATACGAATCAGTGAAGTATATCATGCAATGGCCGGAATCATGCGTTTGACTCACCAAAATTGTATGAGTCGACCCGGAAACAACGATTCATGGTGTTCACATGATTCACACACAACTGTTTCATCCGGTTTGAAGGTTGGGTCCGACATGACCCATGTGAGGATGAAGACAATGCACTTTTTTTGTCTTTTGGTTTTCTACAAGTTAGGCGGTGCCGCTTCACTTCTACTTATGTTGAGATTCTTCCTTACGTGTGTGTGGCTAGTGCCCTACACCTCAGTGTCTCACTTATATTGCAGCCGCACTAGCAAACCTAATTTCAAACACAGCACCTTTTTTAAATAGGCTTTAACTCATTGTTTGACCATTTATTTTACCTAATATAACATATATATAATTCCTAGTTGATCTTGTGCCAGAAATTTTACTTTTTCAGAATTCAGAATTTGCTATCTGCCTCTAATCTCTATTATTTTGGACGTGGGGAAAAGAAGAAAATTTCCTCTCTTAATTCTTATTTTTTCTACCTACTATTTTATTATCAATTTTCAATCTTAACTTAGAAGTGAGAAAATCTCCTCTCCCTATTCTTATTTTTTCAAGATAATTAGTTTTTGAGCTTGATTAATTTTTAGATATGAATTGTGAGATATTAGTTAGATTTAGATAGTTAATAAGTTTTGACTTATGATTATGTTTTTTGAAACTTAAGGTTTTTTAAGCATAATTTTATGGTATATATTCTTAACACAATATATTTTAAATTACTTTTCAATGTCTTTAAGTCATACGATTTGACACAATTTATGATTCACGATTCAAAAATTAGCTTTCAAATTCACAATTTAAATTGCGATTTGATTACTGTGGTCTCAACAGTAATTCAAGACCCCAAATTTATTTGCTATTAGAACAGATTCATGCATTTGAATTTGATGATTATATCTTCCTGAATATGTGACAATGCAATTACAGTCTAGTTAAAATCAACATGGCAAATCTTTTGAAGTTCATATATGTTGGCTCTTATACTTATCTACACATACAGAATCTTTGCCTAGACAGCAATTGTATTATTGATTACCCAATCTAGTTTGGTACTCAGAAATATAAAAACATGGTAGAATTATATTGATGACCAATGATCGATGATTGATTCACCTTTTACATGAAGGGAAAAATGTGTCCTCATGCCCAAGATCATCATCTCAATCTAATACTTTCACTAGAAAATATTAGGCAATGCTGGGAGCTGAATATACTTTCAAATTCTGATGGAGAAGATTTTGATTTTGTTTATTTTTTGCTTTTTCTATTTGAACGTTACTTCTAGTATTATTTTTCATTTCAAGTTGTTGTGACAGTAAAGGTTGTACAGGATAACATAAGGTTTCCAGGAAATTAAAAAACTTGCTAAATACTTTCATATAGATGCCTAAAGAGACTCATACAAACTCGGGGGAAAGGGTATCTTAGGAAAGCAGCCACAACTTGGTTAATTCAATCATTTGTTCAATAATATGCTGCATATATCTAGCTACGTAACAATAACTTCACCAAACGCATTTTGTAATTTTAAATTCTTCCATCTTGTAAGCATCAGCTTTGCCTAAATATAGCCCTTGACTGACAATAATCTTAGTTTTTGTCAGTGCAAAATGGAAAACATTAATGAAAGTGCTAGATGCAATGCCAAAGATGAAATTTCTGGCCAGCAGAACAAAGTCAACCATCTAAGTGAAAGCAAGGAGTACATAAGCTTTCTACCTGAAGCAGTTATGCACCATATCTTCTCCCGGTTACCCTTGAAAGTGTTGATACTGGCAAGCCTTGTGTCAAAACAATGGGAAAGCCTGGTGATAAAATATGTGTCAATGATACCATCAAGCCTAAATCTTGATGAACTTGAGATGATTAGTGAGGTCGTCGGCACAAATGCTCACATCATATGTAGTAGTCGTACTAAATGGCCCTACATAGATAAACAGAGCCTACTTTATTCCATCAGCACAACAAAGAGGAATTTCATAGGGTTTGTGAATAGGGCTCTCTACCTTCACACTGGATGCATTATCAAGAATTTACGTTTCTCTTTTTGTTATGATGGTCAGCATAGCAGTCGAGCAAGGATTGATAGATGGTTTCACTTTGCCATGACAAATAAGGTCAAAGGGCTTGAACTAAACTTCTCAAAAACAAAGCTCATAGGAAATGAAATGTTCACTGGATTATATGAATTGCCACAAGGCCAATTTGATTGGGAGTCATTGGAAAGCATCACCTTGAAATTTTGCAAACTTGGAAAATCCAGTTTAGGAAGGTTTAGTTCTCTCAAAAGTTTATATTTTAAGGATGTAAAAATCCTTGATTTCTCAGTTGAAGAGCTGGTATCTAAATGTTGCAAGCTAGAAGACTTGAGTTTGGATTGCTGCGCAATCCCTTGGACCTTCATGGTTTCCAAAACAGACATTATGATCAAAAAATTGTCAATTATAAACTGTCGTACAGGGGGATGGCCTATGTGTAATATTGACATATCAGCTCCAAATCTGTCAATGCTGACTTTAGAGGAAACCTATCTCATGAAACTTAAAAACATCAAAGCACCAAAGCTAGCTGATTTCATCATTGAAATAAATCAGCTATACACAGACAATGTACAGCGAGAAGCTTTGGTCACATTGTTGCTTGGTTTAAATCATTGCCAGACACTTACACTGAACACTTGGTGCATTCAGGTATAAGTTCTTCTTTCAACATTAACTTCTGCATGTTTATGTCAGCCTGCAACTTATGAGATTTCCTTGTTCAATTGAAGGTTTTATCCTATGGAGCACATTTCTTGCAGCAAACATCAATCCCATTCAATAATCTTAAGCATCTAAAGCTACAGGTGGGATTAGAACAACAAGAGTTTCCCGGAATTATTTACATGTTGAGAAATTGTCCCTATCTTGAATCTATAACTCTTGATCTGCATGAACCAACAATCATTCAATGGGTAAGCATTGATCAAATCTGCTTTATGTAAAGTTAACAATAGACTTGCTGAACAAACTTTAATATGATATTACTAATTTAACAGATGGATTTAGAAGATGACATACCAATATACTTTGAGGAGGAGGAGGAGGAGAGCAATTACTGGCAATCACAAATTTCACCATTCCATTGTCTGCAAAATTGTCTCAAGGAAGTCACAATCTCTGGGGTTTCTGGAGAAAGTAGTGAAATCAAGATGCTTCGATTTTTCCTGGAAAAAGCAAGAATATTAAATAATATGTCAATTTGTGTCCCCCAAGAATCACTTGGCCATGACATCTTGCTGCAATTGTCAACCTATCGTAAGGCATCTCCTCAAGCTACAATATCAATTTGCAAACATGGATTTGGTAACATCATTCATTCGTAAATCACATGTCACATCTAATATGCTACCACCATTTTTTGAAAGAGAAAAGAGGAAAGGGTCTCATCTCTTTTGGTCTATAAAAATTCACATGATGGTAGATTCTGCAAGAACTGAAGTCGTGTCTTAATATGTGTGAACTTCTCTTTGCTGAACAAGATGATTCTAGCATTTTATCATTGTAGAACATTCTATGTTTGCTGTGTTAAACTAGTGTCTTATCAGTAATTTGTCATGATATCATGTTCTGAATATAGTTTATTAAATATTATTTATTTATTTACTTACATATCTACTAGCCCAATTTGTTCCACTTGTATGAACTTATATTGCTAAACGTCATCGAACAAGCATAACTCGACAGCGTTTCCTTTTCATAGATCTAATAATTGGCATTTTTGAAAAATCCATAGCTCCATATTATATTTGATTTCCAGATGAGGTCATAATGTATAAAAACATAACAGGTTACAAGACAGGAAAAAAGTGACCAACAATAGAAGGGTAGATCCAGACTAATATCAATAGATAACACTAACAGTAGTACTAATTTCAGAACCCAAATTGACAACCCAATAACTAATCCCAAAATGAATTGAAGAAGAGTGTGAACAGAAGTAGAAGGAGGGAGAGAAAGTTTTCTAGAATTTTTCAGTTTCTAATCTACCCATGCTTTAAAATACGAGTTCCCTCAGTAGTTGTCAAACAAATCTTACTCATTTCAAAGACCGAAAAAAAAAAGTTGGTACAACTGGTACAATTGCAACTGCAAATTAGATGCTTCTCGAAAAACAGAGGCTATTAAGAAATCCCCATAAGAATGGAATCCTAATTAACGAAGTTAACAATTTAAGATCAATCAAATTAGATTGTTATATACAAAATTCTCCCAAAAGAAAAAAACAACCAAAGAATACCAATGTGTATTAAATTGCAACTCCGATAACAGTACCTAAAGCCTCTGAAAGTTCCATATCTTCGCCTGACTTGCAAGGGCGTCAGGACCGACCAGAGCCCCCGTCAGTGTCCCCGCATTTCGTTTACAGCGTAGAGCTGGATATATATAGAGGCCGGTTTAGATTTGGTTTAAAATATTATCATAATTAATAATTAATGATTAATCGTATACAGGCTATAAAGCCATGATTGTAGAATTATTGGTTTTAAAAAATTTTATTTGAAATCTACAATGTCAAGTATAAGTTTTGTTAGTTTTGTTAGGTTGTTTAGAATTACAAAACTACTAGTTCAAAAAGATCTTATTTAAGATTTGCATTTCTAATATAACAATGCTAAATACAAGTTTTATTAGTTTAGTTAGACTGTTAGATTATTATATTAGAGCAAGCTTTGAATAGAATAAAAGAAATTTATGAACCTTAATTTCTTAGGTTTAAATATTCTTAAGTTTAAATTTTCAAGTTCTTATTTTATTTTGTACCAAGTTTTTATTATGCATTTAGTTTTAACTTCTTTTAAGTTATGGATGTCATAAAAAAGATAGAACCCGAATATATTGTGTAGACTATAATGGGTTACGTATAAGTTCATATATACTAATGGAAAATGAATCTCTTATAACATATCATTTTATCTTAGGTGAAGGAAATAATACTTTTAATTAATTAAACTAGACAAATATATTTTTAATGAAACAATTAAGTTATTTTATGGAACCTAACATATTGAAACATTTAAATATTTATGATTTAGATGGAATGTTAGAAAGAACCCCTAGAAAAAATTAGAAAAATATTAGATGTTAAAACTCAACATAACATAATGAAAAGATTAAGAGAAATAGCAAAATCATTAAAACAAAAAGAATATAAAATAAAGATTGAATTAGAAAGTATAAAAGATGAAATAAAAGAAATTAAGAAAATAATGGAAAAAATAAAACCAGCTTTTGGAATCAAAGAAAGTTTGGTTAAAATAGAACAAGGACATGAAATAAATATAATGAAATTAATGCGAAAAGCTATATTTGATGAAAAATTTGAAAAGCAAATAAATGAATATATAGAAGAAACTAGAATAATAATGGAAAAACTTCAAAAAGGACAAAAAATAATTAACAATAATTTACAGACAATATTTAATGAAATAAACAAAATAACAAAGAAAGAAGATAATCAAACTCATACAGAATCACAATTACAAATAGAAGAAGAAGAAAAAGACAAAGCAATTGAAATAACATGTCATATAGGATTAGAATTACTTAATTTTATGTTAAAATTAATACCCCCAAAAAAGAAAGAAAACCAATTAATAGAAAGACAAATAAATATGATGTAAATATCAGAAGAATTAAATTAAGATGAAATAGAAGCCAAAATGGGAAAAGAAGAAGAAAATCTAGAGGAAATAAGACAACAATTAGGAAATATGACATTAGTATCAAAAGACTTAAATGAAATCAATATGCAAAGTAGGATAACTACAAAAAGCTCAAATAATAATAATCCTCAAGAACAAGAGCCTTTAAATCTTCCAAATATACAAATTAGAGAATTTCATATGAATGATGCAGGTAGTAATAGACAAAATAGAGAAAGAGAAAGAGAATAAGACGAATTATGACATAAAGAACTATTAAAATCTCAAGATTTAAGCGTTCTATATGAAACTACATATACCCTAACAATAACTAATACATTTACACCTCTACCCTTAGAACAATATGAAACAAGATAGATCCCAAACTCAGGAATATGGTTAAATTTAAATTGCAATCTAGATGATGAAAGAATAATTGAAGAATGGACAAAAGTCCAACTAATAGCATTATTAAATAAAAATATAGAAACACCAACACCCTTATTAGTTGAATCAAGTTTTATAGGAGTAATGCAAGAATGGTGGAAAAGTAACACAAAAGACTTTAAAGCCAGTGCAAGGGTAGTAAATGAATATAACACAAGAAAAAAAAATTATGCTACCTTAATAAGACAATATGAACAAATATTAAGAAATGAATTTTTAGGAAGAAATATAGGAGCCAATGAAACTACAAAAAATAGAAAGAGCAATAACTAAACTACATCAAATAGAAATATGGACATTAGACCCAAAAGACAAACTCAAATATCTGTGAATATTCAAAATATTATTATGAAGCAAGATTATCAAGTTTTGAACAAAAGAAATTTTAAATGGATTTATTTTATAGAAAATTACTAAGACTAATCTCAGATACAATTTTAGAAAATTATAGAAAAGCCTTTAATGATAGATAAAAATTAATCCCACTAATAAATACACTAGGAAGAAGAAAAGATTATCTCAGAGAATTTTTATCCAATAAGTGTAAAAAAGCATGGTCAAATATAAATGTTAAAAATATCCCAAATATAAATTGAAAAAACACTATAAACCTAGAAAATATTTCAAAAAAAGGAAGAAGAATAAATTATGAGAAAATTCCTAGGAAATGTTAATGTTATAATTGCTGACAATTAGTACATATATAAACAAAATGCACAAAACCACATAATAAGAAAGCAATGAACATAATGGAATTAGCAAAAGAATATGGATTAGAACCCGTAGAATATAATGAATATTTAGAACAAGAAATGTACCAATCAAATCTAGAAATATATAAAATGACCAAAGAAGAAACTTCAAGCAGCTCATATAATTAAAAAAAAAAAAAAGTGATTTTGAATATATAATTGAAGAAAATGAAATCAACATGATGCAAGGAGAATTTAGTCAACAAATACAAGAACAAGAAGAATATAAACATTATGAAGAAAGAAGAAATCCTAAAGAAGGAATAGTAGAATGAATAATGCAATTTAGCCAAAAACAATATGATAAAATTGGAAACAAAAAATGAAACTTAACATCCCAAGATTTACGACAATAGGGAATAATCAATCAAATAGGAAAAATGATGAAATAAAAAAAAAAAGAGAGAGAGAAAAATATGCATGTGTAATATCATTAAAAAAAAAAAAAACATCCAATAGAAGTAACAAAAACAAAAGGTGTTTTAAGAATCCCACTAATAAATAAGACATTAATAGATCAAGATATTCAAAAACTAAGCATACTCAAATATATATCCCAAGAGTACAACTACTAATAAAAGCCTATTTTAGAGTAGGAATAGACACCCCTATAGAATGATTAATAACAAATAATAGAATTATAGATAGTATATCAAATAGTATCCTTGGAGCATTAAATGGAAACTTAATATACTAAAAATTAAAATTCACAATAAATACCAACATTGTTATATCTGGAGCTAAAATGAATATGAATAAAATTCTACTAATTTATCATAAACTTAAAGGAATAAAAATGCCACTAAGGAGTTGAATAATTAGTGTTACAGGAATTGTAGGACTAGTATTCTCCAATGAACACAAGATCTATAAAAGAAACCAAGGGAACATAACAAAAGATAAAAATTTATGCCTGTATTAGAAGAATTAAAATTAGATCCAACAAGAATTATCATCTTAAGACAATTACAATTAGAAGTAGATAATACCAAAGTAATAAACCAATATGAAAATCTAGCAAGAGTAGAATAAAGTAATAGACTAGGAAGCCGATGTATTAGAATAAATACATCAATTGAAGTTAATATCAATATAGCCCTTAGGAGAAGCATGAGTGAATATAGACCAGAAAAGTAATCAAGAATTCTAAGATCCTAAAGCCAATCAAATTATGAAAAAAATAGATTAGCAGAAATTCTAGTTACTTCAAATTTAGCGGAAATACCTAGAAGAATAACATAAATAGATTTAATGGAAACCAATAATAATTACATCTTAGTAGAAATAAAAAAGGACAGAGTATGGATAGAAATGATAGCCCTGATTGAACCCAATCAAAGAAAAAGTACAATACAATTAGAATATACTGATAACAATATTGAAATTGAAGAAAAAGAAACAACAGCCCAAACAACTCTAAGATTTAACACTAGAGATGTAATAAGACTCAATATATCTGTAGACATAGAGATAAATAATAACCAAGCTCATAAATTAATATTAGCAAATGATTTTCTAGAACAAGTAAAACCTTATAGGATCCAAGAACATAGGATTTTAATAAATATTAACCAACAAGTTGTAATATTAGACAAAGTAAAATTGATTTAAATAAAGTTCTACTATATATTGTTAAAATTTAATTATGAAAAATATCAATCTAGAAAATATCACGTTATGGTAGATACATGAGCCAATATGACTTCAACCAAATACAATATAATCTCATCTGAATTATGAAAGAAAGATAAACTAATTAGAATGAGTAGCGCAGGAAAGGAAATACGTATGATAGAATTGTTAGCCAAAAATATTCCAGTACAAATAGGTGACTATGAATTAAAAATCCCAATATTATATCAATATAATGAATCCACACTAGATATTATATTAGGCATGGATTTCTTAAAACAATATATGCTATTACATTTTGCCAACAAAGCCTTAGTATTAACAACAACTTGTAAACACAAAGCTTGGGCAATTAAGATATTTGATCCCTTTAATAGAACAGATGCTAAGTTTAGAAAAAAGAAATATGAAAATGAAGTTCAATTTGTGCCTAACCAAAAACCTGTAGAAAAAGAAATACAAAAAGAATGATAACACATATGGACGCAAAAACCATAGAACAAAGATTAATAGACAACTATGATGATAACCCGCTAATCCTTTGGTAAAAATCAAAGCCACTAGCCAAAATAGAATTATTAGACTTTAGTAAGGAAATAACTAGCAAACCACACCCATGGATAGAAAATGATAAAAAAATAATTCATAATGCATATAAATAGGATGAAAGAATATAATCTCATAAGAGAAAGTAGATCCAATTACTATTTTCCAACCATGATAGTCATTAAACATAGTGAAAAAAAAAAAAAAGGCAAATCAAGAATGGTCATTATTTACAAAAATTTAAATAAAATAGTAGTATGAAATAGATACCCAATACCAAAAATAGGGTTATTATTTAATCTTATAAAAGGAAAACAAATATTTAATAAATTTGACTATAAATCAAGATTTTTCCAAATAAAGCTAGAAGAAAGTAGTAAAAAATATACAGTTTTCACAACCTCTAAAGAATTATATGAAGAGAATGTATTACCAATGGGATTTCACAATAGCCCTAGTATATTTCAAGAACATGTAATGAAATTATTGTTACCTATAAGAAATTTTGCAGTTTTATATATAGATGACATCTTAATATTTTCAAATAACAAGGAAGAACATGAAAAACATTTATTATAATTTATCAAATTAGTAGAAACCAAAGGACTAAATATTTCACCCAAAAAGGTAGAATTAAGAAAAGAAAGAACAGGATTCTTAGGGCATTAGATCACAAACAATGGAATAGAACTATAAGAACATATAAGTCAAAAAGCCGAAGAATTTCCTGAAATAACTACAAAAAAGGAACTACAATCATTTCTAGGAATAATTAACTAAGCTAAGAATTTATTCCTTATCTGTCAAAGGACACAACAAAACTATCAAGGTTAGTAAGCGAAAAGACTCAGTGGCAATGGAACGAATAAGCAAATAAAATAATTAATAAAATTAAATTACTTTATAAAGATTTACCAAAATTAACAATCCTAACTAAAGAACTAATAAAATGGATTATTTTACTGATGTATTCGAAAATTATTAGGGAGCAACACTTTACAATGAAAATGACGAAGAAAAAGAAATAATTACCTAATATGCAAGTGAAAAATTTAATGATAGCCAAAGTAGATATCACTCCAATTGGAAGGAATTTCCAGACATAGTAAAAGCTATGAAAAAGTTTGAATTATTAATAGTTAACTCACATTTTATTATTGAAACAGATAATACCCAAGTAAAACACTGGTTAGATAGAGGCATTAAGACGATTAAGTTACCAAATAAAATGTTGATTAAATGGCAAGCTAATTTAGCTCATTATGATTATGAAGTTCAATATATCAAAGGATAGAATGACTTAATTGTTGATTATCTTAGCAAAGATAGAGCTGTCAAAAGTAGATAAATATCAGCCCAATAGTCCTCAAAGTGAGGAGACAAATAATTAGACAAATATTAGACAATTAGTTATGAGGGTCAGCATCCTTGAAATGAATAACTAGATGCTTCAAACACAAATGAATAGCCAGCTAAATAGTTTTGCAAGCTTAATAAATTCTCTAAGTTAATCAATGAGTAAGGTCATTACTCAGCTGAATAATTTTAAAGAAAGAATGATACGAATAAAAAAAAAATTAATACCTCCTTCTCCCAAAAGCACACAAAGTCAAATTAAAGAAACCACTCCTAGCCCTTCTAAACCTAACAAACAACCATCTTTTTTAGCCATTACCCAAGCCGAAGAAAAAGGCCTAGAAACTGATGAGGCCCAATCCTCTAAAAAGCCAATAGCAAGTTCATTAAAAATAATCTAAAAACCAACTCCACAACCAAAAACCCAAACCAAACTCCTAGAACAATACCAATATTTGTATCTTCTTATTGAAAAACTAAACACTCTCTAAATAACATCCACTACCACCATTAGTTACATTTCACACTATGTCATTTATAAAGCAGTCATTTATCAAAGCATCAATCTCGTCCTTGTCCAAACCCTATTTAGTTACGCACTAATTCACTGCATCTATCCATCCCATGATCTCAATGAAATAAGCCTCATACCACAATCAGTCTAAGAAGTGGCCAAACACTATGCAGGAATAGTAACCCAGTATATGATCTATATAAGGTGTTACTCGACAGTAGCTGAAATAAATGTGGACGAATACTATCTACCAATTAATCTTATTAAATTTAGGACAACAAAGAAGCCCTTTAACTTCGAGCAATCTGAAAAAGACATCATAGACGCAGAAGAATTCACGGCTACTCTATAAAAAATAAGAGCCCAGGAAATGGAAGGCATTTATGCCAAAATGGATAGAACAATCTAATATGATACAGACTAATGGACATATTTCACAGGCCCAATAACTTGCATATACTCAATCGGAAGAAACAGTAGACAGAGTAAGTAATTCAACCTATTCTATGATAAAGTAAAGACTAATAATTTTGATCATCCTAAATCAACAAAGAAAAGAATATGCTAGTAAATCCGAGATTATCCTACTCATAATTGAAAATATTGCAAAAATATAGACAAAGCAAAAAAACAAAAGAAGATAGTACAGATTCTTCAACATCAATCAATATCCTCAAAGAATGAAAAAAAAAAAAAGACAAAGAGAAAAAGGCAGAGAAAAAAGAAGAGATAAAACAAAACATCACCTCTACGACCCTAGCAAGGACAATCATCACAAGACTATGTTCACAAGCATGCCTTAATAATATCAACTCAGCAAGCATCTAAGAGACAATTATTCTCAGCCAACAGCAAGCATCTAAAGGACAATCAATCCAAGACCAAAGGACATGACAGAGCAACCAGGAAGTAGTATGAAGATAAGAAGGAATAAAAGAATAGGAAAAAGGTGGAGATTGCTATGCCTATATAAAGCCTTGTAATTCCCGTTGTAGATTATCGAGCAATAAAGCCATAGAGCACTTGAGCACTGAGAGCTTCCTTAAGATTTTTGAATGTTCAAATTCTTGCTGCAAATATTGTATCAAAATAGTTTGATCAAGAAAAGTATCCTTTCTAAATATTTTTGAGTTTCTCGTGGAATCTGTGGTTTTGAGTTTTTAAATAGTTTCTCGTGGAATCTGTGGTTTTTCACCAATAATCATCCAACAATTATCTTGAGCCAACTAAGCTATAGAATTCTAAATTCCTTATAGGAAATTAAGGGGATTATTTTTCTGAAATTCTAATCAACATGTTATGATCCTTAATGTAATTATCGGTAAAGGTTATTAATTATTCTTATCTTAGAATAGAATATGGAGTAAGTACACCTCCTTTAGAAAATGAAAGAAGGTTGTGCTAAACTAAACTAAAGAAAGAAGGTTTGTGCACTGAGCACTGTAAAAGACCTTTGCATGAAATAAGGCAGAGTTCCTTCTATCACCTAGTTTAGATTTGGTCAAAGATTACTCCATAATCTATTCTAATATTATCATAATTAATGATTAATTGTATATAGGCTAGAAACCTAGGATTACAGGATTATTGGTCTGAAGAGATCTTATTTAACATATGTGTTTTTGGTATAACAATGCTAAGTACAATGTCAAGTACAAGTTTTTTCAGTCTTTATATTTCTCTATGTTTTTTTACACTTATTGGATAAATATTCTATGAGATAATCTTTTCTTCTTCCTAGTGTATCTATTAGTGGGATTAATTCTTGTCTATCATTAAAAGGCTTTTCTATAATCTTCTAAAATTATGTCTGAGATTAGTCTTGGTAATTTTCTATAAATTAAATCCATATAAAATTTCTGTTGTTTAAAACTTGATAATCTTGCTTCATAATAATATTTTGAATATTCATAGATATATAAGTTTATGTCTTCTGGGTCTAAGGTCCATATTTCTTTGTGATGTAGTTTAGTTATTACTCTTCCTATTTTTGTAGTTTCATTGATTCCTACACTTCTTCCTAAACATTCATTTCTTAATATTTGTTCATATTGTCTTATTAAGGTAGCATAAATTTTTTTTCTTGTGTTATATTCATTTACTGTCCTTACACTAGCTCTAAAGCCTTCTATGTTACTTTTCCACCATTCTTGTATTACTCTTGTAAAACTTGATTCAACTAATAAGGGTGTTGCTGTTGTTTCTATATTTCTATTTAATAATGCTATTAGTTGGGCTTTAGTCCATTCTTCAATTCTTTTTTCATCATCTAGATTGCAATTTAAATTTAACCATATTCCTAAGTTTAGGATCTGTCTTATTTCATATTGTTCTAAGAGTGGAGGTGTAAATGTATTAATTACTATTTGGGTATATGTAGTTTCATATTGAAGGCTTAATTCTTTAATTCTTGAGATCTTAATGGTTCTCTATGTCTTAATTCGTCTTGTTCTATTTTTCTTTCTCTATGTAGTCTACTACTACCTACATCATTCATATTAAATTCTCTACTTTGTATATTTGGAGGATACACTGACTCTTGTTCTTTGAAGATTATTATTATTTGAGCTTCTTGTGGTTATCGCACTTTGCATATTGATTTCATTTAGGTCTTTTGATACTAATGTCACATTTCCTAATTGTTGTCTTATTTCCTCTAGATTTTCTTCTTCTTTTCCCATTCTGGGTTCTATTTCTTTTTGATGTAATTCTTCTAATATTTGCATAATGTTTATTTGTCTTTCTATTAATTGGTTTTCTTTCTTTTTCTAAGGTATTAATTTTAACATAAAATCAAGTAATTTTGATCCTATATGACATGCCATTTCAACTGCTTTGTCTTTTTCACCTTCTTCCATTTGTGATTGTGATTGTGTATTTGTTTGAATATCTTCTTTCTTTGTTATATTTTTATTTCATTAAATATTGTCCATAGATTATTGTTAATTATTTTTTGTCCTTTTTGGAGTTTTTCCATTATTATTCTAGTTTCTTCTATATATTCATTTATTTGCTTATCCTTAATTTGCTTTTCTATTTTTCATCAAATATAGCTTCTCGCATTAATCTCATCATATTTATTTCATGTCCTTGTTCTATTTTAACCATACTTTCTTTAAATCCTAAAGCTAGTTTTATTTTTTTCCATAATTTTCTTAATTTCTTTTAATTCATCTTTTATACTTTCTAATTCAATCTTTATTTCATGTACTTTTTGTTCTAATGGTTTTGTTATTTCTTTTAATCTTTTCATTCTGTTATGTTGAGTTTTAGCATATAATATTTTTCTAATTTCTCTAGGGGTTCTTTCTATTGTTTAATCTAAATCATAGATATCTAAATATTTCTATATGTTGGATTCTATAAAATAACCTAATTGTTTCATTAAAAACATATTTGTCCAATTTAATTGATTAAAAGTACTATCTCATTCACCATCTAAGATAAAAGGAGATGTTATAAGGGATTCATTTTCCATTGGTATATATGAACTTTTGGGTAACTTATTCTAGTCTACACAATATATCCGCGGTTCTATTCCTTTTATGGCATCCATAACTTAACTTAAAACTAAATGCATAATAAAAACTTGGTATAAAATAAAATAAGAACTTGAGAATTTAAACTTCATAATATTTAAACATAGGAAATTAAGGTTCATAATTTTCTTCTATTCTATTCAAACCTTGCTCTGATACCATAACCTGACAACGCAACAAAACTTATACTTGGCGTTGTACTTAGTGTTGTTATACCAATAATACATTATGATAATATTAGAATAAATTATGTAGTAATCTTTAACCAAATCTAAACCAGGTGATAGAAGAAATTTTGGCCTCTTTCATACAAAGGTCTTTTACAGTGCTCAACGCACATACCTCTTCCCTTCAATTTAATTTAGCACAACCTTCCTTCGTTTCCTACATAAAGTATACTTACTCCATATTCTTTTCTAAGATCAGAATAATTAATAACCTTTGTCAATAATCACATCAAAGATTATAACATGTTTATTAGAATTTCAAAAAATAATTCCCCTAATTTCCTATAAAAAATTTAAAACTCCATACCTTAGTTGACCCAAGATAATTGTTAGATGATTATTGGTGAAGAACCACATATTCCAAGAGAAACTCAGAAATATTTGGAAAGGATACTTTTCTTGATCAAACTATTTTGATACAATATTTGCAACTAGAAACTAAACACTCAGAAATCTTAAGGAAGCTCTTAGTGCTCAAGTGCTCTATGGCTCTATTGCTTGATAATCTACAATGGGAATTACAAGGCTTTATATAGACAGAGTACTCTCCACTTTTTCCTATTCTATTATTCCTTCTTATCTTCATGCTGCTTCCTGGTTGCTTCGTCATGTCCTTTGGTCTTGGATTGATTGTCCTTCCGATGCTTGCTGTTGGCTGAGAATAATTGTCCCTTAGATGCATGCTGAGTTGATATTATTGAGGCGTGCTTGTGAACATAGTCTTGTGATCCCATCCCACCTTCATCCCCGGCAACATTATGTCAGATGAGTAATCAAAGCTTTGCCACAAATGGGCTTCTGGGTTTGCATCTTCCTCTTCTTTAACCATAAGATTTCCAGAATCAGGAAGCTGGGCCACTGGTTTCTGTGCTTCTTTTATAGGGGTTGTACACCAAACGACTGTGCCACTTTGGCTAAGGACAAGACTGCCAGTGCTGTTTAACACTAGAATGCTGGAGGTGCCATTGATTGGATCTTGGCGGTTTGCAACCCAAACAACGGTTTGGATTAAAATATTCTTGTACCAGATTCCCAAATAACATTTATTGGAGCTTCCAGGACTGAAACATCCAAGTTCAACCCTTGGGAAACTAAGGTCATGCCATCTCTCATGCTTTGGGATAGAGCTATGGAATCAACTGCCGTGGAAACTTTCAAAGAAGGGACTAGACTAGTATATAGGTAATGATGCTAATGAAAGAAATGATTTCCATAGAGTTCTATCTTTCACGTTACTCTGTTATTTTGCTACTGATATGGTTAACTTTAATGTCTCCAAATGCATAATGAGTTGAGATAGAGATTAGAGACACTATACTTTTATTTTTATGCCTTTAGTTACTTGGCTTAGTCAATATTAGGCGTTGACAATAGACCCTTACAATGACTTGTATAAAACATGGACACCTTTTACACTATAAATCGACAACTTTGCTTCTAATGCAAAATGGAGTTAGCATTTATATCAATAGTAGTAGTATGATCCCATGTGTGATTTAGTGTTTCTAGATGTGTTATTAAGGAAAATATTGTAAAAATCTTGGGTACACTTTGGTATATTAAAGATATGTAGACTAAGCCCATTAAAAAAAGACCCCAAGGTACACTTTTCAGCAATACTTGCAATTAACTTATTACATGTATATTCATGATTGGGTTAGTCTGCGGATTTTTAGTAGACCAAGTCTAAGTAACTTTTCAAAAAAGATTATTGATTTGAATGCAAGTGTTGTCTTTTGTTATTGCTTTTCCAAATTGAGCCTCACTTATAATTCTGCAGGACACATCTTATATCAGAGCGAAATCCTGGGAAATGTGAGAAAAATGGGTGGAATTCTCAGTTTCCTAGATGATGGCTAATCATATATGATGTCACCTGCTACCGTCACTAAGCAAGATTATTTGCAAGTAGTCTATAAAGTATTAAACAGTTTCCAATCTGACATGTGAAAAGCTATTAAGATCCAGTGATGATCGTTAAAAAATGGACAAAAGACTTTTAATGGTTCAAAAACAAGTCATGTACGTGGGCTTCACGAGAATCCTCAACACATAAGTTACATAAAGTTTCTGGCATATATGTCAAAGGCTTTAGGACCTTAAAAATGAATAGTAGTTTTTTTCTTTTTTTCCTTTGCCGAGTTCGGGACAAACTGATATTGGTGGTGTTAAATTCCCAGATCCCTGACTGTGATTAGCTTTGTTTAAATGGACCAACTGTTAAGAGGGTAGAAAACAGAGAAAAAAAGGTATTAAACAAAACGCAAAGCAGGTGGGAAGGGTGGCATATTATACATGCTAAATAAAGACTTCTTGTTTGTTTTGTATGGGTGCATATTTTAGTTTAAGATTGCTAAAGGTTTTACCCAATTATTGCATCATAAAGACACAAAAACCATAAAGGCAAATTAAATGCGTGAATTTTCGCCAAAGAAAAAAACTCCTGTATTTTTTTTTTTCCTTCTCTTAAATTTTAATAAATTTCTAAAAAGGTTTATTTATATTGACCCATGGTAGTGGGCACAGAAATCTTTGGAGTTTTTGGAGTTGTTTGATTCAATTTATTTATTTATTTTTGTTCTTGAAACATATCTATGAAATTGGTTTTCAGAACTGATATTAAAAATAAAAAATTTGTTTGAATAATTTATTTTTAGAGAAATACATTTGAATTAAAATAAAAATTTGATTTGCACGTATTTATATATATGTAATATATTTATTAGATATGCATTTGGGTTTAGACATATAAATGCATGTGTGTATGCATTTATATGTTGCATATTTATTATATATTTGTGTATATTACATATGTATGCATATATATATAGCAAATTTGTTATAACAAATTTATTATATATATATATATATATATATTAATAATTGTGGATGTAAGTACATGTGTGCATGTGTATTACTTATGCGGAATATAGATATGTGTATGCAAGTATGTGTGTGCATTTTAATTAAGTTATATTAAATATTAGGTTCACTCAAAACTTGGCATAATATTATTTTTAAATATTAATTTTATTTTATTTATAATAAATCTTTAAAATATTAATTTTTTTAAATTTTAATTATTTTTTATTTCAAATCATAATTCTTTTTATTTCAATTTTTTATTTTGGATCTCAATTTTTCTATTTTTCTTTAAAAAGTTATTTTTCTTAATAAAATATTATTCTACAAAAAGGCAATTTAGCCTAATTAGTGCACAACCTTATTTAAATCATTCTTTCATAAGATTATAATTTTGTCATTAATAAAAAGATAATTTTAACAGACCAAGAAAAACATCTAAAAATTATTCTTATTTCTAGATTCTTAGAAGTACTTTTCTATTTTTTAGTTTTTAAAAACAGTTAACAAAAAACAAATTACCAAACAAGTTTTTCTTTATTCTTTTAATTTTAAAAACTAAAAACTGCTTTTTGAAAACAAGAATTCCTTTTTCCAATAACATATTATATTGTTTTGCTACTAAAATAGATAAGTTAACGTTTCCAAATGCGGAATGTGCTGCGACAGAGACACCATGCTATGATTGTTGCGCTTCTAATTTCTTGGCTTAGTCAAAAATTAGGTGTTGACAACACAACCTTAAGATGACTTCTACGTGGAAAAAATCAACTCTCGCCATTGACCATTTTGCTTCTAATGGAACATGTACTTAACTTTCAAATCAGCAAAAGCATTATCGTGAGAATAAAACTTTATGAAAAATTAAATAAAAAAAATACCCTAGAAGGACCAAAATAAAATTTTCTGCGTTACATGAGGATCGTTTGCTAAACTTATCCCAATGCCAACACCAAGACCATGATGAAGCTGGCCCAATTTCATAGTGGCCCGATCCAACTTGTGCCAATTCTTCATGATCATAAATGCACCGACATGGGAAATTTGGAATATGACACCAGGAATCACAATGCACCCTCCTATGTATGATGTATGAATGGATGAATTTGTATACACATACAAATGTACAAATGTATTTGCCTGTATACGCTCATGTTCTATATACATATATAGATATACGTTGACATGTGTACGCTCGATGTCCTATATGTGCATGTATTTATTTGTACATGCATATATGTATATAAGCGCACAAAGTTACTTATATATCTGTGTATATGTATTGATATTAAGGCTAAATTGCACAACCCCCACCCCCCCCCCCCCCGCCTTTAACTTTAAGTCATGTGGAAATAATTCCCTTGACTTTCAAAATTTGACATTAAATCTCTTTAAATTTAAAATTATGTGTAGATAATCACATCATTATCAAATACATTTTACTTAATGTTTAACTTTTTATGTAAATACTCCCTTAAATTTTATGTTGAGTGCACATACCTACCCTAAAGTTTGAGTCATGTGCAAATAGTCCTTTTATTTATCATACTTTTTTTAGTAAAATAATTGGCTAAATAATGTCATGAATTTACTTGCACATAATTTCAAATTTAAAGAGGTTCAAATTTCAAGTTTTGAAGGTCAAAAAAATTATTTGCATGTACTTTAAAATTAATAGGAGTTATTTATAATTTAACCTTAAATTAATGTGTATTCAAGATAACACTAAAAAGTAATAACTACAGAGGACAATCTAATTTTAATATATATAGAGTTAAGTAATATTTTTGTAATTAAGTATGTAATTAATTAAATTTAATTATATTTTGTAGATTGGAACTAATTCATTAAAACCTCTTTTAAGAAAGTAATAAGTGGGAGAATTTGAACGGGTAGGAATTTGGTGGGAATAAACGGAGGAACAGCAGGAGTAATGATAGAGATGGAAAACCAAGAGTGAAAGCCAGTACCGTTTCATTTGATCATGCCTTTGGTTAATTGGAGTTCATAATTACAATTGCAATATTATATGCTTCATTAATAATTTTCATTTTCCATTGTAATAATTACTGCAATTACATTTGTCTCAATTATGCTTTAGAATTAGGTTATGTATTTAAAAATGTTAACTACAAATATAAAAAGCTTTATTTATAGCCTAATTATATTTACAGTATACGAAACAGCCAAACTAATATATAACTAAAAGTTATAATTTTACCAACGCCAGACATTGTGCCACAATAGTGAGAGGATTGATTTTTGTGGCCCAAAAATTTAAATAGATTTAAATTTGTCACAATTGAAGGCAGAAATTATACTAATTTTAAGTTATTCAATCGTACCGTATAAAAAATTTAAATTGTCTCAAAAATTATTCCACTTATACATTATCAAATCTGTACATTTTATTGAATGGCATCCATTGCATCATTTTTATCACAAATCCTACAATTTGATTTTGATTTGGCTCTAGTTGTCTACGGGGTGCGTGGTAGAATTCAACCTGAATACCCACTTACACAATTATTATGACTTATGAGATAGTCAGTGTCCCCCACTAGCCTCGTATGTGTTCATATTGAGGGAAAGCTACCCCACTGTTAGCATGGGCCTAATGTTCCCATATAGGATTCCACCCATTTTAACCCTTAGTATTATTCATTTTTTCACAAAGAAAACAAAGGTTTCGCTTCTGGCACTATTTTATTCTGTAATATTTTACATGATAAATTTTCGTCCAAAAATTATATTTATATGAAATATTATATTATGCCTGTCATGCAATTATAAAATATCTAATTTTTGATGATCTGACAAAGATATTTAGATTTATCTAACAGTTAATAATAATAATAATAATAATAATAATAACAACAACAACAACAATATTAATTAATAAAACACATACATTTTGAGCATACAATAACTGTCTGTATAACTTTGAACAAAAATAAAAGTAACTTGGGCATATATATATATATATAAGTTATAAGATAACCTAGTTAGTTTCCTAGACACTGACGTATAGATATTTGTAGGATACAAACTTTTTAAGTGGACACATTTTAAATCAAACACGTGACTACTTTAATGGCCGTAAAACTTGGGTGCTTTTAAGTTAATGGAAAATTTATTGAAATTATTATGAGTGAAATTAATTTTCATTTCTAAAATTATTTTTTATGAAATTAGATTGAAATCATCAAACTTAAATTTTTTTTAAAAAATATTTTTCAAGAATTAAATATTATGCAAGAATTGATTTTATATATATCATTTATAGAAAAAACAAAAATCATACCCACACTCGACCAAGATTAATATCTATGTATCTTATGTATAATAAATTCTTCATTATATTCCGTAACCCCATCCCATTAATTAAAAAAAATCTAACGAAACGTAAGGAATATGATAATATGTGGACCCAAATCGAACTCATTATCTTCGCCCATTAATTTCGGTCCTATTATTTTATTTTTAAAAAATAAACCTTAAAATAATTTTGTTGAGAGTCATAATAGTAGAGGATATACATGCAATCACGCTTTGGGGACCTGCACAACGAACACGTGGGCCAATTGTCACCGGCAACCTGATGTGACACCCTGAACCTTTCATTAATCTACCCAATCGCTTCACAAAGATGACTGATACGAGAAACCAGAGGCACCAGTCTCCGGTAACTGTTGGTCCACTTGTTTCGAACCGTCCCGCCGGAAGAAGCCATTCAGGTCCCCTCGAGGTAACGTCATCATTGCTCTTTAAAACTATGCCCAAACCCCAGAATATTATTCGCTAATGCTTGATATTTTAATACAATTTTTGGCATGTTCTACTTTATTTTTTTTTAATAATGAATTACATAAATTTCTCTTTTTTCATTTACTTAAAAGAATTTAAGCGTAAAATTATTAAGATAAACGTAAAAAATCATAACACCAGACTAATCTTATTATGCTCATATAAATCTCTGTTAGAACCTTTTATTTTTACATAGATCACTTTTAAAACAAATAATTTTTCTATATTTTAGTTTAATTTCAAATTTTTTTGGTTGAAATATTTCTTACTAACCTAAATGCATATTGGGTGCGTTTTTAAGTTAATTGAGAGTATTTTAGTTTTAAAAAAAGATAAAATTATATAAAAATTTACATTCTAAAAATAAATGGGAGGTCCATAAAATTTACTCTGATTTAATGATTTGTGCCAAATGAAAATCTTTTCATAACAATATGCTATAATATTTTAAAGAATTTGTTGAGAGATTGAGCTCTTTATTATTACTTTATCTTAAAATTTAGATTAATAATAATAAAAATATTTTACATGAATCACCAAAAGAATTTAAAAATAAAAACATTCAGTCTTCTTTATTGATGCTCAAAATACAGGTTAGGATAAAAAGTCGTAAGTGTAACTCATGCTCGGCACTCAATAATTTATGGCTCAATTAATTAGTAAAATTTCTTGAATTCTATTCTTATTAGTAATTCTCGGTGGTGGATGTTTATTAATTGTCATGCATTTCACTCAACCGGAAATTTGAAGATTTAAATTGACATCATAAAATGTGTTGTCAAAATAATTTAAATTAATTTTATTTTGTAATTACATAGGTCTTTTTTATGTTATAGTTTAAAAAATATTCAAATTAAATGAGACAACATAAAGTATAACTTTTCTATATTTAGAAGGTATAACACTTGGGTAATCAAATGGTAAGAGTAGAACAGATTTCATATATTTGGATCTCAAATGCAAGTGAATCTAAAAAAATTTAAGTTGTTTAATAAAAATTTAATAATTTAAATTTTAAAAATTTATTGAACACGATTTAACATTTATTAAAGTCTAAATCATTAGATAAAAATATAATAATTTAAATTTATTAAGTGGTAAAATACATGTAGTCTTAATGGTATAAAAAATAGAGTACAGTGCTTCGTATAAACCCTTCAATTAATGCCCATATTGTTCGTAACACAATCCATGTTTATTTTCTTTTACTTCCATTACCTTAATTTTTTTTATTTTGATACTATGAACTCTAATATTATTAAGTATTGTAAAATTTTTGTATGGAAACTATTGAATGAATAAAACATATTTAAAAGAAATAAATATACCATAATAAAACTCATTGAAAACTAAATAGTGGTATTACATGTATATATTTTTTTATTAATTTACGAATGGTGATATTATAAACTTCAATAATTTAATTATGATGCAAAAATTAATAACTAAAATTATGTATTATCAAATAACTACTTAAAATGCTAACTTATTTAATAATGAATAATTCTAAACAAATATTTTAATTTTTCAATTGGTGAATATAATTCTAATCAGTTAAAAAATAAAATTTATTTTATATTTAATAACCATTACATCATAATAAAAAAATATAATATTTTGAAATTGAGAATTCATGACTCTGAAATTAATTCACCTACATGACAGTCTTACCGAAACAAATCTAAGCATGCACGGGAGCTTCCCGCACAGAATCTTACCAAAAGCATGAAATTTCGAAATTACCGTTTAACCCCCCAATCAGCAACGGAACTGACATGCTACTTTTTTCTGACCCTCTGACTTCAATCAAATGCAAGCCGTCACTCTCCCTCACACACTAAATACTGTCTCAGTTTGTCTTTTCCCCCACTCCTTCATTGACCAAAATGCCCTTCCTTCTTCTTAACCATGGTTAATTGAAGTCCCTTCATCATTATGTTCTGCTTTTCCTACATTTTTTAGCCGACGATGATTGTGCCCCTTAAATGCACCAACTTTAGCTTTGGGGATTCATAATTAATATCTTCTTGTCAATATCCATTATGCACCCTCAGTAAGCTAATTAGAGTGGCCTACTTGCTTTGATTGGACCACTTTATGTATTACATTCATTTTTTTATAAAATTAATTTTTTTTAGTATTTTGACTATGCTTTCATCTACTGCACATTTCACATTATCATATTTCTGGCTGAATTTGATAGTGATATAAATAGCATATTTTTTTAAGATTCTATTATTTGAGGCAAAAGTCTTTAAATAAAAAATTTTAATTAAAATAAATAAATTTTTACAATTCAAATCAATGAAAATAAATTTATATATATTAAAGAACTAAACTAAAAATATATGATAAAATTAAATATATAAATATTATAATTTGTGGCAACTAACATGTGGAAATGGTCGTAATTTTAGGTGTATCACATCCTTATAATAAAAAACAAGCCATTTTACTTAGCGGTATAATCCAATAAATTAATAATCAGGATTTAAATTATAATAATGTTATATTTATAACCAATAAAGGCTTAAAAAATGCTGTAATTTCACTTTTGTTTTACGTGGAATGTAATTGATATAATTAAAATTCATGGTAATATTATATAGAATCATTTTGCTTTTACTTCGAGGGAGGTGGACATATGTACAGACGTTGTAATTATTTTAGTGTAAACATGCTCGGAACTTTCGAGATAAGTTAGAACACACATGAAGCAAAGAACCAACAACTACATTAATAACCACAAAAACAAACTAACAAATATAAAAGACACATCTGATTTAGGCAGGTGGTACACACAAAATTGCAGCAAAACCACAATTAGAAGTCTACAGATTGGACTAAATCTTCCTAATTCAATGACAAATTAGGGGAGAGAGAGAGAGAGAAAAAAAAGAATAACCAAGAAGAGAATGAAACTCGTACATACTTTCACTCACAAAATAAAAAACAATATGAGAAGACAAAACATACTACATTATCTTTTGAGAGACAAATTTGTTGCATTATTTACAAAATTTTTAATTATAAAATACTTTTTTCAATGTTGACTGGTTCAAGCTTATAACTTTTTTATTTAAATTTAATTATAATTACTTATATATTTACTATCAAATTTTCGAATTAATATATGACAAATTTATTATTAACCAATAATAATTTAGAAAGTATATAATTTAATGTAAAAATTATAAATTATCTACAATATTCATATATATGTTATGATATAATTAAAAAATTATGCATTTATATATTTTAATTGAAAAATTACATAAAAAATATAATTAACTGCTTATAAAGCTTTTTTTCTAATGTCGAAGGAGTTGCTCCTATTTTTTTACACTTGGTTCTATGTCTGTTTTCAATTATTTGTATTATTATTTTTTTAATTATACATTCTGCATAATGGAGACAAATGCACAAAAAGTCACCAACCCGAGGGTAAAATAGTATATTCGGACCTGTATAACATTTTCTTAAAACAGTCTTTCCATTTTCCACCTTCTCTCTCACCTTCTCGCCTCATAAACACAAAAGAAACTTCCCTTAAACCCTCCTCCTTGGGTGCCCTTCCCTTTTTGGTGCGAGTCTGAGCAACCATGGCCTTCTTTAACGACGCCCTCCTCCTCACACTCTTTCTTTGCACTCTCTCTCTCTCCTCCCCGCTTTCTCTCTCCTCTTCCACCATCCACGACCTTCTCCGGTCAAAGGGCTTGCCAGCGGGACTCTTGCCGGATGAGGTGAAGTCCTACACGTTATCCGAAAACGGCCGATTGGAGGTTTTCCTTGATGGGCCTTGCTTGACGAAATACGAGAATCGAGTGTTCTTCGACAGCGTTGTGAGAGCTAATCTCACGTATGGCAGCCTTATTGGTGTTGAGGGTCTGTCTCAGGAAGAGCTTTTTCTATGGCTTCCCGTTAAGGACATAATCGTCGATGACCCCAAATCTGGGTTGATACTGTTCGACATTGGGGTCGCTCACAAGCAGCTCTCTCTCTCCCTCTTCGAAGATCCACCTCACTGCAAGCCCCAAGGTAATCTGGGTTCTTCCTTGGCGTTGTTCTCGGATCAAATGAGCTTCAAATTATGAACACCTTTTTGATTCTTACGAACAGAGATCTGCTTGTTGATATAATTCCACTTGGATCTTTTAATCCACTGTTTTCTGGGTTTTTTCAGTTTCCTGTTTTCGTCTTCCTTTTGGTTCATTTTTCTTGCTTTTTCGAGATGTGGAAACATCACGTGGCGTTTTGTATTGATGATGGCTTTGTGTTGTTTTGCGGGACGAAACGGCTTTTGGGGGGGCGTTATGACTCTGTGCTGGTGTCTGATTATTGCAGTAACATTCATGTTTCCGTTTCAGGAACAGATTACACACAAACATGAATATTTATTTGCTTATAATATTTACACCTCCAGCTTACCTTACCCAACTCTTGTATTTCACAAACCAAAACTATTAACAACGCGAAGATGAAAACCGAAAAAAAGAAAAGAGATTTAAAAAGACCTTTCATCTTCAAATTTCAATAATTATTCTGCATAATCATTCGGAACACACAGAAACAGCACATTCTGTTTCGAAGGGATGTGTCAGAATTTTTGTACTTGAAACATCTGATATTGATGACTTTTTATTAATTTTTTACATATATTTTAAGTGGACAAGTCTAGTTAAGAAGTCATAAAAACAAGTTCAAAGGAGGAGAAGAAGAGGTGTACTTGATGGTTCTGTGTATGCTGTTTCTTTCTTAGTTGTTTTCTTTCATTCAACACTCTTCAACTTTGTACGCATCTTTCAGAGGCTCAAAGGAAAAAGCTATACTTTTCATTTGGATATTTTCATGTCTGAGGCTAATTATGTGGGTTGTGCAGGTGGTTTGAGGAATCATGTGAGGAAGGAGAAAGGATTCGAGGCTCTGAGATAAGAAAAATAGATGCCACCCTGTTTTCAACAGTCTTTGTTTGTCATTGTCTTTTTTTCTGTCATGTTTATATATATATATATATATTATGTAATTCTAGCTTTGCAATTATAGTCATATGAGTAGGTGTTGTTAGAATTAGAGGGGTTGTTGGTGAGAGTGAGAGAGAGAGAGAGAGAGAGAGTGAGTGAGAGAAGTTGTAAAGAAAGAAGTGGAGATGGGGATGAAAAACTTTGAATCTGCTATGTCCTAATCAAAGTCACAAGTTCTAATCTTCAACTTTTGTTCATTCCCACTGGTTCTGATGTGTTTGAAGATAAAGATGTGAAAATTTCCAAAGCAAAGGATCAAATCTTAGCTGGCTTATGTTTACCCAAAAGCAATGATTAAGAAGCTTGCTTAAGAAAATGGAAGAAGAGTGATATTTGGAATATGCGAATTTGTGTCTTCAATTAATTTCCCTTTTAAGGCATATTAATTATTGACAGTTGCAATTGATCTTTTGTTCCTTGCTTTGTCTTTTGCCAATCATAGATTGGAAGAACTGATTTCGATTCCCTTTATTTTGTTTTCTTTCCTTTCTTTTCTTCTTAACCTCATAAAAGAATCTTAAAACTTCGTGATACTTGAAGGAATAAGAGGAAAGTAAATTTGGTACACTTGTGATTATCTGTCATTGAGGTCTTCTTGACCATCAAAAGCATGCAATCCTTCTGTCAGGACCATTCTTTCCCCTGTAAATAAAATTATACTAAGGAAAACAAATTATATGTAGAGTAGAAAATGACAATTAATTCCAAACCATAAGCCCTTCTGTAGCTTACATTTATATCTGCAGACCCATTTGATTTTTGACACTTCAACATATAGATCACTTTAAGAACACAACTTATTGGGAGACGATTAGTATCAGAAAAATTGATTAAGTGCATTTTCTGAAACATTGAGATAGTATTTGATACAATTTGTTTTTTCAAAATAATTAACGATTCTTTATTTTTTAATTGGGTACGAGATTCCCGAAAACTTATATGAAAAAGCAACTAAATTTAATATTTGGTACTTAATGTTTCATAAATAAAATTTTCAGATACTTTAAATATTAAAATTTTTAATATCCTAATATCATTTGAGACATTGTGATCGCTGGGGCAAATTAAGAGAAATAATTTGGATGAAATGGAAATCCAAATAGCAAAATTAGGTCATAAATTTAGAATAAGTACAATAAAGGACCAAAAATTGTAGAATTATGTTGAAATTCTCAAACTAAATTTTCTATAGCCGAATGACTTTTCATTATGTTTCTGAATATTAAATTCTATAATTTTAAATTATAATCATTCAAAGTAAGTGAAATTTGATCTTTAATTTCTTTAAAATAATTATAAAATATAAAGCCATTCCACTAAATATACTTAAATTTAAATAAAATTTTTTGTGTATTCAAAATTTTAAATATATTAATAAAATTAATTAAAATATAAAAATATAATTATAATATTATTAATTTTTAAATTAATAATATTATAATTATATTTTAGACTATCAAATTTAAAATCGTTAGATGACACTTTAAATTGATCATCTTTATGTATAATTTGGGACTAAATAAAAAGAAGGGGTTGGGGCCCACGAGAAGGGGGCATTACGTTCACGCGGGAAATGTGGGGCCAGTCACGGTTTCAACTGTGAGTGGGGCCCACCTTGCCTATTGGCTGCACTTTAATTTGACTTTATTGACTCTTGTGGAGCCTCGGCATTAACGAAATATATTTTATTATATATATATATATATATATATATTTTTTTTTTTTTGTTCACGCCTACATATAAATCAATTCAATTTATACGATATTTATATTAAATAGTCTCGGCAAAATAAATTATCATGGAGACAAGATCTATCGTGAATGGGGTTCCACTCAGAAATTGGAGTACATGCAAGTTTTAGATATCAAAAGAATTTTGAATCCGCACAATTTTTTTCACTAGTTAAGTCAACTTGTGCTGACTTTTTTCTTTTTATCTTGTTAAATATACAATACATATATGTATATAATTTTGATATACGAATTTTAATACATAGCATTATATTTATCTATTTATCATAAAAAATAAAAATATAACATGAAATTAATATTAATCTTTAAAATTTAAATGATTGTTACATGATACTTTTTTGTTCAATTTGTTTTCCCTTGCACGATACAATTCACTGCGTTTTAGACATTAATTTTAACAAATATATGTAACGTTTCTACTTTATGCGACAATTCAAGGGGTAAATTGGTCTATTTCAAAATTTGTGTTCATTTATAATGAAGGGGATTTTATGTATTTTTGGGATAAACATATACAACACTGTATTTTGATTCATGATATAAATTCTAGAGTAAATTACAATAATTTCCTCTGAAAATTGGCAAAATCACACATGATAAATTTTTGCTCAACGAATTACACTTGATTTCTCTTTAATTTATTTTTATCAATGAAATTAATTTTTTACACAATATGCAATTTTTTCCAAAAGAAAATAAATTTACTCAATTATTTTATTGTTATTTTAAGAATAAAATTACAATTCATGTAGAAATTTTATATTAACTTAGCTACCTTCATATTAAAAATGAAATCACAATATTGCATTGTACGAAAAATAATTTAGAGGACACAATTTTGTAATATATGTCAATTGATTTTCTTAGTGGTTTACACTCTAAAGTGAGAGAAACTCTTCCAATGAGAGAATCCCTTCGCGCATGCATGTGTGACGCTTCGTTCCTCCCTTCCTTTGTCTAATTTGCCATCAGCAACCCCCTCGCTCCATTGCCTAGTACATGCAAATGGGTCGCCTCCCCGGGGCTATTCGACACGCTAGCATTTTGCCTTTCTGTTTGTACCCATTATTACCTCAACTGTCATTGATCATGCTCACTAGAATCGAAAATAGCATTATTGCTCCTCATCATTATCCGAAGGAGATCCACCTTGTAAAGCAGTTTTACAAGAGCTGATCCTGTAACAAATCCACATTGTCTATGCCATTCGAAGGCCTCCATGTAGCCACGCATCTTTCACCCCAAAACGCACCATTTTGGGTTAGTGAAACGGTGCGTTTTGGAGTAATTTTTTTTTTTTTTACCGATTGCTTCAAAATGATGTCGTTTCGGGAGTTGAAAAACACAACGTTTTAATTTCCTTCCTGGTTAGATCGAGATGTAGCCTCCATCAACGTAGCCTTGCCTTCTTCATTCCATGTGAGATTCTTGCTACCGTTGAATCGAAGGGTGCCTTGCCGTCGAGCTTCAACCTCTGTCGGCCTTGCCTTGGTCAATTGATGGTGTCAGTGGCATGAATGAGATTGGGACTTTCAATTGTACGGAATATTGAACGGTATATTATATTTCATTTATTGTATTTTCTTTTGTTGCCTCTTGTTGTTGTTGTTCTTACTAATTGTGCTGAATATCTTAGTGAAATGAAGTCTTCCTAAAATAATGGTTGGGTAGCACCGAAACTTTCAAAAGAGAATGGATAAAGTTATGCTTTATTTGCTAAAATCTAGAAAAAAAAAAAAAGCCTTCATTGATGGTGGGATTACTGATGTTGTAATGGATGAGTTAAATAAAGAGCAATATGGAGTTTTGATTAGCTCAGCAATGGTTGGTATAAAGGTATGTTTGACTTTGTTCTACTTTCAGAGTATAGAATTCAAGGGGGAAAAAAAATTAAGAAGTGCTGTTACATTTAGCTATTGATTTTCTTGTTATAAGCATCATAACATCTCTAGGAAGATGTAATGTGGGTCGATATTTTAGCTTGAAATCACTATCAAATGCAATCTAAGATGGAACTAAGATTTTATTGTATTTTGGAATGTCTATTCATTGATTTATGTTTTGTTTTGAAAGGTTCTTAATGATGCCATTATGCTTTCTTTTGGCTTTTAAACAAATTTTTTTTCCTAGCTTTGTGCTTGCAAAGAGCAGGCAAAATTGACTAAAGAACTTGCAGCATTCAAATTGTGAGTGGAGTTGCACAACGCAGAAAGAAATTTCTCTGATTGACTACCTATGTTTCCCTTCTTTTCTTTCTTACTTACTGGGTTTATGGTCTGCAAGGTAGAGTATGAGATCGAGACCTTGATGAAGACAAGGTTTTAAAGCTTGCCACTTTGGGTAATGGATCCAACAGTAAAGATACAATAAACACCTTGAGAACCTTAATGATAGAGATGAGTTAGAATTTACTCAAGCTTTTTCCTAGATATGAAAAGTACAACCATAATGACCAATATTATGGCAGAGACCTGCATCTGGAATTACATCTGGCACAGACTAATAAAATTACATTAAGACTATTTCTGTTCATTAGGACTATTTCTGTTTCACCTGGTTTTTTTTTATTTGGAATGGTTCTGTTTCATGTGTTTTCCCTACCTAGTTGGTCATTTACTGTTTCTTTGGATTTGAATAATGGGTTTTAAGTGATTAAATTTGAATTAATGGATTGACATTCAGTTACATTTACTTTTTCTATCACTTTCTGTGCTTTCAAATGCAGTACTTATTATGTCTCTTTTTATGATTTCCTAGCTAGATGTTGTATCTCTTGATTTACAATTACTATTTTGTTGGATTTACATAGATTGCTGGCTTGTGCAGTGCCGAGATGTTGCCTGAGTTACATGTTGCAGGTATTACCAAATGAACCTAAAAGTTGTCAGGTTTAGGGAGCAAGAAGGAAGTAATGTGGATGAAGCAATGCAATGTGATAAAGCTATGTCATGGGAAAAAGAATCAACATGAAGCAAGGTGAATAAAGATGGAGGAAGATGAAGCATGATGCATCTATCAAAAGCATTATGAAGATGAGTCAAGACTACGCTATTGATCCAAACAAGTGATTGTATTGCATAATAGATGTACCAAGTGATTGTATTGAACCAAATAACATGGATTGTATAGTTGTACTTGTCAATACATTGTACATGGCTATTCCAAAGAAATAGAATTACATTTGATAATAGTAAAATGATACATTGTGTGTGACAATTTCAATCTAGTCCTTCCTTTGACTACTTACATCTTTATACAAGTATGGAAGCAAACAAAAAATGACAAAATAACTCAAAAAATAATGTGTTAATGATTCTTGCATAAACCTGAACACTAACAGTCAAGATCATCAAGTGATTGTGTGGGATTGCCCAGCTGCTCCTACATAATTGAACAACTACATCAATTAGCCAAATAGGCATCAAGTAATACATGTGAACATATTTTTTAGGAATTTCATGTACTGTCAACAATCTTGTGAAGCTAAATTGGCTCCTACGTGTTTGATAGTCATCATGGTATACTGGAAGAGCTGAACAAGACACTCTGACCTATACATTACTTGATGATTCCTTATCCTACACAAATGGCCTAATACTAGTAAGTACATATAAGGATACTACCAATGATTAAAGGCACTAAGCATTTACCTCATGCTGTGGGATTTGTGACTGAATGACAGACAGAGCCTTTCTTCTCTTACAACCTTAAAGTTCAACCTAACCTTTGTGTCGTCGTTGTCTTTTTGTTCCATCTCATTGTTTGAAACCTTTTGCTTCACCCACTCCATCACCTATAGGGATAGTGGCCTGATCACGTGTATTGTCTATGGTACATTCTCCTAATTGAACCTTTGTAACTCTCTTTAACAAGTCATCCACCTCCTTCTTAACCATGGAATATAGTTCCTGGCATGTAGCAATCTCCAATGCCAATCTAACCATCTTCGAGTAAAGTTGCTTGTATCGCCGTGTGTTATCCAATTTAGGGTCTCCTTCAACTTCATTCCCCTTTGAATCATATATAATACCATTACGTGCATTTTTCGTCCACCTCTTCAACATAAACTCGTCAGGCACTTGGTCTACATCCATCATAATAAATACTTTCAACGCATGGCTACACAGTATTCCGTATGACTCGAACTTCATACAGTTGCAAGAAATGATCTTCAGGATAGGATTAAATAAAACTTTGTATTCTCTATCTTGATTGGTCATGGACACTGTATACTCGAACACATGATGAATTTCATTTCTGTTCTAGATGAACGTTACAAATAACAAATCAAACTCTTTTTGGAATAAATCAAATATCGAAAATGCATAAACCTTCGTAGCTTGATGTAGAATTGCCAAGTATGGGTAATTCAACCTGGGCAACTTATGCCGAGCATCAAACTCACTTTTCAACTCGTTATACCGCTTCTGTGTAACCACTGGTTCATACACCTTAAAGAATTATATAAGGTTCAACATTGGTTTCATGCATGTTTTGAAGTTAGAGTTCAAGCTCTTGCTTAATTGAGTGCTTCTAAGTCCTAATGTGAATGCGTGTTTCATATAACACGTTGCCCATTTTTCTTGTATCACATAAACTGACTTTAACTAATTGTTCTCGTTAACATTATAATTTGTCAACATCTTATTCTAAGCTGAGTCAAACTGAGCCTCATCAATGTAGCTATGCATACACATTTTGAAATCAGATAATAAGTTGGATCCATCCTTCATCAAATGGCCTAGGTGTTTGATCTTGTTCTGCATCAGATGCCACGTATAAAATCCGTGGCGTGTATTAGGAATCACCTTACCTATAAGAACAAGAATCCAAAATGAACATTAAAATTAATCAGAATTATAGTATATATTCACTCATATTTTTTTTTAAATTTTAATCACCAAAAGCTTTTGCCATTGTAGCATCCTAGTCGGTGAATATAGTCAGCAACCTTTTCTAACTGTAAGCTTCCAAGGTTTCAAATAACCATCTGAATGACTCAGCGGTCTCATTGTATAACAATGCAATGCCAAACATGATTGTTTGCCTATATTGATTGAATTCAAAGAATAAGTTAAGCAGCCTATGCGTTTGATTTGTACAGTAAGTTGTGTCTAAGGAGACAACATCATTGAAATATCTGTAATCAATAATTATGTGTGCATTAGCCTAAAAAACATTTGTGATTTATTCATCTGCATCAACCTAATAGGTATGGAAAAAGGATGGGTTTTCCAACAACTCTCGTTGGAAATATTGCAAAAGACAACTAACATCCCCATAAACCATATGACGCTGCCTCCTTAATTGTAAATAATTTTTTGCATCTAACTAGGTGAACCTAAGATTGGTTCTACCTCCTGCATGTGTGCTCATCAACTGAAATGATGCTTTTTGTTGCAATCCACAGTCATTGGCCATTTGAAGCTTATGTCCTTGAACTTCAAATATCTTTCATTGTAAGGCCAACATGTGTGTTGTCTCTAGAAGTTGCAAAGGGTGATTGTGGAGCTCCACGAACTCATTGATTGTCAACTTTCCATTCACTGTCACAAGGTTGATTCGGGCATCACAATTAGTTCTGGTTTCAAGCCTGGGATTCACAACTACTTTATCTCTTTTGTCTAACTTCCAAACTCTTTCCTTACAACAAATGAACCTGCAAGAAGTCATTGATCTGTCTTTCTTATTCTTGTTAAGGTATTGCTTCCTCACCCTAAAACCCACCTTCCCACTGTAATTAACCCAGAACTGCCATTCTTCCTATGCATTGCCAAATTGCGTACCAAGCCTAGGCTTCGGGTCTATTGTTGTTAATAGTTGACATACAAGATTGAAAAACATGACAACATAAAAAATGGGGTCCATAATAGTAAGCCTAACTATTTAGTCAAATGCATACCAATCTTTAGATTTTGTTTTTAAAATTATGTCCCTACTTTTGGACAAATCAACAATATTAAGTCCTAAAATTTGGATTGATAAAACGCAACTAATACCAATAATATTTTTTTAAATAGGGTAAACTTTATAAATGATTAAGTAGTAATGTGCTATATTGAAGCAAACCAAGAATCTGCAAGCATCATTTTGTTAATTGTTACTTTACTTGTTGAAATCTACAACCAATATCAATATGCAAGCATCATTTTTATATTCATTGAACATGAATATGCAAAGCAAGAATCTACAACCAATAAGTTTCCCTGACACCATACATTTTTATATTTTCCTGATAGAATAATTTGATATCATTTTAAATTAGAAGAAATGGGCTAAATTACAAGAATTTGCAGAGCAAGCGTTCATTTAACATATTTTCCTGATAGATGCATTACATTGTAAAATGAAACCAGTAGCTTCAATTTCTTGATAGATCCATTATACTAACAACAAACTAGCGAACAAAGCAATAGCTGGAATCATGTTCATATGTTTATCTGTATATGTAATAATTGATGCATTATGAGCCCTCACAAAGCTAAACGACTATAAAATAAATCCACGCGTGATCATTCCCTCCCTTTGTTTTTTTTCTCTGCGTTTTCACCCTCATTTTCATCAACAAACCATGTTTTATTCCATTCATGTTTAAGATTGCTTCATCACTTTCAAATACCCAAGTTTATAGGTTAAAGGCCAAAATGTCACCTAGGCTGAAGCATTCCACACCAAAATCCCATTTTCAAAATATCACTATTTACTTACGGGTGGTTCCCGATGTTTGTTGCCATTAAACCATGTTAGATTACAGTGGTTGACCATATAAAATCCATCAAAACTTCTTCTTCTTCCTCGTCAATGGAATGTAGAATGGAGTCGAAAAAGGTAGTAAAATGGGTCTTTGCAATGCCACATGTGCGTTCATGTAGGAGGAGGAAGAAGACGATTGTTACATTGCAGTGGGTCACCGAATAACATCCTTTCACAACGTCGTCTTCTTCCTCATCAATGTGCTGGACAATAGAGCTGAGCTAGGTGAGCAAAATAGCCTTTGCAATCAATAGTACAACGTTGTCAAGAATGAAGAAGAAGATGATGGTGTGTCCCATTAACCACCCCAAAATGACACAGTTTTGACATACCCTGGTGCTAAAATTTTTACCCCGAAACGCACAGTTTTGAGTTAATAAAATAGTTTGTTTAATTATTAATCATACGCTGCATTTTTTTAACTACCGAAACAATGTCGTTTTGAAGCAACTGGTAAAAAAAAAAAAAAAAGAAGCTCTAAAATGCACCGTTTCACAAACCCAAAACGGTGCATTCTGGAGCGAAAGACATGTGGCGGCATGGAGGCCTTCATCCGCTCTTGTAAAACCACTTTACAGGAGTGGATCTCCTTCGATCATTATCTTCTCTCCCTCCCCCCTCCCCTGATTCACTCCCCTCACTCAAACCTCACCATGCAAGCCCTTTAACTTTGCTCCTATGTCTTTGTCTCTAATGCTTTATATTCCCTCCATTCAGAATCTAATGGATTACTTCCTTCTTTTTCGAGTTTTTTTCTCTCTTTCTGGCCACCTATGCTTCAGCCTTCATCTACATCAAATTTCTCCAAGCCATCATCCTTATCTCACATCACTGTCTTTCTGGCATGGAATCACAAAAACACCTTACGTGTGGTTTCACATGGACAAAAAACAATTATACTGGGCCAAATCTGTTAGACTCCTTGATTGACTTTGGTAAAGGGAATGGTGACTTTTGGCTTCCCTGCTAAGAACTCTACCTCAAAGCAGGTGAAAACCCTATTTTGCAAGTAATAAACTATTGAAAGACTTGTCTAGTATTAATCTTGGTCGACAATAATGTACTTCCCATTCACAGGCTTGATCGAGCTCTCCATCACACCTGGAACCCTTAAAGCCCTTTTATAATACTTGGATGTGATTGAAACATTTACCTCATAGAGTTTGAAAATTGGGAAGACCAACGCTTCATCATCAAGAATAGCCCTTAGTTGATCATGAACAAACTTTTGATCATTGAGACATGGTGGCCCAACATGATCCTGTGAGAGGTGACCGTGTATCAGGTTGTAGTTTAGGTGCAGTTTTAGGGCCTCCTACTTAAGTATCATAATGAAGAAGTGGTAAAGCTCTTCGGACACCTAGTGGCACCCTTCAAGACGTTAAAGGTGGATTCCTTTTCTCTAAGAACCTAAGATTCATTTAGGTTAAGTGTCTTGTGGATCATTCCCTTCCTTTACTCATGGCCATAAGGATAAAGCTAGACAATAAATGCAAGATTTGGGTACAATGTTGGTATGAGAGAATCTTCCATTGCTGCAAGTAGTGTGGAAAGATTAGTCTCATAGCTCGAGATTGTAACTGGGATGATGGAGAAACCTTTCAAGCACATGAAGCTCTTAGGTGTAATATCAAATAAAGGGTCGATGTGGACTTCATTCAAGACCTCTAATTTCCATTATGCATAATCATTCCATTGCTTTCTTATGTAAGAGATCCTTGCATAATTTTACCAAGATGAGATGGCATGAAGGCTTTAACGATAGTTACTACTACGGTATGGAAACGAGGTGGAAATTGATGATGAAAACACTCCACAACCCCAGTAGTTGAGCAATGTGATCAGTGCTAACAGTGACTCTCAAACCTTTGATTCATCTGATGAATTGGATCTGTCAGAGCCTCCCTTTCCCCTTAACCAGGAGATGGAAGTGGATTAACAACATCAAGAGACCAAAAAGAACACTGACCAATAAAACAAAGATCATAAACCTCATATCCCTGACTCAGTTCCTCCGGGCCAACCCTCAAACCAGATAAGACAGTAACATGCCAATTCTTGCACTGACAATACAATCCCTGAAAGCCAGCATTTCTTTGATGCATACAATGATTTCTTTTGGCATCTAAACACCCTAACCATTGACCCTTTACCTGAGCACCTGTGGACACCTGTAATCTTTGAGGAGTATAACACTATTAACTAGACCTTCCCCAAACCCCTTGGACCTCATCAACCCCTCGCCTTATATAGAGGCTACATCCATCCTTCTCACAGAAGCTGATCACTTTCTTAACTTACTTGCATGTCAACCTAACTCGTTTATTTTGCAGGTTCCAATACAACTCACCTGTCCTTTGATAACATGGAGCTTAAAAGTTACCTAGATGTAGAAGACTCCAGCAATGTCTTAAGGAAATGGTGGAATTCGCTCGGTGCTTCATTTGACAGTATAGAAGAAGAGTCCTCTAATAGTGTCACTGAAACCTATACAACTCTGTCAATTCAACTCTGGCACTGGAACCCTCCCCTTGAGATGTCTTGGCCAAAACCATACACGATTCCTCTGCCTTCAATGTATTGTTGTAATTTCTAGCTCTCAGTTGAAGTTTTAAGTGCCCTTCCCTCATCGTTCACTAAGTTGACAAACCAATTCTACAAGGCAAAGAAAGCTTAGCTTGTAGTTATTATATCCTTCTCACTTGCTAGTAACGTGGCCATTTAGCCCTCCATAGTTCACTGGACTGGCAGGAAAAAAGAACCTCTATCTTTGGTCTGGCTACTACTGAACTTGCTTATCCTGCTCCACCTTTTTAGTCCGTTCCACAAGCAACTCATAAATGGAAAGCTCAGGATCCTTCAATATGGTACTCTAAGAAAAGGAAAAAATTAGAACCCTTAGTTGCTTCAATATGGCTTAGGATCCTTCAATATGGTTCTCTAGGAAAATGACATTACAAAGGAACTAATCATCCACCCCTTCTCACCTCATGTATGGACTTAAGACCATGAGTTGCTTAAGTTGGAACTGTTATGAATTTAGGAAAACCACAATAATTAGAAAGGATTAAAAGCCTCAATTGTAACTATCATCCTAATTTTATCCTCTTATCTGAAACCTTTATCAATGTTTCCTCTATCACGAATAAACTTTCACATTTTGGTTATACTAATGTCACTGGTATTGACCTTGTAGGTAGAATGATGGCCTACTATTTGCTTGGAATGTCAAAATGAACTGTAACATCATTGATATATCCCCCAACTAGATTCAGATCTCCTCCCCCATCAATAACATCATAGTGTACATCACTTTCACGTATGGCCAACCTAAACCCCCACCTCATAAGCATCCTTTGGCCCTAGATCCATAACCTATCCCAACACATTGATAACCCTTAGATTATCATCGGCGACTTCAACCAGGTCCACTTAACTAATGGTAAGTTGAAAAACCCCTCCTCCATGCCAAAGGCCATTCCATTCTGCTCACTCATTGAGAATTGTCACTTCATTGACCTTACCCCGCATGGTTAGTGGTTCTCCTGGACTAACAATAGGTATGGTGAATACTGCACCTAGCAAGGCTCGATAAAGTCTTCTGTAATGATTCTTGGCTGTAATGCTTCCCCAACACAGTCCTCACCATTCTTTCACTTTTCGCCTCGGACCACTCCTCCATCCTTCTCAATCCATTCTCTATTTACCCTCACAAAACCCCATGGAAAAGTTTGAAAACTTCTAGTTAGCTTATAAGGACACATTGAACATTATCTCTCACTCTTAAGACTTTCTTATCAAAGGGTCCCCAACCTTCAAGCTTCATTCTAAACTCACCTGAGTGTTGAACGATATATGGCCTTGGAATAAATCACAATTTAGTTAACTCCTGACTAGAATTAAAAATATTGAGCAAGACCTCTAGGTAGTATAAGCTCACATCTCATGTCAAGACAGGCTTTCTAAAGAAAAGAGAATAAAAAACAAACTGGAATTCCTGTATGATTGCGAAAAAATGATGTGGGCCTAGAGAGCTAAACAATCGTGGATGGTCATGGGGAATTGTAACACTAAGTACTTCCACACTCTTGCCTTTCACAAAAGTCCACCCTCCATATCTCTAGGCTTAAGGATGAGACAAACTTATGGGTTGAAAACACTGACTCCATTACTTGAATGATCTTAAAGCATTTTATCCAATCTCTTCTGTCAATCTACCAATAGACTAGGAGTCAATGATATCCTGTCTAGGCTCCACAACTAGCCCATTCCATCCCTGAATAATAATCATATTGACCTCATGAATTCCTCTATAACTTAAGGAGAAGTGAAGACTACAGTCTTTGATCTGAACTCGAATAGTAGCCTAATCCCTGATGCCCTCAATGCTAAATTTTTCCAACGCTCATAGGGTTGCATTAAAGGAGACCTAATAAATGTGGTCCACCATCTCCTTAATAGAGGTCATATTCTCTACAACATCAATAAAACCCTCATTATTCTAATCCTAAAGTCTCAGGCCCCTTTGCAAAGTGTGAACAACTTTAGGCCCATCAGTCTCTGTAATGTGGTCTATAAAATATTCACCAAGCTAATATGTTATAGACTAAAAAAAATCTTGGGACACTATATTTAACCCTATTAGAGTGCATACCTGAATGGCAGGCTGATCACCAACAATGTTATCCTCGCAGCTGAACTTCTGGATAACATCATGATGTGCTTCAAGGAAGTTTAGATTGAACAATCCTAAAGTACAAATAAATGAAAAAGAAAAGATAAAACAACTAGCAATCTTGAATGATATGTTTGCATGCCAGACTCAAGAATACTAGGTTTGATTCACACACTTTAAAATAAAAGAGGGAGAGTAATAAAAATCAGGGATAATTTTGCTACTAAGTTTAGAAAATTTAGATGAGAAATTTGCATATAAGAGGCTAAGCCAAATTTTAGATCATTCAAAATTGCATTTCTCATTAATGAGTTTTGAATTTATAGCCAAGAATAACCTTCATGGTATAAGTCCAAGATTCATCTAATTCTTACCTAATTTGGAAAAACATGCATTGAAATACACCTAAAATAGACTTTCAATCCAATGTAGCTTACCTAACTTATCTAACTTATACTTTCAAGGAAATATAACTCACCTAACTTAGACTTTAACCAATAATCATAATACTTAACTTTCATCACATCCATGGTTGACTTTTCACAATGCATTAACACATGATCAAATTGCCCAACTTGAACTTGGCTCTATATAGAAGTTGGGCTTAGATCCTAAATGGTTTAATTCCACTTTGAGTTGCTGGACAACCTTGGCTTGAATCTTCTTGGCCAAAAAACGGGTAATCGACCTAAATGGAACTCCTTAGCCTAAGCCAGCCTCTTGTTCAACTTGAGGTTCAACATTCTCCCTGGGTTCAAAAGGAATTGTCTTCAAATTTGTGTCTTCATGATCATCCAAGTATGGCATCAAATCTCTCACATTAAATGTGGTAGAAATATTGCAATCTCTTAGTAAATTAACCTTGTAAGCATTGTCCTTTATTTTCTCTAGAATCTTGAATGGAAACCTCTTCTTCTGAAGATGAATCCAGACAAGATAACTTGGCATGAACTAAACCTACTTCCTTCCCTCGTTTGCTACTTTTTCATAAGCAGCATTCTTCTCTTCAATCTTTCGCTTCACATTTTCATGTAGAGCTTTGCCCTTCTGAGTCCTTAGTAACCTAAGCACAAAATCTATGCTTAAGTCAACCTATGGTTGATTAGGAACTTATAATGGCATATACAAACCATATGTAGCCTTCTTGCTCTTTGCCTTCTTACAACTTGCACATATCTCCACCACTCGATGTACATCTTTGATCATCTTTGGCCAATAAAAGTATTCCTTGAGTATATCTAATGTCTTCTTTTCACCAAAGTGTCCTGCCAAACCTCCTCCATGAGCTTTTCTTACCAATAATTCTTTGATGGAGCAATTGGGAATACAAAGTTTAGAACCTTTGAATAAGAATCCCTTATGCTTATAGAAACCATTACTAACACTCTTTTCACATGCCATGTATATATCTAAAAAATAAGATCTTCTGCATGTTGGCCCTTCATTAATTTGAATCCTATCAAGTTAGTATTCATTAATGAGATTAAAGCATGCCTTTGAGACAAGGCATCTACAACCACATTAGTTACTCTTTTTTTATATTTGATGACATAGGGAAAAACCTCTAGAAACTCCAACCATTTAGCATGTTTCTTGCTTAATTTGGTCTGGCCCTTCAAATATTTCAATGACTCATGCTCTGTGTGAATAACAAACTCCTTAGGTAACAAGTAGTATTCCCAATTCTATAAGGCTCTGACCAATGCATAGAACTCTTTGTCGTAAGTTGAATAATTCAGAGTTGCTCCATTCAACTTCTCACTGAAATAGGCACGACATACTTCTCCTGTATAAGAAACGCTCTAATTCCTACACCTGATGCGTCACACTCAATCTCAAAAGTTTAAGAGAAATCAGGGAGTGCGAGAATTGGTGCTGAACATAACTTCTCTTTAATGATTTCAAAACTTTATTGGGTAGCCTTACTCCACTTAAAGTCACCACCTCCTTTGATGTAATTAGTCAAAGGCACTAGAATAGTATTAAAATTTTTCATAGATCTTCTATAAAAGGATGCTAATTCATGGAAACTTCTCACCTAAAAAATGTTTGTAGGAATAGGCCACTCTTTGATAGCTCTAACTTTCTCTAGATTAACTCTATAGCAACTAATCACAAACCCAAAAAAAAAAAACCTCGATCTTAATAAAATTGGCACTTTTTGAGATTGCCAATTAGTTTTTCTTTTTGTAGTACTTCAAAGACCCTCCTTAGGTACTCTACATGTTCTTTATGACCTTTGCTATAGATTAAAATGTCATCAAAATAAACCACAACAAAATTTCTAGTAAAATTTTGTAGGACATGATTCATCAAATGCATGAAGGTGTTTGGGGCATTTGACAAACTAAATGGCATAACCATCCATTCATACAACCATTGTTTGTCTTGAAAGCTGTCATCCACTCATCCTCTTCTTTCATTCAAATATAATGAAACCCACTCTTGAGATCAATCTTAGAAAACATTGTATAGCCATGTAGCTCATCAAGCATGTCATCAAGCCTAGGGATAGGATAACGATACTTCATTGTGATTTTGTTTATGGCCCGACTGTCTACATACATTCTCATAGGTCCATCCTTCTTTGGCACTAACAAAGCTGGTACTGAATAAGGGCTTATTAACTCTCTCACAAAGCCTTTATTTAGTAACTCATTTACTTGACGTTTTAACTCCTTAGCCTCCTCTAGATTACATAAGTAGGTTGGTTTATTGGGTAAAGTAGCACCTGGATTAAGATCAATTTGATACTTAATCCCTCTAATTGGCGGTAATCCTTTCAACATCTCATCTAAAAACAAGTCAGCAAATTCTTTTACTAACTTCTCAATCAGCAAAGGTATAGACACTACCTTTGTTGGCATAGCATCCTTCACTATTAGCATCAATATTGGATTAGTTGAACGTAAAGCTCTCTTAACTTCTTCTTTAGTTCGAAACAAGTTCTTTTTTTTCTTTTCCTTCTTCGCTTGTTGATGTTTTAGAACTTGTTAAGGACTAATAAGTGTTAAGACAATCTTCTTCCCATCCTTGGTAACTGAATAGGTGTTTTTGAACCATCATGCATGACCCTACTATCATATTGCTAAGGTCTTGCCAGAACTAAATGATTGACATTCATTGGTATCATATCACATACTACTTCATCTTTGTATGACTTTCCAATAGAAAATAGTACCTGAACTTGCTTAGTGACTTGAATTTCTCCTTGCTCATTCAACTATTGCAACTTGTATAGACAAGGGTGTTTTGTGGTCTTCAAGTTTAATTTCTCCACTAATTTTATTAAAGCAACATCAGTATAGCTACCTTCATTAACCTTCCCCCCAACTGTACACCTAGTATGGAATATGTTCTCACGTTGATTATCTTTTACCTTAGCTTGTGAGTTAAAAATTCATTGATATGCATGATTGATAAATTTAAGGGTAGTTAGTTTGCATTTTTTAACTTCAGAATAGTTATAGCAATTTAACACCTTTTCCACTCGTTGCACCAATTCTAAGCATTCCTCTGGAGAGCTAGTACGTTTGAATGGTGAAATCTTCAATTTGATGTTATTTCCCAAGTCACGCTGTTGCTTCTTTTGTCTATATGCATTAACCTTATCTTCTATTTCTTCATCATAATCAGAATCAATGGAAGTTCAATGATTACATCGTTGTGGAGGTTATTAATCAGTCAATCTTGTGATTACTTGCTCAAGATGAATTAAATGCTTTCTCATTTTTTGTTGACTTTGTTGTATGCCTATAATCTAAGCTTATTCCAAAGAAAGCCCTCTTGGAACACTTGTAGGGTTGTTTTTTGCCATATCTCACTTTAACCACTCTTCTCACGTATTTATCTTTCTACCCACTCTCAACTAGAGCTTTGATACCAAAATGATGTGCTTTAAGGAAGTTCATATTGAACAACCCTAAAACATAAATAAATGAAAAAAGAAAAGATAGAACAACTAGCAACCTTAAATGATAAGTTTGCATGCCACACTTATGAATACTAGGTTTAATTTGCCATACTCTAGAATAAAAGAGGGAAAGTGATAAGAATTAGGGATAATTTCACTATTAAGTTTAGAAAACTTAGATGAAAAATTTGCATATAAGAGGTTAGACCAATTTTTTAAGCATTCAAGGTTGCATTTCTCATTGATGAGTTCTGAATTTATAGCCAAGAATAACCTTCTTGGTATAAGTTCAAGATTCCCTTAATTCTCATATAATTTGAAAAAACATGCATAGAAATACACCTAACACTGACTTTCAATCCAATTTAGCTTACCTAACTTAGCTAACTTAGACTTTTAAGGAAATATAGCTCACCTAACTTAGATTTTAACCAATAATCATAATACTTAACTTTCATCACATGCATAGTTAACTTTCCACAATGCATCTATTATAACATATAATTAAATTGTCCTACTTAAACTTAGGCTCTAAATAGAAGTTAGGCTTAAACCCTAAATGGTTTGATTCCAATTTGAGTTGTTGGACAAGCATGGCCTGAATCTTCTTGGCCATAGAATAGGTAATTGACCCAAATGAAACTCCTTGGTCTAAGCTAGTCTCATGTTCAACTTGATGCTAATCACATCAGTAAAAAGAAGAAAGGTAAAAAGGGTACTTGCACGATAAAACTAGACACTTTAAAGCCATTGACAACATATCCTAGTCCTTCTTGGAAGCTATCGTGTGTAAAATGAACTTCCTAGATAATTGGATTCATGTTATTATGTAAAGCGTCAGCATGACCTCTTTCCAAGTATCCATCAATGGAACCAGATCCCTTCACATCTATCTTGAAAGAGGTATTCGCTAAGGTGATCCTTTATCCTTTTTCTTGTACATTATTTGTGCAAATGTCCTATCCTGCATGATCACCCAGGAGGAGTCCTAGGAAAAACTAGAAATGAACCAAAATTAACAAGAATGCTGCCCCTATCACTCACCTAATATATACAGATGATACCATCCTACTCACGGAAGCCAGTCTGAGGAGTTACAATTTAATCAGGGACATACTATTTGAGTTCGACGCTCTCTCAGGGTTGACAATTAATCAAAACAAATCTATCATAATCTTCAGCCCTAACACCACGAGACTCTTTAAGAAATTCCTGGCTGGTTCCATAGGTGTTAAATACTTGAGCAAAAATGAAACTTATCTAGGTCATCAGATAGATGCGAGCTTAAGTGAAACACATATTTTCTATTCTTTGGTGGAAAAATTGACCTTAGATTACACTCTTGGAAATCTAATCTACTCTCCCAAGTAGGTAGACTCACTTTAATCAAATTTGTGCTCAATTCTAGTTTTGTGTACCAACTCTCCTGCATAAACCTCCCAAAAAAGTACTACTCTAAATTGACTCCAAGATGGCGTCCTCCTATTGGGGATTCAAGGACGGCAAGCCCATAATGCACTTAAAAAACTAGAATACCCTCTACAAGCTGACTAAGCAATGGGACCTGGCCTTCAAAAGCAGTCACAACTTTAATCAAACTATTTTCACAAAACAAATTTAGAGAGTGCTCTAAGCACCCTCAAGTTCCTTTATTACCAACACTCTGGCTCGAAAATATTACAATAGAGAGGATGAACATCTCATTAGGTGAAACAACTCTTTGATCTGGAGAGGTATTCAGAAGTCCTAACAACTAACTGAATCCAACACAAGTTAGAGAGTGCGCTCTGGTAATACTATTAACATTAATAACAACTTCTGGTGGCCAACCATAGGGGACATTGACACAGATAACATTCGAGTATCGAATCTCTTTAAACTGGATAGGTCTGACTGGGACAAAGAGAAAATACAGCTCTATCACTACCTAGATACTATCTAGAGGATCTTAGACTCCCCTTTTTTGATCTTAGATGCCCTTAACCAGTTTTTTTGGCATGACAATAGTTCAAGAACCTACACAATACGGGACAGGTACAACCTCCTAACTAGAATTGCAGAAGTTGAAGGCCCATTTAAAGCTTAGCAGGCAATGTGGAAGGTCAAATTAGCTTATAAAATTCTAAACTTCATTTGAAATTTGTTAAATAGAGCTTTTCCTATAGGAGATGTTCTAGCTAAACACCACCTCAACATTGAGGTGATATGTCACCTTTGCATTGAGAAAAAGGAGACGACATGTCATCTCTTCTTCTGCTGTCCCTTTGCTAAGCCTTCATGGCTCACCTCCCCCATGGGATTACGAACAACACTCATGGAAGATTAGAGCATTCAGAATTGGCTACAACATTTGTTCTTAAGATTTCATGGGCTTCCCCAAGGTGAACCCAATATAAATATCATCTTAGTCTCACTTTACTCCATCTGGGACTCCAAGAACAAAGCCATACATAACAATCATTCACCCAGCCCATAAAAGACTTAATAGACATAAGGTATTGCTTGCACTTTGCCACGTTGGCTTGGAAGCATGATCTAAGTGTGTAAAGAAGGGATGTTCCTCCTAGCACACAGCCAAGAACTTGTAGACTGCTTCTCTAGTATGGCTGGATAGTTATCGTTCACATCCAGATACAAGAGTCCTATGCACTGCTTGTCCTTCATCACGGTGTGTTTGTACAATGGCTAGGTGGCTAGAATATGGCCTTCTAGATACCTCGATACCACAAATAGAATGGTTGCCCTAGCAAAGTCCACTAGGAATATCTTTTTATGGGCCATAGGAAGCAGTCTCTCTCTCTGTAGCTAGGATACTGACTTTCTAATCCTTACTTGAAAAGATTCAGATTACAAAGCCTTTAACTCGATTCCTTTGAACCCCAGGTGCTCTATTTTGTATGACATCAAACACTTGTTTTGCAAGTTCAAATTTTACGCTTGTAGCCAAATATTTGTCACAGATTGAGATCACTAGCAAAGATACTTCAGGATTTGGGGGCTTGTTATCTCTTATTTACCCCTCTAATACCTACTTATCTTTGTATTAGATCAAAAATAAAATAAAATAAGAATATTTTACTATATATCACATAATACATAACTAGGAAAAGATTTGATGGAAAGAAATCATTGGGACTCTAAGGCAATAATTTCATTCATCTCGAATCTTCTATACTAATCCATCTACTCCTTTTGCAATAACAAACTTATTTAAATTGTGGTTATAAATTCACAACGGTTGTGGCTTAAAAGCTTCCATATTTTACAACATCAATAATATCAATTATCAAAGGGATATCATTAGTTGTATTATTTAATAATTCAGTCAATTTTTTAATCATTAAGAGTGTATTTGATGAAATGAAATTTTGAAAAAAAATTATATTAATTATCTTTAGTTGTACAATATGAAAAAAAAAAGTGTCATTTTTAGCTATACATACACTAGGCTGAACACAAGTTGAGTAAAAAATTGGGTTGAATTTGTGCAAAATTTTGGGCCCCATTTATTTTAAGCTGAGTGAGTAATTAAGTCAGGCAAAGCCATGTATTTATTTTTAACTCTTAAATGTGTAGAAAATTATTTTTTTAATCAAAATAATTTTTCTTTTAAAAATAAAAAATAGTTGAAATAAAAATTAATTAAAAATAAGATTTGGAGTTAAAAATAATTAAGATTAAAAAGAATTAAAATTTCAAACATTTATCATGAATAACATTTATTTTAAATAAAATTAAAATACATAATAAGAATAAGATTTTATTAGAAAATCTTGGTTTTGCGTGTGTGTGTGAAAAAGAGAGAGAGATTATAATAAAATATCATTTTTGCACTCAACACTCGTGTATCTGCGCAAGATTTGGTTTTCCCCTGGAGTGGGAATCCGCTGCTATAGATAGTTTTGTCCTTACATTTTTATTTGTTTGTGTGAAGCCATATTCAAAGTGTCTATCTCCAATAATGGACTTCAATTTGCAGAAAGCATTTTAAAAAGTCATAAATTAAATATTGAAATAATCTTTAAAATATATATATAAAAAATTGGGTCATTGTCTTGAGCAGTGGTTTTGTAAAAAACTTTATCATAAATTAAAATACCTATTTAGCCCAATAAGTCCAACACAAAAAAGTTTGAACAAAAATGTCCGATTAGAAAAGTTCAATTTATAAAATAAGCCGAGTTCATGTATTTTTTAAAACCAACTTAAGCTTGAATAACTTGAATAAATACTTTTTTTAATAAGTAAAAAATTATTATTTTAAAAAAACTTAGTATAACAAAACATTTTGATAAAAAAATAAAAACTAGTATATCTTATTTAAATGATTTATGCTAATACAATAATTTATTTGTACTTACAACTTCTTTATATATAATTATACATGTAATAAAAACAATTATTTATGTTATTTTTCTTAAGTTTTAAGTAACAAATTGATTTGATTACTCTTAAAAGTTTAAGTAAAATGAGTCGGGCTCAAGTTTTTTTTAAAACTTAGCCTGAGTCCAAAAAACTTGAATGAATACTTTTTTAATTAATAAAAACTTATTATATAAAGAAAGACTTAGTGTAACCTGACATTCTAATAAGTAAATAAAATTTAATACCTCTTATTAAAAGGATTTATGTCAATACAACAAATCATTTGTATTTACAACTTCTACATATATGATTTTATATGCAATAATAACAATTATATATGTTATTTATTTCAAATCTTAAGTAACAAATTGATTTGATCATTATTTAAAAAGCTCGATTAGCCTGACTCGAAAAATATAGATGAAAGTTCAAAATTTTTTGAATTCAAATTCAAGTTTGATTTTTAAAAGACTAGCTCAATAATCAGGTCTAGTCGCATACCATGTCTTCGCGTTGTTAATTTCTCATTTAAATTATATTAATTGTGTAACCTACCTAAACAAAAATCATATCAACTTGAAAGCAGACATAAATAAAACTAAACTAATTATACACACATAAGTATATTTTCATTAATTTCTTAAAATAAAAATCTTAAACAGAACATTATCTTAGTCTTGATATTTCTTAATTCAATCCTTTATAATTTTTTTTTTAAACATGTCCCTCATAAATAAGATATTTTTTAAAATTTAGTCCCTCATAAAATTGTTTCTTATTTTAGTGAATGAGACCTTGATAAATAGACATATCTTAATTTGATCCCTAATAAGTAAAATTCTTATCAATAATTTCCTATAAAAATGATAATTTAAAAAACATAAAATACATGATTGATAATAACTCTGTTTATAAGGGACTAAATAAAAAATATCCATATACAAGGGACTCAATTTAGAAGGAAATTCTGTGATGGACCAAACTAAAAAATATCTTATTTACTAATGACCAAAATAAAAATAAAATTTTATAAAAGATTAAATTGAAAAATATATGAAAACCAAAATAGAGTTTTACTCAAAAAAATCTTTCTAATTTTCAAATAATTAATAGTAACTTTTGGAAGACATAGCCAAAATGGACAATTCCATAAATAAGAATGGTATATTTTTTAACCACAAATTTATTATAAAATGCACGCTCATTTGGAATTGTGATTACTTTTGTTTTTTGTTTTAAAAAAAGGTGTGTTAGTGATAGTGTTTAAAATTAACAACTAAAAGGCCTAGGGCTAATGAACCAGTCGGGCCCAAAACTCACATAGCCGAAAATTGTCCAACCCGACGATTTGCTGATATCAGCCAATATTATCTTTTTAAAAAATCAATATCCACATTTCATATATTGTCTTCCTGAGTTTTCTGAGGAGAATAAGGGCCGTCTTATTCAACCGTGGTCAACGTGGCTCTCATCACTTTTTCAATTAACTCCACCCATACTTTAATATAATGTATATTTTGAAAATTACTGTTCTTTTCCAATCGGAATTCTCTGTTGGCTAATGTCAATTTTTTCCCGCACAAACTGGATCGACACGTGGGAAGCAATCCCAGTGCCACGTTTCCATTTCTCTTCTTCCGTATAATGTGATTCCCCGCACTGGAACACTTACCCGTTTAGTTGTACACGTGGCACCATTGAAGGGAAAACACTGTATCGTCACTCCAGATGACGCACATTCCTCTGCGGCCTTGTTCGTCGTAAGCCTTGTGGGCCCTCGCTCCTGACGTATAGCTTATAATTACCCAAAACCATTATTCTTCTCCTTTATCCTTCCATTTTCGCTGAGATTTCTTCGTTGATTGCAGTGATCATGGGAGGCGGAGGAGTTATGAGGACTGCGGCGAAGGTCGCCGGTATCGGCGTCGCCAAGGTGGGGTTCAGGGGTGCGCCGCTGGCTCCGTCGGTTGAGCAGTCGGTGGTGAAGGCGTCGCGGCCTGCGTCGACGGTCGTGTCGTCACAGGGAGTGAAAGCTGTTGCAGCTGAATTGGAGGCACCGGTGCACACGGCGGCATCCTGGGACATGGATGATTGGGAGTTCGCTGACGACAATGAACTGGTTATGGAAGCCGGAGAGCCGATGCCTAGGGTTGTGTTCGACGCTGTGCCTAGCTTTCAGGAGGCCAAGGCTGCGACCACGGAATTGAAAGATGCTATCGATCAGTACATAAACTTTTTCTCTATATTATCTTTGAGATTTTGGGGTTTCTTTCGGGGATAATAATTGAATTATAAAGTAAATGAAGTTGTCCACTTCAACTATAGTGTTTCAGAATTATGACATACTGGGTAAATTTCAATATTATTCTGATTCATTTTTGTTAACTTTCACGGGTATTGGTTCACGGACTCATCCCTCTGTTTTGTTTTGGTATCCTAATTTCCAGTCTTGGTTTTTCTGATTAGTGCATTTCTGTTGTTTCAATATAGTATATGAAACCATTTGTAAGCTTCATTTTCTTTCTTGTAGAGTTGGGTAAAATATTTAATTTGAGTACTCCTGCCTATTATGTTGTGTTTGGACTTTTGATCTCTTTCAGTATGCATTATGATTATAGTGAGTTAACGTTACGTGGGGTCTGAGAGTTTTTTAACGTCCTATCATGTGGACACATGAGCAACTTTTTGAAAACTTTGAATAAATTCATTGAAGGTGGCTTCAGAAGAACACGATGCATTGATACTACTCGGGACTGGAACCTAGCAGAAAGAGTCATTATTATACATTTCAATGCTAGTATAGTTGTTGCTTAACATACTGAATTCTTCTTAAGCCATTAATTTGCGAAAGGTTGCAATGGAAAGGTATTTGTCTTATCACAGCCAAATTCATCACTGATATACGTAGATAAAGATCAAATCCAAGTCTCTTGTGCCACAAAAAACAATTTTTGTTATAATGTATATGAGTTTGCTTGTATATATGTCTGCCATTGTTCAGTTCTAGCGTGATAGAACAAGCTATAGCTTAATTTTTTTTTCTTTTTCGCTCAGGCAGTTCTAGAAATAGGGAGTTTTTAAATCGGGTATATTTAATGTAAAAGACGAGGCCAATTTTGTTTATATCAATGATATGGTTCTTGGAGCATACTAGCTAGGTTATGAAGGGGCAAGTATTTTGTTGCCTGTGTTCAGACTCAAGATCGTGTTCCTCCTCTTAACCTATGAAGAGCGTTATTAATTATGATCTTTCTTCTTCTCTTTTCTTGAAAAAGAAATTTTAGCATAAGGATTGTAGGAATGCTTGGACTTGCAGGTATATAAATTCTGCTCTCGTTTGTTTTTAAAATGTTAGTTTTGAGGGTGCACAATAACCTTATGCAGGATACTTTAAAATTATGCCAAACGTGGGCGATGTATTATAGGAAGAATGTCTTCCCTCTCAGCTTCCCTTTATTTTATTCGTGTCTCTAGAGAAATTTTTAGTTTGAGTTAGTTTGGTTTAAATTAAAATTGTTGCTTTTTGTTGGAATTGGAAATTGATATTTCTTTATCTTGAGAAAGTCAATGAAGTCTGAGTAATTTGTTATAAATATTTAATTATATTTGTTTACTGTTTTAGCACTCTTTCTGTATCCTATAGTATAAATGTGATGACGAAAGTGAAAAAAGTTTTATATCAGCTGGAATTAGTGTTGTTAGAGTTTTAGTTGACATGTTTATGAAAGCTGACTTGAGCTTATTCAAGCAGATTGGGAAGTCAAGTGGTTCGAAATTTAAGCTGGGAAATACAATCTTTAAATTCATGATCATCTGATTGGATAATTCTGCTTCATTGTTGATAAATTCTGCCCCCATTTTGTCCCTACAATTGTGTTGAAGTCTTGTGTAATTTAAATTTCCTGTGTTGTGAGAATGGATGGTTTTGTGCTGTTTTTATTGGGCCGGCAAAGAAGGGGGGAGTGGAGGATGTGTGAGTATTGTAATGTTTACTTGATAGTGCTTACATTTCTTCATGTAAATCTTGTTTTGTCATGAAACTTCTCCCTAATCTAAAGATCATATTCTTATTTTCCAGACTATACCTGTCTTCTAGTTCTTCCAATAAATGTGAGGTTTCTTCTGATGGTGATCAAGTCTCTGTTCAGTCCCCTTATTCTGAGCCGGAGACCAAATCTTTTGTCGCTGAACTTACCCCGACTCCTTCAGTGCCAAAGCATGCCCTCCAGGCTTTTCAATATCTGAGTGCAAGTTCTGAGGCCCAGGTAAGTAGTAATTGTTTTATCTCAACGTGAAAATCAATGCATAGCTTAAATTCATCAGCAATCCAGTTCTATACAATTATCTTTAAGAGATTACTAGTTCCATGCTTGGGACTTGTGTTTGACTTAATCGAATTCACTGTTTTTGGTTTTAACCAGACTGTTGTGGCTTCTCTTGTTTCCGACCCCAATGTATGGAATGCAGTGATGCAAAACTCTGTGCTCAATGATTTCTTTCAATCACAGGGGAAAGGTGATTTTCAGTCATTGGGTCTGCTTGATTTTATGAATTCCATCACTCCTGATCTTGGATAATTGATTCTGATGTCAAATTTTGCTGCAGCTGTTGGTTTTGAACCTGAGAAGTCTTCCATAAAACTGGAAGAGTTGCCTGATTCCGGTGAGACTAGTTGCCCAAAAAATGGTTTCCTTCATGATATCAATGATGTGGTGCAGAATATTAAGCTTACTGTAGCTGAAATGGTAAGCAATGTCTCAAATTACCTTCAGAACTTATTTGGATTCTTAGCACCTGAGGAAAAGGGTTCTGATGACGACGAAAAACCAAGAACAATCTTCACGGATCATATTGCTTTGAAAGGAACTTTCATTGGACTGGCAGTGTTGGTTGCTATGGTGGTTCTGGTAAAGCGACCATAAACCCAACTGGGGGAGTATTGCTAATTCGCCGAGCTTTCTATTTTGAGACTTGATCTGGTTTACCTTTTGTCGAAATGTCTCTCTAAGCATGGAGTTGTGTGTAAGATGTATCAGAAACTGAAGATACTGCATATTGTGTGGGTTTTACTTGTTTATGATGGCATATGAAGTGGGTTTTACTTGTTTAATGCAACCCTAATCGTGTTTTGAGAAAATTGTTGCTTGCACCCTTTATCTAGAGATGGTGATCAAACTATGGGCCTGAATTCTATATAGTTTATTTAAAGGGTTTTTGTCTAACATTCGATAAACTCCTATAAAAAGCAAAATTAGAAGTTAGGTTCATGATCAAGTCGAATAATGATTCCTACTATTTCCATTTTATGGTTAAGGAAGGTCATAGTCTGTTAATTATAAAATTTGAAGCTGACATTTTGTTAAAATATTTGCTACAGTGTCAGTTATAAGCTATTTGCAAAGGTCCTGTAGATATTGTTGTAGATTTTGGCTGATCTTAAGTACCTTTTTTAAAATGAAATTTTAAAGGAGTATTATGAGAAAGAAGTTATTTTATTTTGTCAAAATTAATTGATAAGTGTTATTACTTATTATAATATTATTATATTCAAAAACAATTTTAAAAATATGTATTTAATTATGAAGGTAGGTAAAAGTTGCAATTGCTATTTTACATATAACTAATCCCTCGGATGAAAGATAAATTGGTTCTACGAACTCAATTAAAAATTAATTCTGCATGAAATGGGAATTATGGAGGATTAATTGAAGATAAATAATTTGTAAAGGATTATCATAAAACGTCAAAATAATTTTAATTTAAACGTCCATAAAATTTTAGATTAGACTTTTCTTTTCCAACCCAAACTGAACAAAAGAACTTAGTAACTCTTATCTTTCTAAGTAGGGTCAAACTGTCAGTGCCACCTGAACTACAACCGTTATCACACAAACATCCACACTTCCATTCACAAGTGGTGAAAGCTATGGCATCTTAAAACCATTAACAATATGTTCAATGCCAAGAACACCGACATATCAAGCAACCTAAATCCTACGTAAGCTTTCTAAACTATTATTTGTCATGCTTTATTACTATGAAAATTTTCTGACACAGTTGCCATCATTTGTGGTTTTAGACCATTGAATCAATATTTAATAGTTCAAAATCTACTAAAGAATATCCAATAGGGAGATCCCAACTCATGGTTGACATATGCCTAACTACGAAAATCCATACTATGGAATCACGTGTACGTAATTTGGAAAACTCTTTTCTTTATTTAAACCCTGCTTTTGTGTTGTTGTAGAAACATATCGGAATTAAACACACATAAAGTGAATGGTTTATAATAATGTTAATGTTGATAACCTCAAAGTTATCAAATTCAAAGCTTCTTGTACGGAACACTTATTTGCCTTCTAAATCAAAACTTCTATGCTGGGTCAGAAAAATGTTCTATGATACATGACAAAATTCTAGTTCTTATCTTGATATACATTTCACAAAATTTTAATTAGTATGGTTTTAGTGTTAGGAACTATAATATCATTTTCTTCTAATTTTATTTTATCAGATACTTAACAAATATGATAAAAAACTTTTTACTCTTATTAAATCAAAATATAATAAATTTACTAAAATTAGATTTTTAAACCATGTTAAATGAGACTGAGTTGGATATTTTATTACATTTTAAAGTAAATTTACCAAAATTTCAAACTTTAGTTACAGGTGATAAACATCTTTTAAGAAAAAAAAAATCTGAATATTAAAACGATACAATATTAAATTGGTACCAATGCCGTGGTTTAAAAATCAGAATGGGAAGTCTTGTTTGCTAGTTCATTTAAAAATATTTCTCACGAAGCGAGAGCCTGCCTCCACCTCTACATAAACCGTTCATGTCCTTGCCTTTACATGCCATCTCATATCTCAGTTTCTCTTTCAATACTCCATATATAGCAGAGCTATAGAGTATACCAAATTAATTACTAGCAGAATGCCTTCTAATGCCCAGAACAAGGGTATTCTAACTCTTACTCGTTCTTGCAATTTGGAGTTTTGAGGCGCTGTCCCGGAAGCTCCAGGAGGCAACTTTATCAGAAAGACATGAGCAGTGGATGGTTAAGTATTGTAAAGTATACGAGGATGCTGCTGAGAAGGAAAGACGCTTTCAGATATTCAAGCACAACTTGGAGTTTATTGAATCCTTCAATTCTGCTGGCAACAAACCCTACAAGCTGAGTGTTAATCAATTTGCTGACCAGACCAATGAAGAATTCAAGGCTGCTCGTAATGGCCTCAGGAGGTCCCAAGTGCTGAGGACTGCGACAGAAACATCGTTTAGGTACGAGAATGTCACTGCTCTTCCTGCTTCCGTGGACTGGAGGCAGAAAGGTGCTGTTACTCCCATTAAAGACCAAGGCCAATGTGGTAAGATGAGGAATCATAACTAATGGTGGTTTTGGGTAAAACTGTATTCATATCAAAATATGAGCAAGTCTAGACTTTATTCGTGGAGTCGAATCATTTAATGGTGGGTTTGGGTCTAGAATTAAGCCTAATATTCATCTTACGGTTGTGGGTCATTGCTTCAGTGTCATTTGTTGAGTCAATAATGTTCACGTTAACTTCTGTTTACACAAAACCAGGTAGTTGCTGGGCATTTTCAACTATTGCAGCAACAGAGGGGATCCACCAGTTAACCACAGGAAAACTAGTGTCCCTTTCTGAGCAAGAGTTAGTTGATTGTGATACTAAAGGTGTGGACCAAGGTTTGTGAGGGAGGTTATATGGAAGATGGCTTCGAATTCATCATTAAAAATGGAGGAATTACTTCTGAGGCAAACTGCCCTTACAAAGCAGTTGATAGCACTTGTAAAACCAACAAGGAAGCCACCCTTGCGGCTCAAATCAAGGGTTATGAGAAAGTTCCTACTAACAGTGAGCAAGCACTACAGAAAGCTGTGGCCAACCAACCAGTTTCTGTTTCCATCGATGCCGGAGAATCAGCTTTCCAGTTTTACTCGAGTGGAGTTTTTGCCGGAGAATGCAGTACTGAGTTAGACCACGGTGTAACTGCAGTGGGTTATGGTGCTACTGATGATGGCACAGAGTTTTGGATAGTGAAGAATTCATGGGGAACTGAATGGGGAGAGCAAGGGTATATAAGGATGAAGAGGAACATAGATGCCAAGGAAGGTTTATGTGGCATTGCAATGGATGCCTCTTATCCAACTGCTTAATAACATTATTATAAATGTAAAATTATGTATAATGGCAAAAAAAGTATAATTATGTCTTGACTTTGCTTTTCCTATATAGAATATGTAAACAAACATATATATGCTTCAACAGTTGAAGAATATGATCTCTTTAGTGCATCATCTCTATACACCATTCATTTTTGTGAAATTAAATTGGAGAACACAACAAATTCTTGGAGAAATATTGATATTAGGATCAATGGCAAAACGATGATTAAGCAGAAAATGAGCACGTAGCAAATAACAGTGGATGAACTTTATGCACTATACTGTAATGAGAAGATTGAAAAAGGGACTAATAAATGTGTTTTTTGAGGACTGTTATTGCCATTATTAAATTTAATTTTTGATATTTTTGGAGATCTTCATTCATATATGCTCATGAATAAAAATTTGGCTCTTGAAGAGGCAGCCTGAATCATCTTATTAAATCCAGTTTTCATTTGTCCTCTTAATCTGATTTGTCCTATTTCATATTATAATGTTCATGCATACTTTTTGTCACACCCCAAAACCTAGGGACGTGATCGGTGCAACAAGGAAAATCCCTAATCTTGCAAGCCTACATTGGAAAGAACATAAGTCGCATATAAAAACTTAATAAGGCAATATATAACTACTAACATCATGCTTAGATCTTGCAGGAATTCAGAAGAGTTTCCCCTGAAATTAGGAGTTCCCAAAATTTTAGCATGTACCTAGCAGCCTAACCAACCAATATAATAGAAAGTTACCTTTCAATTATAATAAGAAAAACAAAATTCACTAGAAGAGGGTGGGGATACATAACCTATGGTTATCAGAATATATAACTAGAGAAGTCAAAGCAAGTCTCAACTCAACTTTACAACTGAAATAGATACAACATAAAGCAATTGCCCTTGTGGAACAATGCAGGGCTCACCAATTGGAGTCAACAATCACTCCCCCATTTCCTCTGGCAAGTCAACTTTACTAACTGAGATAACAAAATTTTTCAGTAGATAACACCCCAAAACAATAAGTAATTAGTAAATATATAACTGGCAACCAAAGATGGGAAAATAACTTAATAAATCAAGATAAAATGTCAAATTACGTAAAAGTCTCCAAGGATAAAGCATATAAGCCTAATTTTTTATGCGAATCAATCTACTTAACGACTCTTCTTATTTGAAATAATTAGGCTTCTCTCTTCCAAAACTATAGGTAAGCCAACTAACTTGAAATGTACAAGTTTAATAGTAAAGTGTAAAAATGATCGGTTTATAAAATCTGTTCAAGTGAATGACTGCTATGGACTAACAACTAGATATTTGGCATAGGCAAACAATCTATGAGGGTAAATTACAATTAGCAAAGACACATAGTCCTCAAAGGTAAGTAACCAATAGGCATGCAACCATAACTTATAAAAAATCAACCATCCCTTCGTTCATGTGTGATGGCTGTCACATGGTGCCAGCACCTTCACTAAACCTATTAGTTGGGCATTCCTATGGTGCACCAAGTACTAACAAAATTGCTATTAGCTTCTAGTGTCTTAACTGGTCTTTCTAAAATCAATGAAAAAAAAAAATAAAACAAGCATGTATGGAATCGATTAGCTTTACAAATAATAATTTATTTGGTGATTATACATAACCATACTCATGAATTTCTTAATGGTCTTTACCAATCTATACACAATGTATTTATGTAAATCACCTTTGGTGAACCATCTAATAAGAATTCATGATACTGAATAATAATAATATTCATAAAACATATTCTAATAAAGAAAAGAGACATAAATCATGTAAAGGAGTTGGGAGTGCTATCTGCATACTTGAACACTATTAACTATCAGGCAACCTAATCTTCTTTAACATTGGGGGAATCACTCCACTAAGAGGTCCCTATGTATATTGGAAAAGATGAGAACTATTAAACAACCATAAGGATAGACTTAATTTAATTCCTCTTCTTATTCCCCACATTGCTGGTAATAATTTTATAACATAAATCTTATTGATATAATAACTTCATTAGTCCACAACTCCTAAATCAAGCTTTAATCTCCACCAACTTAACATCTTAACATTGAATTTAAGAGTTTTGCCTAACCTCTTCTATACACCATCTACATCAAGGTTTCATAAGAACACCCATAATTCGCAAGGAGTTAGAAGCTTATAAACATATCTAAGTAAGAACAAGTATTTGTACATACATTGAAGTATAAATTGAATTGTCCTAATTTAGTCATTGCTAAGCCTCAATCCAATTATTCTCTAAATTCAAATTCCACTCTTAAATTTCTAATTACTTAATTAGATAATTGTTCATTCCTAATAAGTTTTGCAATAAAATTTTCTTTCTTATTTATCCTTTCACAAGCATGAAAATTCAAGGAAAATTATCAATTTACCTTACCTCTCAAAACTATAACTTCCAATTACTCCAATCACTACTCCTTTGATGTTAATTGAAGCCTAAAGCCTTAAAATGTCTGAATTGGTCCCTTAAGAACCTTAATCACGCTAAAAATTGGGTAAATTCCAAATTAGCTTAGAATTCTTGATGTAAACATCAAATTGCAAGAGGGAAAGGGTTAGAAATCATATGGGAAGAAAAAGGCACATATCAATTTCAAAAATTACTCACTAACTTGAGCCCAATTCAATGGAATTCCAATTTTCCCTTTTATGTGAACCCTAACTGTGTAGTTGAAGAAATTTCAAATTTGAAGCTCAAGTCCCACTTGTTAGGCTTTCAAACCATAGGGGTACGGTTGAAAATTACCTTAAGAACAAAACCTCTAACCTGATTGGCACAAACCCCCACAGATTCAAACTAAAATTTGAAGAGGTGCAATTTCTGCCCTTTTTCAAACCCTAACGCAAACTTGGGAGAAAAGTCAATGATTCAGAGCAAATTTATTTGTGTTAATGCTAAAACAATCAAATGGAAACACCGTGATCAATTAAAAAATGAAAGCCCTTACCAATTTTTGAACATTTCCTCTCAAATCACGATTACGATGTTGTTATTTGAGCTTTACATGTCAACAAGCATTCCACGTCGTTTGTGATGAGATTTTTGACCAAATGATGCTAGATAAACAAAAGGAATGCCAAAAAAACTCAAACAATGATGAATCACCTGATGGGAGAAAACTCACAGGTGGATGCATAGTAAAACATGAAAGGGAGGGAAGAATATCATTATTGTGCGATGAAGTGTATATAGGGATAATATGGTCTTTTCCTCCTATTTAAGTGCCACATGTTAGCATCCATAAAAACCATGGGTGGAGGGAAAGCTGAGGTTTGAACTCAAGCATATTCAAATGCAAGGGAGAAATTTAACTACTAGTACTAGCCTCAATCTTTGTTTAAATCTCCAACTTAATTAATATTGTACTTTACTTAATCTTTGAAAATTTTTCCCATTGAAATTAATTTAGAATTAACTCTTTGCCCATGATCCTTCCAATATACTTCCTAATCCTAAGCATATAAGATTTTGTTCATAATTATAAATTAATTAAATTTAAATGCCTAACATTACTAGGCTACACTTTTGAAGACTCCTTGAGTCATGAATTACTCATAAACAAGGTTAATCATGTCTTCAATGCATATCAAACAATTAAATTAAACACATGATGACTATCATAGACATTTCATTTTAATATGTTGTTGTAATTGTATCGTGGACATGAATATCCTTGTCAACGTTGATGAAGTAAAACACTACCATTTTGGTTTTCCATTAATTTTAAATTTTAGTTTGATCCTTTACTAATATTTGGACTAAATATGCTAATTAAATTTCATATATTATAAAGGACTAAATTGAGACTAAATTCATAAATGAGAAACCAAATTAACTGGACTCATAAATAAAAAAATAAAAACATATAATGTTTTAATTGATGCATTTTAGTATTTCATAAAGCATTATCCATATTCTATTGGAATAATTTTAGTGGATTACCATTAATCATATTATTAGAACAATTTTGTGTAATAATTAATTAGGCAATCAATATTAATCTAAACTAAAAATGGGTTAGGGTCTTGTTAATAGTGGATAATCAGTGATGGGTTAGATTATCTATTGGCCCATTGGGTAGAGACCCCAACTCACAACCTAAACTCAATTAGTAATTATCCTATCAAATTGCTAAAGGATAAAGATTTTGGACTCAATTTAAGTTAGTCTTATTATGGGCTTACTTTATAAATTACTAAACTTATTTATTTTAAACAAAATAAAATTAAGGTGACTAAATGATTTATAAATAAGGCCTTCAATTACTTTAACGTAGCCTTAATTTTAGTTTTCCTAAATACATTTAAGCCTCTATCTCTGAAAATAAGCTAGGATTTTGTGGGTTGTTCTTCTCTTCCTTATCTTCAACCTTCTAAATTGGAAATTCACATCATGTTTGTAACCTCATCAGGTCAGATAATTAATTTTATAATATCTCCCTATTTTGTACATATGTATATATGTAAAATTTTAGCAATCGGTATCAAAGCCCAATAGAAATTTTGATAATAGTTTCCTATGGGATCTTTTCATAGAAATTGATTATCTATATGAATATATTCATGTTAATCTATCTTTTCATCTTAAGACATCTTGTTCCAAACACATGAAACCATTAGAACCCTTATAGTTTTCAAATTCAATACTCCATATCAGGAACGATTTCTTGACAATAGATTGAGGGGTTACATATGATGATGCATTTTGATGCTAATAGTGCCTAACTCATCAGTTTAAGCTTGTAAAATTCTTGGCTACCATTAAAGGTCCATGTTGTGCAAAACCTTTATCTTTTCAAACAAGATTACTCTTGTATAGTTTTGTGTTGGCCAAAATTAGTTTTGGGGATTTGTACATCATGAAATGACAAAGAGAATGATATCCAAATCACCCCCTAAAATTATGAAATCAAGCAGGTGGAGTAGTGGGTCATGATTGGGTCAAATAGACCTAGTTTCGACCTAGCAAGAGGTTGAAGATGATGACCAAGTGCATGAGGCGAAGCCCATGCATAGGCCTAGTGCATATGGTTCACACGGTGGTTCTTTAGTCTCAAACTTTTACAATTTGGCTCCACTCACTCTTTCTTATTCTTGGATGATTTTTCCAAAAAATTTTGAGACCTAGGTTTAGGAGTTCAAAATTTCTTGGACATTAAGGGCCTAAAAACAGTATGTAATTGATGAATTTTGACCTATAAAAATTTTGCATGATGAGTATATATAGTGAGGAGCAATATATTATGCTCACTCTCCCTAATAATATATGAATAAATTAAAATAAATTTATTAGCATTATTGGTGGATTTTATTCATATTTAGGAAAGTGTCTTAAGGAATAATTGTATGTGGAATCTGCTATAGATGGGTCACTCATAGCTAGTGGTTATGTGTTCACCTATTGTGAGCACAATCATGATGGTTTGGGTTTATAAACAACCTAAGTTGTGGTTGTTTTTCCATTCCTTTCTCTTTATTGATGCCTTGTAATAATTATTAGGGATAAGGTTGAATGTTAAAAGAAATCCATAAGAGATTATATATTGTATTAGCAATGGAATACCATATCAGTGTGACATTGTAAATATAATTTTGTAAACTGGGCCAAATAATTTTTGGAGAAATTATGCCTTTATAAAGGTATTGTACTAAATTAATTCTAGGACCAACTTTCATAAGGATTTTTTGAATTTTGTTAGGAAACTATTGTTATAATTATTTCAAACCTTTTGGACAATATACTCTTCTATTATGGGTTACATGAATTGTTACAGTTGAACAATTGGGCTAAATTAACTGTTAAATACCTAAGAGTATGGCTAAATGGGCAACCTAACTTAAAATAGACATGACTATTAGCACAAATAGAATTTGGGCTTATAATACCATTATGTAAAAACTCATTTGGAGCCTACTACCTAAATGAATTGCCAAATATGGTTAACTAAAATTTTGAGCACGAATTCCATCATTTTCACTGACTTTAGGACCTTTGAAATTTTGAAAACTTGGTTTTGGGCTTTATACAAAAGACTAAAGGAGATGGTTTGAAGTTAATATTACCTTTAAGAATGTCAATCATGAATCTTTAAAATAACACGATATCTAAAGCGTTGGCATTTGCTTGCTTTTAAACATGATTAAATAGTTTTACTTGCTGTGAAGATCACTTTGACAATTGACTCCTTTGCAATTGTGAGCTCGCCTTTTATGGGACCAATTGTAGCGGTGTTTATTAATTAATTTAATTGTGACATCCATCTTAAACGAATATTGTATAGTTATTGTTGGGTAAATTGCATTGGCTGTGGATGCACTTTATTGGTGTATCACTAACAATGTGATTTGATATTATTAAGGTTTAATTGAATTGATGTCTTAAAATTTCTTTTACCCTATTGGTATAGAGATGTGAGAGATATTTGGTTGTATGAACCTTTTGATGTATAATATTTTTTTCTTAGTTTATTAAAATATAGAACCGTTGGACGAGATTATGATAAATGATCATGTTAATATAGTTACATAAGCCAAGTTTTTTTAGAGGAAACTTTGTTTTATAATTTTGTGCAAACACATAATACATGTTTTCTAATTTTGTTACCTCAACTCTTGTTTACAGTAACTATTAATAGTGAAAACTCTTAGTAGGACAAATTTTACGGCTTAAAAAGTCCCTAAAACTTGTTTTGGCAATTGCACTTATGGCCCTGGCCTTGGATGGGATACACATATTACATTTAGCAATAATTAATGGGAACAACATGGAATATGAGACGACCACTAAGGAAAAGGTTTAGACAACTCATTATGGCTCGAGAAGGGCTATGTCCTCTTCCAAATTGGAAACACTTGATTTGAATGAGTGTTTAGTGTTCAAAGAGCACGTATTGAAGCTCGTGTACGTTATAGAGCTAAATTCATTAAGTCATATCTTAAGAGATAAACCCCACATTTAACACACTTTTGTATATCCCCTATTGTAGTTTAACTACTAAAGGCTTTACATTATACTAACTTTAAAAAATGGATAGTCGATGAATTAGTTGAGTTTGTTCCTTAAATGGATAATCTCAAACAAAATAGGTATACTCCCACAGTGAATTCTTGGATTTTAGATCTAGTTGTGGTTGAAAGTAAGTTTGTAAATAATTAAGAGGCCAAGTCATAATTAGTGATAAGAATAGTGGATAGCGAGTTAATGTAATATTTAAGTTGGTTACTCTGGGACCTTGTAAGGGCAAAAGATCATTTATAGTAATTAGATCATAGACTATCATTCTGGCTTTAGTTAATTTGAATTTAATGTTGTTAATTTTGTTGTTCTTAATTATTTTTGAATTTTGTTATTCCATTGCAGGATTTGATATTCAAAAGTGTTGTGGGGGTGATTATTTGAGTTATAATTTTGGAAAGAAAAGTAAATGAGACTAACTAAACAAAACATCTCATGCAACATTAATTTTTGGATTTTGTATAGACTACATTAAAATAGTTGTTCAAGCTAATGCTAAGTGCTGAGGGACAAGTAGGAGTCCAAGACTATTAAGTCAATCACTTATATGAAAGTTTGTAACTCTAAGTTCCTTATTATGTTTCTATTATACTTTACTATGGAATGCCAGATCTCCAAAAAAAGTTTTAGCTATTGCTATGATTTATTTGCAGAATATGTTTTGTTATGACTAACGCTTCATATTTGTTACCTTTTTTGTAAACTTCAGTCATAATATGTCACCATGTTTTAAAATTTTGGAATTTACATTCAGGTTTTTCAAATTGGTGATTATGAGTTAGTCTTGAAGATTCAATAAAGAGTTACAAGAGAAATCTAAAAAGGTTTTTAAGCTCAATATAATCTTGGTGATTGTAATAAGGTAAAAGGAATTGATTGTTTTTATATATTTCGCTAGTGTCCATTAAAAGACACTCTTGGAATGATTATAAACTTAATTAGACTTTTGATAAGAGATAAGCAAGCCTTAGTGTATGGTTTTATCATAAAGGGAGCACTTGATGTGTAAATTGAATGATCAATCTTGAGTTGAAACAAGTTTTGGGAAATATTATCTCAAGTTTGACAAGGTTATATGCAGCCGCAATTTTATTTTCGTGATATATGTTATATGACATGCCATTAGCTTGAAGTGACATTAACCTCCTTGTGATGTTAACCTCTTGGTGTTAACCCAACATGATAAATCTTAGTGAGACTTCTTATGTTCTTGGAATTCAATTCAATTATGATAGGTCTCATATCTTTCTAGTTTGTCTAAAAAAACTCCTATTGATTAAGTGCTAACAAAGAGAGGACTAAGATGGAAATAAATTTCTATTTGCTTTCACTGTTGGCAACTCAATGTATGCTCAAGTAGATACTTGTGCGATGTAGCCAATGCTATAATGTACTTTGAATATATTTAAGTGATCTTATTTTGGATTATTATAGCTACTAAGATAGTTATGTTTTTACCTATAAGGTATCTAAAATCACATATTATATTACAATGAATATGAATCACTTGTAATTATTAACAATTTAGATTCAGATTATGTGATTTGATTCATTAATTGAAATTTATTTTGCATATATATCTTATAATGTTTTGGGAGGAACCACTTTGTGGTAAAGTGTCAAATAGACATTTATAGCTACCTCAATTTGTGTAATCATCTTTATGATGTTTTGAAGGAGCTGTTCTATTGAGAAGTATCAATGAACACTTATTGCTGCCTCATCTTTTGCTTGCATCTTTAAGATGTTTTGGAGGAGTAGTTTTGTTGAGAAGTGACAAATGAACACTTACAATTGCTTCAACTTTTGCATGCTTTGTGATGTTTGGAGAAGTTATTCTATCGAGAAGTGTTAAGTGGACACTTACAACTACTATATATATATATATGAGTGGAGAATATATTGTTTGTCTTGCTATAGCAATTTGCAAGAAATATGGTTAAGGAAATGAATTTATATTATGAATATATTTTAAGCCTTGACCATTTTTTGTTGCGACAATAACTCAGTTATAGGATTCTTTCAAAATTTTAGGAATTTCATTTACATTAAAACTTTTGAGACCTAATTCCTATTTGTTGGAGAGAAGATTTGCGAATCTCATACTCATGTTGAACCTTTTGGATGATCTATTCACTAAGACTAACCCATTATAGTTTTTGGAAAATTCTAACTCTTGGGTTTATCAAAATTTTGATGTCTTAGTTTAGTGGGAGTCTGAGTTGTGTTCTTAAGGAACACTTCGGTATATTTTAGATTCAATGTTCTTGGTTGGGCCAAATAGTGAATATAATTTAGAATTGAAACTTTTCAGGCATTTATAACCTTATCAGATTCAATGTTCTTATTCATGGTTTCATTTCTAAATTTTTCCTTATCAATGACTCATGTGGCTTGCATTCATGGTGATCCTATGTTTATAGATTCATTGACCAAAGGAAACTTATAGAAGTATTTCAAAATCTTATAACTCGTATGGGTCTTATTGAATCCCTGATGAAGCTTTGGTATAATGGAAGTATGAGTTGAGTCCTTAAAAGACTTTTGTGGTGTAATATGATACCAAGATATCATTTTGTATTCCATTCTGTTTAGATATTGAAACTAAGTTTATAACAATATTAATATCACTTGTTTCTCTATCGGATCCAGTGATCTTGTATAGTTTCAATTTTGAACTCTATATGGTTTAGCTTATACACATTTATGTGTTTTGGTAAATATTAATTGCTTAACTTTGTTGATTGATTGTCCTTATAATAATAGATTAATAATATCCAAGTGGGAGATTGTTTAAATAATTTTAGTGAATTAGCAAGAATTGTATTATTAGAACAATTTTGTGTAATACTTAATTAGGCTATCAATATTAATTTAAACCAATAATGGATTGGGTCCTTGTTAATAGTGGATAATTAGTTATGGGTTAAATTATCTACTAGCTTATTGGGTACTCATAGCCTGAACTTAAATATTAATTATCTCATCAAATTACTAAAGGAAAGAGGTTTTGGATTCAATTTAAAGAGTCTTATTACGGGCTTACATTATAAATTACTAAACTTATTTATTTTAAATAAAATAAAATTAAGGTGACTGAATGATTTATAAATAGAGCTTTCATGTACTTTAATGTAACCCTAATTACAATTTTTCTAAGTACATTCAAATCTCTCTCTTTGAAAATAAGCTAAGGTTTTGTGAGTTGTCATTTTCTTCTTTATCTTCTACATTCTACATTGGAAATTTACATCATATTTGCAGCCTCATCAAATTAGGTTGTTAATTTTATAATATCTCCATATTTTATACATATGTGTATATGTAAAATTTTAGCATATTCATTGAGCTTAAAATGCTATATTTTGCATATCCTTCCATAAAATTCCCATGTAATGTACAAGCAATTAATGAACATGTTACGTATACAAAATCGAAGAGAAATCGTTTTAGACATGCCGTACAAAATTGCAAGAAGCTAGCCAGCTTTTCTAAGTTTATCTGATCTGACAGTTGAAACAAAGTCATAATACTTGCGAACATCCATAATTGTTTATTGTCTGTTTGTTATGAACCATACACCAACAAGTCACATATTTATGGCTTTTTTTTTTTTTTTTTTTCGTTTAAGACGTAGAAATAATAATATTCAAGAATGCAACATATTACAATTTTCCATACTACTGACGTCGAATTACTTAAAAGTTTAAACAATGCCAACCGTTTTGATTCTAATCAACAGAGATTTATTTAGCTGCTTCAACTTTTGCCTAAATGCCTATATATATAAAGCAATAACGTAGATATGCATCTTAGGATACCGCATATGAAATGTGTTTTGCTTGTGTAACGTAGTTTTTGTGATCCCAAATATCCCAAGATTATTAATTAAGAATGATATTTTGGGATGTGAAAAAAAAATTATTTTATTTTTTTGCACATTCCATGATATTCTCTTCTAAAAGTGGAGGTATGTTGGATTTATATTACTTGTTGATCCAACTATATGTTGGGCTAATTCAATTTGAACTAAGTAAAATTTTCACTCAAATTCATCAAATTATAACAGACTAGGTTGGAGTAACTATTAAAGAATTCATACTTAAAAGGTTTTTATTTCAAAATTCAACAAATTCTTATGGAAAGCAAACTTTGAAATCAAGATCATTATCCAAATCATGAGAGTAGCATTTAGTTTTAAAGAGGGTTTCAAGACTATGAAAACAGAAAATTGGATGAAGATAGATAATAAGCTTTGACGTTAAATTTAATTTAATTTATAAAACTGAGAATAGTGTTACATGAGCTATCACTCATTACTCTATCTTAATTTGAGAAACGTCTAGGTACTAATTGCATCCCCCTGTTTACCCATTAAACTTTATCAAATTTTTTATCGGACTTTCTTTCCCCACGAATAATTTAATAATCTGAACTTATTAAATGTTCATATAAGTAGTATCAGATTCCACTTGAACTCCAATAATTGTTCAAAGAAGCTCTCATATCACAAACGACCAAAGATGTGGCATCTGAAACAGCAAAAGCTAACATTATGTTCAACGCAGAGAAAGCTGGAATGTGAAGAACCTATACGTAGCTTAATTTCTAAACTATTATTTTTCATTTGACAATGTAAATTTTCTGACATATTTGCCATCTTTTTTGTCTTTAAAAAGTTAGACGGTTGGCATATGAATAACTACGAAACCCAAATTATAGGATCCCGTGTACGTAATTTGGAAAACCCATTTTCTTCTATAAACCCCTCTTTTGTTTGTTTTGTTATAGAATGAGTAAAATATTTATTCTAATTTTTTATTTATTATGAAATTATTATTTTTGTCTCTTGAAATATCTAAAATAACTCACATATACTTTTTAAGAAAATATTAAATTTAAGGTAAAATATTTGGTCATAATTTTGAGTGCACCAATACACACAATTATAATATAATGATATAATTATAATATATAATTTTTTTGGGTTGATATTATTATAATTATGTTTTTAAATTATAATTAAGTGTATTGATATACTCAAAATTGTAAGTGTACAAAAAATAACACCTAAATTTAATTACTCTATTCAAACTTTATTTAAATTTATATAAACATAAATTTTAAAATTAAAAGACTGAATTTAATATTTGAAAAATAGAATTTATTGTGATAATTTTTTAAAAAATAAGAGAATATTTTAAATATTACGATAAATTAAGGGTTAAAATAATAATTTTATAATAAAAAAAACTGAACATATTTTACACGAAACATAAATATATTCTAATAGAAGACACATATACGATAGTCTTAATTTTTGACAGCGATGCCATCGAAGCATCTTGTACGGAACAGTAATTTGCCTTCTGAATCAAAACTTATTTGCCGGGTCAGAAATGGTCTACGCTGCATGACAAAAATCTAATTCTTATCTTAATTGATATACGGTCCACATGATTTTAATAAGTGTAGTTTTAGTGTTTGGGAACATAATTTAATTTCCTTCTAATTTTATTTTATCAAATACCAAACTAATAAGAAAAAAGGTTTTTACTCTCATTAAATTAATTTCATAAGATTGATCGTGAGAGAATGTGATTTATGTAATTTTTTAAAGAATATATTTTATTCCATGTTAAAGTTAATCATTAAAGCAAAGTATGGTTTTAGTTTCAGATCATAAACATTTTTTCAGAAAATTAAATTCCACGATATTATAATTAAATCCTAACATGAAAACGATACAAAATTGATAATATACCATGGCTCAAAAATCAGAATGGCTTTGCAAGTTCACATTAAACTATTTTTCGCGAAGAGAGAGAGAGCCTGCCACCACCTCTATATAAACCTTTCAATCATTGCCTTTTTACATACCATCTTACCACAGTCTCTCTTTCAATACTCCGTAGCAAAGTCTCTCTTTCACTACTCCATAGCAAAGCTATACTGCATCAAATTAATTACCAAGCAGATATGGCTTCCTATGGCCAAAATAAGTGTATTCTGACTCTATTGCTCATTGTTATATGGAGTTGTGGGGCAATGTCCCGGAAGCTCCAAGAGACATCCTTATCAGAAAGACATGAACAGTGGATGGAAAAGTATGGTAAAGTGTACGAGGATGCTGCCGAGAAGGAAAGACGCTTTCAGATATTCAAGCATAACGTGGAGTTTATTGAATCCCTCAATTCTGCTGGTAACAAACCCTACAAGCTCAGCATTAATCAATTTGCTGACCAAACCAACGAAGAATTCAAGGCTCGTAATGGCGTCATCAGGAGGTTCCAAGGGCTGAGGACCGTGACAGAAACATCGTTTAAGTACGAGAATGTCACTGCTCTTCCTGCTTCTGTAGATTGGAGGCAGAAAGGAGCTGTTACTCCCATCAAGGACCAAGGCCAATGTGGTAAGATGAATAAGAGAACATGAATAAAGCTTTTTGTGAATTAGATGGATGCATAAATATGCTTTTAGTCATTATTTATTCTCATTTTTTTAGTATTATGTCGTGTGTAATTTTATAACTTTTTTACTATATAAAGTCGATTATTTCTAATAAATCAAGTATGATTAAAATATGAATATCTGGACAAATTAATATGTTTCAATTGACTATAACTTACATAGTTAAGTGTTTTTCTTCACTAATTGGAATAAAATTTTATTCATATCCGAAATAAAAATGAACAAGTCCAAACTTTATGATGGACTTAAATAATTAATGGTGGATTTAAGTATAGACTTAATTAAGTCTAATGTATTGTATCTTTCTTTTGTTGGGTGATTGCTTGTGATATGAATTAATGAGTCAATGTTTATGTTAACTTTTTTTGGTTTATACAAAACTAGGTAGTTGCTGGGCATTTTCAACAATTGCAGCAACAGAGGGAATCCATCAGCTAACCACAGGAAAACTATTGTCCCTCTCAGAGCAAGAGCTAGTTGATTGCGACACTAAAGGTGTGGACCAAGGTTGTGAGGGTGGTTATATGGAAGATGGCTTTGAATTTATCATTAAAAATGGAGGAATTACTAGTGAGGCAAACTACCCTTACAAAGCAGTTGATAGCACTTGTAAAACCAACAAGGAAGCCTCCCATGTGGCTCAAATCAAGGGTTTTGAGAAAGTTCCAACTAATAGTGAGCAAGCACTACAGAAAGCTGTGGCCAGTCAGCCAGTGTCTGTTTCCATTGATGCCGGAGATTATGCTTTCCAATTTTACTCTAGCGGAGTTTTCACAGGAGAATGTGGTATTGAGTTAGACCATGGCGTAACTGCGGTCGGTTATGGTGCTACTGATGATGGCACAGAATATTGGATAGTGAAGAACTCGTGGGGAACTGAATGGGGTGAGCAAGGGTACATCAAAATGAAGAGGAACATAGATGCCAAGGAAGGTTTATGTGGCATTGCAATGGATGCCTCTTATCCAACTGCTTAAAAACATTAATACTAATAATGTAAAAATATATAATGGGAAAAAAGTATAATTATGTCTTGAATTTGCTTGTCTTAGAATATGTAAACATATGTTTTCAACAATATTGAAGGATATGTGTGATCATTTTAGTGCATCTCTCTATACACCATTCACTGTTTTGTGGAATTAAGTTTGAAGCAAAACAAATTCTAGGTTAAATATTGATTTAAGGATCAATGGCAGAAAAAAGATCACGGAGAAAATGAGCATGTAGCAAAAAAAAAAAAAAAAAAAAAAAAACAGTGGATGAACTCCATGTCACAGCACAATCTATCAGAAGGTTGAAAAGTGGACTGAAATGTGTTCTTAGGACTGTTATTGCCTTATTTAATTTAAAATTTTAGGGACTGAAAACTTCATTCATATGTGCCAATTGGCTTTTGAAGAGGTCCAGTTTTCATTTGCCCTCTTAATCCGATCTGTCCTCTTTTTATATAAAAATATTCATGCATGCTTTTGAAGACTCCTTTAGTTACGAATTATTCATAGTCGGAACAAGGTTAACTTCAACACATATTAAACACTTAAATTGGACACAAGGTGACTATTATAGACACTTCATCATTTTAATATGTCATTGTATATATATCGTACACATGTATCTCTCTTAACATCCATAATTCTTTATTGTCTGTTTGTTATGAACCATAGACTTTAAGTCGTAGAAGTAATAATTAATATTCAATAAGAATGCAACAGATTACAAGTTTCCCATTTCAAATAATCCAGCCTTTCACATCTTCAAATACTAAAGCTGCTATATATACGTACTGACAGGGAACTTCTTAATAGTTTAAACAAGGAATCTGCAGAATATATAACCAACTATCAGTTTTCTCTGGGGATGGTTGCATGACAAGAGTTGCATTCTTATTATGGCGAACCAAAATCCAATGTTAAAGTGTACAATTAGCGCCCAGGCTTGGGATTTTTGGAGTCCAAGCGCTAGATTTCTTGTGCTTGGACACTAGAATCTTCATTTTTCATCCTTTCTTTGCTAATACTTTTCTAGATTCATTTCCTATAAATTTATCACATGGAATGCTTAAATTTATGCTTAATATTGGTCAAAATCCGTTTTTTAAGTTATAGATAAAATTTCTTTGCAATTACTAATATTTTATTTATAAATTAAGTGATTCTACTATCAGTATTATTCTAGATAACTTTCTTTTAGTGAGTTATCAATAATCATGTGAAAAATTGATTCACCTATTTAAGTATGCTTAGATTCTTTGAGTTATTTATTTAAATAATGATGTTGGGTTAGTGTGTTTAGTGTTATTCATAACTTTAGAAATTTCAATGCTCCTTCATATGTTGGCAATAGTCTTATTGATAAGAGCTCAGGGTGGGAATTTAAGCAAAATAAGAATGACAAAGATTGATGAGTATGCATGTGTTTATCTCTAGTTTGGGAATTGACTATGCCTGTTACAACAGTTAAAATTGTTAAGGGAATAATGGTAACCTTATAGAAAGAACATAAAGTAATAAAATTGGTTAAAAATGCCAAATCTCTTGTGATCAGTAGTTTATTGGAGGGTATTGCCATTAAAATTTTACTTGAATTAAGATGCTTTCTAACATAGAACATTAAAAGTCTATCTCTTGTTTTTAGGGTCATAGAAGTGACATTTTGTCCAACAGGTAAGGAAGTAAGTTATGTGTGCTTTAGTTGGATGAGTAAATAATGTTAATTACATGTATTTTTTAATTTACACAATTTTCTTATAAAAATAATTGTTATTGAATATTTTCGTGCCTTAGGACAAACTTCTTAGAATTTTTTTTTTAAAAAAAGTTCATCATTTCTGTATTCTCTGAGTATTTGTAAGCTTTAGATCTGATAAAAATCTTACTAAGCATTTGATTAAATTTTCCAAATGTTTGAATTGCTCTAATTTTGTATTTCCTAAATTACTCTAATTATATATCTCTGAACTATTTTGTTCGATATCTCTTAATCATCTTGATAATATATTTCTAAATTATTTTGATTATGCAAAATTTAAATTATTTTGATTTTGTATTTTTAAAATTCCTCTTATTTGAATTTTTGAGTCAAAATGATTTTGAACTTATGAAATTCTCTATTCTATAATTTGAAGTATTCTGGTTTTATATTTGGAAAATACTTTGATTCTTTAATTATAAAGTTATAAGATTTTGTATATACAATGTATTGGGATTATGAGATTTTAATACTTTTATTTGTCTCTATACAAACGTTTGGTTCTAAATTTCTGAAACTCCAACTTTTAATTATGGATTTATATATGTTAAAGAAACTTTTAGGAATGTATACAAAACAAGACCTTATAGCTAACAATAATAGACATTAGCTATAGTGCACTACGATTTGTATTCTGATATGATTGGGTATGTTGTCGACATTATGATATTATGTCTAAGGCCTAAATCCATTATTATAATTAATCCAAGCTTGAAGCTCATGACTAATATCTGATCTATTCTAATATGCTAGCCTTGAGCTATTTTTGTTGTTCTAAACTTCTAATGGTTCTATTAGATATTCCTAATTTGATTTGAATGCTTTTATGATGTAAATAAATTGATTTAATTTCGTTTAAGATTTGTTTATGATATTTGTAAACTAGTATTTCTTGTCATAGATATTTTAGGAGATCCAAATTTTAGGGGAGATCCTTTTAGAGTTTCTACATAGAAATGCAACTAACTTTTCTAGTTGGTATGATATTATTTTGTTTTAATTCTGTCTATTGATAATTATGTTTTATCTCATTCTTATATCAATCACGTCCTCATTCATGGGAGTCGTGACTTATAATACTATATGTGTAAGTTGAATAACACACATCCTTGATTGGAGACCAAATGTACCAAACAAAAATTGCCAAGAGGACAAACTATATTTTTCCTTTATCCTAATTCTAGGTATGGAATAATGGATACACATTATTATGTCCAATTTTGAAAATTTATGGAAACCCTGGCCCTAAATTTCTTAACTTATAAATATTATTTTTAATATCTAACACACGCATATATAAATTATTTTTAATTAATTAAAAGTGAACTTTTCTACTCAAGCCAAGCACTAGTTTGGAATACATCGAACAAATGAAGCTTAAGAAAAAAGAACAATTTGGAAAATATTTTATTCCTTATTTCGTCATAAAAGAATCTTATGAAAAGCATTTTTTGTTTGGAATACATGAAAGCAAATATGTGGTATAGATAGTGACACAGTAAGACCATGGCCAGTGGCTAATAATGTAATGCGAGCAACGAAAGTATATTTGGTATAATTAATGATTTTTTTAAACTCATGGTACAATTAATGATTTTTTTTAACTCAAGGTACAATTAATGGTTATGAAAATAGTTTAATTAATTATTAATGGTTGCAAATGCTATATTTATGAGAATGTCTATAATTTTTAAAGAATAACTTTGTAAAATTTCTATTCTTGACATATACCTAGTAGAACACATATAATTATGTAAATTAATTTTCATCAATGTCATTGTAACTGGTAAACTTACTTATACTGTTGAAGGTTTAAGGTTGTCAAACTCAATTTTATTATTGAGTTTATCAGTTTACAATTATATCTAAAAAAATTAAGTCAATTGAGGTATATATTCAGATTTGGTACAAATTTGGATAAACTCACAAATTGATTTATCAAGTTTATCGAGTTTATAATTTTATTTATTAAAAAAATACGTAAACACACGTGTAGTAAACAACATAAGGATTTAACTCCAAAACCACATACATTAAAAAGCTTCTTTTTCACTAAGCCCTTATAATATATTTTATTAACAATTTAGATATACGTAAAAATAATAAAATTACATTAAATATATACTTAAAATAAACATTATTCAGTTGATTATGAGGAATTATTATTTATATATGACTTTGTAAATTGTTTATATTAAATACTACTGATTATAAAATATGAATAACATTTATATAATTTAGTATAATTTGAATTGCATGAGAATAATTTTTTTATTGTATAGAGTATTATAATTATATAATTATATATTTTAATAACTATTTATTACTTGAGTTGAACTCAATAATTTATATTATGTGCCCACATTAATGAGTTTATTTAAATTTTGCGAGTTTGACAATTACATAGAGAAAAATGAGAAATATAAGTCAATCAAAATTATCTTATCTTCTTTTTTTTCTCATATTTTTCCCTTAATTTTTTTATATTTCTTTTTTTAAAAAATTTTGCAATACCGACCATAAAATAAATAAAATAGGATCAATACACAACTTAGTTTCATTTTATTTTTTTTTGAGTCCAAGTATGGGCTGGTGCTTGAACTAAACTCGGTTTATATCCATGCGAAGACTTTGGTTGGAATTGGTGTTTATGTTAGCCCAAGATGATATTAACAATAGTCATATGCTGATAGTAAAGAGGTCGAAATAAAAATAGAAATCGTTTCCTCACTTAGATTTTTTTAAACATATTATTTAAATATTTAAATCATTAAAATGATTTTTCTAAATAAAAATTTTATTTTCTAAATTAATAAACACGTAAGATATTTCTTATGTTAAAATTTTTTTTAACAACTAATGTTTCAATAAAACAAATAAAAATTGTGAAGTTTCATACAATGAATTATTATTGGTTCGTTTATTAAAACGCTTACATTCGTTTGGCTTCTTCCAAGGATTAGTACATATCGAGGTGGATTTTTTTAATGTAAATTATACATTTTCATATATTTTTATTATCATATTTTATACCAAAAAAATTATTTACAATTCAATATTATATGATCATAATTTTTAAATTTTTTTTATACTTTTCATATTTTTATTAAAAATTTAAACAAAAATTATAAAAATTTTGTCCGAGTTTACGACTCCAACCTAATAACCTGGTTAAGAGGTCAAGCCCATCGAAAGTTGTGTAAGGCCAGCCCAATCCCAATCCCTAAAAGAAATTAAGAGATATTTCTTGCTGTTTTTATGATAAGTTAATAATGAAAAGGAAATGAATTAAAATCTAACGTTCTTTCATCTTATCTCCGTTTTAATGTGATAGTTCTAATCGATGAAAGCCTCTTTGGACCAAACCCTCAGCTCCTCTCGTCATAACTCTTCATATTTCTTATATATGTATTAAAAATTCTTTAAAATGTATAAATTTTTTAAAATTAACAAGAAAAATAATAAAGTATTTAATTAATAAATTAATTAATTATCTCTTAAATCAAAAATTTTTTAAAGTTTAAAACTTTATTTAGATTAAATGAAAAATTAATAAATTAATTAATCATCTTTTAAATAAAAAATTGTTTGAAGTTTGAATTTTTTTTGTGTTAACAAAAAAAAAATGAATTAACTAATTAATTGCCTCTTAATTTTTAAATAAGGGGCTTTAAATATAATTTAATATGATTTAAAATTAAAACAAGTAAAAATAATATATAATTGAATAGTTTATTCAACAATTTAGATTATTCATTATTATACATTATTTAAAGTTAAAACCAAAGTCAAATGAGTTCTATCAATTTTCTAGAATCCAAAGTTCTTTGTAAAGAGTAGTAATATTAGTTGTTTCATACATTCAAAGAAAATCATTTATAATAGTGTCTTCTTAGTGAACTCAATTTTATCATTTTCTCTTACCAATCTTACATAACAAATATTATGCACTCAAATTTATTATATTTTTTTTATATATTAATACAATATTAAATTCAACTTATTTTAAATGTATTGCCAACATATGGACAAATAAACTAATTATGTTTGATACACATTGATTAAAAAAATACGTGCCAGGGTGATATTTGGTCCAGTATTATTTTTCCTTGCAAATAACGATAAAACGACCCTCGTAGTTATTATAAATATACTGTGTTTTATGAAAATGACATCGACTTTTTCCACATCATCTTGTTCAATGTGGAGGATGATAACTAACTAGAGATTTCCATGTCGTTTAAATTAATTTGTTTTGATCATTCTATTTTGTAATTATTGATGCTTAATTATTGAGAAAATATAAGGATATGTGACGTATTATTAATTAAATTCTTTTGACTTCTTTTATTGAATCGGTTTTAATAATTTCCTAGTTTCACCTGAATTAAACATGCAAGTTTTTGTCTAAATATATATTGATTATCAACATGAATGTATGAATTTTTTTCCAACAAAAAATTTGAAGTTAACAAGTTAGAATCTCTCTCTCTCTCACCTTTAATTGCACGTGTAACTCAGAATAATCTATCTTCAAGGTTTTATGCCTTGCAACAATATGTTAAACTACTAAGCGCATGTAACACAATTAACACATAAAGTGCCAGTATTACATATAGTATTTGCTTAATATCTTATTTACGTAGCTTTGATACCCATACTTTGGATTTCTTTATTAAATATATTATTCGTGTATGTGTGTGTATATATATACACATATAGCTCCGACATATTGCTATTTATTTTATATATGTGACTCTGATATTGTATGTTGAATTGGGAATTGTAAAGCCTATAACTCATATTTATACTAATAATATATGTTTACCAATTAATTCAAGGGAAGACACAGTCGCTTTCCTTAAATTTTTATATATAATTTTATTTTATAATTTTAATTCTCTCATAAATTTTAAAAAATTTTCATATTCCCAAAAATTCTTAATTTCAAAGGAGGTTAATTAATTCATTAATTGATTACTTTATAACTTTTATCAATGAAAAGTTTACGCAGTTTAAATTTTTTTTTGATACATGTATTATAAAGGTGAAGAGTCATTGAACAAAAAATAAAAAATTTGATCAATTGAGATATCTCATTAATTAATAGAATTCTCACGTTAAAGAAAATTTACTTTATTTATATATAATAAATTGGTTGTTGAAATATTTATTCGTACAAAGCATATGATTTTGGCTGCATTTACTATTTACTATTGTAGCCAGCTGAGAGAAGTGGAGGTTCACTTAATTTGGCTGAATAAAATGTTATCATCGTGGTTTAAACTTTTTGTTAATGACTAGTTTAATCAAATGAGTAGTTTTAAGAAAGGGACTTGATAATCTTAACATTTATAAAATTTAAATTCATTAATTTAAAATAAATTATGCTCCCTTTTTAAAATCATGTGTTAAACCATGTAAACAAACATACTTTAAAACTAAGAAATATATAAATTTTAAAAATAAAATTAAAAAATTTGAGTAATTTTTAACAATTAAATCATTAATATAATTATACCATAAAAAATATTTTTTTTATTGAATTATATATTATGAGATTTATACAATTTGATTTTTTTTGTGGCCCTTAGTTGTGCTTGTGGTATAGGACACGTTTAAACACATAATAGGATAAGCTTGCCACACCAAACTCAGTCGTCAATTTCTTCATTGAAATTTCAATATAAAAATATTTTTTTCATTCTTTTTAGATACATAAATTATTCCAATTCAAGTACAAATATAACCTTACTAACATAAACCGTTAAAAAACTTGTTTGACTCTTTTGGTTTTTAGAAACATATGTTTAAAAAAATAATTTAAAAAAAATTCTAAAAGCGTTAAGGTTGCGTTCGTTTTTAAGAATTGACTTTAAAATATAGAATTATAATTATAATTATAATTTTATTAAAATTGAAATTAATTCAAAATTTTAAAAGTTTTGTTTAAACCTTTAAAGAATTAAAACATAAAATTTCAATTCACATTTAATTCTAATTTTATTATTTAGACAAAAGATAAATAATGTGCATTATGTGTTCGGTATATATGTGTATGTGTGCATGTGTGCATACACATGTATATATGTGTGTAAGAAACAAATTCATGATATATGTATTTGTGTTTGTGTATGTGAATACTTATACATAGGCATGCACATATGTGTTACATATTCAATATACAAGTATGATGTGTATTCATGCGCGTGTGTTTTAATCAGGTTAGACTAGGTATCTAGTTCACTTAAAACCCAAATTTTTATTATTTTTAAATATTTATTTTATTTTATTTACTATAAATTTTGTTTATGAAATATCATTAAAAAAATAGTTTTTAAAATTTTAATTATTTTTCATTTCAAATCATAATTTGTTCATTCTTTTTTATTTTAAATCTTTATTTTTCTACTTTTCTTCAAAAAGTTATTATTCTTATAAAATGTTTTTATTATAAAGGAAAGAGGTGACTTGACTCAATTAATTACTAACCACTTAGGATGTGTTTCAAATCTTTTTTAAACTCAATCCACAACCCTACTTAAATATCTCTTTTATAAATTTATAATTTTTTCATTAATAAAAAAATTTTAAGAAATAAAAGAAAACATCTAAATTGGTTCTTGTTTTTTTATTCTTAAAAACACTTTTCTGTTTTTCAATTTTTTAGAACAGTTGATGAAAATAAATTACCAAAAAAAGCTTTTAATCCTTTTATTTTTAACAGCTAAAAACTATTTTTGAGAACAACAATCAACAAGCGAATTTCTGAAGTTTCATATTCTTTTGATTTTTATGCAAGGTATGTTTCTTTATTGATTAATCTGGGCGACAATTGATTTGATACAGCCAATATAATTTTGCAAATGAAAATTGAGACGATGAATTAAGACGGTGCCAATAACAATAAAGTATGTATATTTCCTTTCATGTACTTTTTGAGTTTCTAGTTCGTTTTTGGTTCTCCATATATATTTCCTTTTAGAAAAAACTTATTTAACAATAACTTTTTTTTTTAATCACAATTCTATCCTCATACTTTATCCCATTTGTCCTTTATTTTCAATGCATTAATCACATAACCCAGCTTTCGGCAATAGCAGCACCCAAAGTGGATATAAAATAATCTTGATTTAATAATAAAATAAATAAAGTATAAAAATTAAGTTATGAATACTATACATGAAAAGAATTGAAATACAAAACAAAAATTAAAAAAACTTTTAGGTGAATTTTCAAATTTAAAATTTAAGTAATTTTGACATTTATCAAATTAACAATAAATTGGTGAATTAATACATTTCATTTAAAACTTGTCCATAGTACCTGTCTTTGGCACGGAAAATCCCACTGTCTCTCAAGTGAAATGTGGTCGTGACGGGACGCGGCATCTTCACACTTGCAGATATAACTTTCAGACTACAAGATTCTTTAGCAGTTACTCTTCTTTAGGAGTTACTCTATACAACAATGCTACAAGATTCTAGTTTTTGTTTCATTCTCTCCTTTCTTTTTCCTCTACTATCTTTCTAGATATTTTTCTAATAGGGAGGGACATGTGAAGAAGAACAAAAAAAACAAAGGCATTAATTAACAAACGTATTAGAAAAAATTAAAAAAGAGGAGGAAGATGAAGTGAGAGAAGTGAATGAGTGATCTTCAATATATGATAGCTATAATATTTTTGAGATATTTTTAACTTTCAATGTTAATTATGAAACAAATAGAGCCTTAACAAATAATTCAATAGTAGATTTTCTATTATTTGTTTTATTAGGAGAAAAATGTTTCATTAATTTTATTCTAGAATTCATGAAAACAAATATATGTCATAGACAAAGCATAGTCATGGCAATGCCGGTGAAGTGAACAAGGAAAATCTATTCCTAGAAGTTCAGAGTATACGTGGACTTTAAAGTATAGTATGCTTGTTTAAAATGTTGGAATACTATATTTAATTACAGTTTAGAGACATTTAATTTAAAAGGCATTTACTCATAATTGCTTGTCTAGAGTCACAGTGTAAGAGTAGAAACATGTAATGCACACTACATATATTAAATGTATATTTCATAGCATTTATTCATCACAATATCGTGGAAGTGCATCAAAACACAGTTCTTAACATTTATTCACATTTTTTGGTATAAGTAAAGTTAGAAAAGAAAACTCAAAAGAATAAAAAAAAAAAAAAGGAAATGGACTCGATCTATATTTTAGCTCAATTTTATCATTTTTTTCTAGAAAAATTTACAAAATCTCGATCTGATCTTATAGGATGACAAGTAATGCATTTCTCTTTGCTTAAATCACTCGTTTAAATCTTAATCATTTTACACTTGGATCGCCCTAGCTAGGGTCATAAAACTAGAAAAAAAAACATGTTGACTTATGCCGATAAATTATTGTTCAAGAAAATAAAATGAAACGAGAAAGGTTGAGGAAACATTAATTTAATATACATGATGTTGTGATAACATAAGATATACCAAAAGCAAACGTAAAAACTCACATAGCAAAACATAAACAAACTTTAAGCCCTAAAATAAACAAACACCAAAAGCACTCAAATGAACAAACAAACAAAGCTAATAAAGAAAACCATATATAATATGTTGAGAAAATATTTGTCCATACATACACAAGCATGAGCTAGAGAACTAGTGAGTGTGTTTCAATCTTCAACTTCATCCTAGTCGTAGGTCCAAATCAACTTGATCTTCAACAGCCACTATATCAATACTTGTTTTCATATCTAATTGTTCATATGCACCAGTATTGTTATTGTTGTTGCTACTACTAGCTTTTCCTCCATCAACTAAGAATAGCGTAAGGGTTGTCGGTGCACCCATGTCATCTTCCGTATCGTAACAGAGGCAAAGGTAGAGGCAAGCATGTGATCATTGAAAGTGACAAAGGTCATGGCAGAAGATGATTATATGTTGTTCATCCTGAAGCTGTAATGGCATGTGATTGGCATGTGCCTAAAGAAGCTGGTGGCAGCTCTGAACTTGTTGACATATCTTGCTCCACACAAAGTGCCTCGTCATCTATAGCCCATGTTTATCACTAATTATCCCATGAAATTATTAACTAAGGGTTAAAAGAGAGTTCTTTAGGTCTATTTAATTATTTAATTATTATTAAGAGAGTCAGAGAACTGAGGTTAATTTTGGAATAAATAAATTAAATTAGTTATCATTAAATCATCATGTAACTGTTGATTTATTGTGTGTTAACCCTAGTATCATCTATCTCTCTTAGATCTCTCTCTGACATACTCTCTTTAGACTACCCTTTTCTCTTTATCACATTGGGTATTACAAGTTGCTGATTTTCTACTGTACTTTTATCTTGTTGATTAACCATGGCTTCAATTAGGTCCTTTCCATGTGTGTTTTTCCGTGATCTCCCAATTGAACATAGATTTTAATTTATGATTTGATCAACCCTACCTAAATCTCTCTTTTACAAAATTACAATTTTACCATTAATGAAAACAATTTTGAAAAATAAGATAAAACATCAAAAAACTATTCTTGTTTTTTAGTCTTAAAATCACTTTTCAATTTTTTTAGTTTTTTAGAATAATTGATTAAAAACACATGACTAAATAATTTTTTTTATTCTTCTGCTTTTCTAAACTAAAGGTTGTTTCAAAAAACAATGATCAAACTAACCCTAAAACTAATAGTGTGATTAGGAGAAAAGAAAAACTTGCATGAAAAAGTGAGGCAAAAGGGACTTATGAAGAAAAACAAAAAACAAAGGCATTAACAAATGTATTAGAAAAATTAAAAGGAGGAGGGAGTCTTGTCACACCTGAAATGTGACCATAGACATCAAGAAGGAATAATTATAATTTCCACTTAGAAAATGAAAACCAAAATTTAAGAGTTACCACCAAAATTTTTAAAGGAAAACCTTGTAAAACTAATTAAATTAATAAGGTGGTCTGCAAACCAAAAATTAAGTTTGGGAATTAGTTGTGTATGGGAAAGGTGTTAGGCATCCCATAGCACTCGTTCTTAAGAACAATTACCCAAAGTTGATTATGAACAAATTATATGGCCTTAATTAAAATTTTAATTACTCTTATCAATCACAGGCAAAAAGGCAAATAATGAAGAAATTAAAAAAAATGAAATATAGGAAGAAAAATAAAATATTTACAAAGGAAAACTTAACCTAGAATTAGAGCTTAAGACTTACATACCCTACGATAGGGATCAAAGTCCACGTAGTTTGGCTAGATATATGTATCTGTTAGTTGGTGATTGTTTTGAATTTTTTATAGAAAGAGTAGGAGTGTTGAGATTAAACAAATTTTTTTGGTAAGAAAAAACATGATTCAAATTCAGTTTGTGTATTTTAATTTATGAAAATCGGATTAATCTCACTCTCTTACTCTCCCCATTTTCTCTCTTTTTAATTTTTTTTTAAATTTTGACTTTTGTTTTGACATTTAAATGAAATGACATTGGGAGAAGATATTTAGGATTTTTGGAGTTAGAATTTTATTTTCAAATTGGAGTGAAGTTATTATGGGAAAAAAAATTATTTTTGGGATTTTTAAATTTATATATTATTTTTGAAATTAGGAATTTATTTTATAATAAAATTCAAAAGGGAATTAAACAAATTAAGAGAAATTGCCTTTTTTGAGATTTTTGGTTTTTTAGACTATTGATTTGTGTTCCAAAATTGAGAATTTGTATTTTAACCTTGAAAGAGGGATGAAGCCCAAAACTAATGTTTTTAGTTTTTCTTGGATTTTTGAAATCTATGGTTTTTTTTGAAAGAAGAGTTCTTTGTTTTAATTTTCTAAAAGAAATGCAATTATTAAAAGGAAATATTCTAGGCTTTTTAGACTTATATTTTTTAGATTATTCAAAATTAGGGATTTGGTTTTAAACGTATTACGGTCTTTTTATGAAATCATATATTAACTTTCAAAACCTAATAAGACTAAACTTTCACGCGGTTTCTATTAGTTAATTCTTAAATGTCTAAGGAGACTAAAGGTCACACACGACAACCTTTTATAAAACCTTTTTGGTAGTGTAGGGATTACTTCCATTTTGATACTTGAAAGAATAAAAGTACAATAAAATAAAATAAAAGAGAAAAGAAAAAAATAGAAGAAAGACAAAAAATGAAATCATATCTTAAAATATTTCTTGTGGCAAAGAAATTATTCCCTAATCTCTAATTACTCTTTCAATCCTTGCCTTGGGGGTTTTCCTTAACTTATGACTTAGATCCATAAGAAGCAAAAGATTAAACCATTAACCTTCTATTTAAGAATGACACCTGACCGAAACAAGAACTCAAGAATAAAAAGAGAGGAAGAAGAAAACCAAGGAAACATACAAACAAATAATTTAAGAAAAAATGAATAAACCTGATACATAAGAGAATAAAGAATAAGATAAAAGTCAAAAACCTTGCCTAGCTCATACAAATAAATGCATGCAACAACTTAATCCTATTTATTTGCCATTTTATACTTCATTAGGTAGTTCTTCCACACATCCTAAAGCTTAACAAATAGCCACAATGTTTTCATTAGAGGAGATCAGCACCTATGAAACAACATGGTTTCATCACCCACATCCCTCAGTCTCACAATAACTTATTCACTGATGAAAGATGCTAGTTAACAAAATAATCTGACTCGATTAAGGTAAAGCAAGCTTACCTAAAACTGATGCTTTGCTTTTTGAGTTTGGACCTCTTTCTTTGGGTGTTAGCTTCCTTCAGCTCCTCTCTGCATTTTCTATCATGTCTTCGCCACTTGCTGAGCATGCTATTTAGCCATCGAGAAGGAAGAGAGAGTGTGGAATAACCACCTTTGTCAAGGACTACTATTACAGAGGAAACTGAGAAGCTTCCAGCGTATATATTGCTCTATTAATCCCTTCCTTCAGAGCCCCCTACTGATATGTTTCCATTTTCTTTTTCGGTAGAGAAACCAAAGATGAAGAAGCTATTTTCTCCTCCTCCTTCTCCTTTTTCTTTCTCTTATAACTCTCTCCTTCAGTGTTTTTCCTTCCCCAGGCTCTTTGTCTTTTTCCTTTGACTTTCTCTATTTCACTACTTCTGAAATAGAGGTCCTTCATCACTTCCAAACTCCTTCATGGGCTAACTCACTATGTTTTTCTGTGCCCTCTCTCATTGTTCTTGTTTGTAACACACATGCTCACTTTCTGCTTGGTTTCTGCCTTGTTTTCTTCTCGTTGCTATGCTTTCCTCTTGGTCTTTTTTTGAGCTGCTGCCCTTAGATGCACGAGGATAACTCTTCTCCCATTTCTAGTTTCCTCTCGATCTTTCTCACTTAATGATGTGAAAGTGGCATGCTTAGACCATTTTGAGTACTTTTAAAAGGCTTTTCACAAATCACAAGGTTGCCATCTTCTATGACAAAGGTATAGCAAAGTCATGAGCAAATGCTCATGTTGTTGGTGCATATGGCTGCGTATAAAGTAACTCTATGGTTCCACCATTTTCTATGGTCAGTACATTTAGAACATCTACAACTCAGCCATCACTAAACCATGAAGGTCGATCCTTGAGGATTTTTAAGAACCCATCCTCTTTCTTTCTCTCTCTCTCTCTCTCTCTCTCTCTCTCTCTCTCTCTCTCTATTTTTCTCTTGTTCTCAGTCTTTCATTCTTCTCGGGCTCTCCGTGCTATCTTTACTCCCTCCAATTTTGTTCCGCTTTCTTCTTCTTTTCCAAGCATCCACACTCTCCTCATCATTCTTCCTTTTAAAATTAATCTAGAAACTTAACATAAAAAAATCATGAATTTTCAACATGTGATAGCTATGGAAAATTTTTCAATAAGTAGTTGGGATCATAGTCAAATAAGTTAGGTGATTAGTTCTTGAAATATGTAGAGTTAGATGAAGAATATATAAAATATGTATTGTTAGGTGAAAAATAGTTGAAATATGTAATGGTAGGTGAGTGTAATTAGTGTGAAAGTTTGAAAAGGAAACCATGTAACTATCCACCAAAATGCCTTTATATATGGACGGATGTGGAGCTCACTTTGCAATTCAAGGAAAAGCATTTTCATTCTAGTTTCTCTCTTCTCTCCTTTCTATATCTCTTGCCTATTATTCAAGTTCCACCAATAATTTATTCATTATAAAAATCATCAGTGGTATCAGAGCCTTGATCCTAAATCTTTAGACATTTCCAGCCACCTTAACACCATATTTTTACATTTCATATGTTATTCCTTATGGCCTCCACTTCTACCTCTAACATAACTACCTTTAACTATGCGCAAGCTTCAATCCCTATATTTAAAGGAGAAGCTTATGATTTTTGGAGTACAAAAAACATGACATTATTTATCTCACAAGACTTGTGGGATATGGTGGTAAAAGGATTTTGGGAATTAACCTAAGAAGAGCAATCAACATGAACATTTTTGAAGTAAAAAGAGTATAAACAAAATATGCAAAAGGATGCAAGAGCCTTACTTTTAATCCAGCAGGGGGTAAGCAACATGATCTTTCTTAAAATCTTGAATGCTAGGATAGCAAATGAGGCATAAGAGATTTTAAAGAGCCAATGCAAAGACTCAAATAAAGTAATCACTATCAAACTTCAATCTATGTGGAAAGATTTTTATACTTTACTCATGAAGGAAGGTGAAAATATTTAAGCATTCTTCTCTCGTTTCTCCAATATCATTAATCATATTAGAAGTTATGGAGACATGATAAAAGATTAGAAAATTATTCAAAAATTATTGAGAAGTCTTCTTGCTAAATTTGATCATGTGGTGGCTGCGATTGAAGAAGCCAAGGATTTGTTAAAGCTTACTCTAGTGGAGCTAATGGGATCTCTACAAGCATATGAGAAGAGAATGCAAAGATATAAGTAACTAATAAAGTAAGCTTTTCAATCCAAAATAAATTTTTCAAAAAATGAAGGAGATAAAAAGAATGATCACGGTCAACATTCTCAAAATAGAGGATCATATAATTACCATTTCTTAAAGGTTTCTTACAGCCTCATACTCTTACACTTTCAACCTTTCTGATAATTCCCCCTTCCTCTCGATTTTGGTCTTCCCTCTCGTTTAGCTTTCTTCTTGGTCTCTCCTTTTCTTTGAGAGCTCCCACTTGGCCTTGCTTTTTTGCCTTGTTCTCCCTATTTTTTAAATGTGAAAATTAGGGTTTTGAGCCTGCATCCTCCTCCTCCTTTATGAGCTTACCCTTTCCTAGTTACTCTTCCTTTCTCATAGCTCCTTCTCGGCCTCTCTTTTCTGCCTTTTTCTCTCCTTCTCGGCTTCTTCCCATTTAAACCATTGCCCCCTTCCTTCTCTTCTCATTGTCCTTTTTTTTTTGGTTTTAGTTCTCAACTCCTCTCACTTTCTCTCTTGCTCATAGTTTCTCCATCTTCTATATCAAACTCTCAGTTTCTCCCTTTTCTTCCTTCATAGTCTCTCTCACTTAAGCTTTCTCAACGTTTTTTCCTATTGCTTTGTGCTCAGAGCGAGGAGGCCCAACACCAAGGTGCATGCAGTGAGTTTTTCCTTTTCTTTCTCCCTCGGTCTTAGCTTTTATCCTTGCCTTCTTGAGCCTTTCACATATCCCTTCCCATCCTTTTCTTGAGCTTCCTTGTCAAGAGAACCAAACACGGTCAATGTTGCAAGCTCTCAACGTGACAATCTAGACTTTCCTCCATTGTGTTTTCATTTTTAGTCAAGGGGAAAGAAAATGACTTTGTTTTCTTACTCATATGGTGTTCCTTCCTCCCAACGCAAGGTGTAAGGTCTCATATAGCCAACATGGATCATGTGAGGGACTTTGCATGCTAGTAGCATGGCAGAGGTTCTTTTTGAGTAAATTCTTTTTGTTTTGTTTTGTTTTTAACTTTTATTTTGTGACTCACCCATTTTCCTTTTTTTTTTTTTTTAATGTTATGTCTTTGATATTTTTTATTTTTGATTTTTTTTATCTTTTATTTTGATTTTGTTTTTTTTTTTTTTCATATTTTTGATTTTTTATTTTGTTTTCTTCATATTTTTTGATTTTGTATTTTTTATCTTATTTTTTATGTTTTATTTATTTTTTCATATTTTTTATTTTTACTTTATGACTCACCCATTTTATATTTGCTAAATTAAAAATTTAATTGATTGATTAATTAATTAATGTTTATTTTTAATTTATTTTGGGATAGGGTGTTCACAATTTTCCCTCTTTACTTATCTCTTAGGTGCAATTTATCAGTCTTGCCTAAGAGTAAGTAAAGAAGTGAACACATATCCCGAGTGCCAGTATAATCAGACTTTAAGGGTGTCTACCTTTACTTGGCTTTGAAAAGTGCTTGTCTTTATAAAGCTTTTGAAAGGTGTCAACTGGAACTGGGCTTTGGGGTGCATGCCATTATAGGGCTTTATGGTGCTAGCTGGAACTGGGCTTTTAAAATGTACCAACTAGAACTAGGCTTTAAGGGTGTTTGTCATTACAAGGATTTGAAAGGTGATTGTCTTTATAAGGCTCTTGAAAGGTGCCAACCGGAATTAGGCTTTGGGGTGCCTACCATTACAGGGCTTTATAGTGCCAGCTGGAACTAGGATTTAAAAGGTGCTTGTCTTTATAGGGCTCATGAAAGGTGCCAGCTGGGACTGGGCTTTAGGGTGCCTGCTATATAAGGCTTTATGGTGCTAGCCAGAACTAGGCTTTAGGGAGCTTGTCGTTATGGGGCTTTATGGTGCCAGCCAGAATTGGGCTTTAATAAGTGTCTATCTTTATAAGGATTTGAGGTGTCAGCCAGTATTGGGCTTTAGGTATGCCTGTCATTACAGGGCTTTAAGGTGCTAGTCAGAACTAGGCTTTGGGGGTGTCTGCCATTACAAGGCTTGAGGGTGCCAGCTAGTACTGGGCTTGTACAGGACTTTATTGGTAGGTAAGAGGTGACTAGGCTTGTGCAGGACTTTGAAATGATGCTTAGACTGATGCAAGCAGAAAAGCAAATAGTGCATTAGCAATTGGAGATGTGATTCCTTAAGACAAGTAAAATGAGATGTATGTGAGATGTTTGACTCTCACGGTCTATCTAGATTTGTAAAAGTGACAAAAAAAGTTTTTGCATGGAGGTTATAGTCTTTATTAAGATTGGAATGCTGACCCTTTGGGCCCCAATTTCAAGGAAAGATGAAGGAGGAGTAGCTACCACCTTTAAAAGGGATGAATCCCTTAGAAAGGTCAAAACTAGAAGAACATGTTTGCTTACATTTATTTTTTCATGAAAGAAACAAATTAACGTGAACTAAAAAAAGAAGGATGTCTTCCTCCATCCCTTTTTTTGACACTTTGTGAAATACACTTTGCTATTGCCAAAAAAAAAAAGTGCAAACACATAATGCATAAGTCTACTATAAGCTTAAAAGATATAAGATTTTCTTGTTCATTTGTTTGACAGAAAATTCCTTACCTTAACTCTACAACTTGCCCCAATTAAGCAACTTTAGGTATTGAAAGCTTCTTTGCCTTCCCCAGTCCATAAGTTTAATTTATGGGAGCTCATATGTCTACCCTAATCAACAAGTTTAAGAGTGAGCTCATTATGAATCAACCCAAGATTCATAGAAGTTTCAATCAGGATGTCCAAACACGATTACCTTACTTTTGACCCTTGAATCAATTTATTTCCTTGTCTCAATTGTTTTAGATATGACTTTTGGACTTGAACTTAAAGGCATTTCCCATCAATTCTTCCATTATTAATGCTTGAAAGGTAACAATTGAAATTTGCTCTTATTTTACTTACCAACCTCAATGCAGTCATACATTGATGAGTTCAAAGTTGGGATCAATTAAAGGAGATGGCTTGCCCCAGTTTGAAAAAACTTGGGGAGTGATAATGCTCACTAACATGCTTGTTAGTTCATAAAGTAGTTCCAACAGAAAGTAGATGTTGGACTAAAAGATACCTTAACTCCAGACTTAAGGTGTTATAGTGTAGCCGAGTTGCAAATGTGAGTATTGGAATGGATTGGTTTAAAGTATCATAGGGAATAATAAGGCAAACAAGCAGGCTGGAAGATTTTTAGCAAAACCATGGAATGGATTGCAATAATGGGAAGATGCCTTAGTTCAATAGCTATTTATTAATAGAGGTAAACTCGTACGATTTTACGTTACGAGTCTTGCTAAACTCGCAAGTTTGACAACAATGGCTGTAAGTGTAAATAATCACTGCATGTGTAAAAAAATAGCTTAAAATAGGTCATGAGCAGTCAAAAATAGCCTACAAAATGAATTAGAACATCTACTACAATGACAAGTGATCCAAATTTAGTAGGACTATGGCCAATTGCTAATGATGTAAGGCAAGCAATGAAAGTATATTACAATCAATGGTTATGAAAATAGTAGAATTAATTATGAATGGTTGTAAATGTTATATTTATGTAGATGGCTATAATTTAAAAAAAATAAAATTTTAAATATTTTTATTTTTATGATATATACCATATACCTTTCAATAAATATATATAATATAAATATAGATTAATTTTTTTTGATGTCATCGTAGGTTTACTTATATATTGTTAAAGGCTTGTAAATATAAAAGAAATGAGAAATATAAGTGAAGCAAAATTTTCTTACCTTTTTTTCTCTAAATATTCTCTTACTTTTCTTATATTTCTTATGTTTTCTTTTTTCTTATTTTGTAGCAATAAACAATTTGTATGTGTTTGAGTGAAAAAAAAAAAAAAGACAGATCAATACACAACTTGCTTTTAATTTTTAATTTTTCTAAGCCCAAGTTTGGGCTGGTGCTTTTACTAACTCAAATTTGGTCTATGGCATAGATTGTGTTTGCATTTGATGGAGTGAGAGAAGTGAATGCAGTCTTCAATAACGTTCTTCAATATCCTCGTGTACATCACCTCGTCCAGGCAAAAATGCATCATTTTTTGTATATACCACCATTTCACCTTTTTGTAACCTTCCTTTAAATTCCTCTCCATTTCTCAATCTCTGCCTTTTTCTCTAGGTGATCATAATCTAGGTTCTAGCCTTTGGAAAATTTTGTGTGTATATTAACTAATTATTATGAAAAAACTAGGATAATCAACTAATTAATTTGATATCCATGTATATGTACGTACGTGTGTGAAATGTTTAGCTGCTAACTACAAATAGATAATTGAGTGAAGATATGATATCTCCCCACCTCTATATACTGTGTTGGTTAATTTTCATTTTCAAAACTTACTCTTTATCCAGAAGTTACTTGATTGACTCTATTACAAAACACAAGCATCGCCCACTGTATTTAACTTACCTTGTTTATATAGCGATGAGTCTTGACTCCCTACAGTAGAGATCTAATGGATAGGATGAGATACGCTTTTATATAATAATTGTACATGTTCAAGAAGTTATGTAGACTTTAGGTCCATTAGTTGCGGGGATCCATGTCTATTAAAGATATGGTGTATGAGATAATACAAATAACACTAAAAGATTCCAGAGCAACTTACAGTAAACCTAAGAAGTAAATTCATTATAGCAAACACCACTTTATTCTTATATATAAAGAGTGAAAAAATAGCAATAAACAACAGATTTTAACCACATTATTTAAATGACTAGTTTTTCAGTTCATTTTGCATTTAATTAATTTATCTATGCAAGAATATCTTAAGGTAAATTACATAATTTACCCTCGTGTTATTCATTTTGAAATTAGTATGTCCTCGTGGTTTATATAATTAAGCATTTTTTTTCATTTATTAATTAACTACACTACATAGTTGACATCCAAATTTTGATGAAAAAATCATGTGAATTTAAAACAAGTTAATAAAATTGTTTCTTGTTTTAAGTATTTTTTTACTTTTATTTTGATTGTCTTCACAATATTTGAAAGCTATAATATTGCTAAGATATTTTTAACTTCCAATGTTGATTATGGAACAATCAAAGCCTTAACAAGTAATTCAACAGTAGAATTTTCTACCTTTTGTTTTATTAGAAGAAAAATGTTTCATTAATTTTTTTTGGAATCCATGAAAACAAATATATGTCATAGATGAAGAATAGTTGTGGCAATCTTAGTGATGTGACCAATAAAAACCTATTAATTCCTAGAAGTTTACAATGTGGACTTCAATGTGTAGTTTTTCAAAATGTTGAAACACTGTATTTAATTACAATTTTAGAGAAATTTGCTTGTAATTTAGAAGGCATTTGCTTCTAATTACTTGTTAAAAAAACATGTAATGTGCACTACTTATATATTTTTGAGTGCATATTTCATAGCATTTCTTCATCATAATTTCACAAATGCATTTTTAATATATAGATTCACAATTTTTTATCATAGTAAAATTAGAAAATAATTAGAGAAAAAAGAAAGTGAGTTGAAAGGAAACAAGTGACACAATCGATATATTCTAACTTATTTTTATCATTTTCTCTTTATCCCTATAATTTTAACAAAAAATTTACAAAAATACAATTAACTTGACCGTAAAAGAGATATGTAATGCATTTCTCTATGCTTAAATCATGCGCTTAAATCTCAAACATTTTCTCTATGCTTAAATCATGCGCTTGAATCTCAAACATTTTCTTTATGCTTAAATCATGCATCTCATTTATCAGGTATTCCTGAATTATTAAGTTTTTCCATGTTTCAGTCATTCTGAGGTGTTATTCATTAGAATTATTTGCCAAATATATGAGAGAACTGGGGCAACTTTTAATTGATTGGAATTTGGGCAGCTTTTAGTTTCATTCCATTAGCATATTTTGATTGGTTCTTTTGTTTCCCTTTGCCAAAGAAATTATGAGTTCATATCTTTACTTGTTCATTAGGCAAGTATTTTCAAAAATTGCATTTTCTCTATACTCACCTAATGAAAAGTAAAAATGGGCAATTGTGAATACTAAAATTTATCTAGTCTATCTCATATCTCAATAATTAAAGGAAACCCAAAATAGCTAATTAAAGGATGGAGTAAAAATTAAAAAAAAAATATTAGCAAAAGATAAAAAAAAATAATAAAAGAAACAATAATGTTAAAAATAAAATAAAAAATTAGAAAATCAAAATAAAAACAGTGAAATAAATAAATAATAAGTGAAAATGATAAGTAAATAAACAGAGTTGAAATACAAAATGACATAGAGAAAGAGAAGTTGAAAATGGCAAAAATAAAATAAAATAATATAAAAACAAAATGGGCATGTTTGAAAATAGGGTAAAAAATAAAGTTAAAGGTGAACCCAAATATAGAAGGTAAGACCTCGCCCACTTGAGTTGGAACTTGAAGATCCAAGAGGACCTTCTTGAACCCAAGACACTCCCAACCCATGATCAATGATCCATGACCCTTCTTAACCCCTTATACCGTTAATTTTTATTTTCTATTTTCCTTGTTTACACGTGTCATTACATGAGGGCTTTCATTTTCATTTTATTTGCATTTCTCTTACATTTGGTTCATTTTTAGATTTTATTAATTTTCTTTTATGGTATTTGACGCGTATCACTCTATGAACGCTTCATTTTGCATTCCATTACAATTTCATTTGCATTTTATTTTTACATTTTAGATTTTTATTTTTCTTTAATATTACATCACACGTGGCATCACCTCATTCATCATTGTTAAATTTCATTATTCATTTACATTTAAATGATTTTAGGATGCATTTCACACATAGTACACAATTTAGGCTAAATTCATTTTGTGCATGTGCATTTCATTTCATGAGACATTACATTTGCATTTGACAGGCTAAATTTTCAGATTTGATCATTTGACCTGTCTTTTGGACGTAACTTTTGGAGAGCTCATCTTGGAAGAAGGTCTTCTTGGCTCTTGGATGGAGACTTAGGCGCTAAAGAGGAAGAAACACGGATGGAGGAAGCACACTAAGTATATTTCTTATCATTTCTCCAATTTTCATTTTCTTAATGTCAAATTCTTCCCCTATTTCTTCTTGTGCTGGCTGAAAGCTTCATAGATAAGATGCTATTTGATTACTATGGGTGTGTTATTGATGTGATCCTAAAGTGTTTGATGGATTGGCATGCTTATATAATAATTTAGATGCCCAATTTTAAGTTCAATTTGGTTTTATTTGGGGAATTATTGGGTTGTCATTTTGCTTAACTTATGGCGCCATAATTGCTTCATGTTAATGTTCAATTTTTTTGGCTCCATTAGTGCCTCATATGGTGGATTAATTGGCAGCCATGATTGCTTAGCATGTGGTGCCACATATTGTCTCATTTTAATGTTCAATTTTGGGTTGATTTATGTCTCCCTTGGTGAATTGCATGGCTGCCATATTTATTCTAGGATAAAATTTTTGCTTTTCCAAGATCATATTTCCATTTAATGTGAAAATGAACTTTTTGGGTGCTTGTGGAATTTCTCAAGTGATACATGTATGTGCTGAACTTTGTTTTTAAGCACTGCATTTTTTGCTAATCTTTGCAAATTTTCTGGTATTTCATCTGATATCATTTTCACTTTCAATTCAGTATCAAAGTTATTTCATATGTGCAGATTCTTAATGAATTTTCCACTGATTTTGGAACTAGGATCAGTAGTGAAAATGTGGTATACTTTAGGGCTTGTCTTGAACATGCTTAGTTTAAGTGAATTTTACCATAGGTCAACTTGTTGAATTTTTTGGGAAGTTTCTATACATCCTTTTGAGCTGGAATTTGATATACATGTTATTTGGTATGTCCTTGTTGTTGTCAAATATTTCTAGAATTTATAGTGACCACTTAAAATGCCATTTGTACACTTTGTGCACACAATTCTATGACTAGACATCTCAGGTATAGTCAATATTGTGGATTTTCTGCTATTTATTTAGAACGTATTTTGAGCCAATTTTTTAGTATGTGAACTCTCTATATGTCTAGTTTATAGGATAAATTGGTATTGGGGTTATTCTTTTAAGATATAGAACTTTGACACTAATTATCATACATAACTCAGCAATTAGAGAAAATAGTGTAGTATAACTCACTCTTGCTTCATTTTGGTATGCAATTTTGAGTTGAATTTGGCATCCCAAAATGATGTTCAAGGCCGTCCATTTTAGCTAACACAATAGTGACACATGTAGCTTACTTTGATGTGCAATGTTGGATTCAATGGTGTCTTCTATGGTAATACTAATTGTTGTATATCTTAATTGACATGATGGTGTGGCATAAGGATACATTATGGTGTTCAATATTGGCTACACTTTAACTCTTTCTAACCATTCAAGTGGCGCCATAAACTATGTTTTCATTACTTTAATTTTGTTCTATGATATTGTGGCATGATTAATCTTTGGGTTGCTTAATGTTAGCTATGAATGTGTGAACTATTGGTTGTCTAAATGATGTGGAATTATGGTGAGTTTAAACTTAGGAATCATGGCTAAAAGGCATTCAAATCATGTTGCAATGGACACTCGAACAATGATGGCAAATTGGTGTCAAAATTAGTAAGATTAAGTTAAACTATATTGGGCTTGATTAAAGTAGAAGTATATTACCATGTAGTGATAAATATCTAATAGGACACTAACATACACACAAACACCCATGAATGCTTTATTGGACATTAACACACACTCACACCTATAGATGCATGATCAAACACTTACGCACACAAACACTAATGTTTATTTAAAATGTGTCATGTGAAGTCCAACTCATCTATAGATACTCTCTTTTAAAAGTGTGCCACGTGACGTCCAATGTCTCTAAAGATACTCTCATTTGGGTTTCTTGCCATGTGAGGTCCAACACCTCTATAGGCACATCCTTCAAACATCTATGGTCTTTTCAATATTAATGTTGTCGTGTATGACTAACATCTTCATGAGCACTTAATGAGACAATATTATTTTTTGTGTGAGACCAACATCTTCGTAAGCACCTAATGATTCACTAGTAGGGCCATATGAGATCCAATGACTCCATAGGCATTATCAAATACTAGTTCAGCATGATTAAAATAAACTTGGAAAAATTCTTGTTAATTTTATAATCTTAATTTTTTTGTTAATTTTTATAAATTTTCATACTTTGAAAAATTTTAGATTTCAAAGGCGGTTTATTAATTCATTAATTAATTATTTCATAATTTTTCTCGTTGACAATGAAGAGTTTACACACTTTAAAAAAATTTGATACATGTATTAGGAAGGTAAATAATTATCGCACAAGAAGTTGAGGGTTTGATTAATTAATATTTCTCATCAAACAACAGAACTCTCACGTTAGAGAGCCTACTTTACTTATATATAATAGATTGGTTGGGATCTTGAATTGAATGGTCAATTGTTGAAATATTTATTCGTACAAAGCATGTGATTATGGCTATATTTACTACTGTAGCTAGCTGAGAGAAGTGGAGGTTCACTTAATCTAGCTGTATAAAATGTTATCATCGTGGTGTGAACTTTTTGTTCATGACTAGTTCAATCAAATGAGTAGTTTTAAGAAAGGGACTTGATAATCTTAACTTTTATAAGATTTAAATTAATTAATTTTAAATAAATCACTCTTCCTTTTTAAAATCATGTGTTAAACCATATAAACAAACATACTTTAAAACTAAGAAATAAATAATTTTTAAAATCTAGATTAAAAACTTTGAGTAGTTTTTAATAATTAAATCATTAATATAATTAATCAAAACATATTTTTTATTGAATTATATATTACGAGATTTTTACAATTTGATTTCCTGTTTGCCCTTAGATGTACTTGTGGCATAGGGCACGTTTAAACACGACAGGATAAGATTGCCACACCAAACTCAGTCGTCAATTTCTTCATTGAAATTTCAATATAAGAATGTTTTTTCCCATTCTTTTTAGATACATAATTTATTCCAATTTAAGTACAAATATAACCTTACCAACATAAACCGCTAGAGTGGTGATAGGGCAAGAATGTCCCTTGTCCTTAAACATATTGCCAGATATTTAATATTTTAATTAATATATTAATATAATAAGCCAAAAAATTTCAGTGCCTTATCATAATAGAAAAAATTATATCCGTACAAGAATCATAGAAACAACACATTTATGGGTCATTTGACGAATCAGCACCATCCTTATAGTTAATGAAGTTAAGGGCTTATTAATTTGTTGTTTTGTTGTTAGAATAATTTTACAAAAATTTATTAAGAATAGATTTGGAAACTATAAAGATTTTAAAAACTTGTTTAAGTTCTTTGTTTTTAGAAATACAACATGTTTAAAAAATAATTCAAAAACAAGTTCTAAAAACGTTAAGGCTATGTTTGCTTTTAAGAATTGGATTTAGAATCCAAAATTATAATTTCAATTCTAATTATATTAAAATTGAAATAAATTCAAAATTTTAAAATTTTTCTTTACACATTTAAAGAATTAGAACATAAAATTGTAATTTCAAATTTAATTCTAATTTTATTATTTACACAACCGATAAATATTTAATATAGGTATTTGTGTGTATTACATATTTGCTATATATGTATATGTGTGCATATATGCATACACATAGATGTATATGTGCATTTATGTAACAAATTTATTATATATGTATTTGCATTTGTGCATGTGAATATATATACATGCACATACACATATATGTTACTATTCAATATATAGGTATGTTGTGTGAGCACGCACATGTGTTTTAAACAGGTCAGACTAGGTATCAAGTTCACTTAAAACTCAACTCTTTATCATTTTTAAAATTTATTTTAGTTCATTTACAATAACTTTTGCTTATGAAAAATCTTTAAAAATAATTTTTTAAAATTTTAATTATTTTTAATTTCAAATAATAAGTTTTTCATTTTATTTTTAATTTTAAACTTTATTTTTCTATCTTTCTTTAAAATTTTATTATTATTTATAAAATGTTTTTATTCTAAAAGAAAGAGGTGATTCGATCTGATTAGTTACTAGCCAATTAAAATGAATTTCAAATCTTTTTCTAACTCAACCCACAACCCTACCTAAATCTCTCTTTGATAAAATTATAATTTTGTCATTAATAAAAATAATTTTAAGAAATAAAAGAAAACATCTAAAAATTGTTCTTGTTTTTTATTCTTAAAAACTCTTTTTACTGTTTTTCAATTTTTTTGAACTATTGATGAAAAAAAGTTACCAAACAAAATTTTTGATCCTTTTTATTTTTAATAGCTAAAAACTATGCTTGAATACAACAATCAACAAACAAATTTATGAAGTTTCATATTGTTTTGATTTTTTTTTAATTTGGGCGACAATTGATTTGATACAGCCAAATATAATTTTGCAAATGAAAATTGAGGCGATGAATTAAGACGGTGCCAATAACAATATAGTATTTATATTTCCTTTTATGTACTTTTTGAGTTTCTACTTTGTTTTTGGTTTTCCATATATATTTCCTTTTAAAAACAATTTTTTTAACAAGAACTTTTTTTTATCACATTTCTATCCTCATACTTTATCCCATTATGTCCTTAATCATATAACCTAGCTTTCGGTAATTGTGGCACACAAAGTGGATATAAAATAATCTTGATTTAATAATAAAATAAATAAAGTATAAAAATTAAGTTATGAATATATACATAACAAGAATTGAAATACACAAAAAAAAAAAATTAGGTCAATTTTTAAATTTGAAATTTAATTAATTTTGGCATTTATCAAATTAACAATAAATTGGTGAATTAATACATTTCATTAATTTGAGACTTATCCATAGCACCTCTGTCTTCGGCACCGAAAATCCCACTGTATTGCTGATGAAATGTGGTCGTAGTGTGATGCGGCATCTTCACACTCGTAGATAAAACTTTCAGACTACAAGATTCTTTAGCAGTTACTCTTCTTTAGGAGTTATTCTCTACAACAATGCTACAAGATTCTTGTTTTTGTTTCATTCTCTCCTTTCTTTTCCCTCTAATATTTTTCTAGATGTTTTTCTAATAGTGAGGGACATGTGAAGAACAAAAAAAAAAAAAAAGCCATAGGCATTGACAAACGTATTAGAAAAAATTAAAAAGGAGGAAGAAGATGGAGTGAGAGAAGTGAATGAATCATCAGTAACATTTTTCAATATCCTCTTGCACATCACCTTGTCCATGCCAAAATGTGTCCTTTTCTACCCATGCCACCATTTCACCTTTTTGTATCCTTCCCGCAAATTCCTCTCTATCTCTCATCTCTGTTTGCCTTATTCTCTAGGTGATCAAAATCTAGAGTCTGCCTTTGGAACTTTTTTGTTTATATTAACAAATTATTGTAAGAAAAAATTGAGTTAATCAATTAATTTGATTTCCATGTATATGTGTGTGAATTGTTTAGCTATCACCTATAAATGGAAGATTGGGTGAAGATTTGAAACGTATCTCCCCACCTCTATATTCTGCTGGTTAATTTTCATTTTCAAAACTTACTCTCTATCTAGCAATTACTTGATTGACTCCATAGTCATCGCCCACAAATTTTGACTTACCATGTTTATACAACCCCTTAAGGATGAGTCAGAACTCAGCATCAAAAGGCTGATATTTGTTTTTAATGACCACATAAGGTAAAAATAAAATATATTACATAGACTGCAACAGCATTAATTGTAGGATCTAAGTGATTGAGGATATGGTATATGGTATAATACAAACAACATTAATGGATTCTAGAGTAACTTACAGTCAAACCCAAGAAGTAAATCCATTAAAGCAAACACCACTTCGTTCTTATACTTAATTAAGAGCAAAAAAATAGCAATAAATAATGGATTTTAACCACATTATTTAAATAACTAGTTTTTCAGTTCAGTTTGCACTTTATTAATTTACTATGCAAGTATGTCTTATGGTAGGCTGGTCAACTAGCTTGCCAACCTGAAAAACCTAGCTATGTCGGTGTGTTCAGGCCAAGTCAAAAAAAAAAAAAATCAGGCTAGAAACAAGGCAAAGCTACTAGGTTTTATTACCGGGCTGGGTTAGGTACCGAGTAAGGATTTTAGACCAACACCTCTATTTGGTCCGGCTCGTATATATTATATTATATTACGCAATATTATAATTTTTGGCCAACCTTTCATCCTTTCAGCCTCAAGACTCTCTCTCTCTTTGCCCCCTCCTAAACTTTCACTACTTTAGTGCTCCTGCTCACATTCTCCCTTTTGCAAATGACATATTTCTCTTGTTTGCCTCTTTAATCCTCACCTTAGATCTCTCTCTGTCTCTTGTTCGCCTCAGGTCTCTCTCAAATCTCAAATTTTTTTACTAATTTCATATGAAATCTCTCTGTTCTTTTGACATAATCTTCTCCCCTAACTGTTGTTCGTTCAATCTTTGTTGGAGACCTTGTTTCTTGTTGTCTTCTCTGACCTTCGTTCTATTTGGTCGTTCTTTTTGTTGTTCTTCTCCTTTGCATCTTGTAGATCTGCTTCTCCCATGTGAATAAGCCCAAATACATTGTTTGTTTTCTACTTCTCAATTTTCTTCTCCAGGTAGTCTCTCCATCTATGCAATGTTAGTTTCTAGATTTTGATTCTCCATTTGTTTTCTCCCTTTATTTAATTTGATTTTGTGATTAGAATGGGAGGGAAGTAGATCTTTTTTTCTTTTTGCCATAGGAAGGAAGCAGATCAGCAACAATGGAAAAAGATAAAGATGGAATAAGGCTAATGAAAAAAGAAGCCACTAGGCCTGGACCAAACTTGGCCCGACTTGAATAGACCTGAACCGAGTCTATCCAGGTCTTGAGGCCATGAAACAGACTCGATGGCATTTTTGAGTTAGGTCTTGGGTTCACACAAAACATGACTTAAGCTGGCCCGTGTGCAGCCTAATCTTTAGGTGACTTACATAATTGATTCGATTGTGTGATTTGGTTTGAAATTAGTATTTCTGTGCTTTAAAGTTTATATATTAAGTAGCATTTTCATTTACCATTTAACTACATTAAATAGTTTACATCCAAATTTTAATGAAAATAATCATGTGATTTTTAAAAAATTAATGAAATTGTTTCTTTTTTTAAGTACTTTTTTACTAATATATTGAATATTTTCACAATATATGAAAGCTATAATATTACTGATATATTTTTAACTTCCAATGTTAATTTTGAAACAAATAGAGCCTTAACAAATAATTCGACAATAGATTTTCTATGATCTATTTTATTAGGAGAGTAATGTTTGATTAATTTTATTCTGGAATCCATGAAAACAAATATATGTCACGGACAAAATATAGTTGTGGCGATGCTGGTGAAGTGGATGATGAAAACCTATTCTTAGAAGTTCACAGTGTATGTGGACTTTAAAATGAAGTGTGTTTGTTTAAAATGTTGGAGTACTATATTTAATTACAATTTAGTGACATTTAATTTAAAAGGCATTTGGTCATAATTGCTTGACTATACCCACAGTGTAAAGGTAGAAACATGTAATGCACATTACATATATTGAATGCATATTTCGTAGCATTTATTCATCACAATATCCTGTAAGTGCATCAAAATGCAATTTTTAACATTTATTAACAATTTTTGTCTCAGTAAAGTTAAGAAAGAAAATTGAAAAAAAAAAATTGAGTTGAGAGAAAAGAAGTGATTCAATTTATATTCTAGCTCAATTTTCTCACTTTTCTCTAGAAAAATTTACAAAAACACAATCTAACCTTACACGATAGACTAGTAACTCATTTCTCTTTGCTTAAATCATTCATTTGAATCTTAATCATTTTATACTTAGGTCGCCCTTGCTAGAGTCGTAAAACTAGAAAAAAAAAATACATGTCGGCTTAAGTCAATGTCCTAACTGACATAGCAGCAGATAAGTAAAAAAGAAGGTGTAAATTAATTCCCAAAACTAATTTTGTAAACTAACTTATTAACAAAATGAACTTTGAAAAAGACAAAGGAACTTTGAACTCAAATCAATAAAAAAAGACATTTTTATTTGTTTTTAAAATTGATTTGTTTGAATTTTAAAATAGCAAAAATAAAAATAAAACAAGATAAGAAATTGAGAAAAGGAGTTTTACTAAAAAAAATGATTTTATTTTCATTTGAGATCCTTGTAAAAACATTGATTGGCTAAACATTTTTGAAACCTAACTTTAATTTTAGAAAACGTGTGTAATAGGATATGGATCATTGGAACCCTAAATTTACTTTGAACATATGCATCTAGTATTGAGTAAACCTACGGAGTCGTTGGATCTCACATGGCCCTACTGGTTAACCATTAGGGCTCATAAAGACATTGGTTTCACACAGCAACACTAAAGCTGAAAATAGAAAATGTTTGTGGGATGTGCCTACAAAAGTGTTGGACGTCACATGGCAACACCAAAGTAAGAATGTCTATGAAGACATTGGACCTCACATGGCACCATCAATAAAATCATGCATTAGTGATTGTGGGTGTTATTGTCCAATTAGGTATTCATCATTACATGTTATTTACAAAATTCCAAGTATACATCAATTACAATTAAATTCAAAATAACTAAATCACTTGGTCTTACTAGCTTGCAACCAACATGACATCCTTACTTATGTGTTTCTTTACACCTTAACTTGGGAGCAAGTCATCTATGGATTCCCAAATTGAATCATCAAGTTCACACATGCAATCATAATCATAATTGAACAACACAAAAAGTTAACTATGTAATGAACAAAATGAACGAGTTAAGCATACCTACATTTGAACCAATTCAGGTAACCAAAGAAATGATTCAATTGCAAGGGATTAGTGTCAACATGTAGAGGATAAACACCTAAACATCTAGTACTTATTAACATATTTACAATCTTACTAATTACTCAACAAACGCCTTGCAAACATATCCAATAATAAGCTAAATATTCTAACATATAAACCATAAAAGTAGGTAACATTCAAGCACAAGAACGCCCTAAATGAAGCCTAAAGCATGCTGGATTTTTCTGGTTGAAATTGAACATCATTTAAACACAAATTAATAACATCCTTATGGAGCTCAAAGCATGCTAGATTTTTCTAGGTGACATGGGAAATCATTTAAACACAAGTTAAGAGTATATGAATACCCTAATGGAGTCTAAAGCATGATGGATTTTTTTGGTCAAAATTAGGCATCATCCAAACACAAATTGGAAGCATAAGAACAAGAGAATCATGCACTTAACATGGGGTAAAAATGGACAGCATTGAAGCACGAATTGAGAGTTGAAGAATATGAGAATAAATGAATGGATTATGATCAAGATAAAGATGAATGAAAGGGATGAATTGCTTACCTCAAACCCTAGGCCTCTTGGTCAACTTCTTCAGCTCACTCTTTACACCTCTTCACTCATCCCTTTCCTCCTTACTCTAGAATATGTTTCTTTAGCACTCTTCTCTTTTTTATAGTTAAATAAAAAAAACTTGGGTTACCTTAAGAATCTTTCAAATTACCCATTAAACCTTTCCAATGTTCCTTTTTCGATAGTATCATTTTACCATTGTGCCTTGATTTTCAAGAAAGGAAATTCTCTCTTTTGTTTCCTTTTTCCATTGTGTCTTGGTTTTCAAGAAACGAAATTCTCCCTTTTGTTTCCTTTTTATTTTTCAATCATTAATTTATTTTTTCTTATTTTCATTCGAAAAAAAAAAATGTTTCCTTTCTCCATATTTATTATTGATTTTTTCTTGCTTGTTTTCAATCCTTCCCTTTATGGGGTTTCCAATTTTTCATATTTTCTCAACCCACTTTTAGATGCCATCTTGACCCTCCATGTGTCCTTATTTTAAATTTCAATTTCTTCAATTCTCTAAGCCCATTCATACCTTTTAATTTTCATTTTGGGCCCCATTTCCAAATGAATCAGTTGTCTTTCTTTTTTTTTTTTTTTTTTTTTTTAAAGAAACCCAAATTTCCTTTAATTTTCTTTGATTTTTTAAGCCTTTTATTTCTTTTCATTTTCTTTTGGGCCCAATTGCTTGCCCTTTCCATTTTACATTTTAACACTCTAAACTTCTACTTTTTTTTTTGTTTTTCTTCCTTTTTCTTTTCTGAATTTTCAATCAACTTTATTTTCTTAACTTATTTAATTTTATTATTTATTATTTATTTATTTATTTGAATTAAGTTGTTTAAGATTCCCTTAATTATTGTTATTTTTGAAAGTTGACCAGAAAAATTATGGTGTTCACACCCCCAAATATTCAAATATGGACATAATAATGTGTATCCATTAATTTGTCATACATAAAATGAAGATAAAGGTAAAATGTAATTTTTCCTTTGCAATTTTTGTTTGGAATATTTGCTCTTTGATTAAGGATATGTGTTATTCAACTTATATGTGGCTAAAATTATGCGTGAAACTAATGCAATTTAGTTGAAAGAGACATGTCAACTTGATTGGAATCATAATTAACTAACCATTTCCTTGATATAAATACTGAAGAATCTTGTCACAATATATTGGATATATATGGTCTTCTACATCATAGAAACTTAATTACACCCCTCTAGTATCACTTAACATTTCTGATTTTAAGTTTTACATAATGTTAACATGAATCAGTAGAACTTTCACTCTCTCTGTGTACCATCTAATCCTGTCATTGCCACTCCACATTGTATTCATATAGTTTGTTACATTTAACTTAACCACTGTATAATATGTTCGTTCATGATTACTTTAATTTGAAATATCATGTTAAAGCAAATATTAAGTTAATCAATCTCATTGCTGAATCTATTACTTGCATCTTAAATTGTTTTATAATATTTTTAGGCTATAACTTAAAAAATTAACATTTTAAAGTTAAATCCATTTATGATATTCCAACAATAGCCTTAAAACTTTGAAAAAGTATTTAAAAATAAAAGTGATGAAATATAATGAAATTGTTCATCGATTTAGATGATGAATGAACAAACTATATACATAAGTATCGAATGACACTTTTTAAACCATAGAAAAATAAACTAATTTCATACTAAATGAGTGTAAATTGTAATTTGCTTGCACAGAGAAATTAATCAAAGCACAAACAAACAAACAACGTTCACCACAAAATTTATTCATTTGATAAGATTAAAACATATTTTTCACTTTCATTTAATAATTAAAAAAGTATTGCAATTACGTGGTATTTGCTTTAATTAACTCACCTTTTAGATTTTACTGTCCATTTCTCATGAATTCATGAAGGTTGTTTCTACTTTCTAGTGTCTACTTACTCATTCCTATCCTTAAGAGGGGGGTATGTGACTGAACATGGAAATTTGAAAACTGTGGGTGATACTCTCTGTGGTATATCTCAAATATAGAGTTGGTAGTATAAGTTACTAATGGGAAAAGGTTGTTTTAAATAGGAAAGCCAGTAGTATTTTAACATAAAGTGATGTTTTTGAAACCTCACAGTTCACACGATCATCATCCATTGTTGGGTGACACTAAACATTCTACACATGTATGGTTTTACATGGAAATTAGACTAATCAACACAGTTTCTTATCATAGTAATTAACATATTAAAAACTTAACATATCTTGGATAAATGATGATCACACAGAGGTGATGTGCATAAAAGGATGCATTTTGTATGAAGAGGGTGATGTGTATAAGGATAGCGATAAATTGCTTTCACAATATGGATGCGTTACTAAAGATGTTAGGTTACTTACTCCCCACGTGTCTCCTCTCATTTTTTTGTGTATATTCTTCTTCATTCTCGCCATCTCACACTTTAAATTTCATATCATACTTTTTGGTTCCCATTTTGCCTTTTTTCCTCTCTTTTTCCTTTTCTAATCACATTCTCACTATGCTAAACCTTTTGTGTTAATAATTAGCAAGTTATAATAGGCAAAAGGAAAGCAACCAATTTTTAATTATACTCTTTGCACAAAAAATAAATTGAGTAAGTTAATTTTATTTTTTAATTGGAAAACCACATCTAAAATATCTTTAAAAAATGTAACTAAGTGTGTTGTCATATATAAGTTTATCTCTCTTTATAATTAACATAACATATTTAATTTAATTACCTCCTTTCCTAGGGTGAGACAAAAATGGTTAATTATAATTACTTGATTATGCTATATATATATCTTTGAAAGAAAAGTCTTTACACTAGACTAAATAGAGAAAACACAAGCAGTGATGAGTCATTCAAGGATATTTTTTTAAATATCAAAACAAAGCAACACCAAAAGTTTTATAAATGCTCACCCAAGCTCCTTCAACACTATCACAAGTAAACATTGAAGAAAACCTCCTCTTTCCTCTTTCTTTCTCCTTGTCTTAACAATGATGGTTGAAATCGTTGATTTCACTGACTCACCTCTATTGTTGTCATCACTCCCACCTCTACCACCATGCTCATGTACATCTTATAGAACCACCAGAATCCTTAAGTTGAAAGCTTTTACCTATTCAAAGAAAATCCATGTCGTGATCAAGAAATCTTCTTTTCCCTCGTAGACCCATAATTCTAGCCCAAGCTATATAAATTTGAAGTGGTTCCTTAGAGACCTTTCTAGACAATCCTATGGCTTCTATCTGATCATTGGTAACCTTCAACCCACCACGTTAACTATTCAAACCCAAGCTCCAACTTAGTCGCTTACTATTTTTGTATATGAACCAAAACCAAATGCCTTCTTGTTTCCCCAAGGAATGAAGCTTAAAGAACCTTGGACTCCTAAGGAACATTAGTAAATTGTTTTCTTCAACCTTTGCTTTTATCTTTTAGCTTTTAAGTTTTAATTTTGATTGCTTTGCTTGCTTGTTCACCAGTTGTCTTTTTTCAAATCTTATTGGTTTCTATAAACACACACACAAACTAATTTGATTCTTTTAGTCTTAAATTTGGTTATGTTTAATTTTTTTGTTAAAAAATATATATGGGTAAAATCACTTAACGAAGTTTTAATTTGGTTATACTCATTAAATATGTATTCCCTCATCTTTTTGATACTCTAATATGTATTTAGTTTACAAATCTCTAATATATATGGTCATAAAATATTTACTTGTCTTTGGGCTATAAGAATTTGTTTAACTTTTTAATAAATGCTTAATGCAATTGGAAAGTTATCCATAGATGAATTTTGTAACTCGTAACACAACCATATTTCTTTAGTAATAATAGCTGTCATGATTTGAAATTCAAATAGTAAACTTCTAAAATAATGTTTTTAAATTACATATGTTAGGGTTAATGAGTTTTGTAACAACAATTGCAATCAACAGTGATGATATCCATATTAAATTATGCATAATCACTGCACGTAGATATGTAATTATAATAATAATTTAATTTCTCATATTTTTTCTTGAATTATTTTGCTTTAGTAAATCATTAATTTCTTAAATATGGTTATAACTAATGTATTATGATCTATGTTTACAGGCAATTTCTAATGGGGTTAGGAAGTATGGAAGGAGTTGTTGGACCAAGATAGCATGACACTTTGTGTGGAGCAAGACGCCTTAGGAAGTTTAGAGCTTTGCCACCAGCTTCTTTAGGCATATGCCAACCACGTGTCATTAGTCAAGCAAAGTAAAAGATATAGCCTTTAATTTATTTAAAATTGCCCACATCAAACATGCCTGAAAATAACAGAGAAAAACAAAATGAAATTATGTGAAAAAATGGATATTTACAATGGGTGGACTTGATTTAGGATGAAAGCCTAGGGCCTATATACCCTTTGATAGGGATCAAAGTCCACGTAGTTCATCTAAAAATGTGAGTCAATGAGTTAGTATATTTTATTTTTGTAAAGAGAAAAAAGACAGTTGAAATTGGGCCAATTTTTGCAAACAAAATGATTTTAGAAATTAGTTGGTATGTTTTAAATTAGTGAAATTAACTTAATCTCACGTCTTTGCTCACCTCATTTAAATTTTTCTTCAATCTGGAAAACATAATTTGGGGATATTTACATTGGAATATCAATGAAATATAAGAACACTTGTTTTTCATTTAATTTTTTTGTTTGTTTTTAAAATTGTTTAGTTTAAATTTCAAAATGACAAAGATGTGAAAAAAAAATAAAAATTCAACAAAAGGAGTTTTAACCAAACAATTTTATTTACATTGATTTTATTTGGATTCAATTTTGTAAAACAAATTTAATATACATAGCCCATGGAGCCTAACTTTATTTTTACAAAATGTGTATAATATGATGAACCCCAAGTATATTTTAAACATGCACTATGAGTATTGGTCCCCACTGGTGAATCATGAGGTGCTTATAAAGATGATGGTATCACACGGAAACATTAATGTTGAAAAACCCATAGACGTTCGAAGGATGTGCCTATAGAGGCATTGGACCTCATGTCAAGGAACTTAAAGGAGAGTATCTATGGAGGCATTGGACCTCACATGAGACAATTTTAAAAGAGAGTATCTATGAAGGCGTTGGATCTCACATGACACATTTTAATTGGACATTGGTGTTTGTGTGTGTAAGTGTTTGATCAAGCATCTAGGGGGGTGTGTGTTATTGTCCAATAAAGCATTTATAGGTGTTTGTGTATGTGTTAGTATCCAATTAGATATTCATTGTTACATGGTAATTATAAGAGACCAAGATTACATCTGCTTCAATCAAGCTTAAAGTAATTTAACAACTTAATCTTACTAATCTTGGCACCAATTTGCCATTATTGTTTAAGTGTCCCTCGCACCTTGATTTGAATGCCTCTTAGCCATGATTCCCATGTTTAAACTCACTATGATTCCACATCATTTGGATAGTCAATAGCTGACACATTTATGGCCAACATTAAGCAACCCAAAGATTAATCATGTTACAATATCATAGAACAACATTAAAATGATGAGCATATAGTTAAGGTGCCACATGGATGGTAAGAAGGAGATAAAGTGCAACCAATATTGAACACCATAATGTACCCATATACCACACCATCATGTCAATTAAGATATGCAACAACTAGTATCACTATAGAAGACACAATTAAATCTAAAATCACATATCAAAGGGAGTTACATGTAACACTATCATGTTAGCTAAAATGGACAGCCATATACATCATCTTAGGATGCCAAATTCAATTCAAAATTGTGCACCAAAATGAAGCAAGAGTGTGTTCCACTATACTGTTTTCTCTAGTTGCTAGTTATGTATGATAATCAATGCCAAAGTGCTATATCCCAATAGAACAACCCTAACACCAATTAATCCTATAAACTAGACATATAGAAGGTTCAGATACTCAAATTTTGGCTCCAAATACCTTCTAAACCAATAACAAAAAATCTACAAAGTTAACTATACCTGAGTTGTCAAGTCATAGAATTATGTGCACAAAGTTGTACAAATGGCATTTGAATTGGTCACTATAAATTCCAAAAATATTTGAAAATAACAATGACATACCAAACGATATGTGTATCAAATTTCAGCTTAAAAAGATGTATAACAACTTCCCTGAAAATTCAACAAATTGACCAATGATAATATTTGTTGAAACTGAGCATGTTCAAGACAAGCACTAAAGTTCACCACTTTTCCATCCCCCTCTAAAATCATTGGAAAATTAATCAAGAATCTACACATATAAAAGAACTTTGACAACAAATTGCAAGGTAAAATGGTATCACATGAAGTATCAGAAAATTCACAAAGATTTGCAAAATACCATGCCTAAAAACCAAGTTTAGCACATACATGTATCACTTGAGAAATTCCACAAGCTCTCAAAATGTTCATTTTTGCATCAAATGGAAATAAAAACCTGGAAATGAAGCAAAAATTTTATCCAAGAATAAAAAGGTAACCATGCAATTCACCAAGTGTGACATAAATCAACCCGAAATTAAACACTAAAATGAGACAATACGTGGTGCCACATACTAAGCAATCATGGCCACCAATTAATTCAACATATGAGACACTAATTGTAACAAAAAAAATTGAATATTAACATGAAACAATTATGGCACCGTAGGTTAAGCAAAATGACAGCCTAATAATTCCCCAAATAAAACCAAATTGAACCTAAAATTGGGGATCTAAATGATTATATAAGCATGACAATCCATCGAACACCTTAGGATTACATGTTGTCACATCAATAACACACCCATAGTAATCAAATAGCATCTAATCCATGAAGGTTTAAGCCAATAAAAGAAGAAGAATGGGAAGAATTTGACATTAAGAAAATGAAAATTGGAGAGGTGATAAGAAATATACCGAGTGTTCTTCCTCCATCCTTGTTTCTTCCTGTCTAGCACCTAACTCTCCACCGAAGAGCCAAGAAGACTTTTTTCCAAAATTAGCTCTCCAAAAGTGACGTCCAAAAGCTAGGTCAAATGATCAAATCTGAAAATTTAACCCCTCAATGGCAAATGTAATGCCTTATGAAATGAAATGCACATGCACTAAATGAATCTAGCCAAAATTGTGTACTATGTGTGAAATGCATCCTAAAATAATTTAAATGTAAATGAAAAATGAAATTTAATAATGATGAATGAGGTGATGCACGTGTGATGTGAAATTAAAGAAAATTAAAAATCTAAAATGTAAAATAAAATGCAAATGAAATGTAAAATGATGCTTTCATGGAGTGACAAATGTAAAATACCATAAAAGAGAAATAAATAAAATCTTAAAATGAACCAAATGCAAGAGAAATGCAAATAATATGAAAATGAATGCCCTTATATAATGACACGTGTAAACATGGAAAATAGAAAATATAAATTAAAGGAAAAAGGGGAGAAAAAGGGTCATGGATCTTGGATCATGGGCTGGGAGTGTCTTGGGTTCTAGTATGTCCTCTTGGATCCTTAAGCTCCAACTCAAGTGGGCTAGGCCTTACCTTCCATATTTGGGTTCATCTCTAACTTTATTTTTGACCCAATTTTCAAATTTGTTCATTTCATTTTTGTTTTATTTTTGTCATTTTCAACTTTTCTTTCTCTTCATTATTTTTTATTTCAACTCTATTTATTTCCCTATCATTCTTCACTTATTATTTATTTATTTCACTATTATTATTTTGATTTTCAAATTTTTTACTTTTATATTTTAACATCATTTTGATTGTTTTTTTTTTTTTTTAGTTTTTTGTTTTGGATTTTTTGATTTTGACTCCATCCTTTAATTAGTTGTTTTGGGTTCCCTTTAATTATTGAGATTTGACATAGTTTGGAGAAATTACAGTGTTAATAGTTACCCCTCTTTACTTGTTACTAGGTGATTATGGAGAAAATGCAATTTTTGAATATACTTACCTAATGAACAAGTAAGATATGAACTCATAATTTGTCTAGCAAAGAGAAACAAAACAACTAATCAAAATATGCTAACAAAATGAAACAAAAAGTTGTTCCAATTCCAATCAATTAAAAGTTGCCCCAGTTCTCTCATGTCTTTGGTAAATAATTCTAAGGAATATCATCTTAGAATGAATGGAACATGGAAAAACTAAATAATTTAGGAATACTTGAAAAATGAGATGCATAGAATTTTAGTTTTGAAAATGACAAGACAAATTTCAATGTTCACAATGATCTTCTGCCACAACCTTCATCACTTTTGATGATCTCATGCCTACCTCTAGCTCTATGTCTGTTACGATAATGAAGGATGACATGGGTGAACCACCAACCCTTACACTATTCCCTATTGATGAAGGAAAAGCTAGTAGCTATAGCAATAAGAGCCCTCATGCCTCTGAGCGATTAAATATGAAAACACAAGTATTGATGCAGTGGCTATTGAAGATATAGTTGATTTGGAGCTACGTCAAGGTTGAAGTTGAAGATTGAAGCTCACTCACTAGGTCTCTGGCTTGTGCTTATGTAGGCATGGACAAATATTTTGCTCATCATTACATATATGGTTCTCTTGTATTGGCTTTGTTTGTTTGAGTACTTTTGATGTTTGTTTATGTTAAGGCTTCAAGTTTTGTTTGTCTTGCTATGTAAGTTTTATGTGTTTTTGGTTCATCATATGATAATGCGTCATATATTAAATTAATGCTTCCTCAACTTTTCTCATTTCATTTTATTTTCTTAAACAATTGTTATCAATTTAAGCCAACATGTTCTTTCTTTTTTCTTTTCTAGTTTTACAAACTTAGGGCTTTCCAAGTATAAAATGATTTATATTCAAACAAATAATTTAGGCATAGAGAAATGCATTACATATCTCTTTTCCCGTGTAGTTGGATTGTGTTTTTGTAAATTTTTCTTTAAAATTAGAGGGATAAAGAGAAAAATGATAAAAATATGTTAGAATATATAGATAGGGTCACTTGTTTTAAATTCACATGATTATTTTAATCAAAATTTAGATGTCAACTATATAATGTAGTTAATTAATAAATGAAAACAATACTTAATTATATAAACCACGAGGACATACTAATTTTAGAATGAATCACACAAGGGTAAATTATGTAATTTACCTTAAGATATTCTTGCATAGATAAATTAGTTTAAGAGGAAACTAAACTGAAAAACTACTCATTTAAATGATGTGGTTAAAATCGATTGTTTATTGCTATTTTTTCACTCTTTAAGTGTAAGAATAAAGTGGTGTTTGCTATAATGAATTTACTTCTTGGGTTTCACTGTAAGTTACTTTGGAATCTAGTAATGTTATTTATATTATCTGGTACACCATATCTTTAATGGACACGGATCCCTACAATTAATGCACCTAAAGTCTACATAACTTTTTGGCCAGATGCAATTATTATATAAAAGCATATCTCATCCTATCCATTAGATCTCTGTTGTAGAGAGTCCAGACACATCGCTATATAAACAAGGTAAGTTAAATACAATGGGCAATGCTTATGTTTTGTAATATAGAGTCAATCAAGTAACTATTGGATAGGGAGTAAGTTTCAAAAATGAAAATTAACCAGCACAGTATATTGAGGTGGGGAGATACATTTCATATCTTCACTCAATTATCTATTTGTAGTTAATAGCTAAACATTTCACACACGTACGTACATATACATGGAAATCAAATTAATTAACTTAGTTTTTTCAAATAATAATTAGTTAATATAAACAACAAAATTCCAAAGGCTAGACCCTAGATTATGATCGCCTAGAGAAAAAGACAAAGAGATTGAGCGATGGAGAGGAATTTGAGCGAAGATTACAAAGAGGTGAATTGGTGGTATATGCTGAAAATGATGCATTTTTGCCTGGACGAGTTGATGTACATGTGGATATTGAAGAACATTGTTGAAGATTGCATTCAGTTCTCTCACTCCATCTAATGCAGACACAATTTATGCCATATACCAAAATTGAGTTTAGTAAAAGCATCGACCCAAACTTGAGCATAGAAACATAAAAAATTAAAAGCAAGTTTGGTGTTGATCTTTTTTTATTTTTTATTTTTTATACTAAAACACATAAATTTTTTTTTGTGCTGGAAAGTAAGAAAAAGAAAACATGAGAAATATAAGAAATGTAGGAGAATATTTATAGGAAAAATGGTAAGAAACTTTTGATTCACTTGTATTTCTCATTTCTTTTCTATTTATGAGCCTTTAACAATATATAAGCAAACCTATATGAGTTACAACGACATCAATAAAAATTAATCAATATTTATATGATATATATATCTATTGAAAGTTATAAGGTATATATCATAAAAATGAAAATTGATTTGAAAATTTTATGTTTTGAAAATTATAGACAACCACATAAATATAACATTTACAGCCATTCATACTTAATCCTACCACTTTCATTACCATTAATTGTAATATACTTTCATTGCTTGCATTACATCATTAGCCATTGGCCATAGTCTTACTAAATTTGGATCACTTGCTGTTATAGTAGGTGTTGTAGGCTATTTTTTTACTGTTCACAATATGTTTTAAGCTGTTTTTTTACCACACGCAATGATTATTTATACTTACAACCATTATTGTCAAACTCGCGAGTTTAGTCAAACTTGTAAAGGGGAATAGACTCATAATGTAAAATCATAAGAGTTACCTCTATTAATAAATAGCTATTGAACATGACCATATCTAAAGAAAATACAAATAAAAATTAATACATGAACACAAAATATTATTGTAATAACCTAAATTATAAAACTAGGGAATATTAAAAAAAATTGTCAAGAAAATATACTTGAATCATAGAAGTTTATAATTAATTAGGTAGAGATTGAGTTAAAAAAAATTTTCTTGGATGCATTGAGTTTAAAATCAATTAAAAGAAAATTAGGAGCAAGCTTTGCCATTATAATACTCACTAATTTAGAAACTCAAAGTAATTAGAATTTAAAATATCTATAATTTCAATAATAATAATGTAAACAAGTTAAAGTAAATTTTAAATATGTATATATATATATATATAATGTATTTTTTAAGCTATGTAATTGGAATTTTTTTAAAAAAAAATTGAAAGTAGCATTAACCATTTAATCACAATATAATATTTTATTTGCTATTAGTTACATGTAGAATGTATCAAAGTCATAATAATGTTATTGTACTTGTTAAATAAGCTATGTTCTTTTTTTTTTTTTTTAATGTTTAATGGTTAAAATAGCTAGGTTGGGCTTAAAGTTAGTCAATTTTCCTTTAAAAAGTTAATTTTAATGTTGGAATATTCAAATTTTAGCTAAAAAAAAAAAATTAGTTGACTTTGGTCAAACTAAGTGACTCTATCTGAGTTTGACTGAATCTACTTCAATTCCAAGTATATGACTAAGTTAGATCAATTTTTCAACCTACTTCAATTCCAAGTATATGACTAAGTTAGATCAATTTTTTGACTAAAAAATGTAAAATTGATGAGTTTAACATGCTGACTTGTGAGTTTGACAACTATACTTACAACAGCTGTTGTAGTAGTAGAGAATTCAGAGCCCAATCTTACTGTCACTACTCTATACCACAAAATTGCTTTCATGTACTCTAAAGAACAATTGGTTTTAACAAGAAATTATTTTGACCAAATAAGGAATACAATATTTTGCTATAAATTGTTCTTTTTCTTAAGCTCTATTTGTTTCTTGGATTCTAAACTAGTGATTGGCTTGAGTAGAAAATTTCACTTTTACTAATTTTTTTAAAATAATGTATATGTGTGTTTGTGACATCTAAACATTCGACACAAAAATGCACATACATGGAAATCAAATCAATTAACTTAGTTTCTTATCATAATTAATTACTACAAATAAATTCGAAACATACAAAACTAGGATATGGTCACTTCATCCCATGGAAAAAAAAAAATAGAGAGAGGAAGAAAGAGAGGGAAGGAGGGAAGGATTTGGAGAAAGGTTACCAAAACGTGAAATGACGGCTTCTGCGGAAAAGGATGCATTTTTTGTGAAGAGGGTGACATGCACAAGGATAGTGACAAACCGCTTTCTCAATGTGGAAGCGTTACTTAAGGCTTTAGGTTACTTCTCTCTCCTTCTCACACTCCTCACTCTTCACGCCCACCGTTCTTCTCTCTTTGTTTGTTTCTTCCTATGTTTGTTCAAGTCATTGTCTTTTTCCCCTCGTGTCTCTCATTTCTCACTTTTCCATGTGCTTTCTTCTTCTGTTTCTCCATCTCACACTTTTAGTTTCATATCATACTTTAGTTCCCATTTTGTCCCATTTTCCTCTCTTTTTCCTTTTTTAATCTCATTCCTCCTATACTAAGCCTTTTGTATTACTAATTAGAAACTTATAATAAGGCAAAAGGAATGAAACCGATTTTTAATTAGACTCAACATAAAAAATAAGTAGATTAAGTTAATTTTATTTTTTATTCGAAAACCAAATCCAAAAATATCTTTAAAATGTAACTAAGTATTGTCATATTCAAGTTTAATTCTCTTTATAATCAATATAAATTATTTAATTTGATCACTTTTTCTTCTAGGGTGAGACAAAATTGGTGAGTTATAATTACTAATTACATTGTATCTTTGAAAGAAAAATCATGACACTAGACTAAATAGAGAAAACGCAAGCGACGGTGAGTAATTCAAGGATATTTTTGTAAATATCAAAACAAAACAGCACTAGAAGTTCTATAAATGCTGACCCAAGCTCCTTCAACACTATCACAAGTAAACATTGAAGCAAGCCTCCTCTTTCCTCTTTCTTTCTCTTCCTCTTAACAATGGATGCCAAAATCATTGATCTAAATGACTCACCTTCGTCACCATCACCGTCGCCCACACCCTCTCCACCATGCTCACGTAGGTCTTCTAGAACCACCAAAGACCTTAAGCTCAAAGCTTCTACCACTTCAAGGAAAAGGCATGTCAAGAACAAGAAATCTTCTTCTTCCTCATGGACCTATAACCCAAGCACAGGCTATTTTAATCTGCAGTGGTTCGGTGGAGACCTTTGTAGACAACCCTATGGCTTCAGTCAGATCACTGGTAACCTTCAACCCACCCAACATGCTTCTGCTCAACCGCTTACTGTTGTTGATTATGAACCAAAACCAAATGCTTTCTTATTTCCTCAAAGGATGAAGCTTAAAGAGACTTGGACTCCTAAGGAACATGAGTAAATTTTTTCCTTCAACCTTCCTTATATTGATTTGTTTTTATCTTTCAGCTTTTAAGTTTTAACTTCGATTACTTTGCTTATTTGTTCACTAATTATCTGTTTTTAGATCTTATTGGTTCATACATATACACACACACACACATATATATATATATATATATTTTGATTCTTTTAGTCTTAAATATGGTTATGTTAATTTTTTTTTGTTAAGGAATATATTTGGATAAAATCACTTAAGGCAAGTTTTAATTTGGTTTACTAATCTCTCATTTATAGAGTGGTTGAGTGTTTACTTTTGTTTAGGCTATAAGAATTTGTTTAGCCTTTTAACAAATTTGAATGCAACTGAAAATTTGAGTTGATGAATTTTGTAATGGGTAAGACAACCACATTTCTTAGTAATCACAACTGTCATGATTTGAAATTCAAATAGTAAACTTCTTAAATAATGTTTTAAAATTATGGATTTGGGGCTAATAAGTTTTGTAACTACAATTGGAGTAAATAGTGATGATAGCCACATTAAATTAAGTGTAATCATTGCACGTACATCTGTAATTATAATAATAATTTGATTTCTCACTTTTCTTCTTTAATTTTTTTGTTTTAGTATATCATTAATTTCTTTCTTAACATGGTTATAAATAATGCATTATGATACATGTATGCAGGCAATTTCTAATGGAGGATGACATGGGTGCACCACCAACCCTCATGCTATTCCCAGTTGATGCGGGAAAAGCTACCAGCAACAATAACAACCCTTATGCCTTTGAACGATTAGATATGAAAACAACACGGACTGATGTGGTGGCTGTTGAAGATGAAGCTGATTTGGAGTTGCGCCTGGGTCAAATTTGAAGATTGAAGCTTACTCACTAGGTCACATGCTTGCACATATATGGACAAATATTTTATGATCATATTATATAATTTCCTTGTATTAGCTTTGTTTGTTTGTTTGTTTGGTTGTTTGGTTATTTGTTTGTTTGTTTGAATTAGGGCTCTAAGTTTTGTATGTTTCGCTATGTAAGTTTTTATGCGTGCTTTATTGGTTTATCTTATGATAATGTGTCATAAATTAATTTAATGCTTCCTTAACTTTTCTCATTTCATTTTATTTTCTTAAACAAATGTTTATCGACTTAAGCCAACCTTTTGTTTTTCTTTTTTCTAGTTTTACAACCCTAGGGCTTTCCTAGTATAAATTGATTGAGATTTAACGAATGAAAGGAAAGAGAAATGCATTACATATCTCTTTGCCTATAAGGTTCGATCCCGTTTCTATAAGTTTTTCTTTAAAATTAGAGAAATACATAAAAAAAATATTAACATTGAGTTTGAATATAGACAAAATCACTTCTTTTCTCTCTATTTACTTTATCCTTTTTCTATTTTAACTTCATGGAGACCAAAAAAGAAAATGTTAAAAAAAATTACATTTTCATGCACTTCTAGGATATTATGGTTAAGAAATGCTATGAAATACGCATTCAACATATGCAAAGTGCATTAAAGCCCAACATGTTAAACAAGTAAATGCATTTTAAATTAAATTTTAAATTGTAATTAATTAAATATAGTATTCCAACATATTAAATAAGAACTCACTACACTTTAAAGTCCACACTATAAACTTCTTGGAATAGGTTTTCATTCTCCCTCTGATTTAATGTTAAATTTCATGGTTTTGCTTTGTGGACACCGTAATTTGTCCAAACAACTTTTTAAAAATAGCAATAATAAAGGAATCTTAAGCAAGTTAATTCACAAAAATACTAAAAAAATTTAAAAAAAATTTCAAAAATAGTAATAATAAAAAGAATTAAAAATAAATAAGTGAAAAAAAAAGTTGATTGAAATTTTAAAAGGAAATTGGAAGAAAAAAAATATGGGATTAGGCCCAAGAACAAAAAGAGAAGATACAAAAGAGTTTAGAAAACTAAAAATCAGGTTTTTCTAAAAAAAACAAATGCAAGCAATTCACTTGAGAATTAGGCCCAAAAGGAAAAAAAGAAAATATTTGAATGGGCTTAGAGAATTAGAGAAATTGAACTTTAAAATAAGAGGGACACATGGAGAGCTAAGATTGCATCTAAAACATCAAATAAAAATAAGAAAGAACAAAAAATTTCCTTTCTTGAAAACCAAGACACAATGGAAAAAAGGAAGCTCAAGTTTCTTTGGTTGGAAATAAACAAGAATAAATCAATGATTGAAAAAGAAAAAGGAAACAAAAAGGGGAGCTACCTTTCTTGAAAACCAAGACACAATGAAAAATGGAAACTGTTAAAAAAGGAAAATTAGAAAGGGTTAATGGGTAATTTGAAATTTTCTTAAAGATACCCTAATTTTTTTATATAAAAAAGATAAAAGAGGAGAGGTTTTAGGGAGGCTGAAAACGTGTGAGTCAAAGGGAATAAAGACGTGAAAGAAAATAAAAAGGGAGATGCTGAAGAAAGGGAAAGAAAATAAGGAGATTTAAGGTACCAAAAGCTAAGAATTGAGGCAATGAATCCATCCCTTTCTCTCTCCATTTTTGCATAATAGTTGTGCTAAAAAAAAAATGGTTAATCCCCTCTTAAGTGGCCTCCATTGTAGTATTGCCTTCCTACCAAAAAATGTCTCTAATCGTGCTTCATTTTTTGCCAAAAATAGATTATGTTTTGATGCTTCTTCCCAGCCTAAAATTTGATAAGTTTTGTTCATTAAATGATGTCAAAATTTTGTTGCCTTTTATTGCTTAAACAGTATTAAATTCTACTGTATCTTTAACCCTCTTCACTTTCAAATATTAGTGCTAAAAGTTGCTGCATAATTAAGTCTTTTTGTTGTCCAATATATATGCTAAAATTTGCTACAAGTTTTAGTCATTTTGCTATCCAATATTTGTTCTGAAAGTTACTGCAAGTTTAAGCCATTTTACTGTCTAAAATTTATGCCAAAAGCTGCATGCCGAAGCCTTTAGCTGTTCAAAATTTATGCTGAAATTTGTTGCATATTAAAGTCTCTTTACTATCCAACTTAGGCTGAAATTCACTGCCTAATTAGTCCTCTTAGCCGTCTACATTTTGTTGTCAAATTTACTACACATTGCTCTTACTTTGATATGCAAACTTAGTTGAAAAACTTCCTATACATTCCTCCTTGTTCGCAATCCAAAGTTTGCTAAAATGTGCTATATATTGCTCTTATTTTGTTGTCCAAATTTTGGTTGGAAATTTTTTCTATTGTTAAGTTGTCTAGTGACTAGATGTATCTTTTTGTTCATTGTCATAAGGTTACGGATCTTAAATTTCACTTAAATATGTTGTGAGATTACATGAAAGGTCTATGTTATGGCTCTTGGTTAATTACATCTTATGGTGGTGAGAATTTAAGCCATGGAAAGTATTTAAGGCTTGTTGAAAATGTTGGCAAAGTGATCTCCTATTAAAAAAATTCAAGCATGCAAGAAAGGATGGAACATAAGTTAAAGCATGAGGCTTTATAAGGTTTATTTCCAGTAATTGGGGAAAGACAATTTAATTTGTGTTATTGCAAGTGTTGTAGATACTATAGCATAAATATTCAATTAGACACTAACACACACACATGCACCAATGAATGTCTTTATATCATTATTTGCCATGTGAGGTCCAACCCCTTCATAGACATTTTTGGTTCATTGCCATGTGAGGTACAATGCCTCCATAGACATCTTATGTTAATAATTTTACTCTTCATTTTGTTATTGCCATGAGAGGCCTAATGGCCCTATAGGTTCATTTTATGAAAAAAGATATATTTTTAACATTAGTATTGCTATGTGAAACTAACGTCTTTATGAACACCTAATAAATTCACCAGTAGGTCCATGTGAGATCCTATGACTCCAAAGGCATTACCTAATACTAGGCGTGTACACTTCAAATAAATTTGGGTTCTAACTGCAAGGTTATAGTTAATGCACCATCGAGCACCCATGAGGGGGACATTTGGGAAATTTTGGTGACAGTAAATGATATCTTCACTTTCCCACCAGGCAAGCTTCCACATTCAAATAGGAGAGAGAGAGGTCATTCAGATTTCTTGAACCCTTAATGTAACTGAGAAAGGACAAAGATAGAAAGATATTTCCATTTACTTTCATTGTTGGCAGCTTCGCGTATGCTCAAGTAAGCACTTGTATTGATATAGCTTGTGCTATAACATGCATGGTACATAAATCCTATTTTGGATTATTGGATAATTGCATAAATAGTTGTGTTATACCCACAAGGTATTAAAAATCACATATTTTATTTCAGTGAATTTGATACACTTGTAACTATTGACTATCTAGATTTAGATTACGCAATTTTCATATATTATTTTAAATCCTTTTTGGTCTATACATCTTAGGTGTTTAAAAAAGAGAAATTTTGTGATAAATTATTAAATAGACACTTGTAGCTACCTTAACTTGAGAATTATTATGTTTAAGGTGAGCTATTCTACGGTAAAGTGTCAAACAAACACTTATAGTTGTTTGTTTTAACTTGTGAATACATTTATATAATATTTTAGAGGAATTGTCTCATTAGAAAGTGTCATTTAAGCACTTACAGTTGCCTCAATCTTTGCATGTATCTTTATGATGTTTAGAGGAGTTGTTCTTTTGAGAAGTGGCAAATGGATAGTACTTACAGCTACCTTATATATAGATGAATGAAGAGTATGTCACTTGTTCTATGATGGTCGTTTATCAAGGAATGTATAAAGGAAATAAATTTATGTTGTGCATATATTATGGGTCCTAATCATTTTAGTTACGATAGACTCTGTTATAGGCTTATCTAAAAATTATAGGATTTTCAATTGCATTGAACTTTAAATACTAAATCAAGAGAAGATTTGTGAATCTTATACTCATATTGAACATTTTGGATGATTTGTACACCAAGACTAACCTATTAAAGTTTTTTGGAAACATCTAACTCTTGTGTATTTTGAGAACAAAAATTTTGATGTCTTAGTTTAGTGAGAGTCCGAGTTGTATTCTTGAGGGACACATTAGTATCTTGTGACATTTATAATATTTGTTTCCTTATCAGATTCAATGTTCATGGTGATGTCAAATTTTGTATATAATTCAAAATTGAAACTTTACTGACATTTATAACATTATTTTCCCTATAGGATTTGATTTTTTTATTTATGGTTTCATTTATGAATTTTCCTTATCTTAGACTTGTGTGATTCACATCCCTGGTGAATATGTGCTTTCAAATACGTTAACTATAGACCTATCCATTGATGTAGCCTTAGTCTAGTGAAAGTATGAGTTGAGTCCTTAAGGGGCTTTTGTGATGAAATAAAAGATCAAGAATATCATTTTGTACTACATTCTATTCAGATATTAAAAGTAAGTCTGTAAAAATATTAACATTATTTATTTCCCTATTAGATCCAATGATCTTGTATAGTTTTATTTATGAACTTGACATGGTTTAGTATACACATATATCTATGTATATATGTAAATATTAATTGCTTATTTTTGTTAATTTATTAATTGTCTTAATAATATATTAATGGTATACAAGTGAGAGATTGTTAGAATAATTTTATATTATTTTGTAGATTAGCATTAACCTTATTACTAGTACAATTCTCTTATGGTTATTAACTAAGTAATCAATCTTAACCTATACACAATAGAATGGATTGACTTCATGTTAATTGTAGGTAATCAATGATAGGTTATACTACCCACAAACCTATTGGGTAGAGGCCACAACCTATAGTCCAAGACTTGTTAGTAATTATTCTATCAAAATACTATATGAGGGTTAAAAGAGAGATTTTATGTCATTTGGTAATTATTAATTTTGATAAGTTAAAGGAAATGGGAGTTACTTTTGAAAAGGGAATAAATTAATTATTTCATATATTTCATCAAGTATTTAATGAAATATATCGTATTCTAACTTTTTCGTTCTTGTCGCTTTGAGGAAAAATTTTATAAGGTTTTCTCTCTCTTTGGGCAGCTCCCCCTTCCTCTATGAAAAGATTAAGTGTTGCAAGTTGCAAGTTTTGCTAATTAATTATGGTTAAATTTGAATCTTCTCCAAATAAATATTATTTCCTATATGTCCCAAAATGTTTAGCAAAATATTCTAAAATTATTGGGAACGATTGTTTGGGATGTGACTTGGAGAGAACATTTTATTATGTTTTTAGCTATATATGCATTCCATGATATTCTCTTCTAGAAGTGCATGAGTACTAGATTATTACCAATTGTTCTTATATTTATGTGTTGGTTTAATGTGAATCAAGTAAAGTTTTTCACTCAAGCTAAATAATAACTGATTGAGTTGAGTTATGGTTTTAAAGGATTCGCTATCTAAACTAAACTAATTATAGGGGCGAATCTAAAATTTGATTTTAAGGGGAAAAAAACCTTTTGATCAAATATTTGAACTAGAATGGATAAATACTTACAATTCAAGAGAGGCAAATTCTTAAAGATTAAAAAATCAAACTAAGAATAAAATACATATAAATATTAATATTTAGAACTTCAAGGCGGGCAATTGCACCCTACGCCCCCCTTGGATCCACTCCTGAGTACTTACACAAGTTGGCTTGGATTGGGTCGGTTGAAGTTGTATTGGTGAGTTGAAGTTTAAAAAAGAAATAAAAATTCATAACATTTATATTTCTTTTCCATCATTTCATCTCTATGCCATGTAGCTACGATCACCTATCCCCTTTTACTCGTATTTCATTCCCATTTCAAAATATTGCTACTCTTATCTCATTTTTATTGAAATATTTTAATTTTAATTTATTTATTGATTAACATAATTAACTTATTATTACTGAGTTAATAATTAAACAATTAGCTTTCTACTTAAATTATAAATGGATTGGGTACATATTAATTATTAGTAATTAGATATAGGTTAAATTCATTACTCAAAAACCTATTAGTTAAAGATGCTAACATGCAATCCAAGACTTATTATTAGCAAATTACCTTATCAAATTACTAGTTGAGGGTTAATTAAAAGAAATATTTTAAACTAATTCGTAATGATGTTAATTAACTACTAATTTTTTAAGAATCAAACAAAGTAGAGAATTATTTTTAAACTAAATAAATTATTTTTATTAGTCGTCATATAATTGAATTTTTAACGTACTTTGAACCCCTTGCTATTCTTGAGACTTAGCGTTAATTTGACTCCTCTCTCCTTTTTCTTTTTTAACTTTCTTTGTGTAAAAAATTGAACATTACAGGTTGTTAAGTCTGCCAAATTTTGTTGCTAATAACCATGGCTATTTTTCAATCATCTCTACATATGCATAATTTTAGATGTCATTTTTTATGTACTCACAATTTTAAGTGCATCAGTACACTCAATTATAATTTAGGACATCATTGTAATAATATCAACCAAAAAAATAGTAATATTACAATTATGTCTTTATATTATAATTGAGTGTACTGGTGTATTCAAAATTATGAATGCACTAAAGATTTTACCTTAATTTTATCATATTTCTTTAATTTTGTAGTCCCCCATATGAATATGCTAGACTCATAACAATTTTCTCTCCTTTAAGTGTCACTTTTCTTTAAATTGGTAAATGCATTGTGCCTCCCCATCTCACCTATTCTTAGTCAAACTCAACTTATCTTAAAGGGAGAAAAAAAAAAAAAAACAAGAGCTTAGTTCTTAAAGGTTTTTACTTCGAAATTAAAAATATTCTTACGGAAACAAACTTTTAATTAAGTCAATTTAATTGATAATTATTATCATAATCACGAGTGAGGATGTCATTAGAAAGGATTTTATCCAGACTTTGAAAACAGAAAGTTAAATAGGGATAGAAATTTAATTTAATTAATAAAACTGAGATTAGTATTACCTGAGCTATTCATTACTCTATCTCAATTTAAGAATGTATAATCTATATGTACTAATTGCATCCACATATATACCCATCAAACTTTATCAAAATCTTTTATCAGACTTTCTTCCCCACTAGTGAATTTAATAAATTGTACACTTAAAAGTTTGTATAAATATTATCAAATTCCACTAATATTGAAGTCCAATTTGTACCACATCCAATCGCCCAATTGTTCAAAGAAGCTCTCATATCACAAACGATCAAAGATGTGGCATCTGAAACTGCAAGAGCCAACGCAGAGAACACTGGAATGTGAAGAAGATATATTTTACGTAAACTTTCTAAACTATAATTTGTGATATACTATGAGAATTTTCTTGAAGTTGCCATCTTTTTTGTTTTAAAAGTAGATGCATGATTCATGGTTGACATGCTAAGAAAACCCAAATTATAGGATCCCCTGTACGTTATTTGGAAAACCTTTTTCTTTATATAAATTAGACCCTTCTTTTGTTTTGTAATAGAAATATAGCCAAATTAAACATACATAAAGTGAAAGGTTTATAATAATGTTAATGTTGACCTCGAAGCTATCAAAGCATCTAGTATATACAGAACGGTTCTTTGCCTTCTAAATCAAAACTTCTATGCTGGATCATAAATGTTCTATGATACATGACAAAATTCTGATTCTTATCTTAATTTTAGTTAGTATGGTTTTAGTGTATGGAATTATAAATTCAATTTATTTCATCAGATACTAAAATAAGAAGTATAAGAATTTTTTTCTCATTAAATAAAAAAATTGTAAATAAACAATTTTTAAATATGACAATACACTTGTTTCTTTTTATATCCACAAAAGAATACTCTGACGTTAAATGAGACTGAGAGAAGGTGTTTTGAGTAATTATTTTCAATTTCAAAAAGTAAGAGATATTTTATTTTATTTTAAATTTGATTCACTAAAATTATAAACTTCAGTTTTAGATGATAAAAAAATTTTCAGAACAAACTCTAAATATTAACACAACACAAAATATTAAATGATACCATTACCATGGTTCAAAAATCAGAATTGGGCTGGATTCTTTTTTGCTAGTTCACTTAAAAATATTTCCCATGAAGAGAGAGCTTGCCACCACCTCTGTATAAACCATTCATGTCATTGCCTTCTTACATACCATCTCTTCAGAGTTTCTTTTTCTTTCCTCCATAGCAAAGCTATACAATACCAAATTAATTACCAGCAGATATGGGTTCCATAGGCAAAAGTAAGTGTATTCTAACCCTACTGCTCATTCTTGCTATTGATGGGTTTTGTAATGAATAAATTATGGGTGGAACTTGAATAATGGACAAGAGATATAGAAGGGATAGAAGAGAGAAACTAGAATGGAGATGTTTTTCCTTGAATTGCAAAGTGAGCTCCACATCCATCCATATATATAGACATTTTGGTGGATAGTTACATGGTTTCCTTTTCAATTTTCACACTAACTACACCCACCTAATATTACATATTTCAACAATTAATCACCTTACTTATTTGACTATGATCCTAACTACTTATTGAAAAATTTTCCATAACCATCACATGTTGAAAATTAGCAACATTCATAATTTTTCTAGATTAAGTTTCTAGATTAATTTCAACACTCCCCCTTAATTTAGAAAAATTTATGACTCCAAGCATTTCTTTAAACTTGATAAATTTCTCCAATGACTAATTTTGTAAAAACATCTGCAAGTTGATCTTCATTGCAAAACTCTAATTCAATTTCTCCTTGTTCCACAAACTCTCGAATGAAGTGCTGTTGGGTCTCTATATGTTTGGTGCAGCTGTGAAAAATAGGATTCTTTGTCATTGCAATTGTGGACATATTATCACAATAGATTCTTGTTGGTCCACTGAAATCTTGATGTAAATTCTTCATGATTCTTTTGAGCCAAATTACTTCATATACGACACTTGTTGCTGCCATATATTTAGCTTTTGCTGATAAAAGCACGATTATTTTTAGCTTCTTTGATGTCCATGATATCTCCTTGGAACCAAGAAGAAAAATGTATCCAGTTGTGCTCATTCGATCATCAATGCTACCTACCCAGTCACTATCAGTATAGCACCCAAATTACAATGGTCTTCTACTTCATACATTATATTGAAATTCTTTGTGCCCTTTACATATCTTAAAATTTGTTTTACAGCTGTAACATAGGATCTACTAGGCTTACTCATGAATTTTCAAATGATGTTAACTGCATGCACTATATCTGGCCTGGTGTTTGTGAGATATATCAACGATCTAACAAGACTTCAATAAGTTGTCTCGTCCACTTTTCTTTTCCATCCTCCTTTGATAATTTCTCATTTGTACCCATTGGAATGTATACTAGCTTGCAGTCTTCCATCTTCAATTTCTTTAACAAATTAGCTGCATATTTTTCTTGAAAAATAAATATCTATGGGCTTTTGTTTGACTTGCATTCTGTGAAAATATTTCATAAGACCAAGATTGATCATTTCATATTCCTTCATCATGGCTTGTTTGATCTCTTCAATCATCTTCTTGTCATTGCCCAAGTAAATTAAATCATACACGTACAGACACAGGGTGAGAAAATGATCTTCTTGTATCTTCATTATAGTGATGACTCACTTGGGCATTTTGTAAATCCATGATTGATAAGATAATGATCAATTTTGCTATTCCATGCATGCGGCACTTGTTTCAAATTGTACAATGCTTTCTTTAAACAATAAACTTTGTCTTCTTTACCTTGAACAACATATCCCTGAGGTTGCTCCATGTACACTTCTTCTTTAAGTTCTCCATTGAGAAATGTTGACTTCACATCTAATTGATACACTTGCAACTTCATTTAGGCAGTTAGAGCAAGAACCATTCTTATTGTCTCCATACGGACCATAGGAACAAAGGCCTTGTTGAAGTCAATGCCTGGTTGTTAAGAATATCCTTTTGCCACTAGCCATGCCTTATACTTTTAAATGGATCCGTCTTCATTATACTTGATTTTGTCGACCCATTCTAGCCTAATGATATCTTTTTCATTGGCCTTTTGCACAAGCTCTCATGTTTGATTTCTCTCAATAATCTTTATTTCTTTATCTATGTCTCTTCTCTATTCTTCTTGTTTTGCTGCTCCTTCAAATTTTTGTGGTTTACAAGAAAAGAATGCAACATTGCAAGTTTGATAAATATCTTGCAATGATTGCATCATTCTTAGAGGTGATGAATTTGGTGATTGGTTATTTTATCTTAGAGGTAAAGTTATACTTAGGTCTAATTCATCTCTTACATTCTCCTCAGCTTCAAAATGCTGAGTTCTATTAGGATATCCATTAATCCATTTCCAGCTAGGATCTTCATCAAAGATCACATCTTTTGAAATGATTAAACGTTTCATATCAAGATTGTAAAGATGATAACCCTTGTATTCATCACTATAGTCCATGAAGATACACTTTTCTCTTTTATCGTCTAGCTTGTCTCTGCTTCCTTTTAGGATGTGAGCATAAGCAATGCAACAAAAGACTCTAGAGTGATCAACTTTTGGTTTTCGCTTGAACCACGCTTCATATGGTGTTTTATCCATAATAGCTTTTGTAGGGGATCATTTAAGAATATAAAAAACTATGTTGACCGCTTTAGCCCACAAGTATTTTGGTAGATCTTTTCCTTATAACTTCGCACAAGCTATCTCGATAATGGTTCTATTTTTTCTTTCTACAACTCCATTTTGTTGTGGTGTGTGCCGAACTATGAGCTCTTTCTTTATGCCATGCTCTTTGTGGTACTTAACAAATCTTTGATAAGTAAATTCTCCTGCACAATCTGTTCTCACAATTTTTAGGGAGTGACCACTTTTCATTTCAGCAAGTGATTTAAACTAAGCGAAATAGGTGAATGCATATGATTTCTGTTCAATAAAGTAAACCTATATCAAGCGAGTAAAATCATCAACAAAGAGGAGAAAATATCTCTTACCACCAGGAGTAAGAGTTCTTAAGGGACCCCATATATCTGCATGTACTAACTCAAGTTGGGTTTTAGCTTTCCAGGATGATTTTGGGAATGACAACTTATGCATTTTTTCAAAAATGCATCCTTCACAGATTTTCTTTTCACAATGCATAGAAGAAAGTCTAAGCACCATTTCTTTTCTATTTAGCAATTCAAGACTATTGAAATTTAAATGACCATATCTCAAGTGTCATAGTGTCAATTCGACAATGTCTTTGTATTTCATGGCATATTTTTGCTTAAATGGAATAGTTAAAGGAATGTTTTGTTAGGGGGCCATTTTAATAGTAGTTATAAGCTGCCCTTTGTTTTTATCAAAGATGACACATTTATCATCATAAAAAATCAGCTTGTAGCCCTTATGTATCAATTGGCCAACACTTAATAAATTTTATGTGAGGCCTGGAACATAAAAAACAACATGAATATATTTTTGTTGGCCATTTTTTTTTTCACATAAATAATGCCTTTGCCTTCAACTTGTATTTTTCCATCACCAAGTGTAACTTGGAATTTCAAATTCTCATCAAGATTAACAAAGCAATTTTTGTTGCTTGCCATGTGGTTTGAACAACCACTATCAAGATATCAAAAATCCCTTGATTCTTGGTATGAAGAAAATGCATATTGAAATAATTGACCAAGAGATTGGTCTCTTTTTATGAAATTTGCTTCTTCTTTTTACCAAAACCAACAATCTTTTCCAAATGAATGTGACTCTTGCACTTTTTGCATTTGAATTGGCTGTCATTTGTATCATGATTAGTTTTCTTGCAAAGATTGCAATAGGAGCTTGATTTTTCTTTGCTCCCTTGATTTTTGTAATTTCTTCTCCCCCTTCCACAGTAATTATATGATCCTTTATTTTGAGGATGTTGACTGTGATCATTTTTTTTGTCTACTTCATTCTTTGATAAATTTGTTTTGGATTGAAAAGCTTGCTCTAATGGTTGCTCAAATCTTTGCATTCTCTTCTCATGTGCTTGGAGAAATCCTATTAGCTCCACTAAAGCTTTAACAAATCCTTGGCTTCTTATATCGCAACTACCACATGATCAACTTTAGTAGGAAGGCTTCTCAATAATTTTCTTATCTTTTATCGTGTCTCCATAGTTTCTAATTTGACTAATAATATTGGAGACACAAGAGAAGAATGCTTGAATATTTTCAGCTTTCTTCATGAGTAAAGCATCAAAACCTTTCCATAAAGATTGAAGTTTGATAGTGATTACCTTATATGAGCCTTTGTACTGGCTCTTTAAGATCTCTCATGCCTCCTTTACTATCCTAGCATTTAAGATTATGGGAAAGATCATGTTGCTTACCCCTTGTTGGATCAAGAGTAGAGCTCTTGTGTCCTTTTGCATATTTTGCTTGTACTCCTTTTGCTTTGAAGTTGTCCATATTGACTGCTCTTCTTGGGTTGTTTCCTAGAATCCTTCTACCACCATATCCCACAAATCTTGTGAGATAAATAATGTCATCATTTTTGTACTTCAAAAATTATAAGATTCTCTTTTAAATATAAAGATTGAAGCTTGGGCATAGTTAAAGGTAAGTTAGGTTGGAGGTAAGAGTGGAGGCCATAAGGAATAAGATATGAAATGTAAAATTGTGTTGTTAAGATGGCTAGAAATGGCTAAATATTTAAGATCAAGGCTCTAATACCACTAATGGTTTTGGTAATGAATAAATAATGGGTGGAACTTGAATAATAGGCAAGAGATATAGAAGGGAGAGAAGAGAGAAACTAAAATGGAAATGTTTTTCCTTGAATTGCAAAGTGAGCTCCAAATCTATCCATATATATAGGCATTTTAGTGGATAGTTACATGGTTTCCTTTTCAAATTTTCATACTAACTACATCCACCTACCATTACATATTTCAACTATTTTTCACCTATCATTACATATTTCAACAAAGTTTTACCTACCAATACATATTTTCAATATTTTACATCTAACTCTACATATTTCAACAACTAGTCACCTAACTTATTTGACTATGATCTAAACTACTTATTGAAAAATGTTCCATAGCCATCACATGTTGAAAATTAACAACATTCAAGATTTTTCTAAATTAATTTTAACAGCTATATGGAGTTGTAAGTGATGTCAGGAAAGCTCCAAGAGACATCCTTATCAGAAAGAAATGACTAGTGGATGGCAAAGTATGGTAAAGTGTACGAGGATGCTGTTGAAAAGGAAAGACTCTTTCATATTGTAAAAACCTAGAAAAATATAAATTTTAAGAATAACATTAGAAAAATAAAATACAATTTTATGGACTAAAATGAAAGGAGAAAATAGTATTTAAGGTCTAAATTATAATTTTAATTATTTTTACGGACTAAATAATAAAGAAAAATATTTTCTGAGGTAAAAAGTATAATTTTAACTATTTCATAGTAAATATCAGCAAACACGCATGGTTACTATGCAAATTGCGGCTAAAAACATGTGGTTATTATTTGCACAGTGCTAAATAGTAACTTGCATAGTAATTTGAAATTTTTTATAATTAGCACAAACATTTCTTAATTTTCACATTCAAAATGGGAAGGAGAGGTTAAAGTGTTTATACTTGTGTGTGAGGTAGCTTTGCGGAAACCTTTTTTATTCGGGCAGTGCTATAGGAATAGGGGATCTTTACTATTGATCCCTATCGGTGTATGCATAATTAACAAATTAGTATTTTCTATTTTACCAAATGTATTTATTTTCTTATCCAACTTTCAATTTCTTTATTTTTATATAGATTATATATAGATATTTTTTTCTCTAAACTAGTCTTTTAATAGTATTGATCTATTTTATACAACAAATTTACTACAAATTATGCTCATGATGGTGGTGGAATCTCATTCAATAGATTGAGTAAAATTAAGACTCTAAAATTAATTCAATAGTACTTTTATGGAGCCTTATGGACTTTATACGAGTAAGACTATGGCAGGCTATGTCGCCTAAATGACTAATTTAAATTTTATGAGTTCTTTAGTAAAGCAATTTATTCTATAACTTCTAAGATCTATGGCAGGATTATACCACCTAAATGGTCACTGGTACGTGAGGTTATTATATTTTCTTGCTATGAACATTTTGGAATCAAACCATGTTAAAGGGTCCTAAATCAATTTGGAATTACAAAAGCAGAAACTAAATATTCAGTAAATTTTCAAACATAAAGGGGATTCCAAATCATCAAGAGTATTAAAATTATTATTATCATTATTATTTTTAAAGACTAGACACTCATACAGGATTTATGATTTTTATATCTGACAGATAAGGCATAGATGTCAATGATCTACCAGTTCTCAAGTGATCTGAATGCAAGTTCTATTTTAATCCTTTGTATTATTGTCACTTCATTCTTAATTACTCTTTGTTTTATTTTATCTTTAGCATTATTTTTATTTAAATTACTTTATGGTAGTAAATGTATTTACACTCTTCAATGAATTTTATAATTTAAAGCATGGAGGGGAATTCATGTAAGAATACTGTAGTCATTACCGGGGGTAACAGCCTTGGTGCACCTTGTTGAAATGAATTATTAAATACGTATCTAGTAAAAGGGATATGGGTATAAATTATTGAGATATCTCCAGTGAAGGGATACATATATGAAATATTGAGATGTATCCGGTGAAGGGATACACATGAATTATTGAGACGCATCAGATAAAGGATACATTATGAATTATTGAAACATATTTGGTAAATGGATATGAGTATGATGACCTCGGTTCTTTCCTTGATACCTGCTTCATATAAAATTATATTATCGAAACTTGCTGTTTGTTAAAAATTCTAAGGTCTATATTATTTTCCTTTCTGCTTGCTTTGTTATTTATTCATTCACAAAGTCAGTGATAGACTTACACCTCTCTCTTTAATATTTTTCATATCAGTAAATGCTAGTGAAGTTGCCTTGGGAATTTTCTTATTGTGTAGACTTTTTGGTATGTCAATTTGGATTAATCATAGTGTATATCTAACTCCAAGATAGTGGCTACTAGATGTTCGTTTGTTTAGGATTTTGTAAAGTGTTGTAAGCCTTGTGTGGGCTATTTCCTTATTATACCAAATATATGTATTGTAAAATTATTGAATTACATTTTAAAGTGTGTCAAATGTTTATCATTGATTTTTTTTTTTGAAAATGTAAGTGAAAAAAAAATTATCTTAGGCCAACTAGGCTAAGATGAATTAGCCTATGCACAGTCAGGACCAATGAATTTGGGACGTGACAAAATTAATATCAGAGCATGGTCTGTCTAGATTTGTCTAGGTCCTAGTAGCCACTAGGTTGGGAAGTAATGGAATGTTGTATGTAATTGTGAAAATTGGTCAGCATACCTCACATACAGGAGGCTATTGTTACCAAATCCGCTTCATGGAGCCCTTAATCATAGAAAATGTGTCATCCATATTTAAGTAGCTATAAAATTTATTAGAATAACCATTTAAAGCCAAATTACTTATCTTAGGTAAAGAATGCCACCAAGGAAGAGGACAACTCCTAAGTGGTTTGTTCTTGAATAGGCTTCGTCCCTGCCTCATAATGTTGTTTTGACTTTCTAAGGCCAAGGGCATATAGGTGATAGAGGTCGTAGACATATTAGTAAACTAAAACATAGTTAAAGAAATGAGATTGATAGAGGGGTTGGAGATTAATTGCCAGAAAATAGGCAAGAAAATGTGACAGTGGCTGATGTAGTTGCTGGAATGCTCAATATACAGTAAACAATGCGAGAAATGATGGGCATGATGATGCAGCAACAACAGCAGGATAAAGGACATCATGTAGACCCCTAAGCCTTAACGAGAGGCTAGACCAATTAGAGAACAATCAAGTTCACAAGGGAGGGGCATTAAGGTTCAGTTATCAAACTTTATGAAACTCAAGCCTCCTTCCTTTACAAGTGCAAAAGCAATGGAGGACCTGTAAAACTTTCTAGATAAGGTAGGCCGGCTTTGTAGGGCAATTGGGTGTTCCTTCACTATATCAGTAGAGTTGGTAGAATTCTGATTGTTGGGAGTAGCCCAAACTTGGTTTGAAACCATAACTCTATTTAAATTAAAGCATAGTAGTAATAAGCGCTTGTGGAATAATGAGATACAACATAAAGCAATTGCCCTTGTGGAACCATGCAGGGCTCACCAAATGGAGTCAACAATCACTCCCCTATTTCCTCTGGCAAGTTAACTTTACTAACTAAGATAAAAAAAATTTTGTGGGTTGTTCTTCTCTTCCTTATCTTCAACCTTCTAAATTGGAAATTCACACCATGTTTGTAGCCTCATCGGGTCAGATAATTAATTTTATAATATCTCCCTATTCTGTACATATTTATATATGTAAAATTTTAGCAATTGGTATCAAAGCCCAACAGAAATTTTGATAATATTTTCCTATGGGATCTTTTCATTAGAAATTGATTATCTGTATGAATATATTCATGTTGATCTATCTTTTCATCTTAAGACATCTTGTTCCAAACACATGAAACCATTAGAACCCTTATAGTTTTCGAATTCAATACTCCATATCAAGAACGATTTCTTGAAAACAGATTGAGGGGTTACATATCTTGATGCATTTTGATGCTAACAGTGCCTAACTCATCAGTTTAAGCTTGTAAAATTCTTGGCTACTATTAAAGGTCCATATCATGCAAAACCTTTATCTTTTCAAATAAGATTTCTCCTATATAGTTTTGTGTTGGCCAAAATTAGTTTTGGGGATTTGTATATCATGAAATGACAAAGAGAATGATACCTAAATCACCCCCTAAAATTATAAAATCAAGCAAGTGGAGTAGTAGGTCGTGATCAGGTCAAATAGACCTAGTTTCGACCTGGAAAGAGGTTGAAGATGATGACCAAGTGCATGAGGTTAAGCCCATGCATAAGCTTAGTGCATGTGGCTCATGCGATGGTTCTTTGGTCTTGAACTTTTACAGTTTGACTCCACTTACTCTTTCTTATTTTTGGATGATTTTTCTAAAAAATTTTTATACCTAGGAATAGCAGTTCAAATTTTCTTAGACATTGAGGGCCTAAAAATAGTATGTAATTGATGAATTTTGACCTATAAAATTTTGTATGATGAGTATATATAGTGAGGAGCAATATACTATGCTCACTCTCCCTAATAATATATGAATAAATTAAAATAAATTTATTAGCATTATTGGTGGATTTTATTCATATTTAGGGAAGTGTCTTAAGGAATAATTGTATATGGAATCTGCTATAGACAGGTCACTCACAACTGGTGGTTACGTGTTCACCTATTGTGAGCCCAATCATGATGGTTTAGGTTTATAAACAACCTAAGTTGTGGTTGTTATTCCATTCATTTCTCTTTATTGATGCCTTGTAATAATTTTTAGGGATAAGGTTGAATGTTAAAAGAAATCCACAAGAGATTATATATTGTATTAGCAATGGAATACCTAATCAGTGTGACATTGTAAATATAATTTTGTAAATTGGGGCAAATAATTTTTGGAGAAATTATGCCTTTATGAAAGTATTGTACTAAATTAATTCTAAGACCAACTTTCATAAGGATTTTGTGAATTTTGTTGGGAAACTATTGTTATAATTATTTCAAACCTTTTGGACAATATAATCATCTATTATGGGTTACATGAATTGTTACTGTCATAACCGACCTTTCGGTGGAATAGAATAACAAGTTTAAAACCGATTCCCAAAAACGGAATTTTGAAAATCAATTTATTTGGAGTCGCCACCAAAATTTTTAATGGAAAACTTTGGAAAACCAATTTGAAACAAAACGAAAAAGGCGATATGGTCTGCGAAATCAGATATGGGTTCGGGAGTCTATTTGAGTGTGGGGAAGGTGTTAGGCACCCTACAACACCTGCCCATAAGGACGGTTACCTTAAACTAGTCAGTTGAAATAGAATATGGCCTTTAATTAATCTCAATTACCCTTTTATTGACATGGATGCATGTTAGACATAGGAGACAAAAAAAGCGAGAATGCATGCAAAAAGATAGATATTTACAAAGGGCGGACTTGACCTAGGATGAGAGCCTAGGGCCTACGTACCCTGCGATAGGGATCAAAGTCCACGTAGTTCGACCAAGAGGCATGTTTGTGGGTTGGTGATTTTTTTATTTGTGATGAGAATAGGAGGATTTTAATTAAAACAGATCATTGTAAACAAAACGGGATTGGAATTTGGTTTGTATGTTCTAATTTACTACAATCTGATTAACCTCGTTCTCCTGACCTCTTCATATTTTCTCTTTCAAATTTTTTTGTCGATTTTTTTTTTATTATTATTATTTTGAGTTTTGGGAGTTTATATTTCGAGAATTAATGCATAATTTATAATGAAAGGAATATATATATATATATATTTTTTATGAATTTTTGAATTTATTGTTGATTATGGAGACTCAAGTTCCGCATGTCATTTTTTTTATTAATTAAATTTTATGCTTGACTTATTTAAAATGTTCATTTTTACATTATTATTGATTATTGGTAAATAATTTAATTCAAGTGCCATTATTTATTTGTTTATTTGTTCATTTTTGAACGAATATATGCTAATTTTTGGGTTCTATGGAGATTAAAATCTCACACGAGCCCGGAAAGTCGAGGAGAGAAAAGTATTCTCACACGATACATTTTGTATAAATATTTAATCAAAGTTAATATTTAATTATTGTCCATTTATTTATTTTTTGTATTTTTATTATTATCATTAATATTATTATTATTTCTGAATTAATTATAGGGATTTAAGGAGATTAGAATCTCACATAATCCCAAGCAATCGAGGAGAACGATATTCTCACACGATAATTTCGTAAATAATGGTAAATGTTTAATTAAAGCAAATCTTTTAATTATTTATTATTTATTTTTTTTTTTTAAAAAAACAAAGGTATGCTAACTTCAGGGATCTAAGGAGATTAAAATCTCACACAATCCCAGGTAATCGGGGAGAACAATATTCTCACACGATAATTTTGCAAATAATGGGAAACAGTTCATTAAAGCAAATATTTTAATTATGATTATTATTATGATTTAATCAAAATTAATATTTAATTATCATTCATTTATTTTTTCACCATTCATTCATTAATATTCCATTAATATTATTATCACTTTTCAATTATTCCGTTAGTTGTAAGGATTTAAGGAGATTAACATCTCACATGATCCCCAGTAATCGAGGAGAATAAAATTCTCACACGATAATTTTATGCGTCATGGCAATATTTATTAATTATCATTCACTTATTTTTCACCATTCAATCATTAATATTTCATTAATATTATTATTGCTTTTCAATTATTCAATTCATTGTAAGGATTTAAGGAGATTAACATCTCACATAATCCCCAGTAATCGAGGAGAATAAAATTCTCACACGATAATTTTATGCGTAATAGCAATATTTCTTAATTATCATTCACTTATTTTTTCACCATTCATTCATTAATATTATTATTGCTTTCCAATTATTCAATTCATTGTAAGGATTTAAGAAGATTAACATCTCACATAATCTCCGGTAATCGAGGAGAATAAAATTCTCACACGATAATTTTATGCGTAATAGCAATATTTCTTCATTATCATTCACTTATTTTTTCACCATTCATTCATTAATATTTCATTAATATTATTATTACTTTCCAATTATTCAATTAATTGTAAGGATTTAAGGAGATTAACATCTCACATAATCCCTGGTAATCGAGGAGAATAAAATTCTCACACGATAATTCTATGCGTAATAGCAATATTTAATCAAAGTTAATATTTAAACAATGGTAATAAACAAAATTAAAACTAGTTTAGGCAAATGAACAATAGCATCTTAGAACCTAACACATGAACAGTGTAGAATATATAAGATTATCTTCAACCAACACGCATGAACAGTACACAACCATGCAAAAAATCGGCCATGCAGCCCATGCAGCCGTACCTGTACGATTTCAATCTCTCCCTTGTGCTCCAATGAAGAATGACCTTCTCCTCCTCACTCACGTATCGTAGATGGTCCTCCAACAGTCCCGAAGTGGTTGGTCTCGACTGGGAAGCAAGTAGAAATGGCGGACAACACTTCACGTTACGCAGCGTTGGAAATTCTGGCTGGTCTCAGCGCTGGAAATTCTAGCTGGAAGTGTTCACGTGTCCCTGCTCCTCGGCTGGAAGGCAAAGGCTAAAAGCTTCTCTTCATCTCTACACTTTCCCTTCTTCCTTGTGCTCCCTAAATTCTCCTCTGTTTACCTCTGTTTTCTAGGCTCAAAACAGAGTTTTTTCTCCTCCATGGTTCAGCCTCTATCAATCCTTTTTCTGCCACTTCTATTTTTTGGTTCTTATATTTGGTTTTTTCCATATTACTTCTATTTTTTTGCCTTTTGCAATTTTGTTTTAATTAATTAATTTTTTTTTGAATTTTTAATTCTATTTATTATTATTACCATGATTATTATTATTGTTAATTCGGGTGGGGTGTTCACAGTTGCTTCTCTTTGCTTGTCTCTTAAGTTAGGGAAGTGAATAGTGAAGAAATGACCTAATCTTAAGAGCAAGCAAAGACATGAACACACCATCTTCCACATCGAGGGAAGACAGGGGAAGATAGGAGTAAATTCGTGCTTAGAAAGGATGGTGAATATCCTGAACAAAATGCATGGCTTTCGACATAAATGTAAATTGCCTGGACACGATGCAGGACTTTGACAGAAATGTAAATTGCCTGGACACGATGCAGGACTTTAGCAGAAATGTAAATTGCCTGGACACGATGCAGGACTTTAGTAGAAATGTAAATTGCCTGGACACGATGTAGGGCTTTGACAGAAATGTAAATTGCCTGGACACGATGCAGGACTTTGACAGAAATGTAAATTGCCTGGACACGATGCAGGACTTTGACAGAAATGTAAATTGCCTGGATACGATGCAGGACTTTTGCAGAAATGTAAATTGCCTGGACACGATGTAGGACTTTTGCAGAAATGTAAATTGCCTGGACTTGATGCAGGACTTTTGCAGAAATGTAAATTGCCTGGACTTGATGCAGGACTTTTGCAGAAATGTAAATTGCCTGGACTTGATGCATGACTTTTGCATAAATGTAAATTGCATGGTCATGATCATGAGCGAGGTAGGTGTCGAACATGGACAAACATGTATGTGTGAGAAAGGCACATCCTTAAAGGATAATGAAAATTTTATTGGTTTTGATACTTGTTAAAATGATACCTATTCCCTTTGTGTTAGAAGTAAGAAAACTGCTTGTGAGCATAAAACCTCTACCTTTTATTTTGGAAATCGGAAGGGTGACATGTTAAATTATGATTCAAGTCAATTGGAAAAACATCAATATTGCCCAAAGTGAATGAACTGTCTAACCACGCTTCCTTCATTGCGACCTTAAATCTATCGTTTCAACAGTCGACAATCCACATACTTCACTTATTCAGTTTAACTACAAACAGGCTTATACTCTCTTCTTTACAGTAAGCCCGAGGACATTGAAGTTGCTTCTATCTCCTTTTATACAAGGTAAACCGGTATCGAAAATGCCAAATTGCGTATATGTTGCATCCTTTAGGCCTCATCATAGTAATTGCATGGAAACACTTATTTAAAACGCATTGGGGTATTTCTAGGATGCATATCATCAGACAATATTTTGAATAGTGTTATTCACCTGAATGTTTTATTTTGCATATTGAATGTATGAGACAATCATAAAGGCAATATGGTTATGTAGGGGAAAAGAGTGATGAAAGGCAAGTTATCTTAAATGAGTAAATAACTAAAGACCCTAAGGAATGTGGGTGGTAAGCCGAACGCAAGTATAAAGAATAGCAAAATACAACTGGGATGACTTTGAATTTTGGCTCCAGGCGATAATGGTTGCTTACACCTAGTGTTGCCATTGGATACACTTATTTCGAAACTGACTAATGAAGACAACCTCTAAGGATCCTTTCAGGTTGGCAATTTAGTCTTCATACCACCTTACTTTGTCCATCCTTTGCCACCCTATCCTTCGTTTAAACCTCCTTCTTGAACTGGCCCTAATTGCGAATTCTCCTTTCTTTCTTCTTCTTTCTTTCTCGTCATCCCCGTTTAAGCAAAGTATTTCTTAACTGTGTCAGAGTTAACTGGTTTTCCAAGCTCCCTACCATCCATATCGGCAAGAGTCAGGGCCCCTCCAGAGAATGCTTGTGTCACCATATATGGACCTTCGTATGAAGGTGCCCATTTGCCTCTATTATCTTCTTCATTTGGGAAGATCTTTTTCAGAACTAACTCCCCCGGCCTAAACTGTCTAGGATGAACCTTTTGATTGAAGGCCCTTGCCATCCTTTTTTGGTATAGCTACCCATGACACATAGCTATTAATCGCTTTTCTTTGATCATATTCAGCTGCTCATACTGCGTCTTTACCCATTCGCTCTCCTCGAGGTTGGATTCAATCAGCACTCGGAGAGAAGGGATCTCAACTTTAATCAGGGTGACTGCCTCCATGCCATATACTAAAGAGTATGGAGTTGCCCCCGTGGATGTTCGTACCGTCGTTCGATGCCCATGAAGAGCATATGGGAGCATCTCACGCCAATCTTTATAAGTAATAGCCATCTTGCTAATGACCTTTTTGATAATTTTATTCGCTGCCTCAACTGCTCCATTCATCTATGGCCAGTAGGGTGCAGAGTTATGGTGCTTAATCTTGAATTGACCACACAATTTCTTAATGTCAGCTCCATTCAGGTTGGGAGCATTATCCGTGATAATCCTCACTGGTATACCATATCGACAAATAATGTTTGATTTCAAAAATTGGAGGAAGACCCTTTGGCCAATATTGGAAAACGAACATGCTTCTATCCATTTTGTAAAATAATCAATGGCTACCAAAATAAATCGGTGTCCATTTGACGCCTTTGGATTGATGGGGCCAATCACATCTATTCCCCACATTGAGAATGGCCACGGTGCCACCAAGTTGTGTAGAGGTTGGGGTGGAGCATTGATCCTATTGGCATATGTTTGGCATTTATGACATTTCCTCACATGGTCAATGCAGTCTTTTCCCATGGTTAACCAGAAGTATCCACATCTTTAAATTTGTCTAGCCATAGTATGGCCATTAGCATGGGTCCCACAGATTCCCTCATGGATCTCTATCATTATCCTTCGTGCTTCTGATGCAACCACACATCTAAGCAGAGTGTTGTCCCATGACCTTTTATATAACACCTCTCCACTAAGGAAAAAACTCATCGCCAATTGACGAATGGTTTTTTTGTCATTCTCCGTTGCCTCAGCCGGATATTGCTGGTTCTGGACCTAGTTCTTTATATCATGGAACCACGACCGTCCATCATTTTCTTCCTCCACGTTCAAGCAGCAAGCCGGGGTGTCCCGGTTCTCAACCTGGATAGGGAGCATATTAACTCCATGGTCCAACTTAATCACTACAGCTAGGGTGGCCAATGCATCAACAAACTGATTTTTATCACGGGTCAAATGCGTGAAATTTATTTCCCTAAACCTTGACACCAATTTTGTCAGATGTTTGTGGTATGGGACCAGTTTGGGATCTTTGGTTTGCCACTCTCCTTTTACTTGATAAATTACAAGGGCTGAATCTCCAAACACCTCAAGATCTTTGGCAACTAACTCTAAGGCGACTTGCAGACCATTGACACAAGCTTCATATTCTGCCACATTATTTGTGCAGTCAAAATTGAGCTTGACTGCCACTGGATATTGCTTGCCTTTAGGTGATATTACTACCACTCCTAATCCACTACCATGTACATTGGCTACCCCATCAAAATACATAGTCCACTTGATTTCCTTTGGATCATCTTCTTCCAATGTCAGAATATCCTCATCCGGGAACTAGAAGTCTAGCGGTTGATATTCATCTAGGGGATTGGCCACCAAATGCTTAGCTATAACGCTCCCTTTGATTGATTTACTGGTCATATATTTCACGTCATATTCTGAGAGTATTACTTGCCATTTTGAGACTCTTCCCAATACATGAGGACTCTCAAAAATGTATTTTAATTGGATCTATCCTAGAGATTAGCCACGTTACATGATAAAGCATGTACTGCCTCAGTCTTTTTGTGGTCCACACAAGACTGCAACAAGTCTTCTCAATTAACGAGTACCGCGACTCGCATTCATTAAATTTCTTGCTTAGATAATAAATGGCTTGCTCTTTTCTTCCTGATTCGTTGTGTTGTCCTAACACCGCACCCATGGACCCTGGTCGGATGGTCAAATAAAGGATAAGGGGCCACCTCGGTATAGGTGGCACCAAGACAGGGGGGTCAAGAGGTACTCCTTTATCTTATCAAGTTTACCTCTGTTTTCTAGGCTCAAAATAGAGTTTTTTCTCCTTCATGGTTCCGCCTCTATCAATCCTTTTTTTGCCACTTCATTTTGCATTTAGGCCCCCTTGTTTCTACTCATCATTTTGGCATCCAACTCTCCATTTTCTGCTCCGTGGATTGCTTGAACCTTAGCTCCTTTTCTCTCCATGATTTGGACGTTGCTTCAGCTCATTTTCTCTCCTTCTTGCTGTCTCGGTTTCTTCTCCTTCGTGTTGTTGTCTCGGTCTATTTTTTGCTTCATGTTGTTGTCTCCTGTTCAGCTCTCTCCCTCAGTTTCTACTTTCTCGGTTTTCTACTCCTCTTTCTCGGCCATGTTGTTCTCTCCTGTTCAGCTCAGGTTCTGCTTCTGCTTCCTTAGTTTTCTGCTCTCACACTCTTCCCAGTTGCTTCTCGGTTTTCTGCTCTCACACTCTTCCCAGTTGCTTCTCGGTTTTCTGCTCTCACACTCTTCTCAGTTGCTTTCCTTTTCTCAACCCCCTCTCTCCCTTTTCTATTTAGCTCAGGTTCCCCCCCTCTCCAGCCGAGGTCTCCTCTTCTTTATACTCTAGCCAACCTCTCTTTTTCTACCACATTGCTCCCTTCTCTTCTTGCTTTTTCTGCAACTTCCAGTCACTCCACTCACTGCTCATGGTCCCCTATTTTTTCTGCCATTTCCAGCCACTCCACTCTCTCCTTTTTCTACACAAGCCGCTCCACTTTCTGCTCTCCTCTGAAAAACCAGCTCCCTCTTACTTTTTTATCCTCCTTGTCCTCTTGTTCCTTAGTAATGTATGTGTGTATATGAGTGTATGCATGTGGGAATGAGTGAGCATGTGAGCAAGTGAGGGTGTGTGAAAGCAAGTGAGCATGTGCGAGTGTGTGAGTGTGAGCAAGTGAGAGTGTTTTGCAATTTTATTTTAATTAGGTGGCCTTATTCATTTTATTTCTTTACAAGATGATTACCATGTCTCTTCTTCAAACATATATTTTGAATTTTTCTTTTTAATATTTTTGGTTCTTATATTTGGTTTTTTCCATATTACTTCTATTTTTTTGCCTTTGGCAATTTTTTTTAATTAATTAATTTTTTTTAATTTTTAATTCTATTTATTATTATTACCATGATTATTATTATTGTTAATTCGGGTGGGGTGTTCACAGTTACAGTTGAGCAATTGGGCTAAATTAATTGTCGAAAGCCTAAGGGTATGGCTAAATGGGCAACCTAACTTAAAATAGGCATGACTTTTAGCACAAATGGAATTTTAGGCTTATAATATCATTTTGGAAAGCTCATTCAGAGCCTAATACCTAAATGAATTTCCAAATGTGGTTAAGTTGAATTTTGAGCATGAATTCCATCATTTTCACTGACTTTGAGACCATTAAAATTTGAGAAACTTGGTTTTGGGCTTCTTACAAAAGACTAAAGGAGATGGTTTATAGCTAATATTACCTTTAAGAATGTCAATCATGCATCTTTAAAATAACACGACATCCAAAGTGTTGGCATTTGCTTGCTCTTAAACATGATTAAGTAGTTTTACTTGCTGTGAAGATCGCTTGGACAATTGATTCCTTTGCAATTGTGAGCTCACCTTTCATAGGACCAACTGTAGTGATGTTTATTAATTAATTTAATTGTGATATCCATCTTAAACAAATATTGTGTAGTTATTATTGGGTAAATTGCATTGGTAGTGGATGCACTTTATCGGTGTTTCACTAACAATCTGATTTGATATTATTGAAGTTTAATTGAATTGATGTCTTAAATTTTCTTTTACCCTATCAGTATGGAGATGTTAGTGACATTTAGTTGTATGAACCTTTTGATGTATAATAATTTTTCTTAGTTTATTAAAATCCAGAATCATCAGACGGGATTATGATAAACGATCATGTTAATATAGTTACGTAAGCTAAGTTTTTTTTAGAGGAAACTTTGTCTTATAATTTTATGCAAACACATAATACATGTTTCCTAATTTTGGTACCTCAGCTCTTGTTTACAGTAACTATTAATAGTGAAAACTCTTACTGGGACAAATTTAACAGCTTAAAAAGTCTTTAAAACTTGTTTTGGCAACTGCACTTATGGCCCTGGCCTTGGGCGGGATACACCTATTACATTTAGCAACAATTAATGGGAAAAACATGGAATATGTGACGACCACTAAGGAGAAGGTTTAGACAACTCATTATGGCTCAAGAAAGTGCATGACCTCTTCCAAATTGGAAACACTTGATTTGAATGAGTGTTTGGTGTTCAAAGAGCACGTATTGAAGTTTGTGTACATTATCATAGAGCTAAATTCCTTCAGTCATATCTTAAGAGATAAACCCCACATCTAACACACTTTTATGTATCCCCTATTGTAGTTTAACTACTAAAGGCTTCACATTATACCAGCTTTAAAAAATAGATAGTCGATGAATCAGTTGAGTTTGGTCTTTAAAAGGATAATATCAAACAAAATAGGTATACTCCCACAATGAATTCTTGGATTTTGGATCTAGTTGTGAGTTGAAAGTAAGTTTGTAAATAACTAAGAGCCCAAGTCATAATTAGTTACAAGAATCGTGGATAGAGAGTTAATGTAATATGTAAGTTCGTTATTCTTGGACCTTGTAAGGGCAAAAGATCATTTATAGTAATTGGATCATGGACTCTCATTCTGACTTTAGCTAATTTGAATTTAATGTTGTTGATTTTATCATTCTCAATTGTTTTTTAATTTTGTTATTCCATTGCAGGATTTGATATTCAAAAGTGTTGTGGGGGTGATTATTTAAGTTATAATTTTGAAAAGAAAAGTAAACGAGACTAACTAAACAAAACATCTTATGCAACATTAATTTTTGGATTTTGTATAGACTACATTAAAATAGTCGTTCATGCTAGTGCTAAGTGCCGAGGGACAAGTGGGAGTCCAAGACTATTAAGTTAATCACTTATATGAAAGCTTGCAACTCTAAGTTCCATGTTATGTTTCTATTATACTGTAGTATGAAATGCTAGATCTCCAAAAAAAGTTTTAGCCACTGCTATGGTTGATTTGCAGAATATATTTTGTTATGAATGACACTTCATATTTGTTACCTTTTTTGTAAACTTCAGTAATAATATGTCACCATGTTTTAAAATTTTGGAATTTACATTCGGGTTTTTCAAATTGGAGATTATGAGTTAGTCTTGAAGACTCAATAAAGGGTTACAAGAGAAATCTAAAAAGGTTTTTAAGCCTAATATAATCTTGGTGATTGTAGTAAGGTAAAAGGAATTGATTATTTCTATATCTTTAGTTAGTGTCCATTAAAGGACTCTCTTGGAATGATTATAAACTAAATTAGACTTCTGATAAGAGATAAGCAAACCTTCGTGTATGGTTTTATCATAGAGTGAGCACTTGATGTGTAAATTGAATGATTAATCTTGAGTTGAAACAAATTTTGGGAAATATTATCTCAAGTTTGACAAGGTTATATGCAGCCGCAATTTTATTTTCATGATATATGTTAAATGACATACCATTAGCTTAAAGTGACATTAACTTCCTTGTGATGTTAACCTCTTAGTGTTAACCCAACATAATAAATCTTAGTGAGACCTCTTATGCTCTTGGAATTCAATTTCATTATGATAGGTCTCATATCTTTCCAGTTTGTCTTAAAAAACTCCTATTGATTGAGTGCTAACAAAGAGAGGACTAAGATGGAAAGAAATTTCTATTTGCTTTCACTGTTGGCAACTCAATGTATGCTCAAGTAGACACTTGTGCAATGTAGCCAATGTTGTAATGTACTTCAAATATATTTAAGTGATCTTATTTTGGATTATTATATAGCTGCTTAGATAGTTATGTTTTTACCTATAAGGTATTTAGAATCATATATTCTATTACAATGAATATGAATCACTTGTAATTATTAACAATTTAGATTCAGATTATGTGATTTGATTCATTAATTGAAATTTATTTTGCATATACATCTTATAATGTTTTGGGAGGAGTTACTTTGTGGTAAAGTGTCAAATAGACACTTATAACTACCTCAATTTGTGTAATCATCTTTATGATGTTTTGAAGGAGCTATTCTGTTGAGAAGTATCAATGAACACTTACTACTGCCTCATCTTCTGCTTGCATCTTTAAGATGTTTTGGAGGAGTTGTTCTGTTGGGAAGTGACAAATGAACACTTACAATTGCTTCAATTTTTGCATGCTTCTTTGCGATGTTTAAAGTAGTTGTTCTAACGAGAAGTGTCAAGTGGACACTTACAGCTACCTTATATATATATATATATATGAGGGGAGAGTATATCGTTTATCTTGTTATAGCAATTTTCTAGAAATGTGGTTAAGGAAATGAATTTCTGTTATGAACATATTTTAAGTCTTGACCATTTTTTGTTACGACAATAACTCAGTTATAGGCTTCTTTCAAAATTTTAGGAATTTCATTTACATTAAAAATTTTAAGACATAATTCCTATTTGTTAGGGAAAAGATTTGCGAATCTCATACTCATGTTGAACCTTTTGGGCGATCTATAAACTAAAGTAACCCATTATAGTTTTATGAAACTTCTAACTCTTGGGTTTGTCAAAATTTTGATGTCATGGTTTAATGGGAGTCTAAGTTATATTCTTAAGGAACACTTTAGTGTATTTCAAATTCAATGTTCTTGGTTGTGCCAAATAGTGAATATAATTTAGAATTGAAACTTTTTAGGCATTTACAACATTGTTTTCCTTATCAGATTCAATGTTCTTGATTCATGGTTTCATTTCTGAATTTTTCCTTATCAAAGACTCGTGTGGTTCGCATTCATGGTGGTCCTATGTTTATAGATTCATTAACCAAAGGAAACTTATAGGAGTATTTCAAAATCTTATAACTCATATGAGTCTTGTTGAATCCCTGATGAAGCTTTGGTATAGTGGAAGTATGAGTTGAGTCCTTAAAATACTTTTGTGGTGTAATATGATACCAAGATATCATTTTGTATTCCATTCTGTTCGGATATTGAAACTAAGTTTATGACAATATTAATATCACTTGTTTCTCTTTTGGATCCAGTTATCTTGTATAGTTTCAATTTTGAACTCTATATAGTTTAGCTTATACACATTTATGTGTTTTAGGAAATATTAATTGCTTAACTTTGTTGATTGATTGTCCTAATAATAATGGATTAATAATATCCAAGTGGGAGATTGTTTAAATAATTTTAGTGAATTAGCAAGAATTGTATTATTAGAACAATTATGTGTAATACTTAATTAGGCTATCAATATTAATTTAAACCAATAATGGATTGGGTCCTTGTTAATAGTGGATAATCAGTTATGGGTTAAATTACCTACTAGCTTATTGGGTACTCACAACCTGAACTTAAATATTAATTATCTCATCAAATTACTAAAGGAGAGAGGTTTTGGATTCAATTTAAATGAGTCTTATTACGGGCTTACATTATAAATTACTAAACTTATTTATTTTAAATAAAATAAAATTAAGGTGACTGAATGATTTATAAATAGAGCTTTCATGTACTTTAACGTAACCCTAATTACAATTTTTCTAAGTACATTCAAATCTCTCTCTTTGAAAATAAGCTAAGGTTTTGTGAGTTGTCGTTTTCTTCTTTATCTTCTACATTCTACATTGAAAATTTACATCATATTTGCAACCTCATCAAGTTAGCTTGTTAATTTTATAATATCTCCATATTTTATACATATGTGTATATGTAAAATTTTAGCATATTCATCGAGCTTAAAATGCTATATTTTGCATGTCCTTCCATAAAATTCCCATGTAATGTACAAGCAATTAATGAACATGTTGTGTATACAAAATCGAAGAGAAATCGTTTTAGACATGCCGTACAAAATTGCAAGAAGCTAGCCAGCTTATCTAAGTTTATCTGATCTGACAGTTGAAACAAAGTCATAATACTTGCGAACATCCATAATTGTTTATTGTCTGTTTGTTATGAACCATACACCAACAAGTCACATATTTATGGCTTTTTTTTTTTTTTTCGTTTAAGACGTAGAAGTAATAATATTCAAGAATGCAACATATTACAATTTTCCGTACTACTGACGTCGAATTACTTAAAAGTTTAAACAATGCCAACCGTTTTGATTCTAATCAACCGAGATTTATTTAGCTGCTTTAACTTTTGCCTAAATGCCTACATATATAAAGCAATAACGTAAGATATGCATCTTAGGATACCGCATATGAAATGTGTTTTGCATGTGTAACGTAGTTTTTGTGATCCCAAATATCCCAAGATTATTAATTAAGAATGATATTTTGGGATGTGAAAAAAAAATTATTTTATTTTTATGCACATTCCATGATATTCTCTTCTAAAAGTGCAGATATGTTGGATTAATATTACTTGTTGATCCAACTATATATTGGGCTAATTCAATTTGAACTAAGTAAAATTTTTCACTCAAATTAATCAAATTTAATAATCTGAACTTATTAAATGTTCATATAAGTAGTATCAGATTCCACTTGAACTCCAATAATTGTTCAAAGAAGCTCTCATATCACAAACGACCAAAGATGTGGCATCTGAAACAGCAAAAGCTAACATTATGTTCAACGCAGAGAAAACTGGAATGTGAAGAACCTATACGTAGCTTAATTTCTAAACTATTATTTTTCATTTGACAATGTGAATTTTCTGACATATTTGCCATTTTTTTGTCTTTAAAAAGTTAGACGGTTGGCATCTGAATAACTATGAAACCCAAATTATAGGATCCCGTGTACGAAATTTGGAAAACCCTTTTTCTTCTATAAACCCCCCTTTTGTTTGTTTTGTTATAGAAAGAGTAAAATATTTATTTTAATTTTTTATTTATTATGAAATTATTATTTTGTCTCTCAAAATATCTAAAATAACTCTCATATACTTTTTAAGAAAATATTAAATTTAAGGTAAAATTTTTTGTCATAATTTTGAGTGTACCAATACACAGTTATAATATAATGATATAATTATAATATTAATATTTTTTGGATTGATATTATTATAATTATATTCTTAAATTATAACTAGGTATACTGATATACTCAAAATTGTAAATGTACAAAAAATAACACCTAAATTTAATTACTTTATTCAAACTCTATTTAAATTTATATAAACATAAATTTTAAAATTAAAACACTGAATTTAATATTTGAAAAAATAGAATTCATTGTGATAATTTTAAAAAAATAAGAAAATATTTTAAATATTACGACAAATTAAGGGTTAAAATAATAATTTTATAATAAAAAACTGAACATATTTTACGCGAAACATAAATATATTCTAATAGAAGGCACATATACGATAGTCTTAATTTTTGACAGCGATGCCATCGAAGCATCTCGTACGGAACAGTAATTTGCCTTGTGAATCAAAACTTATTTGCCGGGTCAGAAATGGTCTACGCTGCATGACAAAAATCTAATTCTTATCTTAATTGATATACGGTCCACATGATTTTAATAAGTGTAGTTTTAGTGTTTGGGAATATAATTTAATTTCCTTCTAATTTTATTTTATCAGATACCAAACTAATAAGAAAAAAGGTTTTTACTCTCATTAAATTAATTTCATAAGATTGATCGTGAGAGAATGTGATTTATGTAATTTTTTAAAGAATATATTTTATTCCATGTTAAAGTTAATCATTAAATCAAAGAATGGTTTTAGTTCCAGATCATAAACATTTTTTCAGAAAATTAAATTCCACGATATTATAATTAAATCCTAACATGAAAATGATACAAAATTGATAGTATACCATGGCTCAAAAATCAGAATGGCTTTGCAAGTTCACATTAAACTATTTTTCGCGAAGAGAGAGAGAGCCTGCCACCACCTCTATATAAACCTTTCAATCATTGCCTTTTCACATGCCATCTCATCACAGTCTCTCTTTCAATACTCCGTAGCAAAGTCTCTCTTTCACTACTCCAAAGCAAAGCTATACTGCATCAAATTAATTACCAAGCAGATATGGCTTCCTATGGCCAAAATAAGTGTATTCTGACTCTATTGCTCATTGCTATATGGAGTTGTGAGGCAATGTCCCGGATGCTCCAAGAGACATCCTTATCAGAAAGACATGAGCAGTGGATGGAAAAGTATGGTAAAGTGTACGAGGATGCTGCCGAGAAGGAAAGACGCTTTCATATATTCAAGCACAACGTGGAGTTTATTGAATCCTTCAATTCTGCTGGTAAAAAACCCTACAAGCTCAGCATTAATCAATTTGCTGACCAAACCAACGAAGAATTCAAGGCTCGTAATGGCGTCATCAGGAGGTTCCAGGGGCTGAGGACCGTGACAGAAACATCGTTTAAGTACGAGAATGTCACTGCTCTTCCTGCTTCTGTAGATTGGAGGCAGAAAGGAGCTGTTACTCCCATCAAGGACCAAGGCCAATGTGGTAAGATGAATAAGAGAACATGAATAAAGCTTTTTGTGAATTAGATGGATGCATAAATATGCTTTTAGTCATTATTTATTCTCATTTTTTTAGTATTATATCGTGTGTAATTTTATCACTTTTTTACTATATAAAGTCGATTATTTCTAATAAATCAAGTATGATTAAAATATGAATATCTGGTCAAATTAATATGTTTGAATTGACTATAACTTACATAAGTGTTTTACTTCACTAATTGGAATAAAATTTTATTCATATCAGAAATAAAAATGAACAAGTCCAAACTTTATGATGGACTTAAATAATTAATGGTGGATTTAAGCATAGACTTAATTAAGCCTAATGTATTGTATCTTTCTTTTGTTGGGTGATTGCTTGTGATATGAATTAATGAGTCAATGTTTATGTTAACTTTTTTTGGTTTATACAAAACTAGGTAGTTGCTGGGCATTTTCAACAATTGCAGCAACAGAGGGAATCCATCAGCTAACCACAGGAAAACTATTGTCCCTCTCAGAGCAAGAGCTAGTTGATTGCGACACTAAAGGTGTGGACCAAGGTTGTGAGGGTGGTTATATGGAAGATGGCTTTGAATTTATCATTAAAAATGGAGGAATTACTAGTGAGGCAAACTACCCTTACAAAGCAGTTGATAGCACTTGTAAAACCAACAAGGAAGCCTCCCATGTGGCTCAAATCAAGGGTTATGAGAAAGTTCCAACTAATAGTGAGCAAGCACTACAGAAAGCTGTGGCCAGTCAGCCAGTGTCTGTTTCCATTGATGCCGGAGATTATGCTTTCCAATTTTACTCTAGCGGAGTTTTCACAGGAGAATGTGGTAATGAGTTAGACCATGGCGTAACTGCGGTCGGTTATGGTGCTACTGATGATGGCACAGAATATTGGATAGTGAAGAACTCGTGGGGAACTGAATGGGGTGAGCAAGGGTACGTCAAAATGAAGAGGAACATAGATGCCAAGGAAGGTTTATGTGGCATTGCAATGGATGCCTCTTATCCAACTGCTTAAAAACATTAATACTAATAATGTAAAAATATATAATGGGAAAAAAGTATAATTATGTCTTGAATTTGCTTGTCTTAGAATATGTAAACATATGTTTTCAACAATATTGAAGGATATGTGTGATCATTTTAGTGCATCTCTCTATACACCATTCACTGTTTTGTGGAATTAAGTTTGAAGCAAAACAAATTCTAGGTTAAATATTGATATAAGGATAAATGGCTGAAAAAAGATCACGGAGAAAATGAGCATGTAGCAAAAAAAAGAAAAAAAAACAGTGGATGAACTCCATGTCACACAGCACAATCTATCAGAAGGTTGAAAAGTGGACTGAAATGTGTTCTCAGGACTGTTATTGCCTTATTTAATTTAAAATTTTAGGGACTAAAAACTTCATTCATATGTGCCAATTGGCTTTTGAAGAGGTCCAGTTTTCATTTGCCCTCTTAATCCGATCTGTCCTCTTTTTATATAAAAATATTCATGCATGCTTTTGAAGATTCCTTTAGTTACGAATTATTCATAGTCGGAACAAGGTTAACTTCAACACATATTAAACACTTAAATTGGACACAAGGTGACTTTTATAGACACTTCATCATTTTAATATGTCATTGTATATATATCGTACACATGTATATCTCTTAACATCCATAATTCTTTATTGTCTGTTTGTTATGAGCCATAGACTTTAAGTCGTAGAAGTAATAATTAATATTCAATAAGAATGCAACAGATTACAAGTTTCCCATTTCAAATAATCCAGGCTGTGACATCTTCAAATAAAAAAGCTGCTATATATACGTACTGACAGGGAACTTCTTAATAGTTTAAACAAGGAATCTGCAGAATATATAACCAACTATCAGTTCTCTCTAGGGAAGGTTGCGTGACAAGAGTTGCATTCTTATTATGGCGAACCAACATCCAATGTTAAAGTGCACAATTAGCGCCCAGGCTTGGGATTTTTGGAGCCCAAGCATTAGATTTCTTGTGCTTGGGTGCTAGAATCTTTATTTTTCCTCCCTTCTTTGCTAGTACTTTTCCAGATTCATTTCCTATGAATATATCACATGGAATGCTTAAATTTGTGCTTAATAGTGGTCAAAGTCTGTTTTTAAGTTATAGATAAAATTTATTTGCAATCACTGATATTTTATTTATAAATTAAGTGTGTTTCTATTATCAATATTGTTCTAAATAACTTTCTTTTAGTGAGTTATCAATAATCATGTGAAAAATTGATTCACCTATTTAAGTATGCTTAGATTCTGAGTTATTTATTTAAATAATGTGTTGGGTTAGTGTGTTTAGTGTTATTTATAACTTTAGAAATTTCAATGCTCCTTCATATGTTGGCAATAGTCTTATTGATAAGAGCTAAGAGTGGGAATTTGAGCAAAATAAGAATGACAAAGATTAATGAGTATGCATGGGTTTATCTCTAGTTTGGGAATTGACTATGCCTGTTACAATAGTTAAAATCGTTAAGGGAATAATGGTAACCTTATAAAAAGAACATAAAGTAATAAAACTGGTTGAAAATGCCAAATCACTTGTGATCAGGAGTTTATTGGAGGGTATTGCCATTAAAATTTTACTTGAATTAAGATACCTCCTAACATTGAATATTAAAAGTCTATCTCTTGTTTTTAGGGTCATAGAAGTGACATTTTGTCCAACAAGTAAGGAAGTAAGTTGTGTGTACTTTACCCAAGTGAGTAGATAATGTTAATTATATGTATTTTGTAATTTACACAATTTTCTTGTAAAAATAATTGTTATTGAATATTTTCGTGCCTTGGGACAAACTTCTTAGATTTTTTTTTTAAAAAAAAGGTTCATCATTTCTGTATACTCTGAGTATTTGTAAGCTCTAGATCTGATAAAAATCTTACTAAGCATTTGATTAAATTTCCCAAATGTTTGAATTGCTCTAATTTTGTATTTCCTAAATCACTCTAATTATGCATCTCTGAACTATTTTGTTCGATATCTCTTGATCATCTTAATAATATATTTCTAAATTATTTTGATTATGCAAAATTTAAATTATTCTGATTTTGTATTTTTAGAATTCCTCTTATTTGAATTTTTGAGTCAAAATGATTTTGAACTTATGAAATTCTCTATTTTGTAATTTGAAGTATTCTGATTTTATATTTAGAAAATACTTTGATTCTTTAATTATAAAGTTATACGATTCTGTATATACAATGTATTGGGATTATGAGATTTTGATACTTTTATCTGTCTTTATGCAAATGTTTGGTTCTAAATTTCTAAAAGTTTAACTTTTGATTATAGATTTACATATGTTAAAGAAATTTTTAGGAATGTATCCAAAACAAGACCCTATAGCTAACAACAGTAGACATTAGCTATAGTACATTACGATTTGTATTTTAATATGATTGGGCATGTTGTCGACGTTATGATATTAAAGTTGTCAAACTCAATTTTATTATTGAGTTTATCAGTTTACAATTATACCTAAAAAAAATAAATCAATTGAGGTATATATTCAAATTTGGTACGAATTTGGATAAACTCACAAATTGATTTATCAAGTTTATTAAATTTATAATTTTTTCTATTAAAGAATACATAAACACACGTGTAGTAAACAACATAAGGATATAAATCCAAAACCACATATATTAAAAAGCTTCTTTTTCACTAAGCCCTTATAATATACTTTATTACCAATTTTGATATACATAAAAATAATAAAATTACATTAAATATATACTTAAAATAAACATTATTCAGTTGATTATGTGGAATTATTATTTATATATGACTTTGTAAATTGTTTATGTTAAATACTACTTATTATAAAATATGAATAACATTTATATAACTTAGTATAATTTGAATTGCATGAGAATAATTTTTTTATTGTATAGAGTATTATAATTATATATTTTAATAACTATTTATTACTTGAATTGAACTCAATAATTTACATTATGTGCCCACATTAATGAGTTTATTTAAATTTTGCGAGTTTGACAATTAAATAGAGAAAAAAGAAAAATATAAGTGAATCAAAATTATCTTATCTTCTTCTTTTTTTTTCTCATATTTTTCCCTTAATTTTTTTATATTTCTTTTTTTTAAAAAAATTTGCAATACTGAACGTAAAATAAATAAAATAGGATCAATACACAACTTAGTTTTTTTTTTTTTTTCTGAGTCCAAGTATGGGCTGGTGCTTGAACTAAACTCGGTTTATATCCATGCGAAGACTTTGGTTGGATTTGGTGTTTACGTTAGCCCAAGATGATATTAACAATAGTCGTATGCTAATAGTAAAGAAGTTGAAATAAAAATAGAAATCGTTTCCTCACTTATATTTTTTAAAACATATTATTTAAATATTTAAATCATTAAAATGTTTTTTCTAAATAAAAATTTTATTTTCTAAATTAATAAACACGTAAGATATTTTTTATGTTAAAAATTTTTTTAACAACTAATGTTTCAATAAAACAAATAAAAATTGTGAAGTTTCATACAATGAATTATTATTGGTTCGTTTATTAAAACGCTTACATTCGTTTGGCTTCTTCCAAGGATTAGTACATATCGAGGTGGATTTTTTTAATGTAAATTATACATTTTCATATATTTTTATTATCATATTTTATACCAAAAAAATTATTTACAATTCAATATTATATGATCATAATTTTAAAATTTTTTTATACTTTTCATATTTTTATAAAAAATTTAAACAAAAATAATAAAAATTTTATCCGAGTTTACTAGTCCAACCTAATAACCTGGTTAAGAGGTCAAGCCCATCGAAAGTTGTGTAAGGCCAGCCCAATCCCAATCCCTAAAAGAAATTAAGTGATACTTCTTGCTGTTTTTATGATAAGTTAATAATGAAAAGGAAATGAAATAAAATCTAACATTCGTTCATCTTATCTCCGTTTTAATGTGATAGTTCTAATCGATGAAAGCCTCTTTCTCAGCTCCTCTTGTCATATATATGTATTATGAATTCTTTAAAATGTATAAATTTTTTAAAATTAATAAGAAAAATAATAAAGTATTTAATTAATTAATTATCTCTTAAATCGAGAATTTTTTAAAATTTAAAAATTAATAAATAAATTAATCATCTTTTAAATAAAAAATTGTTTGAAGTTTGAATTTTTTTGGTATTAACAAGAAAAATAATGAATTAACTAATTAACTACCTCTTAATTTTTAAATAAGAGACTTTAAATATAATTTAACATAGTTCAAAATTAAAGCAAATAAAAATAATATATGATTGAATAGTTTATTTAATAATTTAGATTATTCATTATCATACATTACTTAAAGTTAGAACCAGAGTCAAATGAGTTCCATCAATTTTTGAAAATCTAAAGTTCTTTATAAAGAGTAATAATATGAGTTGCTTCATACGTTCAAAGAAAATCATTTATAATAGTGTCTTCTTAATGAACTTATTTTTGTCATTTTCTCTTATTAATCCTACATAACAAATATTATGCACTCAAATTTATTATAATTTTTTATATATTAATACATTATTAAATTCAACTTATTTTAAATGTATTGCCAACATACGGACAAATAAACTAATTATGTTTGATTCACATTGATTAAAAAAATACGTGCCAGGGTGATATTTGGTCCAGTATTATTTTTCCTTGCAAATAACAATAAAACAACCCTCATAGTTATTATAAATATACTGTGTTTTTTGAAAACGACATCGACTTTTTCCACATCATCTTGATCAATGTGGAGGATGATAACTAACTAGAGATTTCCATGTCGTTTAAATTAATTTGCTTCGATCATTCTATTTTGTAATTATTGATGCTTAATTATTGAGACAATATATGGATATGTGACGTATTATTAATTAAATTCTTTTTATTTCTTTTATTGAATCGGTTTTAATAATTTCCTAGTTTCACCTGAATTAAACATGCAAGTTTTGTCTAAATATGTATTGATTATCAATACGAATGTATGAATTTTTTTCCAACAAAAAACTTGAAGTTAACAAGTTAGAATCTCTCTCTTTCTCTCACCTTTAATTGCACATGTAACTCAGAATAATCTATCTTCAAGGTTTTATGCCTTGCAACAATATGTTAAACTACTAAGCGCATGTAACACAATTAACACATAAAGTGCCAGTATTACATATAGTATTTGCTTAATATCTTATTTACGTAGCTTTGATACCCGTACTTTGGATTTCTTTATTAAATATATTATTCGTGTATGTGTATGTGTGTATATATATATATATATACATATAGCTCCGACATATTGCTATTTATTTTATATATGTGACTCTGATATTGTATGTTGAATTAGGACTTGTAAAGCCTATAACTCATATTTATACTAATGGTATATGTTTAGCAATTAATTCAAGGGAAGACACAGTCACTTTCCTTAAATTTTTATATATAATTTTAATTCTCTCATAAATTTTTAAAAATTTTCATACTCCAAAAAATTCTTAATTTCAAAGGCGGTTAATTAATTTATTAATTGATTACTTTATAACTTTTCTCAATGAAGAGTTTACGCAGTTTAAAATTTTTTCGGATATATGTATTATAAAGGTGAAGAATAATTGCACAAAAAATTAAAAATTTGATCAATTGAGATATCTCATCAATCAATAAAATTTTCACGTTAAAAAAAATTTACTTTATTTATATATAATAAATTGGTTGGGATCTTGAATTGAACATATTGTTGAAACATTTATTCATACAAAGCATATGATTTTTTCATATATTTACTATTTACTATTGTAGCCAGCTGAGAGAAGTGGAGGTTCACTTAATCTGGCTGAATAAAATGTTATCATCATGGTTTAAACTTTTTGTTAATGACTAGTTTAATCGAATGAGTAGTGTTAAGAAAGGGACTTGATAATCTTAACATTTATAAAGTTTAAATTCATTAATTTAAAATAAATTACGCTCCCTTTTTAAAATCATGTGTTAAACCATAAAAACAAACATACTCTAAAACTAAGAAATATATGATTTTTAAAAATCAAATTAAAAAATTTGAGTAGTTTTTAACATTTAAATCATTAATATAATTAAATATATACCATAAAAATTTTTTTTATTGAATTATATATTATGAGATTTATACAATTTGATTTTTTTTTTTTTTTTTGCCCTTAGATGTGTGGTATAGGGCACATTTAAACACATGACAGGATAAGCTTGCCACACCAAACTCAGTCGTCAATTTCTTCATTGAAATTTCAATATAAAAATCTTTTTCCATTCTTTTAAGATACATAAATTATTCCAATTCAAGTACAAATATAACCTTACTAACATAAACCTTTAAAAGACTTGTTTGACTTTTTTGGTTTTTAGATACATATGTTTAAAAAAATAATTTAAAAATAAATTCTAAAAACGTTAAGGTTATGTTGGCTTTTAAGAATTGACTTTAAAATATAGAATTATAATTATAATTTTAATTTTATTAAAATTGAAATTAATTCAGAATTTTAAAATTTTTGTTTAAACCTTTAAAGAATTAAAACATAAAATTATAATCCAAATTTAATTCTAATTTTATTATTTAGACGAAAGATAAATAGTGTGCATTATGTGTTGGGTATATATGTGTATGTGTGCATGTGTGCATACACATGCATATATATATATATATATATGTGTGTGTGTGTAAGTAACAAATTCATAATATATGTATTTGTATTTGTGTGTGTGAATACTTATACATAGGCATGCACATATGTGTTACATATTTAATATACAGGTATGATGTGTATTCATGCGTGTGTTTTAATTAGGCTCGGCTAAGTATCGAGTTCACTTAAAACCCAAATTTTTATTATTTTTAAATATTTATTTTATTTTATTTACAATAAATTTTGTTTATGAAATATCTTTAAAAAAATATTTTTTTAAATTTTAATTATTTTCCATTTCAAATCATAATTTTTTCATTCTTTTTTATTTTAAATCTTTATTTTTCTATTTTTCTTCAAAAAGTTATTATTCTTAATAAAATGTTTTTATTATAAAGGAAAGAGGTGACTTGACTCAATTAGTTTCTAACCAATTAGGGTGTGTTTCAAATCTTTTTCAAACTCAACCCACAACCCTACTTAGATCTCTCTTTTATAAAATTATAATTTTTTCATTAATAAAATTTTTTTTTAAGAAATAAAAAAAAACATCTAAAATTTGTTCTTGTTTTTTTATTCTTAAAAACACTTTTCTGTTTTTCAATTTTTTAGAACAGTTGATGAAAATAAATTACCAAAAAAAATTTTTAATCCTTTTATTTTTAAAAGCTAAAAACTATTTTTGAGAACAACAATCAACAAGCGAATTTCTGAAGTTTCATATTCTTTTGATTTTTATGCAAGGTATGTTTCTTTATTGATTAATCTGGGTGACAATTGATTTGATACAGCCAATATAATTTTGCAAATGAAAATTGAGACGATGAATTAAGACGGTGCCAATAACAATAAAGTATGTATATTTCCTTTCATGTACTTTTTGAGTTTCTAGTTCGTTTTTGGTTTTTCATATATATTTCCTTTTAGAAAAATCTTATTTAACAATAACTTTTTTTTTATCACAATTCTATCCTCATACTTTATCCCATTTGTCCTTTATTTTCAATGCATTAATCACATAACCCAGCTTTCGGCAATAGCGGCACCCAAAATGGATATAAAATAATCTTGATTTAATAATAAAATAAATAAATTATAAAAATTAAGCTAATACTATACATGAAAAGAATTGAAATACGAAAAAAAAAAAATTAAAAAAACTTGTAGGTGAATTTTTAAATTTAAATTTTAAGTAATTTTGACATTTATCAAATTAACAATAAATTGGTGAATTAATACATTTCATTTAAAACTTGTCCATAGTACCTCTGTCTTCGGCACCGAAAATCCCACTGTCTCAAATGAAATGTGGTCGTGGCAGGACACAGCATCTTCACACTTGCAGATATAACTTTCAGACTACAAGATTCTTTAGGAGTTAGTCTATACAACAATGCTACAAGATTCTTGTTTTTGTTTCATTCTCTCCTTTCTATTTCCTCTACTATCTTTTTAGATGTTTTTCTAATAGGGAGGGACATGTGAAGATGAACAAAAAAAACAAAGGCATTAATTAACAAACGTATTAGAAAAAATTAAAAAAGAGGAGGAAGATGGAGTGAGAGAAGTGAATGAGTGATCTTCAATATATGAAAGCTATAACATTATTGAGATATTTTTAACTTCCAATGTTAATTATGAAACAAATAGAGCCTTAACAAATAATTGAATAGTAGATTTTCTATTATTTGTTTTATTAGGAGAAAAATGTTTCATTAATTTTATTCTAGAATCCATGAAAACAAATATATGTCACAAACAAAACATAGTCATGGCAATGCCGATGAAGTGAACAAGGAAAAGCTATTCCTAGAAGTTCAGAGTGTACGTGGACTTTAAAGTGTAGTGTGCTTGTTTAAAATGTTGGAATACTATATTTAATTACAGTTTAGAGACATTTAATTTAAAAGGCATTTACTCATAATTGCTTGTCTAGAGTCACAAGGTAGAAACATGTAATGCACACTACATATATTAAATGTATATTTCATAGCATTTATTCATCACAATATCGTGGAAGTGCATCAAAATGCAGCTTTTAACATTTATTCACATTTTTTGGTTTAAGTAAAGTGAGAAAAGAAAACTCAAAAGAAAAAAAAAAAAAAAAAGGAAATGGACTCGGTCTATATTTAGCTCAATTTTATCATTTTTTTTAAGAAAAATTTACAAAATCTCGATCCAACCTTATAGGATAGACAAGTAACACCTTTCTCTTTGCTTAAATCACTCATTTAAATCTTAATCATTTTACACTTGGATCGCCCTAGCTAGAGTCATAAAACTAGAAAAAAAAAACATGTTGACTTAAGCCGATAAATTATTGTTTAAGAAAATAAAATGAAATGAGAAAGGTTGAGGAAGCATTAATTTAATATACATGATGCTGTGATATCATAAGATATACCAAAAGCACACATAAAAACTCACATAGCAAAACATAGACAAACTTTAAGCCCTAAAATAAACAAACACCAAAAGAACTCAAGTGAACAAACAAACAAAGCTAATAAAGAAAACCATATATAATATGTTGAGAAAATATTTGTCCATACATACGCAAGCACGAGCTAGAGACCTAGTGAGTGTGTTTCAATCTTCAACTTCATCCTAGTCACAAGTCCAAATCAACTTGATCTTCAACAGCCACTGTATCAATACTTGTTTTCATATCTAATTGTTCATATCCACCAGTGTTGTTATTGTTGTTGCTACTACTAGCTTTTCCTCCATCAACTAGGAATAGCATAAGGGTTGGCGGTGAACCCATGTCATCTTCCATATCGTAACAGAGGCAAAGGTAAAGGCAAGCATGTGATCATTGAAAGTAAAAAAAGTCATGGCAGAAGATGATTATATGTTGTTCATCTTGAAGCTGTAATGGCATGTGATTGGCATGTGCCTAAAGAAGCTAGTGGCAGCTCTGAACTTGTTAAGGTGTCTTGCTCCACACAAAGTGCCTTGTTATCTGCAGCCCATGTTTATCACTAATTATCCCATTAAATTATTAACTAAGGGTTAAAAGAGAGTTCTTTAGGTCTATTTAATTATTTAATTATTATTAAGAGAGTCAAAGAACTGAGGTTAATTTTGGAATAAACAAATTAAATTTAGTTATCATTAAATCATCATGTAACTATTGATTTATTGTGTGTTAACCCTAGTATCATCTATCTCTCTTAGATCTCTCTCTGCCATACTTTCTTTAGACTACCCTTTTTCTCTTTATCACATTGGGTATTACAAGATGCTAATTCTCTACTGTGCTTTTATCTTGTTGATTAACCATGGCTTTAATTGGGTCCTTTCCATGTGTGTTTTTTTGTGATCTCCCAATTGAACATAGATTTTAATTTATGATTTGATCAACCCTACCTAAATCTCTCTTTTAGAAAATTACAATTTTACCATTAACGAAAAAAATTTTGAAAAATAAGATAAAACATCAAAAAGCTATTATTTTTTTTTAGTCTTAAAATCACTTTTCAATTTGTTTAGTTTTTTTAGAATAATTGATTAAAAACACATTACTAAATAATTTTTTTTATTCTTTTGCTTTTATAAACTAAAGGTTGTTTCTAAAAACAATAATCAAACTAACCCTAAAACTAATAGTGTGATTAAGAGAAAAGAAAAACTTGCATGAAAAAGTAAGGTAAAAGGGACTTATGAAGAAATACAAAAAACAAAGGCATTAACAAATGTATTAGAAAAATTAAAAGGAGGAGGGAGTCTTGTCAAACCTAAAATATGACTGTAGCCATTAAGAAAGAATAATTATAATTTCCACTTAAAAAATGAAAACTAAAATTTAAGAGTCGCCACCAAAATTTTTAAAGGAAAACCTTGTAAAACCAATTAAATTGATAAGGTGGTCTGCAAACCAAAAATCAAGTTTAGGAGTTAGTTGTGTATAGGAAAGGTGTTAGATACCCCACAGCACTCGTTCTTAAAAAAACTTACCCAAAGTTAATTATGCACAAATTATATGGCCTTAATTAAAATTTCAATTACTCTTATCAATCACAGACAAAAAGGCAAATAATGAAGAAATTAAAAAAAATGAAATATAGGAAGACAAATAAAATATTTACAAAGGAAAACTTGTCCTAGAATCAGAACCTAAGGCTTACATACCCTACGATAGGGATCAAATTCCCCGTAGTTCGGCTAGATATACGTGTCTATTAATTGGTGATTTTTTTTGAATTTTTTATAGAAAGAGTAGGAGTGTTGAGATTAAACAATTTTTTTTGTAAACAAAACATGATTGAAATTCGATTGGTGTGTTTTAATTTACAAAAATTGAATTGATCTCACTCTCTTACTCTCCTCATTTTCTCTCTTTTTATTTATTTTTAATTTTGACTTTTGTTTTGACATTTAAATAAAATGACATTGGGAGAAGATATATAGGATTTTTGGAGTTAGAATTTTATTTTCAAATTGGAGTGAAGTTATTACGGAGAAAAAATTATTTTTTGGATTTTTAAATTTATATATTATTTTTGAAATTAGGAATTTATTTTATAATAAAATTCAAAAGGGAATTAAACAAATTAAGAGAAATTACCTTTTTTGAGATTTTTGGTTTTTTAGACTATTGATTTGTGTTCCAAAATTGAGAATTTGTATTTTAATTTTGAAAGAGGGATGAAACCCAAAACTAATGTTTTTAGTTTTTCTAGGATTTTTGAAATCTATGGTTTTTTTTTTTTTTTAATTTTTTGAAATAAGTGTTCTTTGTTTTCATTTTTTAAAAGAAATGCAATTATTAAAAGGAAATATTCTGGGCTTTTTGGACTTATATTTTTTAGATTTTTCAAAATTAGGGATTTGGTTTTAAACGTATTATGGTCTTTTTATGAAATCATATATTAACTTTCAAAACCTAATAAGACTAAAATTTCACACAGTTTCTATTAGTTAATTCTTAAGTGTCTATGAAGGCTAAGGGTCTCACACGACAACCTTTTATAAAACCTTTTTGGTAGTGCAGGGATTACTTCCATTTTGATACTTGAAAGGAAAAAAAATATAATAAAATAAAATAAAAGAGAAAAGAAAGAAATAGAAGAAAGAAAAAAAATTGAAATCACATCTTAAAATATTTCTTATGGCAAAGAAATTATTCCCTAATCTTTAATTACTCTTTCAATCCTTGCCTTGGGGGTTTTCCTCAACTTATGACTTAGATCCACAAGAAGCAAAAGATTAAACCATTAACCTTCTATTTAAGAATGACACCTACTGGACCAAAAGAAGAACTCAAGAATAAAAAGAGAGGAGGAAGAAAACCAAGAAAATAAACAAACAAATAATTTAAGAAAAAATGAATAAACCTGAAACATAAGAGAATAAAGAATAAGATAAAAGTCAAAAACCTTGCCTAGCTCATACAAATAAACGCATGCAACAACTTAATCCTATTTATTTTCCATTTTATACTTCATTAGCTAGTTCTTCCACACATCCTAAAGCTTAACAAATAGCCATGATGTTTTCATTAGAGGAGATCGGCACCTATGAAACAACATGGTTTCATCACCCACATCCCTCAATCTCACATTAGCTTATTCACTGATAAAAGATGCTAGTTAACAAAAGAATCTGACTCAATTGAGGTAAAGCAAGCTTACCTAAAATCGTTGCTTTGCTTGTCGAGTTTGGACCTCTTTCTTTGGGTGTTAGCTTCCTTCATCTCCTCTCTGAGTTTTCTATCATGTCTTCGCCACTTGCTGAGCATGCTATTTAGCCATCGAGAAGGAAGAGAGAGTGTGAAACAACCACCTCTGTCAAGGACTACTATTACAAAGGAAACTGAGAAGCTTCCAGCGTATATATAGCTCTACTAATCCTTTCCTTAGGAGCCCCCTATTGATACATTTCCATTTTCTTTTTTGGTAGAGAAACCAAAGATGAAGAAGCTACTTTCTTCTCCTCATTCTCCTTCTTCTTTCTCTTATAACTCTCTCCTTCAGTGTTTTTCCTTCCCCAGGCTCTTTCTCTTTTTCCTTTCAACTTTATCTATTTCACCACCTCTGAAACAAAGGTCCTTCATCACTTCCAAACTCCTTCATGGGCTAACTTACAACATTTTTCTGTGCTCTCTCTCATTGTTCTTGTTTCTCACATGCATGATCACTTTCTACTTGGTTTCTGCCTTGTTCTCTTCTCATTGCTATGCTTTCCTCTTGGCCTTTTTTTGAGCTATTGCCTTTAGATGCACAAGGATAACTCCTCTTCCATTTCAAGTTTCCCTTCGATCTTTCTTACTTAATGTTGTGTAGGTGGCATGCTTAGACCATTTTGAGTACTTTTAAAAGGCTTTTCACAAATCACAAGGCTGCCATCTTCTATGACAAAGGTATAGTGAAGTCATGAGCAGATGCTCATGTTATTGGTGCATATAGCTAAGTATAAAGTAGCTCTATGGTTCCAACATTTTCTATAGTCATTTAGAACATTTACAACTCAGGCATCATGAAACCATAAAGGCCGATCCTTGAGGATTTTTAAGAACCTATCCTCTCTCTCTCTCTCTCTCTCTCTCTCTCTCTCTCTCTCTCTCTCTCTCTCTCTCTCTCTCTCTCTCTCTCTCTCTCTCTCTCTCTATTTCTCTTGTTCTCAGTCTTTCATTCTTCTCGGGCTCTCCGTGCTCTCTCTACTCCCTCCAATTTTGTTATGCTTTCTTCTTCTTTTCCAAGCATCCACACTCTCCTCATCGTTCTTCCTATCAAAATTAATCTAGAAACTTAATATAAAAAATCATGAATTTTCAACATGTGATAACTATGGAAAATTTTTCCATAAGTAGGTAGGATCATAGTCAAATAAGTTAGGTGATTAGTTCTTGAAATATGTAGAGTTAGATGAAGAATATATAAAATATGTATTGTTAAATGAAAAATAGTTGAAATATGTAATGGTAGGTGAGTGTAATTAGTGTGAAAGTTTAAAAAGGAAACCATGTAACTATCCACCAAAATGCCTTTATATATGGACGGATGTGAAGCTCACTTTGCAATTCAAGGAAAAACATTTTCATTCTAGTTTCTCTCTTCTCTCCTTTCTATATCTCTTGCCTATTATTCAAGTTCCACCCATAATTTATTCATTATAAAAATCATCAGTGGTATCAGAGCCTTAATCCTAAATCTTTAGACATTTCCAACCACCTTAACACCATATTTTTATATTTCATATCTTATTCCTTATGGCCTCCACTTCTACCTCCAACATAACTACCTTTAACTATGCGCAAGATTCAATCCCTATATTTGAAGGATAAGCTTATGATTTTTAGAGTACAAAAATGATGACATTATTTATCTCACATGACTTGTGGGACATGGAGGTAAAAGGATTTTGGGAATTAACCTAAGAAGAGCAGTCAACATGGACATTTTTTAAGTAAAAGGAGTATAAGCAAAATATGCAAAAGGATACAAGAGCCTTACTCTTAATCCAACAAGGGGTAAGCAACATGATCTTTCCTAAAATCTTGAATGTTAGGACAACAAATGAGGCATAAGAGATCTTAAAGAGCCAATACAAAGGCTCAAATAAAGTAATCACTATCAAACTTCAATTTATGTGGAAAGATTTTTATACTTTACTCATGAAGGAAGGTGAAAATATTCAAGCATTCTTCTCTCATGTCTCCAATATCATTAATCAAATTAGAAGTTATGGAGACATGATAAAAGATTAGAAAATTATTCAGAAATTACTAAGAAGTCTTCCTACTAAATTTGATCATGTGGTGGCTGCGATTGAAGAAGCTAAGGATTTGTTAAAGCTTACTCTAGTGGTGCTAATGGGATCTCTCTAAGCATATGAGAAGAGATTGCAAAGATTTTAGTAACCAATAAAGCAAGCTTTTCAATCTAAAATAAATTTTTCAAAAAATGAAGGAGATAAAAAGAATGATCACGGTCAATATCCTCAAAATAGAGGATAATATAATTACCATCTCTCAAAGTTTTCTTACGGCCTCATACTCTTGCACTCTCAACCTTTTAGACAACTCCCCTTTCCTTTCGATTTCGGTCCTCCCTCTCGTTTAGCTGTCATCTTAGTTTCTCCTTCTCTTTTAGAGCTCCCACTTGGTCTTAATTTTTTGCCTTGTTTTCCTTATTTTTTGAATGTGAAAATTGGGGTTTTAAGCCTACATCCACCTTCTCCTTTATGAGCTTACCCTTTCGCAGTTACTCTTCCTTTCTCATAGCTCCCTCTCGACCTCTCTTTTCTGCCTTCTTCTCTCCTTCTCGACTTCTTCCCATTTGAACCACCACCCCCTTCCTTCTCTTCTCACTGTCCTTTTTTTTCTTGTTTTAGTTCTCAACTCCTCTCACTTTCTCTCTTGCTCACAGTTTCTCCATCTTTTATCTTAAACTCTTGGTTTTTCCCTTTTCTTCCTTCACAGTCTGTCGTAACCGACCTTTCGGCAGAATAAAATAAAGAGTTTAAATTGATTCCCAAAAACGAATCTTGAAAATCAATTTATTTGGAGTCGCCACCAAAATTTCTAATGGAAAATTTTGGGAAACCAATTTAAAATAAAAAGAAATAGACAATATGGTCTGCGAAGTCAGAGATGGGTTTGGGAGTCTATTTGAGTGTGGGGAAGGTGTTAGGCACCCCACAACACCTGTCCATACAGATGGTTACCTTAAACCAGTCAGCTAAAATAGAACACGGCTTTTAAATTCATCTCAATTATCCTTTTATCGACATGCATGCCCGTTAAATAAAAGAGACAAAACAGCAAGAATGAAAGCAAACAGATAGATATTTACAAAGGGTAGACTTGACCTAGGATGAAAGCCTAGGGCCTACGTACCCTACGATAGGGATCAAAGTCCACGTAGTTCGACCAAAAAGGGATGTTTATTGAGTGATGATTTGTACGTTTTGTGATGAGAACAGGAAGGTTCAAAAATACATTTTCATAAACAAAACGAAATTGAGATTTGATTTGTGTGTTTTAATTTCCTACAATCTAATTAATGTCACTTTCCTGATCTCTTCATTTTCTCTTTTTAAAATTTTTTGTTTATTTTTGTATTTTAAGTCATTATTTTGAAATTTAAATGAAATGATTATGGGATGAGATTTTTAGGATTTTTGGAAATTTGTATTTTTTTTTTGGAATTAAAATGTAACTATAATGAAGGGAATATTTTTGACTTTTTGAATTTATTTATTTTTTTAGATTTTCAAAATTGGAATTTATCGTTGAAATTAAGACAAAAATAAAACCACTTTTCAAATTTTTGAATTTATGTATTTTTGGATTTTTGGATTTATTTATTTTTGGATTTTTATTTTAACTTTGAAAATGGGATCATAATGGAAAAAAATTTATTAGTATTTTAATTATGAATAACAGGAAAAATAAACCCCTTTTTTTTTATTTTTTATTATTATTTTTAAAATATATATTTTTGGAATTTATTTTATCTTTATATTCTTTTTTTTTTTTGTTTACAATAGTCATTAAATTTTAAGGCCTGAGGAGACTAAAGATCCCACACGACCTTTACTAATAAATTCACAAGTGCCTGAGGAGATTTAGAATGTCATGCGGCTTTGCTAATTAGCTTTTAAGTGCCTGAGGGGATCAACATCCTCGTGCGACGATTGTTAAGTAAGACGGTAGGTTATCTCGATAACCCTGAATTTGTTTGAGTTTTTTTCAAATTAAATCTTATCCCTTTCAAAGCCTAAGGCGATTAATATTCTCACGTGGCTTGTGTTTGAGTGCCTAAGGAGGTCAGTAACCCTACACGACAACTTTTCCAACATAATGCCTAATTAGAAAAATTTATCTATTTATCCTTCTATTATTATTATCATTTGTTGTTAAGGTGTCTTTATTTTTATTATTGATATTCTTATTTCTCTTTTCTTATTATATCTTTCATTTTTGAAAAATCATCAACTTTATAGTCTAAGAAGACCAAAGTCTCACATAACTTAAATGTCCGAAGAGACTGACTGTCCCACACAGTAACCCATTTTCCCTTTTCCTTATTTTAATAAATAAAGATAATTTAGAATATATCTTTTTTATATATTAAAGTTATTCATTCATTAAATATGAAGAACTATGCATTAACTTCTAAAGCCCAAGGAGATTAAGATCTCACATGGCTTTATATTGATTAACTTTTAAGTGCTTGAGGAGACTAATAGTCTCATTTGGCAACTCCTAAAATAATAAAATAAAATGAAAACCCAAAGTTAATTCATTTGGTAATTTTGTAGTTGAAAATACGACATCATACATATATACGCCCATATACAAAGTTAACTCTGAACCAATTATATATTTAATCTTTCTATTTCAAGAATGGGCCCTACGACAAACTCTAAAAGTAAAGCTTGAAGATTAGAATATATATATACATATATATATATATATATATATATGTATCTATAAACTCTTACTGTTTTCACATTGATCCCAACCCTCATGAAGCAACCATTTTTTGAACACCATCTTACTTCAAAACAAAAAAAGCCATTTTTTGGTGATTAATCCATTTAAGAAATGGATTTGTTTTCATGGTGCAAGAGGACCACGAAAATGGATCGATGCCTTTTCCCCATTTTTGGCTCATACCCCATGCATATATGGATTGTGGTTGACTACACTATTGTGTTTATTTTTTGGCTACTGATGTTCGCTGATAACGAGCTTGCTGCTGAAATGGGTTTGTGAGCTAAGGGTATCATTGAAGTGCTAAACCAAAACATGAACCTCATATGGAAGATGAGCCAATAAAGATGACATGTAGTGACATATAACGAAACTCAATAAGGGAAGAAAAAGGATGCGCTACTCTGAAATCGAAACCTATTAAAAAAAACATGCTGCCAAGGCTTTGAAAGAAAGAAAAAAATATAGAACACCGTGGATGAAACCATGGATAAAGGCCACTGCATGGGCATAAGATTGTTATAGAAAAATAAAGAGATATCATGTAGCCCGAGTTCAGCATGTTCTGATAACAAAACAGGAGGTTAGAGTAGCCGACCTTGTCTTAAGTTTCGACTGCGAGTTGTGCCGTGAAGTTACAGTAGTTTTGACAACCTTAGAGGAAGAAGATGCAGCAGACTTATAGTAACCTTTTTTTGACAACAACAGAGAAAAAAAGTGCAGCGAACTTACAACAGTTTTTGACAGAAAAATATGAATCTCGTACAGCTACTTCCAGCGAGTTTTTGACAGCCAATGGGTGTTACATTGCTGTGATATTACAACAATTTTGTAGCAACGTTTTCTTTTTATAGGAAAAATGATGGTCTCGAAGCAAAACGAAGTTAAACAAAAGCAAAAAAAAAAAAAAAAAGGCGGTGAAGCTGCAAACCAATGAGCTTGAACAGCCACTTCCAGCGCTTTTCATGGCCTTTGTTTGCCTCTATTTTAGTGTGTGTGAGCAAAGGAGCTCCTTTCAACCATGGTGACCCTCACACGTCATGGAAGAAGGAGATGAAGAGGAAAGAGAGGCCACGAACTAAGCTTTGATGGGATCTCTCTCACACATGCGCCCTCACACAGTGAAAAGACTTCTAAAAAAAAAAAAAAACAGCAAGCAAAAGGAAGAAGTGGGAAAAGGAGATGTGTGAAACAAAGAAAGGATCGAACTACCATATCAGATATGAACTGCATGTAAGCACCTAACCCAGTGGGCCAAAGAATATGGCTTAGCAATCAACCTTCTTGATGCCTTCACATTGGTTCCTCACTTTCTTCTTCTTTTGTGTTTTCTGGTATGTAGAATAGAGGTTCCCTTCTTCTTTCTCTGTTAGGTTTTGTTGCTCAATTTCTCAATTTCTCTAGCCTTGGGTTCTCTGTCTCCTGGACCATCTTTTCGATCTCTTCCTTGGAAGAAAGCTTCGAGCCGATCTCCTCATCATTGATAGTGTTCCTCATGTTATAAGCATAATTCTCCAAAGCGTTCTTTGCCTCCACCTTCTTGTGCTCCTCATCCTCAGCCTTGTATTTCTCTGTTCCCTCCCCAAGCATGAGATTTACTACTTCAATCAGTAGTCTACCCCTTGAGACTATCATATCTCGTTTTCATCTTTTCTTTTCACAGCCGCCTTCTTTTCTTTTCATTATCGCTATCACCGTCACCTCTTCCAGTTGCAATTTTATTTTATATATATATATATATTATTACCATTTTTATTAGTTAACTTTTATTTTATTATTTTATTATTTTTAATTTTTTCTTATATATATATTTTTTATCTTTTATAATTTTTCCTTGATTTATTATAATTAGCTAATTTTATTTTTAAATTTTGAGTTTATTTAATTGTCTCCCATTATTTATCTTTAGTTTCAATTTGTCCCCAGAGAATGTCATTCAAAGCTTTATTGTTTTAAAATTATTTTATTTGCTTAATTATTAATTAATTGGTGTATCAATTAATTAAATAATTAAGTAATTAAGGATGTGGTGTTCACACAGTCTCTCTCTCTTTAGCTTTCTCAACGTTTTTTCCTATTGCTTTGTGCTCAAAGCAAGGAGGCCCAACACCAAGGTGCATGCAATGAGTTTTTCCTTTTCTTTCTCCCTCTGTCTCAACTTTTATCCTTGCCTTCCTAAGCCTTTCACATATCCCTTTCCATCCTTCTCTCGAGCTTCCTTGTCAGGAGAACCAAACACGGTCATTGTTGCAAGCTCTCAATGTGACTGTCTAGATTTTCCTCCACTGTGTCTTCAATTTTGGTCAAGGGGAAAGAAAGTGACTTTGTTTTCTTACTCATCTGGTGTTCCTTCCTCCCAACGCCAAGGTGTAAGGTCTTTTATAACTAGCACGGATCATGTGAGGGACTCTGCATACTAGTAGCATAGCAGAGGTTCTTTTTGAGTAAATTTTTTTTGTTTTGTTTTGTTTTTAACTTTTATTTTGTGACTCACCCATTTTCCTTTTTTTTTTTTTTTAATGTTATGTCTTTGATATTTTTTATTTTTGATTTTGTTTATCTTATATTTTGATTTTGTATTTTTTTGTTCATATTTTTGATTTTGTATTTTGTTTTCTTCATATTTTTTGATTTTGTATTTTGTTTATCTTATTTTTTATGTTTTATTTATTTTTTCATATTTTTTATTTTTACTTTGTGACTCACCTATTTTATTTTTGCTTAATTAAAAATTTAATTTATTGATTAATTAATTAATGTTTATTCTTAATTTATTTTGGGATGGGGTGTTCACAATTGCCCCTTTTTACTTGTTTCTTAGGTGTAATTTATCAATCTTGCCTAAGAGCAAGTAAAGAAGTGAACACAAATCCTAGGTGCCAACATAACCAGACTTTAAGGGTGTCTACCTTTACTTGGCTTTGAAAAGTGCTTGTCTTTATAAAGCTTTTGAAAGGTGTCAGCTGGAACTAGGCTTTGGGGTGCTTGCCATTACAGGGCTTTATGGTGCTAGCCAGAATTGGGCTTTTGAAATGTACCAGCTAGAACTAGGCTTTAAGGGTGTTTGTCATTACAGGGATTTGAAAGGTGCTTGTCTTTATAAGACTCTTGAAAGGTGCAAATCGGAATTAGGTTTTGAGGTACCTGCTGTTACAGGGCTTTATAGTGCCAATTGGAACTAGGCTTTAAAAGGTGCCTGCCTTTACAGGGCTCATGAAAGGTGCCAGTTGGAACTGGGCTTTAAGGTGCCTGCTGTTACAAGGCTTTATGGTGCTAGCCGGAACTAGGCTTTAAGGAGCTTGCCGTTATGGGGCTTTATGGTGCCAACTAGAACTGGGCTTTAATAGGTGTCTATCTTTATAGGGCATTGACGGTGTCAGCCGGTATTGGGCTTTAGGTGTACCTGCCGTTACAGGGCTTTAAGGTGCTAGTCAAAACTAGGCTTTAGGGGTGCCTGCCATTACAAGGCTTAAGGGTGCTAGCTAGTACTGGGCTTGTATAGGACTTTATTGGTAGGTAAAAGGTGCCTAGGCTTGTGCAGGACTTTGAAATGACACTTAGACTAATGCAAGCAGAAAATCAAATAGTGCGTTAGCAATTGGAGATGTGATTCCTTCAGACAAGTAAAATGAGATGTATGTGAGATGTTTGAGTCCCATGGTCTATCTAGATTTGTAAAAGTGTCAAAAAAAAATTTTTGCATGGAGGTTATGGTCTTTATTAAGATTGGAATGTTGACCCTTTGGGCCCTGATTTCAAGGAAAGATGAAGGAGGTGTAGCTACCACCTTTAAAAGGGATGAATCCCTTAGAAAGGTCAAAACTTGGAGAACATGGTTGCTTACATTTATTTTTTCACGAAAGAAACAAATTAACGTGAACCCAAAAAAGAAGGATGTCTTCCTCCATCCCTTTTTTTGACACTTTGTGAAATACACTTTGCTATTACAAAAAAAATAGTGCAAACACATGATGCATAAATTTACTATAAGCTTAAAAGATATAAGATTTTCTTGTTCATTTTTTTGATAGAAAATTCCTTACCTTAACTCTATAGCTTGCCCCAATTAAGTAACTTTAGGTATTGAAAGCTTCTTTGCCTTCCCCAGTCAACAAGTTTGATTTATGAGAGCTCATTTGTCTACCCTAATCAACAAGTTTAAGAGTGAGCTCTTTATGAATCAACCCAAGATTCATAAAAGTTTCAATCAGGATGTCCAAACACGATTACCTTACTTTTGACCCTTGAATCAATTTATTTCCTTGTCTAAATTGTTTTAGATATGACTTTTGGACTTGAACTTAAAGGCATTTCCTATCAATTCTTCCATTATTAATGCTTGAAAGGTAACAATTGAAATTTGCTCTTATTTTACTTACCAACCTCAATGCAATCATAAGTTGATGAGTTCAAAGTTGGGATCGATTAAAGGAGATGGCTTGCCCCAGTTTGAAGAAACTTGGGGAATGATAATGCTCACTAACATGCTTGTTGGTTCATAAAGTAGTTCCAACATAAAGTAGATGTTGGACTAAAAGATACCTTAACTCCAGACTTAAGGTGTTATAGTGTAAGCGAGTTGCAAAGGTAAGTATTGGAATGGATTGGTTTAAAGTATCATAGGGAATAATGAGGCAAACAAGCATGTTGGAAGATTTTTAGCAAAACAATGGAATGGATCGCAATAATGGGAAGATGCCTTAGTTCAAGATTTGACGTATTCCTTTGAAAATTCTTGTTGATGAGGGAAAATCTTATTTTAAATCAAATCATCCGCACCAAATCATTTTTCCTTTTCTTTCTTGGCCATAATTGTTGCCTCATTTTGGTTTTTAAACAAGTCAGGTCTCAGCAAAGGCTTTTAATGCTTGTAATGAGGCCTTGGTGAATAGGCTTCAGAAATGGAATGATATTAGGCTCAAAATCCCACACCCATATCAATTCCTCCACAACCTTCCATCTTGTTCCTTAAATATGAACTTATACTTGAAATTCACTTATCGAGAGAAGATACTTCAAGGTTGTAATAGGGTCCATGGGTGAAAATTTTGGTCGAAGAACGGAAAGGATTTAATGGCCCAATTTGCCATCAAAGTGTAACGAGTACTTGTTTAAAATGTTGGAATACTATATTTAATTAATTATAGTTTAATATTTAATTCAAAAGGTATTTGCTTGTTTGAAATGTTAGACTTTAATGCACTCACCATATATTGAATGAATATTTCATAGCATTTCTTAACCAAAATATCCTGGAGTTGCATCAAAACATAATTTTTTTAAAATTTTCCTTTTTGGTCTCAGTAAAGTTAAAAAAGAAATTAGAAAAAGAAGGAAGTGAATGGAAAGGAAAGAAGTAATTCTGTCTATATTCTAACTCAATTTTATCATTTTTTTATCTATTTATCTAATTTTAGAGAAAAACTTATAGAAACACAATCCAACCTTATGGGCAAAGAGACATGTAAAGCATTTCTATTTGCTTTCATTCATTAAATCACAATCAATTTATACCGGGAAAGCCCTAGGGTTGAAAAACTAGAAAAAAGAGAAAAAAAAATGTTGGCTTAAGTCAATAAACATTTGTTTAAGAAATTAAGAAAAGTTAAGGAAGCATTACTTTAATTTATGACACACTATCATAAGATAAACCCATAAAACATGCATAAAAACTTACATAGCGAAATATACAAAACTTAAAGCCCTAACATAAACAAACATCAAAAGCATTCAAACAAACAAACAAAGCTAATACAAGAAAATTGTATAATATGAACATAAAATATTTGTCCATGCATGCGCAAGCATGAGAGACACAATGAGTGAGCTTCAATCTTCAATTTCAACCTAGACGCAACTCCAAATCCACTTCATCTTCAATAGCTACCACATCAGTATTTATTGTTTTCATATCCAATCGTTTAAAGGCATGAAGGTTGTTGTTGTTGTTACAGTTGCTAGCTTCTCTTCCATCGACTGGGAATAGTGTAAGGGTTAGTGGTACACCCATGTCATCCTCCATTACCGTAATAGAGGCAAAGGTCGAGTTAGGCTTGAGATCATTTAAAGTGATGAAAGTTGGGGTAAACGATAATGAGTTATTTATCCTGAAGCTGTAATGGCACATGGCCAAAATATGCTTGAAGAAGTAGGTGGCATAGCTCTAAACTTGCTCAAGTGTCTTATTGCACACAAAGTGCCTCACTATCTTTGCCCAGTAACTCCTTCCATACTTCCTCAGCCCCATTAGAAATTGCCTACACATATGTATCATAATGCATTATTTGTAACCATGTTTAAGAAATTAATAATATGCTAAAGTAAAATAATTAAAGAAGAAAAGTGAGAAATCAAATTATTATTATAATTACATATGTACGTGTAGTGATTACCTAATTTAATGTTGTTATCATCACTATTGACTACAATTACAGTTACAAAACTCATCAACCTTCAACATTCATAATTTAAAAACATTATTTGAGAAGGTTACTATTAGAATTTCAAATCATGACAGCTGTGATTACTAAGAAATGGTTGTCATACCCTTTACAAAATTCATCCACTCTCATAATTTCAATTGCATTCAGCCTTAATTCAATGGTTCAACAAATTGTTATAGCACAAACACAAGTAAATATTCAACCACTATATAAATGAGAGATTAGTAAACCAAATTACAACTTGCCTTAAATGAGTTTATCCAAATACACTCCTTAACAAAAAAAAAAATAGCATAACTAAATTTAAGACTAAAAAAATCAATATATATATGTGTGTGTGTGTGTGTGTGTGTGTGTGTGTGTGTACAACCAATAAGATCAGAAAATACATAATTAGTGAACAAATAAGCAAAGTAATTAAAATTAAAACTTAAAAGCTAAAAGATAAAAGCAAATCAATACAAGGAAGGTCAATGGAAACAATTTACTCATGTTCCTTAGAAGTCCAAGGCTCATTAAGCTTTATCCCTGAAGGAAACATGAAAGTATTGGATTTTGGTTCATAAGCAGCAACAGTAAGTGGCTGAGTTGAAGCTTGCCTGGTGTTGAAGGTTACCAGTGATTTGACTGAAACCATAGGATTATCTAGAAAGGTCTCTGGGGAACCATTGCAGATCAAAATAGTTTGTGCTAAGGTTGTGGGTCCACGAGGGAAGAGAAAATTTCTTGTTCTTGACATGGATTTTCTTTGAAGAGGTAGAAGCTTTGAGCTTAAAGATTTTGGTGGTTCTAGAAGACCTACATGAGCATGGTGGTGGGGGTGAGGGCAGTGATGACGGTGATGGAGGTGAGTCAATCATATCAATGATTTCGGCTGCCATTATTAAAAGAAGGAGAAAGAAAGAGGAAAGATGAGGCATGCTTCAATGTTTAGTTGTGAAAGTGTTGAAGGAGTTTGGGTCAGCATTTATAGAACTTTTAGTGTTGCTTTTGTTTTGAAATCTACAAAAATATCCTTGACTGACTCACTGGCACTTGTGTTTTCTCTATTTAGTTTAGCGTCAAGACTTTTCATTCAAAGATATAGCATAATTAATTAATTATAACTCACCATTTTTGTTTCACCCTAGAAGAAAAAGTGATCTTTTTAAATAATTTATATTAAGTATAAAGAGAGATAAACTTAAATATGACAACACTTAGTTACATTTTAAAGATATGTTTTGATCTAGTTTTCCAATAAAAAGTAAAACTAACTTAATCTACTTATTTTTTATGCTGAGTCTAATTAAAATTCATTAATTTCCTTTTGCCCTATTATAACTTTCTAATTAGTAATAAAAATGACTTAGTATAGGAAGAATGAGATTAGAAAAGAAAAAAGAGAGGAAAAGGGGGCAAAATGGGAACCAATGTATGATATGAAACTAAAAGTGTGAGATAGGGAAAAGGAAGAAGAAAGTGCATGGAAAAGTGAGAAATGAGAGACACGAGGGGAAAATGACAATGACTAGAACAAACGTAGAAAGAAACAAACAAAGAGGTAAGAACAGTGAGTGTGAAGAGTGAGGAGTGTGAGAGGGAAAGAGAAGTAACCTAACATCTTAGGTAATGCTTCCACATTGAGAAAGTAGTTTATCACTGTCCTTGTGCATGCTACCCTCTTCGTACAAAATGCATCCTTTTCTACACAAGCCACCATTTCACCTTTTTGTAACCTTTACCCAAATCCCTCCCTCCCTCCTTCTCTCTTTATTTTTTTTCTCTGTGTGATGAAGTGACCACATCCTACGTTTGTATGTTTTGAATTTGTTTATGGTAATTAATTACGATAAAAAACTAAGTTTATGATTTAATTTCCATGTATGTGCATATGTGTTTAGAATGTTTAGGTGTCACACACACATATACAATATTTACAATTACTTTTAAATAAAAATTTCCTATTTAAGCCAATCACTAGTTTGGAATACATGAAACCTATGGAGCTTAAGAAAGAGAACAATTTATAGCAAAATATTTTATTCCATATTTTTTCATAATATTTTCTTGTTAAAACCATTTGTTCTTTAGAGTACATGAAAGCAATTATGTGGTGTACAATGGTGATAGTAAGATTGGACTCTGGATTCTCTGTTGTTATAACAGCTGTTGTAAGCATAGTTGTCAAACTCATAAGTTTACTTGTTAAACTTGTCGATTTTACTTTTTTTCTTTGTAGGAAAATTGATCTAACTCAGGTAGACTCGTTGAGTTCTACCAAAGTCAACCAAGTTTTATTTTTATTTTTCGTTTTTTGCCCAACTTAACTATTTCAACCATTAAACATTTAAAAAAAAAAAAAGAAGAACGTAGCTTATTTTATAAGTACAATAACATTGTTATGTCTTTGATACATTCCACTTGCAATTAATAGCAAATAATGTATTATATTGTGATTAAATGGTTAACTGTACTTTCAAATTTTTTAAAAAAAATTCCATTACATAGCTTTAAAATACATTATATATATATATATATATATATTTATAATTTACTTTAACTTGTTTACATTATTATTATTGAAATTACAATTATTTTAAACTCTAATTACTTTGAGTTTCAAAATTAGTGAGTATAATAATGGCAAAGCTTGCTTCTAATTTTCATTTAATAGATTTTTAACTCAATGCTTCCAAGAAAATTTTTTAAACTCAATATCTACCTAATTAATTACAATTAAAAGTTCTATGATTCAAATATATTTTCTTAATAATTTTCTATCACTCCCTAGTTTTATAATTTGGGTAATTACAATAATATTTTGTATTCATGTATTAATTTTTGTTTGTATTTTTTTTTTGGATTTTGTTATGTTCAATAGCTATTTATTAATAGAGGTAAACTTGTACAATTTTATGTTACAAGTCTTGCTAAACTCACGAGTTTAACAATAATGGCTGTAAGTGTAAATAATCAGTGCATGTGTAAAAAAATAGCTTAAAATAGGTCGTGAGCAGTCAAAAATAGCCTACAAAATGAATTAGAACATCTACTGCAACGACAAGTGATCCAAATTTAGTAAGACTATGGCCAATGGCAAATGATGTAAAGCAAGCAATGAAAGTATATTACAATTAATGGTTATGAAAATAGTAGAATTAATTATCAATGGTTGTAAATGTTACATTTATGTAGTTGGCTATAATTTTCAAAAGATAAAATTTTAAATATTTTTATTTTTATGATATATGCCATATACCTTTCAATAAATATATATCATATAAATATAGATTAATTTTTATTGATGTCATCGTAGGTTTACTTATATATTGTTAAAGGCTTATAAATAGAAAAGAAATGAGAAATATAAGTGAATCAAAATTTTCTTACCTTTTTTTCTCTAAATATTCTCTTACTTTTCTTATATTTCTTATGTTTTCTTTTTTCTTATTTTGCAGCAACAAACAATTTGTATGCGTTTTAGTTAAAAAAAAAAAAAAAGACTAATCAATACACAACTTGCTTTTAATTTTTAATTTTTCTAAGCCCAAGTTTGGGCTAGTGCTTTTACTAACTCAAATTTGGTCTATGGCGTAGATTGTGTTTGCATTTGATGGAGTGAAAGAAGTGAATGTAGTTTTCAATAACGTTCTTCAATATCCTCGTGTACATCACCTCGTCTAGGCAAAAATGCATCATTTTCTGCATATACCATCATTTCACCTTTTTGTAACCTTCCCCCAAATTCCTCTCAATTTCTCAATCTTTGTCTTTTTCTCTAGGTGATCATAATCTAGGTTCTAGCCTTTGGAATTTTTTTGTGTATATTAACTAATTATTATGAAAAAAATAAGATAATCAATTAATTAATTGGATTTCCATGTATATGTATGTATGTGTGTGAAATGTTTAGCTGCTAACTACAAATAGATAATTGAGTGAAGATATGATATCTCCCCACCCCTATATACTGTGCTGGTTAATTTTCATTTTCAAAACTTACTCTCTATCCAGAAGTTACTTGATTGACTCTATTACAAAACACAAGCATCACCCACTGTATTTAACTTACCTTGTTTATATAGCGATGAGTCTAGACTCCCTACAGTAGATCTAATGGATAGGATGAGATATGCTTTTATATAATAATTGTATATGGTCAAGAAGTTATGTAGACTTTAGGCCATTAGTTGCGGGGATCCATGTCTATTAAAGATATGTTGTATGAGATAATACAAATAACACTAATAGATTCCAAAGTAACTTACAGTGCAACCTAAGAAGTAAATTCATTATAGCAAACACCACTTTATTCTTATATATAAAGAGTGAAAAAATAGCAATAAACAATGGATTTTAACCACATTATTTAAATGACTAGTTTTCCAGTTCAGTTTGCATTTAATTAATTTATCTAATCAAGAATATCTTAAGGCAAATTACATAATTTACCCTCGTGTTATTTGTTCTGAAATTATTATGTCCTCATGGTTTATATAATTAAGCATTGTTTTTTTCATTTATTAATTAACTACACTACATAGTTGACATCCAAATTTTGATGAAAAAATCATGTGAATTTAAAACAAGTTAATCAAATTGTTTCTTGTTTTAAGTATTTTTTTTCTGTTATTTTGATTATCTTCACAATATTTGAAAGCTATAATATTGCTGAGATATTTTTAACTTCCAATGTTGATTATGGAACAATCAGAGCCTTAACAAATAATTCAACAGTAGAATTTTCTACCTTTTGTTTTATTAGAAGAAAAATGTTTCATTAATTTTTTCTGGAATCCATGAAAACAAATATATGTCACAAATGAAGAATAGTTGTGGCGATCTTAGTGATGTGACCAATAAAAACATATTAATTCCTAGAAGTTTATAGTGTGGACTTCAATGTGTAGTTTTTCAAAATGTTGAAACACTGTATTTAATTACAATTTCAGAGAAATTTGCTTGTAATTTAAAAGGCTTTTGCTTCTAATTACTTGTTAAAAAACATGTAATGCACACTGCTTATATATTTTTTAATGCATATTTCATAGCATTTCTTCATCACAATTTCACAAATGCATTTTTAGTATATGGATTCACAATTTTTTATCACAATAAAATTAGAAAATAATTAGAGAAAAAAGAAAGTGAGTTGAAAGGAAACAAGTGACGCAATCTATATATTCTAACTTATTTTTATCATTTTCTCTTTATCCCTTTAATTTTAACAAAAAATTAACAAAAATACGATCAACCTGACCGTAAAAGAGATATGTAATGCATTTCTCTATGCTTAAATCATGTGCTTGAATCTCAAACATTTTCTCTATGCTTAAATCATGCATCTCATTTATTAGGTATTCCTAAATTATTAAGTTTTTCCATGTTTCAGTCATTCTAAGGTGTTATTCATAAGAATTATTTGCCAAATATATGAAAGAACTGGAGCAACTTTTAATTGATTGGAATTGGAGCAACTTTTAGTTTCATTCTATTAGCATATCTTGATTGGTTGTTTTGTATCCCTTTGCCAAAGAAATTATGAGTTCATATCTTTACTTGTTCATTAGGCAAGTATTTTCAAAAATTGCATTTTCTCTATACTCACCTAATGAAAAGTAAAAATGGGCAATTGTGAACACTAAAATTTATCCAGTCTATGTCAAATCGCAATAAATAAAGGAAACCCAAAACAGCTAATTAAAGGATGGAGTAAAAATTAAAAAAAAATATTAGCAAAAGATAATATATATATATATATATATTGTTAAAAATAAAAATAAAAAATTAGAAAATCAAAATAAAAATAGTGAAATAAATAAATAATAAGTGAAAATGATAAGTAAATAAACAGAGTTGAAATACAAAATGACAAAGAGAAAGAGAAGTTGAAAATGGCGAAAATAAAATAAAATAATATAAAAACAAAATGGGCATGTTTGAAAATAGGGTAAAAAATAAAGTTAAAGGTGAACCCAAATATAGAAGGTAAGACCTAGCCCACTTAAGTTGGAGCTTGAAGATCCAAGAGGACCATCTTGAACCCAAGACACTCCCAACCCATGATCAAAGAACCATGACCCTTCTTAACCCCTTATGCTATTAATTTTTATTTTCTGTTTTCCTTGTTTACACGTGTCATTACATGAGGGCTTTCATTTTCATTTTATTTGCATTTCTCTTACATTTGGTTCATTTTTAGATTTTATTACTTTTCTGATATGGTATTTTACGTGTATCACTCCATGAAAGCTTCATTTTGCATTCCATTACAATTTCATTTGCATTTTATTTTTACATTTTAGATTTTTATTTTTCTTTAATATTACATCGCAAGTGGCATCACCTCATTCATCATTATTAAATTTCATTATTCATTTACATTTAAATGATTTTAGGATGCATTTCACACATAGTACACAATTTAGGCTAAATTCAATTTAGGCTAAATTCATTTTGTGCATGTGCATTTCATTTCATGAGACATTACATTTGCATTTGACAGGCTAAATTTTCAGATTTGATCATTTGACCTATCTTTTGGACGTAACTTTTGGAGAGCTCATCTTGGAAGAAGGTTTTCTTGGCTCTTGGGTGGAGACTTAGGCGCTAGAGGGGAAGAAACACGGATGGAGGAAGCACATTAAGTATATTTCTTATCATTTCTCCAATTTTCATTTTCTTAATGTCAAATTCTTCCCCTATTTCTTCTTTTGCTGGCTGAAAGCTTCATACATAAGATGCTATTTGATTACTATGGGTGTGTTATTGATGTGATTCTAAGGTGTTTGATGGATTGGCATGCTTATATAATAATTTAGATGCCCAATTTTAAGTTCAATTTGGTTTTATTTGGGGAATTATTGGGTTGTCATTTTGCTTAACTTATGGCGCCATAATTGCTTCATGTTAATGTTCAATTTTTTTGGCTCCATTAGTGCCACATATGGTGGATTAATTGGCAGCCATGATTGCTTAGCATGTGGCGCCACATATTGTCTCATTTTAATGTTCAATTTTGGGTTGATTTATGTCTCCCTTGGTGAATTGCATGGTTGTCATATTTATTCTTGGATAAAATTTTTGCTTTTCCAAGATCTTATTTCCATTTGATGCAAAAATGAACTTTTTGGGTGCTTGTGGAATTTCTCAAGTGATACATGTATGTGTTGAACTTTGTTTTTAGGCACTGTATTTTTTGCTAATCTTTGCAAATTTTCTGGTACTTCATCTGACGTTATTTGCCCTTGCAATTCAGTGTCAAAGCTATTTCATAAGTGCAGATTCTTAATGAATTTTCCACTAATTTTGGAGCTAGGATCAGTAGTGAAAATGTGGTATACTTTAGTGCTTGTCTTGAACATGCTCAGTTTAAGTGAATTTTACCATAGGTCAACTTGTTGAATTTTTTGGGAAGTTTCTATACATCCTTTTGAGCTGAAATTTGATATACATGTTATTTGGTATGTCCTTGTTGTTGTCAAATCTTTCTGGAATTTATAGTCACCACTTAAAATGCCATTTGTACACTTTATGCACACAATTCTGTGACTAGACATCTCAGGTATAGTCAACATTGTGGATTTTCTGGTATTTATTTAAAAGGTATTTTGAGCCAATTTTTCAATATGTGAACTCTCTATATGTCTAGTTTATAGGATAAATTGGTGTTGGGGTTATTCTTTTAAGATATAGAACTTTGACACTAATTATCATACATAACTCAGCAACTAGAGAAAACAGTGTAGTAGAACTCACTCTTGCTTCATTTTGGTATGCAATTTTGAGTTGAATTTGGTATCCCAAAATGATGTTCAAGGCCATCCATTTTAGCTAACATGATAGTGACACATGTAGCTTACTTTGATGTGCAATGTTGGATTCAATGGTGTCTCCTATGGTAATACTAATTGTTTCATATCTTAATTGACATGATGGTGTGGTATATGGGTACATTATCGGGTTCAATATTGGCTACACTTTAACTCTTTCTAACCATCCAAGTGGCGCCATAAACTATGTTTTCATTACTTTAATTCTATGATATTGTGGCATGATTAGTCTTTGGGTTGCTTAATGTTAGCTATGAATGTGTGAGCTATTAGTTGTCTAAATGATGCGGAATTATGGTGAGTTTAAACTTGGGAATCATGGCTAAAAGGCATTCAAATCATGGTGCAATAGACACTCAAACAATGATGGCAAATTGGTGTCAAAATTAGTAAGATTAAGTTAAACTATATTGGGCTTGATTGAAGTTGAAGTATATTACCATGTAGTGATAAATATCTAATTGGACACTAACATACACACAAACACCCATGAATGCTTTATTGGACATTAACACACTCTCACACCTATAGATGCTTGATCAAACCCTTACACACACAAACACTTATGTTTATTTGAAATGTGTCATGTGAAGTCCAACTCCTCCATAGATACTATCTTTTAAAAATGTGCCACGTGACGTCCAATGTCTCTAAAGATACTCTCTTTTGGGTTTTTTGCCATGTGAGGTTCAACACCTCTATAGGCACATCCTTCAAACATATATGGTCTTTTCAATATTAATGTTAGTCGTGTATGACTAACATCTTCATGAACACTTAATGAGACAATATTATTTTTTGTGTGAGACCAACATCTTCATAAGCACCTAATGATTCACCAGTGAGGCCATATGAGATCCAATGACTCCATAGGCATTATCTAATACTGGTTGACCGTGTTTAAAATAAACTAGGAAAAATTCTTGTTAATTTTATAATCTTAATTTTCTTGATAATTTTTATAAATTTTCATACTTCGAAAAATTCTAAATTTCAATGGCGGTTTATAATTCATTAATTAATTATTTCATAATTTTTCTCGTTGACAATGAAGAGTTTACACACTTCAAAAAAATTTTGATACATGTATTAGAAAGGTAAATAATTATCGCACAAGAAGTTGAGAGTTTGATCAATCAATATTTCTCATCAAACAACAGAACTCTCATGTTAGAGAGCCTACTTTACTTATATATAATAGATTGGTTGGGATCTTGAATTGAATGGTCAATTGTTGAAATATTTATTCGTACAAAGCATGTGATTATGGCTATATTTTCTACTGTAGCCAACTGAGAGAAGTGGAGGTTCACTTAATCTAGCTGTATAAAATGTTATCATCGTGGTGTGAACTTTTTGTTCATGACTAGTTCAATCAAATGAGTAGTTTTAATAAAGGGACTTGATAATCTTAACTTCTATAACATTTAAATTAATTAATTTTAAATAAATCACTCTTCCTTTTTAAAATCATGTGTTAAACCATATAAACAAACATACTTTAAAACTAAGAAATAAATAATTTTTAAAATCTAGATTAAAAAATTTGAGTAGTTTTTAATAATTAAATCATTAATATAATTAATCAAAACATGTTTTTTTATTGAATTATATATTACGAGATTTATACAATTTGATTTCCTGTTTGCCCTTAGATGTACTTGTGGCATAGGGCATGTTTAAACACGACAGGAAAAGATTGCCATGCCAAACTCAGTCGTCAATTTCTTCATTGAAATTTCAATATAAGAATGTTTTTTCCCATTCTTTTTAGATAAATAATTTATTCCAATTTAAGTACAAATATAACCTTACCAACATAAACCGCTAGAGTGGTGATAGGGCAAGAATGCCACCTGTCCTTAAACATATGGCCAGATATTTAATATTTTAATTAGTATATTAATATAATAAGCCAAAAAATTTCAGTGCTGTATCATAATAGAAAAAATTGTATCCGTACAAGAATCATAGAAACAACACATTTATGGGTCATTTGACGAATCAGCACCATCCTTATAGTTAATGAACTTAAGGGCTTATTAATTTGTTGCTTTGTTGTTAGAATAATTTTACAAAAATTTATTGAGAATAGATTTTGAAACTAAAAAGATTTTAAAAACTTGTTTGAGTTCTTTGTTTTTAGAAATACAACATGTTTAAAAAATAATTCAAAAACAAGTTCTAAAGACGTTAAGGCTATGGTTGCTTTTAAGAATTGGATTTAGAATCCAAAATTATAATTTCAATTCTAATTATATTAAAATTGAAATAAATTCAAAATTTTAAAATTTTTCTTCACACATTTAAAGAATTAGAACATAAAATTGTAATTTTAAATTTAATTCTAATTTTATTATTTAGGCCAAAGATAAATATTTAATATATGTATCTGTGTGTGTTACGTGTTCGTTGTATATGTATATGTGTGCATATATGCATACAAATAGATTTTTATGTGCATGTATGTAACAAATTTATTATATATGTATTTGTATTTGTACATGTGAATACATATACATGCACATACACATATATGTTACTATTCAATATATAGGTATGTTGTGTGAGCGCGCACATATGTTTTAATCAAGTCGGGCTAGGTATCAAGTTTACTTAAAACTCAACTCTTTATCATTTTTAAAATTTATTTTAGTTCATTTACAATAAATTTTGCTTATGAAAAATCTTTAAAAAATAATTTTTAAAATCTTAATTATTTTTAGTTTCAAATAATAAGTTTTCATTTTATTTTTTATTTTAAACTTTATTTTTTATCTTTCCTTAAAATTTTATTATTATCTATAAAATGTTTTTGTTCCAAAAGAAAGAGGTGATTCGACCTGATTAGTTACTAGCCAATTAAAATGAATTTCAAATCTTTTTTAAACTCAACTCACAACCCAACCTAAATCTCTCTTTCATAAAATTATAATTTTGTCATTAATAAAAATAATTTTAAGAAATAAAAGAAAACATCTAAAAATTGTTCTTGATTTTTATTCTTAAAAACTGTTTTTACTGTTTTTCAATTTTTTAGAACTATTGATGAAAAAAACTTACCAAACAAAATTTTTTATCCTTTTATTTTTAAAAGCTAAAAGCTATGCTTGAAAACAACAATCAACAAGCGAATTTCTGAAGTTTCACATTGTTTTGATTTTTTTTAATTTGGGCGACAATTGATTTGATACAGCCAAATATAATTTTGCAAATTAAAATTGAGGCGATGAATTAAGACGGTGCCAATAACAATAAAGTATTTATATTTCCTTTTATGTACTTTTTGAGTTTCTACTTTGTTTTTGGTTTTCCATGTATATTTCCTTTTAAAAAAAAATTTTAATAATAAGTTTTTTTTATCACATTTCTATCCTCATACTTTATCCCATTATGTCCTTTATTTTCAATGCATTAATCATATAACCCAGCCTTCGGTAATTGTGGCACACAAAGTGGATATAAAATAATCTTGATTTAATAATAAGATAAATAAAGTATAAAAATAAGTTATGAATATATACATAACAAGAATTGAAATACACAAAAAAAAAAAAATTAGGTCAATTTTTAAATTTAAAATTTAATTAATTTTGGCATTTATCAAATTAACAATAAATTGGTAAATTAATACATTTCATTAATTTGAGACTTATTCATAACACCTCTGTCTTCGGCACTAAAAATCCCACTGTAGCTCTGATGAAATGTGGTCGTGGCGTGACACGGCATCTTCACACTCATAGAAAAACTTTCAGACTACAAGATTCTTTAGCAATTACTCTTCTTTAGGAGTTCTTCTCTACAACAATGCTACAAGATTCTTGTTTTTGTTTCATTCTCAAAGAGGAAGAAGATGGAGTGAGAGAAGTGAATGTGTCATTAGTAACGTTCTTCAATATCATCTTGCACATCACCTTGTCCATGCAAAAATGCATCCTTTCTACCCATGCCACCATTTCACCTTTTTGTATCCTTCCCACAAATTCCTCTCCATCTCTCACTCTCTGTTTGCCTTATTCTCTAGGTGATCAAAATCTAGAGTCTGCCTTTGGAACTTTTTTGTTTATATTAACTAATTATTGTAAAAAAAACTGCGTTAATCAATTAATTTGATTGCCATGTATATGTGTGTGAATTGTTTAGCTATCACCTACAAATAGAAGATTGGGTGAAGATTTGAAACGTATCTCCCCACCTCCATATTCTGCTGGTTAATTTTCATTTTCAAAACTTACTCTCTATCTAGCAATTACTTGATTGACTCCATAGTCATCGCCCACAATTTTTGACTTACCATGTTTTACAACCCCTTGAGGACGAGTCAGAACTCAGCATCAAAAGGCTGATATTTGTTTTTAATGACCACATAAGGTAAAAAAAAAATTACATAGACTGCAACAGCATTAATTGTAGGATCTAAGTGATTGAGGATATGGTATATGGTATAATACAAACAACATTAATGGATTCTAGAGTAACTTACAGTCAAACCTAAGAAGTAAATCCATTAAAGCAAACACCACTTTGTTCTTATACTTAATTAAGAGTAAAAAAATAGCAATAAATAATGGATTTTAAACACATTATTTAAATAACTAGTTTTCCAATTCAGTTTGCACTTTATTAATTTACTATGCAAGTATGTCTTATGGTAGGCTGGTCAACTAGCCTGCCAACTTGAAAAACCTAGCTACGTCGATGTGTTCAGGCCAAGTCAAAAGAAAATCAAGCTAGAAACAAGGTAAAGCTACTAGGTTTTATTATCGAGCTAGGTTAGGTATCGAGTAAGGATTTTAGACCAACACCTCCATCTGGTCCAACTCGTATATATTATATTATATTACACAATATTATAATTTTTGGCCAACCTTTCATCCTTTCAGCCTCAGGACTCTCTCTCTCTTTGCCACCTCCCAAACTTTCACTACTCTAGTGCTCCAGCTCACCTTCTCCCTTTCGTAAATGACATATTTCTCTTGTTTGCCTCCTTAGTCCTCAGCTCATATCTCTCTCTGTCTCTTGCTCGCCTCAAGTCTCTCTCGAATCTCAAATTTCTCTACTAATTTCATATGAAATCTCTCTGTTCTTTTGACATAATCTTCTCCCCTAACCGTTGTCCGTTCAATCTTTGTTGAAGACCTTGTTTCTTGTTGTCTTCTCTGATCTTCGTTCTATTTGGTCATCCTTTTTGTTGTTCTTCTCCTTTGCATCTTGTAGATCTGCTTCTTCCATGTGAAGAAGCCCAAATATGCTGTTTGTTTTCTACTTTTCAATTTTCTTCTCCAGGTAGTCTCTCCATCTATGCAATGTTAGTTTCTAGATTTTGCTTCTCCCTCTGTTTTCTCCCTTTATTTAATTTGATTTTGTGATTGGAATGGGAGGGAAGCAGATCTTTTTTTTCTTTATGCCATGGGAGGGAAGCAGATCAGCAACAATGAAAAAAGAAGTCACTAGACCTGGACCAAACTTAGCCCAACCTGAATAGACCCGAACCGAGTCTATCTAAGTCTCGGGGCCATGAAATAGACTCGATGGCACTTTCAAGTTAGGTCTTGGGTTCACACAAAACATGACTCAAGTTGGCCCATGTGCAACCTAATCTTAAGGTGACTTACATAATTGATCCGATTGTGTGATTTGGTTTGAAATTAGTATTTCTATGGTTTAAAGTATATATATTAAGTAGCATTTTCATTTACCATTTAACTACACTAAATAGTCTACATCCAAATTTTAATGAAAATAATCATGTCATTTTTAAAAAATTAATGAAATTGTTTCTTTCTTTTAAGTACTTTTTTACTAATATATTGAATATTTTCACAATATATGAAAGCTATAATATTACCGATATATTTTTAACTTCCAATGTTAATTTTGAAACAAAGAGAGCCTTAACAAATAATTCAACAATAGATTTTCTATTATCTATTTTATTAGGAGAGTAATGTTTCATTAATTTTATTCTGGAATCCATGAAAACAAATATATGTCACGGACAAAATATAGTTATGGCGATGCTGGTGAAGTGGATGATGAAAACCTATTCCTAGAAGTTTACAGTGTATGTGTTTGTTTAAAATGTTGGAATACTGTATCTAATTACAGTTTAGTGACATTTAATTTAAAAGGCATTTGCTCATAATTGCTTGACTATACCCACAATGTAAAGGTAGAAACATGTAATGCACATTACATATATTGAATGCATATTTTGTAGCATTTATTCATCACAATATCCTATAAGTGCATCAAAACACAATTTTTAACATTTATTCACAATTTTTGTCTTAGTAAAGTTAAGAAAGAAAATTGAAAAAAAAAAAAAAAAGTGAGTTGAGAGAAAAGAAGTGACTTAATCTATATTCTAGCTCAATTTTATCACTCTTCTCTAGAAAAATTTACAAAAACACAATCTAACCTTACACGATAGACTAGTAACTCATTTCTCTTTGCTTAAATCATTTGTTTAAATCTTAATCATTTTATACTTAGGTCGCCCTTGCTAGAGTCGTAAAACTAGAAAAAAAAAAAATTACATGTCAGCTTAAGTTGATGTCCTAACTGACATAGCAGCAAATAAGTAAAAAAAAGGTGTAAATTGATTCCCAAAACTAATTTTGTAAACTAACTTATTGGAGTTGCCACCAAATTTTTTGAAAGGAAAATTTTGGAAAATCAAATGAAAATAGAAGGGTGATCTACGTAACTAGAGAAGGTTTTGAGTGTCAATTTGAGCGTAGAAAAGGTGTTAGGTACCCTACAACACCCATCTGTGAATATGATTACCCTAAATTAGTCAAGCGAAGTAAAGAATATGACCTTAAATTTATTAAAATTGCCCACATTAAAACACGCACAAAAATAAAAGAGAAAATAGATGTAATTAACCTAAACAAAAAATGAATATTTACAATGAGTGGACTTGACCTAAGATGAAAGCTTAAGGCCTACATACCTCACAATAGGGATCAAAGTCTACGTAGTTCATCTAGAATAGCATGTCAATGGGTTGGTATTTTTTTTGTTTTGTGAAAAAAAAACCAAAACAATTGAAACTATACTAATTTTCATAAACAAAATGATTTTGATGATGGTTGATGTGTTTTGAATTTACTAATGTAGTTTAACCTCACTTCTTTGTTCTCCTCATTTGAATTTTTTTTCTTGAAAAATGACATGGTTTGTTTGCATTTAAGCTGAAATACCTATGAAAAATATGAACATTTTTTTTATTTTCTATTATTAACAAAATGAACTTTGAAAAAGACAAAGGATCTTTGAACTCAAGACTTTATTTGAAAATGTTCAATAAAAAAAGACATTTTTATTTGTTTTTAAAATTGATTTATTTGAATTTTAAAATAGCAAAAATAAAAATAAAACAAAATAAGAAATTGAGAAATGGAGTTTTACTAAAAAAAAATGATTTATTTTCATTTAAGATCCTTGTAAAAACATTGATTGGCTAAACATTTTTGAAACCCAACTTTATTTTTAGAAAACGCGTGTAATGGGATATGGGTCATCATAACCCCAAATTTACTTTGAACGTATGCATCTAGTATTGAGTAAACCTATGGAGTCACTGGATCTCACATGGCCCCACTGGTGAACCATTAGGGCTCATAAAGACATTGGTCTCACACAACAACACTAATACTGAAAATAAAAAATGTTTGTGGGATGTGCCTACAAAAGTGTTGGACCTTACATGGCAACACCAAAGTAAGAATGCCTATGAAGACATTGGACCTCACATGGCACCATCAATAAAAGCATGCATTAATGGTTGTGGGTGTTATTGTCTAATTAGGTATTCATCATTACATGTTATTTACAAAATTTCAACTATACATCAATTACAATTAAATTCAAAATAACTAAATCACTTGGTCTTACTAGCTTGCAACCAACATGACATCCTTACTTATGTGTTTCTTTACACCTTGACTTGGGAGCAAGTCATCTATAGATTCCCAAATTGAATCATCAAGTTCTCACAAGCAATCATAATCATAATTGAACAACACAAAAAAGCTAACTATGTAATGAACAAAATGAACGAGTTAAGCATGCCTACATTTGAACCAATTCAGGTAACCAAAGAAATGATTCAATTGCAAGGGATTAGTGTCAACATGTAGAGGATAAACACCTAAACATCCAGTACTTATTAACATATTTACAATCTTACTAATTACTCAACAAATGCCTTGCAAATATATCCAATAACAAGCTAAATATTCTAGCATATGAACCATAAAAGTAGGCAACATTCAAGCACAAGAATGGTCTAAATGAAGCCTAAAGCATGTTGGATTTTTCTGGGTAAAGTTAGACATCATTTAAACACAAATTAATAACATCCTTATGGAGCTCAAAGCATGCTAGATTTTTCTAGGTGACATAGGAAATCATTTAAACACAAGTTAAGAGCATATGAATACCCTAATGGAGTCTAAAGCATGATGGATTTTTCTAGTCAAAATTAGGCATCATCCAAACACAAATTGGAAGCATAAGAACAAAAGAATCATGCACTTAACATGGGGTAAAAATGGACAGCATTGAAGCACGAATTGAGAGTTAAAGAATAAGAGAATAAATGAAGGGATTATGATCAAGATAAAGATGAATGAGAGGGATGAATTGTTTACCTCAAACCCTGGGCCTCTTGCTCAACTTCTTTAGCTCACTCTTTGCTCCTCTTCACGCCTCCCTTTCCTCCTTAGTCTAGCATATTTTTCTTCTGCCCTCTTCTCTCTTTTATAGTTAAATAAAAAAACAAACTTGGATTACCTTAAGAATCTTTCAAATTACCCATTAAACCTTTCCAATGTTCCTTTTTTGATAGTATCATTTTACCATTGTGCCTTGATTTTCCAGAAAGGAAATTCTCTCCTTTGTTTCCTTTTTCCATTGTGTCTTGATTTTCAAGAAACGAAATTCTCCCTTTTGTTTCCTTTTTCTATTGTGTCTTGGTTTTCAAGAAACGAAATTCTCCCTTTTGTTTCCTTTTTCTTTTTCAATCATTGATTTATTTTTTCTTATTTTCAACCCAAAAAAAAAAAAGGTTTCCTTTCTCCATCTTTATTATTGATTTTTTCTTGCTTGTTTTCAATCCTTCCCTTTATGGGGTTTCCAATTTTTCATATTTTCTCTACCCACTTTCAGTGCCATCTTGACCCTCCATGTGTCTTTATTTTAAATTTCAATTTCTTCAATTCTCTAAGCCCATTCATACCTTTTAATTTTCATTTTGGGCCCCATTTCCAAATGAATCAGTTGTCTCTCTTTTTCTTTTTCTTTTTTTTAGAAAGAAACCCAATTTTCCTTTTAATTTTCTGTTATTTTTTAAGCCTTTTATTTCTTTTCATTTTCTTTTGGGCCTAATTGCTTGCCCTTTCCATTTTACATTTTAACACTCTAAACTTCTACTTTTTTTGGTTTTTCTTCCTTTTTTTTTTCTAAATTTTCAATTAACTCTCTTTTCTTAACTTATTTAATTTAATTTTTTATTTTTTATTTATTTTTTTTTGAATTAAGTTGTTTAAGATTCCCTTAATTATTATTATTTTTAAAAGTTGACCAGACAAATTATGGTGTTCACACCCCTAAATCTTTAAATATGGACATAATAATGTGTATCCTTTAGTTTGTCATACATAAAATGAAGATAATGGTAAAATGTAATTTGTCTTTGCAATTTTTGTTTGGAATATTTGCTCTTTGATTAAGGATGTGTGTTATTCAACTTATATGTGGCTAAAATTATGCATGAAACTAATGCAATTGAGTTGAAAGAGACATGTCAACTTGATTGGAATCATAATTAACTAACCATTTCCTTGATATAAATATTGAAGCATTTTGTCACAATATATCGGATACATATGGTCTTCTACATCCTAGAGACTTAATTACACCCCTCTTGTATCACTTAACATTTTTTATTTAAGTCTTGCATAATGTTAACATGAATCAGTAGAACTTTCACTCTCTCTATGTACCATCTAATTTTGTCATTGCCTCTCCACATTCTCTTCATATAGTTTGTTACATTTTACTTAAACACTGTATAATATGTTCATTCATGATTACTTTAATTTGAAATATCATGTTAAAGCAAATATTAAGTTAATCAATCTCAATGTTGAATCTATGGCTTGCATCTTAAATTGTTTTATAATATTTTTAGGCTATGACTTAAAAAATTAACATTTTAAAGTTAAATCCATTTATGATATTCCAACAATAGCCTTAAAACTTTGGAAAAGTATTTAAAAATAAAAGTGATGAAATATAATGAAATTGTTCATCGTTTTAGATGATGAATGAACAAACTATATACATAAGTATCGAATGACACATTTTAAACCATAGAAAAATAAACTAATTTCATACTAAATGAGGGTAAATTGTAATTTGCTTGCACAGAGAAATTAATCAAAGCACAAACAAACAAACAAACAACATTCACCACAAAATCTATTCATTCGGTAAGATTAAAACATATTTTTCACTTTCATTTAATAATTAAAAAAGTATTACAATTATGTGGTGTTTGCTTTAATTAACTCACCTTTTAGATTTTATTGCCCATTTCTCATGAATTCATGAAGGTTGTTTCTACTTTCTAGTGTCTACTTACTCATTCCTATCCTTAAGGGGGGGTATGTGACTAAAAATGGAAATTTGAAAACTATGGGTGACTCTCTGTGGTATATCTCAAATATAGAGTTGGTAGTATAAGTTACTAATGGGAAATGGTTGTTTTAAATAGGAAAACCAATAGTATTTTAACATAAAGTGACATTTTTGAAACCTCACAGTTCACACGATCATCATCCATTGTTGGGTGACACTAAACATTCTACACACGTACGGTTTTACATGGAAATTAGACTAATCAACACAGTTTCTTATCATAGTAATTAACATATTAAAAACTTAACAAATCCTGGATAAATAATGATCACACAGAAGGTGATGTGCATAAAAGAATGCATTTTATATGAAGAGGGTGATGTGCATAAGGATAGTGATAAATTGCTTTTATAATATAGAAGCGTTACTAAAGATTTTAGGTTACTTACTCCCCACATGTCTCTTCTCTCATTTTTCTGTGTACTTTCTTCTTCATTCTCGCCATCGCACACTTTAAATTTCATATCATACTTTTTGGTTCCCATTTTGCCTTTTTTCCTCTCTTTTTCCTTTTCTAATCACATTCTCACTATACTAAACCTTTTGTGTTAATAATTAGCAAGTTATAATAGGCAAAAGGAAAGCAACCAATTTTTAATTAGACTCTTTGCATAAAAAATAAATAGATTAAGTTAGTTTTATTTTTTAATTGGAAAACCATATCTAAAATATCTTTAAAAAATGTAACTAAGTGTGTTGTCATATATAAGTTTATCTCTCTTTATAATTAACATAACATATTTAATTTAATTACCTCCTTTCCTAGGGTAAGACAAAAATGGTGAATTATAATTACTGAATTAAGCTATATATATATATATATCTTTGAAAGAAAAGTCTTTACACTAGACTAAATAGAGAAAACACAAGTAGTGATGAGTCATTCAAGGATATTTTTTTAAATATAAAAACAAAGCAACACCAAAAGTTTTATAAATGCTCACCCAAGCTCCCTCAACACTATCACAAGTAAACATTGAAGAAAGCCTCCTCTTTCCTCTTTCTTTCTCCTTGTCTTAACAATGATGGTTGAAATCACTGATTTGACTAACTCACCTCTATTGTTGTCGTCACTCCCACCTCTACCACCATGCTCATGTACATCTTCTAGAACCACTAGAATCCGTAAGTTCAAAGTTTTTACCTATTCAAAGAAAATCCATGTCACAATCAAGAAATCTTCTCTTCCCTCGTAAACCTATAATTCTAGCCCAATCCTATGGCTTCTGTCTGATCATTGGTAACCTTTAACCCACCACGTTAACTGTTCCAACTCAAGCTCCAACTTAGTTGCTTACTATTTTTGTATATGAACCAAAACCAAATGCCTTCTTATTTCCCCAAGGAATAAAGCTTAAAGAACCTTGGACTCCTAAGGAACATCAGTAAATTGTTTCCTTCAACCTTTGCTTTTATCTTTTAGCTTTTAAGTTTTAATTTTGATTGCTTTGGTTGCTTGTTCACTATTGTCTTTTTTCAGATCTTATCGGTTTCTATAAACACACGCACACACTAATTTGATTCTTTTAGTCTTAAATTTAGTTATGTTTAATTTTTTTTGTTAAAAAATATATATGGGCAAAATCATTTAATGAAGTTTTAATTTGGTTATACTCATTAAATATGTATTCTCTCATCTTTTTGATACTCTAATACGTAATTAGTTTACAAATCTCTAATATATATGGTCATAAAATATTTAACTGTGTTTAGGCTATAAGAAGTTGTTTAACTTTTTAATAAATGCTTAATGCAATTGTAAAATTATCCATAGATGAATTTTGTAACCCATAACACAACCATATTTCTTAGTAATCATAGCTGTCATGATTTGAAATTCAAATAGTAAACTTCTAAAATAATGTTTTTAAATTGCATATGTTAGGGTTGATGAGTTTTGTAACTACAATTGTAATCAACAGTGACGATATCCATAATAAATTATGCATAATCACTACACGTAGATATGTAATTATAATAATAATTTAATTTCTCATATTTTTTCTTGAATTATTTTGCTTTAGTAAATCATTAATTTCTTAAACATGGTTATAACTAATGTATTATGATCTATGTTTATAGGCAATTTCTAATGGGGTTAGGGAAGTATGGAAGGAGTTGCTGGACAAAGATAGCATGACACTTCGTGTGGAGCAAGACACCTTAGGAAGTTCAGAGCTATGCCACTAGCTTCTTCAGGCATATGCTAACCACGTGCCATTAGTCAAGCTAAGTAAAAGATACAGCCTTTAATTTATTTAAAATTGCCCACATCAAACATGCCTGAAAATAATAGAGAAAAACAAAATGAAATTATGTGAAAAAATGGATATTTACAATAGGTGGACTTGATCTAGGATGAAAGCCTAGGGCCAACGTACCCTGTGATAGGGATCAAAGTCCACATAGTTCATCTAAAAATGTGTGTCAATGGGTTAGTATATTTTATTTTTGTAAAGAGAAAAAAGACAGTTGAAATCAGGCCAATTTTTACGAACAAAATGATTTTAGAAATTAGTTGGTGTGTTTTAAATTAATGAAATTAACTTAATCTCACTTCTTTGCTCACCTCATTTAAAATTTTCTTCAATTTGGAAAACATAATTTGGGGATATTTACATTGGGATATCAATGAAAAATCTGAACACTTGTTTTTCATTTGTTTTTTATTATGAATGAAATGGACTTTGAGAAACAAAGAGACCTTGAACTTGATATGTTATTTGAAAATATTCAAAAGAAAATGACATTTTTGTTTTGTTTTTAAAATTGTTTAGTTTAAATTTCAAAATGACAAAGATGTGAAAACAAAATAAAAATTCAACAAAATGAGTTTTCACCAAACAATTTTATTTACATTGATTTTATTTGGATTCAATTTTGTTAAAAAAATTTAATATACATAGCCCATGGAGCTAACTTTATTTTTACAAAACGTGTATAATATGATGAACCGCAAGTATATTTTAAACGTGCACTACGAGTATTGGCCCCACTGGTGAATCATGAGGTGCTTATAAAGATGCTGGTATCACACAGAAACACTAATGTTGAAAAACCCATAGATGTTCAAAGGATGTGCCTATGGAGGCGTTGGACCTCACATGTCAAGGAACTTAAAGGAGAGTATCTATGGAGGCATTGGACCTCACATGAGACATTTTTAAAAGAGAGTATCTATGAAGGCGTTGGATCTCACATAACACATTTTAATTAGAAATTGGTGTTTGTGTGTGTAAGTGTTTGATCAAGCATCCAAGAGGTGTGTGTGTTATTGTCCAATAAAGCATTTATGGGTGTTTGTGTATGTGTTAGTATCCAATTAGATATTCATCATTACATGGTAATTATAAGAGACCAAGATTACATCTGCTTCAATCAAGCTCAAAGTAATTTAACAACTTAATCTTACTAATCATGGCACCAATTTGCCATTATTGTTTGAGTGTCCCTTGCACCTTGATTTGAATGCCTCTTAGCCATGATTCCCATGTTTAAACTCACTATGATTCCACATCATTTGGACAGTCAATAGCCTACACATTCATAGCCAACATTAAGCAACCCAAAGATTAATCATGCTATAATATCATAGAACAACATTAAAGTGATGAGCATATAGTTATGGTGCCACATGGATGGTAAGAAGGAGATAAAGTGTAGCCAATATTGAACACCATAATGTACCCATATACCACACCATCATGTCAATTAAGATATGTAACAACTAGTATCACTATAGAAGACACAATTGAATCTAAAATTGCACATCAAAGTAAACTACATGTAACACTATCTTGTTAGCTAAAATGGACAGCCATATATATCATCTTAGGATACCAAATTCAATTCAAAATTGTGCACCAAAATGAAGCAAGAGTGTGTTCCACTATATTGTTTTCTCTAGTTGCTGGGTTATGTATGATAATCAATGCCAAAGTGCTATATCCCAATAGAACAACCCTAACACCAATTAATCCTATAAACTAGACGTATAGAAGGTTCAGATACTTAAATTTTGGCTCTAAATACCTTCTAAGCCAATAACAAAAAATTTACAAAGTTGACTATACCTGAGTTGTCTGATCATAGAATTATGTGCACAAAGTTGTACAAATGGCATTTGAATTGGTCACCATAAATTCCAAAAATATTTGAAAATAACAATGACATACCAAACGATATGTGTATCAAATTTCAGCTTAAAAAGATGTATAACAACTTCCCTGAAAATTCAACAAATTGACTAATGATCATATTTGTTGAAACTGAGCATGTTCAAGACAAGCACTAAAGTTCACCACTTTTCCATCCCCTTCTAAAATCAATGGAAAATTAATCAAGAATCTACACATATAAAAGAACTTTGTCACCAAATTTCAAGGTAAAATGGTATCACATGAAGTATTGAAAAATTCACAAAGATTAGCAAAATACCATGCCTAAAAACAAAGTTTAGCACATACATGTATCACTTAAGAAATTCCACAAGCTCTCAAAATGTTCATTTTTGCATCAAATGGAAATAAAAACGTAGAAATGAAGCAAAAATTTTATCCAAGAATAAAAAGGAAGTCATGCAATTCACCAAGTGTGACATAAATCAACCCAAAATTAAACACTAAAATGAGACAATACGTGGTGCCACATACTAAGCAATCATGGCCACCAATTAATTCACCATATGAGACACTAAGTGTGACCAAAAAAATTGAATATTAACATGAAACAATTATGGCACCGTAGGTTAAGCAAAATGACAGCCTAATAATTCCCTAAATAAAACCAAATTGAACCTAAAATTGGGGATCTAAATGATTATATAAGCATGACAATCCATCGAACACCTTAGGATTACATGCTGTCGCATCAATAACACACCTATAGTAATCAAATAGCATCTAATCCATGAAGGTTTAAGCCAATAAAAGAAGAAGAATGGGAAGAATTTGACATTAAGAAAATGAAAATTGGAGAGGTGATAAGAAATATACCGAGTGTTCTTCTTCCATCCTTGTTTCTTCCTGTCTAACACCTAACTCTCCACCCAAGAGCCAAGAAGACCTTTTTCCAAAATTAGCTCTCCAAAAGTGACGTCCAAAAGCTAGGTCAAATGATCAAATCTAAAAATTTAACCCCTCAATGGCAAATGTAATGCCTTATGAAATGAAATGCACATGCACAAAATGAATCTAGCCAAAATTGTGTCCTATGTGTGAAATGCATCCTTAAATAATTTGAATGTAAATGAAAAATGAAATTTAATAATGATGAATGAGGTAATGCATGTGTGATGTGAAATTAAAGAAAAATAAAAATCTAAAATGTAAAATAAAATGCAAATGAAATTGCAATGAAATGTAAAATGATGCTTTCATGGAGTGACAAATGTAAAATACCATAAAAGAGAAATAAATAAAATCTTAAAATGAACCAAATGCAAGAGAAATGCAAATAATATGAAAATGAAAACCCGCATATAATGACATGTGTAAACATAGAAAATAAAAAATATAAATTAAAGGAAAAAGGGTAGAAGGGTCATGGATCTTGGATCATGGGCTGGGAGTGTCTTGGGTTCTAGTATGTCCTCTTGGATCCTTAAGCTCCAACTCAAGTGGGCTAGGCCTTACCTTCCATATTTGGGTTCATCTCTAACTTTATTTTTGACCCAATTTTCAAGTTTGTCCGTTTCATTTTCGTTTTATTTTTGCCATTTTCAACTTTTCTTTCTCTTCATTATTTTTTATTTCAACTCTGTTTATTTCCCTATCATTTTTCACTTATTATTTATTTATTTCACTATTATTATTTTGACTATCAAATTTTTTAATTTTATATTTTAACATCATTTTGATTGTTCTTTTTTATTATTTTTAGTTTTTTGTTTTGGATTTTTTGATTTTGACTCAATCCTTTAATTAGCTATTTTGGGTTCCCTTTAATTATTGAGATTTGACATAGTTTGGAGAAATTACAGTGTTAATAGTTACCCCTCTTTACTTGTTACTAGGTGATTATGGAGAAAATGCAATTTTTTAATATACTTACCTAATGAACAAGTAAGATATGAACTCATAATTTGTCTAGCAAAGAGATACAAAACAACCAATCAAAATATGCTAACAAAATGAAACTAAAAGTTGTTCCAATTCCAATCAATTAAAAGTTGCCCCAGTTCTTTCTTGTCTTTGGTAAATAATTCTAAGGAATATCACCTCAGAATGAATGGAACATGGAAAAACTAAATAATTTAGGAATACTTGAAAAATGAGATGCATAGAATTTTAGTTTTGAAAATGACAAGACAAATTACAATGTTCACAATGATCTTCTGCCACAACCTTCATCACTTTTGTTGATCTCATGCCTACCTCTAGCTCTATGTCTGTTACGATAATGAAAGATGACATGGGTGAACCACCAACCCTTACACTATTCCCTATTGATGAAGGAAAAGCTAGTAGCTATAGCAACAAGAGCCCTCATGCCTCTGAGCGATTAAATATGAAAACACAAGTATTGATGCAGTGGCTATTGAAGATATAGTTGATTTGGAGCTACGTCAGGGTTGAAGTTGAAGATTGAAGCTCACTCTCTAGGTCTCTGGCTTGTGCTTACGTAGGCATGGACAAATATTTTGCTCATCATTATATATATGGTTTCCCTTGTATTGGCTTTGTTTGTTTGAGTACTTTCGATGTTTGTTTATGTTAAGGCTTCAAGTTTTGTTTGTCTTGCTATGTATGTTTTATGTGTGCTTTTGGTTCATCTTATGATAATGCGTCATATATTAAATTAATGCTTCCTCAACTTTTCTCATTTCATTTTATTTTCTTAAACAATTGTTATCAACTTAAGCCAACATGTTCTTTCTTTTTTCTACTACTTTCATTACCATCAATTGTAATATACTTTCATTGCTTGCATTACATCATTAGCCATTGGCCATAGTCTTACTAAATTTGGATCACTTGCTGTTATAGTAGGTGCTGTAATTCATTCTGTAGGCTATTTTTTACTGTTCATGATATGTTTTAAGCTATTTTTTTACCACACACAATGATTATTTACACTTACAACCATTATTGTCAAACTCGTAAGTTTAGTCAAATTCGTAAAGGGGAATAAACTTATAATGTAAAATCATAAGAGTTACCTCTATTAGTAAATAGCTATTGAACATGACCATATCTAAAAAAAATACAAATAAAAACTAATACATGAATACAAAATATTATTGTAATAACCTAAATTATAAAACTAGAGAGTGTTAAAAAAAATTGTCAAGAAAATATACTTGAATCATAGAAGTTTATAATTAATTAGGTAGAGATTGAGTTAAAAAAAAAATTTCTTGGATGCATTGAGTTTAAAATCAATTAAAAGAAAATTAGGAGCATGCTTTGCCATTATAATACTCACTAATTTAGAAACTCAAAGTAATTAGAATTTAAAATATCTATAATTTCAATAATAATAATGTAAACAAGTTAAAGTAAATTTAAAATATGTGTATATATATATATATATAATGTATTTTTTAAGCTATGTAATGGGAAATTTTTAAAAAAAAAATTGAAAGTAGCATTAACCATTTAATCACAATATAATATTTTATTTGCTATTAATTACATGTAGAATGTATCAAAGTCATAATAATGTTACTGTACTTGTTAAATAAGCTATGTACTTTTTTTTTTATTTAATGTTTAATGGTTGAAATAGCTAGGTTGGGCTTAAAGTTAGTCAATTTTCCTTTAAAAAGTTAATTTTAATGCTGGAATATTCAAATTTTGGTTAAAAATGAAAAAAAAAAAAAAAAAACTTAGTTGACTTTGGTCAAACTCAGTGACTCTACCTGAGTTTGACTAAATCTACATCAATTCCAAGTATATGACTAAGTTAGATCAATTTTTTGACCAAAAAATGTAAAATTGATGAGTTTAACATGTTCACTTGCGAGTTTGACAACTATACTTACAACAGTTGTTGTAGTAGTAGAGAATTCAGAGCCCAATCTTACTATCACTACTATATACCACATAATTGCTTTCATGTACTCTAAAGAACAATTGGCTTTAACAAGAAAATTATTTTGACAAAATAAGGAATACAATATTTTGCTATAAATTGTTCTTTTTCTTAAGCTCTATTTGTTTCTTGGATTCCAAACTAGTGACTGGCTTGAGTAGAAAATTTCACTTTTACTAATTTTTTTTAAATAATGTATATGTGTGTTTGTGACACCTAAACATTCTACACAAAAATGCAAATACATGGAAATCAAATCAATTAACTTAGTTTTTTATCATAATTAATTACTACAAACAAATTCGAAACATACAAAACTAGGATATGGTCACTTCATCCCATGGAAAAAAAAAAAATAGAGAGAGGGAGAAAGAGAGGGAAGGAGGGAAGGATTTGGGGAAAGGTTACCAAAAGGTGAAATGGCGGCTTCTGCGGAAAAGGATGCATTTTTTGTGAAGAGGGTGATGTGCACAAGGATAGTGACAAACCGCTTTCTCAATGTGGAAGCGTTACTTAAGGCTTTAGGTTACTTCTCTCTCCCTCTCACACTCCTCACTCTTCACGCCCACCGTTCTTCCCTCTTTGTTTGTTTCTTCCAATGTTTGTTCAAGCCATTGTCTTTTTCCCCTTGTGTCTCTCATTTCTCACTTTTCCATGCACTTTCTTCTTCCTTTTTTCCATCTCACACTTTTAGTTTCATATCATACTTTAGTTCCCAATTTGCCCCCTTTTCCTATCTTTTTCCTTTTCTAATCTCATCCCTCCTATACTAAGCCTTTTGTATTACTAATTAGAAACTTATAATAAGGCAAAAGGAATGAAACTAATTTTTAATTAGACTCAAAATAAAAAAGAAGTAGATTAAGTTAATTTTATTTTTTATTCGAATACCAAATCCAAAAATATCTTTAAAATGTAACTAAGTGTTGTCATATTCAAGTTTAACTCTCTTTATAATCAATATAAATTATTTAATTTGATCACTTTTTCTTCTAGGGTGAGACAAAAATAGTGAGTTATAATTACTAATTACGCTGTATCTTTGAAAGAAAAATCATGACACTAGACTAAATAGAGAAAACACAAGCGGTGGTGAGTAATTCAAGGATATTTTTGTAAATATCAAAACAAAACAGCACTAGAAGTTCTATAAATGCTGACCCAAGCTCCTTCAACACTATCACAAGTAAACATTGAAGCAAGCCTCCTCTTTCCTCTTTCTTTCTCTTCCTCTTAACAATGGATGCCAAAATCATTGATCTAAATGACTCACCTTCATCACCATCACCGTCGCTCGCACCCTCTCAACCATGCTCACGTAGGTCTTCTAGAACCACCAAAGACCTTAAGCTCAAAGCTTCTACCACTTCAAAGAAAAGCCATGTCAAGAACAAGAAATCTTCTTCTTCCTCATGGACCCATAACCCAAGCACAGGCTATTTTAATTTGCAGTGGTTCGGTGGAGACCTTTGTAGACAACCCTATGGCTTCAATCAGATCACTGGTAACCTTCAACCCACCCAGCAAGCTTCAGCTGAACCGCTTACTGTTGTTGATTATGAACCAAAACCAAATGCTTTCTTATTTCCTCAAGGGATGAAGCTTAAAGAGACTTGGACTCCTAAGGAACATGAGTAAATTGTTTCCTTCAACCTTCCTTGTATTGATTTGCTTTTATCTTTCAGCTTTTAAGTTTTAACTTCAATTACTTTGCTTATTCGTTCACTAATTATCTGTTTTTAGATCTTATTGGTTCATACATATACACATATATATTTTGATTCTTTTAGTCTTAAATATGGTTATGTTAAATTTTTTTTGTTAAGGAATATATTTGGATAAAATCACTTAAGGCAAGTTTTAATTTGGTTTACTAATCTCTCATTTATATAATGGTTGAGTGTTTACTTTTGTTTAGGCTATAAGAATTTGTTTAGCCTTTTAACAAATTTGAATACAATTGAAAATTTGAGTTGATGAATTTTGTAACGGGTAAGACAACCACATTTCTTAGTAATCACAACTGTCATGATTTGAAATTCAAATAGTAAACTTCTCAAATAATGTTTTTAAATTATGGATGTTAGGGCTAATAAGTTTTGTAACTACAATTGGAGTCAATAGTGATGATAGCCACATTAAATTAAGTGTAATCATTGCACATACATCTGTAATTATAATAATAATTTGATTTCTCACTTTTCTTCTTTAATTTTTTTGTTTTAGTATATCATTAATTTCTTTCTTAACATGGTTATAAATAATGCATTATGATACATGTATGCAGGCAATTTCTAATGAAGGATGACATGGGTGCACCACCAACCCTCATGCTATTCCCAGTTGATGCGAGAAAAGCTAGCAGCAACAATAACAACCCTTATGCCTTTGAACGATTAGATATGAAAACAAGTACTGATGTGGTGGCTGTTGATGATGAAGCTGATTTGGAGTTGCGTCTGGGTCGAAATTGAAGATTGAAGCTTACTCACTAGGTCACATGCTTGCACATACATGGACAAATATTTTATGATCATATTATATAATTTTCTTGTATTAGCATTGTTTGTTTGTTTGTTTGTTTGTTTGTTTCTTTGTTTGTTTATTTGTTTGAGTGCTTTTGATGTTTGTTTATATTAGGGCTCTAAGTTTTGTATGTTTTGCTATGTAAGTTTTTATGCGTGCTTTATTGGTTTATCTTATGATAATGTGTCATAAATTAATTTAATGCTTCCTTAACTTTTCTCATTTCATTTTATTTTTTTAAACAAATGTTTATCGACTTAAACCAACCTTTTTTTTTTCTTTTTTCTAGTTTTACAACCCTAGGGCTTTCCTAGTATAATTGATTGAGATTTAACGAATGAAAGGAAAGAGAAATGCATTACATATCTCTTGGCCTATAAGGTTCGATCCTGTTTCTATAAGTTTTTCTTTAAAATTAGAGAAATACATAAAAAATTGTTAACATTGAGTTTGAATATAGATAGAATCACTTCTTTTCTCTCTATTTACTTTCTCCTTTTTCTATTTTAACTTTACGGAGACAAAAAAAGAAAATGTTAAAAAAATTACATTTTCATGCACTTCCAGGATATTATGGCTAAGAAATGCTATGAAATACGCATTCAATATATGTAAAGTGCATTAAAGCCCAACATGTTAAACAAGTAAATGCATTTTAAATTAAATTTTAAATTGTAATTAATTAAATACAATATTCCAACATATTAAACAAGAACTCACTACACTTTAAAGTCCACACTATAAACATCTAGAAACAGGTTTTCATTCTCCCTCTGATTCAATGTTAAATTTCATGGTTTTGCTTTGTGGACACCGTAATTTGTCCAGACAACTTTTTAAAAATAGCAATAATAAAGGAATCTTAAGCAAGTTAATTCACAAAAATACTAAAAAAAATTTTAAAAATTTTCAAAAATAGTAATAATAAAAAGAATTAAAAAATAAATAAGTGAAAAAAAAAGTTGATTGAAAATTTAAAAAGAAAATTGGAAAAAAAAATGGGATTAGGCCAAAAAAAAAAAAAGAAGATATAAAAGAGTTTAGAAAACTAAAAATCAGGTTTTTCTAAAGAAAAAAATGCAAGCAATTCACTTGAGAATTGGGCCCAAAAGGGAAAAAAGAAAATATTTGAATGGGCTTAGAGAATTAGAGAAATTGAACTTTAAAATAAGAGGGACACATGGAGAGCTAAGATTGCATCTAAAACATCAAATAAGAATAAGAAAGAACAAAAATTTTCCTTTCTTGAAAACCAAGACACAATGGAAAAAAGGAAGCCCAAGTTTCTTCAGTTGGAAATAAACAAGAATAAATCAATGATTGAAAAAGAAAAAGGAAACAAAAAGGGGAGCTACCTTTCTTGAAAACCAAGACACAATGAAAAATGGAAACTGTTAAAAAAGGAAAATTAGAAAGGGTTAATGGGTAATTTGAAATTTTCTTAAAGATACCCTAATTTTTTTATATAAAAAAGATAAAAGATGAGAGGTTTTGGGGAGGCTGAAAACGTGAGAGACTAAGGGAATAATGATGTGAAAAGGAGGTTATGAAAGAAAAAAAAAAAAAGGGAGATGCTAAAGAAAGGAAAAGAAAATGAGGAGATTTAAGGTACCAAAAGCTAAGAATTGAGGCAATGAATCCATCCCTTTCTCTCTCCATTTTTGCATAATAGTTGTGCTAAAAAAATTTTGGTTAATCCCCTCTTAAGTGGCCTCCATTGTAGTACTTCCTTCCTACCCAAAAATGTCTCTAATCATGCTTCATTTTTTGCCAAAAATAGATCATGTTTTGATGCTTCTTCCCAACCTAAAATTTGATAAGTTTTGTTCACTAAATGATGTCAAAATTTTGTTGCCTTTTATTGCTTAAACAGTATTAAATTCTACTTATCTTTAACCCTCTTCACTTTCAAATATTAGTGCTAAAAGTTGCTGCATAATTAAGTCTTTTTGTTGTCCAATATTTATGCTAAAATTTGCTACAAGTTTTAGTCTTTTTGCTATTCAATATTTGTTCTGAAAGTTGCTGCAAGTTTAAGCCATTTTGTTGTCTAAAATTTATGCTAAAAGCTGCATGCTAAAGCCTTTAGCTGTTCAAAATTTGTGCTGAAATTTGTTGCATGTTAAAGTCTCTTTACTATCCAACTTAGGCTGAAATTTGCTGCCTAATTAGTCCTCTTAGTCGTCTACATTTTGTTGTCAAATTTGCTGCACATTGCTCTTACTTTGATATGCAAACTTAGTTGAAAAACTTCCTATACATTCCTCCATGTTCGCAATCCAAAGTTTGCTAAATGTGCTATATATTGCTCTTATTTTGTTGTCAAAAATTTGGCTGGAAATTTTTGCTATTGTTAAGTTGTCTAGTGACTAGATGTATCTTTCAATCCATTGTCATAAGGTTACGGATCATAAATTTCACTTAAATATGTTGTAAGATTACATGAAAGGTCAATGTTATGGTTCTTGGCTAATTACATCTTATGGTGGTGAGAATTTAAGCCAAGGAAAGTATTTAAGGCTTGTTGAAAATGTTGGCAAAGTGATCTCCTATTAAAAAAATGCAAGCATGCAAGAAAGGATGGAACATAAGTTGAAGCATGAGGCTTTATAAGGTTTATTTCTAGTAATTGGGGAAAGACAATTTAATTTCTGATATTGCAAGTGTTGTAAATACTATAGCATAAATATTCAATTAGACACTAACACACACACAAGCACCAATGAATGTCTTTATATCATTATTCGCCGTGTGAGGTCCAACACCTTCATAGGCATTTTTGGTTCATTGCCATGTGAGGTACAATGCCTCCATAGACATCTTATGTTAATAATTTTACTCTTCATTTTGTTATTGCCATGAGAGCCTAATGGCCCTATAGGTGCATTTTATGAAAATAAAAAAACATATATTTTTAACATTAGTGTTGCCGTGTGAAACTAACGTCTTCATAAATACCTAATAAATTCACCAGTAGGGTCATGTGAGATCCTATGACTCCAAAGGCATTACCTAATACTGGACGTGTACGCTTAAAATAAATTTGGATTCCAACTGCAATGTTATAGTTAATGCACCCTCAAGCACCCATAAGGGGGACATTTGGGAAATTTTTGCGACAATAAATGATAACTTCACTTTCCCACCAGGCAAGCTTCCACATTCAAATAGGTGAGAGAAAGGTCATTCAGATTTCTTGAATCCTTAATGTAACTGAGAAAGGACAAAGATAGAAAGAAATTTCCATTTACTTTCACTATTGCCAGCTTCGCGTATGCTCAAGTAAGCACCTGTATTGATATAGCTTGTGTTATAACGTGCATGGTATATAAATCCTATTTTGGATTATTGGATAATTGCTTAAATAGTTGTGTTATACCCACAAGGTATTAAAAATCACATATTTTATTTCAATGAATTTGATACACTTGTAACTATTGACTATCTAGATTTAGATTACGCAATTTTCATATATTATTTTAAATCTTTTTTTGTCTATACATCTTAGGTGTTTAAAAAAGAGTAATTTTGTGATAAATTGTCAAATAGACACTTGTAGCTAACTTAACTTGAGAATTATTATGTTTTGGGTGAGCTATTCTATGGTAAAGTGTCAAACAAACACTTATAGTTGTTTGTCTTAACTTGTGAATATATTTATATGATATTTTAGAGGAATTTTCTCATTAGAAAGTGTCATTTAAGCACTTACAGTTGCCTCAATCTTTGCATGTATCTCTATGATGTTTAGAGGAGTTGTTCTTTTGAAAGGTGTCAAATGGATAGTACTTAAAGCTACCTTATATATAGATGAACGAAGAGTATGTCACTTGCTCTATGATGGTCATTTATCAAGGAATGTATCACGGAAACAAATTTATGTTGTGCATATATTATGGGTCCTAACCATTTTAGTTACGATAGACTTTGTTATAGGCTTATCTAAAAATTATAAGAGTTTCGATTGCATTGAACTTTCAATACTAAATCAAGAGAAGATTAGTGAATCTTATACTCATATTAAACATTTTGGATGATCTATACACCAAGACTAACCAATTAAATTTTTTTGGAAACTTCTAACTCTTGTGTATTTTGAAAACAAAAATTTTGATGTCTTAGTTTAGTAAGAGTCCGAGTTGTATTCTTAAGGGACACATTAGTATCTTGTGACATTTATAATATTTGTTTCCTTATCGGATTCAATGTTCATGGTGATGTCAAATTTTGTATATAATTCAAATTTGAAACTTTACTGACATTTATAACATTATTTTCCCTATCAGATTTGATATTTTTTTATTTATGGTTTCATTTATGAATTTTCCTTATCTTAGACTTGTGTGATTCAAATCCCTGGTGAATATGTGCTTTCAGATCCATTAACTATAGACCTATCCATTGATGTAGCCTTAGTCTAGTGAGAGTATGAGTTGAGTCCTTACGGAGCTTTTGTGATGAAATAAAAGATCAAGAATATCGTTTTGTACTACATTCTATTCAAATATTAAAACTAAGTCTATGAAAATGTTAACATTATTTGTTTCCCTATTAGATCTAGTGATCTTGTATAGTTTTATTTATGAACTTGACATGGTTTAGTATACACATATATCTATGTATATATGTAAATATTAATTGCTTATTTTTGTTAATTTATTAATTGTCTTAATAATATATTAATGGTATACAAGTGAGAGATTGTTAGAATAATTTTATATTATTTTGTAGATTAGCATTAACCTTATTACTAGTACAATTCTCTTATGGTTATTAACTAAGTAATTAATCTTAACCTATACACAATAGAATGGATTGACTTCATGTTAATTGTGGGTAATCAATGATAAGTTATACTACCCACAAACCTATTAGGTAAAGGTCATAACCTGTAATCCAAGACTTGTTAGTAATTATTCTATCAAAATACTATATGAGGGTTAAAAGAGAGATTTTATGTCATTTGGTAATTATTAATTTTGAAAAGTTAAAGGAAATGGGAGTTACTTTTGAAAAAGGAATAAATTAATTATTTCATATATTTCATCAAGTACTTAATGAAATATATTGTATTCTAACTTTTTCATTCTTGTCGCTTTGAGTAAAAATTTTATAAGGTTTTCTCTCTCTTTAGGCAGCTCCTCCTTCCTCTATGAAAAGATTAGGTGTTACAAGTTGCAAGTTCTACTAATTAATTATGGTTAAATTTGAATCTTCTCCAAATAAATATTATCTACTATATGTCCCAAAATTTTTAGCAAAATATCCTAACATTATTGGGAACGGTTGTTTGGGATGTGATACACTTGGAGAGAACATTTTATTTTGTTTTTAGCTATATATGCATTCCATGATATTCTCTTCTAGAAGTGCATGAGTACTGGATTATTACCAATTGTTCTTATATTTATGTGTTGGTTTGGTGTGAATCAAGTAAAGTTTTTCACTCAAGCTAAATAATAATTGATTGAGTTGAGTTATGGTTTTAAAGGATTTGCTATCTAAACTAAACTAATTATAGGGGTGAATCTAATATTTGATTCTAAGGGGAAAAAAACCTTTTGATCAAATATTTGAACTAGAATGGATAAATACTTACAATTCAAGAGAGTCAAACTCTTAAAAATTAAAAAATCAAACTAAGAATAAAATACATATAAATATTAATATTTAAAACTTCAATGTGGCAATTGCACCCTGCGCCCCCCTTGGATCCATCCCTGAGTACTTATACAAGTTGGCTTGGATTGGGTCGGTTGAAGTTGTATTGGTGAGTTGAAGTTTAAAAAAGAAATAAAAATTCATAACATTTATATTTCTTTTCCATCCTTTCATCTCTGTGCCATGTAGCTACGACCACCTACTCCCTTTTACTTGTATTTCATTCCCATTTCAAAATATTGCTACTCTTATCTCATTTTTGTTGAAATATTTTAATTTTAATTTATTTATTGATTAACATAATTAACTTATTATTACTGAGTTAATAATTAAACAATTAGCTTTTTACTTAAATTATAAATGGATTGGGTGCATATTAATTATTAGTAATCAGATATAGGTTAAATTCACTACTCAAAAACCTATTAGTTAAAGATGCCAACATGCAATCCAAGACTTATTATTAGCAAACTACCTTATCAAATTACTAGTTGAGGGTTAATTAAAAGAAATATTTTAAACTAATTCATAATGATGTTAATTAACTACTAATTTTTTAATAATCAAACAAAGTAGAGAATTATTTTTAAACTAAATAAATTATTTTTATTAGTCCTCATATAACTGAATTTTTAACGTACTTTGAACCCCTTGCTATTCTTGCGACTTAGCGTTAATTTGACTTCTCTTTCCCTCTTCTTTTTAACTTTTTGTGTAAAAAATTGAACATTACAGGTTGTTAAGTCTGCCAAATTTTGCTGCTAATAACCATGGCTATTTTTCAATCATCTCTAAATATGCATAATTTTATATGTCATTTTTTATGTACTTATAATTTTGAGTGCATCAGTACACTCAATTATAATTTAGAGACATCATCGTAATAATATCAACAAAAAAATAGTAATATTATAATTATGTTTTTATATTATAATTGAGTGTACTAGTGTACTCAAAATTATGAGTGCATCAAAAATTTTACTTTAATTTTATCATACTACTTTAATTTTGTAGTCCCCCCATATGAATATGCTAGACTCATAACAATTTTCTCTCCTTTAAGTGTCACTTTTCTTTAAATTGGTAAATGGATTGTGCCTCCCCATCTCACCTATTCTTAGTCAAACTCAACTTATCTTAGAGAGAGAGGAAAAAAAAAAAAAGAGCTTAGTTCTTAAAGGTTTTTACTTTGAAATTCAACAAATTATTATGGAAACAAACTTTTAATTAAGTCAATTTAATTGATAATTATTATCATAATCACGAGTGAGGATGTCATTAGAAAGGATTTTATCTAGACTTTGAAAACAGAAAATTAAATAGGGATAGAAATTTAATTTAATTAATAAAATCGAGATTAGTGTTACCTGAGCTATTCATTACTCTATCTCAATTTAAGAATATATAGTCTATATGTACTAATTGCACCCACATATATACCCATCAAACTTTATCAAAATCTTTTATCAGACTTTCTTCCCCACTAGTAAATTTAATAAATTGTACACTTAAAAGTTCGTATAAGTATTATCAAATTCTACTAATATTGAAGTCCAATTTGTACCACATTCAATCGCCCAATTGTTCAAAGAAGCTCTCATTTCGCAAACGATCAAAGATGTGGGCATCTGAAACTGCAAGAGCCAACGCAGAGAACACAGGAATGTGAAGAAGATATATTTTACGTAAACTTTCTAAACTATAATTTGTAATATACTATGAGAATTTTCTTGAAGTTGCCATCTTTTTTGTTTTAAAAGTAGATGCATGGTTCATGGTTGACATGCTAAGAAAACCCAAATTATAGGATCCCCTGTACGTTATTTGGAAAACCCTTTTCTTTATATAAATTAAACCCCTCATTTGTTTGTAATAGAAATATAGCCAAATTAAACATAGAATAATAATGTTAATGTTGCCCTCGAAGCTATCAAAGCATCTAGAATATACGGAACGGTTATTTGCCTTCTAAATCAAAACTTCTATGCCGGATCATAAATTTTCTATGATACATGACAAAATTCTGATTCTTATCTTAATTTTAGTTAGTATGGTTTTTCTGTATGGAATTACAAATTCAATTTATTTCATGAGATACTAAAATAAGAAGTAAAAGAATTTTTTTCTCATTAAATAAAAAAATTGTAAATAAACAATTTTTAAATATGACAATACACTTGTTTCTTTTTATACGCAGAAAAGAATACTCTGACGTTAAATGAGACTGAGAGAAGGTGTTTTGAGTAATTATTTTCTTTTCAAAAAGTCAGAGATATTTTATTTTATTTTAAATTTGATTCACTAAAATTATAAACTGTAGTTCCAGATGATAAAATTTTTTTCAGAACAAACTCTAAATATTAACGCAACACAAAATATTAAATGATACCATTACCATGGTTCAAAAATTAGAATTGGGCTGGATTCTTGTTCGCTAGTTCACTTAAAAATATTTCTCATGAAGGGAGAGCCTACCACCACCTCTGTATAAACCATTCATGTCATTGCCTTCTTACATACCATCTCTTCAGAGTTTCTTTTTCTTTCCTCCATAGCAAAGCTATACAAATACCAAATTAATTACCAGCAGATATGGCTTCCATAGGCAAAAGTAAGTGTATTCTAACCCTACTGCTCATTCTTGCTATTGATGGGCTTTGTAATGAATAAATTATGGGTGGAACTTGAATAATAGACAAGAGATATAGAAGGGATAGAAGAGAGAAACTAGAATGGAGTTGTTCTTCCTTGAATTGCAAAGTGAGCTCCACATCCATCCATATATATAAGCATTTTGGTGGATAGTTACACGGTTTCCTTTTCAATTTTCACACTAACTACGCCCACCTAATATTACATATTTCAACTATTTTTCACCTACCATTATATATTTCAACAAAGTTTCACCTACCAATACATATTTTCAATATTCTTCATCTAACTCTACATATTTCAACAATTAATCACCTTACTTATTTGACTATGATCCCAACTACTTATTGAAAAATTTTCCATAACTATCACATGTTGAAAATTAGCAACATTCATAATTTTTCTAAATTAAATTTCTAGATTAATTTCGACACTCCCCCTTAATCAAGAAAAATTTATGACTCCAAGCATTTCTCTAAACTTGATATATTTCTCCACAGTGACTAATTTTGTAAAAGCATCTGCAAGTTGATCTTCAGTCTTGCAAAACTCTAATTCAATTTCTCCTTGTTCCACAAGCTCTTGAATGAAGTGATGACAGATCTTTATATGTTTGGTGTGGTTGTGAAAAATAAGATTTTTTGTCATTGCAATAGTGGACATATTATCACAATAGATTCTTGTTGGTCCATTGACATCTTGATGTAAATTCTTCATGATTCTTTTGAGACAAATTGCTTCATATGCAGCACTTGTTGCTGCCATATATTCAGCTTCTGCTGATAAAAGCGCAGTTGTTTTCAACTTCTTTGATGTCCATGATATTGCCTTGGAACCAAGAAGAAAAATGTATCCAGTTGTGCTCTTTTGATCATCAATGCTACCTGCCCAGTCACTATCTGTATAGCAACCAAATTACAATGGTCTTCTACTTCATTCATTATACCGAAATTCTTCATGCCCTTAACATATCTTAAAATTTGTTTTGCAGCTATGAAGTGGGATCTACTAGGCTTACTCATGAATCTTGAAATGATTTTGACCAAATGCACTATGTCTAGCCTAGTGTTTGTGAGATATATCAATGATCCAACAAGACTTCGATAAGTTGTCTTGTCCAGTTTTTCTTTTCCATCCTCTTTTGATAATTTCTCATTTGTACCCATTGGAGTGTATGCTAGCTTGTAGTCTTCCATCTTCAATTTCTTTAACAAATCTGCTATATATTTTTCTTGAGAAATAAGTACCCATATGGGCCTTTGTTTGACTTACATTCTGAGAAAATATTTCATAAGACCAAGATCGATCATTTTGTATTCCTTCATCATGGCTTGTTTGATCTCTTCAATCATTCTTATGTCATTGCCTGAGTAAATTAAATCATACATGTACTGACACAGGGTGAGAAAATGATCTTCTTGTATCTTCACTACAGTGATGGCTCACTTGGGCTTTTTGTAAATCCATGATTGATAAGATAATGATCAATTTTGCTATTCCATGCATATGGCGCTTGTTTCAAGTCGTATAGTTCTTTCTTTAAACAATAAACTTTATCTTCTTTACCTTGAACAACATATCCCTGAGGTTGCTCCATGTACACTTTTTCTTCAAGTTCTCTATTGAGAAATACTGACTTCATATCTAATTGATACACTTGCAACCTCAATTAGGCAGTTAGAGCAAGAACCATTCTTATTGTCTCTATACAGACCACAGGAGCAAAGGCCTCGTTGAAGTCAATACCTAGTTATTAGGAATATCCTTTTGCCACTAGCCATGCCTTATACTTCTAAATGGATCCATTTTCATTATACTTAATTTTGTCGACCCATTTTAGCCCAATGATATCTTTTTCATTGGGCTTTTGCACAAGCTCTCATGCTTGATTTCTCTCTATCATCTTTATTTCTTCATCCATAGCTCTTATCCATTCTTCTTGTTTTGCTGTTTCTTCCAATTTTTGTAGTTCACAAGAAAAGAATGCGACATTGCAAGTTTGATAAATATCTTGCAATGATCGCATCATTCTTGGAGGTGATGAATCTAGTGACTGGCTATTTTGTTTTAGAGGTAGAGTTATACTTGGGTCTGATTCATCTCTTACATTCTCCTCAACTTCAAAATATTGAGTTCCCTTAAGATCTCCATTAGTCCATTTCCAGCTAGCATCTTCATCAAAGATCGCACCTTTTGAAATGATTAAATGTCTCATATCAAGATTGTAAAGACAATAACCCTTGTATTCATCACTATAGTCCATGAAGATACACTTTTCTCTTTTATCATCTAGCTTGCCTTTGCTTCCTTTTGGGATGTGAGCATAAGCAATGCAACAAAAGAATCTAAAGTGATCAACTTTTGGTTTTCGCTTAAACCAGGCTTCATATGGTGTTTAATCCAAAACAGCTTTTGTAGGGGATTAGTTGAGAATATAAAAAACTATGTTGACTGCTTCAGCCCACAAGTATTTTGGTAGATCTTTTCCTTACAACTTCACACAAGCTATCTCGACAATGGTTCTATTTTTTCTTTCTGCAACTCTATTTTGTTGTAGTGTGTGCCGAACTGTGAGCCCTTTCTTGATGCTATGCTCATGGTAGTACTTAACAAATCTTTGATTAGGAAATTCTCCCACACAATCTATTCTCAAGATTTTTAGAGAGTGACCACTTTGCTTTTCAGCAAGTGCTTTGAACTAAGTGAAATAGGAGAATGCATCTGATTTCTGCTCAATAAAGTAAACCCAGATCAAGCGAGTATAATCATCAACAAAAAGGAGAAAATATCTTTTACCACTAGGAGTAGGAGTTCTTAATGGACCCCAAATATCTGCATGCACTAACTCTAGTTAGGCCTTAGCTTTCCAGGATTATTTTTGGAATGACAACTTATTCATTTTTCCAAAAATGCATCATTCACATATTTTCTTTTCAAAATGCATAGAAGAAAGTCCAAGCACCATTTCTTTTCTATTTAGCAATTCAAGACTATTGAAATTTAGATGACCATATCTCAAATGTCAGTGTCAATTCAACAATGTTTTTGCACTTCATGACATATTTTTGCCTAAATGGAATAGTTAAAGGAAGTATTTTGTTAAGGGCCATTTTAATAGTAGTTATAAGTTGTCCCTTGTTTTTATCAATGATGACACATTTATCTTCATAAAAAATCAGCTTATAGCCCTTATGTATCAATTGGCCAACACTTAATAAATTTTGTGTAAAGCTTGAAACATAAAAAACGACATGAATATATTTTTGTTGGCCATTTTTTGTTTTCACATAAATAATGTCTTTGCCTTCAACTTCTTGTATTTTTCCATCACCAAGTGTGACTTAGGATTTTATATTTTCATCAAGATTGACAAAGCAATTTTTGTTACTTGTCATGTGGTTTGAACAACCACTATCAAGATACCAAAAATCCCTTGATTCTTGGTATGAAAAAAATGCATAATGAAATAATTGACCAAGAGATTAGTCTCTTTTTGTGAAATTTGCTTCTTCTTTTTACCGAAACCAATAATCTTTTCCAAAATGAATATACCTCTTGCACTTTTTGCATTTGAATTTACGGTCATTTGTATCATGATTATTTTTCTTGCAAAAATTGTAATAGAAGCTTGATTTTTCTTTGCTCCCTTGATTTTTGTAATTTCTTCTCCCCCTTCCACAGTAATTATATGATCCTCTATTTTAAGGATGTTGACTGTGATTATTCTTTTTATCTACTTCATTTTTTGAAAAATTTATTTTGGATTGAAAAACTTGCTCTAGTGGTTGCTCAAATCTTTGCATTCTCTCCTCATGTACTTAAAGAAATCCCATTAGCTCCACTAGAGTAAGCTTTGACAAATCCTTGGCTTCTTATATTGCAACTACCACATAATCAACTTAAGTAGGAAGGCTTCTTAGTAATTTTTGAATAATTTTCTTATTTTCTATCGTGTCTCCATAATTTCTAATTTGACTAATGATATTGGAAACATGAGAGAAGAATGCTTGAATATTTTCACCTTTCTTCATGAGTAAAGTATCAAAATCTTTCCATAAAGATTGAAGTTTGATAGTGATTACCTTATATGAGCCTTTGTACTGGCTCTTTAAGTTCTCTCATGCCTCCTTTACTATCCTAGCATTTAAGATTCTAGGAAAGATCATGTTGCTTACTCCTTGTTGGATCAAGAGTAGGGCTTCTGTGTCTTTTTGCATATTTTTCTTGTACTCCTTTTGCTTTGAAGTTGTCCATGTTGACTGCTCTTCTTGGGTTGTTTCCTAGAATCCTTCTACCACCATATCCTACAAGTCTTGTGAGATAAATAATGTCATCATTTTTGTACTCCAAAAATCATAAGCTTCTCCTTCAAATATGGGGATTGAAGCTTGGGCATAGTTAAAGGTAGTTAGGCTGGAGGTAAGAGTGGAGGCCATAAGGAATAAGATATGAAATGTAAAATTGTGTTGTTAAGGTGGCTAGAAATGGCTAAAGATTTAAGACCAAGGCTCTGATACCACTGATGGTTTTGGTAATGAATAAATTATGGGTGGAACTTGAATAATAGGCAAGAGACATAGAAGGGAGAAAAAAGAGAAACTAAAATGGAAATGTTTTTCCATGAATTGCAAAGTAAGCTCTACATCCATCCATATATATAGGCATTTTGGTGGATAGTTACACGGTTTCCTTTTCAAATTTTCACACTAACTACACCCACCTACCATTACATATTTCAACTATTTTTCACCTGCCATTACATATTTCAACAAAGTTTCACCTACCAATACATATTTTCAATATTTTTCATCTAACTTTACATATTTTAACAACTAATCACATAACTTATTTGACTATGATCTGAACTACTTATTGAAAATTTTTCCATAGCCAACACATGTTGAAAATTAACAACATTCATGATTTTTCTAAATTAATTTTAACAGCTATATGGAGTTGTGGGGTGATGTCGCGGAAGCTCCAAGAGACATCCTTATCGTAAAGAAATAACCAGTGGATGGCAAAGTATGGTAAAGTGTACGAGGATGCTACTGAGAAGGAAAGACGCTTTCATATTGTAATAACCCAAAAAAATATAAATTTTAATAATAACATTAGAAAAATAAAAGACAATTTTATGGACTAAAATGAAAGGAGAAAATAGTATTTAGGATCCAAATTATAATTTTAATTATTTTTATGGACTAAAATATAAAGACAAATATTTTTTGAGATATAAAATATAATTTTAACTATTTCATAGTAAATGTCAGCAAAAATGCATGGTTACTGTGCAAATTGTGGCTGAAAACGCATTTATACAGTGCTAAATAGTAACTTGAAATTTTCCATAAATAGCACGAACATTTCTTAATTTTCACATTCAAAATGGGAAGGAGAAGTCGGAGTGTTTATATTTGTGTGTGAGGTAGTTTAGCGGAGACCTTTTTAATTCGAGTTGTGTTGTAGGAATAAGGGATATCTACTATTGATCCCTATCGATGAGTACATAATTAACAAAGTAGTATTTTCCATTTTTCCAAATGCATTTATTTTCTTATCCAACTTTCAATTTCTTTATTTTTATAAGGATTATATATAGATATTTTTTTCTCTAAACTAGTCTTTTAAGAGTATTGATCTATTTTATACAACAAATTTACTACATATTATGCTCATGATGGTGGTGGAATCTCATTCAATAGATTGAGTAAAATTAAGACACTAAAATGAATTCAATAGTACCTTTATAAAGCCTTATGGACTTTGTAAGAGTAAGACTATGGCAGACTATACTGCATAAATGATTAATTTAAATTTTATGACTTACTTAGTAAAATAATTTACCCCATAACTCCTGAAATCTATGGCAGGATTATACCACCTAAATGGTCACTGGTACGTGGGGTTATTATATTTTCTTGCTATGAACATTATGGAATCAAACCATGTTAAAGGGTCCTAGATCAATTTGGACTTACAAAAGCAGAAACTAAATATTCAGTAAATTTTAAGACATAAAGGGGATTCCAAACTATCAAGAGTATTAAAATTATTATTATTATTAAAGACTAGACACTCATACAGGATTTATGATTTTTATATCTGACAAATAAGGCATAGATGTCGATGATCTACTGGTTCTCAAGTGATCTGAATGCAAGTTCTATTTTAATCCTTTGTATTATTGTTACCTCATTCTTAATTACTTTTTGTTTTATTTTATCTTTAGGATTTTTTTTATTTAAATTACTTTATGGTAGTAAATGCATTTACACTTTTCAATGAATTTTATAATTTAGAGGATGGAGGGGAATTCATGTAAGAATCTCATAGTCGTTACCAGGGGTAACAGCCTTAATGCACATTGTTAAAATGAATTATTAAATATGTATCTAATAAAAGGGATATGGGTATAAATTATTGAGACACATCTAATGAAGGGATACATATATGAAATATTGAGATATATCTGGTGAAGGGATACAAATATGAATTATTGAGACGCATCCGATAAAGGGATATATTATGAATTATTGAAACATATCTGGTAAATGGATATGAGTATGATGATCTTGGTTCTTTCCCTGATACCTGCTTCATATAAAATTATATTATCGAAACTTGCTGTTTGTTAAAAATTCTAAGGTCTATATTATTTTCCTTTCCGCTTGCTTTGTTATTTATTCATTCACTAAGTCAGTGGTAGACTTACACCTCTCTCTTTAATATTTTTCATATCAATAAGTGCTAGTAAAGTTGTCTTGAGAATTTTCTTATTGTGTAGACTTTTTGGTACATCAATTTGGATTAATCATAATGTACATCTGACTCTAAGGTGGTGGCTACTAGATGTTTGTTTGTTTAGGATTTTGTAAAGTATTGTAAGCCTTGTGCGGGCTATTTCCTTATGATACCAAATATATATGTTGTAAAATTATTGAATTACATTTAAAAGTGTGTCAAATGTTTATCATTGATATTTTTTTGAAAATGTAAGTGAAAAAAAAAATTATCTTAGGCTGGTTAGGCTAAGATGAATTAGCCTATACATATTCACGGCCAACAAATTTGGGACGTGACAAAATTAGTATCAGAGCTTGGTCTGTCTAGATTTGTTTAGGTCCTAGTAGCCACTAGGTTGGGAAGTAATGGAATCTTGTATGTAATTGTGTAAATTGGCCAACTTACCTTAAATACATGAGGCTATTGTTACCAAATCCACATCATGAAGTCTTTAATCATAGGAAATGTGTCATCCATATTTAAGTAGCTATAAAATTTATTAGAATAACCATTTAAAGCCAAATTACTTATCTCAAGTAAAGAATGCCACCAAGGAAAAGGACGGCTCCTAAGAGGTTTATTCCTAATGAGGCTTCGTCCCTGCCTTGTAACGTCATTTTGACTTTCCGAGGCCAAGGGCATATGGGTGGCAGAGGCCGTGGACATAGTAGTAGACTAGAACGTGGTCAAAGAAATGAGACCGATAAAGGGATTGGAGATAAATTGCCTGAAAATAGGCAAAAAAATGTGACAGTGGTTGATGTAGTTGTTGGAATGCTCAATATACAACAAACAATGCAAGAAATGATGGGCATGATGATGCAGCAACAACAATAGGATAAAGGACATCATGTAGACCCTGAGCCTCAACGAGAGGCTAAACCAATTAGAGAACAACCAAGTTCCCAAGGGAGGGGCATTGAGATTCAGTTATCAGACTTTTTGAAACTTAAGCCTCCTTCCTTTACAAGTGCATAAGCAATGGAGGACCCACAAAACTTTCTAGATGAGGTAGGTCGGCTTTGTAGGGCATTTGGGTGTTCTTCCACTAGATAAGTAGAGTTGGCAGAATTGTGATTGTTGGGAGTAGCCCAAACTTGGTTTGAAATCATAACTCTATTTGAATTAAAGCATAGTAGTAATAGGCGCTTATCACATTTATGAATACTAATGCTGGCATTTGAGGTAATGTACTTCAGTAGCTAATACATTTTTCTAATTTAAGGAAAAATACTTCTTTCTTGTAACGCTTTTAACCCAATGTTAAACTCAAGACACTGAACAATTTGAACATGGATCATTATAATTCTTCTTCTTTTTTTCTTAATACTATTATTGGAGAATCATACTACTTTAGGTACCAAGTGCTAAATACATAACGCAAACCATATGACTAGTCTACTTTAAGGATATAACAAAATCTAACTAGTCTTTATATCTTCTAAAGGCTAGACTATTTCTTCATCAGTAAAGACTAGGTTGAGGCTCCCCTATTAGCAGGCATGTTGGTTACATAACTATCCATAATATTGATTCATTCTTCCCAATAGATTGCTATAGTGAAGTATAATGAGTATTCACCGTAGTGTCCCAGTAAAACTAAACAAATCAATCAACATCCTTACCTAAAGATGTTAGAAATAAAATGTGAATATTTTTAACTTAGTAGCTAGTATTTGGTAAAAGTAAAGATTCTAAGCTCTAAAAGCATCATAAGCAAGAATATAAAATTCAGTCTTTCATTGGCCAAAAATCTGGGATCCCAAATATGTTTGCATGCAAACTCTTTGTTATATTCTTTCTGGCCCTTGTAGGTACTTACTGCTGCACCTTGTAATAATTTTTATTCTACTTTCTTACTTGCTTTCAAATATCATAGTATATAACTTTACCAAATGCTAACTACATGAATATATTATCTTTTTAGAGCAGTGTAGATACAAGCAAGATATTGAAATATATATATATATATATATATATATATATATATATATATATATATATATACAAGAAAAATGGTTTGTTTCTTACCTGAACCTCTGTGATACCTCGTTTCCAACACTCTCTCTTCTCCACATGATCTTCCTCTCCTCTTGACATTAGCTCTCAATGCCTTTTATCGCCAATGATATCACACCACCAAGTGCTCCACTCATCGGCTTTCTTCCATATTTCACAATGCAAGCTTCTTTTGCAAGCCATAGCTTTTATCATGAACCTCACCTCCCCCCCTCAATATCTTTTCACCCTAGCCTCTTCCTTGCTCCTTGGGACCTACTCTAGCTCTCACAACGCTACAAAAACATACCCTAGGCAAACCCCCTTTAGAAGCCTTAAAAACCAGCCACGAATCAGATGCAAAACATTCTCATCTTGTTAAAACGTGGTATGTCATCTTGACCTGGCTTCAACTAGTCATGGTGACATATTCCATTCTATCCATACGAGGCTTCAAAATGCAATCTTGTATGTTTCGAGTTCGGGTTTCCATCACTCAAAACTTCAAGATGACTTTAACTTAATTTCCTTGTGTTGGTTCCCAGCAAAAACATTCATTCCATAGTAAATCACTCAATAAAAGCATAATTAAGCCAAAAGATATCATCAACAATATCTAATTAGTGTTGAAACTATGTACAAGATTCATTTACAAAGTATTCAAAATATTCACATTGAAGCCCTAAAATTGAACACTCATATCCATATTTCCTACCAAAAATGAATAATATAGTATGAATTGCAGAAAATTAACACCCAGCACCTCTTATTCTGTTGCACAACATAACTATTCTGAACTAAAAAAGACAAGAAAGCGTGTGAAAAACAAACTTTTAAGTCATTTTAATTAATGATTATTATCCAAATCACGAGTGTGGATGTCGTTAGAAAAGATTTCATCAAGACTTTGAAAACAGAAAATTAAATAGGGAGAGAAATTTATTAATATAATTTAATTAATAAAACTGAGATCATTATTCCATCTCAATTTGATAATATATATTGTCAACGCACTAATTCCATCCTATTTACCCATCAAACTTTATCAAAATCTATGATCAGACTTTCTTCCCCACTAATAATTTCAATAAATTGTACTTAAAGGTTCATATATACAAGTATTATCAAATTTCACTAATTGAACTCCATTTTGTTTCACATCCATTCGCCCAATTGTTCAAAGAAGCACTCATATCACAAACAATCAAAGATGTGGCATCTGAAACTACAAAAGCCAACGCAGAGAACTGGAATGTGAAGAACCTAAAACCTAAGTGAACTTTCTAAACTGTTATTTGTCATATACTATGAGAATCTTCTCACATAGTTGCCCTCTTTTTAACATGGTTCATGGTTGGCATCTGCATAACTAAGAAAACCCAAATTATAGGATCCCGTAAACGTTATTTGGAAGACCCATTTTTTTATATAAACCCCTATTTTGTTTTGTACTAGAATTATAGCCAAATTAAACATATATAAAGTGAATGGTTTATAATAATGTTAATGTTGACCTCGAAGCTATCAAAGCATGTTGTATATACGGAACCGTTATTTGCCTTCTAAATCAAAACTTCTGTGCCGGGTCAGAAATGTTCTATGATACATGACAAGATCTGATTCTTTCTTATCTTAATTTTAGTTAGTATGGTTTTAGAGTTTGGGAATATAATTCTATTTTATTTTATCAGATACTAAAATAAGATGGAAAAAAAAAAACTTTTCACTCTCATTAAATAAAAAAATTATATACAAACAATTATAAAATATGACAAAACACTTGTTTCTTTTTTAATACACAAAATATTACTCCCAAGTTAAATGAGACTTTTTTTGGCCAACAGTTAAATGAGACTGAGAGACGGTGTTTTGACTTTTAGGTAATTTTCTCCTCAAAAACTCTGAAATATTTTATGTTATTTTAAAATTAATTCTCTAAAATTATAAACTTTAGTTCCAGATGATAAACATCTTTTCAGAAAAAAATCTTAATGTTAAAGTAGTACAAAATATTAAATGATCAAACATACCAGTATGGTCCAAGATTAAAATCAGGATGGGGAATCTTGCTTGCTAGTTCACTTCAAAATATTTCTCATGAAGAGAGAGCCTGCCACCACCTCTATATAAACCATTCATGTCATTGCCTTCTTACATACCATCTCTTCAGAGTTTCTTTTTCTTTCCTCCATAGCAAAGCTATACTATACCAAATTAATTACCAGCAGATATGGCTTCCATAGGCAAAAGCCAGTGTATTCTAACACTGTTGTTCATTCTTGCTATATGGAGTTGTGGGGCAATGTCCCGGAAGCTCCAAGAGACATCCTTATCAGAAAGACATGAGCAGTGGATGGCAAAGTATGGTAAAGTGTACGAGGATGCTGCTGAGAAGGAAAGACGCTTTCAGATATTCAAGCACAACGTGGAGTTTATTGAATCCTTCAATTCTGCTGGTAACAAACCCTACAAGCTCAGCATTAATCAATTTGCTGACCAAACCAACGAAGAATTCAAGGCTCGTAATGGCGTCATCAGGAGGTTCCATGGGCTGAGGACCGTGACAGAAACATCGTTTAAGTACGAGAATGTCACTGCTCTTCCTGCTTCTGTAGATTGGAGGCAGAAAGGAGCTGTTACTCCCATCAAGGACCAAGGCCAATGTGGTAAGATCTCAGTAATAAGAGAACATAACTAAAGCTTTTCTGTGTGGATTAGGTGGATGCGTGAATATAATTCGCTTGACATAGTGGGCATAATTTTTGGGTTTGACTATTTCTTCTCATTTTTTATATTCTCTTGTTGGTATTTTATACTGCGTAATTTTATATTTTACTTTATAAATCCGATAATTTCTAATAAATCAAGTACCATAAGATTTTAACTACTTGGACAAAGTACTCTTAGTTAAAACCCATTACTATATTGGAATATGAACCATGGGTCAATGTTCATGTTAACTTTTGTTCAAAACCAGGTAGTTGCTGGGCATTTTCAACTATCGCAGCAACAGAGGGGATCCACCAATTAACCACAGGAAAACTAGTGTCCCTCTCGGAGCAAGAGCTAGTTGATTGTGATAGAAGTGTGGACCAAGGTTGTGAGGGAGGTTATATGGAAGATGGCTTTGAGTTTATTTTTAAAAACGGAGGAATTACTAGTGAGGCAAACTACCCTTACAAAGGAGTTGATGGCACTTGTGACACCAACAAGGAAGCCTCCTATGTGGCTCAAATCAAGGGCTATGAGAAAGTTCCTACTAACAGTGAGCAAGCATTGCAGAAAGCTGTGGCCAACCAACCAGTGTCTGTTACTATTGATGCCGGAGAATCTGCCTTTCAGTTCTACTCAAGTGGAGTTTTTGCCGGAGAATGCGGTACTGAGTTAGATCATGGTGTGACTGCGGTGGGTTATGGTGTTGCTGATGATGGCACAGGGTATTGGATAGTGAAGAACTCATGGGGAACTAAATGGGGAGAGCAAGGTTACATAAGGATGAAGAGAAATATAGATGCCAAGGAAGGTTTATGTGGCATAGCCATGGATGCTTCTTATCCAACTGCTTAAAAATATTGCTAGTAATGTAAAATTGTGTCTTGAGTTTGCTCTTTATTGAACATGTAAACATGTGTTTTCAACAGTTAATGAAGTATTATGATTTCTCTTGTGTGTTTCAACTTTGTACAACTGCCTTATGAATCAAATTTGTAACACTTACTAGGTTAGTACGTGTGGCACTTAAATGATTGTACATATTATTTTTATCGTTAGATAAATTGGAATGAAATAAGTGAATAATTAATTTTAGAAATAATGGTAGTATAAATTTAAGTGGTGTGTGAACATGACTAACAAGTGAGTGTGACTCAATGGAAAGACTATTGCACCCTTCTAAGGACAGGGTTTCAAACATGTGTGCTTCATTCCCGAAAAAAATTTTCTTGTCTGTCACATGTCCCTAATTAGTGGAAATTACCTTTTCTGCCCTTGACTCAATTATTTTCTCCTACCCGATAACTCTTCTTCCTTGTGTTTCTACATATCCAGCCATCACCCTCCCTTTGCCTCTCCATTCTTGTCACCGGCATGTGTAGCCACCATTGTTGACCACCTCTGGTGAGGTTTTGGCTATTGAGTTTCTTTTCCCAACGAGGGAAATTCGTTTTCTTCCTTTCGTGCACAAACTAATGGAATCAACGAATTGGAGTAACTTTGGTAAGTTTCTTCCAAAATTTTCATGGGGTTGTCATTCTTCAACGTTATTTAACTCTTTCCCCCATTTTTTTCAGCCTCAACAAAGCAATTTAGGGTCCCAATTTCTAAGAATTTGTTTGACAGTGTTTTAAGGTCGAGTTAGGGCAAAGTTCTGAATTCTTCAACTTGGATTGAGCGAAATTGGTAAGAATTTCTCTAAATTCTCTTAGGGGTTTCAATCCTTATAAGAAATTAAACCTTTCCCCTTTGATTATTGGATTGAATGTTGAATTTGGGTGGTTAATTTTGGAATTTGTTAAATTGTATGCCTAAGGTTTAATTTGGGGCAAAATTTTTGAAATTTCCCACTTGATTTGGATTGGCATTGGACCTAAGTGAGGAAGGAGACCAACTTGTAGTTGTTGAATTATTAAGTTAAAACTTTATGATGATGTCTCATTATTGTCAAACCATAAGATTACTTGAGATGTATAAGAGTTAAGTTATGATGTATTGGAGAATGAGGAATACTCTAATTAGGTATGAATAAAATTCTTTAAGTCTTGTTATCTGCATATAGTTAATTATGCAATAAAGAATAACAATAGAGTGGACAAAAAGGAAAGAAGAAGAAGTGATGACATGAAACTTGATGGTAAAGAAATGAATTGTGGAAGGACATTAGGTAATAATATTATACCCTTTTGATGTATTTTAATATGTAATATAATGAGAGTTATGAGAAAAAAATAAAATAATAGTAAAGAAGATTTCCCTTCAACATTGTAAAAAGTTTATTTAGATGAGGTTGCACAAAGCAAGGTGACTAAGTAAGTTGGAAGGACTATAAAGTTTGAATTAGGATTAGATGTTATAAATTATATTGCTATAGTAAGGTTCCTTGGAGTCTTTATTTTGAGAAAAAGTGAACTAGAGAAGCGATGTTAATCCTTGTGTTTAAGCCAATGTATAAGGTACCGAATAGAACTTTGTAGTCACTCCTTTTGATCATATGATGCCACAACAATTGATTTAAATTTAGATGAGATAATGAAATTAGATGCCTTGCATTTTTGTGTTATAGGGACTTACCTTGAAAATGCTTCTCTAAAGGTCATATAAAAGCAGAACTAGTTAGAGTACTTCGTATCCAGGTGAACAATAGCATTTCCTGTTAGCCAAGAGGTGTGACAGCAATTGTCCTGTGGCATAAGCCCAAGTTTGGGACCAAGTCACAGTCGAAACATGGCGCTTGTATTAGGTCGTTGTTAAAGTAATAAAGTTGCACCCTGACTAATAATTATAACTTTTGGCCTAGTGGTAAGCGCTTGATCCTACAATTGGTATCAGAGTCAAGGTCACATGTTCAATTCCCAGAGGAGCAATTGCTGAGGAAGAGATTGTTAGCCAGGGGGTGTGATAGCAATTGTCCTGTAGTGAAGGCCCAAGTGTGGGGCCAAGTCACAGTCCAAATGTGACGCTTGTGTTAGATCATTGTTAAGGAAATAGAGTTACGTTATAACTAATAGCTATAGCTTTGGGCCTAGTGGTAAGCACTTGATCCAATAATTGGTTAATTGTTAACCCTAAGGCTCAATATTATAAGTTTTGATGATGACAAATATGTGACAAAAATGTAACAAATGAGTTAAACATATAGTATGAACATATGCCTAAATTGATCAATAACATGTAATACTTTATACTTAAATCATCCCTTATATGAGATATACATACTCATATTATATCCAATAGGCTATAATATTATAGATAATTAAAATTAGATATTTATAGGAATCTCATATACATGGTACAAAAAAATGTTTACATTCTACTAATTGTTATTAAAATATACATATTAGGATACATAAATTTGACCAAATATCTAACTTATAAGTTAGACTAACTATTATAAGCTCATTATTATTTTGTTAAATTTATTTGGACTTACATTTATTAGGGCAATACATTTTGGTCCTCATAATATAAGTTTAGGCCAAAAAGATAAGAGGATAGGGATTTTAATGAAGTTGTTTTTTAACCTTTGATTACTATTTTTTTCATATCTTATAAATCAAAAGGAATTTCAAAATGAAACCTATTGCATATGAAAAAAGACTTAAACATATTTCTAGGCATATATCACATGCTTAAGATAGAGTTGAAATAAAGAAGTTATGATTGTCAACATTTTAGATATGAATATCACACTTTTTCCAAACCTCTAGTTACAATTTCAACAATATCTCACCAACCAGTAAGAATTTTGAAATGACGTTTCTTTTATATGAAAATAGACTCACATCTTTCTAAATGTGTATCATATTCATAAAATGGATTTACAATCAAAGAGTTATGAGGGCCTCAATTTGCGGTTACATATATCAATTTGTTATATGACCTTTTGTCATTCTTTCAATAATATGTCAACAACCAAATTGAATTTTGAAATGAAACTTGTCAGGATAAGATCTGTTTGCATTCTCTCTTCTCTTACTCTCTTATTGTTGCACTTTAATTATGTTATTTATTGGTTTCCATACTTTTATATTGAAAATCATTTTGCATCAAGTTTTCAATTTGGAAAAGAATTTTTGTTTTTATCTCAAAATTTTTTATAAAACCAAATTCACCCCCCTCTTGGGTTCCAGTCTTGCTCAAAATTTCCAACTGTATTATGTACTCCAATTAATTGTTGCTTGTATAGTTCATGTTAAAACCTCTTATGCATAGTTCTCGCTTCATTTCACTCACAAGAGTGTTTTATAAAGAAAGGTAGACTCTTCCTCTCACACAAATTGGAATTATGGCATGGGGTCATATAATTGTAGAGAAAGAGAAGCTATAACCAAAGTGTAATATCAAAATTAAATATTAATCGTATTATGGATGTTAGATCAACAATATGTACAACTATTATTCAGATATGAGATACTGAAATTAGGCACTGTGGATGCTGATAAAATGTGTAGTGTGAGATTAAGACTCACGACCGATTGATAGCTTACTCCGAGGACTACATGCTTTCAACTAAATATAATATTTTCTTGAGGGTTATAGGCCTTCAACCATTGATGATTTTATTTTTCTTCCTCGAGGGTCGTGTGCTCTTAACCGATAATGGAACATTCGTGGGTTAAATACCTATGACCAATAAATACACTTCTGATAGATTAACAGGTATAAGGCTACATATTACTATTCCTATGTTTATATCAAGGGATACTATAAAATGTTTTTTATTAAATACGATGCATACTTAGTGAGATGATAATAGTTGCTATGTCACTAGTATCTAGATATTATTTTTACCTCTGTCACAGGGATAATTTGTATGTTAGTTCCAGGTGAAAGGAATTCTTTTATTTAACCTCTTATTTATCATCGTGTGGCTATATTTATTTCATCTTTTTGGAATGCTACTCATCATTTTTAATCTTTTAGATTCTTAGCCAGATCAGGCTCATGGTCTTGACGGTGGAGCTTAGGGGTTGCCTGGTGATCTCATTTCACTTTACTAGGGCCAAGGATTTTGTATTTTATGATTTTGTAATACTTTTGTTTTCAATTTTGTATTGGATTCCACCTACCTTAGCTATGTAGTTAATGTAAGGTATATGTTACTTTGGTGTACATGAGGGCTGAGCCCTCGTAGGATACTAGTAAATGCTAACAAGTGACTTGTAGAAATTTAGGGAGATTAATATTTATAGGGAGGTTTTGTCGAAATTTCTACAGTGTCCCAGTAATGTTTTATTACCAATGTTGTCCTACGAATGTTAAATTCTTAAGTTGACCATAAATGAATATAAGGATTGCACTTCTAAGCTTACAAGCACAGGGTTTATCCTCTTTGTTTGCCCCAATAATGTCCAAAGTGTTGGGATGTGACAAAATTTGAAACATGAAGTACAAATTTTAAGTTGGATCGTAAACTAATATTAGGATTAATGGCAAAAAGAATTGTAAGTAGAGGAGAGAAGGTGAACTCCATGCATATCCTAGGATAGATTTAGAATTTGATTTCATAAGAGTGAAAATTTTTGGATCTATCTAGAATTTAAAAAGGTGAGTTCTTAATAATGAAATGACTGAATAAAAAATATAACATGAATATATATATATATATATGTATACATATATATGTATGTATGTATGTGTGTGTGTATAAGTTAAAATTTCAAAATATCCAAATGAGTGACCATCCTTGCACCTCTTAATTTATTGCACAACACAACTATTCTAAACAGAGAAAATGAACTAGTGTGTGTTTTGGAAGAGTGATATAAATTTCCGTAGTCTTATTTATTTTTTGGTATTTTAGTAGCGAAAACTTCATATTCAGCCTATTGGATAATTTTGGTAAAACAAGATGTGGAAGAGGAACTCGTAATCATCTCAAATCCAGTCTTCACATGTCCTTTTCTATAACACGCTTACACATGTCAAGGAAAATTCTTAGTCAATCCCACCACATATGCTTTCAGGTTTTTTTTTTTGTTGAAAAAAAAAATAACAACATAGTAGGTTATTCCAATATTATTGATTAGTGTGCAACTGGGGTGCTTTTGAGAGTTCCCTTTTTTTTCTCTGGACCACATCTTTCAATCTCACGACACTTATTTGGCATCTTGGCTCAACAATGAATGATAGAGTAAGGTCTCTCAAAATGCGAACAAATATCAATTCAAAACGTTAGGAATCTTATTAAAAAATGACTACCGATGCAAACTCTTATAATGACAAGGGATTTTTTTTTTGGCCAAAAATGTCAGGGGATTCAAATATGAATAACTGAAAGTTTTATAACTTGTTTTTTTGCTAATGAAATTAATTAAATATTAAACATAATAAATACTAATACTATTCAAGATTATAAATAATTTTTAAAAAAAAAATTCCTTGTTTAAAAACTTAAGTTATTCGACACTATAATTTTTTTTCCTTCAATTTTCACCGCCACTTAAAATGCTATATTTTAAATATCCATGTTATCTCCATCAGTCTATAAAAGTCTGAGATATTGTTTAGGATTTGGTTTACCCTATTACAAGAAGCCAACTTTCCCAGGTTTGTCCGACACGTAAAACAAACAAAAAAAAAATCATAACACTCGAAAACATCCAAAATTTTTTTGGCTGTTCGTTTGTTTGTTAAGAATCATACACCTACAACTATAAGATTTATGATTTTTCTTTTCTTCAGAAGTAATTAGTTCATCAGATTAGATGTTCTCCTTTCAAAACAATGCTGGCTGTGACATCTTAAACTGAAAATGCCCAATTTGAGATCATGCCATACTATTTTAAGGCAAATTAATATTTAGAAGTTTTAATTATAATTTTTATTTTAAAAGATTATATTTTATAAATTAAAAGATGAGTTACATTGACCTTCCCTACAATAAAAAAAAATAAGTTACAATTATATCTATTTTATCTAAAATATCATTATATATATATATACATATATATGTAGCATTCTTATTGTGGGAAACCTAAATTCAATATAAGCAAATCGTCTTCGGTTTTTCCTCTATTGCTGTCCTTCTCATAAGCCTTTGCTAATTCGTCTTTTTCTTAATTGGCACAAATCCATCCTCAAATGTCACTATTTTGATGAGTACATACATTTTTGTCCTTGATGAAACCAAATTCATCTGCAAAAAGATATCCAATTCAAGTTGAAATAAAACACTGATTTAAGAAAATCAAGACAAATTCAACAATCCAAATTTACAAAAATTGGCCTTGTGGGGAAGAGATAGTTTTATGTATGGTTATATATATTTAATTAATTTCCCAATTTATATTGCTATATTCATCAATCAAGGCATAACTAATTGAAAAAATATTAGCTAATTATAATATACTTATGTGGTAGTTAATTTAGTATACTAGTTTCAATGAAATCATTCTTTTAAAGGTCTTTACTCTTCTTTTAAAATAATTTTATTAGAACTAGTACATTAAATTAACTATCACATAAGTATATCAGAACGAATTAATACACTAATTAAGAAAATATTCACATTTATAGTAACTGCTTTTTTTAGTGTTAACCAAAACATACTTTTCATTTATTGCAACTTCAACAACTCCCAAATTCAAAGCATATTTTTTCGGCTTTTAAATCAAAGTTAAGTCTTTGATCAAGTGTGACATGATCATTTGAATATGATTCTGCCGTTAATGTTTTTTTTTTTAAGTTTAAATAGGTATTAATGTCTCAAATGTTTAAAAAAATTATTTATTAAAATTTTAAAAGTCTTGTTTAATATATTTTTTCAAAATATAGAATAAAATAATTCCATATTCCTGAAAAGATTACTAAATTAGCAATATCATAAGCATTCCCTTTGTTATTAAAGCATACATGAATATTTTTTAACATTTAAAGATATGTAACTAAATTTGATTTGAACCTCTTATTAACAAACTATGAAGATTGGACTAATGATTATTTCTTTATTAGTACTATATTTTTCATTAAATAAAAGATAAAAAATTAAAAATATACTCAAATTCTTATATTTGCATTTTTTTTACTTCAAAATGTATACATATATACCCAACTATATTTTCCCTTTCTTCTGTTGTGTGTGTGAAAGCACTCAATAAAACCAATAAATAAATAACATTGACCAAGGGAAAGGGAGACTATGGTTTTGTTAACTGCTCTTCTAAAACGAATTTACTTGGAGCACTTCATTTGGTTTCAAGTATATTGATAACAGAAAATTGTATAACTAAATCCTCTATTACGAAATTACTTTACTAAATAATATAATATATGGATTTTCCCTTAATTATATCTCAAAATTTTCGCTGCCCTTTTTTACTATCTATTATTACAAAAATAACAAAATCTTAAGAGACTATTTGGTATGCAAAAAAATAGTTGATAAAATTAGAATTGGGATATATTCCATTAAATGATGTGTTTGGTATGTGAAAACAATTAAAAAATAAGATTTCAAAACCAAATTACCCCAATCATGGGAACCATTACCAAGGTTCCATTAAAGACCCTATAAGATTGGAAATCTCTCCGTGAAATCAACATTTTTCTGACAAAAACCATCAATACACATTATCGTTTACGGCGGCCGCTGTTCATCAAATGCACTGAACCTCGTGCTCGATTGATCGCAGAACGATGGCCGATGTTCATCGCACTTTTCTATTGCAGAACTGGTACTCCGACGTCGCCCCCACCAAGTGTCCGATCTGCTAGGGTTTGTGAATGGAAGGCAAAGAAGAAGCGAACCACCAAAAGTGCCCCTCAGCATCGAACCAGCAAAAATGCCTCTTTTGCATCGAACCAGCAAATCCCATGCAAATTTGAACCAGCACCAGCAAAATTGCCCCTTCTACATCGGCCAGGAGCACGAGTGTTAATCATGTTGCGCGAGTGATGATCATCGAACCAATAAATCCCCTTTTGCAAGCAGTTTTCTGTGTCACTGCTAACCAGTTTTTGTTTTCACTATTTCTCTGCAACTAGTTAATCATGTTGTACAGAATAAAGGGGCATTTGTGACTTGGTCACTTTTCCTTTCCAACTTCTTGCGGACCAAACGTAACACACATAGTATGAGACTATTACATTTTTGTGCATACTAAACGTACTTTTTACTCTTACAATTTTATTTTATTTTATTCTATTATTTATTTATATTTTTATTTTCATAAAACTCATTCTTGTATACTAAACATAACCTAAGAATTAAGGTTTCGTTTAGTTCATGAATTGTTAAGAAATGAGAATAAGAATGGGTTTAAGAAAAGAAATAGGTTTTGATAGAATAAAATTTTAAATTTACATATTATATTTGGTATAATATTAAAAAAGAATAAGAATAAGAATAAAGATTAATTAAATTATCATAATGTCTTTATTTAAAAATTTTAAATATTAATTATATTTTTATTTTAATGTATTTTTTACTTTTATAACTCTATTTTATTCCATTATATTACTCATTTATATTCATATTCCCATAAAATTCATTCTTGCATACTAAACGTAACTTGGGAAAGTCATGTTTGATTCATTGATTGTTAAAGAACAAGAATAAGAATAAGTTTGGGAAAGGAAATAGGTTTTAATAGAATGAAATCTTAAAGTCATATAACGTGTTTGATATGATATTAGAAAAAAGAATAAATATAAAAATAAAGATTAATTAAATTATCATAATGTTCTTATTTAAAAATTTTAAATATTAATTATATTTTTATTTTAATATTAATTATTATGTTTTTAATTTATTAAAAAATCTTTATTTTTTCCTTCATTTTCACGATCCATCATCACCTACAAATCTAGGTTTCTTTGCGGCCATTGCTCATTAAAATTAATTATTGTTATTATTATTATTAATAATTTTTCTTCTTCTCTCTTGCCGTTATCTTTTTCATTCTCGTCGGAATATTGGTCATCTCATTCTCCGTTCATCCCCTTCTCCAATCATCTTCGTTCCTTCTCTAAAATAGTAATTATTAACTTTTTTTTTCGGTCATCTCCTTGACAGCGTTTGGGGCTGGATATGTTTCTAGTAAAGAGGATTACAAAGAATGTCATTCCCTTAATAAAACTATCTACAAAAGGTGGGAATGGGCCTATAGTTCATTCCTATTCCTTCTCTTCCATCTGAATTCTTCCAACCAGACGTATTCTAGGAGTGAAAAATAAAAAATAAAAAAGAAAGTAAAGAGTGCTCAAATGTTAGGTAGGGTCAAGATTAAACATTATCTAAGACTCGAACCAATTTAGTATGACTTGGTGAATAAATGAGTTCGGGTGAGGTTAGATCAAACTATGTTGGGTCTACCTTTATTTTTATTTTTTATTTACAAAAATTATTTTTAATTAATAAAAATATTTTTTTAGAAAATAAAAAAAAGAAAAATATTAATATTTGAAGATGACATAAATATAATAACAAAAAATTAAGATTTAAAATGAAAAATAATTAAAATTTAAAATAAATTAATATATTTAAAATATACCATATCTAAAAAATTAAATTAGATTATGAAATAATATTTTGGAAAACAAAAATACTATTAGGCCAAATCGAATTAGGTAAAAGTTAAATTTGAAACTCGAATTGTCCCAATAATTTTTTCTTATTTTGATATGATGGAGTCAAATTGACTGAGTATTTATTTACCCCCTTCAAATTTAATATTTTGTAGCTATGTATTAGAAAGTTTTGCTATGGAATTTAATTTCTTCATTTTATATAATTTAATTGTTAAATTTTAATTGTATACTTTCTAAGCGGTGCGGCAATGATAAGCTCGTGCCTCTTGCTTGAAGCAAACGTAAAGAGGAATTTGGAAGCGCCAAGGAGCGAGCGTGCACGTGAGAACACGTGCCAAATTCAAGCGAAACGCACTGATAGATTCTTCCAAGGACTCTCTATGGCTATGAAATTGCCATGTCAGCATTACTCCCTTCTACGCCAAAATTTCTCCCTCCTCATAAAATTCCCTTTTTTCCATTCATAAAATATCACTTCCTAATTTCTTTCCTTTTTTTTTTTTTGTTATTTTCTATTTTTCTATTCACCTTTCTTTTTAAATGCCTGTGCATCATGCAACTTCGAAACTACTCTTCGCTGATTCGCTGAAATTTGACTCCGAATGGCGCATTTACTTTCTCCAGTCTACACTGAAGCTCTCAAAGTCCACAATCCTTTGCTGAATCTGTGTTCTCCAAGCTCGTGGCGGATTATGGCGAAGACTTCGATTCCTTGGAAGTTTGGGAATCGTGGTGGAAAGCGAAGAGGCTTTGGTAGAGTTAAGGTTGCCGCTGAGGACTCTACTTCTGTCACCGATGCTATTGCAGATGACTATTACGCAGTTCTGGGTCTGGTAATTCGTGCATCAGAACTCTGATTTGCCTCTGTTTACTTCCTGCTCAAAACTTTCGACTCCAAGGAAAAGAAGGAATAAAATATTGCGAGATTAAATCATGACAAAAATCGCATTTTGGTATCTGATAATTGATGTGATCATCAGCTTGGTACTTTCAAGTTTTTTTTTATTGGGTAATATTTTAGTGCCATTTGTTCCAATTTTACTTTTTTCTGATTGTACTAAAATGATACTGTGCAATCGTTTAAATCAAATATTCTATGCTACCAAAGTAATGCAAAAAAAAAAAAATTTATGGAGTATTAATTTGATGATGACATCATTCTTTGACAGCTAAAGTAGAATTTTTGTCTTAAAGGAATTGGAAGCAATCATGAAATTAAGAACCAGAGAGAAACTCCATTCAGACTTGATTCTAGAAAATGTATGCTTTAGTGGAACTTTTGATCTTAATTTCATCCAGGATCTAATTTTTCCTAAACAGAATCATTGGTGGGTATTTTAATATCTAGCAAAAATAGGGAAACTAATATGTTACATTGGGTAAACTTTGCAATTTGTATGATGAGACTGAAATGTAATTATCAATTGGTAATTTTTTGCTGGCATATTTTATTAGCTTCCAGATGCCACACCAGAGCAGATTAAAAAGGCTTACTACAATTGCATGAAAGCTTGCCATCCGGACTTGAGTGGTGATGATCCTGAGACCACAAATTTTTGCATGTTCATCAATGAAGTGTATGAGGTGGGTTCATTTTGAAATAAATCAATATCTGACTTCTGAGTTTGAAGAAAACTTATATGAAGTTTTTTTCCTGTGTTTTTATTCTAGAAAGATTGACTATTGCAGTGCAGGTACTCAGTGATCCAGTTCAGCGCAGGGTTTATGATGAAATTCATGGTTATTCTTTGACTTCAATCAATCCTTTCCTGGATGATTCTAGCCCAAAGGATCATGTTTTTGTTGATGAATTCAGCTGCATAGGTATGTCCATGGTTTTCCTTCTTCTTGCAGAGTTACTGAAATTCCCTTCAGACACTAAACACATTATGAGCACCTTGTCAAGGACCATTTTCACAAGCTTAAGCTGTTGGTTCTGTGAATGGTTTTTATTAATTTCTGGAACATGCCCCTCAGACAATCGCCTATTAGTCTTATAGTGTGAACAACACACAATAAGACATTAAGTTTTAGAATTCTAACCACTTGATTAAGGCTCTAAAACTATGTCAAGGATATTTCGTATGAAAGCTTAAGCCATTAAAGTGAAGGCCTATGATTGGTTTTTATTTATATCTCTAACAAACCTAAATATTTCTGGCTCTCTTAAAATTTTGGCTATCTCTTGTAGTAGTAAATTTAAAGAAAAGCTTTCTTTGAATCCACGAAAAGTGAGTCAAATTATTCCTCATTTGACTTCATTAGATGGCAATGACATATCTAGAAAGTTTTGCAAGTTCATTTTGAAGTCTTGAACAATTACAAAGCATAGCAGGTAATTACACTGAAAATTCTTAAGCAGGCTGCAAAAATTGTGCCAACTTGGCCCCTGATGTCTTTGCAATAGAGGAAGAGTTTGGAAGAGCCAGAGCTTATAGCCAGTGCGGTAATATGGAATTAGTTCAACAAGCTATTGATACTTGGTAAGTGTATGTGCACACTCTAACATGTCATTACCTGTTTTATGAATATTTTCCATCATTATAATTTCTGGCTCTTGGCTAATAAAATTGTGATTAAACCCAGCTGCAACTCTTAGCTAATTTCTCACTATTACCTGGTTTTGCTTCAAAAGATATAAAATAAATTTTACTTTAACTCCCAGTGTGTATTCCAGATGTGTTTCTGATTGTGATCTTAGTTTCTCTACTTCTTAAGGTGAAAAAGTAATTTGTAATTGATGATGAATAATTTTACAGAAAGGATGCTGGTTCAAAAAATAGATATAATCTCCAAATTGGCTATATTGTTTAATGAGTTGCCTTTCCCCCAGTTTGACTATTATAAGATTAAGATCAAAGTCTCCTTTGTCAATGGCTGCATTCAGGTGCTATGTTAAAATATTGCTAACTCATTAGTGATTATAATATAGTGTTGCAGAATTACTGGAATGATCAATCAAGCTTTCATGCAATCGAGTGACTATTCATGATATTCAGTTATTCAACCCTTTCAACTGCATAAAATCATATGAATCGGATAAAGATTAGTTCAACTGTGCTCAATTTCAACTTCCAAGTCTAAAACCTACTTGAATAAGCTGGTAGTTCTGCCTGCCTCTTTGTTGGTATTGTTTCTTTTCTTAATGGTACTAATTCTGACAGCATAATCTGTGTAATTTGTCAAGCCTTAGACTTCCCAGAGTTTGAGAATTCATGTTGTCATCCAAGTTGACTAGATATTAAATATTTTGTAACAGAAAAAAAAGAAAGTTGAATTCTGGTTAATTTTATACATAGCAGGGTCCAGCAAATTGCATCCAGTTCTAGGCTTGTTGTTTTATCACAGATTAGATAATTGAGTTTTAGAAGTTATGCTACAAGAATTGAATTGCTTTTGAAGCAACTAGGGTAATATGGTTTTTCAAGATCAATTTAACAACAACTTATGTTTATCAGCCCTGTTGACTGCATTCATTGGACATCTGCCGCACAATTATCATTACTTGAAGATGAAATGCGCCAAGTTGAAAGAGTCAATGTAAGACCTTAATAAAAAAGTCTATTTATTCCCGTTTGTTATACATTCTCAACTTTCTTAAGATAATGTCATCACCTCCTTGTCTTCTCTTTGTTGGCAACTGACATGTAGAATAATCTTCATGGCAGAGCAGTTCATGCTTTTGAACTTTCCAAACCTGAATTTCCTGATGCTTTTGTGATCACTTCAGTGTATAACTATAACTTCATCAAGGCATATAAATTTGAAATATTAAACCTTCTCCTTCTTCTTTAATTTAAGCCATTAATTCCTACTTTTCAAATTAGAAGCTTCATTTCAATTTTAATAAAGAAAGAAAAAAGACAATAAAACTTCTATTAGAAGTGTAACATAATCAACTAGCAATTTGAGTAGGAATTTTGTTGCCATAGGCATATGAGAAAGGGGTTCCCCACCCCCCCCCCCCCCCCAAAAAAAAAAAAACTCAAAATGCTTTATTCCTATTAAAGAATGGGATCTTGACATGTAAATGCATACTATCTGCTTGAGCTATTTATGCTATTTGTATATTTACTGACTCTTTTAATTATGGACAGGTTGCCCTAATGCTTTCAGGAATGGGTTCAGCATCAAGTGATGTTTTTAGAATGGTAAGAATACCACATTGGCTACTGGGTTATCAACTTTCAAATGCTCATAGATTTTCTCCTAATTTTCCGTCTATATTTTTTGGACATTTTGGAAGTTGACATGGTTTTCTTCCTTTCAAATAAGGTTGCAATTACCATGGTTATGCATTTCCTTTGAGCTGGTCGACAGAACTTGAATTTGGAACTTTCTTTATTTGATCTCTTGAAATAATTTTCAAAAGATCATTATGACAAGAATTTGAGAAAAATTTTTCAGGACATACTAACTGCTAGTAGCATTATTCTGCTTCCATCATAATGTTTTGTTGTTCTTAAGTTTCAAGCTTATTTTAGGAGAAAATCCATTTATCAATCTGTTTTTAACCTATTGTATTATAAAGTAATAGACTATAGTACTGCAGTCATGTAACATGATCTATACTTGCTAATGACAGGCAAGCTCCCGATGGGAGAAGAGGCAGGCAAAAGTCTTGGTAAGAAGTCTTATTCTCCAATTCTCCTTCAATTTTTGCTTCATATGTGGAGAATTGCTTATGTGCATGCAGTTTTTCGTCTGATTGCATTCTATACCTTGCATAAAATAATTGTTATCTGGATTGTTTTATTCAGCTGTCATTTTTTGATCAGCTATAATCTGGAAATTGGATGGATTCTTAATGAAATTAACAAATACAAAGCCTCAATGGTTTGGAAAACTTTCCTTCTATATATCATAAGTACTGAATGCGTTGATCCAGGACTGCACCAATATTATTCAGTAACCTTAACCAACAAGTCCCTCAAAATGATTCCAGGCATAGTGGTAATTTAGTGATTTATAGTGTGTTTGATTTGACGTTTGAAAGGTTGAAAAGTCTATTTACACACTAAAATAGGGGTTTTCTTTATAAATCATTTGGTTCAGCATTATAATTTTCTCCGAATTTATTTATTTCCTCCAAGTCCTGGTTTTCATAAAAGTGAAAAAGACTTGCTTTTACGTTAAATGAACTATATTAATGGCAAAACTCAATTTTCAAATAAAAGTTTCCAAACATAAATATGATCATGCTAGATCACATTTGACCAAAATCAAGTGTGCACAACTCTTATCCCAATGTACACTTAGCATTATTTGAATAGATTCTTGTTGGCTTTGATATAAACAGCAAATAATGTACATTTCCAATGCAGTCTTATCAATGAGTAACTGAAAGTTTTACATCTCATATGCAACCCTTTCGAGAGAAATGGGAGGCTCTGCAATTTACTATAATGCAATATTTGCAGAGATTGTGCAGAGCTATCTTTTAAAGTTCCAAATAATTAGGCTTTCCTCAAGCTTCTTAAACAGAGACAAAATAACTATTAGGCTTTACATTCATGAGGGGTGTCCTAAACTAATATGAATCTTTATGTCACAGAAATTCCCATCCATCTTCGTAGTGTTTCTTTCTCATGGTAGAAAATTTCATGATTTCTGATTAGTTTCACCATATGAAATATGTTATGTACTTCGTTCTATTTAGTTGCTAGCATAACTAAACAATGATGAGTTTGTTCCAGCAACAAGCAAAAATGAGAATGGTGAAGCAGAAAGGTTCTGATAAAACAGATTCATACTGGGACAACCTTTGGGGCAAACCAAATGACTACAAAAATTCAGGTACAAGGATGTGGAACGACAAGGAACATTTGAGGAAGAGCATACTAGATGTTCTATTTCTAGTTTTTATAATTTAATATTACTATTTATCTGTCAAATATTTTTGTATTTAGTATACAAGAAAAGTGCAAATATGCCCCTTCAACTATAGGTCATTTGCAAACACCCTCTTGGACATTGAAATTTAGAATTTGGCCCCATCAACTTTCATCCATCCACATATTTCCCTTCAACAAAGATGCTACTTCCCACCCTTTCCTTTGTCACATGGCACGCTCCCATTGGTTTCAAAGCAAATAAAATGGTTAAAATATTGAAAAATGCCTTGCGCATGAATGAAATGCCCTAACTTTAAATCCTATATTGCCCAGATGCTGGAAGATAAAAGTTTAGGGGGTTAATTTCCAGTTTTTACAGATGAGGGAAGTGTTTGCAAATGATCTAAAATTTTGAACTTTATTTTGGTATTGCATTATTTTAGCGGATTGATAATGTTTTTAAAAGTTCAGCAGCCAACTAGCACTGCTCATATTATGTTTCTTTGTGGTAGATGTGCTTGAGCATTTACTGTAATATGAGTATCTATTGTTTTTGCTGCTTATTCTTTAAACTCGTAATCTTTCTGCAGAGGAGGAAGTGAAAGAGAGAGAAAAGAGAGCTGCTGCTGCAGCACGAAGATGGAGAGAGTACTCAAGGAGGGGCGTAGATAAGCCTCCCACGTTCAAACTTCCAGAGGCAGCCTCCAGCAAGGACGACTGACCAGTAATTTTCCAAATACCTTCTATATGACATTTAGTCCGCTGTAATTAATTCATCCATAGGATGTCGTTGAATCTCATAAAGTCAATTCTTCATTAACTAGCCATAATTGTATATGCAGCAATTTTAAGGTAAATGTATAACTCAGATGAATTATAGTAACACAAAAAAGAAAATGAAGAAAACTAGTTTATAGTAATCGTTCATCATAGCAATGTCGGGAAAATATTCCTGGTTCTCAATTTCCTATTGATGGGCACTCAAACCGTCACTGTGGATTGAAGAAGCAAGAAATTTTGACGTACACGTTTACCATTTGACTAAGGAAAGAATGAAAATTCATCAAAGTAGGGGTTAAAATAGTGAGATTCACTAACAATAATTTGTTGAGCTTATATTAACTCTTCACACTAGTGGACTGTGCAAGGATTATATGGAAGAATTTTTCCTGAAATAACTTAACGCAGGCGAAAGAACATCAACAACATAGAACCTCTGGTCATCTCAGTGAGGAATTAATATTTTGTGCGCTATTACACAGTGCGCAATGAGTTTGAAATTGTGGTAATTTGGAATTTGAGCTGTGTATTAAAAGCCAAATACCTACATGGAATAGCGACTAAGCTATTAAGTACAGGTTTATCAGAAATTTTATTACGCAGAAGTTCTGAGTATGGAGTGTAGATAAAGTACAAGTTCAGTTGAAATTATATTATATTATAGAAAATGGACACGGCAAGAATTGAACTCTTAATCCAGATCATTTTATTATAAAGATTGTCTCCAAAATTATATCATTGATTAATTTAATTCCAATGTATAAATAATAGAGCTAGCTTTGTAAATGATTTTATTATGACTTGTAAAAGTTGGATGGTGATGATTCAGTAGACTCACCGTCACAGCTCACAGACTAGCTCCTAAGCTTTAAGGCTATAGAAGAAAATGGATTGTTCTTGATTAACTAGAGTCTCTTTTCAACTATAATTAATTTTTTCAGTTAAAGCATCTTGAATCATGTTAGTAGAATATCAATATACCACATAGAATCTCTTTCATCTCAATAATTGCAGAAAGGTCATCTTTCCAGTACCTTTTCCCAGCCATCCAAACTTTGCATTAGACAAGTAAAACGTGCAATTTATAATAGAAATAGACAAAATCATGTGAAACCATGCGAATTTTTTCCTTTTATTTTGCACGTGACCTGGACTTAGTGTCTATTGCTGGGAAAAGTGGAGCCGTATTTAGTGCTAAAATTGGGAATCTAAGGGATAATTATCCAAACTATATGTTAGATGACCTATAGATATCAGAAGCCACTATTTATCAGCATTTCTCTAATTGACCCTAGTATTTTAGGACTTTTTGATCCACATGCATTAAAAAATTTAAAAAAAAAAAAAAAGCAAAATTCAATACTATAAAAGATATTACATCCATGTACTATATTTTTATTGACTAAGAACAAATCATTCTAGACTACATTAGATAAAAAAAAAAAAAAAAAAGATTCGTAAACACTCTTTCCAAATCACTACTTTTATTTAAAACAAAAAATGGGAAGTCAGATAAGTTGATTTTGACTCCTCAAAATAAAAAGCTGCCAAAATAGTGGGGAGGCTTCAAGGAAGGAAGGAAGGAGAGAGAGAGAGAGAGAGAGAGAGTAGTATATAAGTATTTGAAAATAGAAAAAAAAAATTTTAATGAATTAAATTTTAATAAAATTATTATTTTAGTTCTTTATTTATTAAAATATTTAAAATAATTACTTATTTATTGAAAAATATCATATTTGACCTTTTATTTTTTAAAAATTATCAAATTTAGTCTATCTACTAAACTTTAAACTCTAAGTCTAAGAAACTAAATCTGATTTTTTAAAAAAAAAATAAATGACTAGATGTGATATTTTTTAATAAATGTAAGACTAATTTAGATATTTTAATAAATAAAGAATTAAAATAATAATTTTATTATAAGTGAATGACTAAAAATATAATAATTCACGACAATTATAAAATGTGAAACTCTCTTATATGTAATTAATTGTTTTAATTTGATATAGTAGTTGTCTAATCTAACTTTATTTTATTGTTGTTTTATTTAACCTTTATAAAATAGGCCAGGCTTTAGAAACATGAGTAAAGATAAATTAATTTTAAAAGGAATTAATAAAAAAATATATACTTATGATTTTTTTATGTAATTAAAATTATACTTATTTAATCTACTTATTTTCATCGAACAAAATTTATGTTAAACCCTTTGATTAACTCTGTTATTCTCATTTGAAATTACCGGCACCTTATATTTCATATTACAAAATTCCTTACCTTCTATGTATTTAGTAAAATCACTACCTCTCTCTTTCTCTCTCTCTCTCCTTCCCTCAATCCATGAAGTCTTTCCACTATTTTGGCAGCTTTTTATTTTGGGAGTGGTGGAATCAACTTATCAACTGCCCATTTCTTGTTTTTTATTTTTTTTAAATAAAAGTGGAAATTCAAAAAAAGTGTTTCCAAGTCTCTTTTTCTTTTTGACGCAATCTTAAAATAATTTATTTCAAGTCAATAAAAATATAATATATGAATGTAATATTTTTATAGGATTAAATTTTTTTTTTCAAATTTGTTAATGCATGTGGATATAAAGCCGGTATTTTAGCCACACTTAAAGACAGTACACTTCCACTGTAAATCAATAATGGGCATCGTAGAATTTATGGTTGATATTGACATGAGACACCTAGAAATTCATTATTTAAAGAGTAATGATGCTTGTATAGTTTACATAATTCTCATATAACTAATATGATGAAAACTTTTTTTTTTTTTTTATTAGTGTTCTCCTTGATTCTTTGTTAAACTAATATTTAACCATTCTGCATTATTTTGTATCTAAATTTTAGTAGAAATAATTATGTAAATTTTAAAATGATAAACAATGTTGTTTTTAGAAGTTTGTTTCATTTGTATCTTACGCAAATACATAGTATTTTGAGGCTATTGATAAGATGAAACCAATGCTTTTTATTTCCAAACATTATAATGCTTGCAATGAAAACTATAAAATTGTTCAAGTATGAATAAGATATACTTTTAATATTGAAATCATTCTATCATTTTACATTCAATTATAACTAAAAATAACATAAAGTGATTAAGTGATAACCAAACAAATCGTATGAAATTAAATGATATATTTTAAACTACAAGAAACATATGAATTTTGAACCAATTTATCATTAATCTTTAGAAAAATGAGCAGGGTCAATAAATCTAGATGTTTTTTTTAATTCGAAAAATAATTTATTAGTCAATATCAATAGCAGCCTTTTCTTAATGAAATATTAAGCTAATCTTGCCGAAGCGAGTTAGGATCATTAGAGCAGAGTGTTTGGTCATCTTCTGCCGACAAGAAATATTAAATAATGAATATATTTAGTTTCTTTTTTTTTTTCCTTTGATTATTATTATTATTATTATTATTATTATATGCCTTCGTATTTTATTCAAACTAAACCTCTTTTTATATTGATATTAGATGTTCTTCATCATCATTTTAACCAACTCAATTTAAAGCTACAAAACAGGAAGAGGATGGAATATTCAAGCTGAAAATGACCAAATTTTTTAGAAGTAAATTTGATCTGAAAAAGAGGAATTAAAGATAGGTATCTGAAAAGTTTGAACTCAACTTCTAGAAAATGTTTCAAAAGTTGAGTATTGCGGCTAGTGCTTGATACTATCATCAAACCCCTTTTGCCAGTGACACTATGCTCAAAGAGTTTGAAGTGGGAGCCTCCACTCAGGAAAAACAAATCATTGGTATGCCTATTGCTCATCGCTTTTCTCTCTCACTTAGGCCTACCATTATTAATTTTTTCTCACTAAACAATTAAAAAAATTTTAGGTCAATTTGATTTATGCAATATGAAAAAATTAATTGATTAATTTTGTTACCTATGTTTAATAAATTAAAACTTGATTCTTTTTTAGTTGAATTTTTTAAGATAATAGAGTAATATTATACAACCATTAAATATATTATGAAATTGAAATATAATCAAATTATTGACGAAAATGAGGAGAGAGTCAATCAATACTAGATTTGTCTTAACAGAAGCAAAATGAGATTTTTAGTGCAACAAATCATAATTAGATCATTAACCGTCTAATGGTATTTTATTGTTCAATTATTGAGTAAAGAGAAGACAAAAGTCAAGAAGTGAAGAGTATCACTTAATGGGCTTGGAATAAACAAATCTCAGATTCTCTACATGGACAAAAGTTTATCAAATCAAGACAGCAAAATTGACCCAAGTGAATTTTACAGAAGCACCTTTTTTATTTTTCCTCAAAAGCATCTCACAACATTATGCAGGACGATTGATGAATTTCCAAAAATGGATAAAGAGAAGGAGGAAAACAAATCTGGGTACCGAAGGAAACCTGAAATGTTTCTAGCTGGAGTCTTAATCTATATTTACAATTATGAATTTTTCAAAGAAAAGCAAATAATATTGCACAAATGCACCATGTTATTGTGAGACATGCCCTTGAAAATTATTTCAGAAAGAACTGAGTGTCAATTAATGCATTGATGTTCCTGCAATATTCGTTGTTAGGTAACAAAGGAAGCAACTGAGTGAGCCCAAAACCTAAGACTCTGTTTCATGTCAATCTCATTACTACTTCCCAGAGAAGATGGCACCCTCCAATTCAACAATGGATTCCATTTCCCTACCTTCCTTTGGTCTAAAATACCCCATGCCTCTGATAAATAAGACCTAAAAGCCACACTTTCACCTTCATCTTCATCATCATCATCGTCAATTTTCTTCTTTTCTTCTTCTGCTTTTCTTCTTCCCATTCTCTGCAAGCCAGGAATCAAAGACACCAACCTCGAAGAACCCTTGTCTTCCTCGGAAAACACAAAACCCAGATCCATAAACCCTTTCAGCTCCTTAGTCTCAAGGTCTGATAAGCTCCTAGTGGGTCCCCTACTCCCGGGTCGGATCATCTGGCCATGCCCATGACCCGCTCTTTTCTTAACGTTTTCTTCAGTGAGTTGCTTCCCGGAAAGAACTGTTGGAAGTTTTGGTGGGAAATTTTGAGGGAAGCTTAGTGATGTGGAGGCCAAGGTTTGGTCACTGAAAGACCTAATAGCTACTTGTTGAGGAAAATTGCTGTGTCTTGAAGATGAAGATGAAGGTAAAGGTGAAGTTGAAGGTGAAGGGGTTTTCTTGGTGAGAATTGTGGTCTCGAACCAATAGGAATCGAAAAGCTCAATAACTTGTTGTGCAGCCATTGATTTATGTGTTTTTGGAGAAATGAGAAGATATGAGAATTGGAGATAAGAAAAAGCGTTGAAGTATATAACCAGAGTGGCATTATATAGTGTCGTAATTGCCCCTAACCCAAACTATAAGTCCTAAAATTTATATATATTAGAAAAAGTAACAAAAAAAAAAAGATTTAGTTGATTGTAAATTTATATAATTCGTAAGAAAAATCAATTAATTTAATAAAACAAGATAGTAGATTTATGCAATAAGGCACAAGAAGCAATTAGTAGACTTAATACATGTTTATAATCATATCTTTAGATTCTTCTTACAAGTAATATATATAAACTAGATCTGAGATGTCTGAATATGTTTGAATATACTCATTCTGTCCATAATGTTTAAGACATTTGGCATGTGAAATTATTATTGCCTTATTTAATTTTTTTTTTCCAGTTCTAGAATTGCCTATTTATTTCAGGCAGCAACATGCCTTCTAAAAGCATACCATTGGACCTCTTATTTTTATTAGATTAGTTAAGCAAAGACACAAATGTTTTCCCCACACTTGGATTATGGACTCTTAAATCGAACTACAATAATGGCTTGTTTTAAAAAAGAACATCTTATTTAGTAATGACATAATTAATTAATTAATTAATTAATTAATATATGGAAACTGATATTTTATAATATAATTAATTATTTTAAAAATTACTATATTAATTCTTTTAATAATTTAAAGTTCTCGAAAAATTAATTTTATTTTTTACATAATTAATGGATGTGACTATTATGATAGAAAATTTATTAAAATATATAAAATATCATTTTTTTTAAATAAGTATTTTGTCATAACTAAAGAATATGTAAAACATAAGATCATGTTTTTGCTAGAACTGTGACTACGTTAGATCAAAATATCTAGTATTCCAAATTAATAGTTGCCAAGGTGAAAATGTGATGTACAAATGAGTAGATTGTCATATATTAATTTGAATTGTAATTCTATCAATTTTTTGAGATTGATTCATGGTTTAAAAATAAAAAATAAGATTCTAGTGATCAGAGAAGAAATATATCGCCAATTCAGGTGTGCTTAAGTTGGTTCAAAACTCTCCTAGACCTTAATATTTGAAAAAAATTATATATGCTAGTAATATTATTAACTCTTAGTAGAAGTCATGTAAATCTAATTGTCAATATTAATCTGTGAGTAAACGTGATAAAAAAAACGCACTTTAATTAAAAATTCGACTGAAAAATAAATTAGATATTATGATAGTTAAGTATTCAATACTTCAAAAATGTTAGATATATAATGGCCTCCATTTTTTGAAGTTTGTTTTGGAAACTCGTGCAATATCTAGTATTCATTACTACATTTATTTATATGTTATCAATGATTAAAGAATCAATCATCATATGACATTAATATATTACCAACATTTTTCTTTTCCCCATTTTCCTCAAAACAACAAGATAAGTGTCAATGAGGAGAATTTCATCAAATATTAAAAGTTTTAATTTCTGCTTTCCTTGGTTTTCTCTTGTTGATTGAAATAATTAACGGGTATTCGGTGACAATTTTCCTAGTCTTGTTATATATATTTAATCGAGCTCTATTTTCAATATGGCCAAATATTAATACGTGTAAAAAAAGAAGCTTATTTAGTGTGATTGGTATAAAAATGCTGGTAAAAGATGTCAGCACATTGATCTTACCTTTTTCATATTTTAAAAATATCTATGTGTTTATACATATAGATATATATATATATATATATTGAAAATTGTTTCAGATTTGTTTTTTTGGCCATTGAAAACTGTTTCAGCTTAGGCTGCTGATCTGAGCAGATTCCTTGACAGTTATTTTGAAATTAGGAGGATTATAAATTTATAACTGATTATGATCACTGTGCTGTTGGTGACTGGGAAACCAATTTATATACGGCCCTTTTCTTTAAGAAATTAAAATTAATTTGTTTCCTTAAAAAGAAAATTTTAATGTTTTGCTCAGGATAAGAATGTTAAAAAACTATTTTGTTCTAGCAAAGACTAGAGAGATACATTTTTTCATAATCTGATAATATTATCAACCATTATTTCACCCCAAAAATCAAAGCCTTTGCCTGCAATATTATTATCTCACCACTAAACGCAATTATCATAATTTTAAAAATATCTAATTAATTGAACTTTATATATATATATATATATATATATAATGAATTTTATTTTTTTATATTTATTATGTTTAAGATATCTTAATATTGTATTATTTAAAAAAATTTATAAGTATATTTTTAAGGACTTAAAAAAAAAAATTCATCTACCCAGTTACCCCACGTGTGTGTTTGGTGAGGCCAACTAACTTGCAATTGTAAGCTCCAAAACAAGATTTCTTAGGGTTTATACAAATGCATAGATGATAGATGTTAGAAAAGGGACTTTTGGATGAGGAAAAAAGTAAAGTTTTTAGGTACATATGATCAATTTTTTTTAATAAAATTAATATTTGAAATATTTTTTAAAAATTGATCATATAATATTAAATTAAAAAATCTGCGTGTGATATTTTTTAGTATTGAAATATTGATCATAAATACCTAAAATATTATATTTAAATCTTGTCTATTGGTGGCTGCCATAACATATTTTTTGGTTAATATAAGTCAGTGGTGCAGCTGAAGTTGCTGCACTGAATTAAGAGTGAATCAAGAAATTCACGGGCTGCGAAGTATCTGATTAGCATAAAATAAAGGAATAAATATATTGTTGCTTAATATTCATGACCTTTTCACATTTATTTAACTTCAAATATAGTTTCTGCAAATGCTGTGTTTAAAGAGGAGATGTTAATTATAGCATATGTTGAACAAAAATTATGTAAGCCATTTAATTAAATGCCAATATTGAGGAGAGAAGTATCAATTCATTCCTCCCTATTACACTTTGTGACTATTTCATTACTCATAAATAATTGTGATGAATTAGTTTTTTAAAAATTATATTTTATATAAAATTAATCTCTCATTAATACAAATAGAAGAACTAGTTTTGTACAAATTTAAATATGTGATAGATTGGTATTTTATAAATTTAAATTTGAGAGAGACTAATTTGTCACAATTAATTTGTGAATGACCAAATTATCACAAAGTGCAAAAATAAATTACCAACTTTATACTTTTCTCTATTAAGAAGAATATATAAGTAAGCCTAAATCTAACTTAATTATCATCATTCTTTGATTTGTTCGCCCAATATTATGAAGAATAAAAATTATGGCAAGTTTGATCTTCTTTTTGTATTAGAAATAAAAAAACACAGTAAATTAATTTTCTTGGAGAAAGTTCACTATCACCAAAGAAAAAAAAAACGCTTGAGTAGAATTCAATCATTCTTAAGAAAAGCTTAAGGAAGATTCAAGAATCTTTATTTAAATTTACACAACATTAATTAAATTAATTGTTATGCCTTTGCCAAAAATAATTTTATGATGCGCTTGACGACTACCTAAATAAGCTTGTCTTTACTTTTACTTGTAAGTCATTCTTAGCTGTTGGATTAAAATTAAGTAACTTTAATTAATAGCTATTTCAATTTAAATCTGATGTCATTTTACTATTCTTAGCTTTTCTTTGTAATTTCATTATATTAAGATCATGGTTTATAATAGAGTTTCCTAGTAGTACTCAAGGCTATAGTGATGAACAATAATTTAGCAATATTTTTTGAATTAATACAATGATCACAAATCTCTGTATGCATTGTTGTTATATTAAGAATACAGATCTTAAGATCTCTTAGGTCCAGTAGTCTTGCAACTCTAGATTTACAGCCGATATGCAGGATTTATCAGAATAACCTCTCACATCTCTAGATAAAAGCAATCAAACTTAATTAATACAACATCAAGGTAAAGGTCGATATACGAGATTTATCAAAATAACCTCTCCATACTTTGTGGAACCACCTATCTCTCTGTGTAAAGATCATATCCCAAGCTCTACTCCTTCAAATACAATCCTGTGTATGATGTTTGACCCAGCAAATCCTTCTTATGATGATCTATTCCCTTCATTGGAAAGACAAACTAATATTAATAGGGTAACCACAAGACCCTATATTCCAATGACCAAGGTCACTCCTACAAGCAATTATGAACCAGTTCATGCTTCTAAAGAAGTATGCAACTGGCAATCCAAAAATGCCATTATTCATAAACAAATGCTAAAAAGAATTGATTCCAAGATTGAGCAGATTACTCGGAAGCAAAACCAGACCTATAAGCATGTAAATTATCTCACTACAAAATTTCTCCACTTAAGACAAGAGACACAAGAAAAGATTTAGACTCTAGAATATGAGTTGAAGCAATTCATTTCTCATAGTTTCTTTGGCCTAGAATTTATAAAAAAGAAAGAGAAATCAAGCTTCTTAAAGAGTAACTAAAGCAAATTGAAGCAAACATGGGACTAAAACCACAACCAAAACCACCATCACCATCTTCTGCCATTTATGATACATTTCCATCCTTACCATCTGTGTACCACATTAACTACATTCCACCATCTCCATACCCTTCATATCCTTCAAAAGAAGACTACTCAAAATGTTTCAAAATGATTCATGAAATCTTTTCCAAAGTCGCACCTCCTCCGAGAAAATCAATTTCGAGACCTCCACAAAGACCATTTTATTTCCCAAAAACCTATACTACCACTCCCTCCTACACAAAACCTGAACCACCAATACTCACATCCTTCAAGGGAGTTTCCAAAGAACCAACGGAACCTCCACCTCCACAAATACCTCTCAAAAACAACCTCAAACAAAAAGAACCCTTTTATTCTAAAAAGCTCCTGATATAGCCACGATGGAAGCTTGTCCATGAAAGATTGTTTCATATGATTCTTGCCCTAATTTAGCCTCATCTCAAGAAGAAACAAAGTCCAAAATCTCACTTTCTGATGAATCTCAGCATCTAGTAGATATCTCGACTATTTACATGGCTGAACTCGCAAATCCACTAGAACTTTCCTAAACTTCATTAAGGATCACCATTTAAAATCTTTCTTTCATTAAAAAGGTTTTTATATGAGCTTAATAATTATAATGGTCTTCTTCCAGTGAATTACACAACCTTAGGTCCCTTACCAGGAGACTTCATTCCAAGAAAACCTAAGCCCAAGGTTACTGAAGTTTTTCTGTGTCCATATCCTGATGCTGGTCCCAACAACATTCAGAGATAAAATGCTCTTCACCCAGAAGACTCTCTACCTTCTTATACCCTAGAGGATGATGATTTGGAAATGTTTCAAGACTCTCAAGACCCATATGCACAAGAAAGTCCTTCGATAACAAACCCTCATGCCTGAAAGGACTAATCGAACTCTTCAACAGCAAGCCTAACTCTAAGTGAAATGAATATGTCTCCAAGTCATGAACCTATCATCAAAGACTGACTCAGCAACATGAATTATTGAAGTCCTCAATCCTTTCTTGTTTTCAGTGTGCTTTAGTCTTGTCTATCCAGCTGTTGCTTTTGCTTTTACTTTATTAAAGAACTGTCTATACAAAAAGTAGTAATGTTGTCATTTTTCTTGTCTGCTTTTGTACAAAAATTTTGTATTATTGCTTTCATGTTTATCACAAGTCTATGCTAAGTTACTTTGCTCCTCTCTATATAAGGAGCCTCCTTCTCAGTTCTCTGGAAGAATGAGCTTTGTAAGATATTCCCCAGAATATCGTATGTTTTCCAATTATGAGCCTTTAAGCCTTTTCTCTCTTTTATATCTTTATACGACTTCCATCTAGAGATCTAAGTATACTCTGCGCTTAGCTCTTATGAGAATCTTACGTATTAGAAAATATTAGTATGAAAAATCTAAGTATGATCTTAGGCTATTGTATGATTCCATCATCTTACATCTCTTGGATAAATACAATCAATTTAGTATATATAATATCATATTAGTGGCCTTGAGATCTTATTACCCAGAAGAGGCGTTGTTAATCTCAGTCTTAACCTTGATGTTGTATTGATTAAATTTGACCGTTTTTATTTGGACATGTGAGAGGTAATTTTGATAAATCTCGTATATCGATTGGAAACCCAGAATTACATGATTACTATTCCTAAGAGATCTTAATATTTGTATTATTGGTATAACAACGTCATGATTATTTGGTATCCTTCACAACGACAAGAAAAAAATCATATATATTATTATATAGGTCAAATATACATTTGATCACTTAAGTTTGTCTCAAATTTCATTTTTATCCTAAACTTCATTTTTTATCCAATTTAACTACTTAGATTTGACCTTTAATTTCATTTTTCATCCCTTATATTTCTTTTATTCCAATACAGTTCCTAAACTTTGCCTAGGTTTTTCTTTTGTCCTTTTGATTTTATTTTGCTTTAATTGATCTCTTAATTAATTTATAAAAACCATTCAAATATCTCATTCTATAGTCTTACCTCATTGTTAAATAGAAAAGTTTAATGTAACTCCTTGGTAACTTTAATAGAAAATTCTATAAAACATTTTAATTGTGAATTATTTGAATATGTTTTAAAATTTAAAAAATAAAATTAAAACAAAGGTAAAACATGAATTGAAAAAAATGAACAACTAAGTTAAATTCAAATAAAGGTACTGAACAAAAACGATTATTAAAATAAAATTAAATGACCAATTATTCACATCACGTAATAGATGAAAGTGCAATTTTAAATAAAGTATCAAAAATATATTTTTGCTCTAAAGCTTCCTGCGAAATGTTTAAAAAAAAAGAAGGTGCTACATGTATATATATATATATATATATATATATATATATATATATATATATATATATTTCTTTCCCCTTTCACTGGCTTCCAGATCCAAACAGAATTAGGTGAATGTGAAGACCCATTAATTTAACTTGAATTATCCTCTTATTTAATTTCCTAACCACCCTTGTCTAACAACAGAACAAATGCAAACTTGCTTAATCAAATCACTATTTTAATCACAATCACAAGGAACCTATTACCCATATATAACTCTTGTCAGACCTAGCATTTAAATATTAATGATTCATTATCATAACCTTATGATAAATAAATATATTCCAAAGGAAATAATATTATGATAATAAACAACCAGTTGGCGAAAAGAAGATAAGATTACGACTGTTTACTTCATTAATTATTGTTTAGACCAATGGATTATCAAATCCAAGCGAAGAAACCGGAGCACGAAAATTTATGTTTTATTTGAGATCAAGAATTAATCATTCTACGATATTTTTGCTTACATAATATGACTTTTAATCGACCCCTCTTTGGTTTGTTGCTTTTGAATTTGATAAAGCTTTTTTATGTGATTATGAAGCAAGTACACAATGAGCATGTCATCCCAAGCTATCTTATTAAACTTCCATTACAGTTAATCTGATTTTTTTGGGCTAAATAAATTTATATATAGTTAATTAATTGATTTGATTCGTTAATTACTTAGTTTTTGTCGTTTGTTTTATCATAAACAATAATAGAACCTTGAATAATGAGACATAACTTTAACTGTTCATTTTACCAAGAAAATCCGGCATTTGCCAGTCAAATTAACAATCTCAGATTAACTATTATAAATTTTTAATATAATTTATATGCATTACTTACAATAAGATATTTTATTGTATAATCCCTTTCAGATGAAAATGATATTAGGGTTTATATTATACCTCACATTCATTTGAACGCAACATGGAGAAACTGTCGTATAATGTATTATAATAATACCATGTATTTCATGAAAACCTTATCCACATATATATTATGGCGATTTGATCAATGTAATAAAATATATTATATTAATTTAAAATAAATATGATAATTACAATTATATTCATTAATCTACTCTTTAAAAATGTAAGATATATGAAACTAGTGTCAATTTTATCCGCGTAGTTTTTTCTTTCTTTCCTTTTTTTCCTGGTAAACTTAATTAGTACGTATAGTTACGAAACAACATTTGAATTCCATAAAAGTCAGTCCAATTTTTTTATTCTGGTTGAAAAAATCTTTTGAATGGCAAAGCCTATCTTCTAACTTTCCAATCTACTATTTTATTAACTATTTTCTGGTAGAAATAGTTCATTTAAAACTACTTTAGCACACAAGATCTTGTATTCCCTTGTTATATTTGATTCCCCACCATCCGACACATACTTAAATAGACAACTTTAAATTCACTAAAATTGACGTTAATTGCAAGTTTTTACAACTCTAAATTATAATTAATTAATGAATTAATTAGCATTTAGCAGCCAGCACTATTATTCAACAAACCCTAGCTAGCTAGCTTGCTAGCAACTTGCTAATCATACAGATTAATATTCCAACCAATCAATGAACCCAAAAGTCTCTCTATCATAAACCCACCCCTATCATATGAATCCCCTCCTCCCTATATGTTTATTAATTAACTAGGTATTGCCTCCCACGTCCACAATAAACTACATTTCTGCCTATCTGTCACCATATATGGCGGCTCATATTAAGCCCCAACCCCATCTCTCCTTCTTCTTCTTCTTCCTCTTCTCTCTCACACTCCTCCTCTCCGGCCACCTCCCTCTTCTCTTTCCGGCGACCCCACCATACCAATGGCCCTGTTCTAGCTCCACTCTCTGATCTTTATCACAACTACAAAGCCAAAGTCCCATAATACCCTAACCGCAACTTTTCAAACAGGAAAATTAACCACTCAGATTCACTCAAAAGCCCTTAAACTCTTCCATCATGGAACGTGGCTTCTACCCATCGGAAGAACCCGAACCCGTATCGGAAACCAGGCCGGACTCTCCCTCCTCAGGTGATGACATCAAAACTGAAGCACCGGCTCCTAAGAAAAGGTCTCAGATTTTTCTCTCTCTTTTTTCCTTTTTGGTTGGTTTAGTTAGTTGAGAAAGTATAACTAATTTATCGTTGAGGGGTTAACAGTTAGTGATGCCGTTATGTATACAAATATATATACCTAGGAGGGAGATGCAGAAGAAGGTAGTGTTCATACCGATCGGTGACGTGGAGGGATCTAAGAGCAAAGGCGAGACGTATCCGCCATCCGATTCTTGGGCCTGGAGGAAGTACGGCCAGAAGCCCATCAAAGGCTCCCCTTATCCCAGGTAATTAGTGTAGTGGTGCTCTTTGACAACCCCAATTAATTGGCCTCCTTAATCCTGTCATTAAGAAGGATAATTATATAATTAACCAGTGTTATAAACTTATAATTATGTTACAAGAAGTACCAAAATTAGAAATTCTGGGGTAATTAAGGCATCTCCTAGAACCAGAGGGGGTCGCCGGCAGTTAATATTGTTAGATTTCTTTCAGTCTTGTGATTGCAGTAGCCGCCGGCGGAGAAATAACCAAATCAATGGCGGCTGTGCTAAAATGCGCTTTTAGTAGTCAGAATGTAGTGATGATAGCACACGCGAGATCTAAACCGCGTTCTCCTCACGCCATGGCAACTTGAGAAAGTAGCATTTAAGAGAGTTGGCTGCTAAATTATATTTTATATGTTTCTTGTTTGAAAAATCATACGCGTAATTTATTTTTAAAATATTTTCATTTTAAAAATTAATTTTTTAGACAAAATTCAATATAAATTTTTCAAACAATTAAGTTGATATTAAATTATGAGATTGTGATTTTACTTTTAATATAATAGTAAAAAAAACTTAAGTAATTTATTTTTTAATAATTATTGTATAAAAATTAACATAATTGACTAAAAATATCTTTGAGATTACTCCAGTATAATTGTTAGATTGAAAAATATTAAATTTAATTTATTTAAAGTAATATTAATGTAATTTATTCTAACTTAAATCAAAGAAATATGAGTAAAAATCTCCTATCGAAGCATTGTCTCCAGTTTTCTTTTATTAATTTTTTTTGGCGCTTTTTTTTTAGTAATTTTTGTATGTTGAAACATAATGCTACTCACATTAACATAAAATAATATGCAAATTATTTGTAAGAATAATATATTGCTCACTGTTTAAAAAATAGCCTATTTCTTGAAATTTCTGCATAAAATTTTGTTCTCTATCTAATCATCAATATAGTCGAAGCTTGTAATAGCTGTGTCATTTTCAATTTGGATTATGTTTCTTTTTAAGAAATCACAAAATGTTTTACATATATGTGAATGTAAGACAAAGATGTGAATGTTGGAAATTAATTTTTGAATGTGTATTTTTGAAAATATCGTGAGATTTCACGTCATTAATTCAATCCTATTTCATCCGATTTTTTAAATATTTACACACACACACACACACACACACACACACACACACACACACACATATATATATATATATATTACGAATATACAAAATGTTATACCGACACAAACAGACTGAACGTAGTACTCACACAAGGTTGCGTGAGGTTGTGACTGCGATTGGGAGCACGCGCTTCAAATAGCATCTTTTTTTCTTTGGATTACGATCCTAATCCACGTCATTATTTTATTCCACAATATATTTTTTAATTATAATTTCGTTGAGCTCATGAAACGGCAGGGGATATTATCGATGTAGCAGTTCGAAGGGTTGTCCCGCCAGGAAACAAGTTGAGAGAAGCCGTGTGGACCCCACAATGCTCATCGTCACCTACGCCCACGACCACAACCACTCCGTCCCCGCCGGTAAGTTACACTCGGCCACCTCCTCCTCCTCCTCCGCCGCCTCCGCTCCCACCGCCGTTAACGACGGTGGTCCCACCGAATCGGACTCTAGAGTCGCACCGGAAGAAAATCTGACGGTATTCGCTTGCCATCCCGATCTCGAACTCGACGGCGACTCCGCGGCGCTGCTCGGCCACCACCACGGCCATTTCGAATGGTTTGATGACGTGGTTTCCACGATGAGAGTGCTTGAAAGCCCGATCTGTGGCGGGGAGATGGAGGACATAGCGTTGACGATAAGGGAGGAGGAAGACGAGTCGCTGTTTGCCGATCTCGGCGAGTTGCCGGAATGCTCGGTGGTTTTCCGGCAAAGGAATATTCCGAGATCTAGCGCGATCCAGTGCGGTGGGATCACAGGATAATAATAGGGCTGCTCCTTTTTCTAATGTCCAGCTCAGCTAGTAGTAATATACTATTCAACGCCTGAAAATCGTGCGCTATAGAGAATGGTAAAAAGCAAATAAAAATTCTTTAAATAAATTATTTCATCTGTCTTCGTTCTATGTTCCTCGTTCCTGTACATTTAAAAGATACATTACATCTTTTTTACTATATGTAAATTATTATAATAATTTTTACACACTCATGCCTTGGCATGTGTGTATGTGTTAGGTTTATTTCTGTAAGCGTTTTGTAAAGTTTAAATTGTGACATAATATATTTCAGATTTGTTTAACAATTTGACCATAGAAGATATAATAATATTCATTTTGACTAAAAAAATTTATTGTGATTTAATGTAGTCTTCCAAATTATAATATTAATTAAATATTGTCCGGTAAAATTAGAGAGAAAGAGGGGAAAAAAAAAAAGAGTGGTGAGAATTGATAGAAAGAACAAAACGAGTTTCATGTATTTTCGTTATCTTCTATGTCTTTATTTTTTTGAGATTCACAAAAAATTATTAAAAGAAATTTAGAGAATTCATTTTCCAATCTATTTACATCAAGGAGATGATGGGATTTAGATATAGTGAAATTCAAGATTTAAATGCAAGTGAATTTAATAAAATTTCAATCATTAAATAAAAATTTAAAGACTTTTAAATTTTAAAAAATTGTTAACAGTTATTTAACATTTATTAAAACATGGTGCTTCCAATTATTTTCCATAGTCGAATATGAATTTGGCCGCAGAACATAGTACAAACAACTTAAATATACCATAGACACTAAAGCAATTGGCATACATGGAAGGAATGTAACTTTTGAATGCACTTAATTTAGTGAAAATCTACTATTATCCTGTTGTATCAAGAACAAAATTAGAGTAGGAGAAAAGGATCTGTGTGTATATATTTTTATAGGAATCATTTATACAGTAGTTTCTTCCACTTAGTTAATATTTTGAATACCACAAATTTAATATTATTAACTTGTAATGACGATAAAAAAAATTAACAATTAGTACCATTTACCTTTTTATAGAATCTATAAAACTAAACAAAAATAGAATAATTAATTTTCATTTTTTTTTTTTACTGGTGGTATAAGATACTTGCAAAATGGAAGTATCATACCCAATTGACATCATAGCTAGTTGTGTATTAAACATGTGCATCTTAAACTCATCTCAAGATAAAGATGAACGTATATCAATGGCCTCCATAATTTTATCCATGATGATACTAAATTTTCATTATTGTATTGAAAACAGTGTTATCATTCTTAGAAATTAAGATTTCTAATTGATAACAAAGTAATTCATCACAGTTATTCTTTCATGCTAAATGATACAAAAGACTTTTAAAATCATTCTGTAACACCGTTACAAAACTATAGACAATGACTTCAATCCCCAAAGAAACATTTAGAAAACAGAAGACCAAGCTGCTACCATCTGCATAGTAATTGAAGCCTAACAAAATAAGAATCCTAGCAAGCAAAAGTTTTGACCAATGATAAAACTAGAGCAGACCTTAGTTTCTAAAATGTCTTCATGAAAGACCGTTTTGAGAACATAAATCCTATATATGCTAGGACTTTCATTGTCAACATCATCCAACAATATTTAACATTAGCCTTATTCTATCAAATGCTTTTGTGATTCCCATGTAAGCATTTACAAAATCACACAGGCTATGAAAATCACCTGTCACAGAAACCACCTAGCTTGTGCAGCATCCAAATCTCTTAAAAATTGAAGAATCATCTTTGATATTTATTGTTTGTCCTTTTGACAGGATGGCCGAAGCATTTCCATTGTCTTTGGCCTCAACTACTCTCTTGCTCACTATGTGGTATATCCGAGTAAGAACCTCAGTGAATGCATTATCAACATTGGTTGCTTCCAAAGCAGAAGTCTCCATGAAGTAGAGTGACTCCTTCTCTGCAAAAGATTTTCCATCTTCTGTTGAGACAGCAACAAGGTGTCGAAGATCTGATTTGTTTCCAATAAGCATCACTACAATGCTGGGGTCAGTATGGTCCCTCAATTCCTTCAACCATCTTAAAGCATTCTCAAATGTTGTATGACGTGTTACATCATACACGAGTAAGGCACCGACAGCTCCCCGATAGTATGCACTAGTTATGGCACGATACCTATTACAAAATCACAGATTTCCAATAAGTGAAGTGGCTAGCACCAACTCAGATTTCAATATTGTTTCTAAAATAGAATTTAGGGCAAAAAGGAACAAAAAATAAAGGTTTGATCTCACTCTTCTTCAGCTTATTGAGCTTGTAAGGTAAACTTCCACCAACAAAACTTATTTTGAGATGCATTGTTGATAATTAGAATAATGAACCACATATAAGAGAAATGCACATGAAAATGGTCAACGGAATGGAGCACATTTTGTTTTTTAATATAAAAAACAAACTTTTACCTATCATTATGTTTGTTATCAATTATCAAGTTGTAGACCAACAAGTCCCTTTCTTTTTATTTAGAAAAAAAAAAGTAAAAAAGAACAAAAGAAGAAAACAAAAGTAAAATTTAAACCCTAAATGTGAAGGCAAACAGCAGGGAAATGAAAAAGGGCTGCAAAATAAAGCTACAATGATAATCAGTCTCTTCTGTTAGCAGACATCTCTACCTATTCTCTTTTTCTTGTCAGCAACTGAGATTACTCTTCTTACTGCACAATTAGAACAATCACACAACATAATGCAACTTTGCCCGGCAGGACATTATGAAAAGTTAATTATCTTCTCTTATTCCTCTTTCTTCCCCTATTTGTTTTTGATTGATACCACTTGTTGTACAGAAGGAAAGTTCAAGCTTGAGACCTTCCATTTCATTAGTGGGTGCCAGTGTCACTAGATTGAGCAGGCTCCATACAAAATCTGTAACTTAATTCATCCACAACCACAGTCTACTCCACATATCTGAGAAGTGTTCACTTGTGTGCTAGCCATATCCATCTTGAGTTGGCAATCAAACATGAAAGGAAACATGCAACAATACTTTCTAGCCTTGTATTGCAGCACTACAGCACTATTCTACTAATCAACCATCATATGCATTAGTATAGATTGGGTTTACAAGAGTACATACTACAATACCTATTAGAACCAATTGGACTTTGTCCACAGGAAGCATTATGAACTACAATTTTACATATACATATATTTTATACATGCACCAATAAAGAGACGAATGTTAAGGTGCTTCATGGTTGCATCTACTGCAAGTGTATGAAACATTAAATTGCAACAAAAATCGAGAATTCAAGAAAAGACAATAACATAAATTGTATCAAAAGAAGAAACCAGATAGAAAGCCCTGATTGACGTACAAAAAATAAAAGGTGACTACATGACCAAATGAAAAATCTTGTTTTCTGCAGAAAAGTAAAGAGAAGCTTATGAGAAGAGCCAAACAAAGTTCTTTAAAGCTTTTTTAACAAAAAGCACCTTTAAGTTTCTGAAAATTTTCTTTTTAGAGAAAAAAAAAAATCTTTATACCAACAGCACTTTTAAGCTCATGCAAGAAAAACCCATCCAAACAGGACTTAAGCCATCATTGGAATAGAACAATTAAGTTTGTTGCATCATCAACATCAACTAATTGAATTCTTAAAATAAAATGGCACCAAAACTAAGGGCAGCAGGCAAGCAAAAAAGGGGCCATTGCAGAATGATCCTTAAAAGACCATTTCAGCCATTAGCACAGATCCAGAATAAAGCTGGGTCTCAAATCAAGAATCAGTCCACTAGCTCAGGACTCACTTGAAAAGCTCTATGAGAAACCCAAAAGTCTTCAAATGATTCTGACTTCTGAGAACCATATAATAGCACAGATGTGTAGACTCAAAGTCATAATCTGCCCAAAGGACAATGAATTTGAGAAGGGTCTTCTTGTCTACAGTTTCTTGTCCAATCTTGTTATTGAAATCTTGGTCAATGATTGACAAGAGAGTTGAAATGACAATTAGGCAAGTTATTTGGAAATTTTATGATCATTTTGGTAGGATATCATATTAGAAAACTAGAAAAAGAGAAGAAAATGAGTGCAAGAATCTTAAACACTCATGCACTCCATGTGGAGAGGACTAATCTCCCTCAAACTTTTATCTGAATAATTCCAAATCATTCAACAGAACATCTGACACCTCTATACAATACAACTTGGTAACTGCCCTCTAAGGCAGAAACTAGAAAATAACTGTCACTAACTGTCTGAGTAACCACCAGAAACTACCTTCTTAGACACATAACTGACCTATTATAAACAAACAATGTAACAGGTCAGTTACTGACAATAACTGACCTATTACATTGTTTGTTTGTAATAGGTCAGTTATTGTCAGTTATGGGCAAAGCAACATAGACAAGTCTCCAAACAACTATTAACAAACAACTATTAACAACTTTGGTTTGACCATTTGATTGAGGATAATAAGAAGTACTCATCTTCAACTTGGTGTGGCTTAACCGAAGCAATTCCTGCCTAAAAACACTGAGAAAAACAGCATCACGATCTGAAACAATTGAGTTTGGAATACCATAGAGTCTTACTATCTCCCTGCAAAAAATATTAGCCACTGTTTTGGCAGTATATGGATGAGCAAGAGGGATAAAGTGAGAATATTTACTGAGGCGATCCACAACCACCAAGATAGTGTCATAACCACCAGACTTTGGGAGGTGTGTAATAAAATCCATGGATATATCCTCCCATATTTGATGTGGAATGGGGCAGTGGTTGTAAGAGTCTAGCAGGGGCCAAGGCTTGATATTTGGCTTGTTGACAAGTCAAGCAACTCTGAACATAGCGCTAGACATCATTCTTTAATTTAGGCCAATAGAAGTTAGTGGAAACACGCTTCAAAGTCTTCAAATACCCACCATGACCAGCCATCAAGGTATCATGGCATTCAGAAATTAATTTTTGCCGAAGAGAGGGAAGATTAGGAACTACCAACCTCTCTTTGTGAAAAAGTTCCTGATCTGCCACAGAGAATTCTGAATGACTGGAAGGGTCTTTAGTAAGTGCAGAAATTATCTCATTGGTATAGGGATCTTGTTCAAGAGCTTCCTGCCAATGAGAAAAATCCATAAGTACGGGTAAAGTGAGAGTTAATAATTGCACAGTGGGGACGTCTGGACAGAGCATCTGCTCCATTATTCTCCTTACCAGCCTTATAGACTACAGTAAAGTCAAAAGGCAACAATTTCATCAATAACCTTTGCTGTTCAGTGGTTGTGATATGCTGACTGGTTAAAAATTTGAGACTGCAATGGTCAGAACACACAAAGAAATGATGTCCCAACAAGTAATGTCTCCACTTTTGCAATGCTAGTACTAGAGCAAACAATTCCCTTTCATATGTGGATTTAATTCTGCTAGAATAAGACTATCCCTAATTGAAATAAGCAATAGGATGCTCTTTTTGAAGAAGAATGGCACCAACATCTTCAGATGAAGCATCACATTCCACATAGAAAGGTTGAGTAAAATCTGGAAGTTGGAGGACTAGTACTGTGGCAAGGGCAGCCTTCAATGCATTAAAGGAAGTAGTGGCTGTTGAAGACCAAAGAAAAGCATTCTTCTTTGTAAGATCAGTCAATGGACAAGCAATCAGCCCCTAATTTCTAACAAACCTCCTATAGTAACCAGTCAAGCCCAAAAAACCACACAACTCCTTGACAGTGGTAGGAATGGGCCAATCCAATACTGCCTGAATTTTATCCTTATCTACACGGACTCCTTAAGAACTGATGACATGACCCAAAAATGATACTTGCTCTTGACCAAATAAACATTTGGACAGTTTAGCAAAATATTGATTGTCATAGAGGAGTTGAAGAGCAATTTGCAAGTGAGACAAGTGGAGTTCTAAGGAATCAAAAAAGACAAGGATAAACTTGCATAAATGGGGTTTGAAAAGGTCATTCATGGCTACCTGAAAAGTAGAAGGGGCATTTGTTAAACCAAATGGCATAATAACAAATTCATAGTGGCCTAAATGGGTGCGGAAGGCTGTTTTATGGACATCTGAAGGATTGACTCTAATTTGGTAATATCTTGATCTCAAGTCAATCTTGGAAAAGAAGACAGCCCCATGTAATTCATCCAATAGTTAATCAATATTAGGGATAGGGTATTTATCAGGTATGGTGATTTGATTGAGTTTTCTATAATCTACACACATCCGCCAAGAATCATCTTTCCTTTTAACTAAAAGAACTAGGCTTGCATAAGGGCTGGTACTAGGTCTTATAAACCCCGGAGTAAGTAATTCTGAAACTTAGGATTCAATTTCTGTTTTCTGGTAATAAGGGTAGCGATAAGGGCGTATATTTGGGGGTTTAGAATCTGGTAAAAGTAGGAAGGAGAGGTAGTGTAGGCAGTAAGGTGGAAGAGTGGTGGGAATGGCAAAGATTGGTTCAAAGGAATGAGTAAGGTGCTGTATGGGTGAAGGGGAAGGATTAATGGGAGGTGTAGGATCTGTAGAGAAGTATTGGAAGGTGGCGGTTGTATTGGAGGACTTGGAAGACACCACTTGCAACTTGTAACGCTGCCCATTCAAGTGAAATATGAGAAGCATCTCATTACAATTGGCTTGAACAGTGTTTAGGGAAGCCAACCATATGATACCCAATACCAAATCAACACCAGAAATTGAAAAAGGATAGAAGTCCTAAGATATGGTCAGATTACATAAGTTGACAACAACTCCCTTGCAGATTTGGTGGCAAGAAATGATTTCCCCATTACCAAGCAGGACACCAAGAGGTGGGACATCCTGTGTAGGTAAGTGTAATTCTTCAACAAGTGTCTTAGAGACAAAGTTATGAGTAGAACCGCTATCAACAAGAATGAGCACTATTCTGCCAGCAATAGTCCCCTTCAACTTCATAGTAGTGCCGGCAGATTTACCCAAAGTTGCATGAAAGGAAATTTCAGCAAGGTTAGAATGATCTTCCTCAGGAATTTCTACTTGTGGCTGTTCCTCCGTTGGTTGGTCAATGGAATCCACATCCAGAAGAGTGAGGGTTGCAGATTTGCAACGATGGCCTGGTGCAAATTTCTCATTGCATCTGAAACATAGACCTTTTGCAATTCTGTTCTGTCTATCAGCATCTATAGGAGGTGAAGATGATGGATGAAATAGAGGATTAGTTGTAGGAGCACGTGGCTGAAATGAAGTGGTTGGGGCAGTGGTATCTTTTGGAGATTAGAAGAATTTAGTGGGTTTTTATGTGAAGGCTACTGATTATTTCTAGTTCCTCGAAGACTAGAATTTTTTTGTTCAAACTTTGAAGTAGGGGTTATCATTAGCCCGGTCAACCCAGTAAACTCAGCCCGTCCCGGCCACATCGGGCTAGGTTATGACTAGGACAAATAAAAAAATTTACAAATTTCACTGGGTCGGCCCGAGTCCCGGAGATGACATAAAGCCCGGCCTAGTATTTATTTTTAAATTTTTTAAATTTTTATAATATATTTTTAATTTGATTTAAAATAAATTTTAGAATATCAATTCTTTTCAACTTTTTATTATTTTTCATTCCAAATCTTAAATTTTTTTTTATTTTATTTTATTTCCTTTCAAATCCTATTTTTTTCATTTTTTGTTTAAAAGAAATTATTTTTACAAAATAATTCATATTGATAAAAAAAAAAAGCTGACTCAGCCTAACTCAGCTCGGTTACTACTTGGGTCTAACCAGGCCGGGCTTGATCTATGGTCCAAAAAACGTTACTCAATATAAAACCAAACCAAGTCTCGAGTCGACAAAAAACCTGGCCCATGCTCACCCCTGCTCTGAAGCAAGGCTTATAGCCTTATAAACTATTCGTGGTTTATGGATGCAAACATCTATCTTGAGATCTTCTCTAAGTCCACTCATAAATACACCAAGTAAACAATGCTCAAGCCAGTTCTTGACTCTAGCAGCCCTCTAAGCAAACTCTTGCCTATATTCTTGGACTGAACCTGTTTGTCTCACTGCACAAAAGGTGCTCATAAGGATTTTGGAATTCAGCAGGCCCATAATTGTCTTGCAAGGCTTGAACAAGTTCTTCCCAATACATCAATGTTCTCTCACTATTAACCCAAGCAAAAGATCAAGGGCGTCACCTTCAAGATACATGGCAGCAATGTCTACTTTTAGATCATCAAGAGTTTCGTAATAGCGAAAGTACTTTTCAGCCTCCAAAATCCATCCTCTTGGATTCCCCCCTTCACAACGTGGAAACTCCATCTTCGTGTGAGGTCACCTATGAGGATTTTTCAAACACCAAGGGGCATCAAAATCCTCCTCAGCATCAGGCGCCCAAGTCTGTGGACCAATATCGCGACTGCCTAAGGGAATTTCAGAAGTTCTATGGCGGGATTGGGTCTGGATGGCAGCGTCCATGGCAGCAATTTTGGAGGTGAGATGATTAAGTTGTTGTAGGATGTCATTGTTGGAAGGATTAGGTGTTTGAGTACCAAAAATAATGCGGTTGGCAGGTTGTGTGTTTGGGGGTGGTGGAGGCTATGGAATGTTGTTAGAAGATGAGGCTCTGATACTAAAATGGTAGGATATCATATTAGAAAACTAGAAAAAGAGAAGAAAATGAGTGCAAGGATCTTAAACACTCATGTAGTCCATTTGGAGAGGACTAATCTCCCTCAAACTTTTATCTGAATAATTCCATATCATTCGACAGAACATCTGACACCTTTATGCAATACAACTTGGTAACTGCCCTCTAAGGCAGAAACTAGGAAATAACTGTCACTAACTGTCCGAGTACCGCTAGAAACCACCTTCTTAGACACATAACTAACACATTCGGAAAACACAAAGACAATAACTGACAATAAATGATCTATTACAAACAAACAATATAATTATTACATAAAATAATTAAGTCAGCAACCATTGTATGATTTCCATGCTTATTTTCTGCCCAGTGGAATTCTTATTCTTTCTAGTATAAGTCTTCAACGGTGGTATTATATAACATTTCTGAGCAAAAGCTCATATACTAACAAACACCAAATGTCTGATGGAAAAACAAAACCTAGCCGAAATTTTGACCTAAAGAGAAAAGCTATATTTAGTATTGGTGGTTCCAAAAGAGCACTTAGGCTAAATCTATCAATTTTTAGGAGGCTAAAACCAGATGTTGAGAAGCTCAAACAGAAAGTTGTTGCTGAATTGAGAGACTACAATATAAAGTTACCATCATACTATACCCTAATGTACATTGACGACAGGACTGAATGCTACGCTTCACATAACTGACCATCGGAATCCAAAGACATCATAAACTCATGTCAAATAAATTGAAACTCGTTCTCCAAGGAAAAGGAAACTATGCTTCTCAAACCCATTGACTCATAATAAAAATTGTAAGGACCAAACCTACAAAGAAATACCCTTCTTAATAACCTCAAGTTAAATCATAAAGATATTCCTGCTATTCATTAAACGGTATTCATGTCATTAAAATCATAAACCAACCACATCTAACATAAAATTCATAAATTTTGAAGATGTGAACACACTTTCCAGTATTAGAGCAATATGGGTTTTAACAAAAATTCACAATCACAATCATAATCTAATTCCAGAAAAGGTCAAATACCCAAACCACAAGGCCACAAGGATGAAAAATTTTAATAAGCCAGGCCTACAAAGAAATAACCTTCCTAATAACCTCAAATTAAATCACAAAAAAAATTCCTGTTATTCATAAAACAGTATTCATGCCACCAGAAACTTAAAGGTATCATAGACCCACCATATCCGAGTTACTTCACAAACTCTAAATACACGAACATCCTTTCCAGTACCAAAGCAATTCGGGTTTAGCATAATTTCACAATCACAATTATCAACTATTTTCACAAAGAGTCAAATACCCATAATGTATAAATCAATCATAAGTCCATCAATCTAAGAAAACGAAAAGTAAAAAAGATTTTTTTTGGGGGGGGGACGGGGGGAAGAACAGACCTTTCCTGGCCAGCAGTATCCCAAATCTGAGCCTTGATGACCTTGCCATCAATATTCAAGCTCTTAGTAGCAAACTCAACCCCTATAGTGGACTTGGACTCCAAATTAAACTCGTTCCTCGTGAATCTGGAGAGCAAGTTCGATTTACCCACCCCAGAATCGCCTATAAGAACAAGCTTCAACAGGTAATCATACTCATCATCAGCCCTATACCCAGCCATATATCTCTATATAATATATCTTGCCCTAGTCCTTCTTCTTCCCCTTCTTCCAAATTCAAATATGTTGGTCACAGAGAGCGAGGAGGAAAGGGTCTGTTTTTAAACTATTATTCGACGTTAAAGAGGTTAAATGGAGATATTTCTTGGTCGGCAATTTGGAATTTTCACGGAACGCTTTGCTTTTTTTTTTTTTTTTTAATAGTGTTAAATGGGAAAAAAGGATAGGAACTGTTGCGAGATGTGCTAGATTCTGGGAATCGTGTAGTGTGGAAGCCAAGTGGCGAAATGCTTCAACAGTTCTTCCAATGCTTTACGCACTTTTTCCATATACGCAGCCCCGCCATTCCCGCAACGTATCTTCCCAATCAAAATTTTAAACACGCGTACGGAATGAATTCAATTTTTGGCAAAAATAAGGTGAGCCACGTTCTCAAAGTCGTAAGAATACGTAAATTCATAATATTGAGATTATTTCGTTTAATAAATAATTATTATAATATATAATTTTATAATTTAAATATTATATATAATAAAAATTATTTTAATATAATTTAAATTATATTAAGTTAAACAAAAGTTATTCATATTTTATAATTTATAATATGCAAAATAAATATTTTAACATAGTCATATATAAATAATCTTTTAATATAATAAACTAAATAATATCTATTTTATTTTTATTTTAATAAGTATATGTTTAATGAAATTTATTATTTTTATATATATTTAAACTAATAATAAAACATAATATAATGGTTATAAGGAAAAGATATCTATACTTCATTTAGTTCTGAATTTAAATTCTTATGTTATTAATTATAAATTAATTGATACATTAAAATATAAATTTAATAAACTTAATTAGTCAATTCACAAATTTATTTAAGTTTGCATTGAATTTGAGCCTACACTAAATTAACTCATTCCCTTTATACATAAATTTGTAAACTCATAATAAACTAATGAATTTGACAACCGATCATAATATAAACCGTATCAAAAGTAATAGATTCAAATAATCAAATCTACTTAAAGAAATGGTAAATTCAAACTTTAATATTCAATATATATATGTTAATCCAATCTTGTAAATTTTATTTGTTTTATTTCAAACTTACTGTATCTATATTAATAAAAGTCCTTCCAATTCAGTTTGTAAAAATACTAAAAAAAATAATTAAATAGTGTAACCAAGAATTGATATAATCATGAAATTATAAGATGAAAATGCTCTTTTTAATTGTTTCTTAAGGTTAATGTGAATTTTAATTTTATTTAAACTAATATATTTATGGTAATGTCAACATAAATCTTTGAAAATAATTTTAATAATTTATAATGACTAATACCATCTATAATTTTTATTCTTCTTTATATAATTAGGTTTAATTAAAGTAAAGGATGCTTGATTAATGATACAATAATAAATTTTATTGAATTATACAGTACAGTTTAGCCACCAAACATATGATAAAATTAAAATTATGCATCACTCTTGTGAAAAAAAAAACTCAGAACTCCCACATTCAAAATTTTATGTCCCTCCTTCTTTTTCCTGTTATTCGTTATTATCAAGGTCCAAGAATGCCTCGCCGAAACCTCTTTTCAAATTCTTCCTTCATTGACCTATTAATCAAATTGTGAGAGTAAAAGAATTTTACATGCTTATGTAATTTGTATCTACAATTTTTTTCCATATGGGTTTATTATACAACTATTAAATGATATAATTGAATACAGTGTTTAATAACGTTTTAATTATTTCACGGCATTGCTCTAAGCTATCATGACAAAAAGAAATTTTATAGCAAACATTTGTATTGTTCTTAGTGCTCATACCTTTGTCTTGAAGTTATTTCGTAATATGTAGAAAAAAATACTACTAATATAGTTAAATTATGCAACTAAAAGTATTCGAATATATCTGAAAATTTTATAATATTTAAACTATGCTATAATATTCGTGTAAGCCATATATTATAGTAATTTGAAAAGTTAATTTGTGATTATTTCTACATTTTGAGAGGATAGAAATATTTAGATTTTCATTTCTAAACGCATAATTTAAGTAAATAACAGTTTCAATTAATAATAGAAAAATTACAATTTAGAGGATTTTAATCTAAAAAAACTTATATATAAGTCCTTATATCTTTGCTGTGTTGTTTTATATTTATAATATAACAAATGTTTGGTTGTCCAATAATATTGTAATACGTGTATGATTATTGTAGATTATTTTTTTTTTATTTTTAAATTAAATTATACATTATTATTAGTTGATTCAACACTTGTCATATTCTAATTGAATAACAGTATAACCAAAATATATGACATTGTAGATAAGTTAAGTCCTTTTAATTATGTAAGGCACTTAATTATATATGTGTGTGTGTGTTAATCTTGAGGGTTAGAAGAAAAAATGAGTTTTTTAATGGCTTGGAAGAATTTTGAAAACCGCTATTTGTCACTTTATTCTTAAGCAAAGATGTTGTTAATGAAAAAATATTGACTAGTTCTAATATATTAATGTGACAGTTGATTTGATATTATAATATATTATTGTGAAAAAGTATTGACTAATTCTGACATATTTATGTAGCAGTTAATTTAATGTTATAGTTCTAATAAAATCATTCTTTTAATGACATTTACTATTATTAATGAATCATTTTATTGTGAGTAATACATCAAACCAACTACTGTGTCAAGATCAATTAATATTTTTTGTTTATGGTGCCACAATAAAGAAAAAATTAAAAAATGGAAAGAGTAAATAAAGGGGAGACCTGGGTGGGCACTAAAAGATCCAAATCTTTCATTCCATTGCATTATATTCCAAGTCATACATATAAATATATCCTATGTTAAAAACAAAAAAAGAAAAGTAGTCTATGGAGAAAATAAAAATTGTATCCAAAATTATGTGTTTACCACATTATCTTTAAATCGATAATTGCGTCCACTATGTTCATTGTAGCATATATAGCAAATCATCTTAAAATTTATTCCAATTACCTATGAGATTGTCAAACATTATTTTTTATAATTTTTCTTAAAATATTTTCAAGAAGTTTAGAGAAAGGATAGGGATACGTTATTAAATTAATTTTCAGAATTTCATCCTATTTTATAGTATATAATTTCAGAAATTCTAAAAAGTCGTATAGTTTTTGAAGAGTTGTTTTTGTATAAAAAATCATAACTTTTCAAATTTAATTTTCTTAAACTGATACAACTATTTTCTTAATAGTCATATATTTTTGTTAAAATTGTGTTTATATGAAAAATCATATATTTTTAAATTAAATTTTAAACAAACTAAAAAATTAATTTCAATAATTCAATGTATTTTAATGCAATACATATATAATTTAGTTTTTAAAACTAGTTAATTCTAACTATCTGTGCATGGTTTGAATGGCATTGAATGAATTGGCAAAGTAAAAAAAATAAAATATAAGTGTCATTTCATTATTTTAGAATTTAATAAAGGAAATAAAGAGTCATTAATAAAATAATATGATGTATTATTCATTTTTGTGCTATCACTTTTACAAATAATTTTTAGTTTAATAATCTTTTAGCCAAAGAAAATGTAATAACAATTGTACATATGTGCATTCTATTTCATTCCAAACTCCTGATTTGAAACAAAAAAATATTTGATGACAAAAAAGATCATAAAATTCCTCCTTTACTATTCTGTTCAATTATAAAAAAACTTTCAAATAATTACTTGGTCCAAAATAACCGCTCAATTCCATACCATTTCATCCTTTATTATCCATCCAATTATAGCCTCAATGTACATTATGGAATATCACAGTCGCGTAATTCCTTCAAATGCAAAAAAATCACAGCTTTAAGGCTTACAGAAAAATTTGCTCTTTGGTCAAATAGATTCAACATTCTGGTGGTAAATTCTTCTTTGTATTTCATACGAATGAACCAGATTTTTGCTACTCTTTGTACGATGTTGATGTGATTATATCGACACCAATACATCGAATTTCATTACAACTTTATAGGTGATCATAATTGGATGAGAATAATATTAAGATAAATGACCTCCTAAAAAATTTTCGTGTTATACCTCAATTTTCACCTTGGCATGCACAATTGGAAAGAAATCACAACTTCTCATAAGATTGGAACAATATAAATGTTAAAAAGAGCTTGAGATTTTTTTGTTTAATGGTTACTCTTGAATCATGTGATACTCATATAATATATAAAAATGTCATTTAGGCTATATTTAAATGGATGATTTATGATAGAATAGTAAAAAATAGAATGACCAAATAAATTAAACTTATATTTCGATTTTTTTAAAGTGAAATATAATGATAAAGAAGGGATATCAAGACTATTTCTTATCGTTTAAAATTTCAATTTTAGTATTCTTTTCAAATTGGAGATTAATGATGAAATAAAATAATTTAAAAAATTAAATTATTAATATATTTATATCTTATTAATTATAATTACAGTATAATCAAATAAAAATGTCTATTGCCTTTATCACTATAACGCTTCTTTTGTAATTGAACAGTAATAGTATTATTCCATGATTGAATAATAATAGCGTCGAAATCTTTCTTCATAGTGCATAAATCAAGGATATTTTTACTACATGTATTTAAAATTGCCATCATAATTAGGAAGTAATATTAGTGAGCTTTCATTTATTTATTTTTCATGTTTTTTATTTTTTAATATTAAAGGCCAATATTCTTATTATTTTTTGGTTAACTTTCATTCAATAACCAACCTATATGAAAATATAATAAATATATAATTTTTAGTGACAATTTATAATAAAATTATACAAATTTCTATTAAATTCCTTTAATTTTTCTATGAATTCATTGCTAGACAAATACAAAAAAACCTCTCATTCTCTACAATCATGTGAAAACATAACTGGATTTTGCGGAATCAAAAACATGTAATTCAAAAATATAATTTGGGAGAATAAATCAACAGTCTGACCTGATGGAGATGACATCGTTACTCCGAATGTTGGTTGAGTCTAATGAATTCAACCCACAATACCCAAGAGTGCTTTCTAAGCGTCTTGACGGCAGAGAAAGAGGGAGATATAAAAAAAAATTTATGTGTCTCTGTATAAAACTAGGGCTTCATTCTTTTATTTATAAGATTTTATTAACTAATATAATTAATTAATATTATTCAGTAAAATCCTCCAGAATCTTTAAAACAAATTTAAATTTAAATTAAGCCCATAAAATCTCTCTCTCTGGATAACAAACTTAGATTAGTAATTTGACGGGATGATTACTAATACTCTCGGGCTGTGGGTTGGGTTTTCTGCCCAACGAGCTTGTGGATAATCAAACTCATCACCGATTATCCACACATATTAAAATAAAAAACGCAGTCCATTCTCAGTTTATAAATTATAACATTAATTGCCTAATTAGGTACTTATCAAATAAAATAATTAATGTTAATCCATAAATAATTGAAAATTATTCCAACAATCTCCCACTTGGATAACATTAATTAAATTATTGGATCAATCGACGAATCATTAATTAGGCACAATAATGTTCACATAGACACATGGATGTGTATATATTTATAAACTATACAAGAGTCAGTGGAGAAACCATACACAAAATCACTGAAACCGATAGGGATTCAAGTGATGTTAACATTTCCATAAATAAGTTTCATCAACTGAATTGAATGGAACACAAAATAATATTCAAAATTGTCAAATAACAATTCAAAATCCCTTAAGGATTTTAATCCAGACTCCCACTAAACCAAGGTTACATCAAAATTTTTAACAACGCCCATGTGAGTCACATGATTCTTAAAGACTCCAACTGGCAAGCCTTTGGTCAACGGATCCGCCAACATGTGTTCACCAAGAATGTGAACCAAACGAGTCTGAGATTCAGCAATCTTTTCTCTGACGAATAGGAACTTAACATCAAAGTGTTTAGTACGACTGGAATTCCAATGATTCTGAGAAAAGCTGACAGCAGACAAACTATCGCAGTATATGGTTAGAGCTCGTGATATAAAATCAACTAAATGCATGCCAGATATCAGTTTCCTCAACCATATGGCCTGGCGGGTGGCCTCATAACAAGCGATATACTCTGCTTCCATAGTCAAGGTAGTTGTGACTGATTGCTTGCAACTCTTCCACGATACAGCTCCTCCAGACATCATAAAGATGTATCCAAAAGTGGATTTACGGTCATCCACACAAGATGCATAATTGGAATCTAAATAACCCACAATTTCAAGTGGCTCAGATCTTCTAAAAGTAAGCATGTGATGCTTTATACCTTGTAAGTACCTCATGACTTTCTTTGCAGCCCTCCAATGATCAGGACCAAGATTACTCAGGTATCTGCCAAGCACACTGACAGCGAAAGCAATGTTAGGTCGTGTGCACACTTGAGCATACATAAGGCTGCCAACAGCAGATGCATATGGAATCTTATTCATCTCAATTTTCGAATTGTCATCATTGGGACAAGATGATCTAGATAGCTTTTCACCTTTCTGTACAGGTGCTGCATAAGGAGCGCAAGTGTGCATGTTAGATTTCTTCAGTACTCGTTCTATATAAGTTATTTGAGATAAACCAAGAGTGCCACAAGATCTATCACGGTGAATCTGAATTCCGAGGACGAAAGAGGCTTCACCAAGATCTTTCATGTCAAAGTGGCATGACAAAATGTGTTTAACCTCATTTAACATGGCTACTGAATTGCTAGCCAGGAGTATGTCGTCAACATACAGAACGAGTATCACAAAATTATCTTTATCAAATTTCTAATAAATGCATTGATCAGCAATGTTCTCTGTAAAACCAAGTGAGGTAATTATCTGATCAAATTTCAAATACCACTGTCTTGAGGCCTGTTTAAGTCCATAAATGGATCTTTTCAACTTGCACACTAAGTGTTCTTTCCCTGCCTCAGTGAATCCATTAGGTTGTATCATATAAACATCCTCAAGCAAATCACCGTTTAAGAATGCAGTTTTGACATCCATCTGGTGAAGTTCAAGATTCAATTGTGCAACAAGAGCCATTACAACTCTAAAGGCATCTTTAGTAGATACGGGTGAGAATGTTTTCGTATAATCGATCCCTTCCTTCTGATTATGGCCTTTAGCTACAAGCCTGGCTTTGAATCTTTCAACTTCACCATTGGCCCCTCTCTTGGTTTTAAAGACCCATTTGCAACCAACAGGTTTACAACCATCTGGCAACTCAGTTAATTCCCATACATGATTGCGAGACATAGAAGACATCTCATCATTCATAGCCTCCAACCATTCAGATGAATGAGATCCTGTTACAGCCTCGCCATAAGTAATTGGATCTGTGCCATCAATGGTGTCTGATTCGAACTCCTGCAAGTATACTATATAGTCATCTGAAATTGCAGGTCTACAAATCCTTTGTGATCGTCTCAAATTAAGAGCTGGCTCTCCTATATCAGTTATAGGTGCTTCTATAATAGGATTAATCGGATTCTCAACAAGGATGTCATCTCCAATATCATGATCTATTGGTTGGGATGATGATGATGGCATGGGCAGGATGTTATCCACACAATGCAGGTTAATTACTCTAGGGACATCACTCCCACTATCCAAATCATCCTCAAAATAGAAGGTCCTGTCAGATTCAATGACCCTGGTAGTGTGACTAGGACAATAAAATCTGCATTATCTGGATCCTGAACAATACCCAGTAAAAAATCTGCTGATAGTTCTTGCATTAAGTTTCTTGAGTTGCAGATTATAGGGTCTCACTTTTGCTTTACAACCCTACACACGAAAGTGTCTCAGACTAGGCTTCTTACCGGTGAAAAGCTCATACGGTGTCTGTTCAACAGATTTACTTGGAACTTGATTCAGGACATAGGCTGCTGTCTTAAGGGCATCACCCCACAGAAATTTTGGTAACAAAGAGTGACTGATCATGCTTCTGACCATGTCCATCAAGGTGCGATTACGCCTCTCAGCAACTCTATTTTGTTGTGGAGTGCCAGGCATAGTATACTGAGCTTCAATCCCTTGCTCCTGTAAGAATAGAGCAAACGGTCCAGGGTTTCTCCCGGTTTCAGTATACCTGCCATAATATTCTCCACCTCTATCTGATCTTACACTCTTGATTATTTTTCCAGACTTTAATTCAACGGCAGCCTTAAATGCTTTAAAGGCATCTAGCGAGTCAGATTTTTTATGCAACAGATCAACCCAGCCAAATCTGGAATAGTCGTCTATGAAGGTTATGAAATATTTGTAATTGCCCATAGCACATGGAGTAATTGGTCCATTAATGTCTATGTGTATCAATTCCAAAATAGCTTCAAACCTATTAGCCCCTTTCTTCCTAGCTCTAGCGGGAAGTTTTCCCTTAATGCAGTCAATACAAGATTCAAAATCAGAAAATTTTAAGTCATGCAATATGCCTTGTCTAACCATTCTCTCCAATCTCTCTTTTGAGATATGGCCCAAACGCCGATGCCACAACATGGAAGAGTTATCATCAATTCTTCGACGTTTATGTCTTATGACAGTATTAATTGATGCCATAGGAGTGGAATCTGAACAAACATTTGCATTTAAGCAATATAAGCCATTCAGTAATCTGGCAGTTCCAACAATGATTGAATTAAAATAAACGTCAATTCTGCCATTTCCTTGCCAAAATGAATATCCATCTTTGTCTAATACAGAACTTGAAACTAGATTCCTTCTTGAAGAAGGTACACAGACAACGTTATTTAAAGTTAAAGTATGTCCAGAGTACAAGTTCAAAACTACAGTTCCTACGCAATCCACTGCAGCTGAACTTCCTTCCACTCCTAGAATGGTCTTTTCTCTCTCATTTGGGCTCCTCCTGTCTCTGAGCCCCTACAAGGAATTAGTTACGTGAACAGTTGCTCCAGAATCCAACCACCAAATATCCATAGAGGTTTCAAAGTTATTGGATTCAAGACAAACTAGAGCTAAAGGGGCAGTTTCAGGAAAGATACCTTCATTCTCATTCTTGTACTTCAGTTTGAGGCAATCTGAGATTTTATGGTCAAGCTTCTTACAGTAATTACAATTACCCTTAAATCTATTCTTCTGACCCTTGTTCTTCTTATTATTTTTCTTGATCTCAAAGAACCTTTTACCACTAGGCTTGCCCTCAGATTTCTTTCCTTTAAGTTTCTCATTTCCAGTCTTACTTGATGAAGCATGGGAGACGTAGTTCACTGAATGACCACGTGAATTTGATTTCTTTAATGACTCCTCCTCATGAGTCACAATAGACATCATCTGATCGATGGTCCACTCAGCTTCCTGTGAGTTATATGTGGTTCTGAAAACCCCATATTCTGCTGGAAGAGACTGTAGGACTTTGTAGACAAGATAACTCTCGCCCAGGTCCACATTTAAAGATTTCAGCTTGTTGAAATAATTCACCAGCTTCATCATGTGCTCACGTACACCAGATACTCCATCATAATGAGTGTTATCTAGCAATGAAAGATAATACACCTTTTGCGTCTTATCGAACTTTTTGAATTTTTCACCCACAACTTTAAGGTATTCCACAGCGGTGTCCTTCTCAGGAATGCTCTGTCTGATAGTCTTCTCTATAGTGTATTTTATGACCACCAAACAAATCCTGTTAGAATCGTACCACTGCTTGTGATAAGCTCTATTAGCAGCACTAGACCCAACAGTAAGATCTGCTGGTTTTGGATCTCTTATGGCCAAATCCTCCTTGGAGATGATTAGGTACATATTAAGGGACTCATACCAGTCATCATAGTTCATCCCGTTCAGAGTTTTCACCACAGACAATTGCTGAAACACAGAAGCTGATAAAGCAAAATAAGGAAATATTAATTATGTCCCGGAAACATAATCATAAAACAAGATTTCCTTTACAAAATTCAGCTTATGCAACTGTATTATCAAGATGTGGTTTATAATCCTATTTAAAGTCTCGGATTATAACAGATTATGAAAGAAAACTCATATGCCCTATTGATTTGGCCATAAAAGGAAATAACAAAAATGCACCCATCGTTTCTACATTGATAGGATATAAGAAACAATGAAGACATTAGATTGGGATGCTGCCAACAATTCGTAAATGTATTTATTTCTCATGATTATATTGATAACATCACACCAATAGGGTATATCCATCATCAATATAACATATATTAATGTATATATATATATATACTCTCTTATGGGCTTATTGCAATTTTCAGATTTTTCCTTGATGAGGCAAACTAAACTATCCAAAATTATAGGCAATTGAGTAACTAATGTGATGAAAATTTATTCATAATCAGACATATCACCATGATTGGGCTCACGATAGGCGAACACGCAATCATTAGGTGTATGCAATCCAAAGTTAGGACAGATTTCTCCAATGGTTTATTCCCATTCAAAGCACAACCAAAAAATAGGAATAAAACATAATAATTAACACAAAATATTAATTATGATTTATTTACACATAATCAGAGAGAGTAACATGGTCCCGTATTGTATCTAGTCTAGGTACAAAATTTCTCGGATCAAAATACCTTATTTAAATATTATTTTTGAGCCCATTAATTTTGCAAAAATTCAAAACTCCTATTTACAGGGCTCCAAAAATTCTGAAAAAAAATCACCATAATTTAGATCGAGGTGAGTAGAAGCGGATTCCAAAATTTGAAATTCATTTGACTCAATACAGGTCCTCACGCGCCTGCATGCGCTGAAGGTGCGCGTGGGCGAAGCTCTGATATATGTTATATTGATACCATTTGAAAATTAATATATACCATTTTTTGGTTCAAAAATATAACCTCCTGTCTTTGAGCCCCTACAAGGAATTAGGCTCTGATACCATTTGAAAACATAACTGGATTTTGCGGAATCAAAAACATGTAATTCAAAAATATAATTTGGGAGAATAAATCAACAGTCTGACTTGATGGAGATGACATCGTTACTCCGAATGTTGGTTGAGTCCAATGAATTCAACCCACAATACCCAAGAGTGCTTTCTAAGCGTCTTGACGGCAGAGAGAGAGAGGGAGATATAAAAAAAAATTTGTGTGTCTCTGTATAAAACTAGGGCTTTATTCTTTTATTTATAGGATTTTATTAACTAATATAATTAATTAATATTATTCAGTAAAATCCTCCAGAATCTTTAAAACAAATTTAAATTTAAATTAAGCCCATAAAATCTCTCTCTCTGGATAACAAACTTGGATTAGTAATCTGACGGGATGATTACTAATACTCTCGGGCTGTGGGTTGAGTTTTCTGCCCAGCGAGTTTGTGGATAATCTAACCCATCATCAATTATCCACACATATTAAAATAAAAAACTCAGTCCATTCTCAGTTTATAAATTATAACATTAATTGCTTAATTAGGTACTGATCAAATAAAATAATTAATATTAATCCATAAATAATTGAAAATTATTCCAACATCATGATCATGCATAATGTGTTTGTTTTATATAAAGAATATTTAAAAAATAATTTAAGAGTTATTCCATTCTATTAATTTTATTATAACTTCTAAATAAAAATTAAAATAATTTAACATTCTTGTCATTAAAACTCTTAAATATTACACAAATTCTAACATTTCTATTATGCTTCATTCCATTTCATATTATTAATGATAATTTCATTTCATCATTTAAAGAACTCTAAAATGTAGCCTTAATGCCAATGAAAAATCTCAGAGAGAAAAAGAAGTAGCGTGACCCTTACACAGTCAATTCTAAAATCCCTTGAGAGTAGCATTTAAACAAAAAAGTTGAACTTGAGATGATACTTTAGAGAAAGAAAAGAGGCAGACTTGCACTTCACCTAACCTTAAAGCTTGAAGTAACAACGAAGTTCATGAGGATAACTTTGTCCCAAAAAACTAGACAAAGCTTCACAATTTAATTTATTTTCTAATACTGAATGCAAATATACTTAATAGTGAAGATTTATTCTATATTATGTTTTACAATGAGCTCTTATACATCTGTGGAATAAATTTTGACGCATACATAAACTTTGTACATGCAAAATTTCTCCTTCTCAACTTTTATTATTTTTGGTATGGTATGTACTTTTTTTAACAAAAAATTTGGGCTTCATGAAAAAAATCACAATTATAATTTTTTTCAAAAATTATAAAAAATATTAGTTTTAAATTACTAGAACATAAAAATATTTATTTTTTTAAAAAAATTATTTTGGAGAAGTAATCTAACTAAACAGACACACAATTAAGCTATATTAGTAATTTTATGGCAAGAGTTGTATTAAAGATTAAATACATATTTTAGAGTTGTAGGCTATGCTTGGTAGCTCTGAGAGACCTGGCAGGGAGATGGAATGGGTGAGGGCTCGAGTGGGTGAGATGTTAACTAACTTGGAAAGAACATTGGGCCTACGAACTCTCGCGAGGGGCAGGAGACTTCATTCCTTCGATGGGTGACGAAAAGAGATCAAACTCCATCGAAAATTAGGAGATAAGACTAAAATACCCTCAATTTACCTATTATCTTATCTACCTATACCTATGCAACAAAGAAGACACAGATGATGAGAAATGGCGAGAATCAAACTTGGTCGTGATATAGAACCCCGGAAGCTATCCATCGGGCTCGTTCCCTCGTTCGATTACGATAGTCAGTGACGTGTCACGCACTCCCTACTGGCTTCAACCCGTCCCTGTCTAGCTGTCTGCCACCATCACAACATTCTAAGCAAAGATGAGTTCATTTCATCTCAGACGAGTTCACCGTCTTTTTCAACTCAGGTGGGTGAAGGATGACGTGGATAGTGAAAGGGAGAAATGGATCACGCCGATGAACGAAAGCGACTTTAGCATCAGATGGAAGGGATGAGAACGTAGAGGATGACGATGATGATGAATCACGCTAGAGCTAGGGTACGCATAATGTGTTTGAATAGTGACGTGATTCCCGAAGACGAATGGATTTGATCTTTTAATATAATAACAATAATATTTTTAAGGGGTATTTTGATATTTATCGATCTTATATAAAAAAAATTATTATCATTCTTATTTTTTTTTCTTTCCGATTTTAAACCACATAATTTTATTCTATTAACATTTGTTTTTCTTTTTTTCATTTTCAGTTTTATAAAAACCAATACATACTAGAGAATGAGGTCGAAATGTGTACGTAAATATTTATCTTGATGGAATAAAATACCATATCTTAGCAGGGGATATATGGATAAGTAAACAATAATAAATTTCACTTATATGATGAAACATCCAACTATAATTTGTTAGTAGAGTGAACAAACTATTTTGTCTAAAACTTTTGTACATGAAATTGAGAGTAGTCCAAAGAGAGAAATATTTGATTGACCAAGAAAATAAAATTATTCTAATGAGTCATAAGAATGTAGAGAGCTATTTTTCATATCTAGAATACTTATCTTTTTTTTTTTTTAATAACTAAAATATTCAAATAGAGTTAAAAGAAAATTGTAACTTTTAACTTTTCTCTCAACTGTTTAGAATTGTTGAAAATTTAAAATTAAATATATTTATAAAATATTTCTCTTATTTTTTAGTTAGTAAGATGATAAGATAATTATTAATAAAAATTAGGTTGTAAGTTGAGACCTTTATCCAATGAGTTTATGAGTAATCCAATCTATTACTAATTATTTACAAATAACTTGAACACAATCCATTATTGATTTATATATCTAAATTTAATTTCTTAATTAATTAATTAACAAAAAATAATTGATTTAATAATAAATTGCTACCAATCTACATTATTTTAATATATTTCAAAAAATTAATTCAACATATCTATGTCATTATTATTTATTAGCCAAAAAAATTCATCTATAAAAATTTGATATTAAGATCTGATTTAATGTTTTATTTTGATTTAATAATATACTAAGTGATAAATTTATTTAATTTTTTGGTACACAAATAATCTTATTTTTTCGTTACTATTGCGTCTAGAGCAGTTGGCCAAAAAATCAAAGATCCGTCTAGAGCAAATGTGCATCTTTTTTGGGTTAGGTTTTTCTAATTTTGTCTTGATTAAAGAAGAAAATCACCCAACTTAAATATCTCATTTGAATGCAAATTTTAAAATGAACAGTTTTAGAAGAATTCCTTCTTCAAATGCCGTATGAAATACATTTTTATATAAAAAAATTAATTATTAGCCTATTCTTGAAAATATGTTTGATGTTTAAGAAATTGTTTTCAATTTTGTATTAATTTTTTATAACAAAAAAATTAGAGTTAGATAAAAGTTTTATATTTTTGTTATTAAATTTTTTTAATTGACACAGAATAAATATATAATTAATTAATAATAGTATAAAGTGTATATAATTTAATTTAAGTTTTATGAGTAAAATATATTTTTAATTCATTACTTATTATAAAATTAATTTTTCCATTCTTCATTTATTGAACTTTTAAAAATAGTTATCTATTTATTGAATAATGTCATAATTAATTTTTAAAATTTTTTAAAAAATATCAAATTTAATCCCTTATATTTAAAATTTAATAAAAAAAATAAATTTAATGATTTTTTAAAAAGTAAAAAAATGAATGATATTTTTCATATTTTTACTGTTTTAATAAATAAAAAAATGATAATTTTATAATAAATAAGAGATAAAAAATATATTTTTTAAAATTTTATAATTATCTATAATAATTATATATGTATTTGGAGATTATTAAAAAAAATTATATATTCATTTTTTCCCATTGAAAAACATGATATACTTCGTTTTTCTAGACAAAATACACAATTATCCATTTGTCTATACACGTCAACTTGGATTGAAAGACTTTGGACCCTCGTTCTCTTCTGAAATCAGTTTCCGGATGGGTCCAGACTCACTTTGAGACAAGTTTAAGTACAATTCAACGGAACGCCTTTTTCACCGGCGGCGGTGGACGCCGGCTACATCACTCCGCCGCGCTCCGTTCCCCAATTTTTCAAGCTTCAAACCCTAAATTTGCTATACATTTGTGGAACTGGTGTCAGGCGAGAAATTCCTGAAGCAATTCGGCTAATATCTTCTGGTTCTTCTCCAAGCAGCCAAAATGGTTTTAGCACAGTTGGGCGGGAGCATATCCCGCGCGCTCCAGCAGATGAGCAATGCCACTATAATAGATGAGAAAGTTCTCAATGAGTGCCTCAACGAGATCACTCGCGCCCTTCTTCAGGCCGATGTTCAATTTAAACTCGTTCGAGACATGCAGACTAACATCAAGAAGATTGTAAATCTCGATGATCTCGCAGCTGGGCACAACAAACGCAAAATCATCCAGCAAGTACGATTTTTTTTTTTTTTAAATATGTTTCTTTTTGTTAGAATGGGATATCATGCTATTATTTTCTCTGTTGCATTGGGTATCGCAGTTGAGAAAGAAGAAACGGTATCAGCATTTCTCGTTATGGGAGTAATTTACTTATTGTATTTATAAATTCTGATGGCATTTTATAATTGCTAGTTTAGTTGTTGAATACTGTGGATATCATAATCAGCATTTAGATTTACAGGGAAGAATCTGATATTTGCCTTGGGGTGCATTTTCTGTCTGCTATGTCCCCACTCGACTATCCATGTAAATGTAGTTTGATGGATATGCCATTTGTTTGAAATTTTGTCTTATGTATGCCTTTAATATATTATTTTACTTGTTTTGTGGTTAGATTAGTAGTTTTTTGTTCTTCCTTGTTTTGTACTCTAAGTTTCTAATGAAATCCATTATAGAGGAACAGATAGTTGCTTTTGATTCATAAGCATCTGAATGGTACCTGCAGTCAACTTTAGGATTCTTTGTATTTTTTCTATTTTCAAGGATAAATGACCAAATACAAAAGCAGCCAATTTAATATGACATGTGAGACCCAATTAGAGAGAAAGTTCAGAACTATCACCTCAGAATGAAAAACATACTTCACCTACTTTTTGCCCCGCCAAATACTATAAACTTCTTACACTCAACAGAATTTAACCCAAATCATGATTATTTAGGACTGGTTACAAGAATCACTTTTTGAAACTAATGAGGATGAATGATATGGTTATATTTCGTATTTGAACCACATTCATGTGATTGTGGATTGTTTTTATGCTGCATATGCTCTCCTCATAGAAATGTTTTGAATTTCTGGTTGTATACTGCATTTTGGAACTGGAACCAGGCTATTTGTATGTAATTCCGTGGGCAAGAGGTCATAGTCTGATAATCATGTCTTTTCTGTTGTTTGTTTCAATTGTCATTGCACATCATCATCACTTAGCTTATATACCAGGATCTCTCATGCTTTGTTATTATCGTTTTATGAGCATGTTTACTACAACCATTGGTAAACATCTTTGGTTCTAGGCTGTCTTTAATGAACTCTGCAAGATGCTGGATCCAGGGAAGCCCTCTTTCACCCCAAAGAAAGGGAAGACAAGTGTAGTCATGTTTGTTGGTTTACAAGGTATGTTGCCTATTGTATGCATGTCTAAAAGTTTACATGCTGATTGGATATATTAGGTTTTTCCTTAGTTGTAATGTTCTCTAAATTATTAGTGCAATTATGGTGTCTTCCCCAAACTTTAGATTCGTGTACTTTAGCCCCTAGCCCATTGGTGTAGATTGCAATCTCCCACAATAGCATCCTACTATTTAAACTTGGTATCTACTCTAACATGCTGCTTATTATGTAACACAGTAACATCTGTGCGTAATATCTAGTACAAAATCATATTGTGCACCTATGTGTGCAAACAGAGAGAAAGCTTTCTTTTTTCCAACTAATTGCATGCAAATCTTGAAGGAATTTGCTATGATAAGTGAGCTATAGCAATACTAGGGCAGTTGCTTATGTCATTTCTTAATAATTTGTAAGTTTTGGTTTTTTGGTTTATTTTGGCTAGCTGTATTGTTTTGCTTTTGCCAGGGCAAAGGGGATTGCAAAATACACACGAATAGATTGGGGTATTGTGCAATAGCATTGATAAATTAGAGGAAAAAGTGCATTTGAGTCATAATCTTTAATAATATGTAAATGGCACTGCAAAAGTTGGGATGCTATTTGCAACCATCCATTGGTACGTAGAATAAAGTTATACTTCAACCAGAGCAATATCCTACTTTTCTGAAGTACTATTTCCTGTTCCTTTTTAACTTGTTTGTTTAAAGCTTCACTGATATTTGAAGGATATGATTTGTTTTTAATTTGAATTTAGGATCTGGAAAAACCACAACTTGTACAAAATATGCATATTATCATCAGAAAAAGGGCTGGAAGCCTGCTCTAGTATGTGCAGATACATTCAGAGCTGGTGCTTTTGATCAGTTGAAGCAAAATGCCACTAAAGCTAAGATCCCTTTCTATGGAAGGTACTCATTGGCATGTGTTATATAGCTTATAGGTTTCAGTTCAACTTTTTATGTAGACTCAGAATGTTGTACCGTAATACTGTTATATAATTGATGAGAAGTGCAATGTTGGAGTGTTTCATGATCAACATGCTACTCATATAGACCTCAAGATCAACATTTAAGTTATATTTATAATTGTTGATGGAGCAGACCTGCAATATATCACACATTTCTGACTGGTAACATGGTACATTTTACATTGGTTTTGAAACGTGGTACATTTTACATTGGTTTTGAAGTTACGAGATACACAATTCCATAAAATCTGGCTGTCTAATTTTATTATATGAACTTTGAGAATTTGCTTCCAACAGAATGTTTCATAGTTGTTATAGGAGGTAGGAGTTTCTATTCTGAAGGGTTGGAAAACATTTTGCTTAAAAAATGATACGTCCTCTTATGAGTTTTGAGTTTGATTTGATCTGGAAAGTTACCAACCCCTTTTAAAAGGGGGAGTCATTTTCCTTTGTTTTAAAGCATTGCAACCTTTGACAAGGAGAGTATCTTTTTTTTAATTGTCATGCCAAACATAGAAAAGTGGTACATCTTTAGAACCAGACACTAGAAAACATAGAAAAATGCATTTTCTGCAACAAACACCAGAAGAAGTAGGAAACCCTTTCCCAAAGCTATTATTTGTAGTGCTAATGGATCCATGCTCCATCAGCTATTGCAAATCACGCCTGTTGTTCTTGCAAATGAAAACTGACAAGTGTTAGTAGTATTATTATTGGTAACATGTAAATCAATCACATTCCATTGCTTTTGATAAAAATGCTGAAGTTTTTGATTGGACCTGTGCTCTCATTCCATCTACAGCTATATGGAGTCAGATCCAGTTACAATAGCAGTTGAAGGTGTGGAAAGATTCAAGAAAGAAAACTGCGATCTTATAATTGTTGACACAAGTGGACGGCACAAACAGGAAGCTGCTCTTTTTGAAGAAATGCGTCAAGTTTCAGAAGCAACGGTATTTTTTATTCTTTCTTGATTTTGGAATGTTATGCTTGTTTGTACCATTTCTATAGCCAAGAAAAACTAATTTCTAAACTTTACTTTGTTCAGAAACCAGATCTTGTTATATTTGTTATGGATAGTAGTATTGGCCAGGCTGCATTTGATCAGGCTCAGGCATTTAGACAAAGTGTTGCAGTTGGAGCTGTAATTGTTACCAAAATGGATGGGCATGCAAAGGGTGGCGGTGCTCTTAGTGCGTGAGTGTTACCAGAATGAATGTATTTTGTAATTTAATATCAAATGTTGCATCTTAGTGAACAAGTAAATTATAACTGGTTGCTGCCTAAGCTGCAAGTTTCACCTGTCAAACTAGTATTAGCTTTCTGTCTTAGTTGCTAATTTTGTTCTTTTGATCATTTTGGCTAGACTGTGAACAATGTGATATTAGCAAATATGGAGGAGCATTTGCAACATTTACTTAATTTTTCCTTCTTTTTGATGGTCAGATAAATGAACCAGTGAATGATTTTTTTTACCCATTTTATATCTGCAATGTATTTGGCTCCTCAACTTTGTAATTTGGATTGTATTGCTTGTTACCTTAAATGACGCTGCTTCAGCTAGTTTCTTTCATGGAAAAACTGAAATTTTAACAAATTATTCTCACAGCTTATGTCCACCATACTCCTAATAAAGCATTCCATGGTACTTATGTCAAAGATAGTTGTAGTTCAAGTATTCATATGTTCAATGAAAGCAAATAAATTGAACCTATTGCCAAGTATTCCAATAAAGTATTCTTTAGATATAACAGCATAGATTTTTCCAAATTGTGATTAGTGTTTGAAACAAGATGTTTATTTTCTTAGTTTTCTTGTAGAATGTTTAAGCAAGGAGCACTAGACTAGGTACTGCTTACAAGCAGTTTTAATCATGGTACTTTCAGTTTTTTCTGATAAAAACTATTCTATTTTGAATTTCCATTCTGGTCAGAGACTTTCCATAGCATGGGACTTCTTCTAACACAATTAATTGAAGCACTTAAAATATTAAAATTATGTTCCCCATTGTTTTAAACGAATGTGCACGTTTATGTTTGGGAATTATGTGGTTTTGTAACCTGTTTGCATTAATTTTGGATGTGCAGTGTTGCAGCAACAAAGAGTCCTGTCATATTTATTGGAACTGGAGAGCATATGGATGAGTTTGAAGTTTTTGATGTCAAACCATTTGTTAGTCGTTTGTTAGGTGTGTGCATTTATTTATTTTTTCCTTTATATATTTCTCTTCATAGATTACTATATATATCAAATAATATGATATGATCAGATGGATGTGCAATGTCATGAATGTTTAATCTTTACTCATATAAGTTGGCTTTTCAACTAGGGATGGGTGACTGGTCTGGGTTAATGGACAAACTTCATGAAGTTGTGCCTATGGATCAGCAGCCTGAACTTATTCAAAAGTTGTCAGAAGGGAACTTCACCTTGAGGATTATGTATGAGCAGTTTCAGAACTTACTTAAAATGGGTCCTATCAGCCAGGTTATTATCTCCTCTCATTATTTTGAAGCGTTGTTATTTTTAACAATTTGTATTTTACTTATCAGTCTTTTATGTTCAGTTACTTTTGATTTGCTATGATGAATGGTTGGTCCCATATGTTGTGGCAATTAATGGAGTAGTATATTAGTTTTTGATTCATATTTTGTTTCATTTTCAATGTTTTTTGGCACAAATATTTTGTGACATTGCCTGAGGATTGGAGAAATATCTGACAACAGTGGTTAAATAATGTTTCTTCATTGAAAAGTTACAACTGAAATGTTAGACTGAGCATATGTGGAGTGGGATTTGTCTGTTATTTATTGATGAAATGGATTTGAATTTTGGTTCATCTGCGAGCAAATTTAATTGTAGGACTTTATTTTGTGCCCATGGATCTTATGAGTTGGCTTGTAGAAGGTGGAATTGTGTTTAATGATCTAATTCTTTTTTCTTTTTTGAATCTTTTGGGTAACTATTGCACATAATAAAGTCAGATAAAATTGAGAATTAAAAAGTGAGCCTAAATATTCAGAGTTACATTTATTTTAAGTGAGAGATAAGCCATGCTTCCATGGATATTTTGTGAACCTTAGATTCTTATAACTGTTCTTGGCGAGCTGCACCGCCATATTGAATGGCAATTTATGAAGTGTCATTGGAGCGGTGTGGGATTAGATCTTCGGGACTCAGGTGCTAGACTTTTGGGGGATTAACAACTATATGTGCTATTTTGATTATTATCTTTTAGGAGACTGGTTGTTCATTTCAGTTTTATTCCTTGCTGCTTATTTTCCAGCAATAGGCTAATTTAGTTTGTTGTTTGATAAAACTGGAAAATTTTGGCACCTAAAACTCTGAACTGAAAATTTTAGTGAAGAAAAAATAAAGTACTGAATTTTTAATGTGTAAAAACATCTCATCAAGTGCTGAATCTGCATTAGAGGAAACTATTGGTAAGTTATACTAAAGGAAACTAGTATCATTTTAGTAATTTAAGTAAGGGTTGCTGCTGAATTAATGACTTCCTATTTGCTGAATATATTCAGCACGAAAGAAACACCACAAATCATTTTCATTTCTCAGTCCTGAAACTTTTTTGTTTTGGGGCACTGAATTGGGTTATCAAACAAGCCCTTATTTTCTGGATGTGCTAACTGGAGAGGTTAAATTGTTTGTCTCTATCTCTTGTTGACTTGTGCATGCTTCTAATATGTCCTCATATAATGGGTCATCCCCCTTGGTGCCAATTAAATTCATGTGCTTAACAGAATAAGCCTTAGATGAATGGACTACTATTTAATGTCTTTGATTAATCTATCTAGGTTTTCTCCATGCTTCCTGGGTTTAGTGCTGAATTAATGCCAAAAGGTCGTGAGAAGGAAAGCCAGGCAAAAATCAAGCGTTACATGACAATGATGGACTCAATGACAAATGAAGGCAAGCATGGCGAATCTACTTTGCAATTTTAGCTTGCATGAGTACAAGATAAACTTTCATGTTAAATGATTTTGTTGTCATGTTTCAGAGTTGGATAGTTCAAACCCAAAGTTCATGAATGAGTCACGTATGATGCGAATAGCTCGAGGTTCTGGTCGTCATGTCAGAGAGGTAATGGAGATGTTGGAAGAGTTTAAACGTCTTGCTAAGATATGGAGTAAAATGAAAGGACTTAAAATACCAAAGAAGGGCGATATGAGTGCTCTATCCCGAAATATGAATGCTCAGCACATGAGCAAAGTCCTCCCTCCACAGATGCTAAAGCAAATCGGCGGTATGGGCGGCTTGCAAAGCTTGATGAAGCAGATGGGATCTGCTAAAGACATGATGGGGATGGGAATGTTTGGTGGTGGCGATAAATAGATAGACTAGTGATAAAATGCAGATTTTTGTCCCTGATTGCATCTACATGCAGTTTCTTGTGTGAAGCAGAAGGGCTTGGACTCGTTGTTAACCACATACTGCTATTAACCTTGGCCCCATGCCGTCAGCCTTCTTGCAGAAATTATTTCCTCAATGGGCTGAAGGGTTTTATATCAGTATTTTCTCGGCATTTTTTAATTGTAAAATTACTGATTCTTTTTCCTCTTTGTAATTATATTTAGTTTAAACATAATTGGAGATTTAGCAGTTTAGTTTAGCGACGACATCACATCGGTTTTGACATGTCTCGTACAGGCATATAATTTCTCTTCAACCGTAAGGCATATCTGCCGCATGGCTTCAAGCTGTGAGAAATTTGGAAGGATTAAGGAGGTTTAACCCTATTGCACACTTTTACATGTCCCTTTGGGATTTCCACTCAAATCATCGTAATGTTTCTGCAAGTTTTCAAGCTTTCAAGCTCTCAATGGATATTGTGTAGACTCAGTTATTCGCGAGAGAACTAGCCGACAATCCAAAATGAAATGATAGAGCAGTAAACTTAAAGTAATATTAAAACTATCCTCTTCAAAGCTTCAATCTCAGTTCCATACCCAAGTTCTTTCATATCCACCAACCTGTCACATAGGGTCAAAGTAAAGTTTTCTAAACAAAAAATATTTCAGCGAGAAAAATGCTCATTCTTCAGAACAAAGTAATCGTCAGAAGAAGAGAAAGTAAGGACAGATGGCGTCATACTTGAATAAGTACGGAAAATGACATGAAGGGTTATAGGTAATTTCCTTTTTGTGGTTTCATTTTGGGACACGACACGATTAGGGGGTTGTTGTGAAATTCGTTTGGTTGCCAACATGGAAACGTCACGTTTTTGTACTGTGTTTGACAATCAGATAGCGAAAATTTTTATTCACAAAGTTTTTTCATATACTTTTATTTTTAATATGACATTAAAGTCAATACATAGTTTCAAAATTATTATATATATAACCATCAAAATGTGAATGGTTCAAACAAAAAAAACATAGCATCCCTTGAAATTTAATTATTATTTTTTAAAAGTTGGAATTATCATTTTCGACATATAATTTTAATTGACAATAACTAATGATATCAATTTGATTAAATATTATTGTTGATTTACATGTAATATGCTTGATTTACAATATTTATCGATGAATATTAATCTATCAGTTGGTTCCCTGATAATATAAAATTTTAGTTCAAGTTAAAGTGATAAATGAGGGTCCCTCCCTATTATAAGATGGAGATACAATAAAAAATTGTGAATAAAAAAAAAAAGCATGAGAGACATTGTTACCCTGGTTATTTATATTATTGCTCTTTAAACATATGATTTTGATCATTATCAATATAACACAAGAGTTTTTAACAATTAAAAACATTCTGAAATAAAATTTGACATTTAAGATTTACCGATCACAATAATATTAATATAAATTCTTATGAAATAATTACAGCAAATACTAATAATTTTTCTTTCAATAATCTTTATAAAACTACATTGAAAAATAATATTTAAATAAACAAATGTTCATAACAATCCCTTAACATGTCCCATGACGTGATTAAATGAACAGTAAGGCAGAAATAAGACATCAAAATCGTGAGATTAATTTGCACTATTTGAATATAAAAATAAAAATAAAAGGTCTATCCTCTAATTTTAATTGTTTTTAAAATTTCGTTGGTACAAACTTATATATATTAATTATTTTAGATGAAAAGAAAAAAAGATGTTTCAGTATAAAATAGTTGATCGATTATTAAAAGTTACTTTTTTTAATATGATTAAAATTATATTTAGGCTTTGTTCAAAATTTTAACTCCAACTATACCTCTTTTAAATACAAGGGTTAGGGGTCATTGATTTACTTAGGTTTCATTTTTATCTGATTTATTTTCTCCCTCTTAACTCTTTAAACCTTTTAGTTTATTTGTAGCTAAAAAGAATTTAAACTTTGTTGTGTGCAATTGTGTAATTTGTGTTTACTTTTGTCAATGAACTATTAAATGTGTCATATCTACGTGGAAAGTTGGATATCACGATCTTTTACATTTTTCGTAAGTTACAAAATAAAAAGAGAAACTCCGCCAAAAGGACAAAGTAAGCTATTCTTATTTTTATGTCACATTTTTTTAAAAGTTTAAAAGAATTTTTTTAATATTTAGTTTGATGTTTAAAAAATTTAAAAATATATCTACTGAGTTTATATTACAAATAATCTCATTTAATGTCAAATATGAGTTTATATTACACATCTATGTATCGTTATATTTCAGCCATTTACCAAAATGTGAGTTTATATTATAAATAGTTTCATTTATTTTAAAATTAGATTTCTTTCCTAAATTATTTTTATTTTCTAAAACTTTTATTTGTGCAAAAGTTAAAAAAATAATTTTTAATGTAAAAAATTAAATTTTTAAATAAATAATTTCAAACATTAAATATACAAATTGCATGAATTTAAAATCAAGTTTATATAACTCCAATTCAAATGCTAATACCAAAAAAATCACTTTTGAAAAGTCGACCCTAAGATTTAACGCTGATAAAAAAATCTGAGAAAAATCTAAAAATTGTCTGACTATAGATGACAAAAAAGGGCCAATTTAAAATAGAAAAATAATAATGATATATGTCGTGAATATAATTTTAGCCGCTAAATTAGGTTGGCATAGTACAACTACGGATCCTTACCGCGTACGTACGTGTCAGAGTGTGAGCTGGAACGTACAGAGCGCGTGGTCAATCTCCGGGTGGTGCCAGCTGGCAAAGGGTGGGCTGGCGCAACCTTATCCATTTTCTTTTGACGTACTTGATAATCTCACCCCGACCCCCTCTTCACTTCCTCACTCTCCATTCCTATTGGCCACCATTCTACCCTCACTATTCGCCTCTATTACACAGTTGCCACTTTTGACCAAGCACGTGCCAACCATTGGCTGGTGACACAAACGCGTCAACCTCTTTAGGTGGCACTGTACGAAACTGCGGATAATCTCCACGATTAAATTGTGCATACCCAAAAATAATAGTAATGATAATAAAATATGATTTTATTTTATTTTATGTTTCATTCACTTCCATATTACCGATAATCTGTGAAATATTAATTCCCTGAATATTCATTGCGCTTTCCCATTTCATTTCCTAGTGTTAGTATTTTGAGGAAGAGGGAGACGGGGAGGTGGAGGAGGAAGAGGAGGGAGATCTTGTATATAGAGAAAGCCAATATATATATATTTTTTGGATATTTTCCATAAATTGGCCTGCAGCCTTCTACTGTAACCAATAACGATTGCTTCCTGCTGCTATCGCACGGTTAGTTCCAATTTTCAATATTGTTGGGGTAGCAATTTCTGTGGTGTTTCTTGGGCTTTATTTTTCTGTGGGTGTTTGTAAACGTGTGGTTTTGGTTGCAAGAAAGGTATCTGTACCATCATCGAGCGCTTTTGCGTCTGTAGAATTGTCATTGATCTTGTTTTCATGGAAATGACTGGACTGGAGTTTTGTTGGTAGAATGTTTTATGTTAAAGTTGTTCATTCCTGGGCTCATTGTGATGTAAACCATATGGGGGGCCAAAGAATCTAGGGCTTTTTGCATACTGTAAGATCAGAATATTTGCTACAATGAGTCTGCATTATGGTAATTATTTTTCTCTCTACTACTCTAGGATGAAAAGACACAAAATTAAGTTGATGCGCAAGATTATCATTTGATGAATTTTGTTTTCCTGTTGCAATATTGACTATGCATTTGTAGTTGATGAATTTGGTTGTTATGTCACTTGAAGACGAGTAGGTTTATGGTTGCAATTCTTTTTTTTTTTCCTGTGTGCAGAGAGAGCAAGTTTTGTGGGATTTCATCTTATAGAAAGAAGAAAAGATGATGTCAAAGTCGTATACAAATCTTTTAGATTTGGCTTCAGGGAATTTCCCAGCAATGGGTAGGGAATTTAAGGAACAGAGGCGAATGTCAAGGACTATGAGTGTCCCTGGGATGATCTCAGAACTTGATGATGATCAAGCATACAGTGTTTCTTCTGATAATCCATCAGCTGCATCTAATGATCGGATAATCATTGTTGCGAATCAGCTTCCTTTGAGGGCAAAGCAAAAAGAGGACAATAAAGGATGGAGTTTCAGTAGGAATGAGGATTCATTGCTTTTACAACTTAAGGATGGTTTTCCAGAGGAAATGGAGGTTCTTTACATTGGGTCATTGCGGGTTGATATTGATCCTGCTGAACAGGACGATGTATCACAGTATTTGTTCGAAAAATTCAACTGTCTTCCTACATTTCTGCCCCGTAACGTTTTGGATAAATTTTATGATGGTTTTTGCAAAAGGCAATTATGGCCACTATTTCATTACATGTTACCATTTTCAACTGATAAATGCCAGCGATTTGATCGCTCTTTGTGGGAAGCCTATGTGTTGGCAAATAAACTTTTTTTTCAAAAGGTAGTTGAAATAATAAACCCAGAGGATGATTATATTTGGATTCATGATTACCATTTGATGGTGCTGCCAACATTTATAAGAAGGCGCTTTAACAGGGTAAAAATAGGATTTTTCCTGCATAGTCCCTTTCCATCGTCAGAGATATATAGGACTCTTCCTGTCAGGGAAGAGATACTAAAAGCTTTACTAAACTCTGATATCATTGGTTTTCACACATTTGACTATGCTCGTCATTTCCTATCCTGTTGCAGTCGTATGTTGGGTCTGGAGTATCAGTCAAAGAGGGGGTACTTAGGATTGGAATATTATGGAAGGACTATCAGTATCAAGATTATGCCGGTTGGAGTTCACATGGGTCGGATTGAATCAGTTATGAGAATGTCAGATGAGGAGAGTAAGGTTAGAGAACTCAGACAAGAATATGAAGGAAAAACAGTGTTACTTGGTGTTGATGATATGGACATCTTTAAAGGAATTAATTTGAAGATTTTGGCTATGGAGGAGATGCTCAGAGAGCATCCTAAATGGCAAGGAAGAGCTGTGCTGATACAGATTGTAAATCCGCCTAGGGGCAGAGGGATACATCTAGAGAGCATCCTGGCTGAAATACAAGAAAGCTGCAGCAGGGTCAACAGAGTATTTGGACGGCCTGGCTACGAACCAATTGTTTTTATTGATAGAGCAGTTTCAATTATTGAAAAAGTTGCATATTACAGGATTGCTGAGTGTGTAGTTGTTACAGCTGTAAGGGATGGAATGAACTTAACTCCTTATGAATATATTGCTTGTAGACAGGGAATATCTGATTCTGATTCGTGTTCCGATGTTAGTGGATTGAAAAAGAGCATGCTCGTAATATCAGAATTTATTGGGTGTTCTCCATCACTTAGTGGGGCTATCCGTGTCAACCCATGGAATGTTGAAACAACTGCAGAGGCCATGAATGAGGCCATCTCAATGAAAGATGCAGAGAAACAGTTGCGGCATGAAAAGCATTATCGGTATGTTAGCACTCATGATGTGGCTTATTGGTCACGCAGTTTCGTGCAAGATATGGAGAGGGCTTGTTCAGACCTTCTAAGGAAAAGATGTTGGGGAATAGGTCTTAGCTTTGGATTTAGAGTTGTAGCACTTGACCCTAATTTTAGAAAGCTCTCAATTGATGCTATGGTTTCAGCTTACAAGAGGGCAAGTAGTAGGGCCATTTTGTTGGATTATGATGGTACTGTAATGCCACAGAACTCCATTAATAAGAGTCCAAGTCAAGAGGTCATCTCCACTCTAAACACACTCTGTGCAGACTCCAAAAATGTTGTTTTCATTGTTAGTGGAAGGGGGAGGGATAGCTTAACCAAGTGGTTCACTCCGTGCAAAAAGCTTGGTATTGCAGCAGAACATGGGTTCTTCTTGAGGTGTGATATCTCTCTCTCTCCCATTCTCTATGCATGTGTGTACACATGTGCGAATGCAAATATGGTTGTGTATGCATTAGTTGAAGCTGGGATATGCCCTGTCTTTTACTAAGTCGCATTATTTTGCGTCGTAATAGTTTTGCTTAGCTTAATCGCTTGAATATCATATGAAACAAGCTTTTTAGACTGATTGTAAACCTATTTTTTTGGTCCATTGTATCTACGACACATATTTGTGCTTTGCTCCACTATTTTGCTTATATTTTGCGTAAATAGACAAATTGGAATTTTGTAATTACTATGCTTTGTTATGAGTTTGATAAAGCAGAAATTTGATGTTAAGTGATTTATTGAATTAGCTGGATAGTTGTACAGGTTCTTAGAGGGCCTTCTGGCCTTCCTCTTCATTTATTTTACCAGCAGTTGCTCTTTGGCCATACCTTCTCCTGTGTTCTCTGATATTTTAAGTGGTATTTATCTATATATTCTAAATTTCGAGCTTGTTTTCAGATGGTCTCAAAGTGAAGAATGGGAAATTTGTGGTAAAAGCTCGGAATTTGGCTGGATGCAGATTGCTGAACCTGTAATGAGATTATATACAGAAGCAACTGATGGTTCCAACATTGAGAAAAAGGAAAGTGCTTTGGTCTGGCAATATCGGGATGCGGACCTTGGCTTTGGATCTTCTCAGGCTAAGGAAATGTTAGATCATCTAGAGGGTGTATTGGCCAATGAGCCTGTTGCTGTTAAGAGTGGTCAGTTCATTGTTGAAGTAAAGCCCCAGGTATATATTCAGAGTTCCAGTACTGATGTCTGAAAAAGGCTTTTATATTTCAATCCATTAAAATGAAATTTATTTTGTATGAATTTTTTAAGTTTTCAATTTTGCCATACTTCTAAAGAGGGTGTATATTGGTTTTCCCTGACTATATTTGTCCCTTCTGTTCTCAAGTTTTTCTGATAGGATATGATATACCTATAGCAGACAGTCAACTATGATAAAACATCCACCTCCTGAATTTAGTTTCTCAAGGAGGAATGTACCTTATAACTCATTGCCTAATAGGCAGAGGCTTTGTCTGAGCAGTGGAGGAGCTCAATCACGCATGAGTGTTCTTTATGTCACTTCTGCCATTATGAATTGAGGGTTTCATTCTGTTAATAGAATTTCCTTTGCTTTTGTAGTTTTTGTTGCATTGAGTCAGCCGAAGTTTTAGCCTGATAATATCATCTATACTTTTTTGTATTAACTGGAATGGAGGGATAAAATCTTCCAAATGGGTATATTAAAGTTTTCTATAACCAGGGGAAATCATTCCAAATTGATGGTGACATGCAACCAGAAAGTTTGTAAATGTGTTGTATCAAACCATATATATGACAGTAACTTACTATGAAATTATTGCATTCTTATTCATCTTAGTTCTCCTATAAGCTTATGATTGGATATAGCTTCCCGTTTACTGAATTCAAGAACCTTCCCTGTTTATCCTATCTAAGATTCTGGCATTAGTTAGCGGAGCCTTGGAACTTCTCTTACTATCTTCTGTTGTTCTGGCTTGACAAGCGTCCTGTTATTTTGCATAAAATTGATACGTGGAATCATTATGGCAGTTAAAGTTTTCAACTTTAAATTGAATATTTATTGTTCGTATCATTGAAATTCCTAAATATTAGTTCTGCATCATATAGTGAAGGACTCATTCTTCTGAGAATGTTCTTTTTTGGTCTCTGTTTTGCAGGATGTGACCAAAGGGTTAGTTGCAGAAAGGATCTTTTCAACGATGGCAGAAAAAGGCAAACAGGCTGACTTTGTGCTGTGTGTTGGTGATGACAGATCAGATGAGGACATGTTTGAAATAATTAGTAGTGCAATGTCTAGAAACATTCTTTCTGCCAATTCTTCAGTATATGCTTGCACAGTTGGACAAAAACCCAGCAAAGCTAAGTATTATCTGGATGATACTACTGAAGTAATAAGCATGCTAGAATCTTTAGCTGAAGAATTAGAGGAAGCCCCTTGAAAAAAAAAAAACCAAAAACCATCTTTCAGAACTTTCTTGATTTAGATGATGATGATAATTCCTTTCCTTCAGTGGAATGCAATATTCTTCGTCTTGAAAAAACTTGTGGGGCGTTGGCAGAGTAGGATGGATTCGTAGAATTTCATCATTTTCCTTTTTCTCCCATCAATTATGCACAGTTTTGGAAGAAGCCCTCCATTATATTCCTATATTCTTCATTGATGACTTTAGTTCCGAAGGAGCAGAAAGATGTTGATTCGGTTTTTTTTATATTCTGTAACAAAGGAGGAAGAAATTGTAGACTGTTTGGCATCAGTTTTCAAAAATTGTTTTTGGAGTGCAGTGAACTCAACTGTATAGTTACATGAATTCTTTTGATGACAAGTATTTTTGTAATTTTTTGGCAACATTTTAGAATCTACTTATATTTTTGTTCTTTTTTATGCTAATTGGATTAGCTGATATATGGTTCAGTTCTTGCTATAAAATCGATAACAGATAAACTGGTTTGAGCATCAAAATCGTGTGTAAAATTGGTAGCATTGGATAGCATTTATCCTGTGAATAGTTGATTAATAGACGTATGAATGAGTTTCCAGAAATATTCAGGTTCTATGATATAATAAGTATTAAATATATATATATATATATATATATATATATACACATTTATAATACTTTTAAGGTATATCTAATATTTTCCTAATGAGAAAAGTACAAAATTAATTTGTTCATTTGCACGTTTTGAGAATAGGGTATTTTATTGATTAATTGTGATAAATTAGTTTTTTTTTTATAAATTTAAATTTATATAAAATTATATCTTCACAAATTTGAATTTATATAAATTAGTCTTTGTTTGAATTAATTGGGGGTTAGTTGTGTATAAAATATTATTTTTGAGAGATTAATTTATTACAGTTAGTCTATAAAAAATTAAATTGTCACAAAATATAAAAATATAAATCAATTTGATATTTTATCTCATTTTTAATAACTTTAAAATAGGGATCGATTATGTATTCTATCTCATTTCTTTTAATAACTTCAAAAGTATGTTTTTATTCTAAATAAATTTACAAGTTTTTAAAATATTCAACATAAATTTTAGAAATCCACGTGTTTATTTTCACTTCTCTTGTTTTTGTCATGTATCATATTGACCTTTTTTGGGTGAAATATTTCATGTCTTATTTTAAATCTTGGATGACAAGAGACTCAATTAAGTATCGTCAATGATGATTGTTCGAGCCACACACTACAGTGAAAGTAATAAATAAAGCAAATTTTAGGTCGCAATTTTTATTAACCTAAATACTTAAAATATAGTTTTTGTCATATTGGGTTGCGAGAAAATGTTTCCAGCGACCCAAAAAAATTATTTACTTTATAATGCTTGCAAGACATTCTATAAACATATATCTCAACTCCGTTGGACTCGAATTTAGTATAATCTAAGACAAGAATTGCACTAATTTTGAATCGTCCAAATCGTGCAATGTAAAAAATTTGAATTATCAGATTCATTAAATTTATTTTGAATATGCACATTTTGTTCAATAATATTTGTTGACTCTGCACAATTTTGCCTCAAATACAACAAATCTTTTTCCTATTTTGTTTACTCGATGGGACGCGGATGTCCCGTCACCAACGTGGGGAAGGAGGAGTTCCCCCTCCCTATTGTTTAGTCTAAAAATTAATATTTAAATAAATTTATTAAATTAAAAATATTTATACATTTTAAATTCTATTAATTTATTAAATATCTTTATTTTATTTTCCAAGAACAAATGTATTCAATAATTTTTTAAAAAAATTAAAAAAAATATATAATAGCTTTATTTATTTATTTTATCCTCATCACTAGGAAATAATAATATAAGTGATTTTTAAATTGTTCAAAAACAAAAAGTATTATTAATCATATAATTAACTTGGCTATAATGATAATATGATGTTTTGAATAGTAATTAGAATAATATAAAAAATATTTAAATATTTTTCAGTTAAAAATTAAAAATATTTTAAAATAAATATATTAAAATATATTTATAAATTTTAAATTCTATCAATTTATTTTAAAAAATTACTCAATATTTTTTAAAAAAACTTAACAATAAAAATATAATAGCTTTATTTTCTTCTTTCCTTTTCCTCATCAAATGTATTTTATAAATGTGTCAAATTATAATAGGGAAACAAATATCTGTGATACTAATTATTAAGCCAAGGGAGGGATAAAGATAAATTTTCATGTAGACTCATTGAACTAAAAGTGATAGTGTGAGCATTGATTAATTAGAATATTGGATTCAAAATTTTGCATTTCATCTATCTTTAAGTTGGGCCTACGAATTAATATTGATTATATTATTAAGTGAATGAAAAAACAAAATTATAATAATTCTAAATTATGATTTTTAAAGTTTCACTATCAAGTCTACTACTTTTTTTTTTTATTCTAATTATGATTCTAACTACTTATGCAAAATATCATATCATCAATAAAATGATGCTCTTTTTCAAAATCCACTTAGCATTGAGTACAATTTGAAACTTCTCTATGGAGAATTCTAAATTTTTTCAGATTCAACTAAGCCAACCAATGAAAGCTAAATGAACTAAATAGATGGAAATTTGAACATTTTAAAGCCACCTATTAATTTCATAAACATAGAGATCTTGTTATGGACATTCTTACAATTCAACCATAATTAACTGCAATTTTGAAGTTATTTGTTACTATTATAATTGTATAGTTGGCCTTTGTAGGTATGCATTATACATAATTAGGGGATTTGATTAGGCAACAAATTAGGGATTTTGATTTAGAAGTTAATAATTTCCATGTATAGCATAAAGACTTGTGTATAAATACCCTATAATCGTATGAATGAAAGCAAGCTTTTCTCTCATTTTTCTCCTATCTGATTACATGGTATAAGAGCTTTGGGAAAATTTCTTCTTATTTTTTCCAACTCTGTTTGGTGTTCTTTGGTAGTTCTTTTTCTCTACCCTTAGGTCACCACTTTAGGTGGCTTGTTTTGCTACACTGTCGACACAAGGAGTTCCAGGAAGTCTAGTTCGGCTGGTCCATGAAATCTAATGGCATGAAACCTCGTGCATGGGCCTTATGTGCCTTTAGAATACTTCAGTGCACTTTCACATACGCTGACACGTGAGGCACTTTGTTCATCGATTCCACTTTCTTCTTCTCTGATGATTGACTTTTTATTTTCGGCCTAGCTCAAGTGTGCTTTAGGTGGTATAGGTAGTGTATGAGGAGTTTTGTGGATCTGTTTAGTTCTATTCTTCAGTAAACAAAAAAAAAAAAAAATTTCAGAGTGGTTTTGTTGTTTGCCTCAAATCTTGGAATTACTTTGTTTTATAATATCAATTATTATGTTCCTTTGTTTGGGTTTCGTTCTTCTTTGGAAATTTTTTTACTGCATTTACTGTTCATTTTAAATTAGTTTGAAAAGGTTTAGTTAAAGGTTGATCAATCATTATGGCAAAAGTACAATGAAATGTGATTGATATCATGTTAAACCATATTCAGCGGGGTTAGAATATTAATGTGGCTATTTTGATTAGGGAATTTGCCAGGTTTTGCCAATATCAAAGACCATTGAAGATCCCAACTCCAGTTACTACTATTGTAGAGTCAGGTAAATCTACTACATGTCTTATTTCTTTATCATCTAGATAGGTCATTGATTCTGGTGCCACAGATCATATGAAAGGTAATCCTAATATCTTCTCTTTCTTCCATTCACAAAAATTGCTCTCCTAAGACAATAGTTGATGGGTCTATCTATAACATTAATAGCTTTAAAAACATTAATATCACCTCTACCATTACCTTATGATATATCTTATACCTTTCAAAGCTTGCCTTTAACTTGATTTTTGTAAGTAAGCTAACGAGTGATCTTAATTGTTGTATCATTTTTTTTTTTTCTGAGCATTGTCATTTTCAGGATCTTTTGACGAAGCAAATTCTTAGCAAAAGGCATGTGTTTTATGGACTCTATATTTTGGATAATTGGATACCTTGGTCTTTGGCTTGTGCCAATATTACTTTTTTATTTGAAGTTCAACCTTCTTTGCCTTTTTTGAAGAAATTATGCCCATAATTTTTTAATGTGTCATCTTTAGATTGTGAGTCATGTCATTTTGCAAAGAATCGCTACTGTCTATCTAGTCCTTGAGTCAATTATTATTTTCATATGACCTAGATATATTTTATGAAGAACCACTCTGAGGTATTCTCCCATTTTATGCATTTTATGTAGAGATTAAAACTCAATTCAATATGTCTATCAAGACATTAAGAAGTGATAATGGAAAAAAATATGTCTCAAACTCCTTTTAAACCTACATGACCCAACATGGGATACTCTATTAAACTTCTTGTATAGATACACCCTTTTAAAATGGAGTGGTTGAAAGTAATAACAGAAATGTACTTGAGAAAGCATGAACCTTCTTATTCCAAATGAAGGTTCCTATCTGGGCTGATGCTGTGGCCATTGCATGTGTTGTTGATTAACTGCATGCCCTCCTTTGTGCTCCATGGTGATTGCCCCTGTAGTATTCTATTTCCACATAAACCAATATTTCCCATAGAACCTAAGATATTTAAGAGTAGTATTTTGTTTGGGATGTTCATTGTCATACCTGAAATTACGGCAGATAATGAAAAAAAAAATGTAAGTTGATTCCTAAAACTAATTTTGAAACTCAATTCATTGGAATCACCACCAAAATTTTTAAATGAAAATTTTTTGAAAATTGAAAGAAAATAAAAGGATGGTCTACGTAACCAGATATAAATTCAAGAGACTATTTGAGTGTGGAAAAGATACGTGCCATAACATCTGTCTGTGAAGATGTTTACCCTAAATTAGTCAAGTGAAGTAAATGATACAACCTTAAATTTATTTAAAATTGCCCACGACAAAACACACATTCAATAAGCATTATGTGCTCATAAAGACATTGGTCTCACACGGTAACATTACTGTTGACATCCATAAATGTTTATAGAATATGCCTATAGAGGCGTTGGACTTCATATAACAACATCAAAGCAAAAATGCCTATAGAGACATTGGACTTCACATGGAACCATTAATAAAAGCATACATTGGTATTTGTGTGTTGTTATTCAATTGAATATTCAATATATATTATTACAACATCAAAGATTATACCTATTTTCGCTAGCTTTACCACCATTTCATGCCACCTTTACTTAGGTTATGCCTTACTCCTTGATTTGGCAAAAATTTAGCTACAATGTCAATGCTTCAAATAACCAAACTTCCAACCATTTTGGGAAGCCACACTTCACACATTCACATAGAAAAAATTGGGCAATACAAAAATTAATCATGCAACAAGTTTAAGGAGCAAAATGAATGAGATGTAGATGTAATTTTTTAACCCAACTTAAATAGCCAAAGGTAATGCCTAAGTGCAGCAAATTTGACTCAAAAACATGAGGGAAAAATACAAAATTCAGCATATATCATGGCTGGAAAATATGACTCAAAATGTCATCAAATTCGAGGAAAATTGGACAACACATGTAAGCTTCAATATGGCACAATTAAGTCTAAATAGGGCAGGCCAATTAAGCTTATGTGATATGCATTTAAATGTCATATAATTTTTCAGCACACAACAATCAATGAATTGAAAATTGTTTTCTATGAAACTTAGCCACTAATGTAAACATGAACAAATAAAAATTTTAGCCCTAAAAAAATGCCACTCTATGTCGTAATTGACCTTTCGGTGGAAGGAATAAAAAAGTGTTTAAATTGATTCCTAAAATAAATATTGAAAATCAATTCATTGGAGTCACCACCAAAATTTTTATCAGAAAACTTTGGAAAATCAATTTAAAACAAAAGAAAAGACAAAGTGGTCTGCGAGAATAGAGATGGGTTCGAGAGTCTATTTGAGTGTGGGGAAAGTGTTAGATACCCCACAACACCTGTCCATAAAGATGGTTACCTTAAACTAGTCAAATGAGATAGAATATGACCTTAAATTTATCTTGATTACCCTTTATTGACATGCATGCTCCTTAAACAGAGAAAACAAAAATGACAATAATGAAAGCAAATAAGTAGATATTTACAAGGGACAAACTTGACCTATGATGAAAGCTTAGGGCTTACGTACCCTATAATAGGGATCAAAGTTTACGTAGTTCGACCAAAAAGGCGTGTCTGTTGGTTGATGATTTTTAATTTTTGTGATGAGAACAGAAGAGTTCAAATTAAACAGATTTTTGTAAACAAAATGGGTTTGAGATTTGATTTATGTATTTTAATTTACAATAACCTGATTAATCTAACTCTCATGATCTCTTCTTTTTTCCTTTTTTTTATTTTGGAATTTTAACCTTTATTTTGAAATTTAAATGAAATGATAATGAGAATAGATTTTAAGATTTTTGAGAGTTTATATTGTTTGAAATTGAAGTGAAATTATAATAAAAAAATATTTTGAATTTTTGAACTTATTTATCTTTTGTATTTTCAAAATTGGAATTTATTGTTGAAATTGGAATGAAATTATAATGAAAAAATATTTTCGAGATTTTTGAATTTATGTTTTTTTTGGATTTTTGTTTTAATTTTGAAAATGAGATAATAATGAGTAAAGAATTTTGTAGGATTTTAATTATGAATAACAGGAAAAATAACCCTTTTTATTTTTTATTTTTTTGGAACTTATTTTATCTTTGTATTTTAAAAATGAGCATTGAATTTCAAGGCCTGAGGAGACCAAGGATCTCATGCGGCCTTTATTAGTTTAACTTTTGAGTATTTGAGGAGATCAATAATCTCACGCGGTAATCCAAAATACAGAAAAGATTATTTGAGATTTTTATTTTTATGATTTTTTATTTCAAAATCATATGTTAACTTTTAAAGCCTAAAGATATTAAAGTTCTCACATGGCTCTATTAGTTTACTTCCTAGGTGCCATATGAGAAAAACCTCATGTGACGATTATTAAAGCGAGAATGTAGATTATTCTAATGACCTAGAAATTTTGTTTTAAAGTTTTGACAAATTAAATATTATCCTTCAAAGCCTAAGGAGATTAGAAGAATCTCACATGACTTATATCTAAGTGCCTAAAGAGCTTAATGTTCTCATGTGGCAATGCTGAAAATTAGGACTAGATAATTATAAGAATACTAATGACAATAATAATATGAATGGTGACAAAAATAAAACAGAGATAAATAAATAAGTCAAAAAAGTGAATAAATAAAAAATAAAAAAAAGGGATTGCATTAAGGCATGAAACCAAGCCACGTCTTTGCATGCAATTAGCAGGCACGTCCAAGAGCCAAGAATTCTTCATGCACTTAGCAGCCATGCACATGGTAATAGAACCCCTTTTGGTACATACATATATATATATGTACATATATATATACATATATATATATAAATATAAATATATATATATATATATATAAAACATGAGAAAATAAAATAAAAATAAAAATAAAAATGATAAAAAAGAAATAAACTAAGATAAAATAAGCAAAAAAAAATGAAACAACAAAATAATAATAAAAATAAATAAATAACATAAATAAAATAAAAATCAAATAGAATACAATGAGCATGTACGTCCAAAAGCTAAGAACTCCTCATGCACTTAGCAAACTTACCTCGTGCTTTCACCAGTGATGGGGCAGTGAAGGAGACGCAAAGCACACACATTATAGAGCCATTGCTAAGCTGGAAAAAAACCACAACCTCCCGTTATGCGATGCACACAAGAAGACGGTTGGTAACTCCAGACGGAAAAGGACCGCGCACACTGAAGTAGATCCTTTTTTCTCGGTCTTCCTTTGTTCCTTTTGTTTCCCTCCGTGTAGAGTGCTCCTTGAAGCTCCCTTTAGTTTTCCTCCTTTTCTCTACTCTCAAGTCACAAAATAGGGGTGTTTTTGTAGTTGATCTGCAACCATCAGCTTCTTCTTACACTACCTCCTCTTCTTCTCCTATCTGAGCCTCTCACTCACTCTTCTCTGATTTTCTCCTTCTTCCCTTTTGCTTTCTGTTTTGGTTGTGCCGCGCTGCCTCTCTTATTCGACGTCCTTTCTCTCATCTTCTCTTCTTCCTCTGTTGCCCTTTCTCTCGGTCCTCCTCGTTCTCTTCTTTTAGCCTCAGTATCTTGGTCCTTTTTGTTCTCCTCTTCTAGCCTCAGTCTCTCCTTACTCCTTTTGGTCTTGTTAGTTTCTCCTCTTTCTCCCTTCCTCCCTTCTTTTCTTTTTTCTCTTCCCTTGCATTCCCCTATCTATATATCCCTAGTCCACCGAGCCCTCTTATTCTTTTCTTCTCTTCCTCTTCCTCCTCTGCTATTTACACTATCTCATGTCACTTTCTTTGTCTGTAACATTCCTTTTCTGTGTAGGATATGGACTGAGAGAAGAGAAAAGCTCCTGCTGCCCGACCCTATTACCTCTCATTGCTTCCTTTAGGTATGTCTAGTGCCTTGGTTCTTCTGCTCTGGATGCCTTTTTTTTTCTTTTTTTTATCACCTTAATCTCCCTTGAGCTTCCTTATCTCATGTTGCTTTCTTCGTTTGATACATTCCTTTTCTGTGTAGGATCTGGGTTGAGAAAAGAGAAAAGCTCCTGTTGGCCAATACCTGCTTGTTTTCTCTTCCATTTTGACTTTCCTGTTTAATCTATTTTGCCATTTATTTTTAATTTAAATTCTCATTTATTGCCTCTTTTGCTTCAGTACTTATTTTTTTTATACATCTTTCTTTTCTTTTCCTTTTTAATATTAAGTCATTTCATTTTACATTTTCACTTTGGTTTTAATTTCCCTAATTTTTATTATTATCACTATTAGTTTTCTTTTCTGGTTTTTCTTTTACTTTTCTATTTTTGTGTTTTTTTAACTATTTTTTTTTTCATGATTTTTACTTTAGTTTATTATTATTAATTAATTTTAATTTTTGGGATTTTTATTTTTCTTGTCTTAAAGTCCCCAATTTTTATTTTTAATTTCAACTTGTCCCTTTGAGCGTTTCGTTTGAGTCTTGTTCATTTTTAATTTTCCCCATTTGCTTAGTTATTAATTGATTGGTGAATCAATTAAATAATCATGTAATTAGGGATGGGCTGTTCACACTCTACCTCATACTTTCTAGTAAAGGAATATGCCATAATCAAGAGGAAAATACTTACATAATCCAGCCCATAAAAACACTACCCTACACAGTACCTCTTAGCAATGGAACACGCCATAGCCCAAGGGAAGATACACATGAAATTTATCACTTAATCAACCAAAATTAGATTGAAAATAAACCTAGATAAACACTTAAAATAGAAAAGAAAGAGGAAATGAAGAAAGTGAAATATGATTACCTTTTTCCCTTGATCTCTAGCACCTTCTGTAGCTTCCTTCTCCACTTGTCTCTAAGGTTGCTTGAGAGAAAAGAGATTATGAGAGAAAATCCTATAATGATGTGAGAGCAGAGGGCCCAGGGTAACCTTTGTATGAGCTAGGGAAGAATAGGAAATATGAAAACTAAGTCCAATTGCCAATGAAATGTATGTGAAATGAAAATTTAATGAAAAGAATGAATGTGGCTTAAATTATGTGCTAAGTGGGAAATAAAAATCTGAAAAATTAAATTATGAAATGCAAATGAAAATTAAGTTAGGTAAGAGAAAGGAGAGAGTGCCACGTGTGAAGTGTGAGAAAAAAGAGAAATAAAATTCTAAAAGAAATAAATCAAATACAAGTGAAACAAAGTGAGAAGAGAGCATGCGGTGCAATGTGTGAAGTATGAGTAAAATGAGAGATAAAATTCTAAAAAATTAAATCAAATGTAAGTGAAATGAGATGAAAAGAAAGCATGAGGTGCTATGTGTGAGGTGTGAGAAAAATAAGTGATAAAATTTTGATAAATTAAATCAAATGCAAGTGAAATGCAAATGAGATGAGATGAGCAGAAAGTAAAAGGTGCCACATATGAGGTGTGAGGAAAGTGAGAGCTAAAATTATAAAAAAATTAAATCAAATGAGATGGATTTACCGTGGATCATGGGTCATGGTCTTGAGTTTAAGAATATCCTTAATTTGAGTGGGCATTTGGATCTTTAAGCTCCATCTTAAATGGACCTTTCACATTTTCATTCCTTTATGCCCTATTTCAAATATATATCTTTTTGTTTGGTTTTATTTTTCTCTTTATTTCTAGACCCAATTTCAAGTAGATCCCTTTTATTTTATTTCTCTTTTTTGATCTCTTTTCTTTATTTTTACATCTTTACACTTACCACACTAATTGATTTTTGTGTTTTTTTTCTTGTTTTTATTTATTTATTTACTTCCATATGAATTCAAATTGATTAACTTTCTGCTCCTTTTTAACATTATTTTTTCATTTTCCTCCTTTTCCTTTCTTTTTATTTATTTATTTTATTTATTTTGATTTCATTGTTTAATTAGTTGTTTAGGTTTCCATTAATTATTGGTAGTTTACATTACCTGGACAATTATAATGTTCTCCTTTGGCCTCATCTCACCAAATTAGATAGTAAGTCCTTGAAATGGTTTTCTTAGGCTACTTTCATGTTCAAAAAGGCTATTAGTGCTTTTCTCCTAATCTCAATCAATATTTAATATCTACTGACATCACATCTGTCGAACCCACACCATTCTTTGACACTTTTGTTGTTTTTACCAATTAGAGGGAGGAAAATGATTGGTTAATTTATAGTGTCCCAATGTCAAGTGCTTCTTCTATTGAGCAATTAGTACGCTAATTTCTTCCCCACCATCTCATGCCTTTCAACCAATAGCACCTCCATTGTTATAGTCTATTCTAGGAGAAAATAAACTTAAGATACATGTCTTGAACCACCTTATTTAATATTACATTTGCTTCCAAGTGACCTTGATCTTCTTATTGTTCTTCGCAAAGGTAAACATTCATGTACTTATCCTATTGCCAATTATGTTTCTTATAACTATTTGTCTCCTTCATCATGTTCCTTTGTGGCCTCTCTAGACTCTATCTCCATCCTTAAAACTTTTTAAAAGGCCTTAAGCCATCTTGGTTGGTGTAATGTCATGACAGAAGAGATGGATGCCTTGGATGAGAATGAAACTTGGCATTTAGTGGCTTTACCCATCGAAAGAAGGCAATTGTTTTTAAATAGGGATTTAACGTAAAAGTTAATCCTAATGGTTCAATGGCCCGTCTTAAAGCATGCCTTGTTACCAAAGGCTATGTTTAGACTTATGGTGTGGATTATTTAAACACATTTTCCCTTATTGCTAAGATGGCCTTAGTTTGCTTATTCATCTCTCTGGTTGTTGCTCATGCTTGGCCTTTACATTAGTTAGACATCAAGAATACATTCCTCCATGGCAATCTTTAGGAGGAGGTTTACATAGAGCAACCGTTTAAGTTTGTTGCTTAGAGGGAGTTTGGGAAAGTTTGCTACTTGAAAAAGTCCTTGTATGGTTTAAAACAGAGTCCTTATGCCTGGTTGGAAAGTTTAGTAAGGTAGTTTAACAATTCAGTTTGAAGAAGAGTAAGATTGATCACTTAGTGTTTGATAAACAATCTGAAGCAGGTATTATCCTTCTTGTGGTGTATGTTGACAACATTGTTATCACAGGAGACAATGGTGAAGGGATCTCATCTCTTAAATCATTCTTACATCCTAAGTTTTATACTAAAGATTAGAGGTAACCAGGAGTAAAAAAGGAATCCTTTTATTACAAAGGAAGTATGTGCTTGTTTTATTATTATAGACTACTAAAATAGGAGCAAAATCATGTAACAAACCCATGACTCTTAATCTGAGTCTCACAAAAGAATATAGTGAATCATTTAAAGATCTCGAAAAGTACAAAAGTTTAGTTGGAATGCTAAATTATCTCGTAATGATAAGACTAAATATTGCATACACTGTGAGTATTGTTAGCTAATTTATGTCTTCACCTACAGTTAATTATTGGGTAGCTCTATAAAAAAAAATTATGCTACTTGAAAGGAGCCCTTGTACGCAGTCTACTATATAAGAATGATGACCATACGAAGATCGAGTGCTTTATCGATGCTAACTGGGCAAGATTCAAGAAAAATAGAAGATTGACTACTAATTATTGTGTATTTATTAGAGGAAATTTGGTGTCCTAGAAGAGCAAAAAGTAGAATGTAGTATTTAGATCTAGTGATGAATCAGAATATAAAGCTATAGGACAATTTATATGCGAAATTATGTGGATACAACATCTTATGAAGGAAGTCAAATTGAAACCATCACTACTAGCAAAACTTTGGTCTAATAATTAGGCTGCCCTTCATATTGCATCAAACCCAGTATTCCATGAAGGAACTAAACAAATAGAAGTTGATTGTCATTTTGTTTGTGAGAAGATACAAGAAAATTTGGTTTCTACAGAATACGTAAAAATAAAAGATCAATTAGGTGATATTTTCATAAAAGCTCTAAATGGGAATTAGATTGAATATTTTTGTAACAAGCTAGGCATAATTAATATTTATGCTCCAACTTAAGGGAGAGTGTTACTGTTATAATGGTATAGTTAATCTTTGTAGATATGATTAGTACATAATTAGAGGATTTAATTAGGCAACAAATTAGGGATTTTGATTCAGAAGTTAATAGTTTTCCATCTATAGCATAGAGATTTGTATATAAATACCTTATAATTAGATGAATGAAAGTAGGATTTTCTCTCATTTTCTCCCATCTAATTACATTATTCAAGAGTCCTGTAATAACCTAAAAAATCTCTCAAGAGAATTTTGCTTAGTAGAAACTCAAGGGAAATAAGAAATTAAAATTAAGTTACAGGATTAAAGAATAAGTATTTCATTTAGGAAAATTATAAAAGATATTAGTAATCTAAATTTTTCTAATATGACAATTTGGAGATTTAAAATAGTAAGAAGGCCTAATTAAGATTTAAAAATAATTTAATGATATTTTAGGAATTTGGATATACGTAGATAATTAGAAAAATGAACTAAAATAGAACTTTGCATAACAATATTGAAAGATGATATTAATATGACATTTTTAAATGAAGAGTATGGTTTGCCTTTTCTTATTTATTAAGACTACGCTTTCCATCATAGATTAAGTCAAAGTAGCAATCAGAAAATTACCAAATTGCCATCCGAACTTACACGACTGCGTGAGAAATCAACAACAAATAAGTGCAAAAGGCAAGCCAATATAGATTGAACTGCAAGGAAATTAACTTTACAGGGAAGAAAACTTTTAGTGACGACTTGAGATATAAGATCATTATAAAGTCCTAAAGCTAGGCATATAAAGGAGATGATTAGGTGCAACTTAAGTGTCATAGATGGAAGGATGTTAAAGTACTTCATGTTAGGCTTACGTGTAGTTATTAAGATTTAGATTTAATTCACATAGAGAATCTCAATTAATTTATGTTCAACATTTAAGTTTAAATATATTACTTGAGGAATTAGTTGATAAAAATAAAAGAATTTCCTTTATTATGAATAAGCCTTAGACAGAGCTAGCGGTAAAAAAGAAAATAAGGAATTAGGACAATAATATAGTTCATAAATTTATAAAAAGAATATAAAGATAAGTACTGACACTGCCTTTGACGCCTGAAAAGAAGATAAAGTTCCAAAGACAAATAGTATTACAGGACAAAGGTAGTTAGGTTTTGTAATCAGAATTTCCATTTTATATTTATATTATACTTCGTTATGTTTTTTATGGTAAATTGGACATGTAATTACGTTAAGACTACCAAATGTGGAGATGATCATTGTTTTAGTTAGTCCCCCAAAGATTAGAGTGGAAAAAGGTCCAATTAGGCCACAAAGAGCTCCAACTAACCTGCATTACCATATGTTAAAAATATAAAAAGGTTGGCAATGAAACAATTTTATTAACTATATGTTAAGTGCTAAAATATGAAATTCTCACATTTTCTTTTGGGTTCAATTCTATGTGAATCAAGGTAATTGGCTAAAACGTTAATATCTAAAATATAGTTGGTTAATTAGTTGCGGATTAGAAGAAAGAATAATAAAAGGATTATGATTATGTTATATGGCATGAGTATAAATTACGAAAGTTAAAGTAAGATTTACATAAATATATGAAATATCTATTTATTATAATGAGATATTTATTTCATTAAATTCTCAGTCATTTTATGATAGTAATTAGGAGATAAGTATTTAAATAATTTAGATTATAATGATAAATAAAAAAAGATTTTTAGGCCAAAATATTTTTTAAAACTTTTAAATTAAACTCTTGCCAAGAGCTATTTTAAGAAGAAATGACACAAATCCCCTCTTGCTTTTTTAAAATCAATCAATCCAAAAAAAAAAAAAATCATATCACACGTAATAAAGCTAATAACTTATGCCTCATCAAATACATTTATATAGAAATCAGCTTTACAATCACAAAGACCAAATAATTCGGTATGCGGGTAGAAATTAATGCAAAATTAAGTACATTAGACAGTAAATATGAAAAAAAATACACTTATGATTCCTCACATTTTGTTATTAGATCAATTTAATTTTTGAAATATGAAAAGTATCAAATTAGTCTTCTAAAAATCACAGTGTAATTATATTTGGTCCTTCTATCATGATAACGTTAAAATTAATTTAAGTTGGACTATATTCTGCTGTAATGGATTTATAATTTGTCTCTTTATTGAACAATTTGGTCCTTTATCTTGCACCATTATATCAATTTAATCCCTTATCTTTTACAAATCAATTAATTTTGTCTCTCAATTTTCGACATTAGATTAGTTTGACCTCTTATTTTTTGACAATGTCAAAATTTGGTCTTTTTCCTATCGCCACTAGATCAATTTGACCCTTTATCTTTTGACATTGGATCCATTTGATCTCTTACCTATTGCCATTGGTTCAATTTGGTTCCCCCTTCATCTTTTGCTACTAAAACAATTTGGTCCCTCAAATATTAGCATGATCAAAGTTGGTTTTTAGTGATAAAAATAATATAATTATAGTGCCACTTTTAAAAGATTTTTTGTGTTAGCTAAAATAAAATAAGAACATAAATAGAATTTAGCAATGACACATAATAAATTATCTTTTATATTAACACAAATACACACACATATAAATAACATTCAACGTATATTTATTCTAGAATCATAGAACACACATACCTTATCAGTATCTAAATTGATAGGTCATTTTTTAGTACTTTTTTTGTTAACCAACACAACATAATTATTTTCAATTATTTATTAATATTTTACTTCTTTTTATTAAATTTTATAAATTATAATTCTTTCTAATTTTTATATTTCAACTTATCATTATATATTATTTTTTATTTATAATCTTTCTGAATTTCCTTTTTCATTATCTTCTTCTTCATATTATATAATATTAGAAAATTTTATATAGGCATCAATTTTTCAAAAACTAATATAATTTCCTTCTACTTTATATGATTTACATAATTATTATTAAGATATTTTTATTTCTTTAATAAGTTTTGAAGCATAACATAATTTCTTTATAAATCAGTAGTAATCTTTTAAACTTTTAAACATAAGATAACTCTTTTTGAAATCTTTAATAATTTTTCAATTATTTTTATATTATATAATTTTAGAAATATAAACATTCACATAGATCTCATTTATGTAACACAAAGAGTTAATTAATCACATAGAATCATCTAAAAGTATTTATTTTTGACAATATTATACATTATTAAATATCATTATAATTATAGTACGAGCTTATAAGGGAAATGTCATTTTAAAAGTAATTTTAATAGTATTGTTCAAATTGTTTGCTTTATAATTATGTTTGTAAACATTAAAAATTTTTCAAAAGTGACATGATAATTATTTTATTTTTATTGTTAAGGACCAATTTTAATCACACTGAAACTTTTGAGAGACCAAATTGATTTAGTAACAATAGACGAGGGATCAAATGGATTTAGTGTAAAAAAAATAAGGAACCAAATTGATTTATTTATCAAAAATAAAAGACTAAATCGATCTTGTAGTGTAAGATGAATGACAAAATTATTCAATGATAAAACAAACTTGTGATCAATCTCAACAGTAACATGTTGCATCAGTAGAAAATAGTTTAACTCAGATTAATTTTAACGACTTCATGATAGAATGACCAAATGTGATTACGGTGCAATTTTTGAGGGGCCAATTTAGTATTTTTCATTTTTTAGGGACTACGTCAATCTAATGACAAAAAGTGAGATATCAAAAATGCAATTTTCTCCAATAAACATTCTTCCAAAAGTAGTATCTCTATCTATTTTGTAAGCCAGATTAACTGTGCTGTGTTTTTTTTTTTAAAACAATTTGGACATACGTTGAGCGTAATAGCATAATGCTCAGAACTTGGCTTTGAAATCGCAAAATCATAGATTCACAGAGTCACGATCGCAGTCGAAAACCCTATTTTCATAATTCACAAAATTGGCCTCAATAGTTACAATCAGTAAGTATGATATTCTTAGCTAAAATTTCATTTAATGATAATGCTTCATTAGTCATAAAATGACGGGATCATAAAAGTTACGAAATAATTTGCTCTTCTAATGTCAAAATCTTCACTTTTTCTGCTGATGGGTCCGTTTGGTTCCATAGAAAACAGTGGAAAAGAAAGAAGCATTATTATTTTTTTAAAGGTGTTCATAACTCATAAACGTTCCTTTTTTTTTTTTTTTTGGTTTTAAGTAAATGGAGCCAGAAAGAATTGTCAAAAAGAAGTATTCAAATTTAATTTTATACATAGTATTAAATAATCAATATAATGTTTAGTTGGTAAGGGTTTGAATATTTATAAGAAACGATGTCAAGAAAAAAAGAATATTTATAAGAAATAAGATGTGTAATAAAAAATAATATGGAGAAATTATATTTTGACAAGAGATATATTCAAATAGTAGATCTGTTAAGCTTTCAAGAATTTCATGTTTATCCACTGCTATGTTCTTATAAAATCGATTTTTTTCTTGCTAATAAAAATTTAGACTTCATAGACAAAAAAAAAAAAAAAAATCCAAAGACTTCAATTTTTGTGTCATGCTATTGCTAACTCTTGTGAACCAAATAATAAAATGAACCAGTCTCTCTCTCTTTTTTTTTTTTTTTTTTTTTTTAAAGTGAACCATCCTCTTAAAATTTTTTTTTTTGGGTACAATTCTTGGCATTAATAATTCTAGCTCTCTTTGAATATTCCAACATTCTTCAATCATTTCCTTTTAACTATCTGAGACGTAAATCCTATCCAAATTGAAAAAAAAAAAAAAAACTACCTGAGCCCTACGACGAACCATATATACCATAGAGCCTTATCCCTCGCTCACTCTGCTTTCAAACTGGCATGGCTTCCACAACTCTTCAATTCTTCTCATATCCTTCTCCTCTTCATCATCTAACTCATTCCAATCCACATCAAGATTCACAGTTCCACATTCAAACCCAACCCAGAAAGCGATTTTGCATGAAATGCTCTGTTTCAGACTTACCAATCCCAGATTCCACCTCTAGCTCACTGAACGACCCAGAAAGTTTCCCGATTGAGAAAAGAAGAAGATCCGAAATCCTGAGAGAAAGAAAGCGAAGTTCAGAGCTTTCAAAGGCAGAGCCTCCAAACTTTGAAATAGGGTGGAAGAGAACAAAAGAGATCAATGTAGAGAAGCCAATAGGGTATGTGATAGCAGATTTCTTGGAGAAGCTGGAGGGTCTAATGGGGAGGGAGTTTGGGTCCACAGAGCTTCTGGCAAAGGCGGGGGAGATAGTGGCAGAGAGGGCAAGAGAGGAAGCCGAGGTTCTGAGAGATGAAGGGAAGGTGGAAGAGAGAATGGTGACTGAGCTTTTTAGGGTATTGAAACTGATGGAGATGGATTTGGCTATGGTGAAGGCTGCAGTCAAGGAAGAGACTGTGGGTGAGAGGCTTGAGCAAGCCAAGGCAAGGTGCAGGCAAGCCATAATTGTTGCTTACTCTTTTTGAAAATAATCTTTTCTTGGTAAAATGACATTGGAGGATATAATAATGTAATAATTTTTTGTTGGTTTTTGTTATATTATTTTAGTAGTAGAAAGTTTAATTTGTTCAAACTTTATAAAAGTTGAACTTTAAAAAATTGTGTAGTATTATTTAGTAAAAAGATAAAAGTGGGAACAATATTAAACTTGTAAGTATTAAATGATACAAAATGTATTTGAAGCTTCAAATTGATAAGTACAATGGTAAAATCAAACTAAGCTTTGTTTAAAAGCAACAGAAACTCTTTTGATGAAGATCTGAGATTAATTGAAGGATATAACGTAATGATCGATCACGTTTAACAAAAATCGTAGTTTGGTTTTTGACGGTGTGACTACTGATTTAAAATTTTATGGATTTTTGGATTATTTTAATATTAAACAATTTGATTTTATTTAACCCAAAATTTTGACTTATGTAGTATTATTTTAATAGTTCCAAAAGAATGAAGTTGGAACAATATTCTTTATCACAAATATTTTTCAAAATATCAAATTGCTAAAGTACATTATCTTCTCAAAATGAAGGTTTTTTTAAGCAAAATAAGTGGATTGATTAAAAGATATATAATGAGTAAAATAATTTTATTTCTTCACAATTATCATTTTAATTTCTTACTTATTAAAATGTCTAAAATAGTCATTTATTTATTAAATAATATCATATTTGGTCTTATATTTTTTTTAAAAAAAATTTAATAATTAAATTTAATAATTTGTTAAAAAGTAAAAAATTAAGTATGATATTATTCAATAAATAAATAATTACTTTAAATATTTAAATAAATGAGAGCCAAAAAGTCAATTTTATAATAAATAAAGAACTAAAAAATTTTTTTTTAACAATCACTATTAACAATAACCTTATTTTGCCTTCTGATCGTGTGATTATTATAAATTTGATAATACAGAGATTTTTTTTAAAAAAAAATCACGTTTCTAGTGGTTTTTAAGTTTCATTTTGTTTTAACTTTATACATTTTATTAGTAATAACCATGAAATTATATTAGACAGAAGAAAAATGCATACTTAGTGAAAGCTCCTGAAATACTTATTATTATTATTATTATTATCATTATTATTGCCACCAAAGCTCCTGAAATACTGGTATGTTTCCTCATCATTTTTTATGACGTGAGTCGGTATACTTCATAATATCTCTTAAATATCTGACCCACCAAATGAGGCATGTAATTGAACAATATTTGTTACATTGTACTTCCGTCGCGAAACACTTCTCAACTAGGCTACAGAATTTTGGTGGCATTGCCCTGTTTCTCAATCAAATTAACTTCTACAATATTTTTCTTTTTTCCCTTTTTTTCTGTAGTTTCTGCCAAGGCATCGTATGTTTTTTGACATGCTTTGACAACATAACGAACATGGCGATCAACTCTTGGAATTCTCTTGAGCATAAAATTGGCAGAGTTATGGTCTCCTGAAGACAAAAGCGCTTGATACATCCTACATTTATCAAAACAATCAAAAGCAACAATGTCGAGTCAAAAACTACAGAAACACTATACAGGTTTAGAGGAAAAAGCATAACTCAACTCACCTCACGTAACTCAAAACATTATAAGGATATCCAGCAACCTCGTATTCTTTCCAAATTTTACGAAGGTTCCGCAAATCTTTGGCATTGGCACAAGCAGTTAGAAGAAAGTCGAGACATTGCCGTGAAGGCAAAATGCCAAGCACTTTCCTGATTAGCCCAAAAAGGTCCAGGCCAAACTTCAAGTGTGTGGACTCTGATGATGCAATCGTAAAAAACACCTACACATGTATAAGCAGAATAACAATTACTGGCAGTGGAAACAAACGTAATGATGAAGAGAAGAAAAAAAAGACTAAATTTTGCCAAACCTCACTTGATATTCAACATGTACAAGTCCAACGTCTTTAATAAAATGCATTAATAATCCAACATATTAAATTTTTCTTATAATATTTAAGCTAGCTTCAAAAAAATTAAGCCTTAGGAAATAGAGCCAACCTGATCCAAAAGAACTTCCATAAGTAGTTGATCATCGTAAAATTTATCCTTGACTTGCTTGATCAAGTCAGCAGCAGAACTGACCCAAAATACAATGGGTGTAAGCATATTGCATTTCCAAGTACAAACAAAACATAGCAGAAGAGATATAAAACCTTAAATGCTCGTTCTCAACACAAAACATGATGACTCTGAAGCAACCATCTTTCCAATAGTCTGGATCACTTAGTTCTTCAAGTAGCAGAAACAACCTATCCAACTCTCCATCAGATTTTATGTGCTCCTCCTATAAATATCTCATAAGTTTCATACTTGTAAGGGAGAAACTATATAAATTACAAATATATTAAACTTCTTACAATAAGACTTATAACAGCTTTCGGCTCCAGATTGTTTCCAGTATTCTTAATTTCCTCATAAATAAAATTAGCATCGGACAATTGCCCATGTGATGCAAGAGATGAGAGAAGGGCACTTTTGATTTCATTTAAGCTCTTAGACGGAATCGCTGGATCTAAGACCACCTGTAACACGAATGATTAGCGAGACTACCATAACTAATGCTTTATACAGATAATAAAAGGCTCTCATTCAAATATATAAGTTCAAACAATAATATTATATAACAGAACCATTAATGCTGTGCCCATCAATTTAAAATTTCCTGTGGCAGAACTAACATAATACTAAACAGGAAGGTAAACTAAATACCCCAACCTCAGATTTACATGCATATGATTTGAGTGTAAATAACAACATGGTCATGACATAGGTCTACAAGCAATTATCAATTAACAAGAGTTCAAATGGCTAGATATTTCATGCTTGCATAATGCTTCAATATTTCTTTTGGTATTGGACGTCATGATCTGGACCAGGCAGTGGTATTCACTGCTTGCAGCCCAAGTAACTATAATATCGTGACATAGGCCTACATGCAATTACTCATTAACATGAGTTCAACTGGCTACATATTTCATGCATGCATAATTAATCTATATCCCTGAACCAGGCAGTGGTACTCAGTGCTTGCACCCATACCTGTTTTGCCTTCTCCAATTGCCCACAAGCTGCATACGCACTTACTAGGGCCATGAAAATTTGTTTGGTAGCTTGGTTTCCAGATTGCTTCATTTCCTCATAATACTACAACAAGCAAATAACCTGATTAGCATCTCACAAAACTCGAGAAATAAGATACTAAAATTATAGAATTTCCATCAACAGAAAATCTGTTACACACATCAGTTTATCAAAGATCAAAATAATATTTTATTCAGCTACTACAAAGTATGTTTGGGGTGAACAAAATGGTTATTTAGTATGTCATTCATTCTTTTGGGGGATCAATGCATGAATACTGAAATCAAAATTGCATACCAAACAAGAATCCAGGCTAGTATTGCTCAAAAGAATAGGAAAAAAAATCAGGAGCTGCAAAAGTGCATTGTTTTCAGTCCCACCTTAAATCTAAATAATGCCATTCACTAATGTATATGAATCTAACCTAGAGTAAAATATACACTTTTGCTTTAAATACTCAATAATAATTGCTAGAAAGCATTTATTAAGATTTTAATTTCTATCATGGTATAGATTATGAATCCTTTCATAATAATAACAATGTAATAAAATATTATTATACATTGCAGTAGATGACTAAAACTTGAGGTAGTTTTCAGTTACAAATATAATAAAATTTTAGTTTAAAATATATATTTTAACATGAAAGTCTAACAGTGCACGCATGGGCCAAATTCTTATGGTAGCATATAGCCCAAACCTGCCCTTATAGTACACACTAAGGATTAAATGTTACCACTTACCCCAATCGCTTAAGGAAAAAGTAGAAACTTTTTCAATTTCTTCATGAGGCATGTCAATTATCAATGTTATAGCAACCAGGCATGTAACTCTTTCTGAACTTTAATCATCATTTTCGAGAAAATTAACAAGATTGAAAGTTGTCTTTAGTCCATAAACTCATCGCTATAATACAGAAATAATCCCAATACGTTGAAATACACCACCAAATTAACATAAACTCACAAAATGGAGTTACTCACATACTTAGCAGAAACCATAGCATGATTAGCAAACCTTAATAGTCTGAAAGAATCAACAACCATGAATATTGAATATAAGAGAAGAAAAGAGTAAAGAAACAGTTGGTCCTCTAACAGGTAGCTACGAAAAATAAATAAACTAAGAGAATGCCAACATAAAGAGAAAAAACTAAGGTTAACAATAACCTTTGAACCAGAAGACTGGATGAAAAGTCAATAAATAACCAAACGTAAGAGAGCAGTTTATGCTCTATTTATCAGAAAGTCAGAAAGTATGTAAGAAACTATTCTCACTGTTGATCTCCAAGTACCTTGGCTATATCCTGTTCAGTTTTAGAGTTGCCAATCAAATAGCTGAAAGTCATTGAATCAGGCTTGACATTGGCATCTTTCATACGCTCAAGGACCCTCAATGCTTCACTATTGTTTTTCTGCTAAAAAAAGAATGCACGATTTAAAGCAAGTGCCTAATGTTCATTCTTATACATCAAAATATGCTATCTCAACAAATTCAAGGCTAGTAACATAATTATAAAGACGATCACAACTTTCCATCCACAACAGTCACATTGCAACTAATTCATAATCTATATGGTATCATGTTTTTGCAGTGCCAGATTGAGTTTAAAATGAAAACGAAAGCCACAGGCTGGCCAAACGACATTGCATAATCTTTAGAAGCACAAGGTCGTAATGTCCACGAATGGCAACTAAGATCTAGATTGGGCAACAACTTGCTGAAAGCTAACTTTGGTTGGCCTACTCATTAGGGAGGTCAGGAATGAAACCCCAATAGGATAGACAATGCATTGGTTCAATAAATTCAATTAAGCTTAGTAACTTATTTAAAATTATCATCATGCTATTTGCTGAAACCTCGGGACTAATTCAAATCCCATCATCTTGGGGATTTGAAAATGAACTCCTTGTAATGAGGAGTAATTATAGAATAGGTTTTACTTCTCCAATATATAGCAGGTTGTTTGTATAGTTAATAGCTTACCTAAAATAGGCACACATATTGCGTACATAATATTGTAAGAGTTTGTCTTCAATAAAATAGAGTGAAATACTCAATATTTTTTCCTCACTATGTAAATCACATTCTTTTAATACATAGGCAAATTAATATAATTCAATAAACAATAAATATCTTGGTCTCATCACAACCTAATTACAGATAGATGTCTAGATCAGGTCTTCATATGGCTTCATGCAAATACAAGAATTTGCTCCTAAAGTTCTTGTGACAATCAGGATTTGGAGCCCTTTGAAAGAACTCTCCCGACAAGGTGACCTTTTCATCAATTTTTATTTTTGTGGGTGGGGACGGGCAATATGTCATGGTTTGGCTTCATGCAATTTTTATAAAGACCAAATAAAAGATCAAGAGGAGAACCTCTTGGTCAACAAACATTGGATAGATTTGATATTCAATAGCTAATTTGGTATGGCAATAGAAACTAGGCTCCGAATCCCAGAATCTATATATATAAAAGCATTTCAATCTGATCAGAGAAACTCAAAGGTCAAAGAGAGTAAGAACAAAAGCATCTTTATAAACAAATAATGTCACCTCTCTAAAATATCCTGCCATTATAGCATTGTACATGCCTGCCGTAGGCTTCAAATTCATTTCTTCCAAATCATCAAGCATCTTATATGCACTTTCAAACTGCATTAGAAGCAAATACATTATAAGTCTATTGCAAGGTTTGCCCTCACAGCAAGTTTATTCTCCAAACTAAAAGCATACTAAACGTCTAGCAAAATTTAGTTGAAAAAAGGTAGAAAAAAGATGCACACAAGCATTTAATTTGTAAATAAACTAGTTACAACTTACATCTTTCATCCTGATGCACAAGTTTATCATGCACCTGAATGTTTCACAATTTGACTCCAAACTGTAGTGAGATATTATGGAATAGATCCAGTGGACCTTGGAAAAGGGCAAGAAAAGAAAGACTAGATATAAGTCATAACACAATCAAGAAACAAGGAAGCAATACCTCAGAAGGTGTGTCATACCAAATTATATTCGCAAGTTTCCTCACAAATCCGCAATATGGAGTTTAACACCTCAGTTGATAAGGTAAAGCCTGCTTCACACATTTCATAAACAATATTAAGAGCTACATGCACCTGCGTCGAAAAATAAAAATAGAAAAAGTTCAACAAAAATGCTGTCAACAAGCTGACTAGGGGTATATTCAGAACATAAAAGTTAACTTCATTAAGTTATTGGCATCATGAAGAAGAGACATTATGACCTCTAAAATATAGAGTAAATGAATGTTGGAACATTAAATTACAATACTTCGGACGTTTGTCTTATACTCTCAACAACAAATGTATAAAGAGAAAATATAAGTCCCGTTTCTGAGTGGTTCTTTCATACTCTATTGCAGCCTCTCTCTCTCTGTAACCCCCTTCCCTAGAAAGAAAAATTCTCTCAATTCTTGTCTTTCCAAAATTATGAGAAAGAGATTAGACTTAGGTACAATCCCTTATATCTTTGCTATCAAGTTTTCCAATTAAACATATGACAAACATATGATTAACCAGTTTTAACATAAAAGAAAAAAATATCATTTTGATTCTTTACTTTTGAGCTTAATTTTATTTTGATCCTCTATAAATTGAAAGTCTTAAAATGGTCCTCTACTTGTGAACTCAATCCCATACTGGTCCTTCACAAATTGAAAGTCTCAAAATAGCCCTCCACTTTTCAAGATTTAAGTCTAACCCAAAATAGTCCTTATCTAAATGAGACTAAAGAGTCAAATCTTAAAAAATGAAGGACCATTTTAAGACTTTCAATTAGTGAAGGACCCAAATGAGACTATATTTAAAAGTGGAGGACTATTTTGAGACTTTCAATTTGTGGAGAACCAAAATAAAACTAAACTCAAAAGTAGATTACCAAAATAGTGTTTTTCTAAAATAAAAAGTGTATAATTTAATTTGAAAATAAAAAGTTATTTGCAAAAACCATTCATATATCGAGATATTATTGGCAAACTATTACATATCATGTTTTAATTGGATAACATAGCAAAGATATAAAGAACTGCATATAAGTTTTTTCCATCAGAAGGAGACATCATATTTTAGGTGAGTATTTCTAAAAGGGGACAACATTTGTGAAAAGGGTATGCTTTGGCAAGAATGACATGCAGTACAAGTACTAGTAGTACGCAATGCAAAAGGAGGCCAACAAGATTTTTGGACCAATCAGAAATGCTGTAAAACAGAAAGTGGATTATAGCAAGCAGAGACCAGAATGGTAAAAGTATGTTGGTATGAACTACTGAATTGCTTTATAGGTGAGGATTAGATCGAAAATTAAAAAAAAAAAAAAAAAAAAAGTGAGAGCCAAAATTTGAAGACTCTCAAGTCCTATATGGAGGGGACAATTCTCCAGAAAAATTTACTGAAATTTTTCTTTGCCTAAATTAAAGCATAGATACATATATATATATATACTCCTTAGACAGAAACTTACCTTAGAAACTGACAATATAACTAACCCACTACTACTGCCATTAACATATTAACTGACACCACTACTACTACTACTGCCATAATATCATAATTGACTGAATAAAAAATTGACGCAACCATAACTGACAAGGTAAAAAACTGACACAACCACTAATAACTAATACAGAAATATAGTGGCTATTCCCTTTCAGCTTTTCCTCTTAGGTTCCTGTATTTTCATCGAAAATAAATCCTTAAAGGAGGTGCTGGTGTTGTATCATTACTCCTCCCTTGGAAAGCCGACTTGTCCTTGGGGCAGAAAGAGGGAAATTGGGCAACAATGAGATCATATTGCTCCTAACTGGCTTCTTCCAAGTAATGGTCCTTCCACTGGATCAAGAGCTCTAGTTGTTTTTGATTGTAGGAAGCAAGCCAGTGATGAGTAAGCACTTTCTCTGGTTGCAAAAGTTCCGAATCTTCACTGATTGGCAGGGGTGCAGGTGGAGTAGGAACTTCCTGGCCAAGGGCTAGGCATAGCACAGAAACGTGAAATACTGGATGAATCCGAGCTGTAGGTGGAAGTTGTAGTTCATAAGCCACAGGTCCTACTCGCCGGAGTACTTTATAAGGTCCAAAGAAACGTGGGGAGAGTTTCTCAAATTTCCTTTGAGCAAGAGACTGCTGACAATAAGGTTGGACTTGAAGGAGAACAAAATCACAAACTTGAAAAGTAATATCACAGCGATGTGCATTGACTTGCTATTTCATTCTAGTTTGGGCTTTTAATAAATGTCCTTGAAGGAGCTTTAACATTTTATCTCTAGCAACCAATTGATCTTCAAGATCTGCCAATCTGGTTTCATCACCGACAAAAAGGGTGATGGCAAGTGAATCTCTACCATAAACCACCTTAAAAGGAGTAGTACTTGAAGAAGAATGAAACCCAGTATTAAAGGAGTATTCAGCCCAAGATAAATATTGGCTCCACTTCTTAGGTTGCTCTTGGGCAAAACACCACAAGTTTCAAGGCAACAGTTAACCACTTTAGTTTGGCCATCAATTTGAGGATGATACGCCGTGCCATCTTTAATTTAGTGTTACTGAGGCAAAAAGTTCTTGCCAGCAAGCACTTAGGAAAACCACATCCCTATCCGAAATTATGAATTTGGGAATGCCATGAAGGCGCACTATGTCTCTGCAAAACACTTCAGCAACAATTCTGGCAGTATATGGATGATAAAGGGGAAGAAAATGGACATACTCAATTGATCCACCACCACAAGAACAGTGTCATATTTTCCAGATGTAGGCAGCCCTGTAATAAAATCCATTGAAATATCCTCCCATATTCTCTCAAGAATTTGTAATGGTTGCAAGAGTCCAATAGGAGCCAATGCTTCGTTTTTGGTTTTTTGACAAATAAGGCAATTTTGAACATAGTACTTAACATCGTGCTTCATTTTAGGCTAGAAAAAGAAAGATGATAAACACTTCAGAGTCTTTAAGTGCCTGCCATGTCCAGCTGCCATAGTATCATGCGATTCTGAAAGAAGAGTGTGGCGAAGGGCATGATTATTAGGCACCACCAATCTATCCTTGTAAGACAGCTTTTGATCCACTAATTGAAAGTTAGAAGCACTTGAAGGATTTTTCTGTACTTCTGCCATTAGATCAGACGTGTAAGGATCTTTGAGTAACGCCTCATACCAATTAGAAAAATCCAAAGACACTGGAATGGCTAGAACCACAAAGTCAACATGTTGTGGGTTCCTTGATAAGGCATAAGCTCCTATATTTTCTTTGCCCCCTCTATAAATGATAGTAAAATCATAAGGTAGCAACTTTAAGAGTAGTCACTGTTGTTGATTGGTAGTAAGGCGTTGTTCTAATAGGTATTTGAGGCTATGGTGATCTATCTGAACAAAGAAATGGTGGCCAAGGAGGTAATGACGCCATTTTTGTAATGAAAGAACCAATGCAAGCAATTCCTGTTCATAGGTAGACTTAAATCTGTTTGAAAAAGAGAACCCCTTACTAAAATATGCAATAGGATGTTCATCCTAAAGAAGAATCCCTCCAACTCCCTCAAAGGAAGCATCACATTACACCATGAAAGGTTTTGAGAAATTTAGGAGCCTAAGGACAAGGACTGATGTGAGTGCCCTTTTAAGTTGAACAAAAGTTGGTTTTGCAGCAGAAGACCAATGAAATGCATTCTTTTTGGTGAGTGCAGTGAGGGGTCTTGCCAACAATCCATAATCCTTCACAAATCTACAATAGTAACGGGTCAAGCCAAGAAATCCCTTTAATTTCTTGACATTGGAAGGGATCGGGATTTTTTCAGAATCAACCTCCACACCTCCTTTGGCTGATATGAAATGACCTAAAAAAGAGATTTTGGCTTGACCAAAGGAACACTTAGAGAATTTGGCATAATATTGATCCTCCTTAAGAAGAGTGAGAACAGTTTGTAAATGAGTTAGGAGATTTTCCAAAGAGGAGCTATAAACCAATATATAATCAAAAAACACTGAAACAAATTTTCTCAAATGGGGACGAAATAAGTCATTCACGACTGCCTGAAAAGTAGAGGGAGCATTAGTAAGCCCAAAAGGCATAACAACGTACTCATAATGTCCAGAGTGTGTTCTAAATACAGTCTTATGAATGTCTGATGGATTTACTGTGATTTGATGGTAACCAGAACGTAAATCAATTTTAGAAAAAATTACTGCACCATATAATTCATCCAATAACTCATCAATGTTGGGGATCGGGTATTTGTTTGGGATAGTGATTTGGTTAAGTTTACGATAGTCAACACATATTCTCCAGGAATTGTTTTTCTTTTTAACCAAGAGGACGGGGCTGGCATAGGGACAAGTACTGGGCTGTATAAAACCAGATTTGAGTAGTTCAATCACTTGGTTTTTAATTTCAGTTTTTTGAGAGTAAGGATATCTATATGGTCAAATATTTGGAGTTTTGGAATTGGCAAGGAGAGGAATGGAGTGGTAATGATGGCGGTATGGAGGTAGGGCAATGAGTTCCTCAAATATGACTTCAAATTGGTGAAACAATGATTGAATATCAAGAGGAACAGAGTTACTTGGAGATATGATTTCTCTAGACATAAATTGGAAGCTAGTTGCGGCCTCAAATTTAAGAGGGATGCCTTGGAGCTTATATTTTCTACCATTCAACTGGAATATTAAGAACATCTCACTCAATGTGCTTGCACTGTGTGTAAGGAGGCCAGCCATTTAATTCCCAAAACTAAATCTACTGTTGCTAATGAAAAGGGGTAATAATCTTGGATAATTGTGAGATTTGGGAGTTGAACTAATAAGTTAAGGCAAATGCCATTAAAACAAATAATTTTGCCATTCCCTATCTAGACTCCAAAGGTTGGAGTCTTCTGAAGTGGCAACTTTAATTGTTCCACAAGTTGAGTAGACACAAAATTATGTGTTGAGCCACTATCCACTAATATTAAGACCTGTCTCCCACCTAGGACACCTTGTAACTTCATAGTGGTGCTGTTCAGGCTGCTTATGATGGCATGAAAGGAGATTTCAGTCATCTCGTCACTTGGTTCATACTCAACAATTTCGCCAACAGCATCATTCTGTGATTCATCTTCTGCAATTTCCATCAGTGTTAAGGTAGCAAATTTACATCAATGACCTGGGGAAAATTTTTCATTGCACCTGAAACAAAGTCCTTTAGCAATACGTTGCTGCCTTTCTTGGTCCCAAGGTTTAAAGGTTAAATTTCAATTAGAAGAATTAGGCTGAGATAGACGTTGGGTGAATTGGTTATTGGTTTAGGTGTTTTCACGTGAGGTATTGGCTGAAAATGTAGTAGGTTTAGAGGTATTGGACCAGGTAGTAGATCTGGGACCACGATTTAAAGAAACTTTTTGTTCATACTCTAATGCTAGGCTCATAGCCTTGTAAACAGTGGGCTTATGGATTCGTACATCAGCTTTTAAATCCTCTCGAAGCCCATTCAAAAATACCCCCAATAAACAATGCTTTGGCCGATTCCTAACCCTGGCTGCACGTTTAGCAAAATTTTGACGATATTCAAGGACAGTTCCGACCTATGTAACTGCACAAAGTTACTCTAGATTTGAAAATTCTGCTAGACCATAGTTCTCCTGTAATGCCTTAACCAACTCCTCCCAATACAAAAGAGCCATGCAAACAAATCCAAGGCATCACCCTCCAGATACATGGCAGCAATATCAACTTTGAGTTCCTCTAGAGTCTGATAGTACCGAAAATATTTTTCGGCCTTAAGAATCCAACCTCGAGGATCTCCTCCTTCAAAACGAGGATATTTCATTTTAGTGTGGGATCTCCGGGAAGGATTCTTGAGCCACCAAGGTAATTTAGCATCATCATTAATGTCCTCTACCCAGGAAGGTTGGGTCGTAGCCTGCAATCCAACTGGAAATTTAGGAGTCGTGTGCTTCTGGTCATTAGCAACTTTGTTTGGCTTTTTAGGACAGCGTCCATGGCTTCCATTCGTGAGGTTAGATATGATAGTTGTTGGAGGATGGCATTCTCAATAAAGGTGAGGTTGGTGGTAGGCATGGCAATGGGTGGATGACTGGTTTGGGGGGAAGGCTGTGTGGGTTGAGAGGGATCAATGGAGGAAGAGCAACAGGTAGTGACCATGGTTGGATCAAAATGGCTTTGATACCAAAATGGTATGAACCACTGAATTGCTTTATAGGTGAGGATTAGATTGAAAATGATAAAACAAAAAAAAAAAGAAAATAAGTGAGAGCCATCTCAAGTCCTATATGGAGGGAATAAGTCTCCAGAAAAATTTACTGAAATTTCTCTTTGCCTAAATGAAAACATAGATACATATATATATATATATATATATATATATATATACTCCTTAGACAGAAACTAACCTTAGAAACTGACAATATAATTGACCCACTACTACTGCCATTAACATATTAACTGACACCATTACTGCTGACACCACTACTACCACTACTACCATAATATTATAACTAACAGAATAAAAAACTGACACAACCACTAATAACTAATACAAAAATGCAGTGGCTATTCCCCTTCAGCTTTTCCTCTTAGGTTCCTGTATTTTCTTCGAAAATAAGTCCTTAAAGGAGGTGCTGGTGCTGTATCATATGTTTATATAACTAGTAAGCTTATTATTACAAAATCAAAAGTAGTTATTAAAGTGAATTGACATCTAAGCTAGGCCTAGTGGCATTGACTTTGAAATGCTAGCCTGCAAAAGGTTATAAGGGAAGCAGAACCAACAGGTCCCAGTGGATAAGAGCAGTGTGGGTAAGTATCATACAAAAGCAGGACTAATTAACCAAATGAATTTAGAGATGCAGCCAAATATTACTAAGTGTTGTTTGAGCCAAGAGAAGCAGGGACAGTCTAAATGCCTAGGTCTTTGATTAACCCTGTCTTTTTTGTCTGTTCCCAATGCTTAGTCTTGCTTATAGATACCTTCTTAGTGACAAAGAAATGGAAATCAGGAATTAGCACTCTGGTAACTCTAGAAGAAATTAGTCACTCCAGCAGTAAAGGCATTAAAGAAAAAGTTATCGTGTACTCACAAATTAAAAGGTCACAAAAGAGGATGAACAGGCAATGTCACCAGTGACAAAATGGAAAAAGGATCTCAAGAAATTATCCTTGTCCATGGATAATAAATAACTACTACTGCCAATTGTTTAAAGTCCAATTTTCAGATTATGGTAAGACAGTTTATGGTTGCAACCAATGTTTTGTGGGGGAGTTCGAACCCCCGGGGGAGGACTTGGAGAAGGGGCTGAAGGGGTAAAAATCAAATATTTTCCCTCTTCCCTCCATCTTTCTCTTTCATCCGACGGACAAGGTCCTTGCAACCACTTGTTGCTATCAAAAATGTAAAATGCAAAAAGTGAGGATTATACCTCAAGTAAGTCACAGGCACACATAATGAGCTTCTCATATGATGATGATGAAGGAGAAACTTCCAGTTTTTGGTGCAAATCCTTGAATTTCAAGATGACATCCTCAACCTTTCACAAAACAAATAGTACACAACCACACTTTCATGAAACTGAAGAATAGAACCATGTTCTCGTAATTATAGGAAAAAACTATAGGCAATTATTACGCAAAGCAACATGAATGAACTAAAACCACTGAAATCTATTAAATGCAGTCAAGAAGAAAAATAGTCCCTACTCAAAACAACACAAAATTAATTAGACGGTTTTGAGTGCCTTAAGAAAAAATAGACCTTACAAAAATATATGTATACATATATATATGATGAGCTTGCCAAAACTTTTGACAGCAATAGGCCAATTTCCATTGTAAGAAAGTAACAACTGATAAAAACAAAAAACTAAAAAAGAAAAGTTCCACCAAGAGTTACCATTCTAAGGTGTAAATCTAAACTTGATTACCAACATTATTCAATCAGATTAGAAAATTTATAACAATCATTATTGGAAGAGTCAGGGATTCCCATTAAGATTTAAGCAATTATGAATTTTTCAAGACCACTTTCATGCATAGTTTTAAATTTGGGATAGCAAGGTTAGGCCCTTTTCCATTCACACCCTTGCTTTCCCTCATGCCCCTGTCTGTGGATGAGAATACCGAGTTCTTTTTTTTTTTTCCTCTTTTTTCCCTAACAGTTTTAGCTAAAGGCCCTGCAAAAATAAGAGTGACAAAGTAAATGCCATGAACTTTTTAAGAAAACCATATATATAAGGAATACTATCCACCTAGGTACCTAAGAAACATATTGACCCTACAAGAAGTATCTTTATGGAAATTTGATTGTCAAAATATATTAATGCTTAAGATCAAAGAAAATTTGGCATAAAAAAAGGGGACAAAAATGGTTCTGAGAGTCCCCAAAATTCTATATCTATACAATTTTTCAATACATGATCAAAAGCTTATGAGCTCACAAGCCCAGTGCCTGTATGTACAAAGAAAAATGAGCACAAAGTATCCATATATAGATTGGCCGGAGTGCCAGGAAAGTAGATACCAACTACTTGATGTATACTTAAATAACTTATAAACAGAAACAGACCCTCTTTGTTAGATATGTTTCAGTGGTAAAATGCTTAGTAAAAGGAAATACAAATGAAATACGGTTCAAAGACAACACAAATCAATCTATACACAGTATTCATTTTGAGATGCTGTAGGTGATAACCTACATCCATATCCTCTTTTCCATTTAAAGAGTCCCTTAACTGTTTCGTTCTTCTTGTGATTTCAAAATCAGTTGTCAAAAAATTATTCTTGAAGTATACAATTATAGAAATTAGCAAACCATCATTTACACAATCTCCATTATGAATGAAGCCTCGATTTCAAGATGGATACATGCTTCTAGATGAAGCAAACTGAGGCAACACAGAAGTGCCTCACAGTATCATGGCCTGAAGAACATTACCAGTATAATTCATGAGAAGTTCCTCACCGCTAAATTTGGTATGCTAACAGTGTAACTAGCAATGAAGTTTGTAACATTATTTGATTCATGATCTGCAACATGAAAGGAAATCTCATATAAATAAATAGAAGGCCAAAATTTACTGACACATGCAATACTTAAGCCTTATGTATAATCACAGATTTTCACCACCACTACTACTCTAAAAACATTTAGGTAGAGCATTAGAAAAGCCCAATTCACAGCATTTTGAACCACCATCTCCCAAACTCAGATATCAGACATTTAACTAAAAGCAGGAGTGTTTATTGTACAGTCTGGTTTTGTTTGAAACTCAAACTCAAAACCAAATTGATACCTAATGATTCTCAAATTTTTATAAACTGAACCACCCGTTCCGATTTGGTTCAATTCTTAATTTCAGGTTAATTATAAGTAATTTTGTCAGGAGTCAAGACATATCACAAAACATAAAAACAAAATGAGTATGTAGGTAAAGTCATAAATAGTGAGTGCTGCCAGGAGTTAAAATGTCACAATGGATTCTTTTTGGTCAGTGAGAATGAGGATGAGTTGAGGACAGACCATGAAAAAAGGAGATTGGGTCTTGAAAACTTGTTGTCCAAAAAGCTTTGCTTTGGCTGGTAAGTAGATATGGTGTTTTCCCCAAGAAGCTACATTTAATGCCATTAAATTATTTAGAGTAGCACATGTGGATTTCACATGCCATTCTTGAATTCTAGCTTTGTCAATGTTTACAAAATACCAGCTCAACCATTATATTAATAACCTTTCATTGTCATATTAAACATAAGAATTTTTAATACCACACCATGTAAGACCTGACTGGTATCTTATTTTCAAGCTTTCAAGATAGCTAGGAATGCAAGATACAAATAACAAATGATTACTTATTCTTTGCTGCTTGTAAGTTACTGAATTCTGAATACTTACAAGCCTGATTAAAATTAGTGAATCATTGAATATATATAAAACATTGGAAGCCCAGGATTTCAGCACTTTAAAGAATATTGGAGAATATCATTCTTGAAGATGACATTAAAAGGACATTATTTAATGCATGCTTATCTAGCAGCATTTTAATATTAATTTTATTATTATTTAGTAGCTCTTGTTATATTAGTATTATATAATCTAGAAAACATTATCTTCCCAGATTTTTATTATCCTATTTTTATATTATGATAAGATAGTTACACTTCTTAAAAGTTTGTTTAGGCTATTTGGATAGGATTAGTTTGAGTTCCATGTTTTTTATAGTTTATTTTCTTTTGTTTAGATAGGCTTTATCTTTTAGTTATCTGAGAGCGTTGGTCTCTCTCACTTATCTTTTATATATGTAATTTCAGTTCTAGTCAATAAAATAATTTCAGAGGATCATTAACCTTGAATTTCTACATAAAACATAAGAATCATGGTAAATGTGACCTCATATTTTGAGATATATAAAGAAAAACCAAATACAAAATATTTTTCCCTTTTTCAGAAAGGAAGATGTGACCTTTAACACCATCCATAAACGTGCTTAAATAAGAAAAGAATATCATAACCGTACCACACTTTTTGAAAACTGAGAGGAACTTCTCTGCCACTATCTCCAAGTGTAGCCTTCCTAATGATATAAATATATTTGCCACAAATTTAGCAGATGAAAGCTTTGTTATGTCTATAATTTCCAACAGCTGCAAAAGCCCCTCCTTCCAATCACTTTCACAAAATGCCAATAAATAACTTTCTGCAACATAAACTGAATCCAGTCAGACTCTATAGTGCTACACAAAATAACAGTTTCTATTATCATTGGAAATTAGGATGCAATAGTCAGGATTATCCCAATATTTATCTCATTGTACCAGAAGCCATGCTTCTTATTCACCAATGCTTAGCTCAAAGATTTATATTTATGATCTTAAAGCTTGCAATGTACTCAGGATATTTTTTTATAGAAGATAATTTAATAGAAAGAGAAGAGTTTACATCTTTTTTGAAAAATAAGATATCCTCAAACCAGAGTGTACTCAAAATATAATCTAGCATAAATATTGTTTTCTTACCATCAATACAATGGGATAAAGTTTCATATCTAATGCAGTTATCCACACAGACCATGGCATTTTGCATTTAGTGTTTCACCTCATGCCAAACAGCATCACAACAAATCAGCTAGAATATGTCATTAAAGACATTCTCCTCGTTCTTATAAGTAATTTTAAACTATTGATGAGATTCTCACATCTGTTCCAGCTAAAAGCCAAACCTAGACGTCTGAATATAGGTACTGTAAGCATAAACCAAGCTATAAAAAATGCACATGAAAATAAGATTTTCCTACCTCCTAAACCAGAAGTGTCTATGCCATCTTTAACTGCAATAGAGTTACAAAGATCCCGAATCCTTTCTTTATTATCAACTCTTAGCCATAGCATCATTTCATAGTAACCCAATCTTGAAACGGAACTGGGATTCTCATCTTTGATTACCTGACTGAAAATTTGAAATTCTTCAACCATACCCATGTCAATTAAATACACAAGAAGTGGGCTATATATTTGCTCTTGTAGCTGATAACCTTGTTCCCTCAGTACTTGAAAAAGGTTAAAAGCCTTGCCCATTTCTTCTATTGCCACTTCTTCATCATTGGTTGCCCTAGCTTTATTTATGCATACTTCTATTAATGCATTGTATTCTTTTATACCTGTTTCTTTTCCCAACTTATCTAACATCTCCATGGTAGCCCCTGTACCTAGTTTATTTGCACAGAATTTAACTACCCTCTCAAAGCGGTTTCCCTGTGTGCTTTTAAAAATCCATTTTTTCTTTCTGTCACGAGCTTTCTCTTTCTGTCGCTGTGATATATTCCCACAACATGTGCCGAATAACCACGGTAAATCTAATGCGCTTTCCAATTTTTTCACATCGTCATCTGGTCCCTTGACCAACTGACCATCTGCAAAAAGGAGTACATCAAAATAATCAAACTTATAAAGAACAAGAAAGTAATTTTGAAAAAGAAAGCGCTTGATGGCAAACAACTGAAGTGAAAATTTTTTTCCATTCATTATTCCGCAGAAAAAAAACAAAGAAAATCCAGTCCTAGAGAGAAATTGTGAATAATGGAAAGGTGTGAATCAGAGTTCTTAAAAGCATTTTACCAGCTTGATAAACTGGCTATCAAATTGTTGAAAAAGAAAATTCAGCACTGACAAAAGAAAATTTTGTTTCTTTTCCCAAAATTAAAGATATTCACAACTTCCAGCTTCATCTATTGACCTTCTAGGCCAAGAGAAAATAGAAAAAACTCTTGTACTATAGTTTATATACACTTACCACACAACATAGAAGAAATCTGCTTAGTTGCCAGATTAGGTGAATTCTCTGCAGCAAAAAGTTTGAAATATGAGTTTTTCACACATAAATTACCCAATAAGACAGAGAACTGTATTAAGATTGCCAAGATAATAAATGAAACTAAAAACATTTATCACAAACCTCAATATCTCACTCATTGAGCTTTAAACAATACCCAATAACATAACACAGTCACAGTATGTTCACATTTAGGGTATGATTAATAGGAGTGAAGATAAGTCTTGAAACAGTTAATGCAGGTAGAAGTGAAAATTGACAATTACTTTGATCATATGAAATATCTTGACATACAGCAAATCTTTGTTCCTCCCCCAGTGGTTTTCCTTCCCCTTTTTCCAAAAAACACGTATATACTCACTGGGTTATGTACCTGAAACAGAGGGTTGCACAATGCTGAGGCCCTCAAGGCTTGAAGGCTTGGGATCGCTGTCGAGTTCTGAAAAATCGTCTTCCAAAAGGGATGAGGCTTGAGGAGAAGTTTTGATTATTGAAAAGTTGCAAATTTGACTTGGAAGATGTTTTTCAGCTCCTTCAAATTCTAAAGAAGAAAAAATCAGCACTTAAAGAAAATAGTTTCTTTTCTTAAAACAACAGATTTACTACTTCCAGTTTCATCTACTTTCCTAGTTAGACAAAAGAAAATAGAAAAACCTCTCATACTAAAACTTACAAACTCTTACCACACAGTATAGAAGAAATATGCTTAGATACCAGATTAGGTGAATTGCCTGCAGCAAAATGTTTAAAATATGAGATTTTTACACATAAATTGCCCAGCGTAACAGAAAACTTTATTAACATAACTGACAAAGCATATGAAACTAACAAATTTTATCACAAACCTCAATATTTCACTCATTGAGCTTTATAACATCACCCAATAACATAATGCAGGCTAGTTCATAATTATACAGAAACCATGTTCGCATTTAGGGTTTGCTTAGTAGGAGTGAAGGTAAATCTTGAAAAAGTAAATCCGAAAAAGAGTGAAAATTGAAAATTAATTACATCATAATAAATATCTTGGCATGTTGCAAATTATTGCTCTTCCCCCTCAGGTTTCCTTCTCATATTTCTTCCAAAAACAGGTATATACTCACTTCATTTGTACCTGAACAAGAGGGTGGTTCAAAGTCGAGGTCCTTGAGGCTTGACGGTTTAGGTTCACTGAGTTCTGGAAAATCGTCTTCCAAATTGGACGAGGCTCGAGGAGAAGATTTGAATTTTGAAAACTTGCGAAGTCGAGCTCTTGAACGCTTCTTTTTGGCTGTTACAAAACAAAATTCAGCACTTACTGAAAGAAAATTGTTTTTTTCCAAAAGTAACAGATGTTCACTATTTACAGCTTCATCTATGTCCTTGTTGCCAAGAGAAAATAGAAGAATCTCAAATAGTAAAATTTACAAACACTTACTAGACAATATTGAGGAAATCTGCTTAGGTACCAGATTAGGCAAATTCTCTGCAGCAAAGTGTTCGAATGATGAGATTTTACACATAAATTACCCAAAAATACATAGACATAAGTTAAGATTGACAAGAAAACAACTGAAAGTAACAAATTTTATGAAACCTCAATATTTTGCTCATTGAGCTTTAGAACAATACCCAGTAACAATGCAGGCCAATTTTGATTGCCCGGAAACTATGTGCGCAATTATTTAGGCGGTGCTTAGAAATGTGAAGATAAGTTTTGAAAAACTAAATGCTGGTAGAAGTGAAAATTAAAAAATAATTTGATCATAATAAATATATCGCCCTAAGACAAATTATCACTCATCATCCTATTCTTCCCTTCCCATTCTTCCTCATCAAAATGGTTTATACCCACTGGGTCATGTACCTGAATCAGAGGCTCGCTCAAAGTCGAGGGCCGCGCGTGTTGACTTAGGTTCACTATCGAGTTCCGAAAAATCATCTTCCGAAATGGATGACGCTAGAGGATAGGATTCGAGCCGGGAAGTTTTGAGTTTCAAGGTTGAAGAACGGAAAAAATTGCTCAGTGTGCAAAGCTTTCTTGCGTTGGAGGCACGCATCTAAGCTCTATGCCGCAGATGAACTTGCTTTCCTTCGCTTTGCTAATTCTTCCGTTCTTCCTTCTTTTCTCTTCAGCGATTTATCTTCCTTCCCCGAGGACTGAAGGCCTGAACTAGTAGTGCTAACCCAAAGGGGAAATCGATTTGATATGGCAGCGCGTAACAATTTGCGTCTAGCTGCTATTGGAAAAGTTGCAGCACATTTTTCTCTCATGCATGAATTATAGTTGTTTATTTATTTTAATTTGATTATTTAATTTTCTTTTACTTTCAATTTCTTTGTTAAACTCTTAATTCATGAAATTTTTTAATATCAATGAAATATTGTTTTAAAATACTAATGAAAATTTTAAAAAATGTAAATATTACACAAATTAAGAATTATTTTTAAATCTTCAAAAATTGAAAAACAAATGTAATACAAATAAATATTAATGAACGAATTTCAAATAAAGGAAAATAAAAAAAATTAAATTAATGATATTATTGTTATTTTATGGGAGAACGTAGAGAACTAATTTCATTTAAGCATTTTTTTTTTAATTTTTTTATTTTCAAAACCTATGAAGTTATTTGTTTAATATTAGGGCCTATTTGACAAGGGAGAGATAGGGCACACAGAGAGGGGGAGGGTGAGGGAGAGTATTGCATGACTGTGTGGTGTGCGGCATAGGCATCTAAATGGGAGAGTACTTTCCATTATTCATGGGAGAGTTCTTTCCTTTACTGAAGGGAGGGAAAGCATGAGAATTGAAAGGAGAGTAGATCTATTTCCAAAATTACCCTTTCCATTGCCATTCATCGTTGGTCATTGTCCTCTGTTTGTCATCGTCAATCTTCCTTCATGAGTCATCATCCTCTGTTTGTCATCATCGATCTTCCCTCATGGGTCATCATCTGTAAGAGAGAGGACAGGTGGTGGTGTGTTAGAGATGAAGAAATAACTGGTCGTGCTCTAACGAAGGGGAGGAAGAAGGAATAGAGGCAGCGGATAGTGTGGGAGAAATAAAGAAACAAAGGTGGTGGTAGCATGAGGGAGTGTGGTCATTGGCACTTGCTAGTCATGCTCCAACAATAGCAACAACTCGGCGAAGGGGAGGAAGAAGGAATAAAGGTAGAAGATGGTGTGTGATGACGATGAAGAAACTAAAGGGCATTTTTTGGTTGAGTATTGTTTTTATAATTCAAGGGAATTTTGGTCTTTTTATTACTCTTTCCTTTCCATTGCAAACCAAACATAATTTCGTATTACATTTACACTACCACTTCCATTCCCATTCCCTCAGTCATACCAAACAAACCCTTAGCTTCCAAAGCTAACATGTTTGGCTCCCTTGTTAATGAACAAAGTTCACTGTTGGCTCACACAGTTTTCAGGTCTGTCTTTGCTTATTGATTACAATGCAACCACATCCACTAAGGCTTTATTCAAGAAGTTTACTCCAAACAAATCTAAAATTTGATTTTAAGGGTATGAAAATCTTTGAATTAGAAAAGATAAATTCTTACAATCTAAAAAAGGTGACCTCTCAAAAATTAAGGAACCAAATTAAGAATATAAGATAAAATTATATATAAAAGTTAAAATTTTAAAATACAAAAGGGCTAACGCTCCTTATGCCCCTTTTAGATCCATTATAAGTGTCTTGACAAAGAGTATGGCAATAATAGTTGACATAGCACAAAAATTAGAAAGCCAACTAATAAGTGAAATTGTTATAAACCATTGAACATAATTGCTTACAATTCTTATAAAAGAATGTTAACACTTTCCAAATCCATAATGGTGGGTCCTAAATATATAGGAAAATATTAAGCAATCCTGGATTGTAGGCTTTGGTCTTTTCATTTCTCAATTTCTCAACTATATCAATTGCCTTAGCATTTTTTTATATTACTTTTCACTGTATATATTATATCAGAAGCTGGAAGCATAATTGCTGACTTGTCTAAAAGAAGCAATGAAGTAAGTTATCTTGGATAGAAAGAGTGAGATTGAGCTAAAGATTACATGGGGAATGGGTAAGAAAGGAAAATAAAAAGCAAACTAAAGCTTATAAGTGAGTTCTTTGCAATTCCAAGACGTGATTAGATGATTCTAAAAGGTCTTAGTCTTAGTGTTAAGGCTGGGAAATGACCCATTACTGGGCTTACTGAGAGGTTTTATGATCCTATAATGAAGAGAGTATTATGCACTGATGAACAAGGGGAGGCCAGAAATTGAGAATAGCATTAGCTTTAGTAATACTAGAGAGCCTAGCAATTTGCAATTTGCTTTTAGATGAAGCTAAAAATGGTCAAATGCACTTGATAATGTGTCAAAGAAGTTAATTAAAAAAGCACTTAACATGATAATGGTTCAAAGATCATGCATAGTTATGGCTTATAGGCTAATAACAACATATAGGTTATTATCTCTAGCCTTTTCTCTCTTTCATGAACCTCATATGTACTTAAAAAGACAAGTTTTATCATGTAGGGTATCTATTTTACATATTTGTATCCAAATATTATACAAGGATTTGATATCAATGTAATTTCCATCTTTTAGGATTATGTTGACACTTCAAGTGCAGCAAAGGAGAAAAGTCAACAAAATCACTACTAACTCCTATTAGAAATAAACTTGATTTTGGCCCAATGTATTGTAAATCATAATCCACACTTTGCAATCCAATTTAAGTTATGCCTATTAGTTTAAGCCTATTATCTAGAATTGTCTTATTTAATAAAGTAGGTGTTGATTAGAAGATGTAATAAATAAATATAGAAGTAGATAGTAGTTGAGAGTTACATTAAATGAATATTGGTTGTAACATTCTCTTGTATCCTATAAATAGGGGATGATCCTCTCATTATTGTATCAATTCTAAAAGGCAAATCTAATAGAAACCTTCATTTTTCTCTATTAGTATTTCTCCTCTCCACTTTTAGAATTTTCTCTTCCAATATTCTCAAGCCAAATAACTTTACCTTTTCTTTAACAAAGTGGTATCTACATGGTTGTCAATCGCGTGAGTTTATTATCCGAGTTTATGAGTTTATAATTGTATATAAAGAAAATTAGTTAACTCAATGTAGACTCAGACTTAGTACATACTCGTGTAAACTCACGAGTTAACTTACTGAAGCTACCAAGTTTACAATTTTAATATATTAACTAGCTTATAAAATTAGCAACATAATAATTTAAACTCAAGACTAAATGAGGTATAGACAAACTTCTTTTCCATGAAGACATTACAATTTATTTTATCACAAGTTTAAATATGCATAAAACATAATAAAATTACATTTAAGATGTACTTATTAAAAAAATAAAATAAATATTATTTAATTAGTTATATTGAATAATTATTTATATATGAATATCTTAAAATATTCATGTTGAGTATTACAAATTATGAAATATATATAAGTTTTGTTTGATTATGTATAATTTGAATTATATTTGAATAATTTTGTAATGTATATAATATTTAAACTATAAAATTACATATTTTGATAACTATTTATTAATCAAGGTAAACTCTTACAAGTTTATGTTATAAGTTTACCTCTCTCTTACAAGTTTGCCTAAACTCACAAGTTTAACAACATTGGGTATTAGAGCCCAACCATCTTCGAAAAAGATGGTAAATAACATATTTTCCTTCCAATTACCTCGTTTAACCAAAGATAACTATAGAAGTTAGAGTATTTTTGTGAAGGCTTTACAAAGCTCTGATAACGTATAGGAGATGGTAAAGAAAGGTTATGAGGTACCTCAAAATAAGGCTTCCTAAAATCCTACCCAAAGGGAGACTTTGCATAAGGTAAGAATGAAGGATTACCAAGCACTTACTCTTATTCACCAGTGCTTGGATGATATCATGTTCGAGAAGGTTGCTAATGCATCAACTTCCAAAGAGGCTTGGGAGATTCTTGAAAATGCATACAAGGACATAGATAAAGTAAAGATAATATAGCTATAAACCTTTTGAAGTGAGTTTAAAGCACTTTACATGAAAAATTTTGAAAATATTTCTAATTATTCTACTTAAGTATTGGCTATTATTAATGAGATGAAAAGGAGGTTGAGGCAACTATAATAATTAAGAAGAAAGTAGTTATGGTTCTAAAAAAGAATGTGGGAGAGAAAGTAAAAGTCAAAGGTATGAAAAATCACAAATCAAATGCTTTACCTGTCATAAATTTGGTCATTGTTCTTTCGAGAACAAAAATGCTAATCGTGTGGAAAAGAAAGCTAATCTTGTAGAAGTGAATGAAGATATTGAGCTTAATTTGTTGATATAGTGAATTAAAAAAGAGCACTTGGTATCTTGACACTGGGCAAGTAACCATATGAGTGGTGATAAAAATCTATTTGTGAACCTAGAGCAAATTAATGGACATGTTACCTTTGGTGATGAGTCCAAGATATCTATTTAAGGAAAAGGTAAAATCCTAGTTCTTCTTAAAGATGAAAGCCATCAATTCATTTATGATGTTTATTATGTGCCAACTTTGAAGAACAATATTTTAAACTTGGGGTAATTACTGGAAAAAGACTTTGATATACACATGAAAAATCATCATCTTTATTTAAAAGATTAAAAAGGAACTTTAATAGTTAAAGTGCCAATGACAAGAAATAGATTGTTCCTAATTGAAATTCAAAATGATGATGCCAAATGCTTGAAGGAATGCTTGAAAGATAACTCTTAGCTTTAGCATTTAAGGCTTGGCCATCTAAATTTTAACGGTATGAAGTTAATGTCAACTAAGAGTATGGTCAAATGATTGCCTAAATTATCCTAATCAATTGTGCAAGGATGTCCTCTTGGAAAGCATTCTAGAAAAGTTTTTATAAAAAAGGCAACATCAAGAGCTAATGTGCCTTTACAACTCATACATACTGATTTGTGTGGCCCTATAACTCCAAGCTCATATGGTAAGAAATATCTTCTTACTTTTTATTGATGATTTGTCAAGAAAGACATAGGTGTATTTTCTAAAAGAAAAATTAGAAGCATTTGAAGTGTTCAAAAGGTTTAAGACTCTTATTGAGAAAGAAAGTACCTATAAAATTAAGGTTTTGAGGACTGATAGAGGAGACAAATTCACATCAAAAGAATTCAATGGATTTTGTGATATAAATGGGATCCTCTATCCTTTAACAATGCCTCAATCACCATAACAAAATAGTATGGTTGAAAGGAAAAATGAAACTATTCTTGTAATGGCTCAAAGCATGCTAAAATGTAAGAATATACCTAAAGAATTTTAGGCTGAAGCAGTTGATTTTGCTATTTATATTTCCAGTCGATACCTAACTAAAAGTCTTAATGGCAAAACTTTACAAGAAGTATGGAGTAGGAGAAAACCAAATATCTCACATATACAAGATTTTGGAAGCATTGCTTATGCTCATGTACCATATCAAAGGCATTCCAAGCTCGATGACAATAGTGTGAAGTACATATTTATTGGGTATGACAAGAGATCCAAAGGCTATAAGCTTTACAATCCCAACATAAAAGATTGTCATCAATAGAGATGTTGAGTTTGATGATGAAGATATGTTGAGCTGGAATGAAAGGGAGAAAGAAGATTATAATTTCATTCATTCTTTTGAAGTTAATGAAGGGTATCAAGTGAAAAAGCTCTAAACCTACAAGCCCACCTTTGTTGCCATCTCCATCTCTAACTAGTCAAGACTTGTTTGCAAGTTCAAAAGAAAGAACTCCACATGCAAAAAGCCTCTAAGAATTTTTTGAGATAACCGAAAACTTAAATAAACTCACTTTCTTTTGTCTATTTGTTGGATGTGAACCTATGGGGTATGAAGAAGCGACTCAAAACAAGGAGTGGAAAGACCCATGTATGAAGAAATCAAAGCCATTATGAAGAGTAACACTTGGGAGCTAGCCTTACTTCCGCAAAGACAAAAAGTGATTGAAGTCAAATGGGTCTTCCAAAAGAAAAGGACTGCTAAAGGAAAAATAGAGAGATATAAAGTAAGACTGGTGGCAAAGGGCTGTAACCAAAGGTATGGAATAAATTATGATAAAGTGTTTGCTCTAATGGCTTGATTAGAGACAATAAGATTAATAATTTCTTTAGCAGCACAATAAAAATAAAAAATTTATCAAATGGATGTCAAATCAGCCATTTTGAATATATTGTTAAAAGAAGAAGTATATATTGAACAATCTATGAGCTATGTTGTAAAAAGTCAAGAAGATAAAGTTTTGAAGTTGAAAAAAGCCTTATATGGCTTGAAGCAAGCACCACAAGTATGGAACAGCAGAATTGATAAATATTTTCTAGAATATAGCTTTCTCAAATCCTTACATGAATATGCTTTATACGTAAAGGTAAATGAAAATGAAGATATGTTGTTTGTTTGCTTGTATGTGGATGATCTCATTTTTACAAGAAATAATCCAAAAATATGTGAAGACTTCAAGAAAGTAATGACTAGAGAATTTGAAATGATCGACATAAGCCTTATGTCTTACTATTTTATGATTGAGGTTAAGCAAATGGAAGAAGGCAATGCTTGAGATATTTTGAAGAAGTTTGGAATGGAGAATTGCAACGCGATCTATACTCTCATAGAATGTGGACTAGAATTATTAAAGTTTAAAGATGGAGAACAAATTAATATCACTCAATTCAAGAGTTTGGTTGGAAGCTATAAGTACTTGACATGCATGAGGCTTGACATTCTTTTTAGTGTTAGTCTTGTAAGTCACTATATGGAAGAACCTAAAATGACACACTTAAATGTGGCAAAGAGGATTTTACGATACATAAAACGGATCATTGACTTTGGTCTACTTTATTCCTTTTTAAATAACTTGTTGGTTACAGTAATAATGACTGGGCTGGTGACTTAGATGATTGCAAAAGCACAATAGGGTTCCTATTTTTCATGGGAGAGACAACATTCACTTGGAATTCCAAAAAGCAATCTATTGTCACTCTTTCTACACGTGAAGCTGAATATGTTGCTACAAATTCATGTATTTGCCATGCCATTTGGCTTCAAAATTTATTAAAGGAGTAACATATGCCTCATAAAGAAGCAATACAGATCTATGTCGATAACAAGTTTGCTTTTGCACTTGCAATGAATCTGGTATTTCATGATCAAAGTAAGCACATTGACATGGTACCACTATATTTGAGAATGCATTACATAAAAGGGAATTCAAGTAATGTATGTAAAGTCACAAGAACAAGTTGTTGACATTCTCACCAAGCCATTCAAGTAAAGAGATTTTAGAAAATTAAAGAGCATGTTTGGAGTCACAAAAATTAAGTTTAAGGTGGGACGCTAGAAATAAACTTGATTTTGGCCTAATGTATTATAAGTCATAATCTACACCTTGCAATCTAATCCAATTTAAGCCTATTAGTTTAAGCCTATTATTTAGCATTGTCTTATTTAATGAAGTAGATGTTAGTTAGAAGATGTAGTAAATAAATATAGAAGTATGTGGTAGTTGGGAATTACATTAAATGAATGTTGGTTGTAACTTTCTCTTGAGTTCTATAAATAAGTGATAGTCTTCCTATTGTTGCATCAAGTCTAAAAGGCAAATTTAATATAAGTCTTTATTTCTCTCCATTAGCATTTCTCCTCTTCACTTTTAGAATTTCCTATTCTAATATTTTAACCCAAATAACACTACCTTTTCTCCAACATTTCTAATATTTCTGTAATATAATTGAGTGGAATCTTAAATCTAGTTTTTGAGTTTTTTCAGTGTCTTTCTTTATCATGAAATAAGAAAATAATAATTAATTAATTATTGAATGATTATAAGAATATTTTGGTTTTTCAAAAAATTGATTCTAACATGATAATAAAACTATTCTTTTTCTGTATTATTCTTTGAGACAAGTATATATCTAAACACTTAATATAAGTATTTAAATTTCTTTTGAAATAGTTGTAGGGACTTGCCCTCAATGAAGGCAAATTCCTATTAGTTCTAGATTTACAAGCCTTTAGAAAAAAAATTTCACCTCAATGCACACACATGATCTAATATAAATAATACAATATTATATATATATATATATATAATTGTTTTTAAAAAAATTAAAAGATATATTAATAAAATTATTAAATTATAATATCCTATATTATGAAAACATATTGTATACATTTTTAATTTTATAAAAAAAATTAAACTATTAAAAATATATTTATAACAAAGGTACTGAAAATTTGTATCTTTAATATTTTTTTGTTATTACAATCTAATCATTAGAGGAGATAAAAAAGAGAGATATAGTGCTTGAAACTCTAAAGCATTTAAAAAACAATGCTATTGTGCAATCTAAATCTTCTAAAAGAAAATTAATAAAATATAACCTAAAAAATACTAATATGAAATACTTTTATATTAGGAATGGCAAAAGTTTCCTAAATTTGAGATTCTCGCGGGCCTGGATTTCTTAATGTGACAACAAATGCTTTAGGTGTAAAAAATGGTTATAGACGGTTCAAAAATAATCTAAACAATAACAATATTTGCTGTAACAGTAAGTGATCTATATTTTGTTAGACTTGTATATAGAGATTTTTCTTTCCTGCAGAGATGAGGATGTGAAAAAAGATTTCCATGAAAAATCACTGTATTTAAATTCTCCTTAAAGATAAAATATATTCAACAAACATGAACGTAAGATGTTATAAATTATTATTTTAGATAAATTTTTTTTTAAAACAAATTAATCATCTAATCCTTATATTTATGTGACTTTGTAAATTGGCCCTTACATTTTATTTCATTTTCAAATCAATCCTTATTGTTTCCTAGTTTTTTATACTAGTCCCTGCCGTAATTTAAACACTTAACTCTGTATTTTGATTGCCACATAGAGTATAACAATCTCAAATGCCAAGTTAAATGCCAAGTCACGAAACAAAATGATATTCCTTCGTCATAATTGGCTTTACGTATATATGACTTTGACTCAGTCAAACAAATAAACACCAAATCCAGGAAACCCGTGACCTCGCTGCAGTTTTATTTCCAACGTCTAAATGATGGTACGTGGGTGATCACCGAATTTCTCCAATCATGTAATTTTTTTTTTAGGCAATGCAACTCTTGTTGAATTAACAAAGTACAATCAGCTCTAAGTTATTCCAGTACTGGATACTAGTGAAAATAGAGGAGAGCAATCCCTGCAGTCCTGGACAATGATTCCAAACTCAGATGCATCAAATTCATTAGAACGAATGGGATTGAACACCTCACTTGCGTCAGTCTGACTTACTCCCTTCGAAGGCAGGTTTGGGCATATCCAAACCAAAGCAGTGCGGATCGCAAGAGCTTCTATAATTCTCAGCGAGTAACTATTGCTGAAGGAGCCACCAGAAGCTTTGATTGATATACCAGATTGGCTACGAATTACCCCCACAACTTGAGCTATTCAGTGTCGCGTTTATTGCACCATCTGTCCTGCAGACCCACTCAACCCTCTCATCCCTTGCATTATCACTCAGCAGAGTCTCCTGCAAGTGGGTTGAATTCAAGAGACCCCTGTTTGATGTATTAAAGGTATAACCATTTTAATGTAGAAAACCAACAACTAATTTGAGGAGTTTCTTTCTGGGTGAATCGAACTCTTTCTGGGGTCTATAATCATGGACCTAGAGATAGATGATCCTACGGCAAATATATATTGCTAAGCTGTCTCGATGAATTTAAATGTTGAGACTATAGTTGTCAAACTCACGAATTTATTATTTGAGTTTATGATTGTATATAAAGAAAACTAGTTAACTCAATGTAAATTTGGATTTAATATAAATTCAGGTAAATTCACGAGTTGATTTACTGAGTCTACTAATTTTATGATTTTAATGTATCAACTAACTTGTAAAATTAATAATATAATAATTTAAACTCAATACTAAACAAGAAATATACAAGTTTTTTTTTCTATGAAACCTTTACGATTTATTTTATCAAAAGTTTAAATATGTATAAAAAATAATAAAATTACATTTAATATATACTTATTAAAAAAATAAAATAAATATTATTTAATTATTTATATTGAATAATTTTTTATGTATAATTTTCTTAAAATATTCATGTTGAATATTATAAATTATGAAATATGAATAGCTTTTATTTGATTAAGTATAATTTAAATTATATTTGAATAATTTTTTAATATATATAGTACTTAAACTATAAAATTACATATTTTGATAACTATTTATTAATCAAGGTTAATTCTTATGAGTTTATGTTACGAGTCTACAATACTAGTTTATCTTTCTCATACGAATTTACTTAAATTCATGAATTTAATAACCTTGGTTGAGAGGTTGATAATCAGAATAATTATTCCTTTCCTTCCCATTTTTACTGCTTACGCCTGTTTCCGATTATTTGTTTAGTTTATATTTTATGCTAGTATTTTCCTTTAATTCTACTATACGCACATTTGAAAGAAAAGTTGTGCGTTAGCTTCTTATAATGTATAAAGATGGTGCATTCCACTATTTTCATTCATAATATATATATATATATATATGTTCGAATTATATGGGAATGGGATATATATACATATGCCAATTGCGTTTTATATTGCTTTTTTTTTTTTTTTTGGCGTTTAAAGCTGTTAAACATATATGCATAAGCCTTCACTTTGTTCGTCTGTCCTTTTGCAGATCCAGACATGCGTTCTCTCATGTCTAGCGTGCATTCATTCCTGTTATTCCAAATTTCATAATATTAAAACTAAAACACACTTTCATCAATTTGGACATGACTTAGGCATTTGATTTGGCATGCGAGACTTCTTATTTTACACATGGGCAATCCATGTTAGCATATAACAAACAGAGTTAAGTGTTCAAGTAATGGTAAGGAGTAGTTTGAAAATTTCTGAAACAAGGAGGATTGATTTGAAAAAAATAAAGTGCAAGGACCAATTTACAAACTCATAAAAAGTATATGGATTAAATGATTAATTTTCCTTTTCTAAAAACATTATTTTAAAATTTACAAACTTTAATAATAATAATAATAATAATATTGTAGAAACCATTTGAGTAGCAAGCTCTATTTCACATATATAATAATTTAAGTAGTTTCCCTTAATCTCTCTATATTTTGAATTTAATTTTTACTTCCTTTTAACATATAAGAAGGGTAAAAAAAGAAGAAGCAAGAGTCACATTTATTTATGCATAAATATCACCAGCTATAACTTCAAATACATGGAACACTTTTTCACACTTTAAAATTACATGTAACCCATCAATTAATATAATCTATCAAAATTGTAACGTAATTTGATTATATTTTTTTATATTAAATTATATTTTATACAAAAAATATTTAATTTAAAGAATCACTTTAGATAATATATACAAAAATAAAAAATATTTATTCTTTTTATCACTCTCTAATTTTAGAAACACTTTATAAATTTTATACTTTAAAGAATTCAAACCCTTAACTTAATTTGATTGAATAATTTTATAATCTTACCCATAAATAATTATCAAATATTAAATAATTAAATCTAAACTAAAAGTGCTCAAATAATTATCTTCATACTTTACAATCAAATCACAAAATAAAAAAAATATAAATGTACAATTATTGATTTTACCTAACAAATTAACTAAATAAAGCAATTATCATAAATATTTTAAATTAAAATTTTTAATATTTTTAATAGATCAATTTTTAATATTTTTATAAAACATTATATATATATATATATATACATATTTATATCTAAGAACATAATATTTATTTATTTATTTATTTTATTTTAATATATATACATATTATTTTTTTAGGGGGTAGTTGCCTTAAACGCTAAACCCTAAAAGGCGTACTCCTAATAGCACCCATTAGAACGTGTTTAGCATGGTGTATAAGGTTAGATTGCATAAGCTAATACAATGCAATTCATCTTCATTTTACATTTGGTTTACACATTTGATTGTATAAGCTTATATGATCAATCTTAATCAACAATATTTAATACGGTGGAGCACCGTATTATTAACACATCATCTCTTTGCCTAATTAGCTCTGATTATATTAATAGCATATTTTATGTCTTTTTTAGTAAAATCTTTTTTTGGTCCCATATTTCACAATTACTCTTGTAGAATTTTTTTTTCTAACTTACTACCTCATAGATGAGATATTTTTTAATATGGTCCCTCACATACAAAATATTTTCAATATGATCCCTCATACAGTTGTCTTCTCAATTGTAGTCCCTCATATATGTATATTTCTTTATTTGATCGCTTACAAATAAAATTGTTATCAATAATATTATTTGAAAATAAGTTAATTTAAAAAATATGAATCCATAGAAATTTTTTAAATTTGGTCTCTCATATATAAGATTTTATTTTGATCCCTCACATAATTGTCTTCACAATTTAATCCATCACTTATGTACATTTCTTCATTTGATATATCACAAATAAAAGTGTTATTAATAATATCCTAAAAAAATACATTCATTTAAAATATTTAAACTCATAGATTTTTTTTTTCCTAATTTGCTCCCTTGTAGATAAAATATTTTTCAATTTTTTTCCTTATAAAATTGTCATCTCATTTTAGCCCCTTATTGAATTATTTTTTCAATTTAGTCTCTTACATATGGACACTTCTCTATTTAGTTTTCATAAATAAAATTATTATCAATAATACCATCATAAAATAATTTGATTTAAAAACTATGAAATATATTATTGATAATGATTTTATTTATGAGATACCAAATTGAAAACTATTTATATGTGACAGACTAAATTGGAAAATATCTTATTTGTGAGGGACCAAATTAAAAAATATTCTATATGTGAAGGACCAAATGAGATTTTACTCATTTATTCTTTATTTCAATAATTTTTCTCACTCCACTTTAAATGTGTATTGATATATCACTATTAATATATATGAATTTGTATAGGCAGCAAATACATCAAATTCTTTCCTTTGAGAATTTTATTGAATATAATTTAGTTTAAGTAGGAGACATTTTTGTCAAAAGAATTAATTTTCATCATATCTAATATTATGTAATTTGTCACTAAATATATAATCATATCAACTCATGTAATATAATATCTTATATAATATCACTAAATACTGTACAATATTAAATTTATATTTGGCTTTAACCTATCTGACCTTATACTATTGCCTTATTCTATTAGGCCTTATATGATGTGTTAAACAAAACCTAAGGGATTCACTTCCAACCCCTCAATAAATTAAAAAAGTATGTATGGTGTCAAATGGATTCATTATCTTTGGAGGTGAGTCACAGTGTACAATTAAGCATTAGAGTGTAATAATTTTTTTATACTAGAATTTTAAAATTGAATTTTTTAAATTATAATATTTTGATAAAAAAAAAGCCTTGAGGATTGTGTTATTAATTAGAACCCACAAGTTATGAATATATTTATCCATAAATACTATTCACAAAAAATTGTTTATACAAATATGTGATTTTGAAAGACAGTATCCGTATTTCAGTGTCTCTCTCTCAACATTGAAAACAAAAGTACAAAAGAAAATAAAAAAGGCAAATTGTAGTTCATATAAAGTATTTGAAGATGCAAAATTTCTCAATATCTCATTATTCTTAAATTAAAATAAAAATAAATTTGTTTCATGAAGGCTTCTGAAGGGAATTGTGAGTCTTAAAAGGAGATTTTGGACAGCTACTGCTATGCTAGTGGTCAGTGCATTAATTTTGAGAAATCTTGTGCTTTCCTTTCAGCTAATAACCCTAGTTGTATTAAAGAGGACCTTTGTAATATTCTGGGTGTTTTGACGGCTGATTCGCTGGGCAAATTCTTGGGTTTGCCTATTTTATGGGGAAGGTCTCAGGTAGAGGCTCTCTCTTTTGTTAAAGAAAGGATTAGGAAGAAGATTCAAGGGTGGAAAAGTTGTTTGCTCTTCCAAGGGGGTAAAGAAGTGCTTATAAAAGCTGCTGCTAGTGCTATTCCCACTTATCCTATGGCTTGTTTCCTCTTCCCTAGGAAAGTTTGTAGGGAGTTGGACAGTCTTATTGCAAGATTTTGGTGGGGTCAAGGGAATCAGGATAGAAAGATCCATTGGATCACTTGGAATAAAATGGTGAAAGCAAAAAAAGAAGGGGGTTGGGTTTTAATGACTTTTACAGCTTTAATCTTGCTCTTCTTGCAAAACAAAGTTGGAGGATTTTGACTACACCTGATGATTATTGGGTTCAGATTTTGAAAGGGATTTATTTCCCTACTGTTGATATCTTCTGAGACGCTAAGAAGGGTAGGAGAGCATCTTGGGCTTGGAGTAGTATCTTGCAAGGAAGGGATATTTTGAGGAGAAATTTGTGCTTGCAAGTGGGGAATGGCAGAAATATAAAGTTTTGGATTGATCCAAGGATCCCGGACTTGGATAGATATAAGATTGTGGCTGGTGCCTCTTGTGAGGAGTTGGAAAAGATGAGGGTGGCTGAATTTATAACTAATGGGAGATGGAATTTGGTTGATGTTGAAGAATGGACCTGTGAATCTGAAATTATGGCTATCCAAAAAATCCCTTTGGCTAGCATAAATTCTTGTGATAAGCTTGTTTGGGGGTGTGGTCGAAATGGAGTGTGTAGTGTTTAAAAAGGCTACCGTATTGCCAGGAACTTAGTTTCTGATGACACGAATAGATCTTCCTCTTCAAGAGGGCCTTAAAGCAGTTTATGGAATTATGTGATGAAGTTGAAAATTGCCCCTAAAATTAAACATTTTATTTAGAGAGTTTGCTGGAACTCTATTCCAACTTTGGAGAGCATGGGCAAATGAAAGGTTTGCACTTCCCAGGATTGTGTTTTGTGTCGTAGCAAGGTTGGATTTGATGAGCATGTTCTCTTCTTACGTGATATGGCAAAAAGAGTCTGCCTTGGGTGTAACTTTAGTTTCCTTATGGATGAATCTCATTTCTCCTCTTGTTGTAATTGGTTTGAATGGGCTCTGGTCTCTGATGTATTTACTGATTTAGAGAAGGCGATTATAGTTGAGATATGTTGGCTGTTATGGAAGGCGAGAGGCAGATGTGTGTATGAGCAAAAGAGGGTGGATCCAAGTGACATAATCAGTTGGGCTTACTCTTCGGTTTACGAGTTCTGGCTTAAAAATGGATGGCTTCGTCCTTCTGTTTCTGTTGTTGCTTAGAGTGGTTTAAAGATAGAAAGATAGTCTCCTCCTTTACAAGGTCATCTCAAATGCAATGTTGACGGAGCCTTTTTAGCTTATTTTGTAAAAGGGGGCCTTGAAGTGATCTTCAGAAATCACCTGGGGAATGTTTATAAGCTGCACTGTCGTTCTGTTATGGCATCTTCAGCTTTCATGGGTAAAAGTGATGGCTTTAAGGGAGGCTGTTTTATTTTCTTCTAATCTGAACCTGCATCATGTTACTTTTGAATCTGACAATCTTGACTTAGTGTCTGCAATCAAGGATGGAAAATCTTGCCCGGACTGGAAATGTAGTAACATCTTTCGAGACCTGGTGGTGCTTGGTGAGGAGCATCAGTCTACTTCCTTTTCTTGGATCCCAAGGTCGTCTAATTTGGTTGCTGATTGGCTAGCCAAGTTTGCTGTGAGGAGGATGTGGCCTGTTAGTTTGCAGTTCTCTTCACCATCTTCTCTAGTCTCTATTCTAAATGCTAATGCTCTGGGTGATAGGGAAGGAGTGGGCTGATGGTGCTTGGTGGCTATTTTTTCTCAGTTTTTCTTTGCTGCATTTTTTTTTTCTCTTGTTTCTGGTTTGTTTTGTCTCTGGTTTCCCGTCTGTTTCTTCCTTTGGTTTGGCTTTTGGTTTCTGCGGTGTTAGTTTGTTTCTTCAGGCAAAAAATAAAAAATAAAAATAAAAATGGTATAAATTCTAAATAGCCAATACAAAGGATTCCATTTAACCTTCATTGAAAAGGATTAAACGAAAAATCATAAAAAAAAAATAATAAAATTTCCAAAAAAAAATTTATTTAAATTTAAACTCGTTAATTTGTGTCCGGAAATCTCAAAATATGTTGAACAAATCAAGTTTGAATTCTCTGTCCTACAGCACCATGTGCATTTAAAAAAAAAAAATAGAGCCCCACATAGATGAGATTAATACTTATGATATTTCTTCTTTAATTAGCATGAAATTACTCATAAAATATTCAAATCTACAAGTTACGCAATACGATACGAGAGAGATGGTAGGAAGGCGTCATGGAATAATGATCCCATCGAGTACATGGCAATATTGGGTCAGCCCTCATAAAATGGGCTTCATACTACGCCTGACTTGTCCTATTATAATTGCTAAGCTGAGCCAAAATTATTCGTTGTCTAATTTTTTTGGTTTAATTTCTAAGTTATGAGCTTATTTATTAAAGGTTCTTACTTATTACTAAAAAGAGTGGTAGTTATAATTATGTAAGGCAACTAACATAAAAAAGAAGAATAAATTTTTTTTAAAATTTTATGTACGACGACGATCCAAAGTAATTTGATGATTTTGTCATTTGCTGTTTTTTTTTATATAACGAATTCCATTTTATTTAGGGTTTAAATTTCTGTAATTAAGATTATTATGATCCCTAACATGGATTAGTGCATGTTTACCTTATTTCCTTGCTACTGATTGTTTATATATGTATTTATTCAATTTTATGCTTAATGTTTTTTAGTTGATTGATCACTAATTGGATTGATATGGTTTTCTAATAAAACTTGGAAAACGGATATTAATTGTTGACCTTGAATTGAATTGTGAGTACTTGACACTACAAAAAGCAGTGAAATAACAGAACAGACACTGGAACAATGACTTTTATGGATAGAATATCCACACTAGGTTAACTTGTCCTTATTGCAACTTTGACACAACTTTTGTTTGCTTTGCCTATAGTCAAAAGTAGTATTTTATGAGTTATCAACATTTTCTAGAGTGCAGGGCATAAATTTAAATGGGATGAAAGTCGAATTAATGAAAAAAAAAAAAAAACCCTCCAATAGCAATAACTAGATAACAAACTGAGACCTTAAGGATGTTGACAACAAATTTGGGAAAATGTAATGGATGAAAGTCATAGAAGAAGAAATCAAGGATTTAATGTTGTAAATTGTGACATTTAAAAATGGCATAAGAAAAACATATTTTTTGAATTGCCTTATTAGGAGAATCATTTGTTACATCATAGTTTTGATGTAATGCATATTGAAAAGAATGTTTATGACAATGTGCTTTTTACTTTGCTAAATGAGTCAGGAAAATTAAAAGACCATTTAAATGCACAACGAGACTTACAAGAGAAAGGCATAAGGTCATATTTGTGGCCAGATGATAATGGTAAATATTCTTGGGCTTTGTTCACTCTAATCAATGCAAATAAGAATATCTTTATTAGAACTTTAAAGAATGTTACTGTACTTAATGATTATTTTAGTAATATATCTAGATACATTAATTTAAGACAACGTAAGATTGATGGTTTCAAGAGTCATGATTTACACATTTTTATAGAACAACTTTTTACCATTGGTAATTAGGCGAACACTTCCTAGCAAGTGTCAACTATTTTGATTGACATGTGCTCATACTTTAGGCAATTATGTAATAGAGTGATAAATTTAAATAAACTTGAACAACTCTAAGATAGAGTTAATTATTCTTACATTGTATCATTTGGAAATGAAATTTCTACCATCATTCTTCACAATTATGGTGCATTTAGTTGTGTACTTTCTTGAAAAAGCTAAATTTATAAGTCCTGACCAATACCATTAGATGTACCCTATAGAGATATAATGTCTAATGTATATATTCTCACATTATAATTTTTTCATATATCTACTTATTGGCTTAATTAGAATGCATTACAATTTACAAATACTTAGGAAAATTGAAGTCCTTTGTATGAAATATGGTGTAGCTAAAGGGACTAATAATGGAGTGCTACTTGGCCCAAGAAGTTTTAACTTTCTGCTCGAGATATTTAGATGGAGTAGAGACCATATTTAATCAACCTAGACGCATTGATGATGGACCTAATGTGTGGCATCCAATGCTAATTCTATGTTTCCACAAATTAGAAACCTAATTAGTGGTTTTGAGAACTTCATTCTATCTTTTATTGAAAAGTTACAATCATATCGCCACGTGCTGGACAATTGAAGTACAATGGACCCATTTCTTCAATGACCATGTAAAATTTAATTGCCTTAATTATATGTGTCATTGGGTTTATTGGGAGTTTGTTGGTTGGTTTTCTCGATATGTATCATTGACAGTTGTTTTATAATATACATTTATCTTATAGAGTTCATCATAGTTTTTATAGATAAGAAAGTATATGAATGCATCTCATTCATTTGATAAGAAGTTTCTTACCATGGGTCCACTTGATAAAGCAAAGTGTTATAGTGCATACAATATTAATTGATTTAAATTTCAAACACTAGAATGAGATCAAAAGCTAAAAGCTCCAAATTGTGAAGTTTTCAGAACATTTAGAAAAGAAGTTATCAAGTATTAGTGATAGTAAAATGCACTTTAGAGGTGTATCATATTATGGAAAATTGTTAGATATGATTGAGTTAAGTTATCATGGTTACTTCACAATTATATTATTCAAATGCATGTGGGCTAATATGACTATTGTTAAAAGAATTGTAAAAGATGAATTGGAATTCACATCTATCTTTCACAATTGATACATACAGGTAATAGTGAAGATGGCAAGTTATACATCTAAGCTTCAAAAGCCTAAATGGTATATAATGTAGAAACTAAGTTTGATAAAAATTAGAGTATGACCATACACATAAAGCCATGAGACATGTATGACATGGGTAAAGATGATGCGGATGTTATTTATAACAGTAAGGCATACCATGTGCAACGCTTGAAACAATTATTCCTAAATAATGATATTAATATTCACTTGTTTAGGTTTGTATGTTATACGTATTATATACTTGATAAATTTTTTATGTTTTTATAGTTATTTTTTATATGTTTTTAATTTGAACTAATGCTACTTTTTCTTAATTAACAAGAATCCTGAAGATGAAAAGGTTCTCAAGGAATTCTAAATTAACCACCTCTAATGGATGAGATTCACTTAGCACTGGATCTTTATTGCCAAGCTCTACTAGTATTAAAGATCAGTTAATGTCTTTGGCTTAAAGTACCCAACCATATATTTTAAATAACCAACCAATCCAAATAAATATTGTTGAGAATGTTAGGGAGCAAAATAATGAGCATGCACAACCTGCACGACCACCATGAAGAAGAGATTGGACTATTAATGTTATTGGTAAGTAAATTGATTGATGAGATTTAATGTGATATTGGTTTTTTTATATCCATACATGAACATAAAAATTGCATATAGGACTAGGCAATAGTGCATAATGTTTAGTCTCTTATAAGAGATCGAAAGGTGATTCTATCCTTAAACCCTAACAACTAGCCCTCTAAAGAAGGAGATGAATTATTGGCTATTTTTCTTAGAACTATTATGAGGGACTTTAGTAAGTTATATATAATTACAAAAAGTGGAAGTTTATTCCTTTTGAATACAAAAATAATGTATTCAAAGACCAAAATTTTGATAATAACACATTTATAATTTAATTTTCTTATGAATTCAATTATTTCTTTAATAATTTTTACATCTTATATATCTTGCACTCAAAGTTTGATGTAGAAAAGATTCAGAAGAAAAATATTCTTCAGTCTTTGGGATGTAATTGGAAAGATTTTTACTCTTGGTTATTTACAAACATAAATGATGAAATTCGAACGAGAGACGAATTAATTACCGTGACCCTAGAAGGCATGCAAAAGGACTAATGAGCATTATTTATTGATTATCAACTCCACCCAAAGACTAAGGTACAATAATACTATATATTTTCTCATTACTAGTTTGTCTTTGTATTAATATCTAGTAATATAATTAATATACTTTGGTTAAATACAAGGTAACTATCACAAAGAATAAGGAAAATAAAGGGAAGCAAATGATAATATACACGAGTGTATTGAAGAGTCTTGCACGAAAAAAACTGAGATGGTGTGTTCACATTAGTAAAATGTATTACACAAGAATGTTGTATGATTGTTTACTATGTCTGATTATATAAAACAAATGTAAAAGGAAAAGCACGGGATCTAGTTACCTAAGGAGATGTTTTAACACAATGCATAAATAATCTAATGGATTATTTATAAATGAGGATTCTAGAATTATTGGTGTATATTCATGAACTTTTTGAATCAATATGTGGGAAATGATAGTTGAGTTTGAGGCATTTAGCTCTTGTACACAAGGAATTTCGATGCATGACTCATCAACATTGGCTTTAGGGACTCAGGAACATTCTGAGCGAGTTTGAAGAATGAGAATAGGTGTTTGCCTATCCCAAGTGTTTGAAAGTCATGCTAGTGAGATTCTACCACTTGAGCCTTCTTACCATGAATTACAAAATGAAGTTGCTTTACTTAAGGTAGAATCGACAAAAAGAGACATACGAGATGCACAACAATGAGCTTAACTTATTGAGTCATTAGCAAAACAATAACGAACAAATACAATCATGACTTTTCTCCTCATAAATGTCAAGGTAGATTTGCCACCAAATCTTGCATTCTTACTATCTTATGGGGGCATTTCTTAAAACTTTTTATTTTGTATAAGCCATATGTCAATGTTCTTTTATTTTTATTATTCAATTTATTACTCATAATACTTTATCTTGAATTTTAGGTACTTAGTGATCAAAGCAGTGAACACCTACCGCTTTCAAATTAATTACCAAGTCCTTCTAGTAAGAATAATTAGCTACTTAGGATAACTTCTAATTATGTTAAAACTTGACTACTATTTTATGTTAAACTTCTTAAGTATTTAGTTTCTAATTATGTTTAGACTTTACTATTGTTTGATATTAGACTTTGTAATTAATTAGTATTTATAATGTAACATTGTTAGTTTTACTTGAGTATCAGATTGTGTTGTTATAATTGATTGAAAATTTTTCATATTTACATGATGCTAGCTTAAAAAAAATTCACACAAAAAATTAAGGCAAAATATTTTTTAAAAAATCCTATTAGCAGTGGTTTAAATTGCTGCCAAAAGCATTTACAACCACTAGAGAACTACAAAGATGAGCATTATGACAGTTTTTTTATTATTGCAATCACATTCCACTAGGATGTCAAATAGATTGTTGCAAAACCATGACACTGCATTGCTTTTTTTTTTTTTTTTTCAATTGTCACAATAATGTGTTTTTGCAACAACTTTAAAGAAAGTTATTTAACTGTTACAAAAACATGTCATTGCGACAATTTCTATGGAGGTTAACTAAAAACATCGGTGTTTCATTTGTGATAGTGGTTTCTGCAACGTTTTCATCGAATGTTGTAAAACCCCTTTGCGATGGTCAAAATCCTCGCTAAAGCCAATAAAAAATCGTCACAAAAGTCTTTTTTTTTTTTTGTTTTCTATAGTGTGAAGCTTGTTGAATGAGTAGATGGTTTTGCCAATGAGAAAAGAATATACTCATTAGCCTTATTTAGTCTACTTAGGGCTTGTAAATTGGATCAACACGTCTACCTACATAAGGAATTATGGATTAGCTATGTATAAATTTATAAGTGATTTAGGAAAATGGTTGTAACCATCTTAAATCTTGTGTTGAAACATATAATCAATAAGAGCAAAGTTAAGAAGGTTAAATTAGACACTAGGAAGTGTTAAGAGAATCAATAATCCTAGACTCAGTTACTATTGAAACTACCTAAAGATGTATAGTTTTATTTGTGCGTTTAATTTTGGAAATCAATTTAGTTTCATTTTACATATACTTTCATGCTATTGATTTGCTTAATTTAAGTTAGGATATGAGTATAATACTAAACAATTTGTTGGCTTTTAAATCCTTGAGGGACAATACTCAACTCATCATTATGTTACTTATATGATATGTATACATGTGTGTGTGTTGTATTCAAACATCAACAGAATTGGTAGGCAGACATAAGAGTATGTAATTCACAAGAAAATAAATTAAGTAAAAGAACAATCAACAAATATTTTATTGGTCATTAAAAAAGGAAATTTAATGGCCTATTTGGTTGTTACAAAGGGTGGAAATAGGAATGAGAATGAACTTTAAAGGAATGAAATTTTAGGCCCATATATAATGTTTGGTATGAATATATACATAAAAAAAAAGTGGGATCGAGGATGAAGGTTGATTAAACTACTAAAATATCCCTATTTAGAAAATTTGACTCTAATCTATTAGTCATTAACATCTTCTCATAAGGATATATATATATACTGGCACTGTGGTTTTCTTCTTCGTCATTAAAATCCTTGCCTTTATCTTCAATTTCCTATTTCTAATTCACTTCAATCCTTATCAAATAAAACAAAAAATGATATAAAAAACCCAAACAATTTGCAAACATCAAAAAACATATTTAACCAAAACCTAGACTGTAACTTCTGATCTACTTAATCTAATATCTAGCAACCTTTTAATGGTGGTCTTCAGCATTCCTTGTTTGTCTTGTTGCTTCTCTTTCTTCTCTCATTGGCCATCCTTCCCCCTCTTCTCTCTCTCTCTTGGCTTCCTTCACTCTCTTCTTTCTCTGATCTTCCTTCCAAATCAAGACAAAATCAACAAGCAAGTTGTATCACAATGCCAAAGTTTATGGACATTGTATTTGACTAGAATATTGAGGAAAAAGGTGAGATAAATGAGGATCTCTCTCATTGGTCCTTTTCTAGTCATGCTAGTCTCTTTCTCATCTCACCTCTCATTGACTATAGTTGTTGACAACATCCTTTGTCTTTACTAGAGACGTCCTTTTCTTCTCCCCTTCATCAGTTACCCTCATACTCTCTACACTTCACTCACTATACAACATCCTTTATATGGATTCTTTGGAATGAGACTTATTCCCTTGGTGGAGGGTGATTTTCTTCATTCCCACATATGTGGAAATAAAGATTGCCAAGGGAATGGGATTCCCTTCACAAAAGTTGAACGAAATATGTGGGAATAGGCCTTTAGGCTCATTACCATTCCCATTCTCTCTATCCCATTCTCACAAGCAAACAAGATCTAAGGGATATATATTTTATTACCTGAACCATAGAAAAAGAATTGTTGAAATTAAATATGATACGTTCATTGAAAATAGTAAAACCAATGGAAGTAAAGTTCCATGAAATGTGGAAACTAAGGAAATGAGAATGAAGATACCATCAACTTGTAGTTCTTCTAAAATGGTTATTCTTCACATTGTAGAATATGCAATAGATGAAGAAAAACAACAAATTAAAGATCTTATAACTTATAATGAATCTGCAATAGATGAACGTCAATAGATAGTATTAATAAGATGCCAAATGAAAAGAACACCACCTATTTTCAAATAATTATGTGGTTTATTTACAAACGTCAAAAGTTGTCTTTGGAATTGATGATGATTTAGTTTTGTTTCTACAAGCCATTAATAGTGATAATGCTAATAAATATATACAACGTAAAAGAAGTTAAAATCTATAAAACATAATGAAATATAGGATTTGGTAGAATTGTCTAAAGTTGTAAGAGAGTTGGATGCAAATGGGTCTTTAAGACCAAACATAACTCTCATAGCAACATTGAACCTTATAAGGCCAAACTTATTACCAAAGGAAAGAATCTAACTTATTACCAAAGGAAAGAATCTATCTTAAATTTGTATTATTAAATTTTTTCCACTTCTAAATTTAAGGAACACAGATCTCTCTCTTTATAATTTACATCTAAATTTTAAGAAGCCAATGTTTCACTTTAGGGTTAACCAATTAAACAATAGATCATAGTTAAAAAAAATTTACCTTAAATTGATATTATTGAATATTATGTGATGTGAATATTATTGACTTTCTAAGATCTTATAAATTATGATTAATTGATTATTTTTATTATTAAAATGAAATAAAAATATGAAAAAACTTACAAGCATGTCTAGAAGTACTTGTCCATGGTCACCATCCTAACTTACCACTAGCCAAAGACAAGTATCTAGAACTATTGGCGCGTACGAAAAGATAAAAACTAACTAAAATCTCGTACAAATTCAGCCATTTATTATAATCTTTTAGATATATACTTTACTATCACTAGGAAGACACATTCTATCTTCTATGACAAGTGGGATAGATCATTATATTAATTGGTCTAACTAAAGTGTTGTGTGTTTGGCGTGTGATATTATTTTCAGTACTGTATTTCTTAAATATGCTTTTAAGAAGTATTGAAATGCTTAATTAAAATTGATGTTACGCACCAAGAATATATCATATCAATATTTTAAAGTTAAAATTTACATTACAGCATAATTTGCGACAATTGTTAGATTATTTTTTACTGCAGCATTCTAAGGTATAATTAAGCGTAGACTTGGTCGAATTTGATTAATTTAAGCAGGCTAATCCAATTATATCGAGTCAGATTGTGTAGAGTTATGCATAAATCAAGCAAAAGTATTGAGCCTTCATACAAGACTTATCTCAAGTTAAGGAAGACCTTTATAATTTGGATTTTCTACAATTAATGTAATTATACATATGATCATTGAAAATATATCTCAACGGTTAGATCTTGCGGTAGAAATCCAAATTTGGAACTTGGCCCACCTCACCTTAATTTTTTTTAATTTTTCTTTTTTCTTGGTTGAATATGGGTCATTCTTCTTTTAAATTAGCTACTTTTTGTGTATATTTTTTTTATTAATATGAGGTATATATCTACATATATAGTAAATATGAACCACTTTTTTATTTTCAAATTCAAATATATAAAAAATAATTTTAAAAAATGACCTAATCTAATCTAAACCGGTCACAAAATGAGTTTTATTGAGCTGAGTCCAAGATTCGGCCTTATAACTTTCCCAGTGCCAAAATTGTCACTCTTGAGTTGAGTTGAGTTAAAACTTAGTCCAACCTAATATTTATACACCCCTGTAAGTACCACCATCATAAAAATGTTGCCTAATTGGAGAAAAAGGAATTATTCTTTTAAGTTGCAAGTAGAGTGTATTTTATGCAATAATGTAGATACAACTACCTCTTAACCATTTCTAAAATTCAAATAGGAGACAAATTTTAAGCATTATCTATTTTGTTTAATTTATACAATAATTTCATAGTATAATCTATAAAATTTAATTTTATAATAAGCAAAAATTGTTCCCAAAACATAAACAGGAGACAAGTTTAAAGTCTTATCTATCTTTTTTAGTTTATGCAACAATTTATATATATATATGTAGCCTATAAAATTTAATTTTACAACAAATTATAATTACTTCCAATCATCTAGCTCCCACAAATATTTAACGCCGAAAGTACCGTTCTCTTTATCCTGTACTTTTATCCTATAAAATTTTCAAATATCTAAATTTAAAATTTTCCAACCATTGCGTGATCCCTCTTCTCCAAAACCCTATCTTCATCCCACATACACAAAGCATTGGGACCTTGTTTTAGTGATCTCTCACAATCAGTCAACTTACAATCAAATCCAGTTCCCTTTTGGCTTTCCCTAGTCTGTGGTTTGAGCTGTTTTATCAGGGAACAAAATAGAATGAATCAAAGTGAAATAATAATAATAATAATTAGTAGTACTTCTTCTTTAAATATTACATGTGATCAGAATTATTAATTACCATCATATATCATCATAATTTTAGCTTTATACCTCTCTCATTTTAATTTCTCATATAATTTTCTCTTGTGTCCTTCCTTCACTTTTATTCCTTTGGAATAAAATGTTAACCTAAGCAATGAAATGTCATGAAATATAATTAATCAGTAAACATATTTAGCAGCTTGTGGAAAAAGAAATTAACAGTGAGACTGTGTCAATGAATTAATGAGCTAATTAATAGCTTTAATGAACATATCCAACTCCAGTCATTTTCATGAGCCCTGTTCAAATCACCCAACAACCACAACGCACTCCAAATGGGCTTCAAGGCTAATTATTATTAGAGCTCGTCATTGATTGTATCGAAGAAATACGATAAAGTAAACACCTGTCACTTTGACACTTGTTATGCTATAGCTTTTTCTCATGCTTTAATTTGTCGTCCCTAACCATTTCTAATCATGAGATGACTAATTATTCTCTCCCTCTTATTGCATTATTTGTTCCTTAATTTATTTTTGGGTTTTATTGATCGGTATCTTTATATTTCTTTGGTTCATTAACTAGTGGCTTAAGCATATTAGTTAAGGAACATTTATGGTCATTATCTCCCTATATTTAAGCAGTATTTTTATATTATCCATAATTTTAAAAAAAATTTCTATTTATTTTTAAAATAAATTTCATAGGATATTAAAGAGTAATATAGAAATATTATTTAAAAGTATGAAAATATAAAAATTTATTATACATTAATTATACATTCATTTTTAAAATATTGATTATGCTTTTTCTAAAAAAAAAATAAAGGTTACTATTATTATAAAAGCAAAATTAAAAAATATTATTTAAATGTCATAAAAAGTAGTAAAAAAAATAACAATTATTACTGTCAATAGGGTAATAAATTTTTGCCTTAATCAAAGCCCTTTATTTTTTCAATAAACTGCACTTTCACAAATATTCTTTAATTATCAAGTTTTTAATTAAGGTTTATATTTTAAGACTTCAGAACTATTTTTTTAATAGCTATAAAATTTATGCCTTGGTTAAAGATGACTCTAGCTCCAGTAAATTAAAGCTCATTGCTTATTTTATATCATTATTATTTTTTTTTAAAAATGAAGCAATAATTTAATATTGAAATTCGTGAAAATCTTGTTCCTTTTCCAAATCAATTTTCTTCTACAAAAGAAACCTAGAGAGCCCCACTTTATCACCAGTTTGCTTCACATCTCTCTCATTCTGCTGTTTATACTCTGTGAAAGTGAAGTTTCTATACAACCTGGGAGTGTCATGGCTCTCTATCACTGCATCATTGGAGGGGCAATAGAAATATGCCACAGAGAACCTTTCTTCCTTCTCAGCAGCAACCACTCTGTGTTTTATGCTTTTGTAAACTCCATTGCTCAGTGCCTGCATATAATTATATATGTTTGCGTCATCACACAGTACATACTTCACTTCAGTGTCATCAGCTAAAATGGCAGCCACTGAAATCTCAAAGGTATGTGTTCAAGTTTCAGCTTTCTGGGGATGCCCTAACTTAGCCTCTCTCTCGTGGGGTCATGTAGAAAACTTCATCTTCTTTAATTATTCTGATTTCCCCCCGCCCCCCCTGTATGTTCCCTGGCACATCATTACTGTCATTTCAGGCCTTCTTTGTCTATATATATTTAGGTCTTCTGAAATTAAGTCTTGTGGGTTTTGGCTGGTGATGAGTATAATGTTGTTGAAAATGCATGGAAGATTATGATGTTCGAAAATTGAAATTGAAGTGTGGTCATATTTCATATGACAAGCCTTCTGGGTAATAATAGTCTTTTTGAAAAAATACTTATACTTACCAATATACCATGTATGATATTTTTCTAAGCTTGTTCAGGTTCATGCACTTGGTATTTCATGACTCAGATATCAACAGCTACTGCCAGAAAAAATTCTCTTTTTTTCCGGGACTACAAATCATTCAGTGGTGGAAAAAAGTCTATCACTAAAGAAATATTGATTAATAATTCAAGTAAGTCAAGCAATTCATTCAACATTAATGAAAGTAACAATTTCATAGTTCAAAGAATTCTTCTTTAATTTAGTACATAGACAAAAATCTTTTTCTCCCTCCGTCAATATTCAATATGCAAGAAATTTTAATGAAGGATAATATAAGAGAAGGAAGCAAACGAAAATGTTCCGTTATAATTAACTTCTTATTTATTTAGGAGTTTGTCATGACCAAGGAGAGGAAGAAAATTAACGATTTTCGATTAATCAATCTTTCCAAATTCTCCAAAGTCCTTCCTTCTTTATATTTTTTAATTTTCAAATTTGAATAATTTTGAAAAATAAAAAGTTTTCATAAAAAGAAAAAAAAAATTATCATTTAATTATATCGTCCCGTATATATAATAACACATACAGACACACACACACACACATATATATATATATATATATATAAATATGTTTTTTGTTTCTAATATCAAAAATAGTCATTTACTTATTAAAAAAATTATACTTATCCTTCATTTTAAAAAAAATATATCAGATTTAATTGCTTTACAAAATCTTTAATTTTAAATTTAATGGATTAATTTTAGTTTTTTATTTAAATAAAAGACTTAAATGTGACTTTTTTTTAATGAATAAAAAATTATTTTACACATTACAATAAGTGATTAAATAATAATTTTGTGAGAGACCAAAAAGGTAGTTTATATATATATATATATACACATATATATGTATGATTTATTGTAAGATCCAGAGAAGAGAGTTATTAAGAGACTGTATATACCCTACCTGGAATAAATCACCAATATTGACCAATAGAGCCTGTGGATTCGGCTTGACACCAACCCACTTTCCATCTCTCATCAATTGCAATCCCCCAACCTGGTCCTGGAAAACTATGGTGAGGAAACTGGAGTCACTGTGAGCCAAGAGCCCAAACACCTTTGTGGGAATTGGGCATAGCGGATATCTATTCAACCGTAGAAAACTCGTGTCTGGCAAACACTTTTCTCCGAAATAGCTGGCTTTGACGTTCAATTCCTCAGCTAGGATTTTTGCCAACCTTTCTGCCAGAGGGCCAACTTCTTTTGCAAAAGCTTCAACAGTTGATCTAAAAGAAAAGGTAACTAATTAGAGAGAACCAATTTGTATTATAATTTTGTTCACACACACACACACATATATATATATCTATAAGTGAAACTATGAGAGCAACTTTATGGTCATTTTATATATGAAGGTCATAAAAGTACTCCTAGCTGAATATCCTCTACAGAACCAATAAAGAAAAGGTTTATCAAGATATTTAGAAACTTTTACCCTTTAATTTGTTAATTAATTAACTTATTTACATGCAAACACTATGTCAAAGTAACTTTTTCTAAATTTTTTACTCATCATATATCTTTATTCATCTATACTGTGGTGCATGCATTTAATGGATTTAATACGATGCTGATTCAACACCTGGAATTATATATATATATATGTATGTATGTATCTGTGGATGGGGAATTATAGACCGGGCAAGAGAAAAGGAAGAATAAGGTTTCATTAAAACCTTGTCAAATAAGGATATATAGGAGAATAATTGGAAATAAATTAATTTAAAAAATATATGGAAGGGAAGATAAGAGATAGGAATTTTAATTTAACGGGATTTTTAAAATGATATTTTTTATCTTTTTAGATCAGAGAAACTTTCTTCTTTGAAATCATTTTTAATTATGAAAAATATAAACAAAAGGGAGGATTCTGGAAAATTAGTTGAAATTCCTTTGTAATACTTATCAATTGCTCTCAACCAAGAAAATATTTCAAAAAAATCTTTCTTTTCTTTTCTTTACCCTCTGTTACCTTCCCCCAAACATTATGTTTGGAAGTTAGGAGGGAAAGTGAAGACAAGAAATCCAATAAAAAAATGAAAGGGGAGAGAGGTAGGAGGGAAAGGGACGGTTTGTAATGGCAATATTCATTCTTCTTGTTTGAACAAATTTTCTTCTCTAAAATTTTTCAAATTCTAACAGCTTAAAAATCCTTCATTCTTTTCATTTGTTCTCCTCCTAGGTCTTAGTTAACCCTACCCTCTTTGCCCTAATTTCATCCTTACTGTTCGTAATTTATATTGCTTATGTTAACCCAAAAAACTCAGCTATATTCCCACACATATATATATGGTTTGGTAAATAGATGATGTTTATACATTGATGAGTGCAATAATTATAAAGATATGCTTGTCTAACTATAGTATATTTAACTATATATATATATATATATATACCTCAGACTTCTGTGTTGGTCTTCCACCATATTTGCTCTATGCGGAAGAGATACATGGAAAGCTTCTGACCATGAGAATTGCCTCCGATTAGTGGCAAATGGGTTACCCCACTTGTAATTAATGAATCTGGAAGATTCCTCAGATTTCTTTCCAAAAGGCCTATGAAACACTTTCATTTGCTCAAACCGCAAGCTTTCTAAGAGCTCATGCGAAACCCCATGATTCACAACTTGAAAGAAACCCCATTTCTTAGCAGCTTCAGTGACTTCCTTCATGCACTCTTCTCTCTCAATATGGTCACTGTTTAAACGGCCATAATCAATCAGAGGTAGCTCACAAGGGCTCTCCACCATAGATGATGATTTCGCATTCGTTCTTGTGTCATAGGAGCTTTGACAAAGGGTCTTGTAGAATTCTAGAAATGGAGGTTCAAAATCCATTATTGCTTCGAATTTTCCTGAAATTGTGTAAAAACGATAGTATATATAAACATAAACGATATAGAATAGTCAATCCAAGTGATATAATAATGGAATTTAGTTATTAGTACAGAGAAGAAAAAAAAAAAAAAAACAAGAGAAACCTACAATTTCCATGCAAGCACGAAGACTCACCAAACCGTTGCAAGAACATGCTTGTATGCAAACTATTGCCACACAATTGGAAAGGCCAAACTTGGACTTTCACAATTTAATGACTGTCCACTTCATATATATATAACTAGTTAGATATAATTTGGAATCTTGGGATCGGGTGTTTTTTTCTTTTTTTGGGAGATGCAACAAAACTTTCTTAGACTTTGATTTTTTTTTTTTGGTTACTAGTAACACAGCTTCCAAAATTTAAAAAAATAAATAAATTTCTTAATTTTTATATTTAAAGAAAATAATTCTTTCAATTTATTTTTTTATTTTTTAAACTTTTTATTCCTCAATTATAAGTATAGTTGCTGCATATTATACTTTCTTTATGAATTCTTTACAATCAACTAAATCATATAGTTAGAGAAAGACACACAAAAAAGGAAGGAAAATGTATATAAGATTCTCTTTTTCTTTATGCAAAATATTACAATTTGCACAAGTTATTAGACAAATATACAAATTATTAACCATTTTAATTTAATAAATAAGGTAGGTAAAAGTTTATATAATTTTTTTATTATGAGCTTGAAGTGTGGATAAAACATATAGATCCACTCAGTTATACTACGCACTAAAACTCTCATGGCGGTGATCAAACTCTCCACCACTTGGTCATAGAACTATGATACCATGTCAATGACCGCCTTAAATCAAAGTAATAAACAGTTAAGTGAAAATTCATTCATTTCAGTTAGAATGAGAAATGATAAAGATAGAGCTCTTGATCATAATTTGGTTATATAAAGAAGATTTGATATGTACCATGTGAAGGACTAATTCAACTGGAAAGTTAATTAATCTATTAAGCAAAGATCTATATATGAATTGTTTTACTATAATCTCTACTACAAATAATTAAGTGACACAATTCATTGATAAATATATTTTGATCTCAAATTAATCTGTTCCATATATAATTAACAATTAATCCAAATTAAAAGAAAAACTTATGTCTATATAGAGGACTGCATATACCTGTAATTAGTTGTGTGATGGTTCCCATTTCAAGCAGTGGCATGAGATTCGAACATAACTTTTATGACAGCTGCAAAACAGAATTATTAACTCAGAATTATCCAAAAAGTGATCACAGATCAAGGATCAGAGGAGATAATATTCCTTCTCATCAATAAGTGAAAGTTGTCACATAGCTTAAAACCTTGATTTATACTACTTTCTTTTATATATATATATATATATATATATACACACACACACACATACATACCTACACTGCAAGTAAGCACAGGAGAGAAAGAAAGGATGTAATTTGCAATGTAGAGGTGTTCAGCTGAGGAACAAATCAAAGTATATAGAATGAGAATTCCAAGAAGATTGGACTCATATTTATACATAAAAACTCCTCATCTATATAATGAAGCTTCCCACTTTGCTGATTGTAAGTCATTTGTCAAATTAAAGAACACGCGTCCAAAGGGAACACACACATGCACATATAATTAGACTACGCACAATGGCATTCTATAAAGCTTTGGTGAATTTATATAGGGCCAGCTGGCTAGGCATAATTTGTGATTGCAAATAAAAGCATGCAATTGAAGATAATATATATTTAATTATAAGATAATCACACATTATTGCTTTCCAAAAATTGATGGCTACGTGTCTAGAATTTTTGGAGAAAAAATTTAAATTTATGAGAAAAGAACTTTTTTAATCCATTATTTTTTGTCTTGATGTAAATTTAGATTTTTTATATAAATTTAAAGCGCCAAAATAATTTTTGCAAAATTTAATATTAATTAAAAGTAGTCTTTCATTCAGAAAATTATATTTCTTTTGAAGGATTACTTTTAATTAATATAAAATTTTTATAAATCATTGGCACAACAAATTTGTAAAAGACAAAATTGACATTAAGAGAAAAATAAAAAACTAAAATAATCATTTTCTCTAATTAAATTTTGATAGGCTTCGGATCATAACAAATGAAATACAATCAATGATGCCAGTAGTAATTTTATATTTTACATAATTAAGTAGAGCTAGTAACGTAATGGCCAAAAGGAAAAAAAAATAGTGCAGGTAACGTATAAAGTATTCTCGTTTTAAGATGAAGCTGTAAAAAGTCTTTGTTTTCGCTTTTTCATAGATCTTTTAGTATGAAACAGATTCTCAACAGTCACTTTTAAATTATAGCTGCAGTTGAAATAGGATTAATTTTTTTAAAATTATTTAGTTTCTAAACTTTATACAAGGACCGTCAAATCTTACATTATTTTATTATAAACTATTAAATTCTACTACAAAAATATTATTGTAAACAATCTAGATTTCTAGTACTTCACACAAATGAGCTTAATTTTAATGGCATTAATTTAATTAAAATGTGCGTAATTCAATATGCATGTCAGTTGATTTACTCTTTAATTTAATTATTTAAAAATAAAATAATAATTAATTACATAATCACCCATTTTGTATGTATTCATTCACTAAATACTTATATCACTACTATTTATTATCTCACTCAATGTTCTTTAAATAGACCTTCCTTTTAAATATAAAATTTAAATTTTTGAAAACAATCCTATCATCTTTCTAATAACTACTTACCATCTATTTTTACAATAGTAGGCATTTATAAATTTTTTAATAAGATATTAGAAAGGCTCAAACGCATATTAATACATAAGGTATATTATAATTCATCATTTTTGGATAATTATATGTGATCATTATTGTTAAGTTAGTCATAAAGGAAAAGAATTAAATATAAATCCTTAACAAGAATTAGCCAAGTGACAGCAAATAATGGATTCAGATTCACTGCAGTTCAATTATGGACTAAAGAGGCAATTTGTGTGTTTATTAAAAAAAGGGCAATTTGTGATATTTTAATCATTAAATGAAAATTTAATGGTTTAGGTTTTCAATAACAACTACATGTGGTTGTATTAATAAAATTGACCGTTATCCATAAATTGATGTTATTAAATGCTCATTGAATGGTGCAAAACTTTTCAATAGCCTTGGATTGGAGAGGATAAAATAATACTAGAATTTGCATGTTGGACAACCCCTTTCACATTTTGATTGAAACTAGCTAGCTAGCTATATGCAATTTCATAATAGATCCTTTACATTTATTTCTTGTAAATTTCAAATAGATAGAGATATAAGGAGGAAAGAAGGTGTATAAGGCTCTTTTTTCCCTCTTTCTACCTACTCTCTTCTCTTTATCTTTATCTAATTTTACAAAGAAATTTACACTTAGAACTTTAAAGAATCTAGGTTCATGGAATTACATAGCTCATCTTGATGTCATATTCTATATTTCGTATTTAAGATAAGAAAGTGGTTTAAAACCAATATGACATAGTATTAATAGTGCAATATGGCTATCCACCATTGGGAAAGATTGCATGGATCTAAAGAAACACAGGATGAACTTCAACATAAAGTGTAGAGTATACAAATTGCAATGAATAGATAAACCACAGGAAGTACTAGTAAACAAAGGCATGTAAAGCTAATGAATTAAAAGTAATGAATAAGTTTACTTGCTCTAAGTTAACTCACAAAAGCAAGAAACCAAAGCAAAATTGAACCAAGGGAACAATTTGGGAGAAAGAGAAAAAGGGATTTGAAAAAATCACCTTAAGGTTCTCTGATATTTTCCAAGAACCAAAGATATTGCCACCTTCAAAAGCCTCTAAGTATGTCACATCTCTTAAAAAAGCATAGCCTAGTGGTATCAAACCATACAAATATGGACTCCTATAGAAGACAACCATTGAAGAATTGGTGAAGGACAAGTTAAACAATGAAGTAATTAGACTTAGCTCTAGTTAATTTGCGTTGCTAGAATCCTTATAAAGAAGAAATTGTGAAGAACAAGTTCCTAATCCTAGTAATCAATGAACTGTTAGATGAGCTTCATAATGCAAAATTCTTCTTAAAGCTAGACTTTAGAGCAGGGTACCATTTAGATATGAATGAATGAAATCGATACATAAAACAACATTTTGAACTCACAAAAGGTTATACAAATTTCTAGCCATGCTGTTTGGATTGGTATACGGCTCAACCACATTCCAAGGACTTATAAACACAATATTCAAGGCCTACATTAAAAAATTCATCTTAATTTTTTTTTTTATGCATATTGGCATATTGGGACATAGTATGACTCATGCCTCTCATATGTCGAACAACATAGCATAGTTCAACATCCTTCTTGAGTATTCTAGAGATAGATATTTGTAATCATTGTATAACTAACATTACACCTATTAGCTCACCATTAATGAGCATTGTGTTCTTCCTTATAACATAATCATGTATATATTCATGTATCCTTTATGAATGAAGCAAGCCATTCTTACGCTAACATAATTCTAACTTGGTATCAAAGTCTAGTTCCGATCTTAGGATTTATAGGTTATAGGCCCACCATGCTTCCACTGTGCCTTTAGTGCTTAAGGTCCTTAATCTTTTGACATGCTAACACTCAATCTTCTACCTTTGAATCTCATTGTCATTCCTCTTTTCTTCTTCATGACCCTCATTCTCTTCACAATTTTGATAAACAGGTATTTCTCTTATTATTGACCTATTTAATGGCAATAACTACTAAACTTAAAGCAAATCTATAAAGATGACACTATTTGCCAGGCATAAGCTTGGATTTATTATAGATTCGGTTAAACAACCTACAGAGAATTCTCCTACCTATGACAGTTGGGTGAGTGCCAATATAATGGTCATATCTTGAATATTTAATTTCCTAACAAAAGACCTCAATGAAGAATATATCTCACATGCATAAATTGTTAAGTTTTCTTCCACTTGAATCCATTGTAGTAGTTCTTATATGTTTGCAACATTCACAATAAAATGTATTCTTTGTTGTAAATACCAATAGTGATGTGTACATTGTTTAGTTTTTCAATAGGTGCTTTAGGATTGTTATTCTTTAGTAAGTTTATATATATAGGATCTACAATGTAGCTTCTTTCTCACAAGCAATAATATCACTTCATTATACTTTATTTTAGAATTTATATATTCCACCTCTATTGCTCAAGGTCCTTGTGCCTTCACTACTTCGATTGACGAAGATGCTGCTTGGTATGTTAACAATGACACTAGCAGCCATGTCACTAACGATGCCATAAATATTAACAATGCTATTGTAGTAATTTGTAAGGCCATATTAATTGTTGGCAATGGGGAACAAGTTTCTATTCATAAAATAGGCTTTATTTCTTTACTAACTGTTAATAATTCTTCTTCACTTACTCTAAAGGACACTTTACTCATTCCTAAGATCAATAAGAATCTATTGAGTGCTTAACATTTAACTATAGATAAGTTTTTACTCCCTTAGATGTTTAATGAATGGCAAGCTCACAGGGTAAACTTTGTTGCATGAGCAACTTAAAGATGGCTCATATAAAGTTGGACCTCCACCCTTAGTCTAGAATATTTCTTGCATTTATAGAGCCTCCATCACAACTAGAGAACAATGGCATAGGAGATTGAGTCACCCACCTAATCGCATATTACCTCAAGTTCTTCAGTTGTATAATATCAAAATAAATAACAATAAACCTTTATTTTGTGAATTTTGTCAACTTCGTAAGTCTCATCACTTATCTTATACCTCATCTAGCTCAACTGTTCACAATATCTTGGACTTAGTACACATTGACCTTTACGAGCCTTCCTCCATCACTTCACATAATGGTTATAAATACTATGTGCATTTTACTAATTATCATAGTCGTTACACATGGATTTACCCATTCAAAATAAGGATAACACAATTGATGCTTTCATTCATTTCAAAAATGTGGTTGAAAACTAATTTAATAAGAAAATTAAAGTCGTCCAAAGTGACTAGGGTGGAGAACACCAAGGTCTCACTACTCTCATGCAGAATTCCAATATCAATTTTAGGCAATTTTGCCTTTACACCTTTGCTCAAAATGGTAGAGTTGAGAAGCGACATAGGCATATCATTGAAATTAGCCTTACACTTTTTGCACATGCCAAAATGCCAAAGACTTATTGGTGGGATGCATTTTAAACAGCTACTTTTTCCTATCAACAAACTTCCTGTGCCAGTACTACTACGACAGAGTCCATATAGTGTGATATTTCATAAGCAACCTTAGTATAAAGACTTCAAACCCTTTAATTGTGAATGCTTCCCTTGTCTGCATCCATACAAAATTCATAAGCTTGAGTTCCATTCCATTAAGTGTGCATTCATTGGGTACAGTAGTCAATACAAAAGGTTTAAATGTTTAAGTTCCAATGGGAATGTCCATAAGACATGTAATGTCTCATGAGGAGGAGTTTCCATTTTCTATTGGCTTTCTCAACACGAGACAGCTTGAACAAACCATCACTGTGACCAACGATATAGCTAAGCCTTTTCCTTTTTCATTAGAATCAACATGTAACAATGATCAATACACTTCAATTGTCTTAGCTAACTCTTCCTCACAAGATGTTGTTGCAGGCACATCTTTTGTACTAAATAATGAGAGTTTGGTTCCTAAAATCGTAAGTCCTTAACAATTGGAACAACAACAATAGCATAAAATTACATAACCACTATCAATAGTTAAGCCAGTAGGAAATACTTCTAGTATTAGTCCTTCTTCTACTATAAGCACTTATCACATGGCCACTCATGGTAAACAAGGCATTATCAAACCTAAAACTCCTTTTATAAGTCTTACTAAAGAAAAGAAGATGTTAGAACCTTACATAGTGTCATAAGCTCCAAGTTCAATCAAGTAAAAAGCTGTGATGCAAATATAATTTAATGTACTAATTTGAATTAACACATAGGTCCTTATGCCTCCTAATTAGAACAATCAACTAGAAGATTGTAGATAGATTTTAAAAATTAAATACAACTTAGATAGGTTTATCTAAAGACACAAGGCTCACCTTGCAGCTAAGGGTGTTCAAATAATACCCTAGAGTAAGTTATGGTGATACATACAACCTTATGTGTAAGATGACAACCATTCAAATAATTCTTGCCATAATTATATCTCTTAAGTGGCCAGTTAAACAACTTGATATTAACAATGTATTTTTAAATGGTTATCTTCACGAAGCAGTGTATATAAAGCAATTAGAGGGCTTTATTGATCCACAGTTTCCCAACCATATTTATATGTTACAAAAGGCTTTATATAGGTTGAAGTAGGCTCTTCGAGCCTAGTTTGAATGCCTTAAGGATACTTTTCTAAGTTGTGAATTCATTAGAACCAAAAGTGATAGCTCACTTTTCATATATAAGATAAAGGATTAGATCATAATGATCCTAATATATGTTGACAACATCTTAGTCACAGGGAATAACCAGGTACAACTCAGCATTTTCGCCAACAAGTTAAATAAAACCTTCTTTCTTAAAGATCTCAAGCCTGTTCACTATTTCTTCGGTCTTGAAATTTATAAAGACTCCACTGGAATGTTTCGTTCTGAATAAAAATATATTGAAAATCTCCTAAACAGATTTGATATGTAGAATGCCACATCTTGTCTTACATCTATGGTTACCAGTAGGACTTTTTCAGAAAAGGAAGAGAAACCCATGAAAGATCCTTCTAAATTTTGTAGTAAACTAGACCTGAGATCTCTTTCATTGTAAACACGTATAGCAAATTTCTCAATAATCCAACCACAATCCACTGCCAAAGAATCAAATGGATACTCACATTTCTTAACTATAAAGCATAGTCTTAATCTCAAACCTTTATATAGATTAGACATCTCTGGGTATTCAGATGCTGACAGGGCTGCTTTGTTTGATGATTGAAAATCAATAGCTGGGTGTTGCATTTTTTTTGGTGAATAACTAGTTTTATGGTCTTCCAAGAAGCAAAATCTTGTAACACGCTTTAATACTAAGTTAGAGTACAAGGCACTTGAAAACTTAGCTCTTAAAGTTATCAAGATAAAGTCAATCTTGATTGAAATCCAATTTCCTCTTTGCAAAACTCCAATTTTGTGGTGTGACAATATCAATGCAAATGCTCTAGCCTCAAACTTAATTTCATATGCCAAAACAAAACACATAGAAATTGACACCATTTCGTGAAGGACCAAATCTTTACTAAGCTACTATCAATTAGATATATACTTCTAATAGAATAGACTACTAATCGTCTAACGAAGGCTTCAACACACACTATATTTTACTTTCTTAGAGACAAACTCGATGTATTCCAAACACCCACTCGTTTGAAGGGGGATGTTAGGACATAGCATGACTCATGCCTTTCACCCTATGGCATAACACAACTTAGCATCCTTTCTGTGTATTTTAGAGATAAATATTTGTAATCATTGTATGACTAACATTGCACTTGTCAGTTCATTAGTAAGCATTATATTCTTCCCTATAATAGAATCACGTATATATTTTTATATCCTCTATGAATGAAGCAAGCCATTTTTACACTAACATCATATTTCTAACTCAAGGAAACAACACTTTTGAATCACTTTAAGTGTATCTTGAGAGCCAATCAAGCCCATAAAATCTTAAAAGAAGGTGTTAACTCGATATGGTATTTAACCTAGAATTATAGCTTCTAATTCTAACCTATTTGAATTTTAACTCGGTGCAACCGGGCCTTATTTTGCCAAGCCAAGCTAGATTTGACTAGTTTGTTAAGCCACTATTAAAATCTAAAGGAGCTTCATTTTCAATGGTTCTAATGGAAAAACTTATTAATTTTTCAAGAAAAACATGATTATGATGTCAAAAAATATGGAAAAAAAAAATAAATCAATTGTTTCCAATAGTATGAACTTTAGATGCACTTTTGTTGTTGATCAAGTTGATAAGGTTTCATCCTCTAAAACATTAAATCTAGTAGGAAAAGAGGACTAACCTTTAATTTTAAATAATAAATAATACAAATATAGAAATCATGTGTAATCACATATATCTTAAATACATATGAGATATATCCAAAGTAAATTATCTTAGCATAATTTCAAAACATTCCAATTAAAAATTTAATAATTGACAATCTTATTGCTAATGATTTGTAATATGGATAAAACAAAGACAAGAGAATAATTGTTATGCTATGAAAGCGTACACGCAAGTATACGTATCACACAAATAATATAATGATAAATAGATTATCATTCCCATGAGGATTTAACATTAAGATCATTGGTAAGTATCAAAATTAGCACCCTAATCTAAAACAAGTCAACAATAAGTTGTAATGAAGGACAAGTAATCTAAAAACATAAAAATAAAAAATAAAAATAACACTCTAAACTAATTTTAGAAGTGAGAGGTTTAGGATTATGATTGCCCTTTCATTTCATAAAAACCTAACATACCCTCATTAACATTGCACTTGATGATATAATTTGCTAGTTTTGGACTTTTAATTACCTATAAGCATGTTCTGAATCACTAATAAGCATTTCCTTTATATCCTCATAATTCCTTATACAATTGATTAAGATACATATTGAAGAACAAGTCCTAATGTGACTATGCATGGTCGGTAGATATATTCTTATCCTACAAGCAAATTAATTCATTCAACATTACAAGTTTCACGAACTCACACTACCTAATCCATGATTTAGCCATAAATTCCTTTTCATAAGTTCATTTAGATTGCCTAAATCATCTAATGATTTCCACAAACTTAGAAGCATTAAAAATCAGACTGAGCAAACAAATCATATCATTAATTACAAGTAAAGAGAGTAAAAGAGTCATACTACATACTAGGGTTTTTCATAATCCCAAAATAACAATTTTAGCTTATGAATATAAGACAAATAACATTCAAAACTAAGCATAAAAATACAAAGAGCAACAAGAGAAGAATAGACAAATTGATTTAATTAGTAAATATCCTTAAAACCCAATCTTTCCACTTGCCTTTAGAGCTCCTTAATACCTTTTCCAACTCCCTTAACCTCCAAAAATAACCTAGAATGGCAACCTGCTCTCAAAACCCTTGAAATTCGCTTTTAATCCAACAAAAATTGGCTTACAAAACGTATTTGTTTTGCTTAGTTATGATATGGTATCATGACCAACTAAGAGCTAGTCATGGCAACGTTCCATTTTGTCTAGAAAATTTTCTTTTAGGGCATGACTAGCTAATGGTTGGTCATGACACCAAATTTAGCAAAATGACTTCTAGCCAATTTTTGCATCTCTTGGATTCGAGTTTTTGCTGGTCAAGGTTTGAAATATCTTTGGCTTATATTTCTTTGCATTAAAACCTAATAAAAATACATGAAATTGATTAGTTGCAAAATATTAAATATCTAATCAAATATCAACACTTAAACTATTAAAATAGTAACTAAACCTACTAAGTAAACTTAATTGAAACTAGAGTTAAACTCTAACTTTTATTCCATAAAACCAAAATATAATCATGCTTTAACTCTTAAAAACATGACAAAATAATTGAGTCATCGAGAGTTATCAATAATGGCCTCCTTTTTGCTAAAGGAATCGGTGAACTTTAAATGGTCGTTTTTTTTTTTAATTGGTTTTAGCGGGGATGTTGCACATTATTGAATACGCGAGGTAAATGTCATAACAAAGTACATCGACGTCCATATACTTGCATAAGAGAGTTTGGCCCAATCTTACAATCAAGCCCATCAGAGGTAACATGGAGGCCCAAAATATGAACTCTTCGGTAAAAAGAAAAATACATGATGGCATAAAATGTTAGTAAATTACACTTATATCTGATAATGTCAAGTTAAATTCCACGTCTTCCACCAGAAAGAAAAAAATTAAATTCCATCGTATATCAAGTTAATATTAGTGCTTCGTGGAGAGAAGGGAACTTAATAAGTAATTTTTGGTTCAAATATTTACTCTTTCATGTTTAAAAAAAAAAAAGAAATATAGTTTATATCTTTTATAAAAAGAAACCGGTTCTCTTTCTTAATCAATTATTAGGTGGACATACAGATTTAAAAATCAAATTTTTTATTAAATTAGAATAAAAAATAATCCACTGTTTAATGGTATCACCTTAAACCTTAAATTCTAATATATATATATATATATATATATGATTCAGTAAAAATATTTTGCAGATAATCTCTATTGAATATCATAAATTTCTACTGAAAATACGATAAATTCTAATTTGAACAAATAAATAAAAATTAGTTCATAATCGATTCAGTGCCAAAACTGGTTAATTTTATTGAAGTTACTAATTTGGCTGGTTTCGAGATTTAAATAGAACGAATTTCCATGATCGATTCACAGATTTGTTCCTGCTTAAATAGTTTAGAAAAAAATGCACAAAATTATTTCTTGATATTTAAATCTAGTTGTAATTAATGTTTTCTACAATATAAAAAATTGCAATTAAACTCCCACTAAGCTTGTTATTATCTAAATTTTTTTTTGAGAAATTCTTATTATCTCAATTTTAAAAGGTTTAATATGTAAAATAACAAATTTACACTTAATTATTTATTGCCCATTTTACCTTTTTTCTCTGGCCCTTCAAGTTTTTCTATTCCCCAATCAAATGCCCTTTTAAGTTCTGCAGATTGCAATGTGGAGGCTTGAGGAAGAGCTAGACCACATTGTTCTTCAGCACAGGCATATATGATGATTCATATATCTCATATTGCAGGATGAACTAGATTTGATAAATCAGAATATACTTCCATGTATAAATTCCCATATACTAGGACAGTTTGTAATCTATGGAATTCTTAAAAGAAAACGATGGATTTGTTTGGATTTGGGAGGAGCCCAGGAGAGGTGTGTCAAACCAACATGAATTTTATATTATCTACAAAATGAATGGTCATAAATATACACAGTATTGTGATTATCAATTTGCAAAAGAGAAAATCCAATTAAAAAAAATGTAAATGTAATAATTTATCCCAAAATATGCGGGAAACCAATAAGAATGAACTTGAATGGATTTTAAATTGACTAGTAACAAGACATCACCAAACAAGGCTACAAGTTGAGTTAAAAAGTTGGATTCTAGAAGGAAAGAAGGATCACATATTGGCTGTAAATCTTAAAATTTTAGTATTACATGATTTAAAAAATTACATCAAAGCTATGCAAAAGGCATAACACAAATAAGTTGTAAATTATATTTTGTTTAATTATTTTAATTTATGCACCATCATCTTTTGTTATTTTTGGACTTGTCCTGGTTTTACGATATGGGAAAATAAAATTTATACTTTATAGGTGGTATGTGATCATTTAGTCCCAAATTAAGTACAGCTAGCTTAAAATTTTAGGATAGTGAGTCAAATGTGTTAATTGGTTCACTTGGAGTGGACTATTTCAATATCAGTACAAAGAAATGAAATATAATAGCCTTCTACTTATAAATGCCAAAAATGCCTTCAGCATTGCTAAGTGTATGTGTGTGTGTGAGTGTATATATATATAAATGATATGACATATATAAACATTTCACTAGTAGATAGATAAACTTGTCATTAAATTCACATTTCATGCAGTGTAATGAAATTAAGTTCGATAACTCTCTTTTCACATCACAGGTATCATTACAGTTCCTACTATTAATATATATAGTAAAAAAATTATTATTTATTTTCAATTTACCAAAAAATTAAAATTATGCAATAATTTGTTCTTACTTTGTCATACATATATATATATATATATATATATATATGTGTGTGTGTGTGTATATATATTAAGAATAAAATTACAATTTTATCTGAAAAGGTCACGTCACAACTTACTTCTTTAGCTTGACAAACAAATTAAGTAGAATGCAAATAAAAAAGACAAGCAAACAATGAGTGAAATAAGTGACAATGCTTCAAAAAATGAAAGACAAAAATACACATCTTGTACAGAAAAATCAATTTCAATAGAAAGTATATAATTCAAGAAGCTTTTGCAATTAATATATATCAAATATTAGTGGACAAACTAATCCTCCAAAAAATATATACAAGTGTAATTTAATCAAGAGAAGAGAATGTGAGTAAATTATCTATTTCCTATGCTCTCTGGAATAAAATCACACAAACATATATATGTATATATATATATAGTTCAACGTATAATTATTATATGATACATTCCAATGCAGCTATTCCTTTGAAAAAGTTGTCCTGATAACTTTTTACAAAAAGAGATAATATACAACATAATAATTTCCCCAATTAAGATGATTCAAAATACCAACGAGATAACATAAATAAGGTGGAATAAGTTTAGTATTGTATATTGTTCTACGCTAGAAACCTAGAGAGCCCCACTTTATCACCTCTTTGCTTGACATCTTTCTCAATCTGGCGTCTATACTCTCTGAAAGTGAACTTCCTGTACTTGACAGGCTTATTGCTATAGCTCTCTATCACTGCTTCATCTTTGGGGCAGTAGAAATATGCCACAGAAAACCTCTCAATGTTTCCATCAGCAACCACTCGGTGTTTTATGCTTCTGTATACTTCATTACTCAATGCCTGCATTAATTAATCTATTAATATATATCGAATCGGCTCAAATATATATAGCAATTACTTATCTATTCCTAGCATAGTCTTTTTGGAGGCTCTAGTTATAAATATATCATGTATCATCCAAGACAGACATAGGCTGACACCAACTATAAGAATTTTACACCCCACTTTATCTTGATGAACCTTTATATAAAATATTTATTGTATTTTGTTAAGACAATTGAAAACTTTCAAATTGTTAATATGACAAAGAATGTAATATATTTCATGCATGCATGATGTATTTCGTATTCTGATATATTCAATATATTAAAAAATGTAATATAATAATTTACCAGAGGACTCTTTTTGAATTTCTTGAGAGGAAGTCCCTTCTTTACTTAGCCTCGAATGTTGCCAACTTTAAAACATTTAGACGTGTTTATTTTCATTCACACTACATATACCATCATACAATATCACACTTTCAATCTATTTTGGCCCAATATTGACTTAACATGACAATATCTGCAATGTAGGTTTTACCTCCAGGCTAGTTGAAAATGGAAGCATATGTTTTTGTCATTATTATGACATGGCCTGAAAGCCTTTGAAGTAATCATAATTCTTTTGAAAGTAATACATAACCCTTCACCAAGAAAAAGTATCATAACCATAAGTCCATGACAATTATCCCACCAAACAGGAATCTCCAATTGAAAAACACTCACACACACATAATATTGGGCAGTAGTACGGAAGAAGAGACTATATAATTAATTTACCAACCTGGAATAGATCACCAATATTAACAATTAGAGCTTGTGGGTTAGGCTTCACACCAACCCAGTTTCCATCTTTCATCAATTGCAACCCCCCAACCTGGTCTTGATACACAATGGTGAGGAAACTAGAGTCACTGTGAGGCAATAGGCCAAACACCTTTGAAGATATTGGGCATGGTGGGTATCTGTTCAGTCGAATAAAACAGCTTTTTGACGAGCAATTCTGTCGGAAATAACTGGATTTGATATTCACTTTGTGGGCCAGAATTTCCACTAAGCTTTCCACAAGGGGGGTAACTTGTGTTGCAAATGCTTCAATGCTTAGTCTGAATTTAAAATTGTGAGAGAGAATGATTAAAGAGAAAAAAGAAGTCATAAAAGTATATGCTTATAGATCCTCAATGGAATCAAAGAGCAGACTGTCGTAATTAACTAGCTTGAATATTGAAGAAAAGGAAAAACGTTTATTTCACAATGTCCAGAAACTTTTTTTTTTTAACTTTTATTAGCTTACCAATAGCTGCATTGTACTCTCCACTAGTGGCAAGAAATATCTCGCACGTACTGTCATTTCAAGAAGGGTCTTCAAGTTCATTACCTACTTTAAAGGACTAAAATATAAAACTTTTACAAACTTCCGGACAATGATGTTGCTACTTTGATTGGATGGAGACAGTTATATATAAGGAAATTATTATTATTATTAAACCAAGAGCTTTCCTTTTTCTACACTTCTCTTTTTATACCTTCAATCAAAATAAGGGCTCAATGGTAGGTTACACATATACAGGTGACAATTTTTTATGCAACAAACTGGGCCATAGAGAGCTAGATTTAATACTTGGAAACAGTGAACAGATCAAATAACAAATAAAACTACCAACTTTCTTGGTGTTTTCAAATTTGGCTCCATCAATATAATGATTGAAGATCATGGAAGGAAGGGTTATATATACGTCATATAGTTGGATTTGAACTCATGATTAAATCATCTCTTATATTTGTTTGCCAGATACTCAATGTTCATTCCCATATAGACAAGTTGAACATATCTTCAAAGTGTAATATAAACACAAAATATACATAGAGATGTTTAGTTACCTCAGATTTCGTTGCTGGTCCATCCTTGATATGTCTGCAAGAGATATATGAAAGGCTTCGGACCAAGAAAGTTGACTCGCATTCGTAGCACAAGGGTTCCCCCACCTGTAAGTTCTGGCTGCTGAATAATTATGCATCAAAAGGTTCATTTCTTCAGACTTCTTTACGAAAGGCTGATGGAAGAGTTTCATTTGCTCAAGCTTCATGCTCTCCAGCAACTCCTGTGAAATCCCATGATTAACAAGCTGAAAGAAACCCCATTGCCTCGATGCTTCAATCATCTCTTTCACGCATTCCTCTCTGTCAGGATGGTCAGCATCTAATAACAACCTCCCAAAATCGATCACAGGTAGCTCCCATGTCTCCACCAGATCAGAGGAATAATCAGTGTCCTCCTGATCTTTTGTGTCACTGAGGGTATTCTGCAGAAGGGTCTTGTAGGTCTCTAGGAAGGGAGGTTCATAATCCATGACTTCTGGGAGCTATAGCATTAAGGCGTATTTGAAGTGCGTCCTATTTTTCCTTGACTCCTTTCAACCCTGAGATTCACATATCAACTACATACCGATATTTTCCCATTATAGGTATGTATATATATATATATATATATGTCGTACAAAGTTGCAAAACAACTTATTTACTGAAAATACTTTCCAGTCACTATATAATAATTAAAGGGAGTTATTTGAAAAGTGATTGCCATTAGATATCTTGACCAGGAAGTGGGCAAATTGAATGCAGCAACTTCAGTGAAAGAAGTAAAAGAGAGCAAGCACGTCAACCATATTGCTAAACCTAGTTGTGTTGTCGTTGAATATATGGAGCTGGTAGTTGATGAATAGTAAACACAAGCTATAATCGTTCTACGTGCTATATTGGAATGATCTATATCCAGCAAGTTTAGAATGATAAGAATAAATTGACGAAAAGGGGTATAAAAAGTAAAATTTCAATTTAGGTTTTTGTACTTAAATTGAGGTATAATTTTTTTATCAATTTTTCTCAGCCTAAATATATACTAATTAGAAAGGAAAAAAATGTTAGATTTGAATATAAATTAAAAATGTTAAAATTAAAACTTCACACCCCTTTTCTCTTCTCCGTCATTTTCATCAATCCAAATATGAATGGTCAAACACCCAACTCAAATTGATGTAATGATAATCTAAAGTTGCCAAGCTATACAATTAATAATTTTTCAACACCCAAAAAAGGAAAATGTCGGAATCAATCTTTGAAACAGTTCTGTCTCATTTGAGATACAAGTAGTCATTCAAAACAACAGCAGAACTCTAATTACGTACTGAGGTAATTTCATATGTAATTAGGGTTACGGAAGAATATTATGGTTTAGCAAAGAAGCAATTCCCATACTGAAAAATTTTCCCAGTATTAGTTGGTGCTGCGCACTGTTGCCCTAATTTTTATGCTAGCCAGGATGGTGAAATACTAAAATTTGAGGGAAATATTTTTGTCTTTTTCTCATAAAGTACTAACAAGCTATCCAAAGTATCCTCTTCTAAAATTTCTGGCTTCCCTCTCAAGCACCAAGAGACTGCGAGGGTTTGCTTATGTGCGATCAAGAAGAAGCCATACAACAGAAACTATAATTAACTAACAGCATTAATTAATTTACTGCCTATTTGTAGAATACATAAGGAGGTAAAGGATAAATAAAACTATGTGCAAGATCAAATTTTCACCTGTACTTGAGTTTCAAGTTGTGATCTTGGTATTTGAACCCAACTTCATAGCTTTCAATTAAACCTCTCACTAAAAAGAAGATATTTCAGGAAATTTTTTTGGTATTCTATAGAAAAAAAGGTCTGTTTTGGTATGCTTTGTGTTTCCAAGTTTGGGAAGAACACATCAGGTAAACAAACGAATTATGATCGTTTATGACTGCTTCAAAGAGAAGAAGACCAGCGAGTTATATATTTGGAGTCAATGAGAGGTTGCACTACAGCCAAAGAAGCATATAAGAACACATATATATACACACACACACACACATATGTTATAACCTAAGGTGACTTAGATTAATAATTGTGCTGGAGACTGATTAAAAGTCTATGGCTAAATAAAGAAACACGCGTCAAAGTATACCACAAGAGAAAGAGGGACACAGAGAGAGAGAGTTAGAAATGTGTCCAATAGAAGTAAAGCCTTGTTAGAAGGCCAGCACGCCAAGTAAATATTTGCAGAATTATGTATATATATATATATGTTAGTTAACGTTCACTATGCAGTTTAATTATATATATTCTGGTCTAGAAAAGAAGCTGTGATTTCTTTGATTCCTCTCTTATTTATAGATTTGATATGAGCTGTCATATCTTGTACATAAACTTCTAATTTTACAACCTCTGCCTTTTCTTTTATTTTTGTCCCTTTCATATGACCTTTCTCCCATTTCGTGGCGCTCAAAGGCACAGTCTATTAGTATTAATTACCTCAACACATTAATTCTCTTTTACGTCAGGACTCAATGCGAAATTATACGTGATTTGGTGATCAGTTTATATAAAAGTTACAATTTTGAGTGAGATTTGAAAGAAAGCGTACGAGCTTTTCTTCTGGGAGCCACAATTAACTGTTTGTTTCCCCTTTCGCGTGACGGATTATACATTGGACATTGAAAGCTCAAACGAGAAAGAAGCCACTGATTAATTAATTATTTTGTAAGTATCTATATGAGAATTTTAATTAATTAGTCGAGTGAGTGATTCGATTTTTTTTTGTATTTAAGTTAATTGATGGGTTTCGTTAATTAACTAAACATGCGTTAATGGCTTTTTCAAGAATTTTAGCACATTACAAGTTTCCATGAACATCAATCTTATTACACATGACAGATAGACTAAAAGAGCCATAGAAAACAAATGGGATTCCACCTGAATTGGTTCTTATATGTTATGGATTTCATCATTTTTGTTCTTTTCTCTCTTAACAACTCGTTCTGTTCTTGCTATTTAGCATAGCTTCTGTCAGTAATGCGCATGCATATATATTAGTGCTGAAAATTAGTTAAAAATTTTTGGTTTCACGGATAAAGTAAATCTTCACATTTGTGGATATACACACACACACAAATATATATATATATATATATATATATATATATATATAAATTAATTAATAAAAAATAATTTATGTATAAAAGTTCTTTATATTTTCATATACTTCCAATTATATATGTAGTTGTGCTAAAAATTTCATAAAAAAATCTTATCAACTAAAATTTTTGAGGAAATGGGAATTGATTATAGATCTCATATCATTGGAGGGTATTAGTGTGCCACGTTGTAGAATTGATTATTTTGGGTTTTTTAAATGTTCACTGGACAGGACGTGGATTGACTGCTCATATGAATGAGTGAATTAAGCATTGAATATAGAATTTGAGTTTATTATCTACTTTAGTTAGTATACAATAATTATTGAATATAGAGTAATATTTTATTAGATAATTATGTTTAATTAATTAGAATGTTTAATTTATTTGATTTCCATGTAATTAATGAATATGATATAAAAATCAAATAAAATAGATAAATATTATTTTATATTTAGTAATATTGAATAATTATTGTATTAAATTAATATTTTAACAATAAATTGTGATTTAATTATGATAAAATACTGTTCACAATTTAATGCTACGGCTGTGATGGTTTGAACTTATATATATATATATATTACGAAAAAATTAATATATATTGTAACAGAATATTTTAAGATAGATTCAAATATTTAATAATATTACAAATTAAAATAATTTGCATGTGATAATTGATTGGCGCGAAATGGTTATACATATTCTCCACCACCAAATGTCAAAATTTTGATTTAGACATAGAATGAAAAATTCATACAAACTGATTCAATGTCATAACACTACACAAAATTGACTTTTTAGTGGTGACTTTTAGTGACGATTGAATAAAGTTATCACTAAAAGTATGCCTTTAGTGGCGACTTTAAGTGTATTGTCACTGAATAGCTTTTGTGGCGACACATCAGTTGCCACAAAAGAAATTTAGTGACAAGATACTTAAAGTTGCCACTATTGATATTTAGTAACGTCATTTTACTTGCCACTGTATATCATCTGTAGTGACTTTCCATGTGTCGTCACTAAAACATAGAGCAAAATATCTACATTTGAAGATATTTAGTGACAAAGAGAAGTCGCCACTAGAATTGATTTAGGGGTAATAATATCTTGCTAGTAAATGTTTTTTGTAACGACTTTACACAGTTGCCACAATATAGCTTTTGTGGCAATCTTATATAGTTGCCACTAAATGGATTTTAGTGGCGACAGCTCAGTTCTTGTCACTAAAGGCAATTTTGGTTTTATATATATATATATATATATATATTTAACACATAGTAATCTTCGATCTGAAACCTTAATCCACCTTCGCCTTCCTTCTTCCTCTCTTTTCAACACCCAGCACTCAAATCTTCTTCTTCTTCTTGTGCGTTTTGATTTGCTAGGTTGTTAGCCTCTCAAACACTGATTTTCTCTCCAACGCTGTAGAACTGTGCAAATTTGGGAAGAAAGGCAAGTAACTCTTTCCCTTCCACTCTTGCTCAAGCCCTTTTGTTGTTTAAGGTACGACATTTATATGCTATTTAGAAAACTCTCCAAATGACGATATTTTGTTTGATTCTTCCTCCATTACTTTTTATTTTCCTTGAAGAATGATATAATAACTGGAAGCTAGATTTCCCCATGTTCTCTTTGACTTTTAGGCTAGTTTTGATTTGCTAGGTTATGGGTTTCTCAAACATAAGATTTCCTCATTCATTAGAAAAAGTTCTTGCTATTGATTTCACCTTGCTGTATCTTTTATTGAGACCAAAATCCACTTTCGCTGTGGCAAAAGACACAACAAAGCCATGGGTGACTTGCTATGTCTTTCGTCGTGGCAAAAGTGCACTTTCGCCACAACAAAAAACACAACAAGTCACCCATGGTTTGCTATGCTTTTTGCCACGACGAAAGACATGGATGACTTGCTTGTGCATTATTAGCATTGTCTCTTTTTCATTATTTATTTATTTATTTATTTATATAATTTTATTTATTTCATACTTTCTAGAAACTATGGTGAATTCTCATCTTGTTGAGAAATGGTAAGTTTCCATCATCATCATTTTTTTTTAGCTTGAATGTTATTCTCTCTGTCTTTTACTAATCCTTCTATTTTGGTCATGGTAGTGAAAGCTTGTTCTATCTTTGCATCAAGAAGCTTCAAGTTTATCTTCTTCTTATTCTTATTCTTTATCTTATTATTCTTCTTCTTTTTGTTTTTCTTTTGCAACTACTACTACATCAAAATGGTTGGATCATGTATTAATTTCTTTCTATCCTGTACCTTATTGTTAAATATTCCTTGAGTGGTGGCTACATAGAACATAAGAATTGGAAATTCAATAATTGAAGGTATAGTTTTTCCATATATCACCATAATTGTGGTTGGCTTCTTCTTTGATTTCTCATTTATTGTTTACTTGTGGATGCTGCATCATTTTCTCATTCCTAATTTCTCATTATTTTTTTGCCTAATCTAATAATGAAAGGAAAAACAAAAAACAAAACCTAATTTGATAACACATGCCAAAATAAAATTATTTATCTTAGTTTGTGCCAAAAGTAAAGTAACAATCCAACTTGATAATTTTCAAACACTCATCATATTTTTCTTGAACTTTTGATCTAATTAACAAATATTTCTTAAGGAAGTCAAATATTCCTTGAATGGTGGCTATGTGGAACATAAGGATTGGAAATTCAATAATGGACAGTCCAATTTTTCCACAAGGTTACATCACCATAATTATGGTTGGCCTCTTCTTTAATTTCTCGTTTATTTTCCACTTATGGATGTTGCACCATTTTCTCATTCCTAATTTCTCACTATTGTTTTGCCTAATCTAATAAAAACAAAAAACAAAACCTAATCTAATAACATATGCCAAAATAAATTGATGTATAAAAACTTAGGTTTTTAGAAACTTAATAATCAGAGAAATTAAATGGGACCCATATTAGTCTCTACAGTCACAGCTACTCTAGTTGTAGTGAGGGAGATGAAGTTGGCTTCAGCTGTACTGAGGGATGAGATAGTCATGAATGATTGATTTTCAAACATGTAGGTCAAATCAAACTTGAAAATTATATGCGTATAATATGCTATAGCTACCCTACTAAGAAGACCTTTGTCCTCCACTTTTATTATTTAATCACAAATATGGGGTTATACAACTTGCTTGCTTTTATTCTCCACTAAGCACTTTTGAGAATTGTTGGATTTGTCTTTTTACCTATTTTTTCCTCATTATTATCCTTTCTAATGAACATCTTTTTGACTGTGTCTCTGTTATGTGTTTGAAAATATGATTTATGGTCAATAGAAATAGGCATAAGTCACAAATGCACAACTTAGAAATAAAGGTAAACAGAGCTACTTTTGGCCCCTACTTTCCATAGTAGAAAACATAAGTATGTTAAGTGGGATTCTCAGCCTGATTTAACAATATGTTAAATTAGTTAACAGTTGCCTCATTGACTTTTAGCATTGTTTTGTAACAAATTCATATAACATTATAATTAATAATTGTTTGGAGCATAGTAAAAGTGGTACTGGTTAGTTATCTTAATTAATCCAAATTATTACTTAGGGCTACTATCACAAGCATCAGATTTAAAATATGAATTAACAAAACCTAATTCCCGACATCTCTTTCTTCCTTTGTCAAACGTGTTTCCCTCAGGAGCTATCACTTTCGTTCTTCTTTTGTGTCACCATGCACCATTGTTAAGCATCCTTCTGGCTAGATTCTTGCAACATTAAGGGTGGTGTTGGCCCACTTTCTAACAAAATTTTCTTTTATCCTCGACAACATTAGGGTTTAAATAACAAGGGTTGTTAAGGTATGTGATGAGCTGAATCTTCATATTTCTTTGTGCTTTCAATTACTCAGGTGATATTTGTCTTAACTAAAAACTATTGAACGAAACCAAAGATAATATGAATCCTTCCTACGATTTATTTGTTTTTTCCTTACATGAGAATAGAATTTTGCCACGGTGAAAAACACAACAAAGGTATAGGTGGTGTAGTTGGTTTCCTGTGTTTCACCGCAGCAAAAATTTACGTTCGATTTGGTACATTTTTTGCTGTGGCAAAAAACACAACAAGCCACCTACATCTTTGGTGCAAAAGTGTTCCAACCTGATTGGGTCACATTAACTATTTTTCATTAATAAGTCAACAAATATGGATATTTCAAATTAACAATTAAGCTAGCTATTTTGACAATTTTTGAAATTATAAGAAACTTATAATTACTAAACTCAAACTTATATACCATTTGAAACATATTTTGAAATCATAAGTGCATTATTGGCATTGTCTCTTTCTATATATATATATATTATATATATAAAAAAAAAAAGGACTGATCTTGTTTAGATAAATATTATTGAATGTAGGAACTAGGGATGAATAAAAGTTGGTTAAAAATTAAGAATAGGGCTAATGCTGCATATATACAAGGAGTATATAGTTTTCTCCAATGGACATTTAGTCAACCAGGGGTGACCGACATGGTTCAATGCCCATGTAAGGGTTGTATAAACACAACATTCAAGGTAAGATGTAAAATTAGGGAAGATTTATTCAAAAAGGGTTTTTCTGAGAGTTATGAAGTGTGAGACTCATATAGAAAGAAACAAACCTATGTCGAAAGTCATATTTAAGAGTACAATGAAGAATTAGATGAGGATGATATTGAAGTGGATGATGTCAAAGATGATGACATTATTGAAATGATACACAATGCACATAGATTTTCAAATTTTGAGGATATATATAGTAGTTTAGAACATGATGAGTCGCTTAACACACAAGCTAAAAATTTTTTCAACTTGTTAGAAAATGCTAGAACTAAACTTTATCTAAAATGTACCAAAGTGTCAAAGTTGTCTTTTATAGTTAGGCTACTTCATTTGAAGTGTCTTAGTCATTGGAGCAATAAATCAATGGATACATTGCTAAGTTTATTCAAAGAAGTTCTTCCTGAGGGTGCAATGGTTCCTAACTCTTACTATAAAGCAAAAAATGTTATTCGAGACCTAGGATTGGATTATACAAAGATAGATGCATATGAGAATAATTGCATTTTATATTGGCTAGAGCATGCCAATACACAATCATGTCCAAAGTGTAAGATGTCTATATGGAAGATGAATAGTCGTAAAAACAAGAAAGTACCATGTAAGGTATTGCAACATTTTCCAATAAAGTCACAGTTGCAAAGGTTATACATGGTGCGCCACACAGCTAAGGAGATGAGGTGGCACAAGGAAGGATTTATTAATAATGGTGTGTTAAGACATCCCTCTGACTCCATAGCATGGAAATCATTTGATGAACAACATCCTAAGCTTTTTATTGATCCTATAAATGTTCGGTTAGGTCTAGCAAGTGATAGGTTTTAGCCTTATGGGAATATGAGTGCTAGTCACAATATTTAGCCAGTGGTTTTAGTTCCATATAATTTGCCACCATGGGCTCGCATGAAGCATCCATACTTTATGATTACACTTCTAATTCTAGGCCCTAAATGTCCAGGTGATGACATAAATGTCTATTTACAACAAATGATTGAAGAGCTTTATGAATTATAGATGGAAGGTGTAAAAACATTCGATGACCATTCACAATCCAACTTAAAGATGTGTGCAGCATTGTTGTAGACAATTAATGACTTTCCAACATATGGGAACCTTTCAAGATGGTCAACCAAAAGGAAGCTTATATGCCCTTGTTGCCATAAAGACAAACATTATGTGTCATTACGAAACAAGTTGGGCTACATGGGCCATTGTTGCTTCTTACCCACTAACCATCCATGGCAACGAAATAGGAGAACATTTAATAGGAAAGTTGAAAATGTGAAGGCATCTTTTCCTTTAACAGGTGATGAAGCACTTTAATAATTGCAAGCACTGAGTGATGTGACATTTGGAAAAACTCATAAACGAAAGCGCACCCAGTCTAATAATGTTTACAATTAAAGAAAGAAGAGTATTTTCTTTCGATTGCCCTATTGGAAAGTCCTTATGCTCCGACATCACCTTGATGTCATGCACATAGAAAGAAATGCATCCGATAATGTTGTATCAATGGTGATGCAATTGGTAAGAAAAACAAAGGACACATTAAATAGTCGGTATGACTTGGTTGATTTGAGAATTAGGCAACAATTGCACCCGTTAGAACAATGAAGCAAAATTCTAATGCCAACAATATGCTATGCATTATCTCCACAAGAAAAGTTGAAAGTTTGTAACTTTTTGGCTAACTTAAAAGTTCCTAATGCTTTCTCCTCATACATTTCAAGGTGTGTTAATGTTAATGAGGAAAAAATTTTAGGATTAAAGTGTCATAATCACCATGTATTATTACAAGATATATTCCCAATTACAATTCATAATTTATTACTTAAGGAGGTAGCAAAACCAATAGTAGAATTGGGTAGATTTTTTAAGAATTTATGTTCCAAGTGTTTGACAATTAAAGATCATAATAGTCTTCAAACTCAAATTATAACCACTTTGTGCAAATTAGAGACAGTGTTTCCACTAGCTTTCTTTGACATAATGATCCATTTGCCTATTCATTTGGCAAGAGAAGTAAAGCTTGGCAGACCTGTACAATATCAATGGATGTACACAGTTGAAAGGTATTTACAACCACTCAAAACATATGTTCGTAACAAGGCACAACCAAAAGGTTCAATTGTATAAGGTTATTTAGTTGATGAATGCCTCGCATTTTGCTTTCGTTACCTAAAAAATATACCAACTAAGTTTAATAGATCTCCAAGAAATGATGATGGACCTGTACCAAATTAAGAGATGTCAATCTTCAAAAAAAAAATGGGCAAGCTAAGGGAGCTTATGAAGCAAGACTTTTATCTTATTTAGAGTTCAACCAAGCTTACATTTATGTGCTTTCACAATTGTGAAGACGTTTAACCATTCATGGAATAGGTTCACTAGACTTGGCTATATCTCTAATAACATTTTAGTTTCTTAGGCTAAGTTAATAATTATGTTCTTTATCCTATCTTAACGTGTAGGGAGCACAAGAAGGAGTTAGATACATAGGCTTCCATGATGAAGGAGTTTCATGTATGGTTCCATGCACATGTAGGTTTCCCTTGATCTTACCTCATATTATTTTACCCTATTAAATATTCCAATCATTACCACTACTTCTTACCTATAGGTTTTAAAGTTACGCATGCATGGTGAAGCTAATGATGACCTCATAAGCTTAGTTGTTGGCTCACTTAATTAGTTCACCGCTATTTTACTTTTATGGTAAATGGATTTAGGTTTCACATAAGAGATCGTGCCTCAGATAAAAGAACATAAAATAGTGGAATTCTTGTGAGAGGTGATGATTTAGATGTTGGGAAAGAGTATTATGGTGTCTTTGAAGACACATATGAATTAACATATATCATAAATAAGAAAGTACATATCATCAAATGTCACTAGTAGGATGTGGGGCATCTTGGAAGAGGATACAAGGTTGACAAGTATGAAATGACCATGGTGAATACTCGGTATGCATTATGCTTGAATGAGCCATTTATATTGGCATCTCAAGCAAAACAAATTTTCAATTTGAATGATCTTGTTAACCAAGATTGGCTCGTTGTTATCAAGACTAATCCTCTTGATTTATTTAACATGCCCACAATGACTGATAATGACATAAATGGTGATGAAGAAGAACTACGAAATGATGAGGCATATCAACAAGAGGAAGTTAAATTAAATGTGGTGCTTGCTAGTGACATTGAAAATGACATTGTAGTTTCCTTGTATAGGACTGATGTTGAACTAGAAGAAATAAGTTTAGCAAGTAAAGTTTATAAAACAAGTCAACCAAATACAACTAATAGGACAGATGACTTCATTGATGACAATGATAAGGATATGGTTAGTAATGAAGAAGAAGATAAAGAATTAATTGAAAATAATACAAATGAAACTAACATTGACTAATAGTAACTAAGCTTGTGGTAATTTTTAAGTTTACATTGAAAGATTTACCATATGTTTAACTTTGTTTATGATAATCTATTGCTTTTTTTTATTTAATGTGCATTTTCTACTTCTTTTTAGTTAATTTAACATTCGAATTTATTGTAGTAGAAAATGTCAGGTGGTGGACATAGTAAGGGAGGAGGACGAGATGGAAGAGGCCTTGCACGTAATAGTGGTCGAGGGAGACCTGATAACCATAGAGAAATAACATCACCCTTACGTTCACTTGAACCTCAAAGAGGTGGTGCATTAGAGCTTAGGGATTTTCCACTATCCTTATTATCAGTAGCTGAGAAAGACCTTGAGGCTTCTCCTTTCACATTGCCATCGTGACTTCAAAATAGTGCAAGTATCTCTTCAAGCATCTTGAATAAGTAAGATAATGGATATTTCTATACTTGAATATGAAATTATAATTTATCTCTACATGTCATAGCTTTTAGTAGCACTGTCAAGTCAAAGAGGGGGAAGTACAAAAGCCTTTCAATTGACATGAAAACTAAATACGATGCAAAAATCAAAGTTGATATTCGAAACGGCATTAATAGAGCAATTGGAGATGGGGCTCAGGACTTAGTGACCTATTACAGGTGGTTAATGCGAACTATCGTCTCTTTTAAAGATGGTGAGTGGGATAAAACCTTCTCAAAGGATGGGAAAACGATGTGGTTTAAAGTTAAGGTAAACAGTTAGCTATATAAAAACATTATCTTTGTTTTACTGCAAGTTGGTTATGCTAATAAGTGTAACTACTTGTTCTTATTATTTGTAGGATAAGTTTAAGGCCATGGACAGCTGACAAGAGATTGCAATGAAAGTTTCTTGTATAAGTACTATGCAATGACTTTTTAGGAATTGGAAAAGTAGCTTACACATATTGTACATGAAGTGTGAGATTGATAATGAGAGATAAACAGTTAAGCCTGATCTAGTTAGTCGTAAAGATTGGGAGTGGTTATGTCATCACTTTGAGTCTAATAAGTTCAAGGTATCTGATTTTTTTCAAGTTAATCTAAATTTTCTTCTTTATTTTTAATGGATAACATTATTATTTCATTACCAACAGCAAACAATAGGAATAAATCAAATAGGAGTAAGCAAGTTACAAAGCATACATGTGGGACAAGGTCATTTGTTAAGGTAGAGGAACTAACGGTGAGCTCGCACTCCTTTTATTTTTTCCTCATGTCCATAATGACAATTAAATTATTTGGTACTATTAAGTATTCTTTGTACAAACTACATTATAGAGGGATCATGTGACTGGGGAAAAGGCACCACCTGATCGAGTCTAAGAGATACAACACACTTGGCAAACTATAGAATGAGAAGTAGTATAGTCAGATCTATATTCACAAAAAATTCATGTACAACTTATAAATTTATTAATTTTTAATCTATTTTCAATTATATATTCTAGTACATGGCTTTTATTGTTCCTATAATGGCAAGGTCGCATTCATGACCTCGTTTTTTAGCAACAATAAGAAGATAATAAAACATCATTGACTGAAGATGAGATACTTGCTACTGTGTTGGGAGAGCGATCAGGGTATGTGCGTGGAAAAGTGTATGGGAAGAAACCCAAAAAAAGAAAAAATGTGAACTCAGCTGACATGGACTCTAGAATTGAACAAGTACGTGAGCAGATGCAAGCTAATATTGAAAGACAACAGGAGGATTACCGTGCTGAGTTAGAGAGACAACGAGAGATAGACCATACTGAGTTGAAGAGGTAACAGGAGGAAGACCGTGCTAAGATACATGAAGAAATGGAAAGAAAATTACAAGAAGAATGAGCTGAGCTTCAACAGTAATTGCAGGCCGAGATTCGGGCTTAAATGGCCGCCTTAATGGCTAACTTACAACAGGTATATTCTATAATTATTTCTTTATTTTTCAAATAGTGAGAAAATAGGAGTGACATTTCATTCTATTAGGGACATAAACCTTCTAACTCTTCAGGGCAGTGATGATAGAACCTACTCAATGACCTCATAAGGAAATTGCATAGCTAAGTTAAAGGTATAACCTTATGCCTAGTTCTTATTTGGCTCCTAAACATGTGTGTTAGTTTAAGAGTCATATGTTGTGAAAATATTACGAGTATCTTATGCCATTTTCTATAATCATTCACTTTTACTTAAGCTGGTATTATTGGCTTGTTGCAAGAAATGATAATGCTCATTATAATGGTACACATAGACTATGAAGAGCAAGTTCCAATGAAGAAAGTATTTGACTTTGTTATTTCAATGAGTTGCTATTATGTCTTTAGATGAATAGAATTTTAGGTTTCTTGTAAAATATTATAAGTCTAATTTGTATATGTTAGAGGAAGTAACTTTCAAGTTGATTGTATATCACTTTTATTTTCAACATTTGGGATACATATATTTAGTCCTATATGCTATAATTAGTTGTAATCCAACAGTTGATTTTATATTTGTAGTGTTTAAATATTGCTTTCATTATCTAGGATGCGAATACTGGTTTTATAGGTATTATTTTAGTTTATTTTATATCAGTTAAAAGGTTTTTAGAGCCTAAAGATATATAAAATATGTAAAAAAAAAAAACTTTTAACGGCAAGGTTCATTAATAGCAACAATAAAGTTGTCATTGGAGAACTTAGTGATGACTATGTTTCATTGTCATTAAAGCTCTTCAGTAATGAGTATAAACAATTTCTACAATAACTTTTTAGTGGCCACCGCATTTTGTCGCTACTAAAGCTCTTTAGTGGTGACAATGCAGTTGCTGCTAAAAGTGTTTTAGTAATGATAATTTTGTCACTAAAACCTCACATTTTGTGGCGATTATGATCAATCATGCAATTTATCTACATGTAGTGACGACAATTATAGTCACTAATACGTTTTAGCGGTGACTCTTTCTACCACCTATTTGTACTTTTTAGTAGCGACTTCTTTTGTTGTTGCTATATTCTTTTAATTGCAAGACATACTATGACAACTTGTCAGTTGTGTTGAAAGTTTATAGTGGCAACTAACCAACTTTTAATGGCGGCCTTTGTGGCCACTAAAGACAATTTTTTTTATAATGTAACCCATAATTTGGATTATCATTTCTTCCAGAGACACGGTGCATGACAAAAATGGAATATTATTGCTCATTGCTGATGGTGCATCGCGTGCCAAAATTAGAATTGTCCGGGTGATGTAAATTGTGTTGATTAAAAAAAAAAAAAAACACATGACCTTTTATTGAAGATAAAGAAAAAAAAAATCAATTGCATGTCGGCGAAACCTTTGATTTGGAAAGGGGCTATGGAATTGCATAACCCACCCATAGGTCTGTCACTTTTTATTTGACTAAATGATTGTGATTGAAGGGATATAAAGTAACATAAATTTGACAGAGAAAATGTATTGAGGTTGCATACCTTAAGTTTTTAGAAATTTTAATTTATACAACAGAAATATATTTGTATTCAAGTTCAAGTGATCCATAATACAATATAAGTTTAAATGAAATAGGATGTACTTAAATATTGCCACATGTAATAATGTAATATTTATGTATTTTTTCTCAGTAACATTTTCCAAAGTATAATTTTTTTTTTTGGTTAATTTTGAAAACGAAAATAATACCACTCTCATTTTTACATGCAAAATGCAATGCCATAATTCACTTAAGCTAGAATAATACCCCACACATGTACTTAAAATTATATCATCCCTTTTTGTGAAAATATATCTTGTCTTTGCAATTTTAATTAAAATTAGTGTTTGCACTCTACTTTCAGTTTATATATATATATATATATATATTAGTCATCTAATTTTTTATATTAGTTCAATTTTTACCCCTTTAAATAATTCTTGAATTTATGTCTTATATTTCATCGTTGTATAGTATACAAAAGTATCAAACAAAACAATGATAATTATCATCTTGACCTGAGAATTTATTATCTCATTTTTCCACCAAACACATCAATAAAAAGATAGAATTAATAACATTTGCTGGCAGCCTTGCGGCATTCCCCGAAAAAGTGGGTCTCAAGTGTACACATCTTCTATGTTCCAAAAACTCTCTCGTGCAACAAAAGTAAAAAGTTGACATTACGTTTTTTTTTTTTCCAAAATGCTCAATATACATACATATATACATATTTTGTGAAAAATTAATTAGAATTAAATAGCAACATTTAAAAGAAAAGAATGACAAATAATAAATTCCTGGTTGGAATTAAATATAATGATTAAATAGTATACTTGTACTAAAACTTGCGACCCTAAAAGAAGGTTTAAAAAAAAAAATTAGGGGCTCAATCCCCAAAATAAGTAGTAATAATAACAAGAACAAATACAGCAACCAAATCATACTGTCAATTAACACAAATTATAGGCAAAAAAAAAAACTTCTTGATCATTATAAAATGATGACATAGATCTTTGAAAGAATTACATGAATGGTAGCACTGGCATGAGGATGTGACAAAATCTGAGATAAGAAAGTAAGGAAAAAATATTATATTACTCAGAGTATATAGGACAATGTATGATGATGTCTGTGAGAAGTAATTCTTAAGGATCATAAATTTGCTTAAGTTCATTGTCAATTAAGCTTTGTTTTTCCTTTTATAGTTAAGAATTTGTGTCAATTGTTGTTGGACTCTAAAATTAAGTAAATTTTGTCTTTGTAATATGATCCTCGATAATGTGCACTAAATCATTTTGGACCTATGAGAATATTGAACATGTAAGACCCTCCTAACAAATAATTTGAGTAGTAATTTCAATATATGATTTTTGTTTTTTTCGCCATCTTCAATATATGATTGTTTTGAGTATCGCAAGTAGTGATAAACACAGTCTAATTGTACCATATCAAAAAAACTATGGATTCTTTGTTTCTCTTTTTCTCTCTCATCCATGGTCAGATTTATTACTTTTGATCTATTAAAAAGAAAGGCTTATAAGAATTTTATTTTTTCGTATATATTGATTTGCCAAAAAAGTAAATTATGCTTCTTTAAGAGATGTTTTAAGTTACATAGTTAATCTTTCTATTTTTTAAATCTACGTATTCTCCCTTCTTGAATTAGAAATTGAGTCATAAGAGCCTTTTTTATAATCAAATTAACCTAGCTATTGATCAAAATACCGTTATATTAATTATTTATATAATATAATAAGTATTAAATGTAAATTTGATTAATATAAAAATATTTAATTTTTAAGTATAAACTAAAATAAACTTAAAATTCATAACATACAACAAATAACATTAAAATAAAAATATAACAAATAATTTTTTAAATTAAAAAATACTATTTTGGAAGTATTTTAGTCGTATGTTAACTTCAGAAAATTTGTGGATATTTTTATAATAGAAGAAAATTTTATATAATTAATTAAGCATCTTTAAACAAAAAAAAAAAAGAATAATTTACTTTTAATCAAATGACCCATGCAGTATGCAAGACAAACAACAAAGGAAAAAACAAAAAAACATTATATTATATTTTATATATATATATATATATATATATCATCATTATCATCATCATCGTCGTCATTGTAAAATATATCTCAAATGGCTAAAATTAAGGAGTCCGAGAGGGTTAGAAGGGAAAAGTTTTATTCATAATTTATAATGTGACAAGGAAAAATTAGAGAATACCAGACACATTGCAGCACTTGTTGGAATAATTTTAAATATTTTATGGATTAGCATTAACTATTTTATTAGATTAATACTTTGTTAATTCTAATTAAGCAATTGATGTTATAATTTATAAACTGAGAATGGATTGAGTTTTATTTTAGTATATGTGGATAATCGGTGATGGATTTGATTATCCACAAGCTCGCTGGACAGAAACTCAACCCACAGCCCAAGAGTATTAGTAATTATCCTGTCAGATTACTAATCTAAGATTGTTTTCCAGAGAGAAATTTTATAGGCTTAATTTTGATTGATTAATTAAATTTAAACTTTTTTTAAAGATTCTGAAGGATTTTACTTAATAATATTGATTAATTATATTATTAAATAAAATCCTATAAATAACACACTGAAGCCCTAGTTTTAAACACACTAAATCTGTCATTCTCTCTCTGCCGTCAAGACACTCTGAGAAACACTCTTGGACATTGTGGGTTGAACTCATTGGACTCAACCAATATTTAGATCAATGATGTCGTCTTCATCAGGTCAGATTGTTAATTTATTCTCTTAATTTATGATCATGTTTAATTACATGTTCTAGTTCCACTATCAAATAGTATCAGAGCCCAAGGTTTTTTGATTATGAAATTTTCAGTTTCATATATTATTATTGCCATTCGATAATTAGAATTGCCTATGTCCAATTTATTTATTTATTTAATTTTGATAATTATTGAAAAAAATTGACATCTTCATCGGTGAAAATGAAAACCCATCAGTGTACTCAGGACTCGATCATTGGTGAGTTCTTCATCGGTTGCTGACAGAACTTAACATCAATGCTATGTTCATTGGCGTTGCCAGCGAGCCCTAACCAACATAACCCACCGCCAGTGAGCCGTGTTCAAACCGATGAACCAACCAACGAAAATTCAAATTTTTTGGTGCAATTTTAACAAAACTTGGGTAGATTCATTCGAAACAGCCACCGGAAAATTGTAGATCGTGAAAAGACGATCGAAAAGGACTAAATCTCGCACTTTAAGGATGTGAAAACTGATGGGTCAAAATTGCAACCCGTCGGGTCTCTGGCAGGTCAAAACAACCCTCTAGAGGTTGAAGAAGAAGCGCGTGGACGAGGCCCACGCGCTCCTCTGATGCGTGGTGGCGTGTGTGGCCACACCATCAACCCGATCAACTCTAAAATTTGGGATTCACCTCCACTTGCCCCGATATAAATTATAGTGATTTTTTCAAAATTTTTAGAGCCCTATAAATAGGAGTTTTAAAATTTTTCAAAATTAAAGGGCCTAAAAATAATATTTAAATAAGGGATTTTGATCCGAGAAAATTTGTGCCGAGATTAGATATAATATGGGACAATATGTTAAGCTCACTCTCCCTGATTATGTGTAAATAAATCATAATTAATTTCTTTGCATTAATTATTATGTTTTATTCCTAATTTAAGCGCGTGCCTTGAAGGGGAATAAACCATTAGAGAAATTTGTCGTAACTTTGGATTACATACACCTAATGATTGTGTGTTCACCTATCGTGGGCCCAATCATGGTGATATGTCTGTTTGTAAATAAATTTATATCATATTTGTCACTCAATTTCCTATAATTTTGGATAATTTAGTTGCCTTCATCAGGGAAGAGTCTGAAAATTTCGATGAGTCCACAAGAGAGTATATATATACATGTTATATTGATGATGGACATACCCTATCGATGTGACATTGTTAATATAATTCTGTGGAATAAATACATTTACGAATCGTTAGTAGCAATTTTGATCCTATGCCTTCATTATTTCTTATATCCTATCGATATGGAAACAATGGATACATTTTGTTATTTCTTTTTATGGCAAAATCAATAGTGCATATGAGTTTTCTTTCTTGATGTGTTATAATCCAAGACTTTAAGTAGGATTATAAAGTATATCTTGATAATACAATTGCATAAGCTGAATTTTGTAAAGGAAATCTTGTTTTATGATTATGTTTTCGAGACATAATTAATATTTCCTGATTTTGTTTCATCAGCTTCTGTGTTTCAGCAACTGTCTGTGGTAAAAACTCTGAATGGGACGAATTATGATGACTGGCATGAGTCTCATAATATGTACCTAATTATCTCTAAGGAGGATTTGGCCATGAGAGATCCAAAACCAGTAGATCTCACTGCTGGGTCTAGTGCTGCTGACAGAGCTTATCATAAGCAATGGTATGAATGCAACAGGATTTGTTTGACGATCATAAAATACATTATCGAGAAGACAATCGGACAGAACATTCCTGAGAAGGATACCGCTGTGGAATACCTTAAGGCTATAAGTGAAAAGTTCAAAAGGTTCGATAAGATGCAGAAAGCGTATTATCTTTCGCTACTGAACAACACTCATTATGATGGAGTGTCTGGTGTAAGCGAGCATATGATAAAGCTGGTGAATTAAAATCTCTAAATGTGGACCTGGGTGAGAGTTATCTTGTCTACAAAGTCTTATAGTCTCTCTCAGCAGAATATGGGGTTCTCAGAACCACATACAACTCACAAGAAGCTGAATGGACCATCGATCAAATGATGTCCATCGTGACTTAAGATGAGGAGTCATTGAAGAAATCAAATTCATGTGGTCATTCAGTGAACTACATCTCTCATGCTTCGTTAAGTAGGATTGGAAATGAGAAACTTAAAGGAAAGAAACCTGAGGGCCAGCCTAATGGTAAAAGGTTCTTTAAGATCAAGAAGAACAATAAGAAGAATAAGGGTCAGAAGAAGAAATTTAAGAGTGATTGTAATAACTGTAAGAAGCCTGGCCACAAAATCTCATATTACCCTAAACTGAAGTACAAACGTGAGAATAAAGGTATCTTTCCTGAAACTGCCCCCTTAGCTCTAGTTTGTCTTGAATCCAATAATTTTGAAACCTCTATGGACACTTGGTGGTTGGATTCTAGAGCAACTGTTCATGTAACTAATTCCTTGCAAGGGCTCAAAGACAAGAGGAGCCCAAATGAGAGAGAAAAGACCATTCTGGGAGTGAAAGGAAGTTCAGCTGCAGTGGATTGTATAGGAACTGTAGTTTTGAACTTGTACTCTGGACATACTTTAGCTTCAAATAACGTTGTTTATGTACCTTCTTCAAGGAGGAATATGGTTTCAAGTTCTGTATTAGACAAAAATAGATATTCCTTTTGGCAAGGAAATGGCAGAATTGATGTTTATTTTAATTCAATCATTGTTGGAACTGCTAAATTAATAAGCGGTTTATATTGTTTGAATGTGAATGTTTGTTCAGATCCCACTCCTACGGCATCAATTAATGTTATCATAGGACACAAACGCCGAAGAAATGATGAAAACTCTTTCATGTTATGGCATCAGCGTTTGGGCCATATCTCAAAAGAGAAACTGGAGAGAATGGTTAGACAAGGCATATTGCGTAACCTAGACTTTTCTGATTTTGAATCCTGTATTGACTGTATTAAGGGAAAACTTCCCACTAGAGATAGGAAGAAAGGGCTAATAGATCTGAGGCTATTTTGGAATTCATCCACACAGACATTAGTGGACCAATTACTCCATGTGCTATGGACAATTACAAATATTTCATAACCTTCATAGACGACTATTCCAGATTTAGCTGGGTTGATCTGTTGCATGAAAAATTTAACTCGTTAGATGCCTTTAAAGCATTTAAGGCAGCCGTTGAATTAAAGTCTGGAAAGGTAATCAAGAGTGTAAGATCAGATAGAGGTGGAGAATACTATGGAAGATATACTGAAATTGGGAGAAACCCTGGACCATTTGCTCTATTCTTACAGGAGCAAGGAATTGAAGCTCAGTATACTATGCCTGGCACTCCACAACAAAATGGAGTTGCTGAGAGGCGTAATCGCACCTTGATGGACATGGTCAGAAACATGATCAGTCACTCTTCGTTACCAGAATTTCTATAGGGTGATGCCTTTAAGACAGCAACTTATGTCCTAAATCAAGTTCCAAGTAAATCTGTTGAAAAGACACCGTATGAGCTTTTCACCGATAAGAAGCTTAGTCTGAGGCACTTTCGCATGAGGGGTTATAGAGCAGAAGTAAGACCCTATAATCCGCAGCTCAAGAAACTTGATTCTAGGACCGTTAGCGGATTCTTCGTTAGGTATTGTTCAGGATCCAGAGGATGCAGATTTTATTATCCCAGTCACACTACCAGGGTCATTGAATCTGACAGGGCCTTCTATTTTGAGGATGACTTAGATAGTGTGAGTGATGTCCTTAGAGTAATTAACCTGCATTGTGTGGATAACATCTTACCCATGCCATCGTCGTCATCTCTACCCGTAGATCATGATATTAGAGATGATACACTTGTTGAGAATCTAATAAATCCTATTGTAGAGGCTCCTATAACTGATATAGGAGAACCAGGTCTTAATTTGAGATGATCACAAAGGATTTGCAGACCTGCAATCTCATATGACTACATAGTGTACTTGCAGGAATATAAGTCAGACATTATTGATGGCACAGATCCAGTTTCTTATGACAAGGCCGTGACAGGATCTCATTCATCTAAGTGGTTGGAGGCTATGAATGATGAGATGTCCTCCATGTCTCATAATCATGTATGAGAATTAACTGAGTTACCAGATGATTATAAATCCGTTAGTTGCAAATGGGTCTTTAAAACCAAGAGAAAGGCCAATGGTGAAGTTGAAAGATTCAAAGCCAGACTTGTAGCTAAAGGCTATAATCAGAAGGAAAGGATCGATTATACGGAAACGTTCTCACCCGTATCTACTAAAGATGCCTTCAGAGTTGTAATGGCTCTTGTTGCACAGTTGAATCTTGAACTTCACCAGATGGATGTCAAAACTGCATTCTTAAATGGTGATTTATTTGAGGATGTTTACATGACACAACCTGATGGATTCACTGAGACAGGGAAAGAACACTTAGTGTGCAAGCTGAAAAGGTCCATTTATAGACTTAAACAAGCCTCAAGACAGTGGTATTTGAAATTTGATTAGATAATCACCTCACTTGGTTTTACAGAGAATATTGTTGATCAATGTATCTATCAGAAATTTGATAAAGACAACTTTATGATACTCGTTCTGTATGTTAACAACATACTCCTGGCCAATTACTCAGTAACTATGTTCAATGAGGTCAAACACATTTTGTCATGCCACTTTGACATGAAAGATCTTGGTGAAGCCTCTTTAGTGTTAGGAATTCAGATTCACCATGATAGATCTAGTGGCACTCTTGGTTTGTCTCAGACAACCTATATAGAACGAGTACTGAAGAAATTTAATATGCATACTTGCACTCCTTGTGCAGCACTTGTACAGAAAGGTGAAAAGTTGTCTAGATCATCTTGTCCCAATTATGATAATTCGAAAATCGAGATGAATAAGATTCTGTATGCATCTGCTGTTGGCAGCCTTATGTATGCTTAGGTGTGCACACAACCTGACATTGCTTTCGCTGTCAGTGTGCTTGGTAGATATCTGAGTAACCCTGGTCCTGATCATTAGAGGGCTGCAAAGAAAGTCATGAGGTACCTACAAGGTACAAAGCATCACATGCTTACTTTTAGAAAATCTGAGCTACTTGAAATTGTGGGTTATTCAGATTCTGATTATGCATCTTGTGTGGGTAACCGCAAATCGACTTCTGGATACATCTTTATGATGTCTGGAGGAGCTGTATTGTGGAAGAATTGTAAGCAATCAGTAACAGCTACTTCGACTATGGAGGCAGAGTATATCGCTTGTTATGAGGCTACCCGCCAGGCCATATGGTTGAGGAAACTGATATCTGGCATGCATCTAATTAATTCTATATCACGACCTCTAACCATATAGTACAATAGTTCATCTGCTGTCAACTTTTCTCAGAATCATAGGAACTTCAGTCGCACAAAACACTTCGATGTTAAGTTCCTATTCGTCAGAGAAAAGATTGCTGAATCTCAGACTTATTTGGTTCACATTCCTGGTGAACACATGTTGGCAGATCCGTTAACCAAAGGCTTGCCCGTAGGAGTCTTTAAGAGTCATGTGACTCACATGGGCGTTGTTAAAAATTTTGATGTAGCCTTGATTTAGTGGGAGTTTAAATTAAATTCTTAAGGGATTTTGAATTGTTATTTGACAATTTTGAATATTATTTTGTGTTCCATTCAATTCAGATGATGAAACTTATTTATTGAAATGTCAATATCACTTGATTCCCTATCGGTTTCAGTGATTTTTGTGTATGGTTTCTCCACTAAATCTTGTATGGTTTATAAATATACACACATCCGTGTGTTTATGTGAACATTATTATGCCTGATTAACTATTCGTTTATTGATCTAATAATTCAATTAATGCTATCCAAGTAGGAAATTGTTGGAATAATTTTAAATATTTTATGGATTAGCATTAACTATTTTATTATGTTAGTACCTTGTTAATTCTAATTAGGCAATTGATGTTATAATTTTTAAACTGATAATGGACTGAGTTTTATTTTAATATGTGTGGGTAATTGGTGATGGGTTCGATTATCCACAAGCCCGTTGGGCAGAAACCCAATTCACAGCTCAAGAGTATTAATAATCATCCCGTCATATTACTAATCTAATATTGTTATCCAGAGAGAGATTTTATGGGCTTAATTTTGATTGATTAATTAAATTTAAATTTGTTTTAAAAATTTTGAAGGATTTTACATAATAATATTGATTAATTATATTATTAAATAAAATCCTATTAATAACACACTGAAGCCCTAGTTTTAAACACATTAAATCTGTCATTCTCTCTCTGTTGTCAAGACACTCTGAGAAACACTATTGGGCATTATGGGTTGAACTCGTTAGACTCAACCAATATTTAGATCAACGATGTCATCTTCATCAGGTCAAACTATTAATTTATTCTCCTAATTTATAATCATGTTTAATTACATGTTCTAATTCCGCTATAAGCACTAACCATCTGTAACAGTGAAATGCCATACCTTGAAAGTGCTGCTTAATTGGTCCAACATTGAATAGCTATGGATTTCTTCTGAAGCATTAATTTTTTGCAATATAACATGCATGACAAAGAAACAGAAGTGTAAAGAAGCCGTAGAATTAGTTGCCACTATAAGCATGTAGATGAGGTTGAAGTTCAGTGGTGATGGCGTGCCCATCGTGGAAGCCAACTCGTAGAGGCCACGAAGCACCACTGTTGGACTTTCTTCTTTCCCATCATTGGCTCATCCCAAAGCTATAATGGATAGTCTGTCTTGAACCCAGCTGGTACGTACTTAGCTTTACTCATCAAGGGGCTTTAACTATGTTTAACGTCTTCTGCCTCCTATAATTAACTCTCTGTATTTCAATAAAAGATAGGTAAACATATATGGTTTTGGTTTTTTAATTTTATTTAGTTTTAATTTAGTTTCTTAAGCCTTAAATTTCTCTCTAAGGTTCACTTATACCTCATAACTTCAGTTGATTTTAATTTGATTTCTTAACTTTACTTCAAGTTTTATTTTTTCTTCTTAATTTTATTATGTATTTCAATTTGGCCCTTAATTTTAAAAATTACTCAAATGTTTTTTTTTTCTTTTCCCTTCTAACACCATCAAAGTGATATGTTTTAAATATTTAGTCTTTGTATGAAAAAGCAAGATCACCAGAAAACAAATTGAGCAGGTAGCACCAAAATGAGGAAATGAAAGGTAAAAGCCAATTTGGTTCGAATACTGATCAATTTAGTTTGTAAAAAAATGATATATGAAATTGAACATCCAAACAAAAATTCACTATGTTTAATGGGGTTTAATAAACAAAAATGAAATGGAAAAAATATTTGAATATTTTTTTAAAAAAAATTAAGGACTAAATTAGAAGAAATTTAAATTAACAAACTAAAGTTACCTGAGATAAAGTAAAGAGACAAAAATGGAATGAATTGAAATTAAAATTTAAAAGTGAAATATTAGTTAAAGAACTAAATTGGAACAAGATAAAATTGAATAACGTAAATCGAACTTTTTTTTATTAATAGACAAAAGAAAAACTTAAAATAAAATTAAAGAATCAAAAAGTGTAATTTTTTTCTTTAAAAACATACAACCAAAATGCTCTTATATTTACTATTTATATAATACAATAAATATTACAGATGTATTAAAATGATATGAAATAATCATCTTATTATTTAAAATAAATTAAATTTGCGTTTTCAACCCAAAATGAATAACACAAAAATAAAAGTTCAAAAATCACTTGACTTTTCAAAACAATTGTGATATATTTATATAATATATATACACACACAACACACATATTTGTGGACATTCTCTTCACTCATATGATTTGAAGATATTCTTTCCGTACACTTGGAGAAAGGTTATTGCCTTGAAAAAGTCAAAACGTTAAAGGAGTGGTAGGGGGAACAAAAGCATCAAAATTATGAATTTAATAAAATTTGAAGAATCTGAGCAAAAAATAAAAATAACAACAAAATTTGAAGGACCCCGCCCCCACCATGATTAAAGATAAATGTCGGCAACTGACAATCATTTGGTTGCTAATAATTGTTTACTGTAATACCAAATTATTGGTCTTCAAAATAATAGATGGAAGAGTTTGAAAAGAAAACAATATGAAAAACCTTATATTGTTTTTTGTATATTTATATTAAAATTTTAAATTAGTTAATGACATTTGAACAATGTTTTATATTTCATTTATTTTTTAATTAACATTGTTAATTTTTATCTTTTAAAAAATTATTCATATATTATTAACTAATTAAAAATTTTAATAAGTATATAAAGACATCTAAGTAGCAAGAAATTGGTTTCATATTTAAACCATGTACTCAAGACAAAACAATATTTTCAATAGTCGTGCGTGTGTCAGACGCATGTTTCACACGAACCTTCGCTCTCAAATCTAATGCTTACGCAGTATTAGCGTGAATGCTATAGCAAAAAGAATACTGCGCAAATACATGCATAAAAACTTAATATTTAGATACATACTATAAGCATATCATACAAAAGGTAGGAAAATATAAGACGTTTACTGCACTGTGAGAAACTTTTTCCGTAAAATTACGTAGGCTAATAAATTTTATTTTAATCCATTGAAATATAATTTCGCACATGCCTTCATATTTTAATAATTGTATTCACGTATTGCTTCTTAAAAATACAACTAAAATATATCTTCAATAATATTATTATATTTGAAGATAATCAAATATACAATGTACTATAAGTTATTTTTTATGGTCGAATAAGCTCAACTTTTTTTTTAAATGGGACAATTTGTTAAAATATTATTAATGGTACTAAATGCAAGAAGGAAAGGAAGTTGTCTTGTGTCTGCCCCACGCCTTTACTGGCAGTGGCCCAACCTCCTGTTGTCTCGTCCCTTGGAGCCCAGTCACTTCCCTATTCCGAGGCAAGCAACGAAGCTAAATACAATTTGGGTGCATTGTTACATGAATTACAAGTTTTAAAATAGTTTTGCAAAAATTAATCTATTGATCCTATAATTTACATCAGTTTTTAAAGTAGTCCCTATAATTTTATTTTTTTCCAACCACTCTTCAAACTTTACAACTGTGTGAAAAATGGTCCTGTCGTTAAAACTCCATCCATTTTGGTGCTGGAGAAGATGACATGGACTAAGATGTGGCATCCCACTCAGCATTAAACTGCCACATAAGTCTAAGTCGATCATCTGGGAGTCTTATTCAAATCCTTCCTTTCAATTTGCTTCACTCTTTTTCTTACTCTACTTTGTGTACTCTGGCACCCAAAACCGTCAATTCTGAACCAAAACGTTTTAGAAGGAAGGCTTGCTCGTTTTCTGCCGATTACTTCACTCCCCTGACCGCAACATTCCCTTGCTCGTTTTATGTACATGACCTTATTAGTCATAAAGATTATTAGCACAGCCCTGCTCGTTTTATTGCAAAAGATGAAGACAACTTGGATATATATAAATATATATATATATATATAAAGATAACACAATATTAGCGTCTGGTTGGATGCACATTTAGGAAGACAACTTGTTCAAAGTTAAAATTTTCAATTGACTCATTGATTCTTGGACGTTGGCGAGAGGACAAACAATAGTAGGAACACATTACTTATTATTATTAGATAACTTTCCTTGTTGACAACCACCAAATCCCAAGTTTCATTTCCATGCCCAATTAATTTAAGGCAAAAAATAAGTAAAAAATTTAACTGAGAGTGTGACTATGCAAAATGGACCACCATGGCTAGTGAGCTAAAGGAAATTTCCAGATAGCAGAGTGGTGGCTAGCTAACTTTCTTTTCTTTGATTCTCTTTTGATCTTTCATCTTCCTCTGAGTCCAATGCATCTGCAATACCTATTTGCATTGCGTTGTGGGAGAAGAGGGAAGAAAATAGAAGGAAGAGAAGATGAAGAAGATGGGAGAGCGAAGAGAAAATCCAGAAGGGGAAGAAAAAGAAAGGAAGGTTGTATGGTTTGGGGGTGAACGGAGAGGAAGGAAGAGCAATGATGTGAACAGAAGAAACGCTGGAAGGGAGATGAAGGCAGAAAGACGACAACAAAAGAAAGCATGGGAAAATATGAAACTTTCAAAAACATTGTTGGGTGCTTACGTGTCAAATTAGCTGCCATATGTGTTAGCCACATCATCATCATTTGAATTGTGTTAATATAATAATTAACGGAAGAAACTAATTATCAAACTTTTGCTACGTGTAAGGAGTGATTTGATAAAAATTAAATTAAAAATTAATGTAAAATATAGGAATCAAATGATTAATTTTTTCAATAGTTTTTTACTTCTTAAAATCCTATCTCAAAGTAATTATTTTCAATTCAAAAGCAAAAAAATCATTTTTTTTTTAGTCAAATTTTAAAAAATAAAAAACTATTTTAAAATTTTTAATACTTTAAAGATTAAAATGTGATTAAATTCAAAAGTAAAGAATTATTTTTAAAATTTTCAATTTGTGATAGATTAAAATGAAATTAATTCAAAAGTAAAAGATCAAATGGTAAATTTCATATCAACATGCAGCTAACTAAGAAATCAGAAGGTAGATCATGACTTCATGGCCAATAATATCAAAAGAAAAACGCTTCGCCTCTATTCAAAGATATGCCTGAGCTTTCCAACTCATGAACAGAATCACACACGTCTAACCTCTCTTCATAATATTTCTAAGGTGTGTTTAAAGTTCTGGAAAATTGGATATTCTACTGACCCCCTTCTACCCCAAAAAAACAAAAGGGTGAAGGAAGTTCACTTATGTCATGTCAAGAATAAGTGATACAGTACAGAAGCACTAAAAGAACTTTGCACGGATATTTTCACAATGACAGCTCTAGCCAAAAACTTTAGAGGCCTTAACTTCACATCCAAATTCTTTGCAAACTTAGAAATTCAATCTAATATTAAATAAAATGTGTGATCTAATAATTTAAATTAATTATAATAATTATGTATAATAAAAAATTATTAATTTTGATAGCACGTTATTCAAAATTTTAATTTAAAAAAATATTAAAAATGCACCGTCCAACGACTTAAAAGAAAATACAGAAAATCCATTTCTTTCGAGTTCACAATGAAGACGAAAAGAAATCAGAATGTTGTTTCTTTCCTTGGAGGGTTTTTTTTTTTTGGTGGTAGTTGAAACCATGGAAAGCAGGGTTCACAATGGGACATTGAGGTGCGCACATAAAAACTAATATAATTCAAAAATAACAATTATGCACAGATAAAACAACCAAAAATATGTAAAATATATATATAATTAATATTAATTCCAACAATCAATTAGAATCACATCAAGTATGAAAATTATTATCAAACATTTAAATCATAAAATGTCAAGTTGACGGAACAAATAAAAATTAAGAAAGGTATCACTCTCCCTCCCATGTAACCGTGGGGAGCCAACCTAATTGGTTGGCTGGAAAATGAGAAACAACAGAGGTCATGAAACAGAGAAGAAACAACAGAGGCAGAAGGGAGAGAGCCAACACAGATGCAAGTCAGGGGAAAACAAAAACCAAGGACAGACAAAGAAGCATGAAAAGAGAGACAGAAGATAACCGATGAACCTAAATAGATATTTTGGCTATAATAATGTGCACCATTTGAGGATTGCAATGCCACTATTGTTACGTGGGGCAACACTCGAGCATTGTTCCACCCGCCAAGGTGCGCACCATTAACAACTCAAACAAACAATTCAACACAGGATCTAATTATTAAATCACCACCGATAACACAAAAATATCAAAGTACAAAAACAATTTGGATCTTTAAAATTATCATAACAAAGCATTATGTTGGATGTGATGATGAGCCTGAAGTGAGACAATTGTTAATCAAGAAGACGAACAAAATTTTGGTACAAAACCAGATGTGCCCATAAGCACAAAGCATAGTATCTGAAGACAGAATAAATGATAGTCTCTTGTAATGTCAATATCGTATAAAATGACTTAATCAACAAATTCATGTAATACACATAGCACTCTAGATAGACAATTGATACTCTATATATATGGATAGATAAAATAATAAATGCCACAAGTATACGAATTACATTACAGGACAGAAGGTTACTCGTCATCCTTGTATGGGTACTCTTCAGGAACTTGCTTAAGGAGTTTTACTTGTAACTCAAAGACATCGTCACCTCGAAGCATATCACGAACCCATGTGACCTCAGTCTTCATTGACACCTGAATATGGATATATAGGAAGAGGAACCATGAACTGAGCAAGAGAACTAAGTAAATGGCATAGAAAACAGCTTCTAAGCTTCAACAAGATACCCAATTTTCTAAAGCTAGATCTCACAGGAAACAGCAGATTAAATGTCATGCCTCATTCTCCTTCAGGACCATGAACCATAATACTATTTTTTTTTATTAAATTAGAGTTCATTTCAATGATGAGTTTCATCAAGACTTGAGACTTTGGCAAGCTAAACTAACCCAAAATATAGAAAATTTTCAGCAAAATTATTGGCCAGCTTTCTTTATCTTTACGAAGTGTTTGAGCTAAAATGTTGCATTTAGAATCACAACCAATCACTAGAAGATTTATACAATAAAATATGATTTAAAAAAAAAGGTCAGCTCAAAATGCTAAATATTGATGGAAGACCTTGTCTCGTTCCATATACCACAACTAAACCATGTCAGAAAGTAACTTCAAGTTTGAGTATTAAATCTATTCAAATGCTTTGGATACCCATCCCTCGGTAAATTGAAGTATTATATTTTCCCAGTATTCTAAGTGCTAAGATATAAAACAGATTATTGAAATAAATGCAAGTTCTACCATGTAAGAGTTACATGTCAAAATAAGGTAACTAAAAGGGAATAGAAGTTTACCATCTCCAAGGCTCCTCTGATAACTCCACTTAAGATGTTGCAATAGTAAAGACCTTGACAGGTATCAGGAAGCTCAACAAAGTCCACCAAGGGATTATCTTCTAAAACAATATTGCAACAGGTACCATCAGCATCCCAATTGGTCACAGAAGCAGTAACACCAAGGAACATTTTAAATCCAACCTGTATAAAAGCATCATCAATATAATATAATATGAATATAGTATGCACTTCTTGATCACAGCAGTCTATACTAAGCACGCATTACACTAGGGACAAACTAAAATATTTTCGAGACCTTATCCCAATTGACTTACTTGTGTATCACTCTCAACAAACATAAGAACTGTTTTGAGTTACAGTTCAAACACAAGTTGACTACTTCAACAAAGTCCATCCTAGTTGACAATGTATGGTGCATTTGCTGGTACAAATTCAAGTAAAAATCCGCAATATATATATATTATGGTGTAGGTGGTCTCTAATGCGTTGATTTAGAAGTTAATGAATTGTGTATTTTAAAAATAATAACTACTTATATCAAAAAAATAAAACTATATAAAAATATTTCCTAAAAATGGAGGATTTAACATGAGAAAAAAAAAACTTGATTATATGATGAAAATATGGAAAGAAAGGAAAAAAAAAACAGTTAGCATTTTAATCAGAAGATGTAATCAAAATAACAAGTTAATAGAACTCGTCAATTTAATTTTGACATTCATTTGCATTATATTATATGCTTCTGTTGGTAATATGTGGACTAAAATATGTTAACCTAATTGATGCACATAGTTTGTGACCCGGATGCCACCTATTTTCTTAACATTGACAAATGACAATGAAGGATGACTAAGGGTTTAGATGATAATTTTTAAAATTTATGCATGCTATGTATATCTTAACAAGTAAAGCCAAAGAAACACACAAACAGATTTTACGAATCAAGTACTCCCAAGTCATTGGAAATAGCTCTTCTTTGCTAGTGTTTACAAGAACTTTAATTTTATATTTGGCTATACATGTTATACACAGATCATACAAGGGCTAGTTTAGAATGAGTTTACCACAAAAGGCATTTGGTAACTAACCCAACCTCAAATAGACTTTTACTCTCTACATAAATTCAATTGTTATATCGAATGAAATGTTTAATACGAGTTCATGGCTGACAGAGCCATCATCTCAGTTCCAGTTAAAGCTCCAAAACACTTGTGATCTCACACATAAAAGAACTTCTCAAAGAAATTACAAAGGCACTAAATATCATGATGCATGAAGTCAAGGGATAATACTTCATGCGTGTGCCCATACATATGCTTTCTGCTATTCCTTAATAATTTAGGTATATCTTTGCCTTAGCCTTAGCTAAGTATGCTCATTGTTACAAAATAAGTTACAACCTAAGAATTATTCACAGCACCTCATATAGTGCATTTGTTAATGGATCAATCTAATTCAAGTGGCAAAGCAGAAATCGCACTTCATATTTTTAAACTAATATCAACTACATACTGAGAAAACCACTCAAAATATGTTTGAAACTTCAAACAATGAGAGTTGCCAAATAAAGACAAAGAAAACCAAGATAACAATGATCACATCAAGAAGACAAGTAGAATTGTCCAATATAGTTGCTGGACTGAAACAATTATTAGTGGCCCTATAAGAACAAGTGGAACTTTTGTATAGGTTACAACCCACAGGACATAGAAGGAATTATTCAGAACAGAAGTTACATATCTAAGAGTGGTTAGTAGCTCCTTCATTTCTCACAGAAAACCACTCCTCACTAGATATGTCCCCTGTACATATTGCATTGCATGTTAAAGAATATAAATACAATAGAATACCTTTGCTATTACTTCGGCAGTTTCTTTGAAGTCAACACATCTTGAGACATTAGATTTAGCTAAAAACTCATCAATCAAACGGATTCCAATATTATAACCCCTGAAAACCAACCAAACAGTCAATTTTAAAAAATTAAATTTATGTCTTGTCCTCATCAAACTTAAAAACTCTGGGGATAAAAGGATAATTATCCGCAAGACCGACCCTTGGGAAAATGTGATCAGAATTTAGCGAAAAAGAAGCAGATAGCAAAAGTATATGAAGAATTTGCAAGTTAAATCAGATTGGTTAGATGTCACAACAACAACGTAAATATGGATAAACATAAAAATGAAATATATTGAACTATCCTGAATTAGAAATGGAATTTCAAAACTGGTTCCGAATTGTACATTTGATCAAGCTGTTTGTTAACCTCCTCAACCTCTTCCAAATCTGTGAGCAACTGACGCACGATCGCCCCGTACGTTAAAGTAAATAGCTCCGCATTCTGCACGATCGCCCCGTATGTTAATGCAAAAAGGTCATCGAGAAACATAATAGCAATAATTTGGAAACAGCAACCGCAAATGACAAAATATTTGCTAGAGGAAAAGAATGAAAAGACGAAATAGACAATAAACTGGTCAGTGCTGAAACTCAGGAAACAAAATCCAAAATAATTTCAGCAAACATGAAAATTTCGTAAACTTGAATCTTATTTGATTCCAGAAGGATTATTAAGATTGCAGGAAAAGTTGACATCCGAACGCAACTAATAAAATCAGGAAGATAAAGGATGCATCACAAGTGATGTCAAAACAAAGGTAATAGAAAACTAGAAAAAGAGAAAAGCATTGTGCAGCTGATTGGATCGATCAAGCAATTCTCGGTTAGAATTTCAGGATACTGTGGATTTCACTGATAACATGAACGAAGCGTACAAGAGGCTTGCTGCTTACCACACGCTCAACACTAGCAAAAATTGCTTCACCGGATCGAGGACCAACGGGAGCCATTGACGGACTTCACTGAACTTCCTGGAGGAGTCTGACAGTTACGACTTCGGATCTGTGCTGCAAGAAGAACAAGTGCCAATTCGTATTGTAGGCTGTAGAGTGAATCTGTGGTTCAGCGACCCGGGACAAAGCAATAGTGGGCCTGGGCTTTGGATTTGGGATGACGTCATTTTCTAGCCTTGTCTTCTTTGGTCTTTTTTTAAATTGTTATTTGGCAAGAGATTTAATTATATTTGGGGTAATAGATGGGGCTAGAGGCCCACAAACCAAAAAACTATTTATAAATTATCCACAGCACAAAGTTCAGGCTACAAGGACCTAATATAAAAATTTAAAAGTTGCCCAGATTTAATTGACCTAATTACAAATTTATCAAGTATTTGATATATAGATATATATATATATATATATATTGTATTATATAAACTTTTAAATTTAATTCTAGACAATACGGGTTATTACTATATTATTAAATATCTTTTGGACAATAGATAAGGCTAGAGGCCCAAATATAAAATAGCTTCATAAATTATTCACAACTTTAGGGCAAATTGAACATATTGTATAAGATTCATAGAATATATTTAACAAGTATTTTATACACATTTTGTATTGTATAAGTTATTTACAATCACAAAGTTCTTTAAGTCGTGTTGAGCACATTGTATAAGATTCATAGATTATCTTTATAGCCTCATGCCTTTAGAGTACTGGATGAGTCCTTAATGATATATTATGAGATTATTTTAATAAAAACATATGATGTAAAAAATTTTTTTAAAAAAAAAAGATTATCTCGTGATTTATTATAAATAAAATATATAGAGAAGTATTTGAGTTTTTACCACAAAATGAACCACTTTCGTATCTCTATTTATGGATGAATAAATTCAGGTATGTTATTTATGCAAGAATGAATTTAATTTAAAATCCAATAAAATTATGATGAGATGGCAATCAATTATTTTATTGGCAAAATAGTCTATTGAATTTTATGATATACAATTATTAATAATGAGTATAATAAAAATATCATTTTAATTTTTTATTTATCATAAAATTATTATTTTGATCATTCACTCATTAAATATTTAAAATATTCTCTCACTGAAAAATATCATTTTTTAAAAAAATATCATATTTAATTCCTAAACTTTAGGATTTAGAGTTTGACAAAAAAATTAAATTTGATAATTTTAAAAAAATAAAAAATTAAGTGTAACATTTTTAAATAAGTAAAATATTATTTTGAGTATTTTAATAAGACAAAAATAATAATTTTGTTATGAGTGTAAGATTAAAAATATTTTTTTTATTAATAATATTTATTATTCCCTCACGAGACAATGCTTCATTAACATGAATCTTTCGTGCCAGAACTAAAGGGATCGCAGCTACCATAGAAATGGAAAACTAACACACACCATCTTAGATTAAAAGTAAGAAGAATATGCACATGGAAATCAAACCACATATGCAAAATAGAGCACCAATGGAAGACCTGTGATGAGAGGCGCTGTCGGAATCCAATGGCGTCGAATGAGCGTGGTAGCTGAATTTCGTACCTTTGTTCATATCGATAAGTTAGCTTGTGTCACTTTCTCTCGCACTGTAGATGTATTTTACTGACTTTATACTTTAGGATCCAAATCTTAGCCCTTTCCATTACTTACTTGAAATAAAGCGTCAGGAGGCTCTCATTCTTCTTTTAGTAGTTTGTTTTGAATATATCCAGTTACGTTAAAAAAAAAAAAAAAACCTTATTTTAATCACGTTAAGTGAGATTTCAAATTCACTTAATACCTAGGCCAAATTTTTATTTTTCTAAAATATTAGTTTAACAATTTATTTATACTTTATTTAAAATAAAATTTTAAAATATTAATTATTTCAAATTTTAATTATTTTCCATTCTCTTTCTTTTTATTCCAAATGTAAATATTTTTCATTTCCTCTTAAAAATCTTGTTATTAATAATATAGCATTTTTTGGTAGATTTGCAAAAGAGAAAAAAGATTTCATAATTATAATCTCAAGATTCATAGAGAAAAGAGCAACATGAACACAATTTCTTTTGCGATCCATTTTGTTGATAGAATTGTTTTAAAAGAATAAAAATGTGAATAAGAGGAAAAATTGAAAGGAATAAAATGATATATTACTATGTTTCATGTAACAAAGAATTGAATGGAAAGATTGTACATTACATTATTTGGTTAGGATAAAATGATGAGAAATTGGAATGGAATAAACCTAAAAAAGATTAAAATGCCCTTGAAATCACTTATCCCTTTTTTGTCCCTAACCTTAATCGTGTGTATTTCTTTACCCCCAAATTATATTGACAAGCTGACTAGAAAAGAGGAAGGATGTGCTCTGTCATTGTCATAGGTCGGTAGGCAACAACCATGGCTTCCAGCGTTGGAAAAGACAAAGTAAGGAAGGTTGTGCTCCATTGTTGTCGCAGGTCAGTGGGCAATAGTCGTGGCTTCCAGGTTTACAAAAGACAAAGTGAGGAAGGATGTGCTTTGTTGTTGTCGTAGGTCGGTGGGCAATAGTCATGGCTTCTAACTTTGGAAAAGACAAAGTGCATGCTTTTAGTTGTCCTTTTCTTCTCCTCTACTGGTATATGACTACGTATTAGCTTAAAGATGTCAAAAACCCTTGTGTTAATTTCATTGTGCATATGTGAAAACTACTTTGTTGAAAATTAAGTACGTGAAATTTTGGAATTTATGATTTCCTAATTGTTTTAGAGACTATCAATAATGCATGTAAGGTTTTAAGTTTTGACACTTGGATCCTATGTACATAGAATTGTTTATAGAAGATTCATATTGAATGGACAACTAATTTCACACTTTGTCAATTCAAATTCAAACTCATAGGACTAATATATTACTATGCTTTTTAGTAGTTGAGTATCTTGTGTTTGTATTATGTTGTAGAACTATCAATAGCAAAACAAAGGTTTCTTCTCTCATTGATCTTGGCTTTGGGGTCATAGAAAATATTGAAGTGTATCGACTAATATAATGCAAATGACTTTATTATAAACATGAAACTGCTAGGAAAATAGACCATGGTGTTTTATTAAATAATAAAACAAATAAGCTAAAGTGGGTTAGATTTTTGTTCAATAGAATGAGATTTTACCTAACACATTGTATTAAGCTGAAGTGGCTTATGAAATGGTCAAATGGCATGCTAAACTGGATTACCTAAACCTTAAACTCTTTTAATGAAAACTTTTCTAGTATTTTGATGTCTCTAAACAATAACGTCATTGATTTAGCAATAGTTTGGGATAACTATGTTATGCCTATTGATTCTTTGAATATTAGATAACGAGATAGTATATATGGCATATAAACATTATGTGATTATTGTGAGAAGGGGAAAAAATATGTATTGAATAAAGTGATGACATTTTTCCTTTGCTAATATAAAATGGATGTGTTTACTGAGTCATCCTCATGGTTTGTAGCTTTAGTTTGGTGTATTTAAGTATGGGTGAAAGTAAGAATAACTTTGAACAAGGGATGCAGAATCATAACTATTATTGTGGTAGATACGTCTGCTTGAAAATATTGGAGTTTGATAAGAATCTAAATAGACTATTCACAAGATATGAGGAAAACAAATGCAAATACTTCAAATGACTAACTCCCTTGGTGTCATTGGAACAGGATGATAGATTTGAGCATGAAAGACCAATGATGGCTCAACAATAGCCTAAAATGAACGTTGAATTTGAAGAGTTAAAAGAGCATAATAGCCACCCTAAAAAGAATTGTAAGTGTTATAGAACAAAGAGCATCTTAATATGGTGAAGACACATGTAAACTTTGCAAAATGAATGAAAAATTTAACATGAGGCTTGTTAAGCTTTAGGGGGTAGTGGGTGGGCTAAAGTTGACGTGGAGAACCATAATTGTAATGTTATTCTATTTAATAAATAACGTGCCTTTAAGTTAATAAAATAAAAAGGGGACAATTGAAACCCAAAAACCCATTTTCGAGAGTTACCTTACATTCCACTGGTCCTATGAAAGAATCAGCATTACCACAAACAAGGTAATAGGGTTTGCCTAAGGAGTGTCTTTCCTTCATCTATAAGCTCCACCAAACATAGCAATGGAAATGGAAAGCTTTCCCATTACCATCCCCTCGTCAAGATTCTGTGTACCAAGTGGATCGTTGAAAATTCATAAAAGAATTGACCCATATTTGCAACCTTATGGTGAAAATTTTAATGTATTTTAAAAAGTGGTTATAACAATGTGATTATTATATATTATGTCTCAAAATCCAAAAATATGTTATTAGACAGTAATTTAAAATAATTTATTGTATTTATATTTTAATTTTGTTTATAAATCCAAAACTTATTATTTATAAATTTGTTAGCTTATACTTTTTACTTTTTTTATTATTTTAATAAATATTAAAATATTTTTTTATAATTTATAAACTCACCAATGTACTTCATATTATTTTAAAAAATTATTTTTATTTTAATTTGTAAATTGATGTTTCTTGAAATTTTTGAAGAATAAAAAAAATTAGAGAATATAATTTGAAAAATTCGAAAAAATTCATATTATAAACAAATTATAAAAAATGTTTCAGTTAAAATTTAGATATAATAAATTATTTTAATTCAATATATTATAACATATTATTAATGTATCTTTTTGCATAGTTAATGCACAAATAATTTTTATGTCGCCTCAATTAATTTCATAAATAAATGATTTAATCGTTTGTGAATGGCGTGTTTCATTGGCCTGTAGATCACCTTTTGTTACGGATTACTGGAGTTGATTAAAAAATTTATTTTTTTTAATATAATATTAATAAAATATTAATATTTTAATAATCCGGGTTCGTTTCATCGTGGTCGATTCTTAGTGTCGAGGATCATTACTTTATGTGCATTGACATCTTTACCCTTACCCCCAAATACTATCTACAGTCTCAGAAGCTACTCAAGATACTTCTACTCGCCCGATTTGTCCGAAAAAGTCGCCTTACGCACACGTGGCGTCCATTTACGGAGCGCGTGTCTTCACTTAGCAACTTCTGAGAGTCTAAACTTGTATTTCCTCGTGATATTTGTGCAAGTGACTTTAGCCTAACCCAAGGTACACCTTACGTTTCTCTATATTCCGTCTTAAAGACATTTTCCTGCTCTGTCCTCCCAAACCGAACCCACACTTCAGAGAGAGAAGGTTCTGCCTTATCCAATTTAGGGTTTCAGTCTTCTTCACCCAGTATCTGACACATCGGAACCCTAATTTAGGATCAGGTAATTTTTTATCTTATTTTTTTGGTTTATTTGTTAGATCTAATTTTGTTTTAATCAATTTTCGGATTTGTTTTGGGTTTCTCGGCGTTAATCTGTAATTTTGCATCTGAATTTTATTGGAGTTTCTTTCTTTTATGATTTGAGTATCCGGTTTAATCACTCTTTGGCACCTCACAGCTTTTGGGGTTTTTCTGGTCTTGATCTGTTATTTCTGGTAGAAATCGTATATTTGGTCGAAAGTGAGAGATGGTTCGTTCCCCTAAAAGAATTGTATTTTACAGCGGTTTGCCCTATATAGGTGCCTTAATTTAGATCTAGATGTGCCTACGACGGTATAGCTGCTAACTTGCCATTTTATCTCGGTTCGTGGCTGATGACTATCGAGGTTTGGCTTACTTTATAATCTTGGCTTAAGGTGGAAGGTTTTTTCTTTTTTCTTTTTCATTTTCTTTCTCCCTCTCTTTGCTGCTTGTGAGGTCCTGTTTTAAACAATTTTGATCATTAGACCTATGGGGATGTCTCGTTGAAAATGCTTATTGAATTTGTCCAAAATTGCTGAAATTGTCTATTTTTATTTAATCACTCTGGATGTTTTCATTAGGCCGCTTGATAGGAGTAGGTTGGAGTGATACACTTCTTGATTTATCATTTTCTATATGTGTGCATCGGCTTGGTGTTGATTTCTTAAACCTTTTTGGTGTTGTTTTCTTGTTAAGTTGAATTAATTTGATCTTTCAAAATGTGGGAAGTCTGGTGGACAATAATTATTGAATTTGTGCATGCTTATTTTTATCTACTTACTTTGGAAGTTTTCATTATGCTGCATGATAGGTGTAGGTTGGAGTAATACCTACTTCTTGATTTATCATTTTCTATATCTTGTAGGCATCAGCTTTTTGTTGTTTTCTTAATACCTTCTTGGTGTTGTATTCTTGTTACCCGGCAATCAGGCTAACGTAGTTCTCTTTATTCAGGTCTGAGCAATCTGTTTGGTAGGACCTTCAATCTTGGAGAGCTAAATTTCATGTCTGAATTAGACGCTCAGATTCCTACTGCCTTTGGTACGTTGTAATTTCCTCATATTGTGGTTTGGTTAGCTCATACGAAATGTTGAGATTCTTATTTTAGTCTTTGATATTACATCTTGTACTTCATAGTTTACACTTTACATCAATTGTCATCTATATGCTGTTTGAAGATTTGTCATGTATTCTACCAGTTTATATTCTTTTGGGGGCAGGGCTCTTACTGTGACTATAGCAGTCAGGCGTATTGAATTATAATCTAAGTTGTTATGCTGTGTTGAATGTTTGCCAACCATTTATAGATCCGTTTGCTGAGGCAAATGCTGAGGACTCAGGTGCTGGAACAAAGGAATATGTGCATATTCGCATACAGCAGCGGAATGGTAGAAAAAGCCTGACAACTGTCCAGGGATTGAAGAAAGAATTCAGCTACAACAAGATACTTAAAGACCTCAAGAAAGAGTTCTGCTGCAATGGTACAGTCGTCCAAGACCCAGAACTAGGACAGGTTGGTGTGAACAACTCCTATCATACACTGAACTCCTCTTGTTGATTCTGTAAGTAACAAATTATTGTTGTCTGTAGGTTATTCAACTTCAAGGTGATCAGAGGAAGAATGTATCTACCTTCCTTGTCCAGGTACGACCATCTCAGCTTTGTGTCTATGCGGTTCTGAATTAGTTTCTGCTTCTTAAAATGGATTCTGATGACCTTGGATTGCTTGTCTATTGGCAAAGAATTTTTTTATTGTGATTTTGCCATTATGTTGGATCAGCTGTTTTTTCAACCTTGCGAATATCATCTTGATAGGGTATAATGTAATTGAGGTTCTTTTTTTATTTGGGAGGGGGAAAAAATGCCTTGAATGGTTAGTGATGCTGCAATCTTAACTAGACAGTTTTTTATCAATCAAGTTGGAAGTCAAATAGTTTGGTTTTTTTTTTTCAAAGAATGTGGGTGTGGATGATATGGTCAGATAGACTTTGGTTGGGCATGGCTTGTTGATGTCCAGCTTTCTATAGAAAAACGAAAAAACAATTATATGGTGGATGTTCACTTTGCTAATATTTGATGATTGATTTAGCTTAATTTGAGCGGATTATAATTAGGGGCAGTGATTGTATTTGTAAGATATTTTGGGAGAGCACCGAGCCAGACCATTCTACTATTCCTAATCTTTGTGTTTCTGCCTCATATAAGCAAGTAAACGAATTATGTTTTCATATCTGGATTTTGGGTGCCAAATTTGTCTCTAGAATATAGGAGAACCTGATTCTTTACCTTCGTTTCATTGATGGTTGTTTTCACTTTGGACTGAACAGGCTGGTATTGTGAAGAAGGAGCACATCAAGATTCATGGTTTTTGAGTTGCTGAAAACTTGAGTATCAAATTCTACCTGCCTCGCTCGAGTGGAGTACTTATGCTTCGTCCTTTATATGTAATGTGACATTTTTAGTTTTCTGGCTTTCAAGCGTCTGTAATGTGGGATCATGGAAGTTGCGACATTATGTGTCATTGGCCTCAATAACGTGTGTCAAAGTACTTTAAAGCGGTCTTGCAATATATTTTCATTTCTTATGTCAGATAAATCTATGATGCCCTTGGTATGCCGCGAGGTATTCATCATTCAGCTGAGATACCCCTTTGTGATAGAACTTCATAGTCACTATGAACTTGATAAAGGTTGATAGTCTTCATCCAGACATACTGACTAGTGAAATTGCAATGGTTCTGGATTTAAGTTTTATAAACGTTTTGGAAGGTTTAGAGTTGAAGTGATCTGGGATAGTGGGCGCTTGGTCATTTTTAATTTATCTATTTTCTATAAATATGTAATCAGAATTTGAATTCCGTTCGAATTGGGAAGAATTTTGCACATGTCATGCTTTCAAATTTGAAATAGGATGGATAAGGGATGTCTAAATTTAAATTATAAATTTCTGAGTTTGAGTAATTACTTTGTATAATTAGTAATGCAGTTACATTCAAAATGAGGCAAGTATATATAAAGCTAATATAAAGTTTGTGGGGTTAGTGTTTGTTTTTCACATTAATGAGTCAGCATCATTAATAAGTTTACTTATTTATGTGTTCTTTGTTTAATTATTTTTATAAATAAAGTTATTTACAAATCTTTTTCCCGCTTGGCGGATCAGAGGGAAAAAAAAACACTTTATTTCTAGGAATGTAATAAAAATTAGTATACCTAAAAATGTTAGTAATAAATATTTTGAATTTTTTTTATATAATGCACGAATGCCATTTGTACAATATTGTCAGTTGTACAGTAATTCACCACAAATTCTTCCATATTCTTGAAATATTAACTGAAGTGTAACTTAACGAGACATTTTAGTTCAAACGATTTATTCTGCGATTTTGAGTCCTACGCAGGAGGAATTTATAGAGTAATTAAAGTGAAAGTGAGGTCAAAACGGGTTTTTTATAAATATTTTTAAGGGGACTAAATGGGTTTGTCCATTAAATTATCCAACGTAAAGATTCTCAGACAATTTCAAACGGCAGTCTCGCATACTGTTTTTATGGCCACTCACAATCTCACATACTTAATTGGCCTAAAATAAAATCATTCATTAAATCATTTAAAATTAATATTGAGAAAGTATATGAGTGTATTTAAAAATTCAATTATGGAGAGTTCAATCCAAAGAATTTTTTTACTTTTTAAATTTAAATTACTTGGAATATAATTGGATGTAAACTTTTAAAAATGAAGAAGTGAATAATTTTATTTTAATCTTACCAAACGTGATAAATTTCTCTAATACATCATTAAAAGTCATTGCAAAATTTTTATTTGATATATGATTTCATATTAAAAATGTAACAAAAATGTAACAAAAATCCCTTAAAAATTAAAAACCCTAAACCCTAAACCCTAAACTCTATAGGTTTTAATTACTTATTGGCATCTCTATAATTATTTCCTTATACTGAGATTCCAAGTTTTCAATTTTTCTTCGATTTTATGTCCATAGATATTTAAGACATTTCCTCGTTCTTATTTGTTAAAATATCATATAATATCTATAGTATTAATATGTTAAGATATTATACCGAGTCCACCCATAAGGAGTGTTCATTAAATAATGGTAAAATAGTAATTATAAGAATTATTACTAAATCCTAAACTTAGCTAGCTTTATATAAATAAGGTTAGACTACTATACGATCAATAACTCATTGTTAAAGAGAGACTTGAGACACTTTGAATATAATACCTGTAAGTATTTTGCAGTCACATTCGAGAGGGGATTTAGGCTATGAAAACCCGAGATACACTTAATATACTGTGGGTATCTCATCGATCAATGATCCCAGCCAAAGTTCGATAAGCTCCCACAATTAGGAGATCTTTGTAAGTCTCTTACTCTAAATCTATGAATATATTTATGTTCATTCATTCCCTTCATTGGTATCAGAACTCTGAGGCCGAGTTTCTAATCATTTGTATACTTTATTGGGATCAATTTTTATTTGAGGCAGTTTTAATTAAAAATATATATTTTTGAATGAATTTTTTTCGAAGAAGCAGCTTCTTCTTCGTCGAATAAATATTTTTTTGAAAAAGCATCTTCATGTAAGATCATAACCTTTCCCACTCGGCAGCTTCCCAATTTTTTTCATTGTCGCCAATGATTCCACCCTTTTCAAATTAACCTTCTATCACCGGCGATGTGCTCGCTGGCACCCTCCGAGTTAACCGTCGTCCTCTACTGCTAAAAGTTAAAAAAAAAAAAAATCCTCCCCCAGTGTCTTCATTCACGGTCCTCAGTTGCCGTTGGCAATGCCCCAACAACGGGAAGTCGCCGGCACTTATGACCGAAAAAAGAACCTAAAACGCAAACAAAAAAAAGGGGGGCACATTTTCTCCTGCTTCGTTGCCATTGAAGGAGACAAAGAAGGAGGCTCATTGCCGGTAGCAGTGGCCACGATTAATGGCACAGTGGTGGCAGACACCATCGCCGACCACCTCTGTTGCCTCATCGTCAGCAAAAACGCAACAATGGAGCTCGCGTTCGTCATCACATCGAGAGATACGTCTCTCTCCGTCGACGTTGCCGGCGATAATGACTGCTGGCGACGATGAGCTCTTATCGCTAGCGGCCTTTGTGATTCTCCCGGCTGGAAAGTAGCCGGCGAGCTGCAGTAACGGAAGGTGGCAAAGACAAAGAAGAAAAAGGGAGGAAGTCGATGGTTCTGGAGCTCCCTTTTTCAAAAATTAAATTTTTTTTTGAAATTCTGAAAATTAAAATATATATAGATATATAAAATAAATTTTCAAAATTACTAAATTTTTTTTTTGGATCTAAAATCCCAATTTTTTTAATAGGCTTATAGGGTTTGATCTAGGTTCATTGTCAAAATTTTTTTTTAGGCCTTTAAAAAATTTTAAAGAAAATAAGGCTTTTAAAAGAGATTTTTTTCGGGTTAATTTTTTTTTAAGAGTTGGGCCTTGTTCTTTTAATTGGGCATGTGACCCATCAAATAATAATAATAATAAGAATAATAATAATTAGAGGCCTAATTGTTAAATCCCTAATTAATGAACATTTAGATATGTTCAAAAATATAAATTGTGTATTTATATTTTAGCCCCAAAATAAATCCAATTAATTTTTTATATTCCAATAAATTTTAGTCAAGTAATATGTGATTACTTGTCATATAATGTTAATTAGCATAACATTATGCATTAAAATATGTTAATTAGTTTAACATGTTTATTAATGAACGTTAATTAAGTTAGCGTTACATAATTAATCTATTAATGTATTGGTTAGTTTAACACATTAGTTAACGAATGTTAATTTGTTTAGTATTTGAAAAATCATGATTCACAATTTATTTGTAGCATGATTAGGATATTTAGTTATGTTTTGATTTCGTTGATTTACACCTTACATATGACCTTAGGACGATAATAGACACTTCATATTCTTTCGACTCTGGGTTATGCATTGGTTAATTAGCTCAATCATCAGATACTTAGTGTTATAATTTGTAAGCATAATGAACATTAAATCTTGCGTGTTTTTAATTATCTGATCCTGATTTAAGTCTATCTTTCTTGTTATGTAAAGAATGACTACGGTTTCTAAAAGTATTATTGCTGAGCTCAACAAGGGGTTGAAGCTAAATACTGACAATTATGAGATCTGGAGTACGAAAGTTTAGTATCTCTTAGAAGAACAAGAGGCTCCTGAGGCTATCAATAATGTCATGGAAGAGCCAAAAGCTAGAAACACAGCCCAGCATAGGCGGGACCGTGAAGCTTATGACGCTTGAATGAAAAAGAACTCCACTGGTCATATTATGTTGCTGAGCACTATGGATAATGACATCCTAATGGAGTTTAAGGACCACCAAAGTGCTATGGGGCTTTGGAATGCTTTGAAAATGAGGTTAAAAAATATGTCCATATCTAGATTGCATTATCTAACGATTAAATTTGACTTATATAAGAAACACCCAGAACATTCAATGAGGAAACATCTGAGGCTAATGTTAAATATGATCGCTGCGCTAAAAGATGTTGAAAATGTCTTAACAGATGAGCAGTAGATCCAAGCTATCATTCGCTCTTTGCCTAGTTCATGGGAGCATATGAAGATGTATCTCACTCACAATGACATAATTACAACTCTGGAAGATGTCTGGAGACACCTCAAACTCAAGGAAGAAAGGTTTGAATAAGCCAAGCTGATACCTGAATTGCACATGACAACTTCAAGTGAAAAGTGTGGTTCAAAGAGAAAGAGTTGGGGAAAGAACAAAGAACCAGCTCAACCTAAGAAAAAGCCAAAGACTAATTAACAAGGCAAAAAGAAACAGCGAAAGGTGAATATGACAAAATTTAAGTGTTTTAATTGCCAAAAGAAGGGACACTATGCAAGTAATTGTCCTGAGCCTTTCAAAAAGGTAACCTACACTACTTATACTAGTGAACTTTGTGTTTCTAGCTTAATTATGCTTACTGAATCTTGTCCTATGTGGATTGTAGACTTAGGAACCATGGACCATATAGCGTGTGACTGTGATGCCTTTGTTAACTTCCGACAAGTTCCTTATAGAGCATTCTACATATATGTAGGCAACAACATTAAGGTTACTGTCAAAGGGATCGGGACATACAAGTTAGTCCTGTGTGGTGGTTGAGATCTAATCTTACATGATGTCCTTTATGCGCCTCAAATTCGTCGGAATGTTATTTCAATTTTGGTTTTACTTAGGTTAGGCTATGATTTGTATTTCCATGATAATAGTGTTAAATTGAGTTATGACTTAGTTTTTTATGGTTTTAGTTATGTAACTGAAGGTTTCATTTCTATGGATTTAGTTAACGAATCTTACATTAATAATAATGTTAGTTTTTCCATATTTGCCTCTACACATAATTATGATCACGATATAAATATATGACATGCTAAACTTAGTCATATTGGCCAACATAGAATGCAATGGTTAGCAAAAGAGAGTTTGCTTCCCAACATTGAATGAGTAAATTTGTCTACTTGTGAATCTTGTGTAGTAGGAAAATCTGCAAGAAAACCCTTCTGTAAATCAACCAGAGCCGATTTTCCACTGTAATTAGTTTATTTTGACATATGTGGGCTTGTGAATGTCAGGGCCCAATAATAAGCAAATTATTTCATCACATTCATTGATGATTATACTCGTTTCAGTTATGTCTATTTGATTTCTCGTAAGTCAGAAGCATTGAGCTGCTTCAAAAACTATATGAACTTGGTTGAAAATCCATTAAATAAGAAGATTAAAGCTTTTTGAACTGATAGAGATCGAGAATATTTGTTGGTCAATACAATGAATTATGTGATGAAAAAGAGATAGTTCATTAGTTGAATATTCCTAGCACGCCACACAAAAATGGTGTTGCGTAAAGAAGGAATAGAACACTCCTTGAGATGATTAGGTCCATGATGGCATAGACTAATTTGCCAATCACTTATTGGGGTGATGCATTGATGTCTGCAGCCTATGTACTTAACCGTGTGCCTACAAAATCAGTTGCAACCACTCCATATGAGTTATGGACTGGGTGAAAGCCTGACCTAAGTGTTATGAAACCTTGAGGATGTGCTGCTTATACACATGATTCCTCTCATAAGAATGGGAAATTGAGCCCGAGAGAAAAGAAAAGTATCTTTATTAGATACTCAGAAACCTCAAAAGGTTATGTGTTTATAGGTTAGCAAGACAATATGAGCGTGACTGAATTCGAATCAAGAAATGTCACATTCTTAGAGAATGAATATCCTAAAAAGGGTGAGGTAGGTCAAGACCTATACTTATTTGAGATAAAGGATCTGAATGCACAAGGACCACTTTATTCGAGTGGGAGGATTATAGCAGATGATGAATTAGTTTCTCATCAGTAACATTCTTCATCATTTGATGCAAATGAAAATGTTCATGAGCTAGTTGCTCCAAGTAGGAGTGACCAAATGGAACTCATTCCAAGTGGGAATGAGACCAATGTTCTATATCTGAGCAAGAGCAATATTGATCTAAATGGGAATAATGAAACAAGATTCAATGAAATTACAACTGAGACGTGGTTCACGTAAAAAGACCTTGTTGTCATCTCACTTTGAGATGAAGGATATGGGTAAAGTGGCATACATTCTTAGAGTTAAGATTTCAAGAAATCTTTTTAAGAAACTTATGTATCTCTCTTAAGAGAATTACATCAAAAATGTTTTGGAACGTTTTAGTATAGAAAGTTGTAACCCTGTTAACACTCCTATCAGTATAAGTCGAACCTTAAGTGCCAAAATGCGTCTTAAGACTGCCATGGAAAGAGAGCGTATGAGTCGAACTTTATATAGGAATGCGATCGGTTATTTAATGTACGCAATGATGTGTACTAGACTTGATATCTGTCAAGTAGTTAGCTTAGTGAGTAGATATCAAACTGATCTAGGTCCTAAACATTAGGAAGCTATAAAAAGGATCTTAAGATATCTAATGGGGATTGCTGATTATGCACTCTGCTATTAAGGCGGTAGAGATCTACGATTGAAAGGACACATTGATGTTGATCATGGATGGGACTTAGATGAGCGAAAGTCTACCTCAGTATACTTTTTCTTACTCAGTGATGGCGCCATATCATGAAGTAGCAAGAAACAATTCGGTGTATCCTTGTCCACGATAAAGGCTGAGTTCGTGGCCCTATCTTCAATAGCCTAGAAGGCTGTTTGGTTGAAGAGGTTCTTGGATCAATTGTTGTGCAAAGCAAAAAACACTGAACTAGTGTTAGTGTATTGCGACAGTGAGGTTGCAATTGCATACACCAAGGATCCAAAGTACCATTGCAAAACTAAATACATAAATATCAAGTATCACTATGTGAAGGACATGGTTGCACGCAAGACTGTGAACGTGAAGTATGTGTCTATATATGAGATACTGGCAGATCCGTTGACCAAGCCGATTTTTAGAGATGTGTTTGTGAGACACATTAGGTCTTTAAGATTGCGTAGAATTTAGCATACTTCATTTGTATTTTTATTATTCTCATTATTCACAGACAGAGATGTTTTAATGTTCTTTAATAATCAATAAAATTTAATTGCCATACTTACATATCTTTATTTGAATGTTGTGTACATTCTTATTTATTATCGAGTATGTTGGATAGACAAAAGAGTTAACCTTATCGTACAGGTAACCGCCTCAATGTCTTTGTGACATTGGAAATGAGACAAGATTTTAATAGAAATTATCGGGAGAATAATTTGAGAGCAATTACACTTAAAATCATAAAAGTCATCTGATTGATGATATAGGGTCATTAAAATTGATTTGATGAAATAAGTTCATCATTTCTAATCTACTTTAGTTGCCAGATATGAGTTCAAGACATTGTATAGATCTAAGAACTCCATTTTAGACTTGTGGTGTCTAAAATATCATTTGTACAACATTATTAGTGAAATAGACATACACTCCACCGGAAAAAGGAGGAATGTTGTAGCACATGTTTCATACCATGTGTGTAAATGCTGACCATATGGATTAACATGAGTGCGATCTCAACTTATGATTGTCTGAGACCCTTGAGCCTTTATGTTGACTCTATATTTGTACCCTTGGACTTCGATCAGATACTTGAGATATAACTTGGTGTTTGCTATCTTAGCGTGTTGCTTAAGGACTATGAGTAATGATTTAGTCTGGCAGGACATGTCTAGAAAAATGAATGAAGTTTGTGTTGATAAAATCGTGAGAAGAGAAAGATCATAAAGAGAATCTCATTATTTTGTATTAACTGATATACCAGTTATGACTTGTATGTCATGATCATGAATACAAGATATTGTTATAGATGAGATCATTGAAAGATATCTGAATGTGATTCTTATGATCTAGCATGCATGCATACTTTATGATCTACATGTTAGTGCGTTTTCAATGAGAGGCTATATATTTGTAACTTATGTATAACATTGATGCTTTTATAATATGCTGGTCACACGGCTTACTTTCCCCGTATGAACGACTACAAACTATAAAGAGAAAGTGTTCTCTTGATTTACTGAGAATATGTTTATTGGGTTTAGAACGTATGAGCACTCCCATTATGTGTGAGTGAGAGATGTTAGAATATCGTATAATATCTAGGGTATTAATCTATTAAGATATTATACCGAGTCCACCCATAAGGGTTGCTCATTAAATAAGGGTAAAATAGTAATTATAAGAATTACTACTAAACCCTAACCCTAGCTAGCCTTCTATAAATAGAAATCGTTTTAAGAAACTTTTGTATCTCTCTTAAGAGAATTATATCAAAAGGGTTTTAGAACGTTTTAGTATGGAAAGTTATAACCCTACTGACACTTCTATCAGCACAAGTTGAACCTTGAGTGCCGAAATACATCTTAAGATTGCCATGGAAAGAGAGTGTATAAGCCAAACTCCATATAGGAATGCGATCGGTTATCTAATATACGCAATGATGTGTACTAAACCTAATATCTGTCAAACAGTTGGCTTGGTGAGTAAATATCAAACCGACCAAGGTCCTAAACATTGGGAAGCTGTAAAAAGGATCTTAAGATATCTGACAGGGATTGCTGATTATGTGCTTTGATATCAAGGCAACAGAGATCTACGATTGGAAGGACACATTGATATTGATCATGGAGGGGACTTAGATGAGCAAAAGTCTACCTCAGGATACTTTTTTTTACTCAGTGATGGTGCCATATCATGGAATAGTAAGAAACAATTCTGTGTATCCTTGTCCACGATAGAGGCTGAGTTCGTGGCCCTATCTTCAATAGCCCAGGAGGCTGTTTGGTTGAAGAGGTTCTTAGGTTAATTGTTGTACAAAGCAGAAAACACTGAACCAGTGTTAGTGTATTGCGACAGTAAGGTTGCGATTGCATACACCAAGGATCCAAAGTACCATTGCAAAACTAAACATATAGATATCAAGTATCACTATGTGAAGGACATGGTTGCACGCATGACTGTGAACGTGAAGTATGTGTCTACGCATGAGATACTGGCAAATCTGCTGACTAAGCAGATTTCAGATAATTAAAAACACGTAAGATTTAATATTCACCATGCTTACAAATTATGACATTAAGTATTGTATGATTAAGCTAATTAACCCATGCATAACCTAGAGTCGAAATAGCACGAAGTGCCAATCATTGTCCTAAGGTCGTATGCGAGGTGTAAATCAACGAAATCAAAACACAATTAAGTGTCCTAATCATGCTACAAACAAATTGTAAATCATGATTTTTCAATGAATACAAGATATTATGATAGATGAGATCATTGAGAGATATCTGAATGTGATTCTTATGATCTATGGTGCATGCATACTTTATGATCTACATGTAGGTGCATTTTCAATGAGAGACTATATATTCGTAACTGATGTATAGCATTGATACTTTCATAGTATGCTGGTTGCACGGCTTACTTTTCATGTATGAATGATTGCAGACTATAAAGAGAAAATGTTCTTTTGATTTACCGAGAATATGTTTCTTGAGTTTAGAGTGTATGAGCACTCCCATTATGTGTGAGTGAGAGATGTTAGAATATCGTATAATATCTGAGATATTAATCTGTTAAGATATTATACCAAGTCCACCCATAAGGGGTGCTCATTAAATAAGAGTAAAATCGTAATTATAAGAATTAGTACTAAACACTAACCCTAACTAGCCTTTTATAAATAAGACTAAATTACTATTCGATCAATAACTCACTATTAGAAAGAGACTTGAAACGTTATGAGTAGAATATCTGCGAGTATTCTACAGTCGCATTCAAGAGGGGATTTAGGCTGTGAAAACCTAAAATACACCTAATATACTGTAGGTATCTCATCGATCAATGATCCCAACCAGAGTTCGATAAGCTTCCGCAATTAGAATATTTATGTAAGTCTCATATTTTGAATCTATGAATATATTTATGTTCATTCATTCACTTCATGACACTCAATTAAATCTTTATATATATATATACACACACACACACACACACACATTGTGTTTTTGTTTTTTCTTCTTTCTTAGCCAAAACCTCATACCATTTCTTTTTCCAATTTTCATTTCATGGTGGCCGTAAGCCTTAAGCACCATTCTAGCTCAACCAACAATCAAATCAAATACTATATAGAAAGTCATTATTTGTTTCGTATCTTGGAAATGAATTTCTTTCAACACAGTTGGAAATATTAATTTTTTATAAAAAAATTTATTGTGACAACCAATTGCACGGAATTGAACTTTGGTGCAAATGTAAAAAATCCAACTCCATGGTATCTCATCTCTAGCCCTGCAATGTGAATTGTGAAGCTTCGAGTTGAAGCCCATTAAGGAGTCCATTGTGTCACGTGAGATGTCCTGCACGTACATGGTGAACATAGTGACCCTTGCTGTTATTCACGTGGTTAACGCAGGTGCAGTCAGCTCAACTATCTTCCACTTTTAACATGTATTGATGCAAGAATGGTAGATTCGCAAGGAGGGGTTAAATTTGTAACAAGAATTTATTTTTATTTAATAAATAGTTATTAAATAAATTTAAATTTTAAAAATATAAATAAAATTTATATATGAATACAAAACACTATTATAATAACTCAAATAATTAAACTAGGGAATGATAAATATTAAAAAAATATATTTCAATCATAAAACTTTTGATTATAATTAATTAAGTATAAATTGAGTTTAAAAATTTTTCTTGGAAGTGTTAAGTTTAACTTTATTAAAAGAAAATTAGGAACAAACTTTGTCATTATAATACTTGCTAATTTAAAAATTCAAAATAATTATAATTTAAAATAATATTAATGTAATAGTAATAATATACATACATATATATATATATATATATATAATGTATTTTAAGCTATGTAATGAAAAAAAAAAATTAAAAGTAGAGCTAACCATTTAATCATAATATAATACATTATTTAATAATAATTGCAAGTATAATATATTAGAGTTATAACAATATAATTGTATCTGTAAAATAAGTTATGCCTTTTTTTTAATTTAAATTTAATGGTTAAAATAGTTAAGTTGAACCTAAAGGCACTTAATTTTCTTTAAAAAAGTTGATTGAAATGTTGAATTATTTATATTTTGGCTAAAAAAATTTAAAAAAATTAATTTGGTTAAGTTTGATGAGTCTATCCAAATTTAATCGATTCTATATAAATTTGATTGAGTCTACTAAATTTAATTAAGTCTACTTTAATTTTAATTTTAGAATAAAATTAAATTAATTTTTCCATCTAAACAAGTAAAATCAGGTGAGTTTGAATTTGGCCATTTATGAATGCAACAATTTCTACGCAAGTAAACATAAAGGAGAAAGAGAGAAAGGGAGAGTGGAAGGTCTCGTGGGTCTCAAAATAAACTCACCCTTCAAACCTTTTGCTCCAACTTGTACATTTATACATTATCAAGACTATCATATTTATGATGTAATTAATTACTAAATGTTATTAAATATAAATAATATTTTATTTTTGATAGATTTATTATTATAATCAAATTCATTAATTATTATTTACGAAATATTTTTAAAAATATTATTTAATATTTAATTATTAATTACATTATAAATAACATGATGTTTTTGAAAACATGTAATTATCACTTAAAAATAAATTTGTAACTTCAAGACTTTTGATTTTATTAAATGGCTTTCAATAATTTCGTTAAAATCACACATCTTAATATTTTTATTAGAATACGCTTGACTTGTCCTTGACAGAAGACCAATACAGATATGAACATAAATTAAAGTCTCCAACTTTTTGGATTTAGCTTGTAACTTTTGCTTGGTGAATGAAAGAGGTGTTCTAATTCTTTTCACAACAAGATGACAAGTATGATAATCCCAAAGAAGCTTTTATGCAATCTTTTAAAGCATAGGACCAACAACCATAATTTATTTATCATTTTTAAGTTCCAGATTTCACTAATTTTGTAAGGAATTAAATAGTAAATATGCATTTATATTCCAATCTACGTTAAACTCGTGAGGAATGTGTATTCAAAATTATTCGACAAAGAACCTAATCTCAAATAATGTACAAAACTACAATTGACCCAAAGATATACTGATTGGAGATCCAAATACAATGTACCCAAAACATCCTATGCTATTGTGACTATAAACTTATATTGGCTTATAAAAAAAATACAGAAAACAAAATTCAGAGTAGGTCGATACTCGACAGCAGCAGTAAACGACGTCGTTTATTGTGAGACCTGGACAGTATTCAACTCTTCGGTTCTCAGTTTTTCCGTTAACCCGATGTATATCTCCGTCAACGAGGCATCAACATGCTCGATTCTTGCAAAGGAAACCAATGAAGGACGAGCGAATCTGGAAATATATTTTTTTTGGGGAATATGTGAAGAAATGGATGAAATATTGGTAGCTATTCTGTCAATGCTTCTTGTGGTAGAATTGATTCCACTCTTCCGATGGTCAGGATTCCCGATCACCTTCTTAGCAGGATGAGTCTCGCCAGGTTTCCAACTACCCACATGAAATTTTTTCTTCTTCAATTTTCCAAGTATATTTGGCATTCATCAATTCAATTTTTTTTTTCCTCTTAAGATACTCACTTTCGGCAAGAACCTTGGGGGAAAGCTGTGGTACACGCCACCGGCACGCGCCGAATGCATCGCAGACCAGCTACTTTGGGGCTAACACTTCGTCAGCTGCAGTGACAATGAAGCTGCTGCTGGTGAGTATTACGAGGCTAAGGCATCAATGGAAAAGGAAAAGAAACGGTAAGAGAGGGATGCTCGACGACAGGTATTATTCAAACCTTTATTACTTGTACAAACACTAGGATCTTTTCTTCTCTCGATTTTATAGAAGATATTGGTATACTCCTGCTTTGTGGTTTTGCACCTTGCCTTGTATTCTAATGTAAAAGGTAGATTATACATTTGATTTACCAAAAGGAAAAAATTTGGTACTTGGGGTATCCATATATGAAAGATGATATGTGTTATTGGGGTTTTATCTGGATTTTAAAATGTTTATCTTTAGTCAGTTCTGAAATCATATATCTAAGCTGTTGAGTATCAGATAAATTGTCTTTGGAATAAAAAAAGGTGACAAATATCTCATTACAAAAAAGGGTGGTGGGGTATTAGAAAAGTTAGCCTACTTGCAGTGTTCATGCGTTCCTTGGGTTCCTGGCTTTGATTTTCTGTGCGTAGATTTAGATGTCTTGGTTTTTCTTGGTTAGATGAAGTTTTAGTAACATAAGAAGCTGCCCTAGAGTTGAGGCAGACAAAACAAGACCATTATGCAGAGATGCGGAGGAAGAAGGATGAAGAGCGTGAGGCAGAGGAGTGTAGGCTGGCGAATTCATATTACGGTTAATTCGTTTCGAGGATTAACTATCTTATCTTATCTATTACTGTTAATTTGTTTCGAGGATTAACTATCTTATGCTCAGCAAGCAATGGAGCAGGAAGCCAAAGCTCAGCAAGCAAGGGAGGAGGAAGCTGCTGCATTAGAGTTTGAAAAGTGGATAGGTGAATTTTCTGTTGATGGTGAAGACAGTATGGAAGAAGTGCATGATAGTAATCAAGACTTGCTAGAAGACTTTGTTCAATATATAAAGTTGATTTTCTATTTCTCTGTGCTATATTTATGGGATTCTTACTTTCCATAATTTTCTTCTTACTAAATGTGCAAAAAACATATATTTCAGTAGGGCACCAAACTCTAGGAAGAATTAGCTTAGATTTGCATTATCACGTTCAAAGACTTTTTATAGCCATCATAATTTATTTGGGAGGGGTTTAATTTTATGTTCTCTATGTCAATTTCTGCAAATGGCTCTTTTAGCGTGGTTGCCCCCTGCAGATATTCAAAGGGATTGGCAAGCTCTTCTGAGTTAGATCCTGGGTTGTTTTCTTTTGTATTAGATTTTGATTTGTAGAGGAACCTTTGTCCTGTTATTTTGTACTTTTTTGTATTATTCTCTCTTCTCATCATTAAATTTTTTTTTCATAATAATATAAGAAAAAGGTAAATAAAACAGTAATTCTGAATCACTTGTTATAGTTTGTATTGTCATAGTGTTTTATTGTGATATATATTCCGTGGGCTTCCTTTTTTATATTACCCTAAACTGATGCAGGATTGTATTAATCGGATCACCTCCCTGGAATGTATTGGTAAGTGCTGCTCTTTCTTTCTTTCTTTCCATGTATAAGAGTGTGTGCTTCCTTTCCCCTGCATTTCTTGCTTGCAATATAATGTAACTTCATGTTCTATAAGACCTTTTGTGAAATATGCAAAGAATAGAAACCCTGTATCTGTTGATACACACTAATCTCCAAATTTCTTTTTGGACATTTTTATTTATAGCTACAATCTATGAGTGTTAGAGATTAATCTTGTTAGGATGATTGCCATGGTAATTTTATTTCATATCTGTGCATGCACTTGTTGAGATTCTATTATTTCTTTCATTGGACATAGTTTGATCACTTTCAAGGTATATATTATCTTGTGTTTTTTGTATGTATCAGGTGGTGTCATGGATGGCAGGAAAATATATTTACATCTTCAGAGATGAAAGCTCTGATCAAATTAAGCGGCAGGGGAGGGTTAGCATTTCACACGTAGTTAGCAAGTCCAACCAGTTCACTGATTTGGAGCCTAAAGCCCAGCACAAAATGACTAATGTGGAGGGGATTATTGCCAACTAGCATGGCCTTCTGGGTAGACGAGAGTCATACAAAGACAGAGAAGGAAATCATCTTCGTTCCGTATTATTTTCGTAGGTAAGGTACATATGACACCACTACAAGAATGCAATGATGGTCATATTTTAAGCTGCCTTGTTTTACTTGAGCATTAAATATCAACACAAAAATGTAATGAGTATTAATAATTTTAAAATAAAATACTAACCTGGTTGCATTCTTGTATTGATATTTAATGCTCAAGTAAAATAAGGCCGCTAATTTTGCCCAGGATTTGAGCTCTAGTAGTCTTGGCAAGGTTATCAACTGTTGCCTTTTACTTCTTAACTGGGAAAAATTTTTAAGAAGACTTGAGCTACATTTAATAGGTAGATCAAACCAATGTAGAAAAGACACTAGCATGCACGTAATACACGTTTCAGTAGGGTCCTTCCCTTACATGTTTATGTGTATTTTTATGATTGGTCTGGTTTTCCTATTTATTGTTGACTGACTTAAGAGTCTCTCAACTTATTAACCATTTGAATTCAAGTTGGCGTGAAATATACCATGAAGAAACTTCCTTGAAGAGTCCAGGAACTGCATAAATGGTGGTTGTCTCCTAAGCTGAGAAATTCTGAATGAAGCGATCTACAGAAATTGGTAGTCTTCGTTATTCTCCCAGAATGAGTGAACAATTAATATATAAGAGCTCTTCATTATGGAGTAGTTCCGTTTGGAAGCATGTCATATACACTATATTGTTTCTTCCTAGCTAATATTCATATTGGATTCACATGTCATTCATTGTTCAAGGAACTTTACTGCGAAAGCATTAAGTTGACGTCAGTACTACTGAATTAAAAGGCTATTGGTGTTGAAGCAACTATTATAATTCAAAGAGATGAATAAATTGGCTAAAAGCTGAATAAAAGCAGCAATAACTAGCCCGATGTAAAAAACAGAAAAAATAGCTAGAAACATCAAGCAGCACGCTAAATCAAATATAAACATAGCTAAGCAAACGAAGAGTAATGATTCATTTTCTTACGTTCTCAATATATATATATATATATATATATATATATATATTTACATACATATATACATATACATACTCGTCAAGGCTTTTGCAGTCGTGAGCAGTCAAAACTCTCCAAATAGCTCGTCAGTGAGATACGAGAATATTCTCAAGGTGCTATTTACAGTTTCAAGCCGTTAATAGCTTGTGCTATTTATTGCAGACTAGAGCTCCTGTCATTCTTGAATAGAGAGCTTGCTTTATCTACATCATAAGCTAAGTAGCTAACTCCACTTCTAAGTCTTATATTGGAGTTTATAGAATTATATGATCCACCATGTACATGCATAAATCCAATCAGGCAATTAAGCTAATAAAGTTTTCATTAAACATGCTCATGATCACATTGTTATGAATATAAACAATGAATGAATTAAATTAAAATTTTTTTTTTGTCTTTTTCCTGTGACTATCATTTAAATTCAAGGATAAATTTATTTAAAATAATTACACGTAACCTATATTATATAATATTTTTAAAAACTTCGAGCAATGTCAGAAACCGTGGCCCAATATCTCTGACCACGAGTCTTACTGAGCCATAAAGGGAAAGGTAGAGCTAGCAGCACTCTTGGGATTAACTAATTTTAGCTTCTGCGTAACTGCTATGAGTTAGCATTAACTGAAATCACCATATTTCTTGAGGATAGCCGTCAATTGGTTTTAACTACTAATAAGGAATTAATGATTACTCTCATCGGAAAGATCATAGAAACCCCAACTACGTCAGACAACCAAAGTCCGCACAACAACATGCAACAAACCTCATAGTTTTAACGGCCCAAATAGATTTAATTTACAAAATATATGCAAATAAAGCCGACACCTAAATAGAATTAAGTTTCACTGAATGACTACGTGTCTTTACATGATTGGTTGCTCCCATTTACCTCGTACAATGTTGTAAGGAGGAACAAACACCTACCACGTCCTCCTAAACACCCGGAAAAACTAGAGGAACAGAATACAGCAGGACCTGTCTTTCATTCTCTTCCATTTATAATTCTTTAACTTCTCTCTCTTCAAGGTTCTGGGATTTACCAGAATTCCCCCCCCCCCCCTTTTCCCTGATCTTCTGTGCCGCGTTAAACCGCGGCCGCCATCGCTGTTGATCGGAGTTCTCTTTGTCGTTGCTGTTCTTTCTTTTATTTCACAGACCCAACTCTATACGTCAGAAGAAAAAAAAAAAGAAACCGAAAATATAAAAAACAAAAATAATTTTTTTTTTTTTTTGTCATAAAAATGGAAGTTCCTTGGAAGGCCTCCTCGTCCTTCCATCTTTCGTTGTTTCTGTTGTTGTTTCTGTTTGCTTTTTGTTCCCAGTTTGAGATCTGTTATGGACAAGCAGAGGACGACTACAACAACAACAACGAAGACGAAAAGCCCACGAAGAGACCGAAAGAGCTCGACAACTGCAACGGCATCTTCTTGACGTACGACTTCCTCGGACGGACCAAGGAATTCCCGCACGTGAAGAACGTGTCGAATCAGGCGTGGGCGTTTAAGGCGGAGGCGTCCCTGACGAACGTCGGGGAGGAGGAGCTGAAGTCGTGGAATATGTTCATCGGGTTCCAGCACAGGGAGATTTTGGTGACGGCGGATGGCGCCGTGCTCATCGACGCCGGGGACTTCCCTGCGGACGTCGGGAACGGGACCACTCTGGCGGGCAACCCAATGACGGACTTGCAGACGGCCATCAATACCGCTAATGATTTTGACAAAATGTCCGTAAGGGTTAAGATGACAGGGACGATGTTTGGTGTCAGAGAAGGAACCACTCCTTTGCCCAAGACTATTAGACTGGACAACGATGGGTTCAAGTGCCCTGCAGCATCTAGAAGAGGTAATTTTATTATTATTTTTTCCATGCTTGATCATTTAGCGAAACGGATATTTTGTTGACAGTGAATGATCATTTGATAAGACTTCCGTCGCATGATTAATAAGCATAGATGATCTTATATATGGTCTAGTCATGCAAGTTTTTCATATACAGTATATGCATGAGGATCATGACATGATCTAGGCCACTATATCTAAATCCTATTAAACTAAAGATTAACTGCAATTTTACTATATTATTTTATTTCTTCCAATTACCAAGAAAAATAAAGAACATATTGATTAAACTTCATCATTTTTTTCAATAATCTCCCGTACTTAAAGTTTTACGTTATCATCACGTAATTTTAGAAATATAAGGTACTGTATTTTAAAATGCTTATATCAAATATAATAAATAAAAGTGTACTTAGTTTCTCTTTAATCTAGAATATTAATATTTGAAAATATTCAATACATGTTTGAGATGCAACATTTCAAATTATGCCTTAGTTATACATATTTTATCATGTCACACTATTCATACTTTTTTGGTATCAAATCCAGATCTGGTATTGTATTCTGTCTGTTTTCAAAGAGTCGACTTGCATGCAACAAATTTACCAATATATAGTATATGCATGGGTGTACTATAATATATATTCGCACGCATAATATGTGTATGATATTTTAAATTGTATCTGGAGGCTATTTTATTTTGTTGTGCGAGAATACTATATCCGTGTCTATATTTAATTTATACCAAAGAGATACACATATACATTGCTTGGAATTTCAGTAATTTATTTATTTATAATAGGGTCGAACATGTTTGTGTGCTGCATAAAGGACCCGAAAGCCAAGCCGATCAAGAAGAAGACCAAGTACCCTCCTCGTCGTTACGGTGACGTAACCATCGCCTTCGACGTGCTTCAAGCCAACAAAAACAACTACTACGCCCAGATCACCATCGACAACAACCACCCTCTGGGTCGCCTCGACCACTGGAACATCTCATGGGAATGGCAGCGAGGCGAGTTTATCAACTCCATGAAAGGCGCCTTCTCCCACAAGATGGACACCTCCGTTTGCCTCTACGGCCCCGCCGGAAAATATTACGGCGACTTCGACTTCAGCCAGCCCGGCGTCAACTGCGAGAAAACCCCCGTCCTCTCCGACCTCCCCGCCACCCGCAAGGACGACGAGAAGATCGGCAAACTTCCCTTTTGCTGCCGCAACGGCACCGTCTTACCCCCCACCTTGGACCCAAGCCGAGCCCGATCCATCTTCCAGATCAACGTCATGAAGATGCCGCCCGACAACAACATCCGTACCGCTCTCACCCCTCCCTTGAAGTGGAAAATCGACGGCGTCCTCAACCCGCAATACAAATGCGGGATGCCCATCCGGGTGGACCCGCAAGAGTTCCCTGACCCGAGCGGGCTTCAGGCCGTCACCCTCGCCGTCGCCAGCTGGCAGGTGGCCTGCAACATAACCAAGCCCAAGCCTAAGCAAGCCCGTTGCTGCGTCTCCTTCTCTGCCTACTACAACGACTCTGTAATCCCATGCAACACCTGCGCATGTGGCTGTTCCGATACCAGACACTGCAATCCCAGCGCCAAATCCTTGCTTCTTCCCTCCGAGGCTCTTCTTGTGCCTTTCGTCAACAGAACCGCGAAGGCAAGAGCCTGGGCCGCTATCAAGAAACACCCACTACCCAAGAAGCTCCCTTGCGGAGATAACTGCCCCGTCAGCATCAACTGGCACGTCAACTCCGATAGCGTCGGAGGGTGGACGGCGAGGATGACGATTTTCAACTGGGAGGACTACTCTTTCGAGGATTGGTTCTCTGCGATCAAGTTCAGGAGGTCGTACCCGAATTTCGACAAAGTCTTCTCCTTCAACGGCACCAAGATTGATAACATAAGCACCATCCTTTTCAATGGGTTGAAGGACATGAACTACCTGATGGGGGAGACAAACGGGACGCATCTGTACGACCCGAGGGTGCCCGGGAAGCAGCAATCCATGATGACCTTTACGAAGAAGAACATTAAGAATTTTGATATTAGGAAGGATGGGTTCCCCACCAAGGTGTACTTCAATGGCGAGGAGTGTGCGCTTCCACTGGAAGTACCACTTGGGAGCTTAGGACATCGCGAAGCTTCTTCCCTTGTTGCAGTCATTTTGATAGCGTTTGTGACGTTCTTGCTGATGACGACTTCTGGAGAATATGGCTATTACTTGTGACGACTTTGATTTTGTTTTCAGTACGTACACCTGACTACTTCTTAAGCATAATCCTTGGTGGGTCATCACTCTCATCACTTTCATGTATGGGGACTGATGTGGTGTGAGTGATGAGGCCTGTTTTCTGTAAAAGGATGCGATAATACAGTACTTATGATAAGCAAAATTGAGTGTGTTGGAACTCTCGAGTTTCTGCAATTTCTACATCTAGTTCTTATTTAATTTTAGTTGCAAAGTTAGTCTGTTCCTACGTTATTTTCGACTGCATAAATTGTTCAACTTGATATACATATATATATGCACCTTCCCGAACGAATTTTTCTTAGCATTTGGTATTTGATTGAATCATTTTCTTATCGTCTCGAAACTTTACTTAAAATTGGTATGTATAGATCCTGGAGTTAGGAAATAGGATCAATTTCGATAAAGATCAACTTTCATCTCGTGGTTCGTTTGGAAATAGTATTAGCCAGCCGTGATTAAGATGCTGCAAAAAAAAAAAAAAAAATTTGTTTTTGAATTATATAAACATAATGTTTTGATAAAAAAAAAAAAAGTTATAAATTAAAGTCACCTGTAAAAGGCGAAGGATGTTTGATAATGATTTGTATAATTTTATGAATATGCGAAATGACAATCACAAATATCATACTTTAATCCTTAAAAAAATCTTTTACGTTGTTAAAAAATTGAAGAGAACCATGCTATTCATGAAAAATAATATAATATGAAACCATGCTCGATATATATATATATATCGAGCTAAACAGAACATGCCTCACTGATTAAAAGTTTTAGAATATTATCAGTTTAAATTAATTAATTTCTATGACAATAAAACAAACAAAACTTATATATAGAGACCTTACATATCAAGAAAATTTATATTAAAGATATATTATGAAACTTAATTACAATAAAAATAATTTTCTAAGCATTTCAAAACTATATTCTTCAAAAAATGATTTGTATATATAAGATTAAAAGGGCACCCGAGGTAAATATAACACCATTGTTATAGCGGGCCATAAAATTGTCTCTGACATGGTTTATCATTTATTTCATTGGTTTAACTCCAAAGGTTGGCCTATATTAATCAGCTGTACCAAAATTTATTCTCATAATAAATAAACCACGCTAACATGGAGTATGTGCTTTTAATTATTGTTTGGGTATGATATCTTCATTGATGTGCATGCAAGCTGACCGGACAATAACTTTACTGCAGAACCAAAAGAAAATTTTAATTTTGTTGGCTTCTATAAATTGGAAAATATTTGCTGTAACTTGAAGCTAGCTAATAATGTGCTAAGACAAGCTAGTGCCCTTGATGACAAATGGGGTTACATAACTTTTTAATTAGCACATAATAAATGTATGCATTAATAATAACATAAAATATATAATTCAATTTAAAAATTACAAAAATATACACATATATGGTGATATTAATAAAAAATTATATATATGTTATGTTTTAATTAAAAAATATATCATAATAAAAATATAAATAACTGTATATAAATTTTTTTTCTTGTTGAATTTTACTCATTTGTAAGTATAGGTCGTAAATGACATCATAAACACTGCATACCCAAAATAAATAAAGATTCTTTGCCCCTAACGCTCTTGTTAATTCTCGGATTTCTCTCTCATTACTTCTTGGTTTGCATATGTTTGCAGTCTCCATTTTGTCGCCATTATCTTCCACCAGTTTGATTATTCATTTGTTAATATTCTATATTAATTGTGAGACTATCTATCTGTCTTGTCAAGATGATATGAATTGTCTTCCGAGTTTGTTCGTAATCTTTAGCATTTACTCCAATATTCAAATCTTCCATCCTTTTTACTTTGCTTTTTCAATAGGATATACCAAATTTTTTTATAAAATAAAAAAAATCAATTTGACTGACATGGACAGTTGTTCCCTGTAATTTTTTTTCTTCTTTTATATGACCAATATATATTACAAAGTACAAACAACAGAAAAGGTTGTACAAAATAATCATTGTATACAACTCTGTTTTTCAGATATACAAAAAGTAAAATAAAATTAATTTCACCTTCAACATCTTTCTGTCAAGGAAGATCTCTTGTGGTCTCGAACCATTTTTGAGTTCTGTAAACTCCAAGCAGAATTTTATGAAGAACCAACAAATGGCTTGATCAGCAAAAACCTCAAGAAAACCATATTTTCGGTTCTGTAAACTCCGACCAGAATTTCATGAGGAACCAACAAATGGCTTCATCAGCAAAAACCTCAAGAACTATGCTCCGTGCTACTACTCTGCTTGGGAACCTGCAGCATGAATGGTATATGGAGAAAGAATCAACAAAAATATAAGGGAGCAAGAAAATGAAAGAAAAAATGGAAAATAAGATGAGAGGAGCAAGAAACAATACAGTTACATGCCAAGGCAAACTTGTGCAGTTTCTAGGTGTTCAATATCAAATCCTTTCAGTAAATTTAAAATACCTGAAGAAACTTTTTTACAAGGTAAACAGTATGGTCCTGAGTTGTACGAATAGTTGAGGTGTTATGTTTTCATAATTTTATTGGTAATCTTATATATTAATAGCACCCATCTAAAAATTTTGACCAGAGTCTTCTCCTTTCCGTAAAAAACTAAAAGATGTTGTGCACCAAAACGCTGTTGTTTAGAGTTTAGGGTGCACAGCAGCCGCTGCAGCGGATCCTTATTCAAGTGGGAGACGTCACCTTTTGAAGTATTATCTAGGACCTATGCTAGGTCACCTTTTGAAGTAGTGACACTTATTCTGTCAAGTAGCACCAAACCATTGCATATCTAACTTTTCACAAGTAGAGAAAAAGAGGCAGAAACATCATGCAATTTGAAATTCGTACGCAGTTAGTACCTACTGCAACTACTAAAAGTTGGTTATATTATGCAATGGTAATAGTAAGGTACTAAGATGATTCTAGGAAAAGAACCACATATTTTGATCATGATTTCCATCCTTATAACTTTAGTTATGATCAATAGGAAAAAATATTATTTTAATCCTTCACTTTTTGTTTTAATGCCAATTTAGTTCTCCACAAATTTTAAGTGATAAAATTGTCTCTAAAAAAGTTAACACCGATAACAAATAGTTCCTTGTAAAACCAATAATCCTTTTGAAGGCTAATTCCTATTAATATTAAATTTCTGAGAAATCATTTTGTCACTACAAATTTGTGAAAAATCAAATTGACATTGAAGTAAAACATGAGGGACCAAAATAGTCATTTTCTCTTTGATCAATATAACATTGGACTTTGAGTTAGAGCTTCACAAAGCTGATTGCAGGTATTGGAGATTATGGTGCGGTCTCAGTGCCTAAATTAACTCTGGAGAAATGTGCATTAAACATGACAATTTGTAGAGACATAGTTAACAATATGTTGATTTTCAAATTGAGCAGTGATGCATAGTAACATTACAGCAAGATAATATCAAAGAGTCAATCACTATGATAATAGCTACCTATGATGCAGATTGCTTATCCTACAATTGCTTTAAAATTTAGCAACATGGAGATATGAAAAACCAAAGAGAAGAAGTCATAGAGAATAATACACTACCTTTTTCAAATATTTCTTGTGCAGTTTCATTGCCCCTGTGCAAGCCTTCTTGGCATCTAGGTTGCCAGTCATGTCATTTAGTATCTGAGAATAATTAAATTAGAAGCAAAATTTGTTAACGAAGATTACTAGCCTTAGCACATAACTTTTCATTATGAAATAAACAATTTCAAGCCAACCTCAACCTTAGCAATGTTATATAGATTTATTCACAAGATAAGAAAGCATATACAGTTTGCTGATTCTGATTTAATATAGCCTAAACTATTACTAGGTTCAAAGACTAACCTTGACAACATCATCAAGGCCCCGAGCCTCTGTCAGTAGTTTTGCGCTCTTATCTTTCAACACACTGGCAACAAGGAAAACAGATATGGGAAGAGGAGCTTCAGAATTACTTGCTTTCAAATTTTCTCTCTCAAACTTCCCGCATTGACTTTTCAACTTTGCTTTTCGTTTAAGTTCTTCAGGCCTATCAGAATCTGAATCAGGCTCTTCATACATCATGAACAAGTCAGGATCATATTCTAGAGCCCACATCATCTGTTCAAATTTCAAGTATCTAGTAATCAATTATCAATCATTACAGGTTCCAGAGACAAGCTTGCCTATCCCAAAAGAAATGAGAAAAACACAGAAACAAGTTCTTTTCATAGTAAAAAAAAAAAAATCATCATAGACATACAGAAAACCAGATGAAACTAGTCTCAAACTTATGATACATTATCATATCCCCATAAAGAAAAAATAAAGATCAAGAGATGATGAGATTGGATCCATCATAAAATAATTTCAACTGACAATTTCAGAGAGAAAAAAACTATGTAGGCAAAGTGAAAGAAATAACTGACCTATGATAAAAGTAAAACTGGGATATTTTCTATTAGCAGAAAGCTATTAAACATAACTTTATTCAAGAAAGGCAATAGATAGATCAAAAAGTAAAAAAAAGAAGCTGAACGCACCTCCCAAAGGTACAGTGAGTCACAAAAGGAGAATTCTCGACGAAACAAAACCATAAGCATCCGGAAAGCAAACAGATAGTCACCTCCACCAAGATGCTCTGCACTCCAAGATTAACAGACAGACCATACTTATTTCCATTTTCCAAACATCAACTGAGAATTTGCAGCAAGAAAATATAATAAAACATAATTCACAGGAGAAATGTATTCAATAGTTTTCATGTGCCAATATAGCAGTAATTGAAACAACTCATGGCCCCTATTTTTATTACAGTTGATCAAGATACCATCAAGTGACAAATACAGGGAGCTAGCAATCCATAACTAAGAAATTTTCCCGTATTATTTTCTTTGGATCACCATTTCTTCTAACAACATATAAAAACAAACCATATATTCCTTGTTTGACCATAAGTAAAATGAAAAAGCACAAATGCTAGAAAATACCCAAATGCTGATGAAGTTTTGGATCAATGACTTGAGTAATTGAAGCCAAATTACTCAGTTGTGCCTCCACACCAACAGAGCTATCAGTACATCTGAAATTTCCTCGCTTTAAAAATTCAAGAGAAGAACACATGGGATAAGAACCAGAGATAATATTGAAATGAATACTTATAATTCTAACTAATAAAATTTGTATCTATGAAGAATATTATTTAACTGATCACTTGGAATCCTAGAGCACCTTGGCCTTCAAGTTCCCTCAAAGTTGTATAAGAAAATAAATTACATAATCTCTTCAACTTTTATTATGAGCCAACATTGAAGCTCAATTAATCATAGGGAGGTAGATCAGTTGTGCTAGAAAGGAAAAAGAAAAAGAAAAACAAAAACAAAATGAAGGTACATCAGCACACATACGTGATGGGAGTATATGGCTAGGGATGAGTTAGAAAAGAGGAAACAAGGGGAGAAAATATACATATATATATATGACAAAACTAAACCACTATAAATAGGAAGGAAATCGTGACTGATTTACAAAGTCAAGATTTAGGGATTTTGAAATAGAATAATTATAATGTCAAAGTAACATCAGAAGAACTCCTGCGGCTCTAAGCTCCAATTTTAAAAAGGCTCCTTACACACACGCACATATATGGCATAAACCAGAGGAAAACTGTGGGAGAGAGAAAAATCAGGGTTACGGCAATGAGAAATAGATCATAGGGAATACTTAATAGCTAATCACAAGAAAATTAAGTCAATTGATAATATGTTCTAAACAGAATAAATTAGAGACTTAGAGTTACTTTCTAGAATGATTTCATACAGAAGGTGCTAAAAGTCAATAATAAATTAGTGCCTATATAGAGATAAGAAGTTTACCAATCTGCGCATCAGACGTTCAAAGCACCAAAAGGAATCAGCTTCATCATCCAGAAGCATTATCATAGGGGAGCATAGGTCACTCATTCCTACTCAGAATTGTATAACGTTAGGACTTGAAGGTCACATAATTTTCTGAAAGGACTACTACTCAATCAAAAGTAAAACTTATATGTAAATTAAATAGTCCTCTAAGTTAATAATCTTTTTCCAGAAAGAAACTAATCTGCCCAGCTAACTATCATTTGGCCTGGATTTGCATACCTTTCGCCCCTACTGTTAAATTATCTTGACGGTTTAATAGTCAAGATTCAAGACTGTTTGAACACTTCAAAACAGTGACTGAATAAGTAATACTCAAGAAGAACTGTAGTGTTAGTTTAGGAACCCACTATAGTTTAACCTCGTAGGGTACCATACATTAACTACTACTGAACTAATATATGAAGGTTAATAGGTTATCCTTCCTTGCAGATGGGTAAACAAGGATTTATATTAGGATAAACAACTTTTCAATTATATCATTGCCCAGTGTTGATATTCAAAGAAAATTAGTTACATGGCATCATTCCCATGTATTTAAGGTAGATCTAGCAGCTTAATTCCATGGAAGTGAGCAACCTAAATATAATACAAGCCCATGTCGTAGAGATTCTAGAATATGTACTCAAATGGATAACTCAAATAAACACCCACCTTGACAATAGCCAACATCTGTATCAACCCAAGCATAAACAGCAAGAATATCCCATAGTTTTGATAAGTTCTCTTTCTTCTCATAGAAAACCAGTGTCCTATCAGTGCGAAGCACGTCGAGGCCTGACATGAGTTTGTGCAAGGAAAAAGGTCATTCACCACATAAATCAAAGTATGGTAATTGAATACTAACTTACAACTTAAGAACATGTTCAAAAAATAACTGCCTGTACATGCATACCCCAATCAAAGAAATCAAGGTCAAAGCTAACTTAGTCATGCCATACAGTTCTAGCACAAAATCAGAATTAATTGGCACAACAATGCATTTCACAGAATGATTTGAATAATCCCCTGATACATGGACATATAAGAAATTAAACTACAAATAGGAACCATCTAGTATGTGCAGTCTGTTGTGTGCGCGTGTGCACACACATATAACTCTTTGCATTAGTGTGCATTACATAGAAAGTACATGTTTTTACTACTTGGTAAGGAACAAACTAAAAAGGAATTTTTGAAGATTAAAATTGAGGGGCAGGGTTCCACTGGAAGGTTATACTATATCTGCCTAAAGATAAGTAAATAGCACATAAAAAGAGATACAATAGAGATTGAAGTGAAAACAATAAATTTACAAACCTATTTGATGAAGAGTTAACATCCACTGAATTATTCTCTTGTCTGTCACCTTTTCTAAATTATTTGCAGCATCTGTACTAGCCCCCTTATTATCTGGAGGAGGTACAACTGCACCCTGTCCTGGATTTGTTTCTAACAGCACTAATGGATCTTGAATGGGCTGACCATCTTCAGTGATTACAGGTGCTGTAATAAATTTACCGCTTCCAACTAGAGGAAACAATTGGTGGCATACTTCCTTCCATGTATTATATTGCACCCTGAAGATATGGAAATAAAAGTAATACACAACTAATGAACAAAATGTATTATGAAATGTTGTATCAGGGAGGTGAAGCAATTGTTGCTATCTTTCTGAATGCATATTGAGATTACAATGACAATATGGACAATCCATCTAACTTTAATGGAAGACCTAGGTCTAGAAAAATGAATTCATGTATGCACTCCAATTTTATAAGAAGCAAACATGAGGGAGTAGGACATCAATTTATTTGTGCCCCTCAAGGTAACATGGCCAATGAGTGTTACCGTCAACTGTAACACACAAATTATAAAATGGGGAAACAGCTTACCTTCGGCGCTGTCTTATCTGATCTCTTTCCTCATATGAACTATTTGGGTCATAGCAACCAAGTAAAAATTCCCAAACTTCTCCTCTAATTGATGGATGAATTCCCTGGTTTCAAAAACAAAAGAAGTGAATGACTGATACAAAAATTTCTTTTAAGTAAATTAGACAGTATAAAACACAGAGAGAGAGAGATTTCAATTTTTTTTTTTTTAAAATCCCATATCATTGCATACTTTGCTTCACAAACCGTCAAAGCAAACAGTAATTTCAACACTACTAGAAAAATAATGATGGTATATTGACTGAAGCAAGCTACAATTTAACTTGTGCACTGAAACCCTTGATCGTGAAGCTTAAAAAGTCTTCATCTAATAGACGACATAACAAAATTTCTTTTGATTTCCATTGTAATAGAAACACAAGTGTACACCAATGCACGTGGTACACACATACACAAATAGTTTTGTTCATGCATTTGTCGACATAAGTAAAAAAATCTTCACTAATTTTAGGTGCATGAGAATTTGATGTCATGATAAACATAGTACATGCATGATAAAATATGTCAAAAATCAATTGAGAAATTTCATCTTGCATTGCAACCATCGAAAAGTGAAGGAACAAAAGCAAACCAGGAGATAAAGTGGAGAGCCACAACTATCTTCTATGTGTGTATAAGGAATTTAACAATTCTCTCTCTAGAAGTCCGGAACTTACAGATTTTGTTAAGCCTGATTTATTACTGAGTCAGCAGTCAAAATGAACTGCAATGTCAACTATGGTTATGGGAACACAAGTTTTAAACAGAAACAAAATAGCCAAAAAAAAAAAACATAAATGCCAACTTATTAAACAACTACAAAGCAGAAATATAACCTCATGTTCTTCCAAGCAGCTAGAAATATCTGATATTAAGTAATTGAAAGCATCACACAAACTGAGTTTCATATACTCAGACATATAGAAGCTGTATTTTAATTATATAAATGGAATTACCCCCCGTTGGATTCGGCTAAGAGTCTTGCCTATATCCAGATATCCTTCTGGATTAAATGCAGCCTGCCATTTCCTTACACTTAGTGTTTTACCAGCCTGGACCACATAAAAACAAGAGCTCTCAATTGAATAACATTATCCAAGTATTACTGGACTAAAAAAAGAAAATAAATCTCAAAATTCTCAGCTGAAGGCATATGCTGTTTACAATAAGTTGCAGACCCAAGTAACCAGTATATGCTACTTAACTTTTCAGTGGAGGAAATTTTAACAAGGAAAATTAATCATAAGGTATCTGACAGGATCCATTATAGATCACCAAACTCTGGTTTACTACTTTTATATGTTTTGAACAAAGCAATTAGCCAATCAATAACCATTTAATGAGGATGTCATGTGCTGCACTATTCAACGCACTGATGATGGAAAGATTTTTTCACTTAATCAAGTCATACTTGATGAATTCTCTCAATGAAGAGTCCCTCAATTATAGCAGTAGCAAAAGAATTAGGAATTTATTTATACTACTGGGGACAATCATGGCATCAATAAGATCATATAATAATTATTATGATTTTATGGTAGTTTTTATACAGAGAATACCTATATATAAACCAGATTTCATGATTTTGATAAGACATATGTCTCAAGCCATTATCCACAACTTCTGTAAGTTCGATCCACGTCAAATATCTATCTTTACGTAGAGTATCAATTTTTTTAAATCACATGAATATCTCCTAAATGAAGAATATCTCGTAGTTATTAACTTCTGATACCGAAGTATAGCTCAAAAAGATTATACATTAACAAAATAGTTAAATAAAAAATCCCAACGTTTTAAAATTCTGACAGCATTTATAAATCCAAATTCAAATTAATTATTATTACATACATTGCTCATAATTCATAAGAAGCTAATATCATTTTCCTTCAGCCCGCTAAATTGAGTTCACCAATGAAAGAATCTATCCTGATTAGATCCTCACCATAGGAAAAAAAAAAAAAAAAATAGAATGCTTAAACCCAAAAAAGGAAGGTAAGAAAATCAACCTTGATCTTAAATCGAGTCTTGGGGACATCATTGATACACTCAGGCCGGACTTCATAGTAAGAATCAGCTGGTTCTCCACTATCTCTCCACATCCCAAAGCCCCAAAATGGTTCTCAAGAAAACCAAAGCAAAAAGATTTTCGAGATCAGTATCCTCGCCAGCACCCTGAACCTGGACCCCTTTGAAACGATCAAGCAAACCCAGAAACAAAATTGTTTTCAATGTCTCTTCGGAGAAGAATTCAAAGGGATCCAGACAAGGTGCTAGACAAGACCAAACTCCGAAACAACGAGAGGGGAACCCAAAAAATTTTTTTTCCTTGTTTTCTGGTTTTTCTGTTTTTAATTTTTACTTAATATCTATGGCATTTGGTGGTCACGCTGTCTGAAGAAGGTTTGGGAATGAATGGGAGCAGTAATACCCTGTTCAAAGGGTGACACAGATGATTCACAGCCTCACGACCTCAACACTGGCCGTTTAATGCGTGTGTCTGCTCAATTTCTTTCTCTCTCTCTCTCTCTATTAGAATTTTCCAATTTTGTTTCTTGACTTCCTTTTGCTGAAATTATGTTTTTTTTGGCATAATTTAGAATTTCTTATTTCAAATATCCTACCGTTACATTTTTTGGTAAATTATCTAGCCTTTCAAGTAGAATCAAAGATATACAAATTACCAAAAATGATAAAAAAAAAAAAAAAAAAGGGGTATACATAGATGTACAATTTCAGGGTTGTATTACTTTTGATGGTCAAAGTTGAAGGAGGTGAGGTAGAGTTGGCTTTTGCTCGCCAACGTTTTCGCGGGAACAATATATGAGCGGGATTCGGTTATGCCACGATTTAAGTTTTTTTTCCTTTGCTTTTTTCCTTTTGGGTAAACCAGGACATTGGCTTCAATCTTAAAACTCTCAAATTTAGTAATTGTAATTCTTATGTTTTCATAAAATAGCAACGAAAAATAAAGAATTCTATTTATTATCTGTTGATTGTGGTAGCGGCATCATGAGGCGTGAATAGTTGATTGGGGGCGGAGAAAAACTAAGTCACTATTCTTAGGTTTATTATAAAAAAAATAGGTAAATTAATTTTTTAAATATACAAATTATATTATTTTATTTATTTTATAAAATTATATTTTTTCCCTTGAAATCAAACGATGCATCTCTCTAACTTCAAAGGATAAATTATAGTTACGTATATTTTGATCAAAATATCTTTCTATTTATTAATCATATAATCTAACAGGCATTAAATATATCATTGATCAATACAAAATATTTATTTTTGAATTTAAAATAAAATTAATAATTTATTTTTAATAAAAAAGATAAATTAAAATAGACATCTAAGAAATATATTTTTAATAAAATATAAGGTTCATGAAGATATTTTAGTTATTTTTGGTTTCTAAAATAATTTTTGTATATTTTTTTTTTTAGTATTTGGGAGTTTTACACATTAAATTTTATTTTATTTTTCTTGATTGTTTTGTACATATATTGTTTTCACTATACTATATTATTGATAGATCTAATTCTATCAAACTTCTTTAGTACTCATTATTACATTAGTATAATTATAATTTACATTACGAATCAATTTCGTAACGTTTTACAAAGCACAGATAAGATCGGGCTTAGAAGTCCAAACGAAGGAAGTATAAATCCTTGCATAGTCTAAAACAGAGAAAAAGAAAATGCTGTGAAGTATTCTAGTAAACTTTCCGAAGAGTAACTATGGTTCAATTGAGGAAATTGGACTCAAAACTAGAAACTCTGGATGAGAAAATCAAGAAGCTGAGTAGCCAAGAAGTCTCCAAATTTTGCACTGGTGCAAATAATTCTTGGAGCTCCATGGAAGTTTATGCATTGAATTATTTGTTGCCAAATACAAAAGAATCGTACTACCAGCCACGGATTTCATCAGTACAACCAAACCAACCAGCCCAATTTACAAAGAAGTCAATGGTTGTTTCTACTAATATGGGGTATTCATTTATTGACAGTATTGGCCATAATAGTTGGTGGGTTCAGCAAAATAATGAGAATTTTGCAGTGAACCATACTTGTCAGCAATAGAATTGTTTGGGAATGATATGAATGAGATAAAAGACTTGACGGTGACTAGGCAAGATAATACTGGAGCAATGCAGAATCAACATTTGGGGAGTAATTGTGACTGCGACCTCCCATGGTGAAGGTATTCATTTCATCTTGGATTTGGGTGGATGTGGTTGAGAAACAAGCCTTTCTTTAATTGTTTGATTACGGGCAATGAAAATTTTAAGTTACCCGCCAAAAGTTATAATCTTTTTTTTTTTTTTTTTTAATTTTATCTATGTCTGAGTGTAATTGAATATTTACTGTGTGAGTTAGATATTACATGAAGAATTTTATGGGCGTACATATATTGTATTGATCTAGATCAAAATCATCATGGCTCATTATTATGGGCTCTCTTCTAACTTTTTGTTGGTAGTCAATTCATATATGTATGGTTGAAACTATTAGTGTATATATATAATTGATAGAGACAGAAATTTCATGGGACAAGGGGAATGATTTTCATCCCCGTCCCCAATCTTTCTATAGAGAAATTTCTTTTTTATTTTTATTCCTATAGAATTTTTTTTTTTAAAATGTGGGTCTTTAAATGAGATACTCCTCACATAGATCTCTAGATTTAAAAACATTTTGTCATATCTACTTGAGTGAGTTATCTTTTCACTTATGCATATGTTTTTTGTCATAAAATTTTAAAAAATATTGTGGTGTATCAATTGAAGGATTGTGATAGAATATAAGCATTCATTTTAACTAAAATTTCTTGCTCTCTTTGGTACAGGAGTGGTGGTTAAGTATTCTACAAAAGTCTAAAATTGTCAAACTTGAATGCAGGATTGATCTCATCTTATTTCATTTATTTCTTTTTTCCTAACAGAAGGGCTAAATTATTTTGAGAGTCAGTGGTCATCTTTTAAAGTTAAAGAAGGCAAATTACGAAAGTCACTTAGTTAAAGAGGCTTTCAAGCATTTTGTCATTTATATTTTTTAAAATATACTATTTTATTTTTTTGGGTTAGCTATGACACCAAGAGTCCAAGACACTATTAAAGCCCAAAGACACATTAGTACTGATTTGGGCAACAAATATGTGACAAAAATGTTAGATAAAGTTTGGTACTGAACCATCCTTATTTTTCGTGTGTACTGAAATATTTATGAAAGGTTTGAGTATAAGATATTAAAATATCAGTTATTAAATATTATTTGTAACACATACAATACATAAAATTCATATATTTCAGATTACTTAAACTACAATATTTATAGATAGTTTTTAAACATTCAAAAATAAAAATAAAAACGGGTTAAGGAGCTTGCAGGCCAATCCATTGAACCCTTTATTGGACAAGTAAGATTATATGAATTTTGACCTATTTAATTCATGCATCAAAATATGGAAGTGAAGGTAAGCACAAGTATAAAAAGAGAATTGAAAAATCAAATTTAACAGCATATAACCCATACATTAAATTTTTTAATGTTTCATGATAATAAATTTGCATAGAGATATGTTTAGAATTAAATTTAGTTAATCATGAAGTTTAGCCTTCACTAATAAATACATGAGATATTAAAGAAACTCTTAAAGCATCTAATCATATAATATTGACTTATAAAAGATGTTCGCTTTTCTAGCAATGGAACAGTGAGGCTATGAGCAGTTCAACGTAGCCCCAAAGAGCAAGACATGAATATTCTGATAACAGAGAAGCAAAGCATAAACCCACAGACCAAGTTACATGAAAAAGACCCAAAAAGAGCTCACACTCCACCATAACAACTAATGAAAGTGAACCTTATGCTTTGCACGAGAATCAAAGAAAACCTCAGAGGGGAGAATAACCAAAAGTTGCAAAAGCTTCCTTCCCAATATTCTCATAAAGATATGGAACTGACGCCTACATATATCCCCCTTTCATGAGTCATCCTCTTCATAGCTTCGACATTTCTTGCATTTTAATTTGCTTCCTTCTCAGTTTGTCCAATTGTATATAGCTAATATTGCTTGCTCCATTGTGTTCAATGGCTAATAATTATGAAGCAGTTCATGTGCTGGGGCTCTTGTGTTTGGTGTTTTTGGTGCAGAAGAGTGGTGCATATGAGTTCGTAGTTGGGGGACAAAAGGGTTGGAGTGTTCCAAGTGATCCCAATTTCAATCCTTATAATACATGGGCAGAAAAGAGTCGCTTTCAGATAGGAGACTCCCTCGGTGAGTTCTTATATACTTCTTTATATGTATATAGAAGAAGACATTGTTGTCATATAACCACTATATGGTAATTTTCATCTAAATTTTTTATGTAAGGCGATGGTGTAATTGTTAATTTATCTTAACCCCAATATTAGTTTAAAAAATTATGAAATTGTTCAGAGTACAAATTAAAATACTTTCAGTACGAAATTTTTTATTATTTTAATATTCACAAAATTTATTTTATTAATGCACTAAAAATATTGCTTTTATTAAAATTATAACTGAACGTACCACAAATATGTGGCATTTAAACAAATTATATCTAAAACCTTTTGAATCACATGGAACAAACCGATTTAAAGATTAAATTAAAAATTTATAAGTAAATGGTAGAGATTGAGATTAATTTTTTCGTATACAAATAATAAATGTTTTAAAAATAGAAATTCTGGCTAATAGATTTTCCTTAAAAAAAAAATTGCAGTGTTCAACTACCAATCTGGGCAAGATTCAGTGCTAGAAGTGAAAAGCGAAGACTATGCCAAGTGCAACACTGATGCACCAATCGCAAAGTTCTCCGACGGCCACACAGTGTACAAGTTCAATCACTCTGGCCATCACTTTTTCATCAGTGGGAACAAAGATAATTGTCTCAAGAATGAGAAGCTTGTGGTCATTGTTTTAGCTGATAGGAGCAATAATTATAAGAACCAATACTCAAACACTACCCAACAAGCACCCACACCTTCTCCGTCACCTTCCCCTTCATCCTTGCCATCAGACTTTGCTTTAACGCCACCGCCACCACCTTCTGCCGCGTATCCTCCACCATCACCAGCACCTGCTTTGCTTCCATCACCACCACCACCTGCGGCTTCTTCTCCTCCATCTCCGGTACCAAGCACAAACCCAACGCCGTCTCCCGTCAGTGAGCCACCACCTTCTCCTAGTGGTGCTTCTTCAGTCTTGTTCAGCTTTGCTGGAAGTGTTGGAGCATTCATGGCTTCAACCCTGGTTCTATCTCTCTAAATATGACATGAGCATATGTGAAGGATTGAGTGTGATTTTTTTTTTCTTCTTTTTATTAGTTCTTGACATGGTTTCCTACTGAGTTCAGTATTGAACTGGTTCTTTGGTTTCAAAGTTGGGATGCTGTTCGGTATATTTATCTGTGACCGTGTTTGACAAATAAGATGACAATAACGTATGTACCCTTTTGTGTGCTTATTCATGATGTATAAATACTGTACATGTATTGAAATAATACCATTTTTTCTAGGTCAGTGGTTTTATTATGCCAGAGAAGGTTATATGCTTTCCATAATTTTAACCCACTACCCTAAATCGGTGGCTTCAAAAGGAAAGAGAAATTAAAATAGAAAACAGTACAAAGTAATTAAGATCTTAGCTATATTATGTACTGAAATGATAGAGCTATAACAAATTGTCATAAATTTTCAATTATCATCATTTTAGTACCATTTTGCAGTCAAGACTTTCATATATCTTGTACCATATCATCATGCTTGCCTCAACCGAAAAAACACGAAGAAGAATTATAGTGGAAGTAGATACCGTATGCATTATACAGCTCGCAATTATTGTAAGTTGTATTATTCAATTCTCAGGTAACAACTGGAAAATTACATTTTAAAGCTTTATACCTTATTTATAGAGAAAACAAACTGCTAAAAGAGACATTTCTAGTGAAATTGGCTATGGCAAAATCAGAATCCCTGTGTTCTAAGCTAGACAAATTTCTCATCTATCTATTAAAAATTTTTCCCAATCTCAACTTTTTTCATTATTCTAATAGTGTTGTGCAGAATCGAGTCCAGAATTCCAGCCACCTGAAACGACAGAGAAGACTAATCAGCAATACATTAGTGCAGATTGCAAAGTATGGGACCATAATCTGAGATACAAACCGTGAAAACACCCCCAATAATAGCACAGACATTTGTAAGGAAGTGTGAAAAAGACTTCTGGTTTTCTGTTATTAAGACCTGACCAAACCAAACCGAAAAAAAAAAAGACAGAGAGACAGAGAGAGAAAGAAGTGTTAAAGAAGAAGAAATTCATTAGAAATGAAGAGAGGAAATTACTGAAATATATGACCTCCATTTACAGACCTGCATGGGAGAGAGCTCAAGATGGAACTTTGCAACAGGAATGTCTAAACTCTGAGCAAGACTGCTGTGCGCTGTGTACTCATACTCCTCAACTAATTTATAATCCTTTTTTGTTATCACCTCTGTTTTAACAATCTGAAGATAATGCTCAATCTGCAAACACAGATTTCAGATGCTTGTAATATTGTGGTTATTAACTCAATTTCCACATACCAGAGATTCTGAAATTTCTGTAGCATGTAGTAATCAAATCCAAAATAGATAATCATGATTAGGGTCAACAGAAGATAACAATCTGTTTCGATAAGGAGTTATCTCAGTGACCGAAAAAGTGTACCTAACGAGTGAATTTTTAAATGGTTAGATAGTTTTGGGTTCTTCAAACAGAGACTAAGGGTCCATGCCAACCAAACATCCAAAGTTAGGATAAATAAGTTGACGCTTTCTGAAGATTGAAACCAATACCAGGGAATATTTAAGATTTAGGTAAGTCTTTTGGGGTATGATTGGATGGAGGCTAAGGGTGACGGAGGGGAAAGAAATATTTCATTGAAACCTTCCCCAATTTGGGAGATTTTCATAAGGAGAGGAGAATGACGGTTTTTATTTTTTTTTTAACTAACTACAAATCAAAGCCCGTTGACATCGATGTAATTGAATGCTTTTGTCTGCCAATACCGCATATTTGATTCCATCCATATATCTATTTTCTTCCACGTGAGTTCTAGTCTCAATAAGAATGCTAGTTCTTATTGTTCGTATGTTATGATATCTATGTTAGAATATTGTATATTTTAGATTAATACAGTACATAATACAGGAGTCTAAGTACAATGAATGTACTACTTGTACTACACCTTTTCCTTTCTCTATAAATAAGATGCAATGTAAGGAAGAAAACACACTTTACATTTTACCAATTCTACATGATATCAGAGCCTACTAGGCCTCCCTTTAGTAGTGTTTCTCCTTGGTTGTGCCACATGCTAGCCCAAAACCCTAATGTCTTTCTCCTTATCTTTTTTCTCCATCTTTCTCTCTCCTATTTGTGCTTGTGATTTCGAAACCACCACTACCCAGCCATGTCTAGGTGACATGCACCCTACCACTGCCCTCAGAAGACCCTAATCGTCCCATCCCCGCTAGAACGACAGTCATCGCCTCCTCCACACGCCATCATGCACTACCACCCTCTTCCTGCTTCCACATTGGCGTGTGAGCCACCTTCTTTGACAGCTCTCTTCATAGACTTGGTCGCCTGCCTGAATCTGACCCATTCCCCACCTTTTTAGTCAAAACAATGTCTCCTTCTATCTTCATTCGAGCTCTCTTCAATCCAAAGCACCTTGTCATCCTCTGAAGGTAAGAAATCCAACCCAATCACCTCTGTCTTGGGTGGTAATGTGACCATTACTACTGAAAAATTATGTGAGGCCGCAAACTACAAGTTATGGACAGCTTCAGTAAAATTATGGTTCAAAGGTCAAGGGTATTCTAATCATCTAACTATGAAGGAAACCCAAGTTCTTGAGGCTAAACAACTTGCTTGGGTATGAGTTGATGCTTAACTCTATGTCTTCCTTTGTCACTCTTTAACTTCAACCATTCTGGACATATATCAGTCTTACGAGACTTGTTACGATGTTTGGACGAAGGCCATGATCTATAGTAATGATGTGTGCCGATATTACGAGATTTTGTCCAATATTGTCAACCTCAAGTATTAACAATTGGATACTGCCACGTGTGTCGCATTGAATCAGTGAAGCATGAATTTCGCTCTCTGATGCCTTTAACATCATATAACCCAATTGAGACATTGTAGAATAGGCCAAACTTCTCTTAATATCCTTTTGAGCAAGAGCTAAAGTAGCTCCTAATACTACTGTTATTATCCCTATCAAAGCTATTCCATTCATTATGGAAGATATAACTATGAAAAGAGGAAGAAGCCGGGCTACAAGAAAAATTCCCGCCGCTACCATAGTAGCAGCATGGATAAGAGCGGAAATAGGGGTAGGCCCTTCCATAGCATCTGGTAACCATACATGCAGGGGGAATTGCGCGGATTTAGCAACTGAACTGCCAAATAACAGGAAGGCACACAAAGTAACTAATAAAAGATTAACCTCATTATTATAAATCAAGTTATTGAATATTTCAAACAAATCCCAAAATTCCAAACTACCCGTTATCCAATAAAGACCTAAAATTACCACTTCAATCAATGAACAAGAGAAACATTGGGACAACTTCTTCATGGTCATGGCTTTAATCAATGTTAATTCTGACCATGACCCTATTAGGAACCAGATTTTGGGTAATCCCACTATTCATACTTTGGATGATATGCTCTCTTGCCTTGTCTATGTGTCTTCCTCTACTCCTATGATGCTTACCACTACTATTCCTCCCCCCAACACTTCAGCATTAGCATCACAAACTAGGGACAAAGGTGGTCGTGGCAGCATGGGACGTGGAGGTAACCGGAAATGGCCTCAATGCACTTACTGTAACAAATTCAAACATACTCATGATCGTTGCTGGGCTCCTTATGGACGGTTGCCCCACACAACCAATGTTGCCCACACAACATCAGATGATCCAGTTGAGGATTTATTGGGACCACCAATGATCGTGACAGATGTCTACCTTTGCGTCAGTCGCTCAAACTGGTAAATCTATTGCTTGTCTTGCTCATCCTCCTCTTGGTTCTTGGGTTCAAGACTCTGGTGGCCCAAATCACATTTCTAGTAACAAATCTCTCTTTTCTTCTATTTCTAGATCCACTAGTCTTTCACTTGTGACTCTTGCTAATTGATCTACCACTACTACCAAAAGCATTGGGTAGGCCACTATTCTTCCTTCCATCACTTTGAATTTTGTCCTTTATGTTCCTGAATGTTCCTTAACCTCATTTCAGTTTGCAAGTTAGCTCACACCTTAAATTGTTCCATTATCTTTTCTGACAAAACTTGTCTGCTTGAAGAACTAGAGTTCAGGTCAAACAATTGGAGTAGGACGTGAATATCATGGCCTCTATTACCTATCCTCCCCAATTGCCAGCACTACTACCTCTCCTACTCTCATCCACAGTCGCTTGGGACATCCTAGTCTCTCCAAACTTCAGAAGATGATTTTGTCTCTTTCCTCTTTATCATCGTCATATTGTGAATCGTGTCAACTTAGCAAACAAGCTCGTGCTTTGCTTCCCAAGCGTGTCAATAATCGGGTTGCATCCCTCTTCAAACTTATTCATTCTAATATTTAGGGTCCATGTCACATATCGTCTGCTCTAGTTATTAGTATTTTGTAATCTTTATTAATGATTATTCACGTTGCATATGGTTATATTTAATGAAATCATGCTCTCAAGTTTTCTCCATCTTCTAATCTTTTTATGTTGAGGTGAAAAATCAATTTGCCACTTTTATATCTATATTGCATAGTGATAATACTCATGAATATTTTTCACCCTCATTCCAAGATTTTTTATCCTAACAGGAATTCTTCATCAATCCTCTTCTACTCATACTCCTCAACCAAATCGCATTGCCGAGCATAAGAACCACCTTATTGAGACTGTTCAAACCTTACTCATTCACTCTCACATGCCTTATTGGGATGATGTTGTTCTTATTGTATGTTACCTAATCAACCATATGCCCTCTTTTGTGTGACAAAATGAAGTTCTCTATTCTATTTTATTTCCTAACGAGTTGCTATTTCCTCTTCCACCTCAAATATCTAGTTGAACCTGCATTTTTCATGATTTAACGTCTAATAAAGATAAACTTGCAACTAAATCCATCAAGTGTGTCTTCCTTGGATATTCTCGCCTCCAGAAAGGAGTGCTATTCACCCATTGCCAAGAATATTTTGTTTAAGAAGACATGACCTTTTTTAAATCATCTCCCTACTTCATCTCCTCCACCGTTGAGCATACCTCAGTGTGTGATGTTCTTCCTCTTCCGTCTATCACTCCAGTGCCCACTGCACCCATTAAGCCCCCACCTCTGCTTTAGACATACTAGCGTCGTCCTTATCCATGTCCTCCTGCCAACCTTGAAGGTGTACCTAATGATTCACATCCTACTCCAACGCTGGACCAACCCCAGCCCTCTCCCATCCTGAGAATCTCCCAATTGTTGTTTTTAAAAGGTATTCACTCCACCCGTAACTATTACCCTATTTACAATTTTTTTTAGTTATCATCATTTGTCTACTTCGTATTCTACTTTTGTCATGTCTTTGGATTCCGTTTATATTCCACAGACTATGAGTGAGGCACTATCTCATCCTAGGTGGAGGCAAGCAATGCTTAACAAAATGGCTGCCCTTTAATCCACTAGCACTTGGGAACTAGTTTCTATCCCACCAGGCAAAACCACAGTGGGTTGTCAATGGATATTTACCATTAAAGTTCGTCCATATGAACATATTGACCGCTTAAAGGCTTGCGTAGTTGCAAAAAGGTACACTCAGATTTATGGATCAAATTATGGAGACACCTCACTGATGGCAAACATACCCTCTATTCACTTGCTCTTTTTTATTGCCGCCATGCATCATTGGCCTCTTCACCAACTTGACATTAAAAATGCCTTCCTCCATGGTGAATTGGTGGAAGAGGTTTATATGGAGCAACCTCCTGGATTGGTTGCTTAGGGGGAGTCTAATAAGGTATGCTGATTATGACGGTCTCTTTATCATCTAAAATAGTCACCTTGTGCTTTGTTTGGCAAGTTTAGCTTTGTTATACAAACGTATGGAATGGTTCGTAGTGAAGCAGACCATTTGGTTTTTTACTATTACACTACATGTGATCAGTGCATCTATTTAGTTGTCTATGTTGATGATATCGTCATTATGCGCAATGATTAGAATGACATTAGTCAATTGAAGCAACATTATCTAGCCATTTTCAAACCATAGATTTGGTACAACTGAAATATTTCTTGGGCATAAAAAGTGGCTCAATATTATAGTGGGGTGGTTATATCACAGAGAAAGTATGCTCTGGACATCTTGGCTGAAGCAGGGTTGTCAAATTGTAAACCAGTAGATACCCTTATGGATCCAAATGTCAAACTCCTACCAGGACAGGGGGAGCCTCTTACAAATCTTAGTAGATATTAGAGATTAGTTAGAAAACTCAATTACCTTACTATGACCCATCTAGACATCTCCTTTGTTGTAAGTGTAGTGAGTCAATTCTTACTAGCTCCGTGTGATAGTCATTAAGATGTTGCAGTTTGCATACTCAAATTCATTAAGGAAGCACCAAGTCAAGGCCTATTATATGAAAATAAAGGCAACTCGAAAGTAGTCGGCTATACAGATATAAACTGGGTCGGATTTCCTGTTTACAGGCATTCTACTTTAAGATATTGTGTTTCCAATGGGGGTAATCTCCTATCATCGAAAAGTAAGAAACAAAAGTTGTTGTAACATTCAGTGCAGAAGCGTTATCCTAAGCTAGGGCCTTGGCAACATGTGAACTCATATGGCTAAAACAACTCTATGAATTGAAATTTGGAAATATAAATCAAATGAACTTGGTTTGTAATAACTAGCTGGCAATGCAAATTGCAACCCAATCTTTCATGAAAGGGCTAAACACATAGAAGTTGATTGTCATTTCATCTGAGACAAATTCATTCTAGCTACATCGCTACAACATTTGTTAATTCAAATGATCAACTTGCAGATATACTTAACAAAGCTCTCAAGGGACCTCGGATTGATTAAATTTGTAATAAGCTTGGCACATATAATTTATATGCTCCAACTTGAGAGGCAATGTTAGAATATTGTATATATTAGATGGATATAGTACATAATATAGGCTAGGTTCATAAATGTCTAGATACAATAAATGTACTACTTGTACTATACATTGTACTACTAGTACCACCCCTTTTCCTTTCTCTATAAATGAGATGCAAGTAGAGTACAAATAGTATATTCATTGTATCTAGACACTTATGAATCCAGCCTATATTATATACTATATTCATCTAATATATACAATATTCTAATACTGTCCCTCAAGTTAGAGCATATAAATCATATGCCCTAAACTTGTTACAAATGTAATCAATCAGAGGACCCTTAAGAGCTTTGGTAAGTATATCTGCAAGTTGATCATTTGAATTATACAATATTCTAACAATATATATATCACGCCAATTTATTACATATGGATGGTGAGATCCCATTGATACAGAGCCAATTCCAATAGACTTATTAGACGGTCCTATTGGCGTGCATCTAGTAGGAATTGAACCAACAAATATGCCAATTATGGGTTCTCTAAATATGGGGAATTTTGAAGGAAAAATAAACAAATAAACATTATTTCATGAAATTTCAATGTCAAGACACTAAAACATTATATTAATTTTTTGAACAAAGGATAAATTACTAAAAGCATATTATGTTAATCAATGTATTTCGTTCAAAGTAATATTCTTTTCCTCATCTGTTATTAAGTTCCAAACAAAGGGAAGGAAAGTCACTATTATTTGTCCTTATTCTTTTAACTCTCACATATACCCTCTTAATGAGTATAATGTTCAACATTACAAGAGAGCAAACTTCCTATGCCAATTCCCTTGCTGATTGGTGTTAAAATTCAAGTGTTCAGAGTGTTTAGTTCAATGAATTTCAAGCAGGTTGAGTTGCAAAAACTTGGCTAGAGGAGGTTATCAATTCCATATTAGGACATACAGCACAAATACAGTGTCACAGACTCTAGAAATAGCAAGTTATGTGGGCCCTAAACATCCAAGCAATCCATATTACATCTTACTCTATAGAACCGTCAAAGACTCTGATACCAACCACACAGATTCCAGTAGCAAAGTTGACACTATATTAAGTACTAATATGAAAGTTGAACTTACAGTAACATTTGCTCCTAAATCACGGTGATTGATGAAGGACCGACCATTCAGCCTGTCATGGCTGATACCAACATGAGGTATCAAGCGCTTTACATCACTCATAACTCTAGGTGAGATTTTTCTTCCAAAAGACAAATGGTTTATGACGTGAGACATGTTCATTTGAGAAGCATCAAAGGAATGGGCATCAGATCGAGCTGAAATGATTAAGTTTCCTGGAACCTGAAGACAGAAACACAGCTTATATTCAATTTTTGGTCATCATAATATTGAAATTTAGGGGTGGAAAACGAAAATGAGGTCATATTCCTTATCTCATCCCATTTCTGTGACTTTAATATTAACAGCTGAGGCACCAATTACAACTTACAAGCAAAGGCTAACCCCAAAAAAAAAAAAAAAATAAGGAACCAAAATTATCAGCTTCATCTGGAGAAAGAGCATCATGCTCACATCTGAAAAATGGGAAGCAACAAAGGAGCATTTCACCACAGTAGAGCTGAAGGCTAACTTTTATCCCTATGAATGATTTACAGTTTACCTTCTTGACACGCACATATCCTTCAATTCTACATCCCCCTGATGATGGTGCTGGTCGTTTTGCATGCTCCCCTGCATTGGATTTATCCTCCAAAGCTAGCTTTTGAGATTCATTTGGCATAGATGCCACCAAATTCTCCATCGTCTGCAGTGGACACAATGGAGAATCTTCATATTACTCATGATTCATTCTTTTAATAATTAAAAGTAATGTTTAATTACACTCAAGTAGGTTAATCTTCAAGTTACACATGATTCAGATTACGCTAATTCAGTATAAATATAGCATGTAGCCAAGCACCTTGACCAGGCTGTCAGTATCTCGATCTCCATAATATGACTCATGATCATGATGCCCGTGGTCATTTCTGAAAAAGAGAAGTCATTCAAAAATAAAGATTTATTCAGAAAGTCCAAAGCTTAGAAAACACAGACAATCACAGATTAAAGACAAAATGTTCACAATGCACACATACCAAAAAAAGAAAAAAACTGTGATCATGCATAAATGGTTGATAATGAATTAAGAGACCTGTATATAAAAAGGACAACTAAAAACTGAAAGAGAACTGACATTGTTTACATGTACTTGATACACTGAGATGTTCAAGGGGGTAAAATCCTAGTAGCTGATCAAGATATCTTTAAATCCTACCACATGTGCCATCCACATCACTTGTTTCAAGTTTCAATATGTAGCTTCCAAAGGCAACATGCAATTTTATGACATAGGTCATTTACTTTTTTAATTTTTCCAAACCATCACTTGAATCTTTTTACATCTCATTACTTTTGATTTTAATATTGGCCCTTCATCACTCTTCACTAGTTACAATCCAAGCATGATTCTTGGTTCCTTTCCCTTTGTTTTATTTTGTTAAAGAAATTCATTAGTCTCAGGGATAATGTAATATAATCAAGTAATTTAAAAAGCACATAACACCCAAAACGGCTGTGGAGATTAGAAAATACTCAAGTTTACTGTTCCACATTTCAGAACATAAGAAAGATGAAAAGAAGTATCATCCTTAAGGCAGAACAGTGCATTATGAGGCATTATACAAAAGGATAACTTGTGACCGGTAAAGCAATACAAAATTACAAATTTGAGAGCCATATGTAAGTTATTATGTGCATGTGTGTGTATGTGTTTTTTTTTTTTTGGGGGGGAGGAGGGAGGAGGGACTTGTTATCAAGATGAGGCAATGGCAGAGGGAGGCCCTACAAAAAAAATTGATATACCAAAATAATATTATTACCTAACATCACTTCCTTTACGAAAGATGCGAATAGAGGGATACCCTTGTATGTGATTCCTGGACATTCATAATGATATACAAATGAATGTCAAAAGAAGCACAGTTGGAAAATAACATGAGAACAGCAAAATTAGCAAACTAAAACAAAATAAGATAACAAATTAAAATGAAGAACAAGTAAATTCATGCTCAATTAAATAAGAAAACATATTATCAACTAAAATAACAATAATTAGATGAGCAAGCATTTGAAGCTTGTCTTCATCATTACATTGCACTAAGAATATTTAAAACTGATTTCATGAAATCAGTTTAAGGTGATACAGAATCTTGATACGACTATAGCATCCCACATGAAATGCCTCTATGCAATGGCAGAAGACATAGTATTTTGGACCAAAAATAGATTTCATTTTTAAAACTAATGGAAAATAAAAATTTCCCACTTCCTTGTATTAAACAAAAATATATTATCAACTGTACCAATTGTTGTTGCATTTCTTTGATATATTTGATGTGTGGGAGAAACTTTAAATGGGGAAAGGAAAGAAAAACTACAAAGGCTAAATAACACAAAAATCAAGTTCCATGTTAGGTCCCCTAGCTTGGGACTGAGTCACCGGTGGAATTCACCTCCAAACAGAGGGTTTTTACCCTTGTTCCTGTTCCTTGACCTACCTATGATTGCTAGAAGTTATAACTTGAGGAAGTCATAAACTATAACTTCTTAACAAGAAAGAGAGTTCTAGTCTCTATAGGACTGAAAATTATCACATTGATTATGCCCCTTACTATAGTAGAGGTAGGTATTACAAGATAGGAAAGAAATATGCAATAGAAATTATTCTAAACATAGGTGAGAAATCATTCCTAATATAGGATAGGAAAGTCAATTATTCTAGAAAGTTTCCTTATTTTTAATCAATCACCAGATTCTGTTCCTAATTGGATGGCTTGCATCTGGCATATGTTTTGCCAAAGAATGCGTCTGTAAAATCACTCCCTGCCTAGAAAAGAGCTTGACCTCAAGCTCAAAGTTGGGGTATGCTTGACAGAAATGCTTAGCTGATTCCCACGTGGCATCTGCAATATTGTAGCCTTACAAATGCACCAAAATTTCCCAACTATCGCGGTTAAGATGTGCACGAAGTGTTGAGGTAGTAATGGGGGAGACATGACCATCTGTGATGGGTGGCAGTGTTAGGGAGACCTCAGGCATGGCCCCTTTAAAGGGCTTGAGGAGGCAGACGTGGAAGACATTGTGAAGCTTGCTATCAGGTGGGAGTTGTAGCTCATAAGCAATAGAGCCAATGCGACGTAGCATTGGAAAAGGGCCAAAGAAATGAGGGGAGAGCTTGTTAAAGTGGTGTCTAGGAACTAATTTCTGGCAATAAGGGTGGAGGCGAAGCCAGACCAAGGATCTTGGGAATTACTCCAATTCGCAATGGCCCTTGTGATAGTAAGTTTTCATACGGTGCCAAGCTTGCTGAAGTTTAGTGTGAATCTCTTGTAGTGCTAGGTCTCGGGCAAGTAAGGCTTCGTCTATTCCATCCACCCGTAAGGACCTTCCTTCGTATGATAAGAGACGAGGGGGATCTCTCCCATATATGACTTTGAAAGGGGATGTTTGTAGAGCAGAGTGAAAGGAAGTGTTGTAGCAATATTTAGTCCATAGAAGCCATGCCACCCATTTGGATGGTCGGTGTCCCACAAAACATCAAAGATACATTTCAATTGTGTAGTTAATGACCTCGGTTTGCATCAAATTGCAGGTGGTAGGTTGAAGATAAGGCGAGCTTCGTGCCACTCAAACAGAATAATTCCTTCCAAAAATGACTAGTAAAAACATCTCAATTAGAAGAAATTAATTCGAGTAGCCCATGTAGTCAAACAAGGTGTTGAAAAAGAATGCAAGCTACACTAGGAGCTATGTAGGGATGAGCCATGGGAAGGAAATGAGCATATTTGGAGAAGCGGTCAACCACTACCAACATAGTTGTTTTCCCCCAATATTTAGGCAACCCATCGATGAAGTCCATAAAGACATCTGCCCAAATCTATGTTGGTAGGGCGAGGGGTTGCAACAAGCTTGCTGGACTAAGATGTTCAGATTTATACTGTTGGCATGTGGGCAATTCGCAACATACTAAACAATGGCCACTTTCATGCCTTTCCAATAAAAATCTGCCCGAATACGCTACAAGGTTTTGTGCACACCTTTATGGGTCGTGTCATGGTAAGAGGAGCATGGCTGACTGATGGCGCATGATTGAGCGGCTTCCATTGGACGTCGTGACAATGCATCAACGACACGATTCAATGCCCAAATATGCTGCAAGGTTTTGTGCACACCTTTATGGGTCATGTCATGGTAAGAAGAGCATGGCTGACTGATGGTGCATGATTGAGCGACTTCCGTTGGACATTGTGACAATGCATCAGTGACACGATTCAATGTTCCAACCTTGTGGTCAACCCTAAAATCAAACCTCATGAGCTTGCTTAGCCAATGTTGGGGAAAGGTAGTGAGGCGTTGCTCCAGGAGATACTTCAAGCAGTAATAGTCAATTTAGCTCAGAAATGCATGTCCGCACAGGTAAGGACACCGATGTTGCACTACTTTTGCAAGCCCAATGAGTTCTCATTCATATGCTGCTAGCTTGCGGTGTCTAGCAGCCAATTGACGGCTGAAAAAAGCAATGGGGTGGCCATGTTGTAAAACAGCCCCAATACTACCGTCAGAGGCATCACATTTTACAACAAAGTCTTCCTCGAAGTTTGGTAGTTGCAACACTGGTGCTGAGGCATGGGCTTGTTTAGGGTGGGTAAAAGCAGATGTGGCAGCACCACTCCATTGGAAGGAGTTGCGTTTGAGGATGCTGGTCATAGGTGCAACTAATTGGTCATAGTTTTGGATAAATTTGCGATAGTAACACGTCAAACCCAAGAATCTCTGTAGAGTTATCATAGAAGTGGGTTGTGACCAGTCAAGGATGGCTTGAATTTTGCTTTTGTCGACCTCAACCCCTATACCTAAAACAACATGGCCAAGATATGCTACTAGGGTTTCCCCAAAGGAGCACTTAGAGTTTTTTAGATAAAGACAATGTGCACATAATAACTTAAACACCATATGCATGCGAAGAAGATGGTCATCCCATGTCTTGCTATAGATCAAGATGTCATAAAAAAATACCAATACAAACTGTCGTAACTGTTTGTGAAATACCTTATTCATGAGAGCTTGAAATGTTGAGGGTGCGTTAGTAGGTCCAAATGGCATGGCCAAGAATTCAAAGTGGCCATGGTGGGTGCGAAATGCAGTTTTCTCGACATCTACAAGGTGCATGTGGACTTGATCATATCCTGATTTCTAGGTCCAGTTTGGTGAAATATATGGAGCCATGAAGTTCATCGAGCAACTCTTCTACCACTAGAATAGGAAACTTATCCTTAACAGTTCTTGCATTAAGTTCTCAGTAGTCCACACAAAAGCACCATGAGCCATCTTGTTTACAAACAAGGACCACTGGAGAAGAGAATGGTGAAGTACTATGCTGAATTATGCCTTGCACAAGCATTTTAGCACACTGACGCTTTATTTCATCTTTCTGCATGATGATCGCAATGGCAGATAGGTGGTAGCCCTATGGGGTCCTGAAACAGATCTGAAAACTCTTCTATAAGGGCCGCCATAGGTGGAGATGTGCCTACTGTACTCTCTAAGGAGTGTAGGTGATAGGCACAAAAAGGTTGTTGCCCATGAAGAGTGACTGGGATGTCATTTGATGCAAAAGTCATTTTAAGTGCATCAAAGTCCCAAAGAATAGGTCCTAATTGTTGTAACCATTGAACTCCCAAAACCATATCAAATCCATCTAGGGGAATCACCAAGAAGTCAGCCCACAAAGGCATGTTGTTCAATGGTGAAGGGCATTACCAAACAACTACCTTGGTTGAGAACCTTTTGACCATTGGCCACAGAAATCTGGGGCTGTACCGAGAGTCTAAGAAGATGAGCTGCAAGCAAACTGAGGAAGTTGTGCATACTACCTGAATCCACCAAAGTTAGCAAGGGTAATTACACATGGTGGCACAGACTCAAATAGTATAAGCATGTTGTTGACCCGTAATAACATGTAAGGAAATTTCTGGTTCAATGGTGTCGTCAACGGGTGCTTGGGTGTCATCCGTATTGGTTACTTCAAGCCAAAAAGACGTTTTACAATGATGATTCGTTGTACATAGCTCGTCACAGTTATAACAAAGGCCCTTTGCTCAATGTTCAGCCAGTTCAACACATATCAGTCGCTTGATAAAGGGTGTGGTGGAGCTAGCATTGGATCCTAAATTGCTTTGATAGACTCCCCCACCCTTAGATGCAACCACGCCCCCAGCATGGGAGGACGAGGGATAGTGGCGGATAAGCAGCCAAGGTTTCTTGGTACTAGTGGGCTACATAAGTTGCTGTTAGCACTCAATGGCACGCGCCAAGTTCATTGCATGGACCAAGTTAGGTGGGTGTTGGAGTTCCACCTCAATCCGAATAGACTTAACAAGGCCTGTTGTAAAGATGTCTAATTGTTGATCCACTCAAACTGTGGGAACACGGGCTAGCAACATCTGAAACTGTTGTTGGCACTCTTCCACTGTGCCGGACTGTTTTAAATTGATTAGCTCGCCCAAGGGGTTATTGCGAGTTGGTGGGCCAAACCTGAGACTACAATAATCCTTAAAAACAAGCCAAGAAAGATTGGGGGTGATCCTGTTCAATTTGGTGAAACCAAAATTGGGCCTCGCCCAACATCTGAAAATAGGCCAAACTCACTCTATCTCCCTTATTAGTTCGCTGGTTTGAGAAAAATTTCTTATAGCAATGTAACCTTGTTAAGGGGTCCTCAGAGCCATCGAAGGTGGGGAAGTCAAGTTTTGTGAAGCATGGAATGAGAGCATTACTTGGGGGGCATAATGGGATGATGGTTGCCACAGCAAGGCTAAGGGTGGCAAGCGTTATTGTTGGATCGTCCTTCCATCTCATGAACATAGGGATGAGAGGAGTCGCATAGGAGATATTGTGAGTGCAACGTGAACTACTGGAATTAGGTCGCGAAACGTGCCTCAATCTGAGCTTCTACTGTGGCAGTAGCCTCTTTGATCAAGGCCTTAAGATCCTCACTTCTGTCTAACAAGCTCATGGTGAGTGGCTCTGATACCAAAATGTTAGGTCCCCTAGCTTGGAATCGAGTCACCGGTCTTAAGGATAAGGAATTCACCTTTGAACTAAGGGTTTTTACCCTTGTTCTTGTTCTTTGACCTACCTATGCAGTGGCCTCTTTGATCAAGGCCTTAAGATCCTCAATTTCCTCTTTATCTTTTGAGGTTTTTCTCTGTTCATCACCATATCAAGAGTTTCACTATTAAGTTCATTGTCCACCTTGCCAATCAACCACTTGTTGCTGTAATCAATGGGTCAATGGTATCACAAGAATTAAATATTCTCCTCAAAGTCCTATCATGCATAATGAGTACTACATCATTCTATTCTGATCGTCCAAGGATGGGTCAAGCGAATCTCCAACAAGAAGTTATGCAAAATTAGGGTTGTTGTTGCCCTATTTATCTATAGCGCCTGTAGCTGAAGCAACAGCTACACAAAAATAGTTTCCATAGCTCAACTATAGCAAAGCTACATGGAAGTTTCAAAGGCTACCCATATCACAGGGCTAAAAGCGATAGCAAGCTATTAATAACTATGATCCTAACACTATTTGATGAAAATATAAGTGAAAGGAAGAAATTTGAATAATGGACATTAAGGAGATTACAACATTAATGAAGATGAAGAATTTTGAATAGCACAAAAACTTTAAATAATTTTATTGAACTTCAATAATATATTATTACTAAGATTAAAAAAATGATAACTTTATCGCAATTTCACTAGAATCATTGACTATGTATTGTTTAATGTATTATGTAAAGTACAAGGTATAATTTGTTACATTGACATTCATATTTTAAAATGTTTTAGTACTCTTATAATGTTATTAGCATTTTATATGCCTTTTAAAACATCTATCATAGAGCTTTTTATATGAAGCATGAGTTTTGCTACATTCAAGATGTACCTGTAGCATGTACATAGTTGGTATCAGCACTCTTTGAGTACTCCAGAATACATTCACTGTAGTTTTTTTTTTAAAGTTTAATTTGGATACATATGGGGTAAAATGTAGGTACGTATACAAACTTAAAACTTGTAATTTTAGAAACATGAAATTAAATCTTACTAACCTAAACAACTATTATAAAAAAATTAGTATACAAAGAATTGCATGCACAAGTTTGACATCATATATTACTTGGATTTTTAATAAATCTGTATGAATTATTAGATCATATTAGAAAGCCTGGATCATTATCTACTTTTATCATTGTAAGAATTATTTATATATTACAATATACTTTATTTTTACTTGTACAGTAATCTATAGCCATACCTGTGCCTGTGCAACATATCCCATAAGTAATAAGTGAAGCATGAAACAAATTTATGGATAGTACACATTGTAGTAAAGATGAAAATGAACATAAACTTTTCTATACGCCATAGACATCATTCTCTAGTGCAGCAATGCTTCCTCCCAAGCTTTGGGGGACAAACACATAAATGAGCCACCATGGCCTTTTCTTCCTTTTTTTTTTTTTGTTTTGGGCAAAGTTAACAAGTAATATGGCCGTTTTATCCCCTTCTTTTTTCCTTTCCTATGTCTTTTTTCCCCTCTTCTTCATCAAAACAAAAAAAGTGCAAGTTTGTAATACTACACCATCAGTGTTATTGGTTAAATTAATAATTATCTGAGTACTTATATCCAGGGTAAACCTTGCTACGCTGTCTAAATGTTCCAAAGATCAAAATTATAACTAATAAAAACTTCAATTTTCTGTTAATGATTGATAATTGGTAGAAAATAATTAGGAAAGGACATGAGTAATCAGCTGCAAGAATTAAATCTCCACAGAAAAAATAATAATAATAATAATCTAACCAGAAAAAGTTCACAGATTTTAGTAGTACCTCCTGCATAAGTCACCTTCTTGAGTGCAGTCAACCTTTGCTAAAAGAATACGCCCATCCATTTCTGGGTCATATCTAAGTAAATGTAGCCATGCATGTGGGATATTGGATTAGTAAGTGAAAATAATATCTCAATCAAGTTCACAGAAAGAGACGATGGAATAGACCTTTCAAAATGTAACTTCAAGGAAACAACAGGAACACTGGGTCAATTGTATAGTACCTCTCTCGTATTATCTTAGCAGCCTTCTCCCATGAGGGTTTCTAGGAGGTCAGAGAAGAACAAGTCAATGACAAACTAAAATGATATAGAAGATACCATCATCCACTAAAATGGTCAGGATAAAATGATTACCAAACGTTGACTCCAGTAGCACCAAGGAGCATAAAAATTTACAACCAAAATCAGAAACCTGCCACAAGATTATTTAGAACGGAGTAAATAACGTATAACTATCATGCACTTTGCATTTAAGAATGAAAAAACCCCTTGGGCAGGGGGGAGGGTGCCTCTAGAACTCTTGCTTGGCTGAGAGTCAGAAAAATCAGATATGTCAACCGCAGATTTGACCCACTTACTGATGAGCATATTTATCAAAGTTACTGGTCACAAGTGAAACAGCTCCTTCAGTGGATTCTTCCTCTATTTCGACATCATGCTTAATGTAGGTTGCAACTGGTCCTGAATGAAATTCAGAGCCAGTGGATCTCAAATTTGAATCAATGGAAAACTTGTGAACTGTTTTTGTTATATTCAACCTGTTCTGAAAATAAGAGATTACAAATTAAGGACAAGGGATCAAACATCAAGGAACAAGTATCAGCATGAGCAAGCCTAACTGAATAGGAAAATGATGAAACTGAAGTGCAAAAAATTGGAATTCTGCTAATACAGTCACAGAATGACTGTATATGGAAAAAGTGCTCAAATGATTTTTGGGCTAAGTCATATCAAGTACTTATGATGTTTCACAGCCCTGGGTTAACCAGCAACTTCTGACAAAAATATGAAGCATACAATGTTAGAAGTCATGCAATAAACTCTTAAGAAAGTTACAGTCAACATTATAAATCAATGCGTCTGCTGGAACCAATAAGAACAATTTCTACTAGTTGACAATGACAACAGGTTGCTTACTGAATGGACATAATTATGGAAGAAAGCTCCCATCATTTTAAAAGTTCCTCATGTTGGATAGATATTATTGATCTATTATTTAAGATATTATGGCCTATGTTACATTAATAGAAATGAAATAATAAGTAACTTGAGATATTGAAACTACTTACATTGTTTAATGACAATACCCTCTATTAATGTTGATTCAGGGAGTATATGTTCAATATTTTAAGTACCCAAAGTGCGAATAAAGTTTCATAAAACAGAACAGAAACAAAAAACCCTTTTGCAATAAATAATCAGGTCGAATCAATGGAATGGTAGAAACTTACTGTTCCAAGCACGTCGCTTACATCAACTGACGCAAACTCACATGAGAGGGCAGGAAAACTACAAGAGAATATTGAGTCATTAACCAGCAATAATTAAGAGAGTCTCTAAACATGAATATTGATTCATACTGCATTTTATTAACTATATTGTAACAGCCCACCTCACTCCCAACTGAACAATCATATGATATTATATGATGATAGGCAAGCCCAATTTGATCATATGCTTTTTCTACACTGAGTTTACATATGCGCTTAAAGGCAAAAAAGAAGCATAGTATCTGAAGTTCTGAACAGCATTATCACTAAATACTACACTATTAACCTCTCTTCCTTCTAGGAAAGCATTTTTGTCTTCCCAAATGTTAAACTACTATTAATTTTCTTTAATAATTGACTCAGATATTGATGAAAAACTGATAAAGTCACTCCCTAATGAATTTATGATCATATATATTTTATTACAGTTTTGCATTTTTGGGAATAAGAACCACAATTTGCAAACACAAGCAGGCACATGCCTGTTTTTTTGCTGTATGCTGAGGTCATGTGTTGAAAAATCACGATGCAGCAAATACTTTGCATAATATCAATAATCAAGACATGCGCATGCAAGTACCATAGGGAAACACTGATATATAATATAACCAACTACAGCAGATACTTATGTTGGTTCATACCTGATATTGAAATCTATACGTAAAAAATCTCCATCAGAACTCTTGTCAACAATCACAGATGTAGAGGTGCTGACAGACAAATAATTATTTAGTTCCTGCAATCAAGGTTGCACAATATGGATCATATGAAATATGACAACCAATTCTAAGGAAGAAATATGACAATATCAGATAATAAAAACATCATGAGGATGAATGCTTTGAGTTATAACCGTATACACAGTATAGGACCTAGCATCAATCTAGAATCAATACATATGTTCTATTATTTACATGTCATAAACATTACAACTAAGAAATGGTAATAGATACTGACCATTCCAAATAAAAACATCATGAAGAGAGCTGCTACTATAGATAATCCTGCTCCTGATATTGATGCCTCAGTCAAATCTCTTGGTATTTTTCTGTCAACAGAAGATAGCAAAAGGTAAACACTTATCTTAAGGAAACTTGTAAGTTACTACAACCATGCATAAGAGATACCACATGTGAACGACCAAAACCATCTGTTTCATTTACATATATCTCTATCTACCAAGGCAAAGGAGTAATGTACATGTTAAATTTACATACCTACACTAAAGAAACACTAGCTTCCTTGTTCTCTACAGCAGAAATAATAATGGCCACCTATTGACTGAAGATGTCAAATAAAAATGGTAAACTGGTTTGAGTACCAATTAGTCAATCAAGAGGTTGTGCTAATGGAAGGTTCCACCCATGGCAATCCTCCTAGGCACTTGCCTTAGCGAGTCATGGTCTAGCTTCAACAGCCTCTGATTGAGACTGACACAGTTGCTGATGGCCAATATTTTCCTTTTACCTCCTCCCTCAATAGACTGACCGAGATGGCCAGTAACTGGTAGAATCCGAAAGTAGGATGGTGATAGAAAGCAGAAATGCACTCAGCTAGCAAACAAGCCCGGAATTTAACAAGTAGTTAAATCTGTCATACACATATCTTACTGTGGGAGGACAGAGTAAAAGACAAATTTTAAGCCAAAAGACGTCACAGCAAACAAGTCAACGTATCTGCATGTGAATTGCCCCCCGCCCCTCTCCAGAAAAGAAAAAGAAAAAATTATATATAATGGCAGAAAGTCTAATATTTGTATACTTAACGAACAATCCTACAAAGGCACTACATAGATGCTACCAAGAGCTCGTAGGGTAAACAGTCTATGTACTGAATAATAATAGCCATTGGTAATTGTAACTTACAGGCGCAAATTAACTATCTAAACTCTTAAGCACTTGGTATCTACACATTTCTAACTCAAAGCCAACTCGCATTCCTTCCCTCACCCCTCTCACTTGCCTCAAGCAGGCAGCACACACCGTCAGCTGCGTGTATGTATAATCAAGTGCACAAAGATAAATTACTTCATTATTTTACGTCAGATTGACACCTATAGAATAGTTCACATCCGTTCTCTGATACAATTAAGACAGATATCGGCATCATAAGTCATGAACCCAAGATTGAAAATGACGCACGAATACACACGTCGATGCATTCACGCACAGCCATCTGCGGCACCAACGCAAACTGTGCCAACGGATAAACCAAGAAAAAAATTCGAAAACAAAAAGAGGGAGATCCTGACCTGTAAAAATCGACGGATTTGAGTTTGCTTGCAGAAATCATGGTTGCTCTAGTGGAATTTCACAGGAACAAGACAATGAGAGACACAGAGGTAAATGCTCAAATCGCAAGGATTTAGAGCATGACAGATCGAACCAGCTTCGGACGGAGCCCCGCTTCAACTTCCAGAGCCTATCAAGTGTCAACTTCGAATCGGCGTGGGGAAGATTAATATTAATTTACAGCAATAAATTAAAAAAAAAAAAAAAAAAAGTAAAAGCGGGGAGGATGAGTAATAAATTTTAAAAAAAAAAAATTAAAAGCGCGGAGGATGAACTATCATGTGTTTCGCACGCAAGTTAATAGATGTAAGTAACAATTTCTCGATTTGAAACGTCGCCGCTTGATTGTATGACTTTACTTTCTTCCTTCTTTCAGTTCTCCGATTATGACGGTTGTCAAAAAACAAAAAAGTGGAAAATTTTACTTTATTTTGCTTTTAATCACTTAAATTTCTATGATACTATTTTTTTTTTGGCACTTCCTGAAAATGCCATCACTCATTAAAGTATCAGATCATGTATTAATCTAAAATACTGAATATAGATTTCATAAAAATGAATACATTTGGCTTTATATGGAAGAAAATATAATAGATTATTTATGAGAAAAATATCATTCTAACTTTTAACTCATTACTAAATTATTATTTTAGTTATTTGTAAATTTTATTTTTAATAATTTTATATTAATTAAAAATTGATAAATTATTATTTTTAATTTTTTTTCATATTATAACGATCTTTGAAAATTTTAAAATACATTTTTTTAATTTAATAATTATTTCTAAAAATAGTATAAATAAAGGATCAAAATAATAATTAAATTTATAATAATTCAATTATTTATATAATATTTAAAAAATTTTCATTCTCTTAATTTAACTTTTTAAAATAAATTGTTCAACTTAACTTTTAACAGTTTTATTTTTTCTTTTTAAATTTGGCCCTTTCAAAATAAATTATCTTTAACATGGTCTCTAAAATTTGTTAATTGTAATAGGTTTTCTATTATTATAAAAATTAAATTTAACAAGTTTGTTTTGAAAGAGATAGAGAATAACTAAATAATTAAATTACTGTTAAAAATGTAGCATCCGTACTAAAGTGTGTTCTTCCTTTCGTTAGCACTGTGTCAATTTGGACTGTGAAAAATTCTATATACTATATAAATGCAAAAAGGACAGAGATGTGTGTCTCTACAGTCTTACGTCATTTGTTCAGCATTAGTATTTTGTTATACGCATGTCCCACAAAATCTAGCCATAATTTCAACTATAGCAATATTTTATAAAGTTAAGTTAATGTGCGCTTAAATTTGAATTAAAAGAATCACTTTGTTCGTTTGAAATTATTCTCATATGTAATAATTGACGAGTGAATTGTACAAAATTTTTCATAAATTTTATTAAAATTACACTAATATCTCTTTTATATATAAACTATGCACAAATTTTTCTTAAATTTAAAAAGTTACATTATATAATATTATTTAAAATTATCTATTAAAATATGTGTCATTTTTTGTACACTCACAATTTTGATTATAAAAATGCATTCAATTATAATATAAAGACATAATAGTAATATTATTAACCTAAAAAAATAATAATATTACAATTATGTCTCTTTATTATAACTGGGTGCACTAGTGTACTCAAAATTCTGAGTGTACCAAAGAATTTACTATTAAAATATCATCCAATAACCTAAATTTATAATTTTTAAAAACTAAAATAATTTGTTACATTTTTTTTATAAAAAGTATTTTGATCTAAAGTTTAAAATTAAACTATAATGTATATATTGAAAATAAAAAAAATGAAGGAATTAAATAAATAACACATTCATAATTTAATTCATATTAAGAAACTTACATATTTCTCCTTAGTTACGAAAGCTGATCTGACGTTGGTTGGAATTACTAATTGTACGAGATACTCACAATGCATTGGATATATCTCAAGTTTCCATAACTTAAATCTTCTTTCAAATTACGATTGTATAATACTCGCAAGTATTCTCTTAGAGCATCTTAAGTCTCTATTGAATATACTTTTAATATATCCTTCCTCTATCACATAATAGTCTAGCCCTTTTATAAAGGCTAGATAGGGTTAGGGTTTAGTAATAATTCAGATAACTATTATTTTACCTTTATTTAATGAATACCTATTATGGGTAAACACTGTATAATATTTTAATAGATTTAAACTCTAAATATTATATGATATTCTAACATCTCTCACTCACACATAATGGGAGTGTTTATACTCTCTATACCCAAGAAACATATTCTCGATAAATTAACAGAACATTTTCTCTTTATAATCTTTAGTCGTTCATATAGGGAAAATAGGTCATGCGATTAGCATACTATAAGAGCATCAATGCTATACATCAGTTACGAATATATAGCCTCTCGTCGAAATGACACTTGCACATAGATTATAAAGTATGCATGTACCCTATATCATAAGAATCACATTCGAATATCTCTTAATGATCTCATCTATTATAATATCTTGTATTCATAATCATGACACACGAGTCATAACTAATATACCAATGAATACAGAATAATGAGATTCTCTTTATGATATTCCTCTTATCAGGATCCTATTAACATAGATTTACCTCGCTTTTCTAGACATGTCCTGCCAAACTGAATCATTACTCATAGTCCTTAGGCCATACACTAAGATAGCAAACACCAACCTATATCTTAAGTATCAGATCGGAGTCCAATGGTACAAATATAAAGCCAACATAAAAGCTCAAGGGTTTTACATAAGTTGAGATCGTACTCATGTTAACCCATATGGTCAGCATTTGCACACATGGTATGAAACATGTGCTACAACATTCATCCTTTTCCCATTGAGTGTATGTCTATTTCACAAATAATGTTGTACAAATGATATTTTAGATACCACAAGTCTAAAACAGAGTTCTTTGGTCTAAACAATGTTTTGAACTCACGTCTGACAACTAAGGTAAACTAGAAATGATGAACTTATTTCATCAAATCAATTATAATGATCCTATGTTATCAATTAGACAACTTAAATGATTTTAAGTATTATTGCTATCAAATTATCCTCCTAATAATTTTTCTTAAAATCTTGTCTCATCTCTAATGTCACAAAAATACTAAGGCGGTTACCTGTGTGAGAAGACTAACCATTTTGTCTACCTAACATATTTAACAATAAATAAGAATATATACAACATTTATGTAAGCATGGAAATCAAACTTTATTAATTATAAAAAAAATATCAAATTATCTTTATCTATGAATAATAGAAAAATATTAAAAATACAAATGAAATATGTTAAATTCTATGCAATCCTAAAGACCTAACGTGTCTCACAAACACATATCTAGAAATAGGCTTGGTCAGCGGAACTACCAGCATCTCATGCATAGATATATACTTCACATTCACAGTCTTGCGTGCAATCATGTCCTTCATGTAGTGATACTTGATATCTATGTATTTGGTTTTACAATGGTACTTTGGATCCTTGGTGTATGCGATTGTAGTCTCACTGTCATAGTACACTAACACTGATTTAATGTTTTTTGCTTTGCACAACAATTGATCTAAGAACCTCTTCAACCAAATAGCTTCCTGAGCTACTGAAGAAAGGGCCACAAACTCTACCTCCATCATAGATAAGGATACACATGATTGTTTTTTCCTACTCCATGATATGGCACCATCATTGAGTAAGAAAATGTATCCTGAGGTAAAATTTCACCCATTTAAGTCCTTTTTATGATCAGCATTAGTGTATCCTACTAATCGCAGATATCTGCCATCTTGATATCAGAGCACATAATCAGCAGTCCTCTTCAGATATCTTAAGATCTTTTTTACAGCTTCCTAATGTTTAGAACCTGAGTCGGTTTGATATCTACTCACCAAGCTAACTACTTGACTCATAGCGTACATTAGACAACCGACTGCATTCTTATATAGAGTTTAGCTCATATGCTTTCTTTCTATGATAGTCTTAAAACACATTTCGGCACTCAAGATTCAGCTTGTGCAGATAGGAGTGTCAACAGGTTTACAACTTTCCATACTAAAACGTTCCAAAACTTTTTTAATATAGTTATCTTACAAGAGATACAAGAGTTTCTTAGAACGATTTCTTGAAATCCTAAGTCTAAGAATGTATGTAGTTTCACTCATATCTTTCATCTCAAAACGAGATGACAACCAGGTCTTTACTTTTTCTATGAACTCCATATCATTTTCAACTCTGAATATGTCATCAACATATAATGTCATAATCACATACTTGTCCTTAGATCTTTTGGTATATATACAATTGTCTTCACTCATCACAGTGAAACCACTAGAGATGACTGTATTGTGAAAACAAATATACCACTACTTTAAATATTGTTTTAGGCAATATATAGACTTAAAAAATCTACAAACTTTTTCTTTTTTACCCTTTTTAATGAAACCCTCAAGTTGTTCCATATAAATTTCTTCATTTAATTCTCCATTAAGAAAGACAATCTTTACATCCATCTGATGTAATTCAAGATCTAAACAAGCCACTATAGTTAGAAGTAAGGAAATAGAGGTAAATTGTACAATATGAGAAAAAGTCTCCTTATAGTAAATTCTTTCTTATTGTGTATACCCATTTGCTACTAATCGAACCTTAAATTTTTCAACTGTGTCATTAGCTCTGTTCTTGATTTTGAGAACTTATTTGTTCCTAATAGCCTTGCGTCCCTCTAGAAGATTAATAAGTTTCCAAACATTGTTGACTCTTATAGACTCCATTTCCTTTTCCATAGCTTTATTCCATTTATCCTTAGAAGGGGATAAGATAACCTCTTTCAAATTTCTCGACTCATCTTTATTTTGCAAGAGTATTGTAAAAATTTTGCCATCTTCAATCTCATATCGTTGGCAAGAAGTCTTTTTACGTGAACCATGTCTCAATTGTGATTCATTGAATCTTACTTTATTGTTCCCATTTGGATTAATATTGCTCCCACTCAGATCAAAAACACTAGTCTCACTCCTACTTGGAATGAGATCCATTTGGTCATTCCCACTTGAAGCAACTGGCTTAGGAACACTTTCATTTGCATATAATAATGATAAAGATTGTTGATGAGAAACTAATTCATCATCTGTTGTAATCCTCCCACTCGAATGAAGTGGTCCTAATACGTTCAGATCCTTTATCTCAAATAAAGATAGATCTTGACCTACCTTACCCTCTTAAGATATTCATTTTCTAAGAATGTGACATCTCTATATTCAAATTTAATCACGCTCCTATTGTTTTGTTGACTTATAAACACATAACAACACATAACCTTTTGAGGTTTCTGATTATCTAATAAAGATACTTTTTCTTTTCTCTTGGGCTAAAAAATATGAACCCAAACTACTTTTTTTTTTTTCTATTAGGGAAAGTTGGAATAAAGGTCGCTAATATTGTACCATATGATAGTGGTCAGCTATAAGCCATGGACTCTCATATAAAACATAATTATAGTCTGCTTTCTCAATAAAATGGACAAGAAAAAAAGCTTATGCTAAATCCATAACTTTAAGCTCTATTTCGAGTCCATATTCTTTGGACCCAAGATTCCATGATTTTAAAACTAACTTTCTTTCCCAGAAGCTTGACATACAAAGATAGCTTCCATGGGCGACACCATTGTTCATACTCCTTCAAGGTAACTCGCACCATATGATTCAGATTGAAAGGTTGTGCAAATTCCTTAGAAAAATTAAGTTGCTCTACAATATCATCCTCTATCAACATCTAGACAATCTCCTCTTGGGACATAGTGTCATTCTCATCTTTGTTCATCATCATATCTTTATATGTATGTTTCCTCAGAAGATTGGGGTCATTAACCTCTTTCTTATATTCTCCTTTCATTTATACTTCTTCCGTTAGGGATCATTCATTCTCTATGTCTATCATTTCAATAACATTAGGCACATCTTTTGAAACTTTGTGCATAACCTATGTTATCTTAATCTTTTCTTATTTCTATCTTGCTCTTCAGCCGTTTGAGTACCCTCCAAGGAGTTCATTCGAGCCAAAGCTTAACTTAAAACGATAATGAAGTTTGCTATGAATAATCCACGAAACACAAACTAAATTTAACCTTCCAAATTTCTGTAAATGAATAACAGGATGACCAATAACTAAGCAAGCAGAATGAAACAAAATAACCAATTAAATAGATTTTACAATAGGAAAACAGGATAGGTAAGCTAAGAGCACAACAAGAATCAAAGCAACTAAGAGCAAAGTAGGAACCAACAACACACTTCAACAACAAGACACAGAAGAAGAAAAGAACACGACAATGGTTGATGAGAGAGTAGAGTATAATCCAACATGTGGGAGAAGCCGAACACAGAGGTCAGCATTGATTCTTCCTTTCGGAAAGTATAACCATCGTTGGAGAACCTAACAACGTGATCGCACTAAGGAGGTCGACCGAATTGCACTACAAAGCAACTGCAGCGATGAGAAGAACCGATACATCGGTGCTCCCTCACCGATGACCTTGCTGGCAAGTCTCCGTTGGAGGCCACGAATGAACACTAACGACTAGTCAGTCACAAAATGGTAACATGCAGAGTTTTTCTTTCTAGAGTTTCTTTCTCTTCTCTTTAGATACTTAGTTTAAAATTGATAATATTACATTTGTGATCTATTATTGATGTGAAGAATATCATATTTTATGCATTGCGTTGTTCTTTGCAACTTACTTTAATCATACTCTTTGTACAGTAATAATGCTTTGTCTGCATTGCAGATGCATTAATCATATATAGGTATAACGATTTTTTTTTGGTCTGAGGTAATGCTAAACTACACCTTTTTTTTAAAAGGAGATGACGTTTAAATTATACATTTCTCTCTTTTAATTTAAAACTTTCTACTTCTTTTTATTGATTGAAATCAAAGAATATGTTATGGTACACCTTGGGTTCAGCTACTTTGCCAATTTTAACATAGATATGAAACATCTTAAGATTGCAGGCCAAAAAAAAAAAAAAAGTTAAGAGAATAGTAGGATGGGTACAACTCTCCGAGATTTGGGCCTGAACCCTTATAAATCGGGCCCAATTTTCTATGTCCATGTTTAAACTTGAATAAGCAATTATATGTGTATTCAATTAATATGAATATTTTATCCCCAAAAAATCTCTTATTTGCACTCTTAAAAAATCCAGAGTCATGCAGCAGATTGTAGTGTTTGTATGTTTGAACCGTTGAAATTGATCTGATTTGGATCTGGCAAAATAATAAGAGAGAGAGCGTATAAAGTGTCATTTTTTAGTTAAAAAACATTTTAACTCCAGTTTAAGTAGAGAATTACGTATTTGTCATTTTGCCAGCTAAAATGGAAATCATATAACATAAAATTTTAATTGAACGGGAAGCCACACAAGCGCATCTGGTGTAGTGGTATCATAGTACCCTCCCACGGTACTGACCGGGGTTCGATTCCCCGGATGCGCATTTTTATTACCAAAAAAAGTATATATATATAAAGAAATTCTTCTTGCAAAATTTTGGTCCTAATTTTTTTAAATTGAGGTCAATATAATGTGCTGACGTAAAATAAAAGGAATCAATTTTTCTTAATTTCATTTAGTTATATAAATTTTGATATTATTATCAATCCAAAAAATTTTAAATTTTATAATATAAACTTGTAAAAAACTAGCAAGTGGCCCATAAATTTTATTTAAAAAAATGAGAGGGAGAAAACGCTGATAATATAAGAAATATAAAAAGAAAAACAAAGGGTACGAATTTCAAAATAAAACCTAGTTGCTTATGAATAATGAATGGAGATTAAAAAAAAAAAAAAAAAAAAAGCTTCCAGAGTCTATTTTTATCTCTCACAGTATATATGCAGCTAAAGAAATATAGTAAAATGCTTTGCTTTGGACAGTTATGAACTTATGATATTCAAATTCTGCAGAAATTTTGCTTACCTTTAGAAGCACAAAATATTGAAGACTAATTAAAATGTAGCCCAAAGTGCATCCACTTTTGGGCAATACAAACAATTTAGCATCAGAAAAACTTGTCTGTCTGTACCTTGAAAGGTCAAGTATATAGAGCAGCAAACCAATTATCATCATGTCAAAAACAAACTAAATATATTTCATTGTCTATCAGATGATCCGTACAAAAGAAATATTCCTAATTAATTATCTCTCTCTTTCTCTCTCTTCTTGTGGAGCCCATTGAATTTGGTTCACAAGGCCCTCCTCCACGACATTATTATATGAGCTGGCACATTTTAATATGTCCCCATCGCATGCATATATGTATAATTCCTCTCTACCCTAGACTTTTAGGGTAGCTATCTAGAAGGAAGGATCCATCACAGCTAGCTTGCTTTTAGTATATATATATATATGTATATGGCATTGGCAACCTCATTAGCCTTTCAAATCTTTTTCAATTACTAAACTAGATATATTGCTACCTAACTACACACTACAAAAACGTTAAGAATATTCATAACCAGAAAAATATGGCTTAAATGTTGTCCTGCATTAATTATATATATACTTGATGCTGGAAAATACCTTTTTAAAACTGCATATGTCACCTAATCCAGCCCTTGGGTGTATCGATGCAAGGTTTATAAAGATTCTCTAAACCTTATCATTGTTCTTCGAAGTTGTTGGCTTTGATACACCTAAGGTAGCGAAGTTTTTATGTGTAAGCTTGAAGGTGAGTTTTTTTTTTCTCCGAATGAGAAAATTAAATGTGTAAGTATATATTACTTAAATTAATTCGTTGTGGTTATAATAGAAGTCAATGCATAACGATGAAGACTGGCGAGGAAAGAATTAAAGATTTCTCAAAAGGAATATAGGAGAAATGAAGTAGTCTGCACAATATTGGATTACAATTCTAATGCATGGCTCTCCACGTTGACTAGGATTTCCTAAACCACATTCTAAAGCAGCCAAGGCTATCTTAATTATATAATTAAATATTGCTTAACTAATTAGACAACATTTTATATGGGGGAGTCACTTTAATGTAGGAGTAGTTATAGAAATCAGGTTAGCCAACTTGGGGTTGGAATGTAGTTAACCAAAATTAACTAAATTATGCCAGCTAGAATGTAGATAACTAGGAGAACAAAAGCACACTTAAAGAATTATTCTAAGAATATTAATTGAAATTTACATGAGGTGTACTAGAGCTAACTTGAATTAATGTGTTCATCATATAACTGATTAATTACATTCATCAATATTCTGCATTACATAATCTTGCATACAATAAATTAGATGAGGTCATAACTAAGTTTTAATTGAATGCTTAGCTAGTTTAAGATGATAGCGGCACCATGTTTTTTTCAAATTTTTTAACAGAATCATATATTTTAATTTACTTGTATAATTCAATCCCAAGTAATATTGCAATTTTATTCGCTTATCTTCTTATTAGCTTATTTTCCACTGACCCTATGCATGGTAGCATTATGTAACTCCCATGTTATCTTTTGAAATTCTTGTGTTGTACGCCTGAAATATTATTTTAGAACATATTATATGAAATACACAATTAAATTTGTCACTATATATTATTTTATTAAAAATGATATGATTATGGAAGCATGAATTAATGTTTGAAAATTAAAATAAAGTAGGCAAGATGATATATTTATTGATGTTATATACTAGAAAATTATAGGATATAGGAATTTTTTTTTCTTTTTAATACACACACCCTTGCACCGAGGAATTATAAAAAGAATTAATTATATTCATATGACAAGATAAGATAATACTATTTCTTTTATAAGCTCGGGTTTAATTTTCTTTGAAAAAAAAGTATTATCAAAAATTAAATTTTAAATAGTTGAAACTATATAAAAATATGTCGTTAAATTCATTCAAAGATGATGCTTGATTAGTCCGAATAAAATTGAAAATACTCTTCAGTCTTCACCCAAATAATCCAGAGGGGAAAAAAAGCTCTACAGGATTCCAGCTTACATTTTTTTTCCCTTCATAATTCAATTACAAACAGTTGAAGAATTGAAAACTAAAAAGTGGTCATAATGGTTGTTTAATCCAGATAATAGAGGAATATTAAAAAAAATAGTGGGAATTAGGGAAGAGTGCTACTTGGAAACAAGCTAGCAAATCATACTTACAGTGTATGAACCATGAAAGAAAAGGTCTTCCATTTCCGGAACCCATCATAATAATATAGGAGAACTAAAAGAGAAAGTATGTTATCAAATAATTAAGAAGAAATAGCGGTGCATATTTTAGTTGTTTATTGACTTTATAAGAGATTATATTTACATTATATCAATTAGATCAATTATCTGAAAGCCCCGTTTGGAAATGTTTATGATTTTTAAACTTAAATTCTCCGAGAGATTCAGAGACCCTTGCATGTATCAAATGATTGGGTACAAGCAAACTTTAGACTATGGTCTCTTATTTAAACACTAATGATCAGTATTATCCTCATTCCAATTTGCTGTTTTTTGGGTTCTGTGCATGCATTAGACGGCACATTCCAAAAATCTGTCGGTGAAAAGCAATATAATTTTTTTATTGTCTGAATCTGTCGAATTGCTGATTGATACTCTGAATATATGCTTTCTCATAATATAAGGTTTTAAATTAGCAGTAAGCACTATTTTTTATATTTTGTTATATGAGAAATATATAAATATAATATGTTAACTCGTAAGCAAATAATTAGCCCATATTTAAAGTTAATAGCAAAAACATAAAAATATACCATTAATTAAGTTTGTTCCCAAGGTTTAACCTTAATTAGCGCATAATGTTGTTCAACCTAATCTTCGTATATAATCCTAATATGTTTCATTTTTTTTAGTTTTTAATTATTCCTTCCATTTCCTGTGTTAATTTCCCATGTTTTCTGTCAGATTAAGTCCTGCTTGTAACAGTATTATACATATATATATATATATATATATATATATAATACCTCTTGGCATGAAAAGCATATAGTGTTAATTAATTAACTGTATATAAAAACTGGCAATTGCTATTTAGTCCCACTAGAAATGACTCTCGATATATATATATATTATATAAATTACGCGGTTCAACAGTTGCAGAGATAGTGAAACTGAAAGTTGGTTAAACATGCATTATATGTACAATATGCTCTAGCTAGCATGATTTTCTAAATCTAGAGAAAGAGAGAGAGAGAGAGAGAGAGAGAAGATAAAATAATTAAGCTAGATAATCCACAGCCATAGAGAAAGGAACTAAGCAAAGGCCTTTCTTCTTCAGTTCTGTCACTTCACTATCCCTCCCTTTCATACCCAACTCTTTTCTCTCTGAGCTACGACCTTTCTCCTGCAAAATCAAAACAGAGAGAAAATAAACAACTTTCATTTCAAATTATCCAGAAAACCAAAACATGTAAATTAACATTCAATAAGTACCAAATTTGCAGAAGGATCGCTGAGATAATAGCTAGAAACGCTTTCTTTCATAAGAAAGGTATAAGGAGGGGAAAGGAAAAGAATAAGATAGAATGAAGAGTAGTTTCCGTTCTGTAAGCATACTTTCTGTAAAATAATAAGCCTTTTTTCTTTATTTACTTTAATTTTGAATAGATAAAAAAGATAGAGAAATTCTTTTTAGTTTAAGAAAAACAACAGTAGAAAGGTCTACATCATCCAACTGTTTTGGCTTATAACTAGTTCACAAATAAAACCTAGAAAGTAGAAATTAACTCTAGAATCGTGGAACTAAGTAATTGCTTAGTCGGTAAAAGGAGATAATATATATCTCTTCATATCAAGTTGGACTCAATTTCCTTAAGAGTTAATTATTTCAGAAATAAAATCTTATATGCGTTAGACTGATACGAAAATGTTCCTTAAGCAAGGATTTAAAAGAACAAAGAAAATGGTAGAAAGAAGAAAGAAAAATAACCTTGAAACTGTTGATGAGAGGAGAACTTGCAGTATCTTCAAGCTCATCATCAACAACCTCATTAGCGACTTTGGCCTTCCTCCTCTTCTTGAAATGACTCGATCTGCAACTGACATTTTTATTCGCAGAAAATTGCTCTTGAGTTTGCTCATAACTATTATCATTAGCTACTTTGTTAGCTGCCAACTTTGAAGAAGCAGCATCAGAAACTAGAGAGGACGAACAATGAACAACAGAAGATATAGACGAAGACGACCTATGGTTGTTAAAGAAGTCTTCAAAGTACTTAGTCCAACCACTCTCCTCAGGAGACTCAATATTTTCGGAGAAGAAACCAGTTTTGCTTATGGAACTCATTGAGGAGAAAGCCAAGAAAAAGAAGAAGGAGAAGGAGAAGAAGAGAGATGACAATATAATTAGTGGGGGTTTGGTGGCTGGCTATTTCTAAAGAGGCAAGTCTGTCAAAGGAAGCATATATAGTAGGGGGCAAGAATATGATAACAAAAAAAAATTAATCAAAGAGTATAGAAAACAATTTTATAAAAATCATTAGGACTTTGGAATCTTTTGGCTTGGGTCATGGAAGTTGGGGGAGATAAAGTTAGATGAGAGAGAGAAAATGGTTTGAGGTTTGACAATTTGTGGTGAGAGAGAGAAGGTACGCCCCAACATAGATTTGCTAAATAAATTTCTCAAGGGTGGACTTTAACTTAATTTCCCCTCATTAATGCTTTGAATGTGTAATCGGTCTCAGTTTGGAAATTGAAATTTTTTTTTCGATTTATACTTATCTCGTATATCTCACGACAAATTTCCATTTTTTTTTTTATGAACATACTAGCACTTTTTATATGGAAGATTTTCTATCTTGAAATACTAAAACTGTTTTTTGGTTGTCCCTTTTATTGAGTTTTTTTAACTTAAACTCATAACAGTATAAAAGCCCGCAATGATTGGATTCAAACTTACTTCATTCCCTGTAAGTTGAGGATAAATCATATATATGAAACCATTAACCATACTTATAAATAATTTCCGCACAATTTCCCTTTTCTTTCTTCATAGTATATATATATAGAACTTTTCCATTAACTTAACTCATTTGAAATATTAATGATTTTCCTTTTCAAATATTAAGTCACGATGCTATCGTTTATCCATATATAGCCCAATTTTTTTTTTCATATATATATATATGTGTGTGTGTGTGTATTGTTAAAGATGTAAAAGTGTAAAAACGATGGTCTAAATATGATAGAACTTTTGTACGTTCACAACGCAACATACGTTTTTAATTTGAATGAAATTATTGAATTTACTGCATGAAGTTTTTTTATTAGGGGGATGGAGTCTAACTGAAATTTAATATCTTTTGAATAGATTATATTGTAAATGGCCTATTATTTGTATTAACTTAGAGAATGACAGATTACAGAATTACAGTACCTTTTATTATCAGTTTCTATTTTACAATAAAAATCAAAAGCATATATGAAAGCAAATCGACTGTTATATAGGTGTCAATATGCTAGAATACAAGGAAACTCTTCTAGATAATGACTAGATCGGATCGATAGATAAATAAATAAATAAATAAATAAATATATATATATATATATATTTATAGATTATCACCACATGTCTCAAATAACTTGATATTGATCATAAGACATATTATAAAAGTTTTTCCTTTTCCCATTGAATGAAACGGATAAAAAGAGCTAGTAAGTAATTACTCTCTTCTTCCTTCTGCTCACGACAAATAAGAATACTTAAATATAACCTATATATAACTTTTAAATATTTGTTGTCAATTAAAAAATAGATAATTATTAATTTTTATCTATTTGTATCACATAATTAAATTTTCTGAAATATTTTATTTATATGTTATATTTTTATTAAAAAAAAATTAATAATACAACTCTAAAGATTTTTTTAAGTCTCGTAAAAAAATTAAAAGGCCAGAGAGGCAGAATAAAAATTGATAAATATGAGTTTTCTTGACTGATGAAGCAGCAATCCTTTGTTGTTGCCCATTTGTTTGTTATTCGCTGACATTTTTAATATCTTCATTATTTTATTTTCCAATCTTCTCCAAACTTTCTCGCTTATTTCAGATTAATCCATTTAATTAGTAGGTTTTCCCTTTATTCTTCTGCTTGTATTGAAGTAATGCTATTTATATTTTTAATTTGTATAACGATCGATGAATTTCAATTCAAAAACACTCACTTAAATTTGAATTAAGTCATTTAGAGATTTCTCTATTAGTAAAAATTTTCTGTCTCTATTTACATGGCTCAGATTTCAAAACCTTTTCTAGTTCTTGCAATTTTTTTTTTTAAACAAAAAGTTGCCATTATATTTCTATAACAAAATTATAAGAAGAAAGCTCTCATTTTATTCGGCACTCTTGACTAGAAATGGCACGAGTAAAATTGAAAATTTGTATATATATGCAAATTGTACTTTCAATATTTTTCTCTATTTTAGGGTATATAAAATATCAAACATTTATTTATATATATTTTTAAAATCAAAACTCTAAACGCAAATATTATCATAATAACGCAAAATGTCAGGCTCATACTTGTTCTCAGAGACTTTTCTCCTCAATATGTTCATTTAAAACGCAAGGGACATGTATTGGTATACTGAGAAAAGCTGGGTGTTATATATATATATATATATATATATATATATATATATATATATATATATATATATCAGAGTCAGCCTTTGAACTTTTCATGTCTCAAATTTTTTGTGCAACTTATGGATCCCCCTCCCACTATACAATATATTCGTCATTGAATAATATGGAGATAATGCGCATCATGTGCCTAGCAAAATTATTTTGAAGACTGATGTACTGTTTGTGTGTGCATATCATGTATGTACATGTGTTTAACCAGATATGAAGTTGAAAAAAATTTGAGTGAGACTAGTTATCTTAATTTTTAATTTAGAAAGAGCACTTCCATTATCTTAACTTTTAATTTAGAAAGAGTTCATAAGAAGCTCTTTCATGGCCAATTCAGTTGAAGTTATCTTCGAATACAAAGTCTTTCACTTTCATGTGTTTCAGATCTCTTTTAGTTTATTCATCCCTATTTTTTTCTTTCGTAGTTTTTGTTATTTTTTATTTACTTGTCAAATCTTAATTAGAGTGAACATATAAATACTTTTTCGTTCTGATGACTAAAATTTGCAAATTTTAATTTCACATATTGTTAGTGAATTGTCTTTTTTTGTGTGGCTTTACTGCGTCATTTTAATTAATTAGTCTTACATTTCAATTAATTATGATACAAAATTTTGATAAATTATTTTTTGTAATTAATTGTTTAATATAATCTCTTATGAATTATCTAAAAGTCACAACAAATAAATATCAACTCATTTTTAATGGCCCTTAAGCGTTTATATGGATATTTCGATAGATGCTATGCTTCATTTTATGTAATATTTTGTTTTGATGTGAAAAAACCTGCTGAAACATCCTCTTTTTGTTTAGTTTTTTTGGTTTAGAAAATTCTTAATTTATAATTAGTCTCCAGGCAAGCTGTTATAATATTTCTTACGGCTTCCTTATTTAGTCCCTTTTCATGTGATCCCTTAAGCATTTTCAAATTATGCTTTGGATTGTAATAATTTATCTTCTTGAATTCAATTTTTTTATTAAAAAACTTTCACTTCCCTCAAAATTAAATCTACATAGACAAAATGACAAATTATCTGTGACCTAATTAATTTCAAATTATAAGCCCTCATAACCCTAACCTACTTATTCAAGAAGGAAAATTCAAATTTAATTATAAATCAAAGAAAAATTTACTATCGAAAGATAAGGCCTCAAATATGACAAAAGGCCACGATATGTTAAATTTATACACATATTTAGGCTTCGTGTTTTTAATAATAATAAAACATCAAATGTGATTATTATCTAAATAACGTAAATGTCATATTCAAATACTTTCTCACACACGTATACTGAGGCCAGCTCAGAACAGGACCATCTATTATAAATATATATTGCCGAGTTAGTCTTTGAACTTTTGATGTCTCAAGTTTTTTGTGAAAATTATCGATCCTCCCAAATAGCGACAATATATTTGTAATTGGATCATTGAAATGCGAATCATGTCCCTAACAAAATTATTTTACTTGTAAAGAAGGTGAGATTTGTTAACTAAAATTGTGATTACTTTTTATTGTATAAGTAGTATTTTTGTTTTAATGTCAAAACCTAGTGTATCATTATAGCTATATTTAAATGGTAAAGTCAACAATAGGTCTCTGAGTGAAGTTTTTAAGTCATTTAATTAATTATTTCAGTTAGCCCTTAATTTATAGCATTTAGTTAATTACCTGGAGTGTCTACGTAAATTTTGTCTACCAAAAAGAGTTTATGGTGTATTGAAAGGAAAACTTGTTGCTATTAATACTTTGATTTCAAATGCTATTTTATTACTAATTCAGTTGAAGTCATTTTTAAATTCAAATTCTTTTCTTTTCTTATGTTTCAAAGCTGTTTAAGTTTTGTATTCATTTTTTTGTGTGTGTAGTTTTCAGTATTTTTATATACTTTCCAAACCTTAATTGGAGTGAACACACAAATACTTTTAGCTTAGTTCTGACTATAACTTTTTGAATGACTAATTAATATTTCAAATTTTTCGTCCTCAATTATTCTATTGAATTTTCCTTTTTGTGTTTTTTCTGCATTGTTTAGTCTTGCATTTCAATTAATCATATATAAGTGTTTCATATTAACTTGTGATCAATTAATTTTTTTAATTTTTCTCTTATGAATTATCTAAAATAAAATCTCACCAATTTAATATTAATTCATTTCTAATGGCGCTTAAGTATGTATGTTTGTGTGTCTATATATATATATATATCGCTAGATGCTATAGCTTCATTTTAATGTAATATTTTGTTTTTGAGGAAAAAAGAAATGTGCTGAAGCATGGAGCATCTTTCTTTCTGTTTGGTTTTTTTTGGAAAAAAACAATTCTTAATTTATAATAAGACTCTAGGCAAACCTCTATAATATCACTTAATTAAGCTTCTGATTTAGTCCCTTTTCATGCCATCTGTTAAGCACTTCGAAATTTGTTTCCGCATCATGGCATTATCCTTTCCTGTGAACTGGACAAAATTAAATGACACATTGTCGCCTCTAGGCCAATTAATTTCAAATTATGATTAAGCCCTCGTTACCCCTACCCAAGAAGAAAATTTTACATTAAATTCTAAATCAAACTGATGCTAAGACACTATTAATCTAGGATCTGGATTTGCTATGGGCAAGAACTGCATTGAATTTTGAGCCGTCCAATAATGTATTATTAAAAATTTGAACCATTAGATTAAGTTTTATGATTGTGTACAATTAAAAAGTTACTCTATTTAATTTTGAAATGTTAATTCTATACATTTTATTTAATGATGTATGTTAGTCAACACATTTATATTTCAAACGTAGCGAATTCTTTTTTGAAAGAATCTATTATTATTTTGTGATTGAAAAGACACTTATCTATTATTGACTTAGGAGATTCAAGTATATTTACATTTGATAAATAAAAGAAACTGAATTAATTACTTGATTAATTCCAAACTTGGCAGCCCAAATATACTTTCCTTTCCCACAGTCTAGTTTATAATTGGGACTAAACTTGATTAGAAACTTTTTAAATGTCGTAATGAGGTTTTTTAATGAACGCATAATATATACAAAAAAACTTTTTAAAACTCTAATTATATACTTTTAAATTATAAAAAATATTCACATATAACATTATTAATGAGTTAATAAAAATAAATATTTCAAGTGGTCACATAAAAAATTAATCAATAAATTTTCATTAACTCTGCATAATGAGCTAATATGCTATATAATTTAGATTTATATTTATATTGGCGCCTAGATTTCGACATATATCATACTAAAAAAATGGTGATGCAAACAAGGTTGTAAATCTAAGATGTGGGGGCCAAATTGTTGGTGAGACATTATTTGCCCATATTAGTTTAGTAGTAAATAAACAAAGAAAATTAATTAATTAATGTCAATGACATAATTATTAGTTTTGAGTTGAGGCCACTACTAAGTAGTGGAGTCCCAACTAAACATGATATACATATAATTGTTTAAGAACTGGATCCTAAAGTTAGGACAAATGCCATGTGTTTTCCTTTTCAAAGGTGTAGACCTAATCAGAAATATTGGGGTCATATAGTTAGGGAAATGGCTCTTTCAACAATTAATTATCATTATCAAATAAAGACAATCTTAAGCAGATATATATTAATTAATATGATAGAAGCGGAGCTTTAATTAACGTGTGTGACCTACCCACTGCTTTCATCTTACCAGCATATGAGGCTTTTGCCTCTGGACAAATGGCACAGCATGAGTCACCAAACTCTTGTTTTATTATTATTATTATTTATAAATTTCTCTAAGGCTTTGATTATCTATTATAATTAATTACTTTTGTGATGAGTGATGTTCATAAGGATTTACTTATAAATTACGGTCTGAATATATATACTATTGGTAATTATGTAATTCCATAATGAGATATATTCTGTGTACAATCACATAAAACTGATAATTTTTTTTATTTTATCCCATTTTTTTTGTAAATGCTGAAATCATAATATAAAAAACCAAAAGAGAATATTCGTATGAAGTGGAGAGATTTTAGTTTTTCTGTATATTTTATTTTTAAAACATAAAATTTATATATAACTTTATTATTTTTATTTTCATTTCATATAATTATCTAATCAACTATAATTTACTTAAGTTTTAGTTATTTTAAGTACATGCTTAATTATTATCCCAACTAGAACAGCCTAACACGGTCAAAGGATCATCTGATCTTGTAAATGACGACTACTATACTATTTTTTGTTGTTGCACTTTTTGTACAGTAATTCTACTATTACTATACACAATTTATACAGTTAATGAATTATTTAGGAACAGAATCTTTTAGTTATTTTTGTGATGGAAATCTTGACTTCAAATCACAAGCCAAGGTGAATTAAAGTTTTGGAGCTCCCATGTGTATAAATCAAATTTTGATGGATTAGGAAAAAAAAAAGTTTCCAAAATCTGTACCTTTTTAATGTTTTCAATGTTTAAAAAAACTACAAACATAAATTTTTTTCACTGGTAAATATCTTCACTTTATAAAACTTTTCTTACCCAAATGATCTAGCAACAGTTGAAACTAGACATTTACACAGATTGTATATAATTTCTTTACAACCAAGTAATGCAAATTTTTCAATGATAAATGATTTAATGGTTCACAAAATTTTTTCATACATAATAAATAAAAAAATAAAAATATAGATAATTAAATTAAGATCTGATAGTCCATATTTTTATTGGAGAATCTGTACTATGACAAACAAATATAAACACCGATACATTTTTTTTTCGTTTCTCAATGAAAATGACTCGCAGGTAACAAACAAAATAGCATATTCGAATACAGCATATTCCAAGTTTAATTAGTAAAATTTTAACCCACATTTTTGCTAAGCTTCATAGTGATGATCATTAATATGGAAGCAATCTATCACATTTACACAAAAGGCTTACAGAAAGCTAGCTAGTATTATAATACAAAGGGGAAAGTGAACTCTTTGTTTTGATTATCATAGCATCATCATAACAACAATAAATTAGTAATTCACCCAATAATTAAAACCAAAACCAACACTACCTTTTCCTCCTTTTTCACCATAATTTTTAGTCTCTCTCCATAATTAATCTGGTCTTCAATCCTTCTTTTTCCCATTCGCATATGAGACTATATCATCTGCTAAAATTTAATATGAAAACGACCTGGATATTGATCGCTCCCTTCCCCTCCTCCAAACAACAAAAATGAAATAAATTAATTATAGTTATTGATTTATCTTCTCATTTTTTGCATTACGAGAAAGATAATCTGGCATTTTCTCGGCATCTCGTTTGGCCTTGTGCCATTTTTTATTGCAGTGACAGATTTGCTTCTTACAGATAAGGGCATTCTCATTGCAGTCAATAAAGCAAACTAGGAGAACCATGTTGTCTTGGATGAACCAGCTGTAATTAAACTAAGGGTTTTGGGTTTTTATTTTTTGAAAGAATAGTTTTAATTTTTCCTTAGTATTTTTAATCACAGTATTCTCGAATTTTGCATGAATCAAGTCGTCTGAACAATTTTAATTAATGAGATAATCTGTTTAAGATTTCACTTTTGAAATATTTTACCGGAGAATCATATTTAAATTAATATAAAATTACAAATTTTGTCTGCCCTACTCAATCTATTTCTGGTGGAATAATTAAAATTTTGAAGCATACTGGTTCTGCTTGAAAACTATGATAAATATGAGTTCATACTGATCAACACCACATGGATCATGATGGCAAATCAGTTACATGGCAGGAAAACCACTTTCCCGAGAGACAAACAGGAGCTTTAAATGCAGCTTAAGATTGGTCCCTTTCTCTCTAGCGTTTGTCGTCCAAGAAAAAGATGTCGGTCCACAAAATGTTGAATTACAAAATTATCATATTTATGGAAAGCCCATGATACTAATCATATGTCTAGGTCGTGGGGAGTGTCAGTGTGTGACCATACCCTAATATTTTCAAAGAAAACCATAGAAATTTTACCACTGGGTCCCTCATACATCAAATTTTACCCCTGGGCCCCTCATACATTAAATTAAATTTTACCATATTTTCAAAGAACCCCAGAAATGTTAAATCAATATTCACTTTTGTGACGTATACTTGGACTGTAACATTGTTTTCCACCCCAAATAAAACAGAAATGATAGGACATATATATACTGCAGAAGTCTATGCGGACTATTCCTGTGAGCCGCACGGATCTGCATTAATTTGACCTATTGGTCCTATATTGATACTTCACTATATTATAGTTAAAAAAGTTTTCTATGAGCAATGAAAGCCAAGACACAGGTGCCGTATCTGGAGGAGTTTTATTCTGTGTAAGTCTGTTAGACCTGTCTGGCTTAAAGAAATTAAGTCAAGAAGCATTAATATCTGTTCTAATTTTCAATTCGGAATATTCAAATGGATGCATTTGATCGGATCATTGGAGAATCCTAAAGCAATTTATTGTCATTATGTAGTTGTACCATACTTTAAAAGGCCAAAATTTTGTTTATTCATGAAGTTTTACAATTATTTTGAGATACACTCAACCCACATATGTGTAAGGTAACTAGTTTAAAATAATTATAAGTGCATATATAGATAAATGTGAATGACGTGTATATTTTGTAAGGAGAGAACGAGTTTTTTTTTTTTTTTTCCTTTTTTACTCTAATCATTAAAAGAGTTTTCATTTCATAGAGACATGTATGAAGGTTGCATAGTGGCATGATGCTCAAAAGCGCATTCAGAGAATTAGAGGCACGTGTAGGGCACTTAGGGCATGTTTGAATTGATGGCAAATGATGGACTGATATATAGTGTAGAATGACTAATTTGGGATAAGACTTTATTCAAAAGTTTATTAAGAAGAAATGATATGACCAAAGAAGAGATTTCAAAATTTCTTCTTATTATCCCAAACCATTGTTTACTCTTCTAAATTGAAGAGTTTGGAGCGGAATAGAATAGTGAAGAGATACAATTACCATTATACTCTTTAACTAATAACTTAGCCAAGCATTTTATTTAAACATCTAAATTGTTCCATTCTATTAATAACTCTTATTCTTTTAGTTATTATACTCCCAAACTCTGAGATAAGACATACTGTTTTATTATCTTCCTTATCACTCTATTACGTTTCATTATTAGTCATTTCATCTCATATTCTTTTAAACTTTTAAACATAGCTCCTATAGGCATGACCTTGGTGTGGGGTTTTTTTGGCTTTAGTGCGAAGGTTGCCTAGTGGAGTTAGGATTTCACTAAGTTTGGTCACTTGTGTGGGTGAGCCTCTAAAACGGTCCTTGCATTGGAGTTAGAGTTGTGATGGTGGCTTGAGAGCTTTTCTATTATCTCAAAAGTTAAATAATTCTTAAAATTGACTTTTATAATTACAAAACTAAATTGAAATTAAAAAGCATTAAGTGTGTATATAGCTTTACTAGCAGTTAACTTTGAACATTTTTATTGCAACTAATTAAAGCTGAAATTTAGTTAAGACTAGACTGAAAGAGGAGCATAATTGATCCATGTTATTGCCAATATAGAACGATATTTTCAGTGCAAGTTGTACCAAGTGGTGACTGGCGACTGCCAACAAGGTCAAGTTATTCACACTTGTAAGCCATCAAAATGGGTTAAATCTATTGGGTCCAATTACCTCACTATAGTATAATGTTTAGCGTTTTGGGTTTGCATATTCACATGCAAAGTCATATATTACGGTTATTTCAATCCGGCATATTTAGGCCAATTCACCTGACCTGACCTTTTCATATTAATTATAATAATTTTGAGAATTAGTATAATATTTAAACTCTTATTACAATACAACGATTTTCTTAAGACAATATTCAAATTTGAAACATTATAATACTATTTTATTTTATTTTATTTTAATTGTTTGATGAGACATATAAATTAATTAAATAGTTTTTTATTTGATTGATAAAATTTGAAAAGTGTTGTTTTAGTCTTTAAAGTTTGGATATCATGTTTGAGATGTAATATTATAAGCATTTTCTTTTTTCTTTTTTTGGTGGATTATGTGAGTTAGCTAATTTAACTTATTTAGTGACTTGAGTTGAAATTTTCTACCTATTTAAATAAGATAAATTAAAGGATTCAACTCATTTAATTCCCAATTTGTGATAGGCTAACCTTTGTGGCCTAAATTAGTCCACTTTAACACCTCTGTACCTCGGATTGTCCACAAATAAAACTAAATCAAATTGAACATTTTTGAATGCCATCTTGATCCATCTGTTAAAACAGAGTACACATTATACAAACGAAGATAAATTAATCTCCTTGTGTCTTTCTCTGTTTATTAGCTGATTAAATATTTATTGTTACTGTTATACGCGCTTCATATTGAGAAATGCAGAAATGATCATATATTTTAATTTAATATTTAGAATATTTTGTATTGCATTATTACTTGAGGATTAGGAGATGTATTGCAACATCTTCACAGTTTAGTTAAGCCCGCTTTTCTACATAATTTGTTTAATTATCTTGTTAAGTCTTGATTTCCGCAAAACACCTATTCGACTAAGTTAATCAGAGTCTCTTAATATGAAATAAATGGACACTAGATATTATAACTGTAGACCATACCTAAGATGCTGGCTTTGCTCTAGGTGTGTCCTCACTCAAAATCCTAGACCATACTCGAGAAATCTTGAGCCTTAAATAAGAGAGGATGTTTGAAGGGGTATAATAGTAATTTTGAAGGGTTAGATAACAACCGATGCTGAGAAATGTGTCAACCCTAGTTTGGGTCTTGGAAATGCACGTGCATGATTCTTATGAGTTCGCCTAAGTTGAGCATGAGAAAATATTGGTTAGTAGAAATATATACATATATATACTGTTGGTAATATATTACATCAACTAAATGTATTAATACCGACCAATATTCTTTTATTAAGCATCGATATTTCTTGTGTGGAAAGCTAGCAGGATAAATCAACGGGCGTATTATTAAGCTAGGCTGGTTAAGTTAATTCTCATAATTGTCTAAGATTTAGTAATATATTAATATGTTTAATATTGAAGAGGGAAGATTGAATTGACGTGGAGTTGGATACTGACGAGGAAAGGTCACCATAAAGGCCTTCACTTTCAGTAATCATGACGATCCAAAAGTACCATGATCGCCTATGGTGAATCACTGACATACGTATCTACAGCGTTTGTCTGGGTCTTCTTGGATGGATTCAAAGGTCCAAAGAGCCTCCTTAACTTTGGAACTAGCTAGCTAGTTATCTCAACCAAGTTATTCAACCAACTCGACGACCCTTGACTATAATTCTTGGCTATGCTCTTTACTCTGAGGATCTTCTATTTAATTCTTACCTACCCTACATTTTTTTTTGGCTATACTTGAGACTTCCATTAATTTGTTGAAGGTGAGGTATTAATTCTCCTGATTTAAGATTTCCATTAGTAAATTTAATTTGAATAAAGCGGGTGAAGAAACGAAAGAGGAAAATTTCCCAAACAAAAAACACCTTTGACTAATTTTCAAATAACCCATGGATTGGATTATGACTAAAGTGGCGTGCCTATAATTAATTAGAACTGAAGTGTCATGTTTAATTTATGTGGAGACGATCTCTGTCAAAGTTTTGAATTAATTTATTAATGGAAGGAATATATTACACCAATATAAAAGTTTAGAATTGAGTATTAATTTTTTAAAATTTGAGAATAAATCACATAATCATCTGAATTAAATAAGAATTGTTCGCCGTACCTGTGTGAGTTCATAGTATACTAAAACAGAATTAAAGATACTGATTTTGTTTAGATATATCTCTTGACAAAATTTTCGGTGTGTATATTTTGGCCCCAATTTCAATTTCTACCACAGATCCTCCCATTCATTTTATTACATTAAATGCCTGTCATTCAATTATTGGAGATGTTAGATATACAAAATATTATCTTGCCCGCCATTTTAAATGGAAATCTATTACGTAGAGATTTTTACAGGAAGTGGGGCATTAGGGGGAATATTTTGGTGTAAGAATTCTGCTGTACATATGCACTGCACTCTTTTACATGCATTTATGTTGGTATCCACTTGACAGTACGTATCACAGTAAGGTGACAAAATACTATGAATATTGCTTGGCGTACGCTTTATATATATATATATATATATATATATATATATATATATATATAGATGAAATTAGTGCTGTCGTGATGTTTTTCTTTTGTGTCATTGAAATATGTTGTTAACTTCATTCAATTCCGCGAATTAGGATATTGAACCTAGTTCATAAAAAATATTAAAATAATTTGTAAAAAATTCAAATGTTAAGTTAGGTATCTAATTTTTAATATTAAAAATTTATTTATTTTGTCTATTATTAGTCAAATTTTAAATATTTAAAGATAAAATTTTACTTGAGACTATAAATATCAAAACATGTTTGATCTACTGGGTTAAAGCGATTTAATTCATGAAAATAGTTTGTTGAATTGAAATTTTTAACTTATTTACATAGATAAGTTAACCTAAATTGGCCTACTTAATATATAAGTTAAATGAGCTAATTCAGTGGATTAGTAGGTTAGCCTGATTAAGAGGTTATGTGGATTTTTATTTTTTTATGAAAGGTTTTTTATCATTAAATATTCAATATTTGATCCACCTTAAATAACATGAATGAATTTGTGGTATAAAAATTAAATGTTTGGCTTAATAATTGAATGTTTTTGTTTGGGATTCTTTTATTTCTTACAACTTTTTTTTAGTGGGTTAAACATATCAATTCATTTAATTTACTTGGTGGGTTAACTTTAACATTTTGACTCATCAAACAGAAGTAGGTTAAATGGATTAACTCGTTTAATTCATTAATCCATGTCAGACCCCATTTTAACACCTCTACTTGAGTCTATAAAATATTAAATCATTCACAAAAGAAGCTCTCCAAAACTTTTGAAATGAGCTAAACCACAAACCTACCAAAGTAGCACTTATAAGTCTCAAGTTAAGTGAGTCGGTCCAGTTTAATTTGCTTATGTTGAGGGAGTTAAAAATTTCAATTTAATTAATTAAAATGATGGATTAAACGAGCCAACATGATGGGTAAAACTAATTTTAATAGCTCCACCAATTTTGGTGCCTTTATATTTTTGTGTCAACTGGAATTAATTGTTGAAATCATAACTCAATCTTATTCCTAATTATTTTTAGTCAACACATCAACTATGGAAGATGAACAAATTTGTGGCTAAATTTTGGTATAAAGAAGATTCAAAATGTGTTAATTTTGCCAACATCAACCCATGTGACCAAGAAACTTGCCTAGCTTAGATTTATATTTGACCCCAAAAAGATCGACAAAGCAATTTTTTAAATTTCTGAGAAATATTAGAACTAAACATAATTTCAATTTACAAAAGTTAATCACTTGTCAAAAAAGTTGATTGTTGGATTCTTTAAAAATATTGTACCGTTGGCGTACATATATAAGACGAGTGACGGAAAGAGAGCGCCCGCTAATTTTAATGCATCTCCAAATTTTAGAAATTTTGTCATTTATTTTTTTCTATAACCAAATTATTATGTCTACAATGTTTAACATCTAACGTAGCAACACTGAAACACCTAAATTGTTTTTCGACATGAATTATTTTCTACAAAATTGTAATAAAAAAATGTATTATATATTAAGCATTTTGCCTAATTATTTTTATTTTAAAACAATAAGTTAGTTTTTTTAACTTTATTTATTGTTTCAAAACCTAAATCCTAAACCTCTTAATTTTGAAGTGTTTTAAAATGATTTTTAAAAATTTTTAATCTTATCTCATAAAAAATCTTCTAAATAAAAATTATTAATAACGGTGTTATTTTTTTTATTATATAACATCCAATTATTATTTAAAAAAATAAAAACATACAATAGGAATTAATTACTATTCATTGTTTTCAATCATTATTTCCTGCCATATGTACACAATAAGTATAACCGAAGTGAAGAACGCGAGCTGGGTATCACTAAAATTGAAAATATTGAATGGTGAAAAAAAAATTGAAAGTAATGAATTGTAATTTTTTTGGGTGCTTTTTTATTTTCTTTAAATAATAATTTCATACCACATCATTATTTAAAATATAAAAAAATATACATGTCATTTTTATGTAATAAAAAATGAATTAATATCGGTAAATTATTAATGATTTTTACTTAAAAAGTTTTTTATGATATATAAGATTGAAACTTGAAGAATTATTTTAAAATGTTTTACATTTAACAGATTATTTTAAAATAATAAATAAGATTAAAGGACCAATTTAGTATTTTAACCTTACTTTTACATCTCTGAATATTTAGCCCTAGAACAACTCAATTAAATGATTTAACTATAATACTTAAATATCAAATAACACTAAATATAATAATACAGAATTATAATCTTAGATCTTCAGTATTATTTTGGCCTAATAAAAAATTTTTTAATGTCATATTGTAATATTATTATTTACATAGTAGTAGTCATTGTCTAACACGGAAAAAAAAAATAACAAAACACATTATGTACAGTATATTTTTGCATTTAAAAAAAGAACTACATGTATACTTTCTAAATATATCTTACGTTTTTTATAAACCGAAAAAGTCTTTTATATTAGATACAAAAGTATATACATATTAAATTTTAATTATGAATTGATTAAGGGAGATAAATTTTTAAAAGTAAAGGGTCTATGTTATTATTAACTAAAAATCAAATAAAGAATATAAGATAAAATCATATATTAAATTAGTTAAAAATTTAAAAAGTCTAAAGAGCTGAATGCCATCTACATCTTCTCTCCAAAGAAAAAAAAATTAGAATTTTCAAATATTAAATTAAATATAATAATATAAACTGACCGATCATTAACCAACAATATTGACTTTGGCATTAAAAAAAAAAAAAGACCAACACATATATAACTCAGAATTTTGTATGTCTATAATCTCTAAAAGTGGTTGTGCATTTTGAAAATTTTTCTGAATATATATGCCATAAAATTGTCTAATATATTGTTTATTTGAGTCTCAGCGCGCTACAATTAAAACTTTAATTGCACCGTACCATCCTCTGTTCAAACACCATATAGCAAATTCCACACACGACTACTATTATTGTAAGCTAAGCATATTCCACTAAAACTCTAAGGCTATGTTCAGTTTATGGAATCATTAGGGATGAAAATAAAAATAAGCTTGAAAATAAGAATATATATTAATAGAATAGAATCTTAGACCCAACTACTCTATTTGGTATGATATTAAAAAAAAAAAAAATAGTGGGAATGGGAATAAAGGTTAGACAAATAACCATAATATTCTTAAAAAAGATTAATTATTATTTGTATTAATAAATTATTATTATTATTATTATTATTAAAGAATTATTATTTTAGAGAAAATAATAATTTATATTACATTACAAATGAATTATTATGATAATAATTATAAAATAATTATTAAAAATTAATTATAAATAATATATCAATTATTATTTTTAATTTTGTAAAAATATATTTTTATTTCTTCTTCCATATCATCTTCCTGTCTTCTTCCAAATTTAGTTTTATTTTTCATTGTCTTCTTAATTTGTTCATTTGTTTGAATAGCAAAATTTCCTTATCTATGACATTATCTTTCAACATGTTTGAAGTTTGTTGCACGACGGAGGGTCAAAAAAGCCTGGGTATTATGATAAAATTAATTTGATTCCCAAGAGATCAATACATTCCATCCCGATCGGGAGCTTTTTTTCATTCCCTTGTCTATAGTAATGAAGATTCCCAAAGAGAGTATGATTGCTATGCTAAAAAACATACCAAACATGAGAATGAGCTTTATGCCCATTTCCTCTCCCTCTCCTATGCTCAGATTCTTTGAACCAAACTGACCATAAATGGTTTAGATATGAGTATATAAAATTATAAAGTATATGGTATCATATTTGATGCACTCATAATTTTAAGTGTATTAATACATTTACTTATAATGTAGGGTCATAATTATAATATTATTATGTTTTAGATTAATAGTATTACAATTATATCCCTACATTATAAATGAGTATATTAGTGCAATCAAAATTGTAAGTGTATCAAAGATTTTACTAATTATATTATGATACTAATAAATTCATATAATTTCAATTTTGGAAGGAGTAATTAATTATAAGAAAAGGTATAGGCTTTTAAGCACTTTATATTTTTGACATTTAATTTGCATTTGCAAACTAAGGAATTGAATCGCAACAAAATTAAAAATTCTGAATAATAGAGGACTTCCAAAAATGTACAATAGAAATATTATATTACCTTTTTTTATATACCTTTGCTGCCATATTTGATTCTGATAAACATACCATACGGTGTTTCATAAAAGAACTTATCATAAGAATTTAGAAATTTAATCAAATACAATATATTTTTGTTCTATAATTAGTCATGGAAGAAAATTTAAAAATTAATGTGCACAAGTATTGAGAATGGTACACACACACACATATATATAGCATTGAGAAAACAATTATTTTGGTGTCTCACTTATTATTACTTATGGATCTAGTCTCAATTTGGTCCTTCATCAATCTAAAATTATGCCTCACTTATTTGTTAATTTTTAATTTGGTCTCTCATTAATTTATAATTTCAAATTTGTTCTTTAGTACTTATGGGTCTAATCTCAATTTGGTCCCTTATCAATCTAAAATTTCAATTTAATTTATCATTTATGAATATAATCTTAATTTGAATCTCACTGATATAAAAATAATACATTATTTAGTCCCTCATTTCAATCAAAGTAAGACTAAATATGCTAAGACTCATATTAGTAAAGGACTAGATTATATTCATAAGTGAGTGATCAAAAATGTGTTTTATTTTATAGAGCATATTATTACATTCATATATTTAATAGAAACTTTTAAAGCTAATATCTAATTATTATTAAAGTTTAAATGGATTCCACTCTCAATGTTTTATATATGAGTATCTAAAATTATAAAAAAGTACAGTATCATACCAATAAATACATATATTTTTTCGGTTCGGAGAGAAACATGAAATTTTTGGAAAAGTTATAGGCTTTTAGGCACTTTATATTTTTGACATTTCATTTGAAATGCAAACTAAGGAATTGAATTGCAACAAATAAGATTCTGAATAACAGAGGACTCCCAAAAGTATTTAATACCTTTTCAAATTCCTTTGCTACCATATTTGATTTGGTAAACAAAAAGTGTATCTGAAAAGAACTTATCAGAAGAATGTAAAAATTTTACCAAATACAACATAATTTTCGTGTTCTGTAAGTAATTAATTAGTCATTGAAAAAAATTTCAAAAGTGTGGATAACTATTGAGAAAATTAATAATAAGCTGCATTGATAGCAAATAATTACATTCATGTATCTAACGGAAACTTTTTAATCTAATATCTAAGTATAATTAATCCCCCTTAATAAAAATAAAATCCATACATATTAATGTTGACTTATTTGAACTATAAAATATTAAAAACAAGTTAATAAATTGTCAGTGTATTATGTTGAGCCATCTACATAAAATTCACATATCTGATACTTAAGAAAACTATATACATGTATAATCCGTATGGCCTATTGGAATATCACCCCACACAAAGATTGGGGTAAGACAAAAAAATTTAGAAACCGATCATCATAAATATTAAGAAAGAATGCATATAGTAAAGCCAAGCATTTTTTTTTTTGGGAGAATATATTAGGGTCAAAAACCAAGTTAAAAAAAAAACCTTGTAACAAAGTAAAATAAAGAATGAATTGGAAAAGAGTGAAAAATGATTTGGGCTGGGCTAAGGCCCACCTAAAATTGGAAAACTTGGAAAGGTTGGACGGAAATTTCATAAGACTGGTGGTGAGATTAAGAAAATCACGAAACAGCGTAACCGAGTCGCACCTGACGAACCCCGCGGAAGGCGTGAAAGTTGGTTTCTTTTGGAAGGTAACGCTGTTTCCCCAATTGCAAAATACAAACAAACAAATGAAAAGAAAAGAAACGAAGAGTATCTGCATTGCCACGTCAGCAACAGCAGCCATTGAACTGGCAAAAAATGCACTGAACCCAACGATAACTTTCTTTCATGGCTCTATACTCACTCACACAATCCAATTCTTTTATATTAGACAGACTCTGAGAGAGAGAGAGAGAGCTTTAGCTTCTGAATTGCTCACTTGCATTGATCTTTTTCATCATATCTGTATGTGTAGAATCCAACATGTCGTTTTCATTTTCGAAATTCTCAGATTTCTTTGGCTGTTCTAACTTCTATATATACTCACACAACACTTTGCTTTTTGTTTTTGTTTTGGATTGTTGCTTTGGGAACTATGATTCTACATGATCTTTTTGATTTTTGAACGTCTCAGAAATTTCTTCGGTGATCTATAGACTATAGCTACATTTTGAATTTTCTTAGTTTCTTACGCCATTTTGCAATTTTGTTTTTGCTTTGAATTGTTGCTCTCTAGATTTTCATATGCAATTTTTATAACGTATTTCGCATGTTTGCGTAGCTGGCCGCTTCAATTCGCATGGAGATGGAAGGAAGTGGGCAGAACAGAAATAGGTTTGAACGAGACGATGATGGCAAATACTGTATTCCCAGATTAGTTGGTTTTGAGGCACTGATGAAGTAGGGTTTAAAGATAGAATAACTACGAACTATAGTATTTCCTTACAGATTTGTTGTATTTTTGCCTTATTTTGATCTGAAATTCTGAATGGTTTTGATTTTGGGCTTAATTAATAATGTTTTCTATGTGTTTGTAAGAAGAATTCATAGGGTTTTGGTTTATATGTGATCAGGTATGTAGAAGGAAGAAGTGCTGATAAGGGTGATGAAAGGATGCAGGAAAGAGGCCACTTAGATCATTCGTATGTGAATAACATGGTAATTAATTTGATTTCACACTCTTAGCGTTAACAAACATGGAACATGTATCGCAGCTACTAGCTCTAGTTAATTTCATCTAACTTTCTTTCGTTTGGAGGGGGTGGAATTGTTCTAATAGAAACCCTAAAATAAAAAAGGGGAGTTATGATTCTTTCACTATCTAGGCATATGCTGGAATATTGTAAACTTGGAAATCTCAAGGCAGCCAAAATAGGAGGTGACACAAAATCTGAAACTAGATATTTCACTCGAAGAAAAATTGACCAATATATATATATATATATATATATATATATATATATATATTTATATGATGACTTATACTGATGAAAAAGTTTCAGCCTTTCAGCTGGTAGATCAAATATAAAGAGAAAAACTGGTAGAAAAAATCAATCATAAAGAATAATTACAAGTTGGCTCATTCGGCAAAAGGAATCTAACAAGAGCTTTGTACTCACCCATGCTACGTGGGTTCAAATCTCCTGACGCCAAGAACTCGACTTGGTGGTCAATTCCTTTGAAAGAGAGATCCCCTGGCGTCCTATGGGTGAGCCTCTACTAACCTCTTTATAGGCCTCACTCTTACGTCAAAGTGTAGAACATACGTGCTGTGTGTTTGGTAAGTGTGAGTAGAAAAGAGATCGTGCGTATGTCATTGGCACGTGGCACTCAACTAGCTAGTGTTAGAACTTAGAATAACCTATCTGTTCTCTTATCAATTTAAGAAACAAAAAAACTAATAGTATATGAGACATTTTTTCGTTGAATGATTACATATCTTTTGATAATTAGTTTAGATTTATCTGTCTTTTATAACTAAGCGTTCTTAAGAATTTTTCTTTTTTGATACTGTGATCTCCGGTTTGGTGAATGGTGAACTTTTCCAGTTCATTTTTCCATGCTGATCTTATTTCTAGAGAAATTATCTTTTTGGTTAATCTTATCTGTTCTGTAAATTATGTCAATTTGACCTCATTTTTTTGGGTCTAAAAGATTTGGTTATGCACTAATCATTCTAGTATTCTTTATCATTCTCAGCCTGATTCTTCACCAAATGTGGAAGGAACTAAAACTCCTTCCAATGCCTCGACATCAAATCCAATTATTGGAGCTGGAGTCGACAGTACAGAGCAAGCAAGTGACCTTCTTCTTGTAGTCTCTCTGGGTGCTGCGCCAACAAGAGCAAAGATCCTTGAGCTTGCTTATTCAGCCATGGATGAATTAACAAAGATGACTTTTGCAGGGAAACCCTTATGGCTGACCCAGAAAGAAGGAAAATATGAGACCCTAAATTATGTTGAATACCTTAGAGAGTTTGGTTATGTTGATGCAACACTAAGCCAGATTATGAGGATGGTTGAGGTTGGAGCTGGCCCTAACCGTTTACCCTGCTTTGATTCTTACTTTACTAAATATGAACTGGCGTCCAAGGCAATTCCAGCGGAAGCTTTTCAGATTGAAGCTTCACGAGATATTGCTTATGTAAGAATGAGGCCAATCGAGATTGTCGAATTGCTTATGAATCTGGTAGGTTAATTTATTTTTGGATACATTATATATCCTGTTATAATTTGACCAAAATTAGTTTGCTTTTAAGCGATTTGAAGTATGTCATTCATAATTCTTGTGTTTTGGTCAATTACTATTATATTATAGCATTTTACATCTAAAGTTTAGCAAAAATAATAATGTAAAAGATAAAACAATTAATGGATTTTTTCTACTGTTTCATTTATATATTGAATATACGTTTGCGTTTTGAAGTTATTGTTAAGATTAAGTGAACAATTTTATATCTTAAAACGTGAACTTAATTCCAATAAAAATGATAAAATATTGGGAAATTATTGAATATATAACTGAAACATTTTTAATAATCAAATTGCTTGTCATTCTACTAGTCATGTGATTACTTCTTTTTGTTAAATCTAAGATGGAAAATACCAAAAGATAATTAAGTATCAATTGAAAATTACAGACGAGTTAAATGAAATACTTAAGTTAAATCACAGAAAATAGACTAATTTCTCACAAATCAGAAGGAGTAAAAATTTACCCTTCATTTTTATCCATACCATCTGTACAATGTTTATTCATTATATATGTGTGTGTGTGTTTGTACCATGTTCAAGTAACCATGTAATCGACGTCCTTTTTCCTTAAACTTTGTCGGTAATTTATCAGGAGCAATGGACCGGAGTGTTTTACACTGTAGTCTCAAGAGCATTGATTGTAGAAATCCTGTCGAATGGACTCGAAGGAAGCTTTGATGGTAAATTGCAAGTGGTAAGTTAAGTGTGTATTTTCTTTCCTGCATTAAATGCTTGTATATGGAAGTGCATTTCTTTCCGATCAAGTCATTCTTCACAAATTCTTGCTCCTATTTCTAAATTTTTGCCTACTTGTTCAATGTTAATTATCTTCAGTTTCATCTTAAAATCACTTACTTTCCAAATCGAGTCAAACACTCTAGATTCTTGCGTGGAGTGTGTTTAATCTAACATCCCTATTATCTTTTCCTAATCAAGCTCCACACTTCACAAATTCTTGTTAAAACCTCAAATTCTTGCTTAACCGTTTTGTCCAATATCCTTAAGTTTTTGCTTATAATCCCTAAATTCCGGGATATTTTTTGAGATGATATTTGAACTAATGGGTAGCAAAGTGTGAAAATACCCCAAACTATAGGATAGCACTTTGCTTTGGAAATCTTATTGGAACAGTCATAATTGTGCTGTTGTTCAACAAGCCAACTTCAGTCTTATAATAAGCAAAAACCCTAGTCCCCTTGGCCCTTAATCTATAACAAAATCCGATTGACAAAAAAAAAAAAAATCTATAACAAAATCCTATAAGAAGGTTCTATGTACTTTTATATTCGTATTTTTTGGTGTTATAATTAATGTTAGCAATGTTGTTTACATTTAGCTTTTGTATTATGATACACAAAGGTAACATGTACAAAGCTATATATCCTCTAATGTTTGTCAAATTTCCAGTGTCCGACATATAGATATGTTTCCACTTAAAAAAAAATTAAGGTGGGAGGAATTAAAAGGGAAAGAGTGATAGAATGTTTTTCATGTCAAATAAGTAATTATGATGTCGCCATGTACATCATATAAGAGAAATTAGAGTTGACTAATTGATCTTGTACTACCATCGAGAGAGTTTAATGAGAGATCTAATTAATAAGACCTAATAATTATGTTTATTAGGTTAATTAAGTTTCTCTCAGAGTCATATCCTCATAAGTAGCGTTCATTAACTTGGAGTGAATTGGCCCCATCATCAATGAAACTAATATACTATTTGTCAGAAAATTCTGCTTATTCGTGTGTATGATTTTTGCTTGGCAACTAATAAAGAGCACAAGCACTTCAGAAATATATAACTTCGTCGACATTCAAAACGTAGAAGACATTCATGTTGAAGTTTGAACTATAAACTTTACTGTGCCATAATCGTAGTGTTGTGGCTGTGTTCTACACTTGAACATGAAACCTCAAGATACATCATACATATATAGATGTTTTAGATTTTCTGTGTTTGTGTTTGTATCGTATTTCATGTCAGTGTCTTTGTTAATTGTTCTAGCATGGGTACTTATTACAAATCTCGGAGCACATTCAACCAAGAGTTTTAACTCTATAATGTAGACTTGCCCTAATTGCATCTGGAATTAAATTTCATCTCTGTGACCGGTGAATACACGACAAAAAGTGCAGCCAACTTCAGCTTTTAAGAAAAGTATCTATGTTGACATGCATTTTATGTTTGTTCCTGTTTGTTTCTGTAGATGAGGGCAGAGTTTCATTTGCCCACAACGCTCGTCCCTACTCGAGAGTGTTATTTTGCAAGGTACTGTAAGCAGTTGTCTTCTACGACGTGGGGGGTCGTAGACGTATCGTTGGAGAAGTTTTTTCCTCATCCATTGATCAATTTTCGGAGAAGACCTTCAGGATGCTTGATTCAAGAAATGCCAGGAGGATTCTCCAAGGTTGCTTCGAGCTAGATCTAATTAACTATATGATATTTTCATTGAGACATGTCCTGGTATGCATACATAGGCTTATCAGTAAGTGAGTCTCGTACAAAATTTATGGACGCTCAACAAGATTTATTATTATTTTTTTAAGGAAAATACTTTCTCAACAAATGGGTAAACTTCTAATTTAGTCTTCTACTAGTCATTTTTTTTTTTTTCCTTTTTAAAATTATCTCTCAATCTATAAATTACTTTTAATGTTGCCTTTACATATATTATTTCCATAGAAGCTACAAGCTTAGTTCACTTGAGTTAACCCAATCCATCATGGGAGGTGAACTTTGGAGGCATAGAATTTCTGAAGTTCATAAAATCTAGTTTCTTACAGTTAGTGTTTTAATTTTGACATGCAGACTGGGTGTATACTGTAACGTCTTAAAAATTCTAGGATGTTACATACATACGTACCCAGTATATAAGTTAACATGTGTGAGTCAACATTTTGTCAACTGAACTACATAAATTTATAAACGGAGATGAGATGGAGATGATAAGTTTTGTCAGGCCACGCAAAACCCCTCTTGATCAGTGTTACTTTAATTTTGTATTTCTGATTTCTTGTACATCTTTAGGTTACATGGGTTGAGCATGTGGAAGCAGACTATAGAGATTTGCATATCACTTTCCAGAAGCTAATCAAATCAGGTTTTGCTTTTGGTGCAACACGTTGGGTTGCTTGTATAGTTCGGCACTATGAATGGTCTGGAATTCTCAGAGCAAGATATACTCCTCCGGGAGATACTGGTAAATCTACAGTACTTAATTTCTTCCTTCAACTTGAACAAGAGACTGAGTATTTGATTTTTTAAGTTAAAACTTTTGAGAAAATAGGGGGTAAAAATTACCCATGTGTTGCTTTAACAGTTTCAAGTGAAATTGGTAACTTTCATTTCGTTTCGGTGGTCATTTTTATGTTTGGCTAGGCTGTGAGCTATCAAATCATCTATAAACCTTATTTACGTGTGAGATTATTACACAACAATTTCTTTGGTTATATAAAAGACTACTTTTCAAATGGCTTCCGTGTCACCTATATAGGGTTAATAAGGCAGATACTAGTATACTACCACAATAAAATTGAATAATCTTTAATTGACTTTCCCTTATTTGTGAGTATGGGCACTGGGTACTGTCTATGATAATAAATTTGAAATTTTGAATATATTTATTATTAAAATTTTTAATGAATGTATAATATTCACGTAATTTTTTTTACGACTCAACATTAATTGATTTCTTTTTTTTAAAAAATTATTTTACAGATTATGTTTTTATATCAGATAATTTGATCGATGTCAAATTCTTTACAATCTAACCCATAATTATCTCCTTTATTCTCTTCTTTTTCAACAGCATATATAAAAAGAACTAATGGTTGTTTAATGAATTTGTTGTGATGAACAGTAATGAGCATACCGGAAGCAGGAAGAGCAAGTGTATTGAAGCTAGCAGAGAGGATGATGAGAAGCTTCTGTGTTGATGTAAGTGGTGCCAAACGAAACCAGTGGATGCAAATGCCTCGATCTATTGGTTCTGAAGACGTAAGGGTCACCATTAAGGAAGCCATAGACGAACCTGGAAAACCTAATGCTACAACACTTGTTTTCTCTATTTCTCAATGGCTTCCAGTCTCCCCTGGCTCAATATTCAACTTCCTTCGCAATGGGAGTTCTAGAAATCAGGTACGTACAGTTGTGTGTGTGTATATATATATATATAGAGAGAGAGAGAGAGAGAGAGAGTGATAATTTGATTCTTCGTCGTTATAGTCAATAATAGAGTAGAGAAATCAAATTTGTATCTTCCTCTTATTAAAAAAAATAAAAATAGGGGAGTTATATACTCATTATTAGTTGCTTATTTACTTTTCACGTACTTGGTCTATTTAAGAATTTCCATATCTATAATCAGCTATAGATATAAATATAGTTGGAAGCAAGGAGAAAAAAGCAGAAGCAGAAAGAATAATCTAAGCTTATGTATAATTGGCCGGACCAATTTAACACGGAAAAATTATTGCGTGTACTAAATATAACGTTTATTCAATAGGCAAGATTTATTTCATAGATATGAGATTTATTGTATAAAGTAATATGGAGTAAATCTTGATAATTGAGTGTACGCATATTCAGTACGTGAAAAAAATTCATAATAATATTGTGGAATCAGATTCGTAGTTTCATCATGAGTATTATCTGAATCATATATAGCTTGGGAATACGTAGGCATGGTTTTTAATCCTAACTTGTGGCTTCATTCGAATATATATATATGGAAACTCAATTAAAACGATATAGAGAATAAAAAATATTGGAGATAAGTAAAGAAGTTGAAATAGAAGGGTCGCTTTTTGTGTATTTAAGTTAGATTATATAAATTTATTTAATAAATATATTTTTATCATATATTTTGTCACATGCTCTATAATATAAAATTTCAATTAATCCATTATCTTAACTAGATTAATTAATGCTCGCTAGATCCTTCGATCATCCCTTGCACTGTAACTCAGTATCATTAAGTGTAGGAATTCAGATCCCCGACTGTACAAGTTGTCATTGTTTTTTTAGTTAAAAAAATTACAGCATTACCGCTGATATGCTCTAAAGTGTAGTGACTATGATTTAATTTGCTATGTAAACCTCTCACGTTAAAATCATAAAATCTTGATGTGCGTGTACTGTATAATATTTAGGAGTTTCTCTTCTCAAGTCTGCTTTTTAAAGCAACCTAGGCCTACGTGGCTCTCTCAAATAAATTCACTTCACCTCTTCCATACTCATATATGCTCATTTTTTTTGGGATTTTGTCTCTTGAACACCTAAATGCGTCAGCACAAGGACACCAATTTTCAAAGCCAACATTCAAGGTTCCAATACTCTGGTTATAAGTAGCATCATCTTTGTCTTGCATTGTTTCGTGTTTTATTTGCATGATGGATTAATTACAGTGGGACATGCTTTCGCGTGGACTTGGTATTCGAGAGCTCGCATACATCGTTAAGGGCAAAGATGCGGCAAATCGTGTTTCCATAATGCAAGCCAGCGTAAGCTTCTCTGTTCTTTTTTTCTTTACATATACTCATTCGTTCTCATATTTGCTTTTAATAGTGATTTCTTCTTTAAATAAGTAATTTTTGCAATTGATCCATTGCAGCATCTTATTATTTAAATTAGAGATTATCTTAATCTGAATTAATACCATATGTGCATGTCATGTGGGGAAAATTGTGTTTATTATGAATTTCAACTGCAATGTGGTGCTTAAATGAGTCATTCGAACCCCCCTCTTAACGCTACGTCAGAAGTTCACTTGTAAAGGTTGATTGAGGGGGGAGGGGGAGATTACAATAATTGAGAGCAAAATTCAAGATGCGTAAATATAATTTTTTTCATTTCATCTTTCCTTTTCAACTTCATGTGTTTCCTTCTCTTTGGTTAAATATCCCAAACAAACAATTGAAGAAATTGATTTGCTAATTGCAGAATGCTCTAGACACAATTGTGATCCATTATCTGCAAGAGAGTTACACAGACGAGTTTGGTTCCTATGTGGTTTATGCTCCACTAGACTCCTTAGCTGTATCAGCCCTTTTAAATGGAGTGGACCCAGACATTGTAGCTATTTTGCCTTCAGGATTTGCTATCCTCCCAGATGAGATGCCAAAAGATGATGGAGAATATATTGGCACTGGAAGTATTCTAACTGTTGCCTTCCATATAATTGACAGTGCCTCTAGTAAGTCATATATGCCTCCTGGATCAGTAAGTACCGTTAAGAGGATTATTAAAGGCACTATCACCCCTATAAAAAATGCTGTGCTTTTTGACCAGTGAAATTGGAAGACTAGAATTTCCAAATTAAGAACCAAAATGTATATTTTAGCTTAGCAGCTCCCAGTCTGGTGTGTTGTAAATGATATATAATTTAGACTTCATTCTGCCCCTGTATGTTTTCTGTCTTTTCCTTCACAAAGTACAACTAGCTAGATTGTTAATCTCCTTTTGTTTTCCCTCGAGGTCCATGTTTAATTAATGCGGGGCATGTTGAACGATGTTGCGTACATTCATGTTGTTTAGTTTCTATTTAAGTCTATAAATCACAATTGTAATCGCAATATTGTTGTTAATAGCTTCAGTAATTGTAATGTCTCAATTATTGCAATTTGCAATTATCGTATTCCTCAGCTATTTTGCACGTTTTCCTCCTCAAATCGCAAAAGTAATTCCCTTTTAAGATCAATATTCTGCCAATATAATCTCTCATATTTCTGTCTCGTAAACGTTGAGGTTAAGTTTAGCAAGCCTGAGTTATTGGTCGTACAGAAAGCAAGCTAAGTTTGCTTCGATTGTCAGTGTCCTTTCCATAGAAGAGGGACAGATAGATGAAGGATGCCTACCAAGTTTTAACTCAATTTTTACTTTATGGTATTTCATTGAATGGAATACTACGAGGTCACTGAGTTCAAATGCCAGTGGTGAAGAAGCAGAACCTCGATTTTTACTTAGTGCTTCCTTTGTTTGTGTGAGGAGAGTCGGAAGGAAGCATGTGTTCGTGAAAGATAGGATAAAAAACTATAGTTATATGACTAATCCTAAGGCAAATTATACAATAGTTAGTTGCAGATAGTATTCCATGCAGCAAAATACTTAATAATTCCTTGAATCACTGTACAAACAGCTTATAAAAGGTATCTGTGATGAGATTCTATAATTACCGAATATGAAACTAGAAAGACTATAATCAAGAAACAATAGATCAGTAAATTGGCTTTCCTCATCTTCTAGGAATGATATCTGAGAATGAGAAATCATGAAAAGGTGCTCCTGTAACAAAAGAGAGAACCAAAAAGTAATTAGCAGACCTACTCTAGCAACGCAGATTTGATCTCAACTCTCAAGTACCAAAATACATGTAAAGCGAAAATCACAAGCAGTCACGCCTGCGTACAAGTGAGAGTGTAAAAGAAAGAGTCTATTCTATTCTACTTCATATGATTTCATGCACTTCTAGAGTGTGCAGATGTAGCTAAACTGAAAGACTCACCACTACTGAGAATGAGAGAAAATAAGAGGAAAAGGTATTCACCTTCTAGCTCCCCAAGAATGTAAAAAGGAATATGAGCAATCATCTTTGTGGCACCTTCATTCCAGTTTATGCTGCCAGCTTTTTGCATAGTACCATGTGAAGGTCGTGAAGGACCCAATATGGATGAACAAATAGCAGGTTCATTCATCAAACCCAGGAAATCACGTGCACGTCTCCACACTTTCGTGTCTGAAATTGGAGACCGAGCTACCTGAAGGGCAGATCCTTATTATATAGAGAAATAATTAAATCACCAGCCGTGTATCCTAGCTTCTTCAAACCAACAACATTACCTTGCCCAAGGATACGCGTGCCCTTGGTAGCAATTCTCGGTGGTGTGTAGCAAGTTTTGCAATGGCTGTTACAACAAAACAGAGGAGCCTACACTGTGATGACTTTCTGTCGGTCTCCTTATTGGAACTATGGAATACCTCTTGCCTCAGACCCAAACGACTTCCATGTAAACAAAAGGAGATAAAGTCATCAAACAATGAGTCAACATTAAGATCTCTCAACTGCAGGAGGCAAGAGGTATTTTAGATTATACCTAGTTGAAAGGTTTTCATACAGAAGTAATTCTAAACTCTCAAAAAGCTCACGTGCTTCATCTTTGTGAGATGCACCACCTCCACCATGCTCACCAATAGCCCAACATAATTGCAATGCCAATTCTGTCTAGAGAATAACCAATGGATTCTTATAACTAGTACCAACACTTACATCGTCATAATTAGAGAAATGGTTGTTAACTAACCTTGTCTGGGCTGTCATAAGCTTCTCCAAGTCTGTCCATTATAGGTTTCTGCAAAGAATTCATACGAGCAATGAGTCATAGCTTTCTAAAAATCATGAACAATTGTTGACAGAATAAACCACTCACCAAAGTTCTATCCACACATAAGCTTTCGATTCATAATAGATTTTAGCAGCTATCTTATTGATATATCAAGTAGATTGCCAACTTGACTCAAAATTGAACTAGAGTTGTTTCAAAACTTTAAATAAGAGCAGTTTATTGTGAGAACAATACCTTCAAAAGAGCTATAAAGTTTGGGGAGTGCTGAAATGCAGAGAGCATAAATTCCAAGAGCCTCTTACGAACCTAAAGGCACACGTGACATTGACAACAAGTTATAAGTTTGCAACAACAACAACAATAGTTATAGTATAACCCACAAACAAAAATCAAAACGAGGAACACCACATCTGCTACTCAGTTCATGTGGCTGGGCACGTCATCTATTATTCATAATTTCATTTTTATCTAAGAAGGAAAAAGTATTAAACTGCTGAATTGAATGTTTAAAGCAAAACTTAAAAAAATTGTCATTGAATAAATTAACATAATATAAAGGCTTGCATTTCCTAAAACACCACCAAATTATACTATTCTGGATGCTGAGGATAATAGGATTAAAATTCATGTGAGTTCAACTGTTTAAATCATGTTAAACACGACATCTGAAAACTGATACAATGGAACATTGATATTCAAAAGACACACACAAAGATCATGTCTGATGCTACCTGAGCAATACAAGCAATAATCTGGCAGTATCAATGACTTGTTTCCACTTTCCTTTCTGGGAACAAGTTAGCCACCCATGAAAGAGACAAATACCAGTTCTTCCTCTTATTTGCAAATTTTGCAAAAATTTCAAGTATGATACATATAGTTTAATGCAGCCAAGCTTAATGAACTTGCTGCATGTAAGAACCTTTCCAGAAAAAATTAGACAGGGAGGACAAATATATTCAAGTGAATATTATCCCCTTAAATTAAACTACTAAAGCAGATGATGTTTCAAAATGTAAATAGCTCGGAATAGCAAATGATCTACCCCAAACAGGCAGACACCAATAAGACAAAATTATACATTTTCAAATGTAGATTCTCAAAAGCTATGTGAACACCAAAAGCTATAAAACAATAATACGAATCACTATTGATGTATACATACCTCATAAGAAAAGATTTTGTCAGGAAATATTGTAGCATATCTTGACATAAGCAGAGGAATTAATGCACAAATCAAAGCTGAAAATGAATTTAAAAACTGTTAAATACAGCCAGCTCATGAATACATATCTAACTTAAGTGGACATATATTGTGAACAATAAACTCTCATTACATGTAATGAAGATAATGCAAATGTCAAAAAAATAAAATAATTGAGAGTGTATGAACTTACAATCATTGACATCACGTAATGCTATGGAGAAGTACACATCAAGAAGAGAAGGTGCCAGGATGAGCACTTGTTTCAGCCTATCAGAGTAAGGACTATTTACGGCAGCCTGTAATATTGTGGCCATCCCTGGAGATGTCCAGTGACGTTCCTGACATATATAACTTATCTTGAGGCCTAGATAGAATCTAATGCCAATGAAAAATCTTAGAACTTGTTATGGGTTCATAATAGTAAACAGATTTTTTTTTTTTTTAAGGAATAGTAAACAGATTTGATTAGTATAACATGTTATTTTAGCTTAACAAATTAGGGGGTAATCCGCATACAACAAGATTGAAAGTTTAATTAGTCACCATCCTGCCATCTATGGTTTCACTCCTCACCAGTTATCACTATAACAAGGCTGCCAAATTGTAAAACATCATTAGAAGTAATTAGCATAATTTATGAGAAAATCCTATAGAAATTAAGTTAGACTTCAACCAGTCAGTCGTAAAGTTTTGTTTTTCATCATAAGAAAGAATAATAAAAAGATGAAGGACTACTAAAAAAATATGTCATTAATAATTATTATATAATCAAATGACGACAATAACCTTTAGGTTCTGCTACTTGAGAACTAACCCTTACATAAAAAATAAATAAAAAACGTTCAGCAACCTAAAACCAAAAATTCAATTGACCCAAAATCAAATATTGACCCCATAAGAGATCACCGCTTAAACGGCGAAGTTATCAGTCATTTGATTATAATGTAACTACGACTAATGGGAAAAAAAAATTGAATTAAAACTAAGAAGGTGACAAAGGCAACACTAAACATAAAAAAGACGAAAAAAACAATTCCAAATAATCATTAGCATGGGAAGCTTTACTTTTCATAAGGCAATGCCAAACATTGATCTTAGGATTTTCAAGTACAGAAAGTATTTGTAAGTAACAGAAATGTTTTATTAATCATTAGTTTTAAGTGACAAAAAAATGCATAACACGCATAATGTCTGAGAAGACATGGCTCAACAACTTGAACTAAACCCTTTAAATAACAAGAATCAAAATAGATTCGACTAAACAATGGCAATCAGTAAGAGTAAAGATGACCATACAGCAAGTCCATCATTTTCATCCTTTAAAAGCTCAAGGAACAAAGGATTATCTACATCAATAGCACTGCTATCCTCAAATTCAGAATCTCCTGCACCATCATCTATTGTTGAACCAGTATAGGCTTCATCCATAAGGGCAAGAAGCATCTGCATTGGAAATAACCAAATTTGCTTATCTTGTGTGGACTCATGCAATTGTGACTAGATTCTCTCAAATTTAAAGTGTCAAAGATAACCTTGGGGGCTGTATTTTGTTGAATTGAAGCTATATTGGTTCCAATTAGTGGTCCAGAGCTTTTTTCTACCTTTTCCAATGCCACTACCAAAACTAGCAGAGATGGAAGAAATGTCAAAACAATAAAGCCCATTGCAAAGTGAAATAAGAAGAAGCAGCTCATCAAGAAACCACAAAATCCTCACGCTTATTGCATGCAGTGGCACAGTAGTTATCTATTATGCTCAAATGACTTCTATTAATAAAGAACTGGCATGCTTCCCTTCTTTTTTTTTTTTTCGATCTTGTTGGGAGGGCCACTTTAGCCTGGTTTCTCAATATCTATAAACGACAAAACTCAACATATAATATAATATTCAATGAGGGGATTGCTGACTAGTTTCTATTATAAAATTCTTACATTCGTGTTTTTTTTTTTTTCTCTTCAATTGGGTTTTATTTGGAACAAGCTAAAGCTTGAATAATATTCAGCTAGAAGGGGAGTGTTGAAAACCCTATTTTAAAGTGGGGCTCCTATAGCATTAGGAGTTTTTTATTATCTTCAAGTTTTAGAGTTTATTATATTTGAGGAGTCAACAATTATTTTTAGAAGTTTTACTTGTAGTGAATCCATATTTTCAAAGTATTATAAAAATAAGAAGAATTTTACTCCTTAACTTTAACACATCAACTTCAATGAAACAAAAAACTCCTGGTTCTTTAGAAATTGGCATACTAAAGTTGAGATTAGGCCTCAATTCAATGTGTACAGGCCTTCCATTTATTATTTTTCAGTATTCATCCTAAATTTTAAATAGAAACCATAATAAGAAGTAACATAGATGACAGCTAACCAGTTTATTATATTAGTCTTTTATACAGGTAAGACAAGTACTTTTATAATGATTTGTGGTTATAAATGAAGAGGTAACAAAAGATTATGGCCACAAAATGGGAACATACTAGGCAAGTCAACTAGGGATATAAATAGAGGAAGGAAGGACGCTGGTGACATCAATCCTGGAAAAAGTTTCAGAAATTGTTTTCCTAATCTGCAAGACCGAACATAAAAGAAAGTTAAACAATAATCCTGATTACATCCAATCAAATAGCTCTCTATAATTCATAATCAAAAACCAAATTCAAGTGCAAGAAAGGATAATAGCGTGCAAATATTTTATGAGATGTTGCTTTTCAAGCTCTTTATTCAAAGAAGATTCTCATATTTGATTTTAAGTATAAATTGAAGGAGTCCTTCAGCAAACAATTTAACACTGTTCTGCATTATATCTCAGACAAAAGAGAAGCCAGCTTAGGAAGAGTAGTAGCACATACACATGGTAATGGAGAATGTGTTGAGGGAGATTTTATTATTTATTTGTAATATAGTGATTAAGGATAAACATAGGAATTGGAACTCTAGGTTTTGTGTTTTATTAATTTTATTATTTTCAGTTATTTTATTTCAAGGTAAAAGGCTCCCTATAAATAGCTCAATTATCAGATCTTTGTGAGACTTGTTGATTTTTGAAATAGAATCAGTTTCAGTTTCTCCCTCCATCTCCCCATCCTCCCCCACTTTCTCTCTGTAAATTTCCTCCTTCTCCTTCATTCCTCCCTTTTTCTTTGTTGTTCCGCATCACATGGAATTTTTAAAACGTCATCTAATTACTCACCCTAGTGAATGAGTTTCAACAAAGGTTGGGATTCTTTTTTCAGCATCCTTGATACCTCATTTCCAGCCTAAAAATGGCACAGCAACTTTGTCTAGGAAAAGATCATGGCTAACAGTTTACAATACCATCAAATTATTAGCCATATTTTTTTTCTAAATTAAGTAATTGAAATAAAAATGCTGCAATATGTATTCAGTAGGCATATAATGCTGCCAAACCATGTAAAATTAAGATGGTTACAGAAATATAAAATTTTTTGATCATTTAATAATGTCAGAGCCTTAAATGTATAATTGGTTTAATTCACTAATCCAGAATAGCAATAACAGTACTTTATACCCCCACCACAACCCCCCACCCCCCAAAAAAACTAAAAGAACAAAAAAGAAAGAAAATCAACTTACCTTTCGCCATTCCAAGCAACCAGCTTTAACAACAATGGGAAAAACTGCCATGAAAACAGTCATATTAACAGTCACATCAGATAGATTGAGACATACTGGCAGAAGTAGGGGACAAAGTAAGCTTTAGAATCATAAAAAGGGAACATGTTCAAGAATCACAAGGTTAATTTGATTGCGACATTGTTCAGACATTAATTTAGATAGCACAAATTTTCTTATGTTCCAGTGGTAAAAATTTTATTAGGAAAAAAGAAAATAATGCTAACTACCTAAACATATGGAGCTTGGAACCCACAATTTAATAAGATAGTGAACGAATATTTAGTTTAATCTACCACCGCCAATACGCTAAATATCAAAATAGGCTTATGGAGTAAACAAAATGCTCAGTTAAGAAAATGGGAGATCACAACACAAAAGGAATACTCAAAGATGTTGCCTTCTTCAGTTGATAATCATTATTTATATATATGTCTGTGTATATATGTGTTAATCAATACAAGTGCCTGTATGAGACCTATGCCAACTAAGTGTCACAGGTTGTCAACTTCGTAGCTTGATATTAAAACTAATTTGGAATTAATTTGGCATGAATAAGTACAACCATAGGCATGAAATACTTCAACCATTACACACACACACACAAAAGCTTTTGATCATTTTCAAGTTTGTAATTGTTGAATCTATGATGCTATTGCACAATATGTTATAGAAATTATTCCCAAACTTTTCACATACTCCTCTTAATATTATGTCATGCTACATTTTAAAACATGGAATGCTCGGAAGACTTTAGATTATACCTGAGGCAATAGGTTAGGAAAGGAACTTAACAGCTTTTTTTTGTTGAAAATGAGAAACTCTAGTGTTGCTTCTGCTACAACAGGATCAGCAAACTCCCTACAACAGCATATAAATTTTGAAGAATGAAAAGCCTCATGTTTGAAATATACTTAATTTGTAACATATACCAAAAATACAATCATGACCATGATAACCATCCCATATAAAGATAAAGAATAAATAATAAAAGAAAGTTCTTGTTAATGGCCTTCAAACACTTATGGTAGCCCCTCCTATCCTATCCCCTACCAAAATCCTTAAGAGTGTAATCATTTCAGAGGAATGGGCAAAAATGGAATAAGAAGACAGAATAAGTGCTGCTTGACGAGCATAGTAGGAGTAGCCCAATGGTAGGGTTCTTCATGTTCATCCGAATAGTCTTGAGCTCAAATCTTAGCGTAGACAGATACTATGAATTATGATATAATAGTAAGTAAAAAAAAGGTGCTGCTTGATCAGAATATGCTCTTAAATAAAAATTTAATCAAGAAAACATGTGCATTACTAGTTATCTCTTTTTCCCAATTCCTTGTCTTCTAGAGCCAGAGTAGATATTGGCCTGTTTAAAAGATTATAATTACCTACTCAAGCATGAACGAAAAAATGTCCTGAGACTAGGATCAGCATCATGAAGAACAACCTCTCCAAAATCTAGGTAAAACTGAAGAATTGCCTGACAAAACATATAAGAAAAGTATAAGAACCAAGGATAAATATACATAGTCCAAACATATTCCAGATCAACAAACCACCTTCAAAAACCACAAAGAAAAGCCCACAGAAGAAAATGAACTAATCCAAAAATTTCAAAAGTTTTTAAATTAGTAAACTGATTGATAGGCATTTTTCATAGCATTGGATTAGCTAACTATTGTTTCTTTCATTTCCCTTTTATGTCCCGTGCTTTGCCTAAGCTATTGAAGGTCCAAAAAATAATACTAAGTAAACAAAAATCTATTTATAATTTAGTAAGAGAAGTAGCCCTATTATTGCAACATAAGCCAGCAAACCTGGACTACTGCTCAGAACAGATAAGATACATCAATGAAGGCAATTTGGACAGATAAATATGTGTACGCCTCAGGTAGACCAATAGGTAAAATGAAAATTTGCTGGAGTTTAAAGTAACAATCGAGTTTGAAGATTATTAAAAATAAGTCAATGACTTCAGTAACTATATTCAAATGTTACAGATTGAAGCTTACAAGACATATATCAGATAAAAACCTACTTTGGAGAATTGAAAAAAAATTAGAAGACGAAAAAAACATACGAGCAAGAGAAGGCCATTTGAGGTACGAGATTGAGAGAGTGAAGCCACCGCGCGTTGAAAAATCTTGTTAATCTGTGGATAAACTCTGGCCACCAAGTCCTCAGAATTCTCAGCCTTACACAATTCATGTAGCTTCTTCACCTAATAAAATCCGACCAAAACACCCGTTAAATCTTGTGAAACATAAACCTACATAATTGAGAGATTGGCTGTATGGTAACTGAGAAAACGGGAAGAAAAAGCACGAGCTAATAAACTGACATAAGCAGGAAACTCTAGCATGACGCATTATGATGTTAATTTTTCAAGAAGTCTAACTGGATGAGATCAATTTTTCCCGCGAAACAGACGGAAAAAGGAAATTCTGAGAGAACGACTCACGGATTGTAGAAGCGAGGGGTCAGAAGCAGGATCGTTAGCGATATTGGAGTCTCTGGCACTATTAGACAACGTTCTGAGGTGAAAATCCCAATTTCTGTCTCGCTCCGTCATTGTCTACAGCAAATTGAAACTTGTTTTCCTTCCAATCCCACACCGAAACTAAAGTGAATTTTCAGCAATTTGACAACGCTCGCAATAGCTCTCTCATCATTGACGCGTGAATGATTACAGAAAATTGCTACGAGTCACAGCAGGCAGGTCAGAGGCATGGCCACGAAACGAAGAGAGCACCTTCCCGCTGCAATTAAAACGACGCACGTTCGTCACGCTTTGTCGGACAAGAAAGAGTCGCATCGATTTTTTTCCTAGAATCGAATGATTTTGAACTGATAAAATAGTTAAAACTGTAAGGTAAAACTCTGACATATGAATGCGTCATCTTGGCCTCTCATATATTCATATTCTTAAAATGACCACTTTTATGGCATCAAATTGATTCAGGTTGATCGGATGAGAAAATAATTTTGATAATAAAAGCTTTTAATATGTGAGTCTACTGTAACTTAATTGGATTAATATATACTATCAATTGTCCATTCAACTAAATACTGACACTAACTATTAAGTAATAATGTTTAATCCTTTTAAATGAAAATATGGAAAACATATAAACTAACCCTACTTTCCAGTCTATGATTTCTCTTCCTGGGCTACTGCTGTGTGCATGCCTTATACCAATAGAAAGTACATTCTACAAGGTTTCAAATTGTACATATTTTGTGCATATTTTGCAGACGAGGAAGGAGATTGAAGCCCCTAAGTTGGGAGTTTGATCATAAAGTTTAAAAAATTTCTAGAAAATGACCAACTCGATAGTTTGAAGGTGAAGTGTCATGCCCACACTCTCAAAGGAGTATGACGTACACCACCAACACCAATTGGCCATTTAAGAGGTCCAACAACAATAGAATGACGATATAAGACCAATAGTGCAAACCCCATGGCCTAAATCCACCAAAAAGTCGCAAGTGAGGCTCACTTCGCACCATAGGAGAGTGGATTTCAGTTTTTCAAATTTTTTCAGGCAAAGGCTTCTTAAGGCTTATGTGACTTCTAACTTCGAATGATTTTGGTTTAGGTTTGTTCAAGAATATGTTGAATTTTTTCATGTATTTACGGTTAATCCTAAAATTTAATTCTATAAGTTTTGATGATGATAAATATGTGACAAATATATAATAAATAAGTTAGACATATAGTATCAATATATGTTTAATTAACTAATCATTAACATATAATACTTTATATTTAAATCATTCCTTATATGAGATATACATACTCATATTATATTCAATAGGTTCTAATATTATAGATAATCAAAATTGGATATATATATATATATATATATATATATAGGAATCTCACATGCATGGTGAAAATATTTACATTCTACTAATTGCTATTAAAATATGCATGTTGAGATATATTAATTTAACCAAGTATTTAGCTTATAAATTGGACTAACTATCATGAGCTCATTGTTATTTTGTTAAATTTATTTGAACTTATATTTATTGGCACAATACATTTTGGTTCTCAAATATAAATTTGGGCTAAAAAGATAAGAGAGATATAAACTTTAATGAAGTTGTTTTTCGAACTTGAATCAATATTTTTAACTTCTCTCACAAATCAAAAGGAATTTCGAACTGAAACCTATTGCATCTGAATCATATTTAAACCCAAGTAATGGTTCAAGGAATTGATCTTTTTATTTTGTTTGACAAGAAGGGCAATAATAATATGAGGAGATAATGATTATCCATTCTCAATAAAAGATATGAAATATATTATGCATAATATAAAGGATAGAAATAACCATAAATTGTTGAACTTGTACTCTTTGCTTAGAATTATCCTAATCATCATAAAGTTGATTAATCCTTAAGATTCTTTTATTGTCCTCCATTGTTATTGTATGCTTTTTAGGCAGATGTTACCCTTATCAACAAAGAAATATATTTTTTCTTCTTTGGCGCCCATCCAATTTAGATCCAAAAAAGGTTAGAATGTGAAGACTTTATTATGTTCATATGCATTGAAGAATAGGATAAAACAAGGTAAACACATAATTATCTAGTTTGCACTATCCCCTTTATCAATATATAAGGATAATGAAGAGCATGAGGAATTGATATCAAACATGGCATTTTTCAGATAAATAACTTATTCAAATTCACAATCTTAGGATGTGAATCATTTTATATATATCCACCTAACATCAATAACAATTAATTCCCATGAATTTAACTAATGCAATGCTTATACCTAAGGCCATTTGTAATATACCTTAATGGATATCAAATATTGTTAAATAAGAGGTTTGGTCACTTAATACCTTGGCCATGACATTTGAAGGATGCAATTTTTTGACCCAATGCTTCTTCTTATAAGTTTTGAACTTTGCAATTATATCTTTTGGTACTTGAGAAGCTCTTCTTTGTAGTTCTTTATTTTCTATACCAATTGGTCTATCACTATAAGGAATCTTTTGCACAATTGAAGCACTAGATGGACTTTTCAGTGCCCATATTAACTTGGGTTCTTAAATGTTAGTATAATAATTTCTAGAGCCTTTAGAAACCCAAATATATTTATTGCTCACATAAGAATTTCTTCTAATAATGCATAGGTGAAAAATAGGTCCTTCATGACCACAATAATTGCAAACAATACGCACATGGATCTTTTTAGACACAATTTTAAAAAATTTTTGTCTTATATTATAATGGTATCATAAACTATGATTTCGATAATTTCTTTTTAAATTTTTCCTCTTTAGAGTATTAGGAAAAGTACAAGTTGAATTTTCAGTAAATAAATCACTTTCAAATTTTGAATTACAACAACTTGAGTATTGAATATTCAAAGGAATTGTCTCATGTAATTCATCAAATGTATGTGAGAACTTTTCATAAGATGAGCAATTATCAAGTTTAGATTTGTCATATACCTTTAAGTCTTCGTGAGCTAGATATTGAGGATTTTTCCATTCTTGCTTGTTAAGCTTACTTTGGGAATCTTCTTCTTTTTCATTATTGTTGAAATCTTCTTGAAAAATTTTATCCTCCTTCTCTATTCTATGTTGATAATCTTCAAGAGGCACTGATCTTATTTCTTTATCTTTCACATACACTTGAGAATTATCAACATTTACAGCTTCAACAACACTATTAGATTGATATAAAACATGAAGAGTATCCCATATATCTTTAACATTAGAGCAGTGTTTGATTTTAACATAATCATGTTCATGCAAAGCACTATATAATATATGCATTGCTCTAATATTCAAAGAAAATAACCTTTTATCATACTCATTCCATTGATTTCTTAGTTTGAAGGTAAAACCATCTTGTATCTCATCTCATAAGTCTACATCAAGAGATTGAATATAAAACTTCAATATGGCTTTCCAAAAATCAAAACTAACAATATCAAGGAAAGAGGGTTTAGTAATATCAAAATCTTCCATCAATGAAAAACATTCAATGGTTGCGATACACATTTTTAAAACGGTTAAGTCCTTTAAATAAAAGCTTAAGCTCTAATACCACTTATTAGGCTAGGACAACCAACACCTAAGAAGGGGTGAATTGGGTGTTTATAGAATTTCAGTTGTTTTCAAAATTGCTTTAACAAAATCCTTATCATACATTATACTTGGAAAAGTATGATGTAAAGCAACAATTAAATCAATCAATGGAGGCTTAATATAGATGCTTGGGATATGTATCAAAACTTCGAGTATAATATTAAAAAGCAAAGCATAAATATAATAATTCAAAATATAAAAAGTGTAGGGATAGAGAAAGCAAATTTAGAGTTTTATCTTGGTTTGGCTCTAACCCAAGCCTATGTCCAATTCCCAAGCAATCTCTTAGGATTTTCCACTGTCTCAACAATTAATTACAACAACTTAGGAGAACTTCTCCTTTAATTACAAATTCTAAGAAGAACTTCTTCCTAATCCTAAGCACTCATTGCTTAATTCCTTCAATGAACCTCTTTGAATATAACCAAGTGGAACCTTCCCTTTAACCTAAGCTCTCTTTTAGCTTGACTCATTCAAGGAACCTCCTTGAGCTTCTCTCTCACAAGAAAGGAAGAACTACAAATGAACAAACTCCCTCAAAGAAGTAGATATGCAAGATGAAGCTCTAAGAACTCAAATGACAGAGAATTTGCAAGTTTACCTTAATAATATTTGTTTCTCTCTCAAAGATGATATAAAAAGTTAAAGATCATATTCAAGCATTTGATTATACTCCAAAATATATTTGGAATGTCATATTTATAGAACAAGATGAGATATAACTATTACATATTAAAAATAGCCATTATTTACTTTAAGAAAACTTTTTCTATAAATGACCAAACGACTATTGGGGGCTCACCAGTCGCCTGTCCATCAAAATATGACCTTCATTTCAAATTTAGGACTAACCAGTTAGCTGTCGGGGGTTGACTAATCAACTGCCCACTTTCTGTACTGTACCAATAGACTTGCCATATGTGACCAGTTGACTGGTCACTTACAGTGACGTTGTCTCAACTTCAAATGGTCATAACTTTCTTATATTAAGACCATTTTAAGTGTACGACCTATTGTTAGAAAGCTCTCTAAGTATATTTTCTAATGAAATAAGTTTAATATCTTGGAGATATGATTAAAATAGTGACCAAAGGCCAAAATAAAATTTTATGTAAAATCCATATCTCACTATTCATCTTTATAAAGTCATAGCTTTTTCCTTTGAACTCCATTTTAAGTGAATGACCTATCATTGAAAAGCTCTTTGAGTCTATTTTCTAATAAAATAATTTTTATAGCAATATCCCATATGGTTTGAGAGATATAAGTAAAATAGTGACCAAAGATTAAAATAATTTTAAGTAACATCTATATCTCACTATCTTGAAGTCCAAACTTATATTTTAAGAACCAAAATATCTTGAGCCAATAAATGTAAATCTTAATCTTTGAATTTCACAAAATAATACTTAGTCTATGATAATTATACCTATTCAATCTATTTATCACATGTTTCTATTGTGGTAAGAAGGGACATGGATTACACACCTGTTCTTACAGAAAGAATAAAAATTTGGAAGGAAAGAAAGTATGGGTTTCCAAGGGAACAACTAACATTCAAGGACCTAACAAGAATTCGGTATGTAAGAGTAGAACTTAATGCTTCTGCAGGTGTGTATGAAGGCCACCGGAACAAAGTGGTACTTGGATAATGGTTACTCCAAACATATGATTGGAGACAAATCCAAGTTCATTTCCCTTCAACCAAAGAATGGAGGAAAAGTCACATTTGGAAGCAATGGACAAGGAAAAATTACTCGTATTAGAAAAGTTGGTAGGAACTTCTTCACCTTCATAGATAATGTACTCTTTATTAAAGGCTTGAATCATAATCTTTTAAGCATTAGTGAATTATGTGATAAGAACAATAGAGTTATATTTGATTCAAAAAAATTGCTTGGTTGACAGTTTAGATGAAAAGAAAACTATACTCATAGGACATAGAATTAACAATATATATGTTATTGACTTGGATGATGTTCCTCTTACCAATTCAAAATGTTTGATGATGTAAATGATTATAGTTGATTGTGGAATAGAAGGCTTGCTCATGCTAGTATGAATCTATTAAAGAAGCTTGCCAAGAAAGACCTAGTTATTGGATTGCCTAAATTAAAATTTGATAAAAATAATCTATGTGATGCATGTCTAAAAGGAAAAAAAGTTAAGATCTCTTTTAAAGCAAAAGGAATTATCTCACAAAGATCAAGCATTCAAATATTTGGTTAAGTTCATTCAAAATGAACAAGGCATGACCATTGTGAGAATAAGAAGTGATTATAGTGGAGAATTTGAAAATAATCTGTTTGTGGAGTTTTGTGATGATAATGGAATTCAACATAATTTCTCTCCACCAAGAACTCCTCAACAAAATGGAGTTATGGAAAAGAAGAATAGAACTTTAGAGGTAATGGCTAGAACTATATTAAATGAAAGAAATTTTTCCAAGTATTTTTAGGTTGATGTTGTAAATACTGCATGTTATGTTATGAATAGAGTAATAATTAGGCCTATATTGAAAAAGACTCTATATGAGTTATATAAAGGAAGAAAACCTAATATTTCTCATCTGCATGTATTTGGATGTAAATGTTTTATGCTTAATAATGGAGAAGTTAATTTAGGTAAATTTGTTGCTTAATCTGATGAAACATTCTTTTTAAGATACTCTAGTACAAGCAAAGCCTATAGGGTATATAACAAAAGAACTATGATAGTAAAAGAATCAATTCATGTAAACTTTAATGAGTCTGACCCTCTTGAGCCAAGAAAGGCCTTTTGTGAAGAAATTGCAGTTAAATTTAATGATCTCACAGTAAAACAGATAGCTTAAGAAATCAAGAAAGAAAGTGAATCCATCATGATAGATAAATAATCCTCCTTACATGAAGAGTCTGACCAAGAAGTGGAGGAAGAAGTTACTTATGAGCTACCAAAGGCATGGAACTTAAAAAAGGATCATCCACCTTAACAAATAATTGGTGAGGTTTCCAAAGGGGTAACAACTCGAAACTCATTTAGAAATTTTTGCAATCACCAAGCTTTCTTATCCCAAATAGAACCAAATGGAATTGATGAGACATTGAAAGATGAATATTGGGTTCAAGCTATGCAAGAAGAATTGAATCAATTTGAAAGAAATCAAGTATGGAAACTTGTTCCTAGACCCAGTAATCATCTAGTAATTGGTACTAAATGGGTATTTAAAAATAAGCTTGATGAATATGAAGTTGTTATTGGAAATAAGGCTAGGTTGGTTGCAAAAAGTTACAATCAAGAGGAAGTTATTGATTATGATGAAACCTTTGCACCATTAGTTAGATTAGAAGCAATTCATATGCTACTAGCCTTTGCATGCATAAATGATTTTAAGTTGTATCAAATGGATGTCAAGAGTGTCTTTCTTAATGGATACATAATGGAAGAAGTATATGTAGAACAACCTTCAGGTTTTGAAGATCAAAATCTTCTAAATCATGTGTTCAAATTAAGAAAAACATTATATGGTTTTAAGCAAGCCCCTATAGTATGGTATGAAAGATTGATTACATTTCTCTTTGAAAATAATTTCTCTAAAGGCAAGGTTGATACAACCTTATTCTTCAAAAAAAGGAATAATATTTTAGTTGTTTAAATTTATATGGATGATATTATATTTGGAGCTATTAATGACAAACTATGCAAAGAATTTGTCAAAATGATGAAAGGAGAATTTGAAATGTCTATGATAAGAAAGTTGACATTCTTAATGGATCTTCAAATCAAATAATAAGCAAACGGAACCTTCATAAATCAGTCCAAATACATCAAAGAATTGCTTAAGAAATTTGGATTAGAAATTATCAAAACAAAAGACACTCCTATGGGATCAACTGTAAAAATGGACACTGGCAAAAAGGGACAACCTATGACATCTTAAAATATAAAGGTATGATTGAATCCCTTCTATATTTAACTACAGACCTAATGTTATGTTTAGTGTTTGCATTTGTGATAGATTCTAAACTTGTCTTAAAGATTGTCATTACTTAGCAGTAAAGATAATCTTTAAATATATTGTTGACATAATACAATTGAGTTTGTGGTATCCAAAAGGATTTACTAATGCTTTGAAAGGTTATTTAGATGTTAATTTTGTCAATTGCAAGATTGATAGAAAAAGCACTAGCGGAACATGCCAATTCTTTGGAAATTATCTTATTTTCTGGTTTAGTAAGAAACAAAACAGTGTGACATTATCCACTGTTGAACCTGAATATGTTGCGGCTAGTAATTGTTGCGCCTAAATCTTTTAGATGAAACAACAACTAGAGGATCTTAGTATATATCTTAAGGAAATTCCAATCAAATACGACAATACTAGTACTATTAATCTTACCAAAGATCCAATCATACATTCAAGATCTAAGCATATAGAAATCAGGCATCACTTCATTAGAGATCATGTTCAAAAGAAAGATATTAGCCTTGAGTTTATTAAAATTGAATTTCAACTTGCTGGTATCTATACTAAACCTCTCTCAACTGAAAGACTTTGTTTTATAAAAGGTAAACTTAGTATTGTTAATCCCAATGAATTGTAAAAATAAAGTTTTCAATTGTTTTGTCATTTGCTTGAAGAGAACATTCATTAACTTAAGCATCAGAGTGGTTTCAATTTATTTTGTAAGATATTTGTGATGTTCTTCTATAATATCTACTTGTTTTAAATGTTGGTTGGATGAATATTTGTGAAAATATAAACACTTAAGTGAAACACTATCAAGAAATTAAGAAAGTTAGTTCAAAATTCATAACTTAGTCATATTTTACAGTGACCAGTCGACTACCATAGAATAAATAGTTAATTGGTGATGATTTAAAAGTGATCATCTACTCAAGGAGATCACGAGCAACTAACTAAGGGCTCTCTGTAAAGTAGCAGTCAACTTCTAATAAGTGGCTAGTCGACTGGACATCCCTTACAACCTAAAAGTTGATTGGTATCAAGTGATTAGTCAACTAGGAGGTTCCATAAAAGAATTCTGAGAAAAATAGGGGCCGACAATCGATTGCTCACTAGTTACCAATCGACTGGTCAATGACAGAACACACTATTTAAGTTAGTCAAACCTTAAAAACTTGCCACTTTCACTATTTTACAAGTCGACTGCTCATTCCCTTTCTTGCTCTCTAAGTTTTTTGACTAAATCTTTACAAAATCTTAGTGATTTTGTTTCCCAATCAACCAAAACCGCTAATTAAACACCTTAATCTAGGGTTTCATTGGTTTAAAAGGGGATTTTTTGCTCTTCTCCTTCCCCATCCGAAATTTTTTCAATCTTTCTTGAGTTTTTGCCTCTCTATCATCATTTTGCTCCTCTTTCATCTTCAATGGCTCATAGACCCTCTCTCAAACGTGCTAGGTCCAAAAATCTAACTGTTTGATCCTCCTCAAGTCCTCCTCCTTTCTTTTCCTCTAAGGTATAAGAGATATCCTTCATTGAAAACTTCTAACAAGGAGAAGTTCTTGCAAGTATGTATATACATCTTCCTTTACTACAAAAAGAAGGATTTAACCTATTTGATTTATTTGCAAATGCTGGGTTAAATTATTTGCTAAGCCTTATGCTTAGTTATAGCCCTAAGGTTATCAAGGCTTTTTATTCTAATCTTACCTACAACCCTACATCTTATCTCTTCATCGTAGAGGTTAGAGGCACAAGAATCACTTTTGGTGATGAAACCTTAGCTAACATCTTTAATCTTCCTACCCTTACTGGCCATTATTTTACTGATCATCGTAATTCCCTCAAGACTGTGGCTGGTTACAACAAATTGGAGATTATGAATAAGATAAGTGAGATTACCATTGACAATCCAAATACTGCAATCAATGTTAATGACTTGTCTTTGTAACATAGGCTGCTTCACTACATCATTGCTCACTACTTAATTAACAAATCAGGTAACTTTGATTATCTGAGTGAGCCTGAGATGTTTATGATGAAATGCATATTGGATGGTGAAAGCTTCAGGCTTTCATGGCTGATCACTATGAGGATGACCTTATGTAAGAAAAAGAAATCCTTTCCTCTACCCTACATGACCATTATTACCGCTATCCTTCGCCATCTTGACATATCTCCACTTAAAGCTTCTGTGAAGTCCCTTCTGCAAATTGGGTGGAATAACTTACAAAGAATGGGCTTCATCAAGACTACACAAGGACAATGAGTGAGGAAAGCTTAGAGAGTTCCTATGCCATAGCCTCCTCCAACTACTGATATGCCTCCTCCTCCTTCTCTATCTGCAGAACCAACTGAAGAATGAGGTCCTTATGATCCTATGCCACTGTTTCCTTCTGCTCCTATGCCTTTATCACTTCGGGCTCATACATTGATAGGTTACACACTAGCTCAGCTTAAGAATGTGGTCATTCCTGAGGCAGTATTGCTTGCTAAGATCCAAGTCATGCATCAGAAGATGGACTCTTTCACTTTTCAGATGCAAACTTTTCAAAAAACTTTGGAGGGCATGAGCGCCAGGCTCGAGCGCATTGAGGCATATCATGAATAGGGCTTTGATCCTTAGGCATTGTCTAGGACCTTTCTTTTTAATGAGATAAAGAAAGAGAGAAATTAGGAGTTTAGGAACATTTGAATTTAAACTTAGGTGTTTCCTTATTAGTTTATGTTTCATGTTTTCATTATGCTTTTGTTGTGTTTGAACCTTATGGCTATCTGTTTCTGCTATGCTTACGATTTCAATAAAAATAGTTATTTCAATTAAAATGATTCTTGTTATTTGCTAATATCATCTGTATAAACAAGGAAACTAATTAAAAGCTAAAAGAAGTGAAAGGTAAACCAAGTGAATATATCAAACTTTTACAAAAACTAAAGATTTTACCTTGATAAACTTTTCTTCGTGAAGAACTAACATTTGTAAGGTTGTCATCATAAAAAGGAGGAGATTGTTGAGCCCATTTACTAAGAGATCAATGTTTTAGTGATAAAAACATAATGATTAATCATGTCTTAGGAACCTTTATAAATGATATTGTGCTGATACGAATAATTTAAAATAGATGTATAATCAATCTCAGGTCTTAAAGGTTGAGAAAAAGCTGATTTGGGAGTTTTGGTTAGTAAACAATCGACTGACCACTAGCTAGTAATTGACTAGTCACCTTATGAGAAGCCCCCAGTTTGCTGCTAGCTTGGGTTCTAATCGACTGGGCAGTCTTTGTGAGTGAACAGTTGACTGGTCACAAGCTAGCAGTCAGTTGGTCACTTTCTTGAAGGGACCAGTTAGCTACTAGCTCAAGCCTTAATTGACTGGGAGCTCTCTGTGAGTGAGCATTTGACTGGCCACTTGCCAGTAGTCGACTAGTCACACCTTGATCAAGTATCAATCAATTGCCAGCCTTGAGACCTTTGATTGGGAGCTCTCTGTAAATGACCAATCGACTGGTCAAGAGTGAGTAGTCGACTGTCAGGGTCCAGAATTTGAAATTTTGAGAGGGAAAGAAGGAGCGGTAGACTGGTTAGTGGCAGATAAACCATAACAGATTCATAACAGTTATATTTTTAAATATATGATTTCTCACTCTCTCCGAACAGATCTTTTAGACTTCAATATATATAAACTTGACCTTAGGACTCTGAGAAGTGGTGAAAAACATTTACAAATGATTATATCATAAGCTTTCATCATCTTATCAACTTTATATCATATTAGTGCTTCATTGTATTATCTACACTATTCAGAAAGTTCTTTCATTTGTAATTCTTTCTTTCTTCTGAGAGAGAAGCTTAAGGAGGTTCCTTGAGAATCAAGTTAAGATAGAGCTTAGGTTTAGGGGGAGTATATCCCTGAAAGAGAAATTCAAAGAGGTTCCTTGAAGGTGTTAAGCTATAAGAGTTTGAGAATTTAAGAGAGGTTCTCTTGTGTGTTGTATCGCTTGGGGCCTGGATGTTAGCTTGGGTAGAAGCTGAACCAGGGTAAATCTCTATGTCTATACCTCTCCCTTACTCCTTTTATATTATGCATCTATTGTTCAAGCTTGTTTTTATTACATCTGTTTGTAAAGGATTTCAATAAAAGTTTTATGAAACCCAATTCACCCCTTCTTAGGTTGCAGCCTTGCTCAATAATTAAGCTTCAATATGAAGTCACTTTCAAATGCATAGTAAATTAATAAAATAGTCAAGAATCTCCCATGCTAATGTGCTTATTTTTGCTCTAAAGTGGACCATGCATTCTTGTGGTCAAGTTGACCACCAAACATAAATTTTTTTAGTCTAGCCAAATTTTTTTATTCATATGGGCAAAGCTTGATGGATGTATACATGAACCAAATTTATTATTACATCTCTAATCTTGTGTACCAAAATTGTGGATATTAATTTGGGAAAATACTTAAATAACTTGAAAAACTTGTTAATTAGCAAAATGAATTCTCTATGCTGCAAATTTGTGAGAGAGATTATTTTTTTAAAAAAATATAATTAAGTAAGGCAAGGGCCAGTTTGGAAGGCAACAAAAACTTAGTGTCCTCATTGGCCTAGACACAACAGGGAATCTAAACTCGTTAACTAGTCCAATTCAGATGACAACTCATTGAAAACTATTATGGTTCAAATGCAATGCTCGTGCAAGTATATTTACGCACAAGTAATATAGCCAATATTCAAATGTTATATGTCTCTATGTCCATCAAATTTCATAGGCTATGCATAAGTCTTAATGGCAAATCAATCTCAATAAAAAGTGAACATGGTAATTCTCACAATATATAACAATAGATTTGCTCTTTTTTTTTTTTTTTTTTTATAGATTCAGTTTAGAGGAATTTTTTTTGAATATATTTAACAAAAGGTTTTAAAATCTAACTACCTAATTTATTGACAAAGTATACATATAGCTAGTTACCACATGCCATTGTTGGAGAAGGAATTGCTCGCTAATTTCTATACACACAAGTGCACGTGGTCGCAAAAGTAATAAAAAGTGAGTATGATATTATTCCCATGAGAACTTGGATTCAATTATAGATTGATACTATTATCAAACTTTTAAGTTAGGTAAATGGATGGATTGTGTAATAACTTGAAAATAATGTAAAATTAAGTAAACAAACAACTAAATGAATCTAGCACCTTAACTTCACCTTAATGCATAGTTACTTTGTATTGACAATTACTTCTTCCTGAGTTATGAATTAGTTAATTAAACTAGGGATTCAACTGCTTATAAAGTTCTGTCAAATCATCATAAACCTAACAGCTTCCCCCAACTCCCTATATTTCTATGAAAGCCAACTAAGAAGACAGTTAATGTAAAACGTTGTCCTAATCTTGGTTGTCTAAGACAATCAAGTATTGTCATCTTAACTACTAATTGCTATAATTATTTCTCTTTCATAATGCAAACAGAGATTATCTTCATCTAATTCTTCATTTAGGGTTTCCTTGTCGAGTTAACCTAAATGTCAGCTCAATTCTAAGGTGATCAAGCTTAGAAAAGCATTAAGGGTAGAATAAAAATAAGTAAGCTAAATTCAAAACATCAATTAAAAAATACTATCATACCAAAGTAATCCCATAAAAGGTTCAGCAAAATACCAGATAAAACCTACTAGCCTCTAATAGACATTATTACATATTCAAATAACAAACAAAAGCATAAAGAATACAAGAAGTAAGAGGAGAGGGAGATGTTTAGATGGGGAAAAACTCTATACTGAGCCCTCACTCTGAAACCACCCTTCTCCTCAGCAACTCTTAACTTAATTTCTCCCTAAGTGATTTCCACTTCTTTCTATGCTTCCTCTTTACTTGTATATCTGTTGCTTGCCTTTAGGACCTTTTATATAGGCCTCAAAACTCTAAAAGTGGAGTATGGGTCGAGTATAGAGCCTTAAATCATTAAAGCAAATTAAGGTTTCTAGCAACGTGCCCAAGTGAGGCCCATTTGGTGCCTAGGTACCATCTTTTTGGCATACGTGGTGCCTGGGCATTGTCTTTCTGCCACTTGGGCGCTAACTCTAGTTTTGATGCTTAGGCAGTGGTCTTCTGGTGCCTGGATGCTATTTTCCAGAAAGCTGGCGCCCTGGAGCTAGAATTATTGTGCATGGGCACTATTTTTTAAGAAATCTGGCACCTTGGCACTGGAATTCTAGAGCTTGGGTGTGATACTATTCATTACAAAATTTCAAAGTGCAAATTTGGAGCCTAGGCACTGGATTTATGGCACTCGGGCACTGAGTCTATGGAAGTGATGCCCGGGCGCTAGAATTTTCTTGTTTTCACTTTTTCTTCTTTCTTTGCTAGTACTTTTCCAGACCCATTTCCAATAAATTCAACACACAGAATGGTTCAATCTTTGCTTAATAATGGTCAAAGGTCAATTTCCAAGTTATAAATGAAATTTTTTGTAATCACTGATATTTTATTTATAAATTTAGTGTTTCTACTATCAATATTGTTCAAGATACTTTCTTTTAGAAAGTTATCAAGAATCTCAACATATGCTTTTAATAATTAAAGTGCTTGGAATTTGTGATCCTCCAATGATGCTTACAACCAAAGCATTAAAAAGAAACCTTAATGCTCATAAATTGTTAAAACAAACAAATTGTTTCATTAATTATCATTAATTGTCATTACAAAGGTTTGTCATTAATTGTCATTAAAGCTCATAAATTGTTAAAACAAACAAATTGTTCATTGGCATACAAGAATTAAATTTCACAATTAATTAGCCACTTAAAAAGTAATAGGGTAATTGATTTGATAAATAAAAGAAACCTTAAAATCATAACACTACTTTTAAAACTAAATCTGACTTAATAATTTAGAAGGTACCACCTTTAATGCTAATTAATCACACACTTGCACATGCATGTACAAGCAATTAATGCATGTTATTCAACACCATTATAATTTGCTAAATTTCCATTTTTACCACATTATTTACCCACTCCCTTCAATTTTTGGGCCAATTTTTGTTATTTAGTTTAATTTTACTAGTAATCTAAAAACGTGTTGATATTGTTCATTTATTATAAAAAGTTGGTATAAGTTTACTGACAATTAGGACTGTCGCTATGTGTTTTAGAAATAATGTGTTTTGAAATGATGAATACTTTGGTTTTTAAATATCACCACATTTAATAATGAAGAAACAAAATATATAGAAATTGAATACGACATTTCAAATCATTGGGGGACAAAACAATTTTCAACCAAGTTGCATATATATTATAAATTTTAATTTATGTCATATATAACTTAGGGAAAATGTCAATTTAGTATCACAAGTTGCAATTAATTATTCTTAAGGACATTATATTTTGTAACTACGTAAAGACCTATAGTTATTATAATAACTCCCTTTTAAATCATGTTTGGTCAACTAGTATATGTTTCCCCACATCATTTTTTCCTCTCATATTCTAAAGCTTCATCATTTCTACAAGACAGAAAACATTCCCTAAGGAGGTATGCTTTTAATCTTTATAAGTCTTGTAATTATTTTCAAATAAACTTATATTGTTAGTATTTCTACTTACATTTGAATCTTCATCATCTACAGCTTCACCATCTTTACCTTTAATCATCAAAACCGTTGAGTTGATCATAATTAACACTAACCAATGTATATAATCAAGGTTAGTTTCTTGTAATTAAACTATGTTGAATTTTCAAAACCAATGGTAATTATAACTGAGTTGATCTATAATCAAGGCACACCAAAGTCAAAATAAAATCATAAGTTAATTGCAAATTCAACCAAAGTTAAAACTAAACTCTCAGTGATAAGAAACATAAAAACCAATGGTCAATATAGCTAAGTTAATTCATAAGTTACTTGTTGATTTGCTAGTTTTTTGGTCTCTTTTTGTCCATTGAAAAGTTAAAAATTCACTTTAGATCCTTTAGCATAGTTACAAAATAAAAGCTCTTCAAGTGTAATTAGTTGCAATTTATGGTCCTAAATTGAAATTTTTCTTATAAAGTATTAAAAGCATTTGCTAAAATCTTTATAATGGAAATTTGCTAATATGTTAACATGAGATTGTATCATTGTAACTAGTTGCATCCATAAGGGATCTATGTTATATTAATATTGATACATTCATATATAAAAGAACCAATGGAAGTAAAAACCGTATATAAATGTGAGGTTGGCTTAATTTAATTGTAGCCTCGTTTACGACGAGAGAAGGATTGCCCAGTTTTGCCAGAACTGCTAGGACACAACTTCATAGCAATATAAATGCAAGACTCCTCCTCTTATTGGTAATGCTTAGTTTTATTCATTAAATTCGAGAACTTAAAGTTCTTAATGATTTATACATTGCAACCTCTTCTTCTATTAATCCACTTTGCCATTATTTGTTGTAGCCTCTTCTTTTCAAGATGAAAGCAATACTTTCATCCTATACTTTTCTATTTTCTTTGCCACTTTGGTTAAACACATTTTCTAGGGATGGTGAATGATGGTTTCTCCACCATTCTCCCTCGACTTAGGCTTCTCCACTCTTTTCTAAGCTTGTCTTCATCAAGCCTTGGAGAAGTCATAAACCAACCAAGATTTCTTGGAACATATGAAATCAAGCAATTGCCTATGTACTCATAAGCTTATGATTCCAGTCAAGTTTTGTTGCATGTTTTCAACGTTCGAGTTTGCAAACATTCAAACTAGATGTGCTACTAGTTCCCTTTGATTTATAAATCAGCAGGAGAAATAGTGCAATTTATACTCATATTAGAAGCTTTATTCATTTGTCATCAGTTGAATCAATTGGTCATCTCACCTACTTCTTTTAATATAATTAATAATCTTAATAAAAGACGAAACCATAAATTCTTCATTAATTGGCATTTCTAAGATAGCAGTTGACATTAATATTATTATACACAATCTGAAAACAATATCATCATATCTATACGTGAATAGTACAAACTCTATAATTTTTTCAAATTAGCCACCTAACAAACTAATCATCAAAAAATAACAAATCAAAATTTACAACAATGCATAATAATCAAATAAATTAGTAGCAACTTGAATTAACATCGAGGCATGTCTTAACATGGTGGCAACATTTGCTCTTTTGAGTTGTTGCCATTTTTTTGCAATGAACCATACACCTATTTCCATTGAAAAAGACACACAAAAAAGCTTAATATTTTACTCTCAAATCAAAATTAAAGCTCTAAAATAAATAAAAACCATACTAGCTAATGACAGAAAGATACATACCAGGGCTTTCGCCTATGAACCTTATGATTGTCTAACCGGTTCTAGGTATTGTATTTATATTTTGATAATTAAAGAGGGTCAACCTAATTGTACCACAACGGATCCTTATTTTTATAAAATATCCCAAATTCCTAAAGCACCACATAGAAAACATAGCCATGTAAATGAATTAGGTGTTTAGTCTATGCAAGTAGGTTAGTTCCTTGTATAGATATACTAACAATTAAGCATAATTGCCAGTAAAAGTAAGCTTAATTACCACTAAAGTAAAAAATATACATTAAGATACAAATTAAAATTTGGTAAAATTACAAAAAATAAGAAAGATTTATAGTTGCGGGTCCTAATTTTTCACCTTCCCACCCATCCTTTTGTCGTGTTTTCATTTCACTTTCTACATGGCAAGGTTTTGGTTGCAACACAACACCTCGTATCATTTCATTTCATCAAGCTTTGTCAATTTCAATCTAGCTTTGTCGATTATGGTTTCATCTTTTAATGGCGATTCCAGAAAGTATTTGCATCTTCATTTTGCTTCATTTGGGATTGAAAGGGTTGAGGTTGGTTACTTTGTTCCACTTTGAATGTGCATTTACGACCATTTCTCATCACCGTTTCTCACTATTATTGGATTAGCTTTTTGGTACTATAATACGTTGAAAGCTGTTCAATAAAAAATTTGCATTTACTACCCATTTCCACTTCTTTGAAAGCTTCTTCTTGGTCTTCATCATCAAGCCTATAGTGCTAACATAGTTTACTACGAACATGCTTCTTGGCAAACTTAAGCCAAAATTCCAACTTATGGTATCTCATTGTCAAAATCCTTTAAAAGATGTCTTTAGATGCTAAAATCTCTCTTTATTCAGTAGAGTTAGCATTTGCATCTGATTTCTCTTCCTTGCTACATGCCATAGAGTCATTAAGGTTATGATCTTAGAGACCAGGCCCTAATTGTATTTCAAATTTGGTTTTTAGGTTAATGTCCACCTATTTTGCATTTGTTTCTTAAATGGAAACTTGATGGTATTTTTGATTGAATCACTTATCATAGTGTTAGAGGTAGAAGTCATTTGTTGCTTTCCATTCAAAAAAAAAGAAGAAAGAAATGATGGATTAGTTTCATATAATTTGCCTCTTTTTGTCAGTTTTCACAGATGTTAAAAATTCACATGCAAATTTTTAGCCTGAAATAGGTTTCTTTCACTTTTAGCTTCAACAACATTAAACTTCCACCCATTTTAAGCTTGGTAAGTTCGTAGTTCATGTCTCCTTGTCCATCAAATTTCATAGGCTATGAAAAAGTTTTCAAGTGTGCAACAAATGACATGATAACGCATCTAAATGCCCTCTAAAATTAAATTACAAATAACTAAAAATTTTTCAAAGATCTCTTATCAATAAAATAAAGGTAAAACAAAATAGTAATAAAGAGATATTCATAAATCACAATGGCAAATCAGTCCCAACATAAAGTGAATATGACATTTCAAACTATATGTCACGATTAATATGTTCTTCTTATATAGATCGAGTCTAGAAGAAATTTTTTTTGAATAAATTTAACATAATGATTTAAAGTCTAATATCACTAAAATGGGAATCCGACATCATATACTTTTTTTTGAATGATTGATTTGATATTTTCTTATACAGATTAAGTTTACAAAAAAAATTTCAAGGAATAAATCTAACACAAGGATAAAATCTAATTGGCTGATGGTGGTCAAGAATATATATAGCTAGTTACCGTTTGATAATATTAAAGAAGGAATCTCATCCTTTTGCTTTTAGATGAAGTGCTTTGAATTTGAAATCCATTCCAAGATGTTATAGATAGGAGCATTTGATGACTCTTGAGGGTGGGAAGAATCACCATTTGCTTCAGTATCTTCTGTTCTCATGCCCATTGAACAAACAAGCTCCATAGGCCTTTTGGGAATCATGGAATGAGGTTTTCGAGAAAGTAGCATTCCTACTTTGTTCATCTTTGATCGTCTTCTTCTTTTGACCCCTGTCCACCATTGATTGTTGCAGGTGCAGAATGCTATTAAGACTGTAATATTAGTTTACTACTCCTACTTCTAAATAGATATATTTTGAAGGAGAAATACTGCAATTTATACTTACTTAGAAGCTCTATTCAAGTGCCACTAATTGGGTTAGTCTCACCTACTTCTTTTTGTATAAATATTTTCATTGATTGTCATTAATGATAATGAATGGTTCTGATTCTCAAATTGTTAGTTGGCATATATGAAAGCTAAATTTCACTTTTAATTAGCCTCTTTTATGGAAATTGAGTAATTCTTTCTTAAAACAAATACTAAATATGCTCATAACACAAAAGCAAAGCATTTAATACTAAATTTGACTCTCAAAAAATTAGAAGGTATGACTTTTAATACTAATTAAGATGCACATGTATATGATTTTTTTTTTAATCTTGGACAATGCTAAGGTATGATAAATACATTTTTCGTCATGTACGATATATATGCACTAAAAAAAGCATACGCAACATATTTGTATCTAAATTGACATTACTTAGATCTAATTGCAATATTTTTGTAATATGTAGGCACACGTACACAATTTTTTTCTTTTGTCAAATTAACTTAACTTAGATCCAAATGGCATTCTTTTAACGGATATGTATACACACACACACACACCAATTAACACATATGTGTAATCTGTTATGTCCTAAACTATGTACATAGCTAGTATAAGAGCAAAGTCATATATATGGACCTAAAAAACCTCCAATAAACACTTGAATCATGTTGCCAACAAAACTCAAAAAAAAAATCTTAAATATTATTGAAAGAATGTGAAATTATACTTTACTATTTTAAAAAGGTTGTTGAACAAATTTTAAACAAAGAAAAAAATTATTTAAGAGACATGATTGCTACCACTTACCAAAATAGTGGCATACTTGTTAATGCCAGGGCAAAAAATTCTCAGAATTGATTATGCTTCAATTTGAACTAGCTCCCAAAAGCATGGAAAATTATTGTAGTAGACGTGAATATTTCAAGCTAATGTGCTTGATTTTTTCCCTCCAAAGTGGACACTGATTTCTTTACAGTGTGATTGCATATGAGAAGTGTCAAATATAGTCAATATGATAAAAGAGAAAAACAAAGTCCACCACTAACACCAATTCTTTTAGTGTATCCAACATTCGTACATCTTCTGCACGAACCTCGATGGACACAAATCTATTATTACTTACCTAACATTATTTTATCTGTGTTCCAAAATTGGGGATATTAATTTGGGAAAATACTTTGGATGGAAAATAATCTAAGAAAACTTGATAATTAGTCCAATTCACATGTTAACACATGTCGAACACTATTGTAGTTCATTAGCGATGCTTGTGCAAGTTTTTTTGGTCATGACAAAGCAATTCGTGCAACTATATTTAGGGATAAGTAATATAGTCAATGTTCAAATGTCATATGTCTCCATGTCCATCAAAATTCATAGGCTAAGCAAAATTTTTTCAAGTGTGCAACACAAGGCACCGTAACACATCTAGCCAATCTTTAAAATTAAATTACAAATAAGTGAAAATTTATCATGGATCTCTTGCCTATAAAATAAAGGTAAAACAAAATTAGTAATTTAGATATATGCATAAATCTCAATGGCAAATCAATCATAACATGAAGAGAACCTGACATTTCAAACTATTTGTCATGATTGATTTGCTCTTCTTTTCCAGATCGTGTCTAAAAGAAAAGTTTTTGAATAAATCTAACAAACTGATTTAAAATCTATTATCATTAATATAGGAACTGAACATCTTATGCTTTTTTTTAATGATAGATTTGACTTTTCCTATACAGATTGAGTCCTCTGATAAATTTTCTTGGAATAAATCTGACACGAGGATAAAGCTAATTGGATTATGGTAGTCAAGAACATATATAGCTAGCTACCTTTTGATATTAACTAAAAAGGAATCTCATGCTCCTGCTTTTAGTTGAAGTACTTTGAATTTGAGATCCTCTCTATAATGCTTTAGATACAAGCAATTGATGACTCTTAGTGTTGTAAAGAATCACCATTTGCTTCAGTATCTTCCATTTCACATGCCCTTCGACCTAGGAGACATCATATGAATCACAGTAATTACGAGATATGCATAAATTTTAATGCAAAACATCCTCAACAAAAAGTGAACCTGACAATTCAAACTATACATCACAATTGTCTTGCTCTTCTTCGATAGATCGAGTCAAAAAGAAAATTTCTGAATAAATATAACAGAATGATTTCATGTCTAATATCAAGATAATGGGAACCTGATATCATACAATGTTTTTAACGATGGTTTTAATCATCTCTTATACAGATTTAGTCTACCAATAAATTTTCCTAGAATAAATCTGACAGGAGGATAAAATCCAATTAGTGGACGGTGGTCAAGAATATATATAGATTGCAACCATTCAATATCGTCAAAGATGGAACGTCGTGCTCTTGCTTTTAGTTGAATTACTTTGAATTTGAAATCCTTTCCTAAATGCTTTGGATAGAAGCATTTGATGACTCTTGATGTTAGGAAGAATCACAATTTGCTTCAGTATCTTCCATATTCATGCCCATCGATCCAGGAGATGTCATATAAATCATCGTTAAACAAAACGAACAAAGCTCTTTAGGCCTTTTGGGAATCATGGAATGAGGTTTTCCTACTTTGTTATCTTTGATCATCTTCTTCTTTTGACCTATGTCGACTATTGATTGTTTTAAGTGCGAAATGCTATAGAGACTTCTAAATAGATATATAAACTTTAAGGAGAAATACTACAATTTATACTTGCATTGAACCTCTGTGCCATAAACTGGATTGGTCCCATCTACTTCTTTTGATCTGAATTATTTTCATTGATTGTCATTAATGATAATAAATGTTTCAGATTCTCAAATCGTTGGTTGGCATTAAAAAAATTAAATTTCACAATTAATTAGCCTCTTATAAGGAAATAAGGTAATTCTTTTTTAAAACAAATACCAAATATACACATAAAATCATAACTTAGCATTTAATATGAAATTTGACTTTCAAGAACTTAGAAGGTAAGTCTTTTAATACTAATTAAGACACAAAATGTTCATGCTTGCTCACTTAGAAAAGATGCGCATTTATATGGTCTTTTCTTTTTCGTCTTAGACAGTGCATAGATCTAATAATTACATTTTTCAATGGGTACGATATGTATGCGCTAAAAAATGCATACACAACATTTTTTTTTTTTTATCTAAATTGACATTACTTATATCTAATTGCTAGATTTTTGTATATGTACGCACACACACACACACAAAATTTTTCCCTTTTGTCAAATTGCTATAACTTTGATCCAATGGGCATTCTTTTAACAGATATGTATATATGTACATATATATATATATATATATATATATTTACCCATGCACTCCAATTAACATGTACATGTGATCTGTTATGTTCCAAAATAAGCACATAAGAGCACAGTCATGTACATTGATCTCATAAACCCCAAATACAACACCTAAATCAAGTCATCAACAAAACACCCAAAAATTCTTAAATGTTATTGAATGAATGTGAAATTATAGTTTACTATCTTAAAAGGGTAGTCGATCAAATTCAAATTTTTAAACAAAGAAAAAAAAATTATTTAAGAGACATAATTGCTACCACTTACCAGAACAGTGGCATACATGTTAATGCTAGGGTTAACAAATATTCTCAGAATTGATTAAGCTTCCATTTGAAGTGACTTCCAAATGCATGGTAAATTACTAAATTAGATGTGAATATTTCAAGCTGATGTGCTTAATTTTTTCCCTCCAAAGTGGACATTGATTTCTCTACAGTGCGATTATGTCCAAGAAGTGTAACCTAGAGTCAATATGATAAAATTGAAAAACAAAGTCCTTCACCAAACACCAATTCTTTCAGTGTAGCCATGATTTGTTCTTCATGTGCATGAACCCTAATGGACTCAAATATATTACTACTTACCTAATTTTTTGTTATCTATGTTCCAAAATTGGGGATACTAACTTGGGAAATACTTTAGATGGAATATAATATGAGAAAACATGTTAGTTAGTACAATTCAAATGTTAACACAATACCAAAACTATTGTGGTTCAATAGCGATGCTTGTGCAAGTTTTTTTTTTTGTCATAACAAAGCTAAACGTGCAAGTATATTTAGGCACAAGTAATATAGTCGACGTTCAAATGTCATATGTCTCCTTGTCTAATCAAATTTCATAGGCTGTACAAAAGTTTTTAAGTGTGCAACAAATGACACAATAACACATCCAACCACTCTCTAAAATTAAATTACATAAAATAAAAATTTGTCATAGATCCCTTGCGTTTAAAATAAAGGTAAGACAAAATTAGTAATAAAGAGATAAACATAAATCTCAAAGGCAAATCGACCACAACATAAAGTGAACCTGACAATTCAAACTATATGTCATGATTGACTTGCTCTTCTTTGATAGATTGAGTCCACAAAAAAGATTTTTTGAATAAGTCTAAAAGAATGATTGCATGTCTAAAATCATTAAAATGGGAACCCGACATCATACAATTTTTTTATTGATTGATTTGTTCTTTTCATATACAGATTAAGTTTACTAATAAATTTTCTTGAAATACATCTAACACAAGGATAAAATCTAATTGGCTGATGTGGTAAAAAATATACATAGCTAGCTACCGCCAGGTATCGTCAAAGAAGAAAAATCATGATTTTGCTTTTAGCAGAAGTACTTTAAATTTGGGATACTTTCCAAGATGCTTTGAATAAAACCATTTAATGACTCTTGGTGTTGGGAAGAGTCACCATTTGCTCCAGTATCTTCCATATTCATGCCCATCAACCTAGAAAACTTCATATGAATCTTCGTTAAACAGAACGAACAAAGCTCCTTAGGCCTCTTGGGAATCATGGAATGAGGTTTCCGAGAAAGTAACGTTCCTACTATGTTCATCTTTGATTGTCTTCTTCTTTTCTCCCATGTCCATCATTGATTGTTGCAGGTGTAGAATGTAATTGAGACTGTAATATTACTTTACTACTCCTACTTCTAAATAGATATATAAACTTGAAGGAGAAATAATGCAATTTAAACTTGGTTAGAAGTTATATTTAAGTGCCATTTATTAAATTGGTCCACCTACTTCTTTCTATATGAATTACTTTCATTGATATTCATTAATGAAAATAAATGGTTTAGATTCTCAAATCATTAGTTGACGTAAAAAATAAAATAAAATTCACAACTAATTAGCCTCTTATAAGGAAATAAAGTAATTCTTTTTTAAAACAAATTCCAAATATACGCTTAAAATCATAACTTCGCATTTAATACTAAATTTGACTCTCAAGAACTTAGAAGGTAAGTCTTTTAATACTAATTAAGACATTCAATGCTCATGCTTGCTCACATAAAAATGATGCACATTTATATGATTTTTTCTTTTTAGTCCGGGACAGTGCATAAATCTAATAAATACATTTTTCTATGAATACGATATATACGCACTAAAAATTGTGTACACAACATATTTTTATCAAAATTGACATTACTTAGACCTAATTGCTAGACTTTTGTAATGTGTAGGCACACACAATTTTTCTCTTTTGTCATCTGATCTGTTATGTACCAAAATAAGCACAAAACAAGTATAAGGGCAAAGTTATGTACATTGACCTTATAAACCTCTAATAAACACTTAAAGCATGTCGTCAACTGAACACAAAAACATTCTTCAATATTATTCAATAAATGTAAAATTATACTTCACTATCTTAAAAGAGTTGTTAACAAATTCAAATTTATAAACAAGGAAAAAAATTATTTAAGAGACATAATTGCTTCCACTTACCAGGATAGTGGCATACTTGTTAATGCAAGGGCCAACTACAAATCTCAAAATTGATTAAGCTTCAATTTGAAGTGGCACAAGTGATATAGTCAATGTTCCAATGTCATATGTCTCTTTGTTCATCAAATTTCATAGGTTATGCAAAAAATTTTAATTGTGCAACATATGGCACTGTATCACATCTAACCGTTCTCTATAATTAAATTGCAAATAAGTGAAAAATTTTCAAGGATCTCTTGCCTATAAAATAAATGTAAAACAAAATTAGTAATAAGGATATATGCATAAATCTCAATGGCAAATCAATCTCAACATAAAGTGAACCCAACATTTCAAATTATATGTCACGATTGATTTGCTCTTCTTTTGTAGATGAAAATAAATCTAACAAAATGATTTAAAATCCAATGTCACCAAAATGGGAACCCGACACCATACACTGTTTTTTAATAATTGATTTGATCTTTTCTTATCCAGATTGAGTCAACCAATACATTTTTTTTGAATAAATAAGACACGAGGATAAAATCTAATTAACTGATGGTGGTCAAGAATATATGTAGCTAGCTAGTATCCGATATTGTAAAAGAAGGAATCTCATGCTTCTGGTTTTAGCATAAGCACTTTGAATTTGAGAGCCTCGCTAAGATGCTTTAGATAGAATCATTTGATGACTCATAGTGTTGGGAAGAATCACCATTTGCTTCAGTATCTTCCATTTTCCAGCCCTTCAATGTTGGAGACGTCATATGAATCTTTGTTAAACAAAAAGAACAAAGCTCGTTTGTAATGTGTATGCATGATACACAATTTTTCTTTTTTTGCCAATCGACGTAACATACATCCAAAGGGCATTCCTTTAGCATGTTTGTATGTATACTCACACCAATTAGCACACACATGTAATACGTAATGGTCCAAACTAAGGACGCAACCGATATATGAGCAAAGTCATACTTTGAACACAAAAACCTTTAACAAACACTCAAATTAGTGTCAAATTGTAAAAAAAACTCAAAATCTTGAAATCACTATCATTGAAAGATTGTGCAATAATACTTTACTGTCATTAAAAACAATTCTTGAAATTGATTAAGCTTCAATTTGAAGTCGCCTTCAAATGCACAGTAAATTAATAATATAGTCAGGAATCTCCCATACTAACGTGCCAATTTTTGCCCTAAAATGGACCATGCGTTCTTGTGGTCAAGTCCTCCACCAAAAACCAATTTTTTTAGTTCATCCAAAATTTATTCTTTATGTGCACAAAGCTTGATAGATGCATCCATGAACCTGAATCTATTATTACATCTCTAATCTTGTGTTCTTGTGTTCCAAAATTATGGAAAATAACCAGGAAAACCATGTTAATTAGCAAAACAGATTATCTACGCTGCTGATGTAAGAGGGGATATTTCTTTTTAAAAAGAAACAAATGGGGCATGTAATAAGATCCATTCATACTTATTTTGAATTTTGAATTTTGATTAGTTTGTTTTGATATCCATTAAGTTGTTGTTATTTTCCTGTTATGATGTTGTGATGCTCTGTTCTATTTAACAGAATTCAGAGAAAAATAAAAGCAAGTTTTATGGGGTCCACCTACGTATCCTCTTCTCCCTTTCACTCTATTGTTTCCTTTATTTTTTTATCAGTAAGTACCAAAAATCGCTCAATGGTAATAGAGTTTGGTTGATCAAGATTCTTCAATCTATGTGTGTTTGATATGATTTATTTTTCATTTAATACATAAAATTGCACTAAGAACATCATAAACGTGTAGAACCGTAAATCGCTTTCATTGCAAAATTATATAAAGATAATCTTAGGCTTTGAAATTAGTACTATGGGAAACACATATAAAGAGGCGTGTGTGGTCAAAATTTGGGATAATTTACACTAACAATTAGAGAGAAATAGCAACTTTTAAGTTTCAAACATACTTAAATAGTCCTTCATGGGCTGTCGTTATAGAAGACTAACGTGTGAAATCTTTATATGGCTCAAAGCTACCAATTTGTCCAAATTTTGGCTTGAAAAAATTGGTTATTATAACTGAAAATATGCAAAACATGAAAACTAACTCAACTTTCAAGGCTAGGATTTCTCTTCCTGGGCTACTATTGTGTGCATGCCTTATACCATATGAAATTGCATTCAGGAAGCTGTCTAACTGCAAATATTGTATGCATTTTTTACAAAAGTAGAAGGAGATATGAAGCCTCTAAATTGGGAGTTTGATCACAAAGTTCAAAAATTTCTAAAAAGTGACCAAGTCAAAAGGTTGAAGATGAAGTGTTATGCCTACTCTTAGACATAGGAGCACTAAGTACACTCCAACACCAATTGGCTACTTAAGAGGTCCAACAATAAGAGTATGACAATAAATGACCAATGGTGCGAATCCCATGGCCTAAATCCACTAAGAAAGTGGCAGGTGAAGCTCACTAGGCAACATAGGGGAGTGGAGTTTAGTTTATTGAATTTTTTTGAAACAATGGCTTTTTGAGGAGTATGTAGACATGTGTGACTTTAAGTTTGGATGATTTTGGGCTCTTTAAAAAAAATCATTACTTTCATGTTGGTATTAGGACTGCCATGTTATTTCATAATATTCATACACATATCAAATACTTAATGGATATAACTAACCTAATGATAAAAGACATTTCGAATGGGTATAAGATTTTGATCAATTTAATCTCTAATGATGACCATTCTACATCAATAACTAGAAAAGCCATGGGAAGAAATTTCAAATGCCAAGTAAAGAAAAAAAAATTTCGATATGCATTAAAAAAAATGTTGTAAAGAAACATTGTACTGTCAGGAATGCTAGGTAAGGCACTCTTCTTTCGCATTGCACTAACATGAGAAATTCCAATATTTTTTACGCATAGTGCACCAAAAAAGAAAAAGAGTAATATTGTAAGAGGTTGATCAAACAAGTGAAGCGTACTCTTTCAATATGTGCTAAAAAGACCTCTGTAATTAGAAACACTCCTTTGAAGACTGGAGATGTATTTGAAAAGTTGTGATATCTTAGGAAGAGGTTCCTTTAAGAAATAGTTTTGACCTAGTTACTATAGGAAAATGTAGGAAATTTTTTGTTGATAAGTAGTTCTTAAATTGGTAGACTAAATATTATCTAATAATACTACCTTTAAATAATATTTGCTAATGAATTTGATAGAAAGATAATGACATTCTTATAATACATGTGATGGAAGTAAGACAAGCATAGACTTCCCATCATAAAAACAATGGCATTGCAAAGGAGGTCCAAATTTCCTTTGGTTATGGTGGCATTTGTCAATATTCATTGTAAAGGGAAAATGGATTCTCTTCTTTGCCAACAACTCACCATAGATGAATATAAATTCATGACATGAGGGACTTAATTAAGATGTCGATTAGGTGGAATTTCATTCTAACTTGGAATTGAAATTGATTATATGAAAACCCTAAGTTCAAAATTGGGGAAATTAATCAACGAAAATACTTTTGATGGAAAGCAACCTGATAAAACTTGTTAATTAGTCCAATTGGCTGTTAAATTAACATATTTAACACGTTGATAAAGGTGATAATGGATTTCTTGCACCAATTAAACAGAAAAAATTGAAGGATCAAATTAAAATAAATAAAAAAATTAAGCGATCAAAATGTTAACTAAAACTAGATTTTATTGTTCTCTCCTCTATAAGTGAAAATGGAATTTGGTGTTCGATGAATAACCATTTGCTTCGGTGTCTTCCTTTCGCATGCCCTTCAACCTAGGAGATGTGATATGAATCATCATCATACAAAAGAAACAAAGCTCCTTAGGCTTCTTGAAAATCATGGAATGGGGTTTTCGAGAAAGTAACGTTCCTAATTTGTTCATTTCTGATTGTCTTCTTTTTTTCTACCTACGCCCACCATTGATTATTGCATAATGCCATTGAGATAGTCATATTAGTTTACTACAACTACTTCTAAATAGACATATAAATTTGGAGGAGAAATAGTAAAATTTATGCGAGAAGTAGTACAATTTACACTCACTTAGGGGCTTTATCAAATTGCCATCAATTGGATTGGTCTCACCTACTTCTTTCTATATAAATTATTGTCATTAATGATAATAAATTTCAAATCCACTAATTGTTAGTTAGCATATACAAAAATTAAATTTCACAATTAATTAGCCTCTTATAAAAAAATAGAGTAATTTTTTAAAAAAACAAATACCAAATATACTTTTAAAATCATAACATAGCATTTAATACTGAATTTGACACTCAAGAAATTAGAAGGTATGTAATTTAATGTTAATTAAGAAACACAAAAGATGTACATTTGAATGATGTCTTATTTGTTGTCCATGGCGATACTTAGATCAAATAATTATATTCTTTAACGAGAACAATATTATTGTTAAATTAGTATTATTGACAGATGTGCAAATATAGGGAAAATACTTTAGATGGTAAATAATCTAACAAAACTTATTAATTACTCCAATACGGATGTCAACGCATCTGAAACTGTTGTGGTTCAAATGCTGCCCTTGTGCAAGTATTTTTAGTCACTGTTCAATTTCCTCATCCATCAGATTTCATAGTCTATGCAAAATTGTTTAAGGGTACAACAAATGACACCATAACTCATCCAACCGCTCTCTAATAAGTTATAAACATGTGAAAATTTGTCAAAGATCTCTTATCTATAAACGAATGGTATAAAAAACTAAAAATTAAGAGAGATACATGAATCTCAATGGTAAATCAATCTCAATAAAAAGTGAACTTGATATTTCACACTATATGGAACGATTGATTTGCTCCTTTTATAGATCGTGTTTACAAGAAAAATGTTTGAATAAATAAAACAGAATGATTTAAAATCTAATATCCCAAAAATGGGAACCAGAAATCTCACACTTTTTTTAATGATTGATTTGATCTTTTCTTATGCAGATTGAGTCTACCAATAAATTTTCTTCAATAAATCTGACACGAGGATAAAATCTAATTGGCTGATGGGGGTCAAGAATGTACATAGCTAGCTTCCGTCTGATATTGTCGAAGAAGGAATCTTATGCTTCTGCTTTTAGCCAAAGTACTTTGAATTTAAGATCTTCTCTAGGATGCTTTAGATAGAAGCATTTGATGACTCTTGGTATTCCATTTGCTTCAATATCTTCCATTTACATGCCCTTCGACCTAGTAAACATCATATGAATCTTACAAAGCTCTTTGGGAATCAAGCGCCATTAACTGGACTGGTCTCACTCTCACCTACTTCCTTCTATATAAATTATTTTGATTGATTGTCATTAATGATAGTAGATGGTTTAGATTCTCAAATTGTTAATTGGCATATACAAAAGCTAAATTTCAAAATTAATTAGTCTCTTACTAGGAAATAGAGTAATTCTTTTTAAAAACAAATACCAAATATACTCTTAACATTATAACATAGCATTTAATACCAAATTTGAATCTTTAAAAATTAGAAGGTATTTCTTTTATTGCTAATTAAGATATTTATATGATTTCTTCCTTTTTTTTCCTTTGTCTATGATGCTACTTAGATTCAATAATTATATTCTTTAATGAGTACGATATATACACGCTAAAACATATGCACAGATCATATTTTTGTCTAAATTGACATTGCCTAGATCTAATTGCAAGATTTTTGTAATGTGTAGGCATGCACACACGATTTTCCTTTTTGGCCAAATTGACATAGCTTGGATCCAAAGGACATTCTTTTAACGTGTATGTATATATATACACACACAACAATTAGCACACATGTAATCTTTTATGTCCCAAACTAAGCACACAACCAATATATGAGCAAAGTCGTACTTTGACCCTGTAAACCTTTAATGAACACCTAAATGAGCGTCAAGTCATCCAGAAAACTCAAAAGAAAGTCTTCAAAACACCATTATTGAAGGATTGTGCAATAATACTTTCCTATCTTTAAAAACAATTCTTGGTATTGATTAAGCAACAACATGAAGTCACTTTCAAATGCACAGTAAATTACTAAACCAGTTGTGAATCTCCAAAGCTAATGTGCCTATTTTTGCTCTAAAGTGGACCATGATTTCTCTACAGCTTTCAAATGCGATTGCGTTCTTCTGGTGAAGTCCACCACCAATCACCAATTTTTTTCAGTTCAGCCAATTTATACTCACTTATTAGAAGCTCCATTCATTTGCCGTTAATTGAATCAATTGGTCACCTCACCTACTTCTTTTAGAATAATTAATAATCTTAGTAAAAGACAAAATAAAAAATTTTTCATTAATTGGCATTTCCAAGATAGCATTTGACATTGATATTATTTTGCACATTCTTAAAAACAATATCATCAGATCTATATATGAATTGCACAAGTTCTTTAATTTTATCAAATTAGCCACCCAAATTAGTAAAGAATAACAAATAGAAAGTTACACTAATGCATAAAAATCAAATAAACTAGCAACAACTTCAATTAACATCGAGGCATGTCAGAAGGTGGTGGCAGCATCTGCTCTTCCGAGTTATTACCATTTTTTACAATGAAAGTCATAGCCATACCCCAAGTGGCATGACGTTCCAAATGGCAATGCATGAACCATACACCTGTTTTCATTGAAAAATATAAAATAATAATAATAATAATAAGCTTAATGTTTTGGTCTTAAATCAAAAGTAAAGTACTAAAATAAATAAAATCCATATTAGTGAAAGAAAAATACATACCAGGGTTTTTGGCTGTGAACCTTATGGCTGTCCAACCATTTTTAGGTATTGTAATAGTATTTTGATAAGGAGGGTCAACAAGATTGTACCGCAAAGGATCCTTGTCTTTGTCAAAGTTCCCAAATCCCCAACCCACCACATAGAAACTATAGCCATGCAAGTGCATGGGGTGTTCAGTCCCTGCAAGCAAGTTAGTCCCCTGCAGAACAAGCTCCACCATTGTTCCATACTCAAGAACCTTCACTCCTGTATCAACCGATGGAGTATTCAAAATTACAGGAAGACTATAAGCTGTAAAATCAAATACTAATGGTGGAACATCTAGCAAGCTTTCCTCAAACACGCCACTAATGTTTAAGTAATAAGCCTGCAAGATGTTATTTCTTGATGGCAACTCAAAGCTTAAGTTGTTCATGCTCGCTGAGAGGCGATTTCCAAATGGGCCTTGGCAAGTCAAACCATTCCCACATGGTAATGAATTAATAGAGGCAGTGTAAAATAAGTGGGTGCTTATATTTAGAGGAAGGTCAAGTGGGTGCTTCTCATCTGCCAAGCTTCTAAGTTTACTTAAGAGATTCACAGAGGCATTGGTGTCGTTGGAAGCAGGAAGAATAGGGAAAAATGGGGTGTTTGAAGACGGGATCTCATGCTTTGTTCTTTTGTATTTTAGAATAGCAGTGGTAATGGTGGGGTTAAACTCAACCCCAAATGCATTAGAATAAACCCTAGCAGCCATGTAATAGCGATCTATTGGTTGGTTTGCTTCCAGCAAGACGTCCATGGTCTGGCCAGGAGAGATTGTGATGTAGTGTACTTTCACTGGCTTTGTGTAGCTTCCATCGGTTCCTACCACTATCAAGTTGTGTTTTGCAATGGCAAAGAACAGAATATCCTCAACTGCAGCATTAACCATTCGTAGAAGATAGGTTTTGCCATAATCCACTGTGAGCTTGAAAGTTTCTGAAATAATTTGCAACAAACATGCACATTCGTGTGATTACAAAAGAGAGTTGTACAAGCCCACCAGTAAAAGTTGTTGGTATATGACTTGCTCAAATCTATTGAAAATGAAAGTATAGAAAAATATAAACAAATAAAAAGTAATTTGGTCTACGTAAGGTCATATATACTTATAGTGTTAGCACGTGATATATAATTGGTCATATAAGGTTAGACCTTAAGCCTCGAACATCTTGAATTCTATTTAAAACTTCTAATAAGAGACTTATCTATTTTTTATAATAACTGAGCACTACCACTATATTTATTACAAAATATCATATTTTGCGGAATATGTTGTGACTGGTGCCTTATTTTTTAATGTAGTTGATTTCTATTTCATAGTTCATGCACCTCGATCGTCTATAATAGGGGTGCACACCGAGTCTTTAACTCTTTAAAAAAGAAGAAGATATATAATGAAAATGTTTTAAAGAATAAATGAAAAAAATAAAGATTTAAAAGGAAATATAATGGAATGGGAAAAAATTTAAGATTTAAAATGAAAAATATTATAAATTGAAAAGAATTGATATTTTAAAATTTTCTTATAAAGAAAATTTACTTTAAATAAAATTAAAAATATAATACCAGGTCAAGTTTGACCAGATTTTATGTCACCCAGGATTAGCCTGGGTCTAACCTGGTCAAAAGTGCAAATTTAGTTAGTCAAGTCTAATATGACGAGCCAAGTCAAACTGATTGAGCTAACTGGATTGATGTTCATCCTTAGTCTAGAAAATTATGCATTGAATTTAAACAACTCAAGTAATTCCAAACCTAGTAGTAGGCAATGTACATTTATATGAATACCTGACTTTGAACATAGATAGAGATCACCGGGCTGGCCATTTATAGTATAAGCATCAGAAATGACTGGGTCTCCTCCATTTCTACGAAATTCATTGAAAACCTCAACAATATCTTTCTTCCACCACTCACCTGCATTTAAGTTTATCATAATTAGAATTAGTGAGTCAGTTGTGTAATTTTACGGTTTAGTCATATTTGATGAAGATTGAAATTCTCTAGAACAAACATGTATATTGATATAAGTACCTAATATAATAGGGACCTCAGCATGTGGTCTTGGAAATGGATAGGTAGATCCTGGCTTAGGTTTAACTATAATAGCTCCATGAACTGTGGCCCGAGACCAGGCACTATGAGCATGCCACCATAAGGTTCCTTCTTCTTCAGAAAATATAACTTTTTGACTAAACTTTCCACCAGATTGAATGGGACACTGAGTAACAAATTCAGGGCCATCCATCCATGGATTTCTTGGTTGATTTACTCCATGCCTGTATTTATATTTTGTTTTGTTTTATTTATCATTTACATTATTGCATAGTAAAAAATTCACTCACAAATATGTTAATCTATGGGTGAGTTGTCGATTACCAGTGGATGGTGATGTTATAGTTGGCTTGGTTATAAACATCAACAATAGTGGTTTCTCCTTTGGTAACGTATAGGGTTGGCCCAGGAAATTGCCCATTCACTGTCAATATGTTCTTTGTGATGCAAAGCTTTGTGTAGCTAGCATCTTTGACCTGCAATTATCACTGTCAATATATACGCTTGAATTTGAAGAAATAAGTATTTTTAAGCACATTGTAGCAAGGTGCTTAGTTAAAGAAACCCTAATCCGCCCATCTTTAAGCTCCATATGTATGAAAACTTACACATGACAAATGTAAAATAAAACAAAACATATTAACGAGTATGTGTGTGTATATATATACGTACATATATATCGCATTTTATTTTCTTTTAGATAAAAGACCTTTTTGTGTCTTAAAAAGTTACAAGGTAAGAGCACAAAACGTACCACGAAGGTGTGACGCCTGAATGCCTGGGAAATGAAGAGGTCATTGAGAACCAAAATTCCTAAAGTTTGCAAAAGGATGAACGTTTTCATGAAGACGATATGAAGTAAGAAATGCTTGATATGACGATTGAACACTTTCTGTTTGATGCTTGAAAGATTTCATTATGCATGTAATTATATATACTGAAGCTAGGCTCTAACCTTACCATAATTATGCGAACGAAACTTCTTTCTAACGAAAAAAGTTTTGGCTACTGGCTGTCTTGCCAGATCCTATGCTGTCTCAATCAAAAAATTACGGCTTCATTTTTTTTCTTCTTTTGCCAGAAAAAACAACAAAGCCAAACAAACAAACCAAACCAATCAAGAAATTGCGGCTATGTTTGTTATTCAGTTGAGGTGAAATGCTAAAGTTTGGCTTTATGATAATATTTCTTGTTTTATTGTATTAATTAAATGCAATTTAAAACTAAATTGCATCAACGTATATATTTTTTATTATAAAAACTTGATCTTTTATAGATCGAGCTAGTATTCTTACTGAAATTTGGAATAATGCTAAGATAAGCATCATTTACAATTGATTTGATTTCTTACTATTCATAGATGGAGTCTATCATAAATATCTTCGAGTAAATTCTCACAAAAGAATCTAATCTAATTGCCTACTTGCTCCATGATAACAGTAGAGTATACCATCTGACATTGTTAAAAAGTAGGAATCTCATGCAACAACTCATAAAAAGTAACGGTTAAATTGTATAGTTTCTTAAATTTGAATCATTAGATTAAAGATTTTAAACCATGCACGGTCAAATTTTAAAATTTTTAACTGCGTTTGATTTCTAAATTTTATCTAAAATATCAAATCGCATATTTCCTTCAATATCATTAGATCAAAAATTTTGGATCCCACATGGCCAAGTCTCCATGTTTAATTTAAATTTTCAAATCACGCATTTCCTTTAATATTAATAATTAGATTCATATATTTCTTAAAATATGTAGGAAATCTAAATTGGGAATCTCTAATTTTGATTCCCAAATTAACCGTTGGATAGTGCAGTTTAGGGTTTAGGGTTTAGGATTTAGCCGTTTCTTATATTTGAATCATTAGATCAAAAATCTTGAATCACAACGGTCAAATTTTAAAATGTTTAACCACATACGATCTTAAATTTAATGTAAATTGTCTAATCAAGTATTTGTTTTAAATATTAACCGTTAGATCCATGCCTCTGCTTTTTGTTGAAGATCTTTTCATTATGAGATTTCCCAATGATGCCTTGAACAAAAGCATTAGATGACTCTTCACAATAGGGAAGAATCATCATTTGCTTGAGTTCTTCCCTTGCGACAAAGTGAGAAGCCCCTTCGTCTTCTTGGGAACGATGGATTGATGTTCGGAGAAAGTAACGTTCCTAATGATATCTGTGTATTGGATCGTCTTTTCCTTCTTTTGACATGTGTCTGCCATTGTTTGTTGTAGCATAGTAATGGTTTTCTATTATACTAATTGATGAAATTGCGAAGATGAATACTGCATTGTATAGTCGCGAAGCACTGTACATTTTCCATTAATTAATTGGATTGGTTTCATCACTTGCTTCTTTCCATATATTACTTCAAAACAAAAGAACATAAACACACAAATTCCTTATTGGCATACAAAAATTAATTATAATTCACAATTAATTAGCCACGTTAAAGGAAAGAGAACAAATGTTATAGATATGAATTGCCAAATAAACCCATAAAATCATGATGTAGCATTTGAAAACTAAATTTGATACTTTTAATGACTTAGAAGTTTATTTTTTATATATTTATGCAGTATTGATTGCTCATTACTACTTTTATTTATAATTTGCCACACAGTTTAATTTAGAGAAAATTAAACTTTTGATCCCATAATTTAATTAGGAGTTTCATTTTCATTCTTTAACTTTATTTAGTTCTAATTTAGTATTTTAACTTTACTTTTTAAGTTTCATTTTCATCTTTTAACTTTATTTGGTTATAATTTGACCCCTTAATTTTACTTTAAGTTTTATTTTCATCCTTTAAATTCATTTAGTTCGAATTTGATCCTTAACTTTACTTTTAAGTTCTACTTTTATCCGTTAATGTTATTTTGTTCTAATTCGCCCTTAATTTTTAAAAACTTTTCAAATGTTCTTTTTTCCTCTAACACTATCAAATTAAAACTTTTTTTAAATATTCAATCTTTGTATGAATTAGGAACCATAAAACAAATCAGGTGAGGAATAACAAAATGAATAAAACAAATATTAAAACACATTCGGCTACTAAGTACTAATCAATTTAGTTTGTGAAAGAATAAGACAAAAATTGAAGCTCAAAAAAATAATTAGTACAATTAATGCATGGAGCTTTCTCATATCAATAAATAAATGAAAAAATAAAAGATGAAAGGTGAAAAAATATATTCAGATAGCTTTTGAAAATTAAGGCCAAACTAGAATAAAATGAAATTAAAGGACTAAAGCGAAATTTAAGGTAAAGTTAAGAGACCAAATTGGAATTGAATGAATTTAAGGGGTAAAAATGAAACTTAAAGTAAAATTAAGGGACCAAATTAAAACTAAATAAAATTAAAGGATGAAAGTGAAACTTTGAGTAAAATTAAAAGACTAAATTGGAATTAAATGAAGTTAAAAGACAAAAGTAAAACCACAAGTAAAATTAAGGGATTAAAAATGTATTTTTGGCTTTAATTCTTTTTTTTGGTAAAAGCTACGTAATCTAATTTTAAACTAATTGGCATCCTGTGCAATAAATTACATGATGTTATAGCAGAGTATTCATTTGGAAATTTAAACCAAGGTTGAATTGGTTCTTGAATTTTATAGAACTATTTGAGCATGATGTCTAGATTTGCTCTTATATCCATGCTTCCTTATTTTGTCTTATGGTTTATATATAACTAGTTTATTTGATGGTGCATTGCGTAAGCTTTAGAAAAATTTAATATGTTTTGTTATATGGCTATACCTTTTAGTTCATTTAGAAATTAAAAAAGTAGTGAAAGTACCTCTAAAAATATATCTTTTTCTCACTCATTTCTTCAATTGTTTGAAGGAGGCAAATTCGAAGTAGTACATTGGAATTATAATGAAAGGGTCATTGTTCTTTGCTATGAATGTTGTGAGAAGAAATAACGTTTTAAATTTCCCATCAACTGGTTTGTAATTGTTGTTTGTTGGCGAAACTTTAAATATATACAATATAATTTCGATGTTGAAGACTTTTCTTTCACATAATAGTCACCCCAATTTTTTTTTACTTTAAATAGTGAAGGAGTTGTGTTATTAGAGGAGTCCTAATATTAATATGAAACATGTTTAATACTTGAAGGGAGAAAAGTTTGTGCATATACACAGACTCTCTAACAGTTAATTATATTAATTATTGAAAATTGTTTGGATATTTGATTCCATGTACATCAGTTAGCATGAGTTTTGGAAGAGAAAATTGATTAAGGAAATTTATTAAATTGATTAATTCACATGAATAAACATGAGGCTTTTTTATTTTTGAGTAGCATTATAGAACCAACTTTATTAAAGGCACATATTGCTTAGTGAATTGAAATGAATTGATTGTTTATGGATTTTGCTAAAAAGTAAATGAATGAATTTAATTATCTTAATTTTTTATGCATGCATGTGAAAGATAAAGAGTTATGGCATAAGGAGTTGAAGAAATAATTAAAGAAGAGCTTACATCAATCAAACAAAACTCTCATATTAAAAAAAAAATTTATTTAAAATATATATAATAGATGGACAAAATATTTTTCGTACAAGCAATAAAATACAATGTCAATTTTTTTAATCCAAATGAGCTTATCGGGCCAGACACATACAAAGCATTGTGGCCCAAATTTCTAAAACATACTTCTCTCTTTTTTTGACCCAATAATATAACCTGAACATATGAAAGCATTTTGGCCCAAAGTGGGATTTTTCAAAAAAAAAAAAAAAGGAAAAATTAATTACTTGATCCCTATAGTTTACCTCCAATTTTAATTTGCTCCCCATAGTTTAATTTTTTTTAAAGTGGTCCCTATAATTTCCAAACATCTAATGTTCAGTCCTTGCCGTTAGTTTTCGTTTTAACTCTGTTTGGTTACATCCCATGTGGCTGACAGATGGCTGAGGTGGAGAGGTTTGACCGACATATTTGCCACATACTACTGCATGTGCATCCATCTAAGGTAGGTAAATTCCATACAAATTCTTTCTTTGAAAACAATCCCTGTTCCATGTTTCTCTATCTGATCTAACTCATATAGCCTACCAGCATAAGCCTGATAGTTTGTCCTCTTCTTTTACCCTCGTACTAGCTCTCCATCGAGGATTCTTCTTCACGAGCAAATCTCACCTTTGCATCTTTAGAAAAGCTTGTATCTTTGCATCTTGCACACACCCGAAAAGCAAAAAAGCACACACCCATTGTATCGTTCTACATAATGCCTCCGGCGCCATTCATAACATTAACACCAAAAATGGAGCTCATCTCTTGTTTTATACTCCATGCTTTGCATGTACAATACCACTCTCCATTCTGCAAAATATATTTAACTATTTCCTAGTTTTTATCCTCACCTTTTTACTACTATATATGCAATCAAATATTTATTTTACTAGCATTTACACAAAACTAGAGTTTAATCATTATGTAACCCCTATGTTCTCCTCAAAAAATGAAACCCACCAAGGTATTGAAAATGTGGATGAATAATGAAGAACTGGGCACATCTATAACAATGAAAGGAAGTATAGATCAGTTATATTCTCTTGGTTATATAAAGAATGATAAAATAATTGTTAAAGGACGAAGCTGCTATAGTGATGTCCTAATCACTGGTATTGTAGTTTTCATATTGACCAAAACTTATACTCATAGCCTAAGAAGCAATTCATTGAGAAGCAGAGTTTTAAAATACAAATGTTACAGGTTCTTGGCAATAAACAAGCACATATTCAAATTTTGTTACATATTGAAGAATTGGACATTATTTTCTGTGTTGGATAGAAGATGATGAATATATGAATCAAATGAGCCTCAGCTAAGCTCTTAATCTCTTTGGTTCATTGCATTTCCATCTATTCCCTTTCCCCCGTCACATCTCTATCTCTTTTCGCTTTTGCTTGGATTTTTATTTACTAGACAAATTTTCCTTTTCTCCCCCTTCTCTCTCTTTCAGACTTCTCTCCATCTCAAGCACCAACGTAGCTGTCCATCAGCCACTTGGGACAAATTCAAATGGACTTACAATGAAAACAAACGGTGGGACTGATTCTTATAAATTGTAAATTATAGTGATGGATTTGAAAAAAATAAAACTATAAGGACCAAATCAAAAATTGAAGTAAATTACAGGGGCAAAGGATTAATTTTCCCTTAATATAATACAAAATAATGTTAGATTCATGTAAAATTTTTTGGGTATTGTATTCATGATTAAGACTAATTCTTTTTGTAAAAAAAAGAAACCTATCTAATGAAAATTAATTCAATGGTTCAATATTAATTACAATATATATATATATATATATATATATATATATAACATAAACATTGTCAGCATTGATTTATCTTTTAAAAATTTATTGCTATCAATCTAGTTATGATTCAAAAAATCATTGAGTTCCAATTGAATCAAGGTGAGAATTAATATGAGGTGTTTTTAATGTCAAATTAAATTAATGGGGGCATCTAGGTGACTGCAATTTCCCAAGCTTTGAGCAGGAAATTCAATCTGTGGATGTTATTCTAACCTCTTCCACCAATATTAATGATCATATAATTTGGTCTCTTCCTCAATTGCCATTGAAACTCAGCAAAATAAAACAAGGTTCCATACTTGTCAAGATGATAATTATAAAAGCAACAATTGATTAATTCATGTGTTAACTTTACTTTATGTATACATGGGTGGGGTCCACTGCTAAGGAAATTACAAGTCAGAAAATGACTGCATATAGAAACGGGCATGGGGAAGACGTGTTAGAAATTTTGTTGTCCCTGTTGGTACAACAGAAAATTTTAGTCTTGAGTCACATATAAATATGCTGTTTTAAGAAAATATTTCGTTGCACACAATTTCCTTCCAGATTAAACAAACTTCTAAGGTAGAATTCAAGAACAAAACTAGCAAAAAAAACGAGGTAGAGAAACCTAGAAGATGTATCTATGTAGCCTAGAGACAACCAACTTATACAGAGGTTGAAAACTAGTCGTTAGGCAACATTAAGGCAGCATTAAAAAATTGACTCTAATAACCTAAAAAAATATATAAATTTTAAGAATAATATTAAAAAAATGAAATACAATTTTATGGACTAAAATAAAGGGAAAATATAATATTTAGGGTTCAAATTATAATTTTAACTATTTTTAGGGACTAAAATGAAAAGAAAATATTTTTTGAGATAAAAATATAATTTTAATAATTGCATAGTAACTTACATGGTAAATGTCAGCACAAATGCATGGTTACGGTATAAATTGCGATTGAAAACGCGTGGTTACTACTTGTACAGTGACAAATAGTAACATGTATAGTAATTTAAAATTTTTTATAAATAATATGAACATTTTTTAGTTGTTATATTCAAAAAAATTGAAAGGAGAAATTGAAAGAGCATTTATATTTGTGTGAAAAATAACTTTGTAAAAATTTTTTCAATCCAGGTTGTACTGTAAAAATAAGGAATCTCTACTATTAAACCCTATCAGCAAAGTAGTATTTTTCATTTTACCAAATGTATTTATTTTTTTGTCTAACTTTCAATTTTTTTATTTTTTATATGTTGAAATAGGCTGGCACCCAAGAGGAGGGTGAATTGGATGTTTATAAAAAATAAGATAAAAACAAAAATTCTTTCCCAAATTGAAAACTTAATGTAAAATGATTTTCAATATATAAGTATGAAAAACACTAAATAATACAATTATAGTGTAAAAACAAGAGAGTAAGGGAAGAGATAATGCAAACAGAACTTATCTTGATTCAGCTTTAACCTAAACTTACATCCAGTTCCCAAACAAATACTTAAGATTTTCCACTAACTTGCAATCCGTTACAAATATTTGAGAATATTTCCCCTAAAACTAAACTCTCTTCAAAGAAAACATTTTCTTGAATTTAATCTCTCCCCAAGGAATCTCTTTCCTTGAAATAACAAATCTTTTCAAGAAGGAAATATTCACAACAAGAAAACTCTCAAAAGAGCAAATAACACAAATGAAGCTCACTAACAAAAATAGAGATCTTTAAGAGTATGAATCACTCAAGATATTTTTAACTTTGTTTTTTATGATTTCTAAACTCTTGAGACAACCGTTTGGAACCAAGAAAAAATTCAAACTTGTACAACTTAATTATTAGAAGTAAGTAGCTCTATTTGTTAACTTTGTGATCATCCTCTATTCCATAGCTACAACTTTAAATGTTCATAGCTCCTTCATTTCAACTTCATTTTGGACAAATTATATATCACTTAAAAACTCTAAGTCTACTTTCTATCTTGATAAATTTCATTTCAAAATTCAATTTGGTTGTTAAGATATTGTTAAAAGAGTAACAAAATTCATTTTAAATCTATTTTATGCATGTGATATACAACTAAAAATTTGTATGAGTTTATTTTCATATAAAATAAACCTCATTTCAAAATTCTTACCAGTTAATGATATATTGTTAAAATTGTAACTAGAGGTTTAGAAAAAGTATGATATTCATACATAAAATTTTAGCAACCATAACTTCTTAATTTTAACTCTATTTTAACTCTATATCTCTCTTATCTTTATGGCCCAAACTTATATTATGGTGACCAAAATGTATTGGCCTAATAAATATAAGTCCAAATGAATTTAACAAAATAATAATGAATTTATGATAGTTAGTTCAACTTACAAATTAAATACTTGGTCAAATTTATGTATCATAATATGCATATTTTAATAACAATTAGTAGAATGTAAGCATTTTTTACCACACATATGAGAATCCTATAAATATTCAATTTTAATTATCTATAATATCATAACATATTGGATATAATATGAGTATGTATATCTCATATAAGGGATGATTCAAATATAAAAGTATTACATATTAATGATCAATTTAAGCATATGTTCATATCATATGTTTAACTCATTTGTTACATTTTTGTCACACATTTGTCATCATTAAAACCTATAACATTGAGTCTTAGGGTTAACATTATATAGATTATATATAGATACATTTTTTTTTCTTTATACTAGTCTTTTAAGAGTATTGATATATTTTATATAACAAATTTACTACATATTATGCTTATAATGGTGGTGGAATCCCATTCAATAGATTAAGTAAAATTAAGACACTAAAATGAAATTTAATGGTACCTTTGTGGAGTCTTATGAACTTTGTACAAATAAAACTATGGCAAGCTATGCCGCATAAATTACTAATTTAAATTTTATGAGTTCCTTAGCAAAGCAATTCATTCCATAATTCTTGAGATCTATGACAAGATTATATCGCCTAAATGGTTACTGGTATATAGGGTTACAATATTTTTTTGTTAGGAACATTTTGAAACCAAACCATGTTAAAGGCTCCTATATTCAGTAAAATTTATGACATAAAAGGGAGATTCTAAAATATCATGAGTATTACTATTATTACTATAACTATTATTATTATTAATAAAGACTAGACACTCGTAGAATTTATGATTTCCATATTTGACAAATAGGATATAGAAGTCAATGATATATAGGTTCGCATGTGATTTGAATTTTTATTATTTATATTATTGTCACTTCATTCTTAATTACTCTTTATTTTATCTTCAAGATTATTTTTATTTAAATTACTTTATATGATAGTAAATATACTTAAATAAATTTATTTTTATATTTTATTTACACCATTCAATAAATTATTGTGACGTATCCAATGAAGTGATACGGATATGAGATATTGAACTGTATCCAATAAAACGAATATAAGTATAAATTATTGAGACATATCCGATAAAATAATATGAGTATAAGTTATTAAAACATATCCAATAAAAGGATACGGATATGAAATATTGAAATATATCCAATAAAAATATATGAGTAAAAATTATTGAAACGTATCCAATGAAGAGATACGGAAATGAAATATTGATTCTGTCAAGATCAAGAATATCAAGTTCAAAAATATTTGGAGAACCAGATGACGCAATTGGATCAAGTGTACCTCAAGTTGAGAGATACACTGTGAACCCAAGAACTCTCCATATAAACGAACAAGTCTAACCAGCGAAACATCAGACCAGAAAGATTTAACTGCCATGAACTTCTACTGAGTATGAAGTCAGAAGATCCTGTTTGAATTTCCAATATAAATCATTTGTTCAAGATAACTGACCATGTCCCTTTTCATTTTCACATCGGTTGTGGCATCACCTTCAATATAAACTGTAAGTATGCAGAAATACTATCATAAACATTCAACACAACAATACCATATATTTTGTAACCATTTAAAAGTAAAGCTGACTACATAATGGTGCTAACATGTAGGTGAGAAATATTTTTACTTAGAACAACTCTGGTAAACCCCTAAACTCTTTCTAAAATAATAAGTTTATTTAAAGGGCACAGAACATAAATTCTTTTAGCTCATTATTTGTGCTATGACCTGGCCATCATTCAATTCACCCACTTTCTTCTGAAGACTGACCTAGAGTGCACTTCTTCATGAACTGGAGATTTTCAGTTCTAAGCTTCTCTTAACCTCCTCCTGCTGATGCATCTTCTTCTTAAGAGATGATTTTTTGCCTTTCCCAATTTTTATAATACTGTCTCTCTCTGCCTTGAATTGCCTCGTCTCCTTGTCTTGAAGCCTAGTAAAAACACCAAAATCCATCAATGTTGTCCTAGAAACCAAGAATTGAATTTTATTAATAAGCCAGTTAGCCATACGCATCCAAAGATTAACAATACTAATATGACCATTATTTTGGATCGTTTCTGCACATACAAACGCTAGCTCCTTGCAGTTTTCCACACTTCTTATCAGACATAGTTCAGAACAGCACATATAAGGTGCTCTTACCTATGCTTAACTTCCTGTTTCTTTGAAGATTCTTCACAAGACTGTATTTTGGTCCTTTGTTGCTCAACGTTGCTTTCTTCTGTTGCCCAGCATAACTTCTCACTAACGTTAGGCAGAGACTTTGCAACGCATTGTAATTTCATTTGTTCTTTCGCCATCTTGTTGCTAAGATAGTCCAGCTGTTCTCTATCATTGTTATTCTTCATCTTCTTGTAAACCATTTCCTTGTAAGATCTCATCTCGAACTTCAATCTCGAATTCCCTAATCAATTAGAGTTGTTTAGTAACATTGACAGGAATCAGAGAGAGTTAAAGGTACATTTTGATACCTTGTGGTTTATACCATTAACGCATTAATTTCATGTGGTTTCATTCCATTATCTTTTTTATGGAATCTGTTAAAATTTGTCCTAGATTTCTAATTTCCTTGCAAAATCCCTAATATCCTATCACTGAAGATTGAAATTCCTCTGTTAGCCAATTGGAATTCCAAATTTGACATATACAACATTGTAGCCACCAAATTTGGCCTCTCAACAGAATCCCCAATTTTGCCTTCAATTCAGAACTACCTTGTGCAATCCCTAATTTCTTTCTAATGCATTAATGACTGTTAAGAAATTAAAATATCAAATGCAACACACACAATACAATTTATTCTCCAAACTTTGCCCTAAAATAGAATCCCTAATTTTGTTTTCAATTTCGCCTTAAATTCCTAATTTCCTTCCAAAATCTCTAGTTTCTTATGCAGGGAAAACCAAAAATCCTCCCTTGGCCAATCTAAATCCCATATTCCACAACATCATGCTATGTCTTCATCAAAATTTGCCCTCAAACAAAATTCCCAATTTTGCCCAAATTTCCAATTTTCTTATTCAATTTCTAAATTCCTATGCCAGACAGAGCAAAATCACTCCCTTGGGTCAATCGAAGTCTCTAATTTAATGACTTGCACATGCCATTTTCTGTCCAAAGAATAATGAAATAAAACCACAAGACACAAAGTGCTCACGGTTTAAAACCCCAACCACCCAAATGCCAACATAACCATAAGGTAAAAAGTGTATTTTACCCTAAAAGGAAAAAATAGCAATGACATCTAGCACCAACTCCCAAAAATGAGTGAGTGGAAGCAAGGAAAGAGAAAGGAATAAAAGTATGCCATCCAAGACTACCAAATCCAAACAAAAATATAGCATTCTCATTTTCAAGATGTTTTCTTTCAATCCACAACTTGTCGGAGTAAGATGAATCAATGGACTAGGAAAATAAAGTGACTGATCAAGAGAAAAGGGAAGACCTATGGAGCGCCGGTTGAAAAAATCAATATCCTTTCCAGAAGCCAAGAAACCATAGAGTAGGCGCTTCCCACCTTGAACAAGTGGAGCGTGAGGATCATTCCAAGCTTTTCTATCTCTTCCGTGCTCTATAAAATGGTCATGGAGACGCAAAGCTTTGAAATAACCAAATGCTGAGCTCTCAAAAATCAAAACACTCATCCCTTGATGCCCTTGTGGACCATGTGAGTGCTGAGCCTTCAATGCAGCATATGAACTGAACAAATCAAGGAGTTCTTGGTTCCCCATTCCAATCCACTACAACATATATCAGAAAAAGTGAATTGACAGAAGATGATAGCATAATACAAATTTAAAAGTTTCGTTTCCTCAAGTTATAAAAATTGGTATAGAAAACAACAAAACGAACCTTACTAGGCAATGGATAACTAATGTGAAAAACAAAGAAAAGGAAATAGAATACATTCCTCTCTCCATTAGCACATAGCAAACAAGAAAATATTATTGTACCACCTTTCCATCTTCCTCATAACTTGTGTTCATGATGAGGACCATCGGGGGCCAAACTATATCAGAATCATCCTCTTGCTTCTCTAGACCTTTCCATCTACCGTAGGCTCCACTAGCCACAGTGATTGAAGCTCTTCTTCTGCTCAATTCCTCCTCCAAAGTTTTAGCAAACAGATGGTGCAATTTAGCCCTCCTTGATGTTATTGTCCTGGCATGATTCATTAGAGGCTGCATCCCTTTGTACCATTTGATGGCACCAGCACCCCCTTGGCAGGCTGGGCAGTGCCATTTCTGTTTATTAATCTCGTCATTTGAAAGCCTATCAAAAACATTGAAGAACGCCCTGAACCACGTGATCTTCTTGCGTGATTCATGGCTTTTCTCAATGTCAACTATATCAGAGTCATCCAGAGAAAAATCATCATCACTATCAAACAAAATATCAGGATCACAATCGACTGGTTCATCCTCATTTGATTCATTATCAACAATGTAGTGAGGACCTGGGAGCTTTTCATCCATGGAAGCCTTAGATGATTTTGTATCAATTCTAAAAGACGAAGATGATCTATTGTTTGGTTTTGCATGTATCACTGGTTCTGGGGACAAGTTGCTATCATTCAAAGCTCCTTTTCCACTAAAACTTGAACTTTTTGTATTAGGGCTTTTGACCTGCCATTTACTACCTCCAGCCTCTACTGATTTACCCTTGACTCTTCCAGCCAAATTGCTAACCTTGGAACCTTTCAACCTATAAACACTTTCCAGGCTTGGAAATGGATCACTATCAGCCATAATATCACTTAATGAGTTATTTCAAGACTTCCGTTACAGTGATTTCAAAGCAGTATTATGAATATTCTGCAATGTTTCAAGAAAAAACTTCCAGAGGCTTTACAATGCCTCCAGTAAGTTCAAGCAAAAACTGTGGATGACTTAATCTAGTCTCATCTTTCCCTGAGATGTACCTACAGAAACAAAAACCCATTTATGCAGCGAAAATCATTGATCACTTTCTGCTTGTCTTCAGTCCTTGACTGTGGCAATTTCATAAAGCTTTAGTTTCTGCCTAAAAAAGCATATGCAGATAGACACAAATTCTGAGAAACAAGAAACTATTGTTTTCCCAGCAACAACTAATCAAACATAACAAGAAAATGAAATATATTTTAATCGAGGGAACTCAGTAAAGGACTTTTGTGCATAAGGGCATGCTTGAGACATTAGAAAAACAATCATGAGCCTTTACCCAACAACTTAAGCCTTTGGAATGAAATGTTCATTGGCAAAAACAATTCCAAACAACAAATTTCGATAGTAGGTACACAAGAGCACATTTCAACAACCCAGTGTTTACTCTATCCTACCATAAAATGAAAAATGAATTTATAATGTAATACACCCTATCTATTGCATATAGGATTTACTTCTGATTTCTTCAAGATGTCTGAAAACTATTAGACTATACATGTACTTAATAGGAGTGAAAAATGGGACAATGAAAAACAGAGATGAAAATTGGCAATGTATTGAGTTTCCATTCTCCCCTTACCCATTGTTATTTGTCCAAGCACACCATAAGATTATTACTTTCTCTCATAAGCAAGTTAATTCCTTCAAATTAGAGGCATCAGCAACATCCACAAAGCATAAAAATGCAAAACTTGTAACCTACGTTTTGCCTCAGTGACAAATTCGTCCTCCATGAATTTCAGGTGATAAAATGGTCCCTCAGAAATTGATCAGTAAACAAAAGTAGTCCTTCCGTAAAGGACCATTTTTGTCCCTTGATAATTGATGAAAGAATACTTTTGCTAACTGATCAATTCACGACAGACTATTTTGTCACACCAAATTCGTCAAGGACCAATTTGCCACCAAGGCAAAGCATAAGGAATCAATTTGATCTTTTCTCTTTTTAGCTTGCTGATTTTTAAAACTCTTAGATTGATGTCTAAGTAATTTTGAGTCGATTTCAAATATACAAAAGCATAAAACAATTAAATTTCAAAGGCTTATGTATACTTCTTGATGCGTCGACATCCAAATTGAGAATCTGAAAACAATCCTGTAACCATCCATACCCATCATGCTAACCTCAATAAAATGTGCAGCATATTCGAAAAGGCAACTTACAGACACGCAAACATCCAATGAAGATCATTCCACTCCAACTCCTTCAGATAGACAATGCGGCTAAACAACTATCTAGGGTAAAGAAATTGAGAGGATACTCAGCCTTATATACCATTTTTGAACTACTATAAAACCACCTAATAAGGATCTTTAGCAAACATACTGTGTGCTAATACCATCGAATCCAATGATTGGCCCAGGCGGCCAAGCCCATAGAATGGGTATTCATTTTAAGCCCAACTACACGTAGTTGGATCACACTGCAATATTAAATATGGATATCAAGAATTAATTAGGCTACAGATCCTTCGTATATTATAAATCAAAACTTTCAATGAATTTCAGACCAAATCAAGAAATCACAACCTACAAAGAAAATACTAAAAGCTAGCCAGTTTTGGCATATTTTGTTCACAGTTTATCAATAAGCTGATCCTTTCAAATTAATGGACCACTACCTCACTGGTAAGGAAATGGGGCTTTTGCTAATATGAACTTAAATGCAACCTATGAAGATGGACATTTCAAAAAAGGAGTCACGTTTGTGTCCAAAACATGTTATACACTTATATTAGACACAATATGACACTTCAAATTATATGTAGATACTTCAGATTCTATCATGTCACAATGTCGTCCATGTTAGTGTTGTGTCTCATGTCTGTGTCAGAATCCATGCTTCCTAGTTTGTCACATTTTGTCAAGTGTCACACTACTTATGGTCTCAAAGCCCTGTTAAACTTCTAACATAAAAGATTTGCACATTGATCAAGTCATTGTTTTAATAAAATAAAAAAATTGTGTATCATTCACAAGTTTATGATCAAGAAAGCTGTTGTCATTCTTTTAGAGTGAATGTATTCTAAAAATCTTACTGCATAATAACTTTTATATTAATTTAGTAAAGATATTATAAAATCTATTTACAAATTATTTCATAGAGCATTTGTTAAAATGTTTAAATAAAACTGATGAGAATGTATCCAAATCAGTAAAGCATATTCCATGGATTTGATTGAAGTTAAAAAGTGGTTAAACATTAAGAATAAAAAATAGTCATGACTAATCAAATTCGAAAAGTATAATACAATGTGTGTCTCAAACATATCTAACTATAAAAAAATAGGAGAAAAAGCACCTCTAAAGATTTTTTTTCACTAAATATACATTTGTAATCTTTACTATGAAAATCACCAAACTAAAAGAACCAAGGTTTCTAAATTGAATCTAAAATAATTGGCTTCTGTGCAGATTAGAGCTATATGCATCTATGTGAAAAATACTAATCCCCAGGAGGTTAGCATGACCCACATTGGATAATGGACCAAAGAAAGATTTCTCTCTCTTTAAAAGATACAAAAAATGTAGGACCATTTAGTTTATTTTCTCAAAACACAAAAAATGCAAGATCATTTAATTCAATTTTTTATAAATGTGTCTAGAGAAAATGAGCCTAATTGCCCCTGAATTTATAGTATATTTTTAAGAGAAATTATTTTTTGGTTACATATAAAAAATTGGAGATGCTACCTGCTTGAAAGGGAGGAGTGTATCATTCTCTCTCTCTCCTTGTATGTAGATCCATTAGGTTATGTACAACTTGGATCATATTAACATATATAACATGTGAAGTGCAAATAATAAATGGAATACATGAAGGCCAAGTCTAAAATAGAATCAACATAGTTTGTTATACCAAAAAATAAAAATCAACAAAAAGATCACACTTTTTCATGCCAAGGGAAGGCGTAGTTTTGGTAACATGAAGTAAGAGATCTTCATCAAAATTAATTTTATCAAAAATGACTCCTGCTTTTAGTATTCACAACATACAGAAGAGATTAGGCATTCTTATTCCAAGTACAGATGCCTGTTCCTGAACTCAGCATGAAGCAGTTTTAATGGATTAGTGATGCCACATAGTTCTCTGCAATGCTGCAAGTCTACAGCAGTTCAACTCAAGTGTCACATATGTTGTTTGGAGCACTCACTTACTGGCATATAATTTAGATATAGTAAATACAGCAAAAAATTATGTACAGGGAACACTAACAGTAAAAAGACATGGACACAGATGTAAGTCATCAAATCTCTAAGATCCCCATTTCTTATGGCAAAGAAGCCACATCCTATGAATCAGGTTGTTTCAGCAAACCTATAGGGAATGAAGATAATGCACAAAGCAAAAGTAAAGAAAAAAGAAGGACAATAAGCAAAAAGTTGTGATGAATACTACTATGAGTTTTTGAATTTTTAAGTTACAGGATGTTTTCTGCCTTATAAATAGAAAAACACATTGCACAAGTTCAAAGGAGAACAACATCGCTTTCAGAATTATCTTTCCTAATAAAAACACAGATGTAACCAGTTGGAATAGAACATAAGAGGAAGATCCCTCTGAAATTGGCACTTTGATGATCTAGGTGTACTGCACAGTAAATCAAGAATCAGAATATTACAATATCAAGGAAAAGTAGCTTGAAAAAACTCATAGTAATTGATTGGACATGGAACGTTCTACAGTCATGGATCTTGAGAGAATTATTTCAAATGGCAAAGATGCTAGGTCTATTGAGGCAAAAAATAATAAATAAAGTATAGGTGCCTAAGGTCCCATTGAAACCCTGAGAAGTATTAGACGTAGTTCTTACGTCAACCAAAAGCAAGCAACTAATAAACGGGCAAGCACTTTTGACTTGAAGCAATTCAGCTTTTTCACCTTACAAGATAGAATTGTATACTTTGGCTCACTTATACACTAAAAGTTCCCAAATGGAAATATTCATAGATTCAAGATAACTTTATGCCTGCTTTCTACTTTTCATAGTTCTCATAGTTATAGTTAGGATGGAAAGACTAATCATCTGGATCTGAGTTTTAGGGGATATTCTTGTGCATTGATGATGTGCAACCACCCACTACAGAGCCATTATGGTCATTATTTGTAAACAGATTCTATGAACTTTAATATCACAGAAAGAAGAGAAACTTTTGAACTACCTGAATGAGCAGCTACTATCAAATGCATGCAAAGAATTACTACAACACCCCAGCATTGCTGGATCATGATGCAAAGATCCACAACTTCCCTATTACTATACCTCTTGAAAGAATACTTTAGCAAGCAGGACAAAAGATTACATAATTCAAATATTTCATAAGCTCACAAGGCCATTCTAGAAAATATTGTTTCTTATCAATATAATATTTTATCATGTGGTTTTCTTGATCTGGAAGAGACACTGCAAACTGTCTCCCTTCCACTACAATTAACAGCAAACAGTGAGTTGTGATTCTGTTGAGAAAATAAGTAAACCAAAAGTTACAGACAAAAGGAAGGGATTAATCAAAATATATTATTGAAATATTCAATGAAAGTGTACATAACACTGACCCCTCCACCACTATTTATACTAACAATATGACCACACAAAGATGCTTGCTTTCTTTACTTTGGGTGCACTACATGTAACTCATTTCTTAACTACAAGACCAATAAATTCTTAACAAGGCCAAGACTTTAATATCTCTTTAAATATGGACAAAGCTTCTTGCAAAGTATTTTGCAGTTCCCTGTGCAACAATCTGAACTTTGTTATTGTTTAAAAAACTATATATTATTGTATGATAACTGTTACAAACTAAAGGGGAGTGTTCAGGAATAAAAGACACTCCAAGAAAATTCCCTTATAATTATCTAAAGCTTAGAAGCCTATCCTTATCCAGAAGTCTTGTAGCTATCTCTATCATCATCTTTATGAGCTCTCATTTTCTTGAAGGATTATCCATTGTATTTAAATTCATCCAGTTTAGTATAAATATAAGAGGGGAGAGAGTTGCCAGTGTGTGTGTTTGAGAAAAAGTGATTACATATTCCCATTCATAGAAAAAGCTCTCTGATTCACCAAGTCCCCTGAATTTAGCCATGAATTTCAACGCTTATGAAGCATTATTTCCATTATCAACTCTCAGCTTCAGTTTTCAAATCAAACTAGAAAGGCAGAGAAAGTTGTCACAATAAGATACCGTCCAAGCTTGGGCCATCATTAAACATCTTTTGAAATATAGAATAGCATTGGCTTCAATGATCTCTTGTAGACACCCAATTCTGCAAGAAAAATTAAGACCCTGAAGTCCCTCATAAGATAAAAGGTCAAATAGGACTATAGTTTCTTCCCTTGTAGTAGCACTCAACATTCCATAGCAAAATTCAAGTTGATTGATCAAAACTTCAACATCAGGGTTCTGATCGGTGGAAAGAAATTGCAGTCTCATAAGCAGCAAATATAACATGATTTTTAGCCAACTGTGAACTTTAACTCTGCAAGGAGACAATGAGGTCAAATGGGTTAAAAGTTATAGCTATTAATCAAAGAAAAAAATTGAATATGAAGTAACAAAGAAGTAAACATGATGGTCTCTTAGCAGTAGAATGTTATCTCTTTTTTTATTAGTAGAAATTTTACCATAACCCTTAAGCAGACATCTGTAATTTATTTCTTATAAGAAATGGATAGACTACCTACAGGAAAGCAACATTTGGCAGGACAACTAATTGCGGTAGCATACAATCAGTTTCAGGGCTGCTATTTGAATATCTGTAATCCTGTAAGGATACTTACTCGTGATTTATAGTGCCAGATATGAGGGGAATAAATTAGCATTTAATAAAGGCTATTCATTGTAACAGAACAACTAAAGCAGTGCTCCTTTTGACCTAACGTAAAAGACTCGGATGCAAACCCCATGTACTGTGTGAGCTACTAAAACCACTTTTAATCTCACAAGGGAAAGACACAGCAATGACCTACGAACAATGACAATTCATGTACTTGAAATAAGACTTCTCGGGCTCAACCAAAATAAAAACTATAGTAAGAGCATTCACGCAACTTGTGGAACTGGGGTTTTTGTTTTTGTTTTTTATCCTCTCCTTGTATCATGAGTTACTTGAACAAATATTTTAAAGAATAATGCCTTTGAAACTTAGTAAACAACAAATTTACAGGAAACTATTTTACAAGTAGAAGAAAATAACAACAAAAATCTCCCAGAATGCTTAGTAGCACTGAATTGAATGAAAATTTAAATTTTTAAACTCAAATATCTTATCCAATTCTTCTCACCACTTGAAGACAGAAAGTACAATAACTGCTTCAATTATCCCATGCAACTCAGTTTTAAACAAGTGAACCCTACATCTCTAGAGTTGAAATTTAATACATGGAAACACTGAATTAAGTTCTCAACCATATGGAAATAAACCCGTATAATGCTATTGAATTTTACTTAAACTTAGATCAGAGATCCTTCCCAAAGCATTCCCATGACTGCTACATAGGCCCCACATTCTGCTCATTACCCTTAAGTCCACCAGAAACTGGAGCTACTTACAGGAAGCATTGATGAAATAACCCACAAAATCACTCCTTCTACCCACTCAATATAAACCAAAAGCCAACCAATAAAATTTCCCGCTTTAGCCAAAAGAATGCATCAATGATAGCTCTAAGTTCATTTTCTCTTCTCTTTTCCTTTCTTTTTTTAGCCATTTTCTCCGCATCCAAGCAATACAAGTAAGGAAGAAAAACGCGCACTCACAGCTACAGGGTACGTTCGCTAAAGGCCATGAGGATTTCCATTGGCTTCGTTCTCTCCATTATCATATGACTGATTTTCTGATATGAAACAATGGTTGTATGGCTTTCTACTTATTCGAACCGGTTTGGTTATTCATTCGTAGAACAAACGCCTGAAGAAACGAAAGTGGCTACAATCTCGATTCAATCAAAGGAAGGTTTTTCTGGTCACTGGAAAAAAGGTTAACATTATATTTTTGCGAAAATTATCTTTTGGTCCTCATAGTTTACCTCCATTTTACAATTAGTCTCTAAAGGTTTTTTTTTCAAACTCATCCCCACACTTTCCAAAATATAGGAACTGATCCCTCCTGTTTCTGCCCCCATTAACGTCTAAGCTAAATTGTTACTTATGTGGCAACTGGGTAGGCAAAAATGGATGCCACATATCATATCTCCGATTGCTGTGTTGTTCTTGTCTGTTGCTTCCTGCTCTTGCGGTTGTCTTCTTTTATTCTTTTTTGCTTCATTTTTCTCTCAAATCCTTTCTTCTGCATCTATTTCTCAGCTTTGCTCTCTTGGTATCTTATGCTCTCAGGTCTTCTCTGTTCTCCATTCAGCGAAGCCCTTACTCCCTGACCGTTTCTCGTTTTTGTTCACTCCCCTTTCTCTTCTCTCCCTCGCCGTCGTTCTCTTTTCTTTACTCTCTTTCTGTCCTTCTCATGTCTTCTATTTTTGCGTTCGTCCACTCACTCCTCCCTTCTTCCTCCCTATTCTGTTTCTCGTTCCTCTTTCTCCTACACCCGCAGTTTATTCTTTTCTTTTGCTCACTGGTTCGTCTATGTTCTTTCCTTCTCTTGTCTTTTTTGTTGCACTATCTCAATCTCTCTTATTCTCTCCTCTACCACATTCTGTCATTTTCTGACTCAAAAGGAGGAGGTGTTCGAAGTGAAGATGAAAAGATGAGACAAGCTACGCATATTGGGATATTAATGGGCAATATCAGCCACTATATATATATATATATATATAACAGAATATACATAAATATTGGCCACCAAATTGTAATATTAGAAAAAATAAAATTAATTTAAATGAAGTTTATATACTGGTAAAAATTTTTTATATATATATATACACACACACACTAAATGATGGCATAAACAGAATTATGAAACAACCCCATTTCTCACACACCTCTTTTAGCTTCTTAGCTTCCTCTATTTTTTATGATAACTTTTCCATATCAGTAAGATCACATTCATGGTCCCCTCCTTTTCTTCCTCTTTTCTTTTCCTTCTTCTTCACTTGCGACTGTCCTTCTTAATATCCCGGCGTCTATACTTTATTGTGGGTCATTTTTTTCCTTGCTTTTCACTTTTGTGCACATATGAAAGAGTGATATGAAATTGATAAGTATATATATATAGAATTCACCTTTTTTTCTCAATTTTTACCTCATCCTTTTCTTTTATTTTTGTATTCTATAATGGCACATGATTGAATGTCTAATGAAAAATTTATTATTGACTATTCTTAAACACCTATACGCTCAAAATTGCAAAAATTTCAACTAATCAAGGAACAGAGGAATTTGAGGTATTTAAGAATTCCAAAATACTAGTTCTAGGAGAAAGGATTGATAGCAGAGAATTGTAGTGTGACTTGATTAACTGAACTGACCAGGTTGGTTTCACTGGACATGCTGGAAGCATAGCAGAATGGTTGCATGAGACAAGCTGTGTCTCCCATGTTTCGGCAATGTCCAAAAACCTCAGATCCAAAAACAAAAAATTGTCCAAGATGTAGATATGATCCATTTTTACCTACTCAGCTGTCACATCAGCAACAATATAGTTTCCATTAGACGGTGTTACGAGGGACACAAACGGTAGGGATCAATTTTCATTTTTTGAAAAGTATGTAGAGATGGATTTGAAAAAAAAAATTAATGTATAGGGACTCACTTAATTTTGTAGGTAAACTATAAGGACTAAAAGATTATTTTTTCAAAAAAAACACAAATTTTTGGCTATTTGCATAATTACTTTAAGTATTTGCAATATGAAACTATTAGAATTTACAAAATATTTTATCCAAAATTTAATTTTTCATAAAATACTATTTGATATGATTAAACAATACCGTCCTTTCCTCTTCATCCTTGATGAATTTTGTAGGCAGACACTTGTATTCCTCTCTAAAGAACCCCATTTTTCATAATTGTTGTGTTTCTAATCGTGCAAATTTATGACAAACAAAAATGCGTACAACTTTAGATGTGGCCAATGTTTCACAGAAAAAAGTTGTTCACTTCAACTCAAATGGAGCCATCTGCATGGTTGTCATAAGTAGTTTCGGAAGCAGCATTAGACACCCAAAAAAAGATAAAGTTAAAGCATCCACCTACACTCCAAGAATGTGATTCTTTCGTCATTTCCTTGGCTACATTTCTTTGTAGCGGCCAACAGCAAAGAGCATCTTTAAAATGGATGAAGAATCACACTTTGCATCAGAATAAAATGTAAAGAAGCTTGAAAGTCATTGCAAAGATATGTTCTTGATAACAGCTGAAATAAACAAACCCAGGGAACCCCAAAGTTGAAAAACAAGCTAGAAATTACACCTAGGGAAAGGAAAATTTATTTGATCAAGAGGAAACTGAAATAATGAGCAGCAACATCAGCAATTTCGCGCTCTCACCGGGGTCTCGGCGAACTGGTGTTAGAGCCTATGATTACCGTACTCCTCACAGTAGTGACTCCTTTGAGGTGCCTGTGTTCTACCGATCTCATTCTAGACGTGCCGCTCCTGTAAGTACTTTTTTTTGTCTTCTCATAGTACTCAAGTGTTGAGGAAAACTGTAAATTATAAAGGATGTAGTCAGAAATTTAGATTTTAAAACATATGAAGTATCACACTACCGATCATTGCTGTGTAAGACAAGTTATCCATGGCCTATAGGATCTGTCTAAGGACCGAGAAACTTACATTCAGCAACTATAAAATGCAGAGTCTTGTTAAATCATATTCATAGCATCAGAAAATTGAACTATCATTGCTAATATATTTGTGTTTTGGTTAGTATCACCAGGATGATAGGACATCAAGGGCACTGAATTCCGGGTGGTTTCTGGAAGATGGAACGCATGCAGGACTCTACAGCATACCTGAGTAATGCCAGATTTCACAAACTTGCAAGCTCTTTAGCAAATAAGTTATTAGAGCATGAACTTTCTTCCCTTTATTAAGTATCTGCTATATAGAATAAAATAGACTACTTTACATGTCAGAAGAAATAGGTATAGTTGTTATGGTCTTCTGCATAATCTGCAAATGCTAGTTGGTGGGAAAAGATGAGTGCTTTGGGGTCACTAATGATAAGAAGATTAACATATGCTTGTGTCAATTGCTTTCTCATTTGTATGGTATTTATAGCATGAAATTTTGGATGTTTCTCTAGCAAGCAATCCATTGAGTCTATAATAAGGAATTAGAGCCTTGAAGTATTTTTTATAGGCTCAATTTTAAAATAAGTAAACTAAAACAACAAGAGATATAGACATATCAAACAAACTTTTAGTAAGATAAATCCACTTGACTAGTGGGAATAAGGAGGAAAAAGTAGATAGAAGACAGGATCACTTGTTAAAGAACTAGCTGATGGGGACCCTTGATATGCTTACATGTCAATAAATATTTAAGACTGGATTAATCCGCTTATATTTTATAGACTGAGTATACTTATATTCCAAGCTTTTGTTTAGGGTGGCCAATATTGTGAGTTTGTACTCTTACATTTGTGTTTGCCTCTATCTTGATAGTTGAATGCCACTTATTGCTATCTAGACCTTAAGATGGAGTTGCATGATTGCTCTCTTTTCTTCTTATACATCATGTAATGAATTTTGTATTAAATTAACCCAACTCAACTTGATGCCACAACATAAATATAAACACTTGACTCAGGGTTACCAATAAATGTTTGTCACATAATTTAAGAAGTATTACCATATTAAACTTAGGATATCCATTCCTCAACCAAACAACAAACACAAAAAAAATTCATATCAATATGTTATTAGTTGCATAAACTTATGGATTTTGAGATTTGAAAGGGGAAAAGCCCTAAATGATTTATTAATATTGGACGAATTTGCAGGTTTCCAACACAATCACATCGAATTTTCATTCTTGATGGAGATACAAGAAGGGGATCCAACCCCAGGCCCAGAGAAACTCACCTACAATCATTACCGACTCCAAGATCCACACGCCAAACAAACCCACAAGCTCCAACGATGCTTGAAGATTCCAAATCCAAAGCCCTGAGCAAGCTAAAGAAAGAAATCTACGACCCCAATCCAACCACAAAGTTGCTAGCGAAGAAAGTGAGCTCATTCTACAGAGACATGAATGGTACGAACGCTTTGAAGGAGATGGAGAGTAAGAATCAGGAAAAGAATGAAGATGGCAAGAGGTGTGCAATATGCTTGGAGGATTTTGAACCTAAGCAGGAGGTGATGGTGACACCTTGCAAGCACATGTTTCATGAGGATTGTATAGTGCCATGGGTGGCAAGCCAAGGTAAGTGTCCAATCTGCAGGACTGTGATTTGCGAGAGGGCAGGGGATAATCAATCATCGTCCCTCAACAACAATGACATTCGTAGTATGTCACACAATGACATAATTGCAAGAGAGCTCTTGTCCATTTTGAGGGCCATGGATGAAGCTTTTCAATGGGGGCACTGAAAGTCACTAGTTTATCTAAGTTTTCATGGTCGATATACCTCCTGGTCCAGGGTTTGTCCATGAAAAGCATATGCTAAAAGAAACAAAATTTACGTAATTTCAAATGCAATAAATTGTTATTTGATAAGGGTTTTGGGTTGAATTATTGCACCTAGTCCTTGTTACAAAACATGGGTGTATTTTGTTTTGAACATGTATTTCCAGTTTGTTCCATGAGTGGCTTATGTCAAGAGAAACAAAGTGGTATTTTTGGTCCAAGCTTGGGCAAAAATGATGTATTTAAAAGACTAAAAGCCAGGAAGAGCGCTAATAAGATCATTTGAAAGAAGTAAGTTAGTTGAAAATAAACTCGATAATAAGAAATTAGTCATTGAAAAAATAGTTATCACTTCAAATGTACTATGTGTTTGGCATTTTACTGTTAAAAAAGTTGAAATTGAATTTGATCAAATAAAGTTTTAGTGGGGAAACTAGAGAGTACAATTATTGTGGTTTGTGTGCACAATGAAGAAGGAGAAAAGAAGTTTCTTTATGTTAATTTTTATTAATTTTAAAGAAAGATATATAGAGACTAAGTGAGATTTACAAATGGTGGGATCATTGAAAATATGAAACTTATGTCTATCTTTTATCGAAGTTGACAAGAAATTAACCAAGAAAAACTTGAAAGTATTCACATTTTCACTAGTTTAGATATTTGTTGTTTAAGATTTAGGATTGTTGAATTTTTATCAAGTCCAAAATAGATGCCACAAAAACTAGAGAAGAATGATAAGAAATTGCTAACATCAATTAGTCCTCAATCTACATTAGGTGGAGACTTGGCTTTTCACTATTGGAGAAAATGATAAGAAATTGCTAATATCAATTAGTTTTATTTTGAGCTTGTTATTTTGATGCAGGGAGATACAAAAAGGTAGTGCAATTATGAACTTGGTTAAACTATTCTATAAAAAGATGAATTTGCAATCCTTAATTTTGCTACTTGTGGTGCTCAAAACTTGATGGAGTAATCGATGTCTTCCTTATGTATGTTGCAAGATATAATTTTAAATATTGAAGTTAGTGACCAACAAACAAATATATTGAAATTACTAGGTGGCTGGTCTTGTCTCCTGCTACCACTAACCTCTTATCTATTCAGCAATTTAAATCATACATAAAAAAGTTTCTAGAATACATTTAGCATTAAAAGAATCCGCTAATTAAGAAATATGTCTGATATGTTATGATATTCAGCATTATGTTAAAGGAGTTAAGGGGAACATCTTGATTTCAAAAGAAACTTTGTTTTGGTTTATATTGTTATTATTAATCACACAATTTACATTAGCCTGTAAGTATAATATTTTTCATTTTGTGTTTTTTTCAATAAAGTCTTTAGTATACTCATAATTTTAAATGTACTAACACACTCAATTATAATGCAGAAACATAATTATAATATTATTATTTTTTAGGCTGGTATAATGACAATTATGTCTTTACATTGTAACTAAGTGTACTGGTGCACTCAAAATTATGAATGCACCAAAGATGATACCATTTTTTTTTATAGTTGTAAATAATCTAATATTTATATTAAAATGTGTTTTATATATGTTAAGACCCATTTGAAGCGGTACAAAATCTGAAAATTTTTTAGGTTGGAAAGTTCTACATTACTATGCTTCTCCATGACTTGTTCATCCTGCTTCTACAAAACCCCCTATTGCTCCATATTTATGTATTAACTTATTGAATTCTATTAACTTTATATCTAACTAAGATTCTAAGAAGTAATAATATTTTCCACTTTATGTGTTTTGTTAGAGTTGTAAATAATGTGATATTTATGTTATAGTGTGTTTTATATATGTTAAGATCCATTAGCATTATTTAAGACAGATTGGAATGAAGCATTTTCAATACTTGAATCACTAGCAACTTAGTATTGATGCATTAAAAGCATGTTGTTGCAATTATTGTTTTTTCTTTATAAAAAAAAAAAAAACAAGCATTATAATAACTATATAGATTTGGATTTTAGAGCTGGATTTGAGTACACTAAGCCTATTTTCCATAAATTATTTTGTTACACTAAACAATATAGGTTTAGCTAGACATGTTATTTTACCTAAATGAAACAAGAAGAAGTAACATGAAGCAAAGTGGATCAAGATGAAAGAAGATAAAGCACAATGAAGCAAAATGTAACAAGATAAAGCAAGAATAAGTAAAAAGTAGCAACATGAAGCAAGGTGGATCAAGATGAAGGAAGATAAAACATAATGAAGCAAAATGTAGCAAGATAAAGCAAGAGGAAGCAACATGAACTAAGATGCAACCACCAAAAGCAATATGAAGATAAATTAACATGAAGCTAAGAAATTAAACAAGTTATTGTACTACGCAATAAAAATAATATGAAAGTAGGAATAGTTAAGACTCTAGATGCCATGTAAGGTGAAATAGCAATGCTCATGCTACAATGTATAATTTGTACTTGTCAATACCTTGTAATTGACACTTGTAAAGTAATAAATTTATATTTGACTATGCCAAAATGAAACATTAATGATATGACTTTTCCGAATTAATCATTTCTTTAATAGCTTATATCTTTGCACAAATGTCAAGCTTAAAAAATGACAAAATAACCCATAAAAAAAAAATTTTAAGACTTTTGAAGAGAACTACATGTTGTCATAACACATTAGTTGTCAAGATCATCAAGTGATTGTATGAGAACCTCCAATGCCTCCTATATAATTAAAAATTCCTTCACTAAGTCAAATAATAAATATGTCAAATATAGTGTAAACATTCATCTTATGCCTTGACAACATCTAAAAAGATAAAGATAAAGAAATGTTCAATAATAGAATCGAACCAGATATAGGCATGTTCTATGTGTTTCAAGTACCATAAAAAATCTTGTAAGCTAAATTGGCTCTCTAGTGTTTGATAGTCATTATAGCATGTTAGAGTAGCTAAACAAGATGCTCTGCTCTACACAAGACTTGGTGATTTCTTATCCTGCACAAATGAGTTAAAACTAGTAAGTAAATATAGATATTACCAATGAACAAATGTTTCAAAATCCATTACATTTGGTGATTGCATGTATTTTTTATCCTTTTCAGGATATACCAGCTAGGCATTTGTTAACATCCATTACAATGAATACTTTTAACGCATGGTTATGTAGTATTCCAGATGTTTCAAACTTTAGTAAGAAGAGAAGGTCTTCAAAATAAGATTAAATAAGACTCTCTATTCTCCGTCTTGCTTAGTCTTGGATACTATATACTTAAATACAGGATTTTTTATGCCTTACGAAGGTTGCAAAGAATAAGTCAAACTCTTTTTTAAATAAATTAAAAATGGGAAATGTATACACCTTCGCAACTTGATTTAGCATCAATAATTGCAGGAAATTCAACCTTAGCAACTTATGTTGAGCATCAAACTCACTCTTCAACTCATTATACCATTTCTTGACAACCACTCTTTCATATATCCTAAAGAAATGTATAAGGTTCACATTTGGTTTCATGCATGCTTTGAAATCAGAGTTCAAGCTCTTACTCAGTTAGGTGCTCTTTAATGCTAATGTGAATGCATGTTTTATGTAACACGTTGCCCATTTTGCTCGTATCAAATACACTGATTTCAATTAACTGTTCACGTGAATGTTATAGTCAGACAAAATCTTCATCTATATTCTATCAAATTGAACTTCATCAACATAATTCTACATGCACCTTTTGAAATCTGTTAAGAAGTTGGATCAATCTTTCATTAAATGACATAAGTGTTTGATCCCGTTTTGCTTCAAACATCACATACAAAAGTCGTGGCACGTATTAGGCATCACCTCACTTACAAGAATGATTAACCAAAATGAACATTAAATAGAGTAAATAGTATATATTTACCATGATAAACACACTTTAATCACCTAAGGCTTTGGTCATTACAACATCTTAGTCAATGAAAATAGTTAGTGGCCTTTTCTGACCATGAGCTTCCAAAAAGGTCTCTTATAAACATTTAAAAGACTTAGTTGTCTTGTCGTACAACAATGCAATGTCAAACATGACAAGTTGCCTATAATGATTGAATGCGGAGAACAAGTCAAGTAACCTATACGCATGATTTGTACAATAAGTAATGTCTAAAGAGACAAGTTCACCAAAATATTCATAGTTGATAATCATGTGTGGATCAGTTCAAGAAACATTGTAATTTACTCATCAACATAGAGTTGATAGGCATAGAAAAAATATGGGTTTTTCAACAGCTTGCATTAGAAATATTGTAGAAGATAACCAATATCCCTATAAACCATGCTACGTTGTCTTCTTAATTGAAGATAATTTTTTGCGTCCACTCGAGTAAAACCAAGATTGGTTCTACCTCCTACATTTATGCTTATCAATTGAAATGTAGATTATTGTTACAATCCAAAGTCATCAACCAATTCAATTTCATGATTTTGAACTTGAGAAATCTTGCGTTGTAAAGCCAACATATGTGTTGTCTTTATAAGCTGAAGAAGGTGATTGTAAACTTTCACAAACTTATTAATAGTCAATTTTCCATTCCATGTGATAAGTATAATTCTTACATCATAGTTAGTTCTAATTTGAAGCATATAGTTAGTAACTACTCTGTCTCTTTTGTCACCAAACTCCTTTCTTGCAACATACAAACCTGCACAAAGTCACTAATATGTCTTTCTTGTTCTTGTTTAAGTATTGTTTCCTCATCCCAAATCCCACCTTTCCACCATAGTTAGTCATGAATTGTCATGTTACCTCTACACAATCAAATTGCATACTGATTCTAAGCTTCAAGTCCACCATTAATTTTCAACAAATTGACCTTACATAATACTATCAAAACATGAGTAAACTAACACAATTTGTTATAACTATGTCAAATATAGTACAAACATTAAAGTTATGACTTAACAATAACCAGCTATATATAGTATAAGATGCAAACATGCTTGACAAATAACCAAAAATGACTTATAATCCAATAGGGGAAAAGAATATATATATTTACACATACAAAACAACAAGTGCTTATAAGAGTGTCATATCAAAAATCCTACCAAAAGATGAAAACCATTATAAAGAAATATTTAAAAAAGAAAAACTCACTCTTAACAAGGAAAGTACAATTCATTTATATTCTTAAACATGGTCTTTCCAACCTCCTCAGAACCATCTTGAACCTATTCTTTCATAGACACAACACTAACTAAATAAAATATTATTACCATAATTAGTAACATCCAACATTCATCATTTTAACACTACATTTCATTTTTTTATTTCTAAGAATGTGAAGAACATTATTCAAACTTCAAATCACAAGTTCCAACTCTTTTCCTAGACTAATTTTAACAAGACACACATATATATCCAACAAGTGCTCACAAGAATGCTATATCAAAGAACCTACCAAAAGATGAAAACTTAAACACACAAAAAAAAAACATTTAGAAAAGAAAAACTCACTTTGAATATAAAAGAAAGCATCCTCCTTTACCTATATTTTCTTCCTTGTTTTCGATTAAATGAGGCTATTTTGCCATTTAAAAGTGGAGACATGTTGGAATGAGACAAACACACGTCTTCTTCTTAGTTCAAGGGCTAGAGAATGGGGCATTATAATGGCACCAAAATTAGAGCTCCCAATATATCAGAGCAAGGTGTCGTGCAAGTGGAGGAAAAAAGAAGCTAGTGTGAATTTATACCATCTAAATGAGAAAAAACCTTTGTCATTCAAAACAGATCATTTCACCCAATCAAGTGAAATGGTAATGAAAAGAGTATGAATACATAGCCCAATATCACGCATCAGATGGCTTCCACTACCAAGATGGTTTATTAGATTTTCTTCATTAAATTTGCATTCCTAGAGTCGATTTAAATGAACAAGGATTCTCTGTTATATAGTCCATAAGCTATACAGCGTGAAGCATTATAATAAGTGAGATTTTGCCACTTAAATGAGGAAAAAAACCTTCGTCATTCAGAATAAATCATTTCACTCAAGTGGTAATGAAAAGAGTATAGTTACGTGGCACAATATCACACATTAGATGGCTTCCACGGCCAAGATGATTTATTCAATTTCTTTTATTAAATCTACTTTACTGGAATCGATTTATATAAGCGGGGATCTCATTCTGTACAGCCACACACTGTGAGACTCATCTAACGGTCAACGCGCTGTACAGTAGCAGGATCTTCTGAACTCATGACCCCTCTGTGCCGCACCGATTGGTAAAAAGCAGCGTTTAAAATTCCCAGTAGCAACACTTTATACGTGCTGTACAACACAGAGATGGAGCACGCCGATATTTCAAATTCATATTTCACTTTGTAATTTTACTGTTATGCGACCCCGCAAGAGAAGTCTCTACTTAGAAAGTTTGGGCATATAATCGCTGCTGTAGAAGCTCGGGTAATGGCTAAAATTGCTTTGGGTTGCGAACCAGTCGTGGGTTCGTTGACATCTTCTAGGAAGAGGGAGTACAGGGTCACGAATCGCCTCCAAGAGGGCAAGCGCCCATTATATGCCGTCGTTTTCAACTTCATTGACTCTCGCTACTTCAATGTTTTCACCACCGTCGGTGGCAATAGGGTTTGTACTGTTTTTTCGTTTGGTTCCCGACAAAATGTCATCAAAATGATGATTATTGTCTGCCTGGCTACCTTTTTTTTTTCTCTTAACCATGGTTCGATTCATAAAGGTTGAAACTTTTTAGTTCTTTCTTATCTCTTTTGATGCTCATATTGGCTTGGTGAGTATTTGTAGCCTGTGGTGGATGGGTTCGTTTACTTTCTGTAACTCTGGAATTCATGAACAATTTAGAGTTTTATTATTAAAAAACGATAATCATAGTTGTGTTTTTCAGCATTGAAGTCTTAAATTAATTTCATTCTGTAACTATAGGCTTGTTGCTATCTTTTGCTGGATTACATGGATGAATTCTTGTATAACGCCTTAGTTGGAGTTTTTTAATTTCCTGTTTTTCTCTTTGTCTTTTTCTCCATATTGCCCATAGCCATCGTGTTGTCATTTCTTAATTAAAAGGAAAATGGGGAAACATTATGAGTTACAACGTTTTGATTTGGTTTAACGGCTCATTGGATTATTTACAGGATGCGGGAGTGTTCTTCATATGCCTTGGATTTATTGGCTATGTAGTTGATATAGGTGGCATTGTTGGTAAAAAAATAAATATAGAAAGGTTTTATTAGCAATAACTATGAACTTTTTGTTGCATCTTGAGCTGTGATCATTCACTTCAGGTGAACTTAACTAGAGCTTGGATCCTCAGGTGCTGGGTTTTCTATAGTGGTGCTTTTGCTGTTTACATTCTGCTTATTTTCTCTTATAGCATACAAACTGGCACTTAACTATATACTCTATTTTAAATCTGTTACCAAAGACCCACTGGAACATGTTTCTTGGTTCTTTCTAGTTATTGTAATGGTCAAGCTTTTATCGAAGAAAAAATTGTAATAGTTTATCATTTTTAATTGATTAGGTTACTGTTTATCAATGTCTTGAAGGAGGAGTTATAGCTGTTTTGCAATCTTATGTTGATGAAGATGTAAGTGAAGACTGACAACTGCTGTCTATCCTTTAAAGTATTTATTGATTTCTTCTACTCAAAGTTTTATAAGTTTTTTGGAAGACTGCCGCAATTTTCATTTGTTTTGTAGACCAGAAGGATGAATCATTTTACACTGTAAGCTGGGCATGCAACATCGATGGGACCCCATTTGTAGTTGCTGGAGGAATCAATGGTATAATCCGAGTCATTGATGCTGGCAGTGAGAAGATACACAAGGTAGTGCAAATTATTCTAGGGTTGCTCTTCTTACTATAATAAAACTGGACTCATTTTGGTGATAATATTGATAGAAGTTGGTCAGTCTACTTGAAGCAGAGGAAACAGACTGTTATAAATTTTTCATTTTTCATTCATGGTGTTAGTTAAGAGTTTTGCCTGATAGTCTTTCATTTTTCTTTTTTAATTAAAATTTAGAGGAGTTTTTGGCAAGCTGAATGTCTTGAAAGATGTTTATTTATTAGTGATTTTAAAAACTGTACCAGTTATATTTTGACTCTTGCTCCGTGACATGATAGTGTTATCCTTGTAGAGTTTTGTAGGCCATGGTGACTCCATAAATGAAATCAGGACTCAACCATTGAAGCCATCACTTGTGGTGTCTGCAAGCAAAGTAAATATCATGACCTTTCTTTATTCTACTAATTGAAATATTTTCTTTTCACTCAATGATGTCAAGAATTGACCAGGATGAGTCTGTTCGATTATGGAATGTTCATACGGGAATATGTATTTTGATATTTGCTGGAGCTGGGGGTCATCGCAATGAGGTTTTGAGTGTAGTAAGTATACCATGCATAGGGTGTATAGTTGGGGATTTTGCAATTTAGCACTGCTGACAAATTTTGGTTATCATAGGACTTTCATCCATCAGACATATATCGAATTGCCAGTTGTGGCATGGACAATACTGTAAAGATATGGTCTATGAAAGGTGCAATTTTAATCTCACTATTGTTTTTCTGATTGATTTGGTTTATTTTGATGTCATTTATGCTAGTTTAACTTTTCTTTTTGGCCCATGTTGCAATGGATGGTAAGATGGTCATGGAAAAGATGTAATTACTAAACAAGGGATGCCTCAAGAACAAATTATTCTGGAAAAGAAAAAGATTAGTTCTGTTTCTTTCTGATATGAAAGATTATAAAGCACAGCCAAGAAAATCAATAAGAAAGATTTTGGATAATCTTTAAGCTTTTGCATCTTAGGATGACTGTCTGACTCCTAGTTGTCTAGTAATTTACTTGTTCTCGTTCATGATGTAACTTTGCTGTAGTAGAACTTTATAGTGAATTTCATTATGCTATGCTACTGAGATCATGCCATCATGTAATGCCCTTTATGTTGCTGCAGAGTTTTGGACTTATGTAGAGAAATCGTTTACATGGACAGATCTTCCTTCTAAGTTTCCCACAAAATATGTTCAATTTCCTGTAAGTAACAATTTATTTATGTTACATATCAAGATCTGTTCTAACTTTAATTGATTTCAGGTGTTCATTGCTTCAGTTCATTCAAATTATGTAGACTGTAATAGGTGGCTTGGTGATTTTATCCTCTCAAAGGTGAGTGATTGTTCATTTCAGTGTCAAAATATTTTTGTAATGGCAGAATTGTGATTGGTTGTGAGTAGAAACTGTTGTCTTGCTGAAATTGATGTGACTTCCCCAGCCTTTGGCTACATCTGTTGTAACATAATTTTCAAATACCTATCTACTAACAGTGATGAATTTAAAATACGTGAGAACCTTCTATCTATAAGAATTATGTTTTTCATCCCAGGGAATGGGAGTTTTAATTGCAAGAACATTGTTTTTGAAGGTCAAATTACTAATTATGGTCTTTGTAATTTCCCAAACTTTTTTTTTTTCATTAATTCCCAAAGTGATGGATTGTAATGTATCCAGAGTGTTGACAACGAAATTGTCTTGTGGGAACCTAAAGTGAAGGAACAGACTCCTGGGGAGGTTTGAATTCTTATCTGTTGCATTTTCAAGATGTAATATTTTTATCAGTTTCACTGAATTTCAGGGTACTTTTTCTGTATTTGAATGGTAGATTGTTTTCTTGGTTAGGGTGTAGCTGACATCCTTCAGAAATATCCTGTTCCTGATTGTGATATTTGGTTCATCAAGTTTTCTTGTGATTTCCATTACAATGCAGCTGCTATTGGTAAGAGTTACTTTAGCAATTGCAATTTCTGTTTTATATAGTTTCTCTTCATCGTGTATGGTTTTTACTAGTCCTATAACGTTGGACTATTTTTATGCTGCATTTTGCCCATGAGTGATTAAGTACATAACTTCTGTCCAGTTTTTTTTCTGTTTTGGAGGTTGACAATTTTGTAATATCAAGCTTGTACTGTAACCTTACATAGATGGATGTCTTTTTACCTTTGTGTGTAACAGGGAACAGGGAAGGGAAGATTTTTGTTTGGGAATTGCAGTCAAGCCCTCCTGTTCTTATTGCAAGGTTGGTTTCAATTTATCCGAGTATGCCTATTTCAGTACAGATTATAATAAACACTATTCATAAACCTTCACTAATGGCTTAAACTTTTGACTTGAATTGGTTCCTTCACAAATTTTTCTAACAAAACTTTTACGCTTCACTTTGCTCAGGCTGTCTCATGCTCAATCAAGATCACCTATTAGACAGACAGCAATGTCTTATGATGGAAGGTAAATTCCTGCACATTATTTTGGTGCAGTATTCCTTGATACACGGACACAAATATATAAATATATATATACACACACACAGACACAGATATCGTTGCTCATAATTTTGGTGCAATATCCTTTGATTTTTTTGAAAAGCTATCCTGTTATGTTGTAGCACTATCTTGAGTTGCTGTGAGGATGGGACAATATGGCGTTGGGATGCTGTTACAACTCCCCCGGTCTAGCTGGTTTTCGTATGATATAAATATGAACGCCATTAGAGCCCCAATTTGAGGCTGATCTGGTTTGTGGTGTAACTAGTCACCAATATGAGGACCCTGTTCATTTTGCCTTTTCCAAGCAAATATGTAATGCTGATTTAGTTTTATGTAAGATTCCAAAATTGAGATGAGTTTGTGGTGGAAACCTTATCTGACTTGCAGTGATATCAGGATAGAGTTAGATGGTCTCTTGGATGTATGCTGTTTTCTTGCTATGTATGCTAAACATGTATGCATTCGTTTCTGCCAATACTAATCACCATTGGATCTTGGTATAGCTTAGCATTTAAAGAAAAATCATTATGGTCTACATATTTACTGTTGAAATAGAATTTGATGGATTCCTTGAATAATGGTATTAAAGTGTAGCGATCGATCACCAAGAGAAGTTTTCTTATGGCAATGAAAATGTAGGAGCAAAATTAGCTTCCTGTCTACTAAACAAATGGTACAAAATGATTTTTTATAAACTGAAATATGTGGAGTTATAATTAGAGTGATTTTACGGAGTTTAATATTTCAAGACAACCTTTAAATTTTAAAATATACGTAAAATTTTAAATTTTTTTATTTTAAATAGTTATATTGCAAAAACTAGGAAGTGCTATGAGAACTCTACCTTTTATAAAGTTGAATTCTGTACCTTGAACTCAAACTCAAATAATAATGGCGAGAAAATGCAATCTTTCCTCCCAAGCCCTTCGTTTCGAATATTTTGGGGCGAAGCAATGTAGATCCTATGTCTTCTAGCAGGTAGACATCCTAAGTGACAGAGGCAGATTTGGACACTGATGATATGACGGTTGTGACGAAAAATAGACACGCTTACTGTGAGCATTTTTACAAAATAGTGTCTTACGAGAAGATTCTTGTGACTATTCATTGATGATATTCATCTGCCTACAATAATTTTGTCAAAAACTCTTTCATTTAGCTGTCAACACTTAAAATGTCAATAAATCGAAACCAAAGATGACAATACAGCTCTAGAATACAAGTTTCTTCTTCATTCTATGATGTATTACTAAACAAAATTTTTATGTTACACGGATAATGATCTTTCAATTTCTGCCTAACTTGTACAATACTCAGCATGGACTTGTAAGCTATATATACAAAAGAATTATAACCTGTGTATAGAATGCTTTACTTCTAATTTTAAGGCAAAAATGGCACAAGCCTCCTAGAGTTCATTCCGCAATTGCATCAATAGATTCTGCATAGTCTCAACCTTTTGACGAACTTCATTTACAATAGCAAGGTGCTGACTTGAAGTCTCTGAAGCACTAACTTCAGTAATTAAAGCATCAAGTTTGGCCTGTGAATCCACGACTGCTTCCTCAAGCAAAGTTAATGTTGGTTTCTTAGTTCTGTGTGGGCTTTCATTTATGGGGTTTGACGAGGGAGATGGTAAAACAGTACAATCTCTCTGGAGCTTTTTAGGAGAGAAAATCTTGTCAATGCCTTCACTTCCTGCAAGTCATCAGACCATTAATGGAGGAGATCGACACAAGAAACCAAAAAGAGTGAAAAATCCTAATCAACCTTCGGAATTAAGATTAAGCATGGATGTATACAGGCAAAAAGGATCAAAAGAAACAACAAACACCAAAAGTATATGTACTCAGTCCCAAAAGGGGGCTCATAGTCTATCGCTTTTATTTAGGCCAAAGCTAATAGTCTACATGTCACTTGTATGCCAAACTTGAAACAGAAAACAGATGCTAAAAGGCAAGACGCTTGAATCCGCAGGAGTAAATAAAATATGGGATGAAGCAACATAGATAACTTTTTATTATTGTACTGACACGTTCCTTTAGAAAAAAAAAAAAAAGATTGTTGCTTATTTTTTTTCCCACCTGCAGATCTGGATTATATGGGCTCACAGTTACTTTTGACGACAATTAAATCCCCTAATTGTGAGGAACTTCACACATAGTTTCAGTTGTATCATTATATGGCAGTTATTTTTATACCAATTGACTTTTGGTTGGTAATAATTTAAATCCAACCACATACACGAAGTTTTTCTAAGTGATAAAATCATCATACTCTTCAACTTCAAGACCCTTCAGTATTGACCCATTAGTTCTCATTCTGTACGATTTATACGTACTATCTTTATGAATCATATCTGACCGGCCAATTTACTCCAATTCACCTGACCACTTATTTTCTATACTTCTTGATTTCAATTTCTACTATGCATGAAATCCAGTTTCCTGTCTGAATGAATGCCAATACTACCTAACTGTATGTGAGACTGAATGTTTATTGGAACTCTTTTTAAGAATACGAATTTGTTCTTAATAAAATATAATTGTTACTTATAATGTCTAACTGCATACCTAAGTTGCTTAATTGATCCATTGCAGACTGGCCAACAGAACCTTCCAACTTAAGGAGCCGTAGGATCCCAGCTGTTATCCGGCCCATTGAGTCAATTTCAGATTTGCAGAGAAAAGCCAGGTGCTGAAACTCATCCTTGGTTACAACCACCTCAATCTGCTTAACAAAATCTTTGTTACACACAACCTTAATAAAAAAGACAGTGGCCATGTACTTGAAATATCATATTCCTATTACCGGTTCTTTAACAGTGAATTTTAGGTTTTCCACTTTCCAGTTAGCCATTTCATCATCAACAGTATCCTCACATAGTACCAAGCGAGCTTCAAGACCAGCACCGCCAACTGTGTCAGTAGATTCTTTAACCCTGTTTGCTATAAACTTTGATGAGGGAATGTCCTTCTGTGTATGAGGCTTAAAGATCTCCAACCCTTGAACACCAACCTGCAAACTCAGTTTCAATATGTGCAGGGTTTGACAGAGTCTGTCTTAATAATAGGCGAGCAAAGAAATGAAAAATTATAAACACAACTAAACGCAATCAACAGGAGGAAGCCAAAAGTATGCAACTAGAAATCAATTGCCAGGATAAGTGCCCTGTGCAGTGTTGAGTTCACTAAGCATTTATTTTGTTAGAATCAGTAATAAGACCAGTCCTACATCTTCACCTAACAGCTTAATCTTTTGGGATGAAGTGATTCTTGAGATTGAGATACTATCATAGCTTTGATAACCAAGTGGTCACAAGTTTCTTGCCACTCTCATTCACTCAAGAGTTTAAGCTTTTGGGATGAAGTGGTCCTTGACTGCTTTGTACAGTCATTACAATATATACAATAACTCAATAAGAAAGCAATGTGGTCCCATGGTAGTCAATTTCAACCGAGCACAAAATCCTTTCCCACAGGCTCCAGTAACACAGAAATCAAATATACCATCAACCAACCACCAGTAATCAAATATTGTGTCAAGGCTAAGCTGCAAAATACACATTTAACATATAGACCCCATTCAAATTAAAATTTACAAGCTGATTGGACTGCAAGAGAAGTTACATGGATCCTCTTTTGGAGCTTTCCCTGAAAATCCAGATTAAAACAATAATAAAATTAAACCGAGACAGGTGCTTATTGACAAAGGGCAAAACCTATTTCTTTAAGGTAGATTGAGAACATGTCATACATGCTTGACCAATTGGTCTTTTCATGCTGGACAAGATCTGGCAAAGATACTTTGAAAATGGGGCATATGCATGTCATACAAAACATAATTCCCAGCTTCTAAAGCTAACAAACTCACCAAGGATTCATATTAACTAAAAGAAATGAGAAAAGGAACAGATGAAGTGAAGCAACACAGGAGAATAAAAAAAAGAACAAAAATAAGAGAATATAAAAAATTTTTCATGCAAACCTATGATATTTTACATAGAGGGTTTACACTACAGTCAGAACTGAAAATGTGGATCTTTTCACAGACAGTTTAGGTATCTCGGACAATGAATTATTTCTTATTCAATTCAAGTAATAAGCAAATCAAAATTTGTGTAATACATCTGGTAATTCATTTTGGTCTTTTAGTAGAACTGTGTGATCAAGATCAAAGGTTTCTTGATGCTTATACTCATTTCAATCTTCTTTCTCCTCAATTTCAAGTGTTTAACCAATATTTAAGACACCCAAATTTAAAACCTTACTTCATTCACAAAGCAGTGAGAGAATCTGTAATCCCATTGCAGAAATAAATAATACCACCTAAAATCTTGAAGAAACCATAATGCACTGTCTCTTTACCGTAACCAGTTGTACAGGAAATTGTCGTTTTACATGCAATTGTGTTTTTCCATTAGAAACATCCTTTGGGCTGCTTTTTGCATGCACTCGTAAACTGTGGAAAGTCGTGTGCCAACACCTCTCTACTCTGCCCATATCTTCATGACTGGAGAACCACCACCTTTCAGCCATCTCTTGAGCACCTTCAAGAGCAAATAACCAGTCTCTCAATTCTACAGCAACATCCACATTGTCTGGCTTCTTCAAGTGTAAAAAGTTTGATTCTTTCCCTTCAGTCACACTTTCTTCTATAGAAAACCAAAATGTTGATAATAATAAGAAAATTACGATTAGAAGAAACAAATGAACATGTAAAAATGATGAACAGAGAAAAAAATTTATTGAGTATCAATTAAATATGACTAACTACATAATTCAGTTGACACTATTTCATACCATCTTCTGAATTACCAGCAATCAAAGGTGCTGTCTTAAAAAGTTTTGACAATGGTCCTGCTTGTAAGTTTTCTAGTCCTTTACAAAGTTCCTTTCCAGGACCACCATCAGGTGCAAGTATTCCAAAGCGATGCAGGAGGGCTTCTGCATAGTTCATTCCTCCACCAAGGCGAACCCCAGAAATAGATGCCGAGACATTCAAACTATGAGGCTCTATGTCTGCTTCGTATAATGGAATGACATGCTCCATGCTTATATCCAAAAAGGGAAGCAAATGAGCATTTTGATTTGATAGATTGTTCTTTTTGTTATGAACCCAAAATACAGCTCTTAGTTGAGGATATCCATTACCACTCATTGATGGTATACTTTCAACAGAATTTGAAAATGAGCAATTCTCACGCGCCAAGTTCCCCTCGGCATCCACACAATCTATCTCAACACTCTCCCAACGTAAAGCGGATGAAACAACAATAGCACCACCAAGGGTTCTATGAGTGGCACTAATGAACAGATCATCTCCAATAAATTGCACTAGAGGCATTCCCTCAACATTCATTAAAGAGGATTCCAGAAATTGAAGTTGGAGGTCTTTCACCGCTAAACTTACAGCAGTGTCACTAGGAGCCATGTCCATAAACTTTCTACTAGAAGATTTATCCCTAACATTCTTCAATCGTTTACTTCTTCCAGCTTTTGCTATTTTCTGACTAACTCTTCCAAAATAAGCATAGAGATCAAGGACAAAAAATAATTGTTCAACAGAAGTGTTAGATAAAAATTGTTCACATGCAACTCCAATCCTCACAACACCCCCTGGAGGAGGAACTTCTAATAATGGACTGCCATCAGCCATTGCCATAGCCACTTCAGTGCAAGCATCTTTCAGTTCAACACATCTCCATAATCCTGCATTCCGTCCAAGAGAATTCTGACACCCAGATGTGCCAGTACCTGTTTCTAGAGACAAAGAAAGATGTGATGCTCCAGCAGTCCACTTCTTCATGCTAGCATCAATTGGTTGACCTTCCCAAAGACAGAAACAAGCAGGATCCTTCTCCAGGTTCAGCATTTTCAGTTTCAAAGAAGGTGAATCTGAAAAGCAAAGGCTTTCAATATGAAGCCGTGCTCCAGAAAAGCAGCTCTGGACTGCATTGTCCATGTTGCTTTCAGGAATATTTATTCTGGCCTTGTCCAAAGGAATTGTAAGATCTAGTCCCTTGAGAGTGAAAATGAAAGAATTCACTGAGAAATCTGGTACAACATCGCCAGGATTGACAACAATACCATCAGCTAAGAAAGAAAATATCCTCAGGCAGGATTCTTCTTGTAGATGAATCTGAAAAGTATAGAAAGATCATCATTCATCAGAGAAAATAATTGACAAGAATAATATTAAAATTGAGACACCACCAGGCCACTTATTGAGAGAATTGCACACACCATTAGAGGCTGACAATCAATAACAGTTTGAGAAGCAAAGGATGGTGGAAGTGGAGAAGGCTTGATCTGTAGGGAATGAAGGCATATTAGAGGAGTACCCTCAGTCAGTTGCCATTTCTGTTCTCCTAGTGGATATATAGGAGGACAAAAGCTCCTAGCTGCCAAAAGAATGGTTTGAAAAAAAACTAAAGTAAAACATATATTACAGTCATTGCTAAAGTTGATTGTAAAAGAAATATCTGCTATTTAAGTAAACACCAAATTCTGGCACATGGAAAGCATCTCTTGTGACAGCTTGCATTAATGGTTGCACCAAGGTACATGGATGTCGTGAAAAGGTATCCCTGCATTCCACAAACTATAATTCAGTCATATAATGGCAAATACTACTATAAACTTGGAATATTTTATGTTACAAAAAAAACAACTTAGTCATGTTAATTACTAAAAGCATAAAATTAAAAATCAAGTAGGGAATATTACTACTCATTAATAATAAAAGAAATTCATATTTTTTTCCCTATCCCCCTTTTTTATTGCATTAATGTCTGAGGATTCAACTCAGGATCTCTAACCACAAAAGCAATAGGATCTAATAAGCCACTCCCCATTGCAAATAATTTCAGATTAGTTGGTTCCTGTTTTACACTCAACATAAGGCCGACGAGCACAGATGAATATTAACACAGATAAACAGACCCTTAATCCTCATAATTATTGTCATACAGGCAAGTGCATAAAGATGCAAACCTCAGGAATAGTCCAGCAATTGTAATCCTTGTCAAGTTGTAATCATCACAGTCAGAAATGCTGGCCTGCAAAAAGTGCATGAACAGATTACTTCTGCTTCTGAAAGCATGATGACAACATGGCTTTGAGAGGGACAAAAATGGCAATGTGGGACTTAAGGGAGAGAACTATGCATATTTGTCAATGGCGTCTGACCCTTCATCAGCAAAAGCAGAATACACAAACCCATAGCATAAATATTCCAGGAAAAGAGAGGATGAAACAAGAAATTCCCACCTACCAGTTTTTTCAGTGAAAATTTAACTATAATTAAGGAAATAAATTTAGCATATCAAATTTACCTAGGACACATAAATGTATTCCATGAACCATGTTCTTTTTCTATTTCTGAATTATTCATATCAGTCTGCATAAGTCCACAGGTGAGAGAGCAGGTTACCTACTGCATAAGCAAAACAGCTAATGGCTCAGAGGCTAATACAAGGTTCCACACCAAGTGATAATGTTTTCTCTTCAGTTCTACTTATTATTAAGACTAAGGTAGAGTCACCAATATTGAAGAGTAACATGGACAATTACCCAAGAAAAAGAGAACGAGTGCAAGAAGGTAAGGTGATCTCAACAGTAATAAAACCAGTGTGACTGCATGGAAAATTACCCGAGAAAAGAAGAGTGACTGCAATAGAAACTCAAGCTTGAATTCTGCAAGTAAATACCAACTATTAGAAATGTTGCATGCCATGTCCAAACATAAATGATAAGCCCTAACATAAGATTATAGGACATTGAAATCAATATTAAAATTAATTGTTCAGGTTTAAAGACAAACCAGTATCTTTAATGCAAAAAAATATATGGTCCACAACAATAGAGACAACAGAGCGCCCAGCTGCTTCTGTGGACCGCTGTCATGATTCCATTACAGACAAAACCAGATAAAGCAAGAGACAAAAGAAATTTTTTTCAATAAAGAAGTAATAATATTTTGTTTCCTGAGGGAAAATAAAAAAGGAAATTAGAACCTGATGAGCCTTAAAATCAACATCTCCCCTGTTTAGGCAGACATATACCCCTGTCATAAAGCGGAGAAGGGCACGCAGTCCTGCTAATATGTGATGCATTAAACCTGTTTCACATTTATGCATTCATATAAGATACTAGAGGTTTACAACATATCCTTCCACTTACCTGGTTCACTTAATGCAGGGCATACAGCTTCAGTAATGTGTAATTGAACTTCAAGCCCAAGTGGACTGTTTAATTCAGTTCTCTGAATCGTGATCTACAAAAAATCATAGAATTTGGGAAATATTGTCAAACATAAATCCCTAGATCAAAACAGCATGGAAACATCAATTGGAGGAACTTTATTCATTACATATGCCTCTCCAGATATTCCTTCTAGGAATCGCTCTCCTCCAAAAAAAACTCGCTTGGCACCATCATCATCTCTCTGGTTCACTCCCTCGTGAGAGCGGCCTAAAGTAGAACCCGTGAACATATCAGGATGTGGCAAAAGATCAATAGACAAAGATTCCCATTCAAGTTTCTGGAGAGAAAGATTGTTGGAATCATTAGATGGTCAAAAAACTTAAGCAACATAGCATGTTCAACATCAAGAAATATAGCAGATATATGTTATAGATGAAAGGACACAAACTAATCATATATAGAAGAGCAATTTGAAGAAAAGAAAATAGTCAAAATTGAGTTAGTTACACACAAACACACGTAGATTCAAATTAGTGAAAGGTAGTATGGTACTTTGAACACATATATGTACTTCTTGTTACTGGAGAACTCTCGTGCCTCCTTAAGATTTACAACCTGGTAAGGGAAAATGCTTCAATAAACTGCTCCACTGAAGAGTCAAGTAAAGAAAATAATTGCCAGCATGAGTCTTACCAAATAATTACCTGCCACTCTTCATTTGTGGTATACAGCAAAAGGTTGCATATGGTGATAGATGCCATAGGCGGTGCCCTACAACCAGAGTCAGGGAAGGGGGATGCATATAAGTAAATTTCAGGTCAATCCATAACCTAGCTTTTAAGCCAAATAACAGGTAACAGAAACACCCTCTAAATATGACTTCACCTCAAGAGAACTAGTATATATAATGAATCAACTTTCGCAGAACAGGATAAAAATATTAATTCCAGCTTATTGAGAATTTGAGATCCATAACACTTGACAGTGAAAGCAGAGCATCAATAAACTGAAAGTTACTCGATTTTGAATTAATGGGAAGAGGAACTTACCAAGTTGCTCCCCCTTGGCAACAAGCACTTCCACGAGTTTCAAGTAATAAATTAACAGTATGAATCTGTATAGTCATTCCATCTGCAATCTGATGATTTCCCACAGTCAGTTGCAATAAGTCACATACAAATTCAATGTCTATGTCTGTTAATAAGTGATAGGTATTTCCTAGAAGCTATTAAACCCACACAAACGATCGCATCAGACTGAGAGGCTTGTAGTGAGCCTTTGACTAAAATACTCATTCCATCTTCAATTGTCTAAGAGACAATAATCTCTTCCTATTATGACTAGTCAACAAATTATGTCCACCTACGTCTTCTATTCATGTTACAAAAATCTCTCCCTAAAAACACAGGCAACAACTGCAAAGGAAGGAAAAGTAGACAAAGAGAATAGAGTAGGCAAGTCATTTACATGAGTGGTTCAAATGCCCCGATTGTGTTACAGAGAAGTGTACTCCCTTTTATTTTACCATCTTTCCAATTTGCGAAGTTATTAAGCATGGCATTCTTAGCAGAAAATCACCACATCATTCAGATCAATATAAGAAAGATAGAGTCGAACCTTATCAGCAAAACCATAACCGCTACCCTTTGCGGAGGCAGTAGATGGCGTGGTACTGTATATAACAACATTAGAACAAGAAAAAATGACTTTCCAACGGCAAAGGCATCACTCTACGAAAAGCCTGAAACATAATCATTGCCAAGAGGCTATATTTATTACCACTTTGGACTTGCAGATGCATCGAAACTGGTATTCTCCTCAAGAACCAAATCAAGTCGGTCAATTTGCACAACGATTGGCTCGATTTGTACGTTGCTTACCGAAGGAAGCTAAAAGGTCACGCACATTAATCAAAGCCCAGAAAATAATGAGGAAAAAGAACAATAAAACAAGAAATTGTAAAATAGATTTTTAAAAAGAAAATTCATTGTTGAGAACCAGCAGAATTAATACAGCTTTTATGAGCCAAAATTATGTAAAACTTTTATTTCATTGAGCAGAAATGCCTACTATTCTCTACCCATTTTACTTGCGATCCTTCGGAACCGAATAGTATACAGAAAAGATAGAGCTAGTTACATACCATGATCTCCAATTTCCCGACTTTTGCTGTCGCGACATTCAGAGCAGGTGGCAATCCAACACTTGAATGCAATGCATCCCCGTTTATATCTGAAGAAATGTAAACATAACCAAACATAATCAACATCTAACCAACACCATCCCATCCAGAAAAAAAAAAAACTACCCAAATCGAGCAGGCTGACAACGAAATTCACCTAGATTGGAGAGCTGCACCGTCCGACCCTGCAACTTGAACTGATCTCTAGAGAAGGATTTGAGCCAGTACTTGAGAGTGTACTCCAACGCTCTCGCCAATATCGACTCCATAGCTCTCTTGCGTCCAGCTGAGCTTGGAGAATTCTGGATCCCGAAGCCTTGGAAAAGATTTCGGGCTACCGAAAAACACCACCGACAATATTAGATGAATTTGCAGCAGCACCTTGTCGGATGAGAATGCGGGTGTCTAATCGGGTTTGGATCGCAGGATTCGGGTTGATCTAAGCATTTAGATTTAGCTTATTGCTTTGCAGGGTGTCGCAGGGCTTCTTGTCCGAAAGTTTCTTCTTTCGTACACAGACGAATACAGTGGGCGCGAGGTGCGAAGCACGTGCCTGAGGTGGTGGGGAAGAGGTTGAAGGGTGCGTGCGGCACGTGCGAGACGGTTTTTGTTTTAGGCTTTTAGCGGGAGAGCAGTGGCATTGGATCTGAGAGAGCCAGGAGATGGATTGTCCGTTTCTGTTTGGGAAAAGCGTCCACTGGAACACAGTGGGGCCCAGAGATCTCTATCTTCTCAATCTTTTAAAATTGAAAAAAAAAAAAAAAAGTATGATTTTGGTCGTTTGAATTCATTTCGGTCATTCGGTCATTCAACCTTTGAGTTAATTTAATTTTAAATTTTTATAAATTGAAAGTTATAAATAATTTTTTATTTTTTAAGATTTGAGTCAAAATAGAGAATTATTTAAAAAAAAATTTTTAAGAAATAAAATAATATTATATTAAAAATAAAAAACTATTTTAAAGTTTTTAATGTCAAAAATTTAAATAAGACTAAATTTAAAAGTGAATAATTAAAATAATATTTTTTCTTTAAAAATGATAAAAACATTATTCCGATCAATTACTTGTAAATTAATTTTTAATTTGGTTTATAATTGATTTTTATTTTTAATTTGACATTTCACTTATCAATCTATTTTCAATTTGATCACTCATTAATTTAAAATGTTAGCACATGTAATCCAAATTTATTTAAGACCAGGAGGCTTAATGTATTAATTTTTATATTAATGAATGACTATAATGAAAATGTACTATAAGTAAGAAATTAAATTAAAAATAAAAATCAATATGGGGCTCCTTAAAAATTAAATAAAAAGTGTGAAATAATATTTTTTCAAAAAAATATGATAATATTTTTACACTTCATTAATAATCCACAATATATATTAGTGTTTGAGTCTTATATTCCTTTTTAAAATTGGTATCAATTAGCTCTAAAAATTCTAAGGAAATTCAAATCCGAGTTTGATACACGCAAAATTTAGGAATAAGATAGATTGTAGTTTTTTATATTTTGTTATTATAATCAAGACAATCTTAGATTTTGTAAAAGTTAATTTTTTAAAAAATAATTTTAAGTATACACTTCTTTATATTTACTTGATGTATTTATGATTTTGATTTTAGTAAATTTTTTTTGAAAAATAAACTCATATTATAAAATATTATCTCATCATCTCATGTTGACAAATGAAGTAATTCCTTCTTAAGGGAATTAATGAACACAAATATAAATTCAGATTTTTTGGTAAGAAATATTTTTTAATTATAGAAACTTATTGATTTCTGGTTAGAATCAATGATCGAATAAGATACTCACAGTGTATTGGATATATCTCAAGTTTTCACAGACTAAATCTCCTTTTAAATGCGACTGCAGAATACTTGTAAGTATTCTACTTAGAGCGTTTCAAGTTTCACTCTCTAATGAGTTATTTTTCGTACAATAGTTTAGCCCTATTTATAGAATGCTAGTTAGGGTTAAGCTTTAGTAGTAATTCTTATAATTACTATTTTACCCTTATTTAATGAGCACTCCTTATAAGTAACACCCTATAATATGTTAACAGACTTACACCCTATAATATGTTAACAGACTTACACTCTAAATATTATATGATATTCTAACACCTTCAAACAAATAGATTGTAAGTTAAAGACATGATGTCTATTAATAAAAGAAAACAACATGAATCAAATTTAAGATATTTTGGTCAGCAAATTTTGATGGTCGTTATTATTTTATTGAAAAATACTCACTATTGACATGTAACGGTATCTAATATTTTAGGACATAATCACACTTTAAATTTGTTACACACACCTAACATTTTAGATCTACTCTTTTGAAAGGGAATAATGTTTTTTTTCTTCAAAAAATATAAAAAGCAATTGCAACTTAATGCAAAAATTATCCTTTAGAGTAAAACTTAATCTAAGTCCCTCGCAAATGGAAGTTTTAACAAATTTGATTTTTATAAATGTTTGTCCTTAAATAATTTTTCACCAAAAAAAAAATTATTGTCAAGTTGAATCCTTCATAATCTAGTTGTTTAAAAATTTGACAAAAAGCGTGAGATGGATCATTAAACTTTTACATTGCAATGTTATATACCATGTTAGCTTCCTAAAATTTTACTTTGGTTCCTCACAAATTGAAATTTGAGATTAATTTAATAAACTCATCCCTTTACCAAAAATATTAATTTCAGGTTAATTTAATAAACTCAATGATAGAGTCGTCTCTTCGCATTATTATAGAACAAGAATTCAATTTTCTTTTTTCAAAATATGACGGCAATATGTAGAAATTATTATTATTTTACTTAAAACATCTTAATTATATGAGTTTTTAGTAGTGTCACAATATATGTATAGTTGTTGGAAATATTATTATTGAGTTAAATTATATATTTTTATATTATTATTAGTTAATTATATACTATTATGTGTTTATAAAAAAATATGATAGTAAAAAATAAAAAATTGTTCATAAATTTAATCATTAAATGAATTAAATAAGGGTACACACAGACTGGCAGGTTGGTTTTTTGCATGACCCCAAGACCTAACCGAATTTTAGACCAAGCCTCTTTTTCTAGACTTGATATTTGACCTTACCCGGTTTTGACCTAGTAAATGGTCAAGTTGGGCCAAGTCAATAAATTATTTTTTAAATATTTTTATTTTGTTAAAATAATTTTTTTAATAAAAAATAGAAAAAAAAGATTTAAAATAAATAAAATTAAAATTAAAATTTAGAGTAAAAAATAATTAATATTATAGATATTTATTATAAATAAAGTTATTATATATGACTTTACAATTTTTTTATTTTGATTTGGCCAACTTAACTCAATATGTCCTAGTCAAATTGAGCTAATTAGGCTACTGAATAAATTATTCATCCTACGATAAAAGTTTTGAGGAGAAAAATGCCCATATTTCAACTAATTTTTTAAGGAGATTTCGGCCAGAAAAAAACAATTAGGCTTTTCTAAAGCAAGATCCAATAAAATTAATTAGAAGAAAATTTCTTCCATACAACTATAAAGCATGAAATAAAATTGTTAGAAACTCGTATGTTGGATAAATACAATAAATCCATACAAGCACGATAAATCTCATTCCCCGAGATTTATATTTTTTAAAATTTAAATTAAAAAATATAAAAAAAATATAAACTACTAAATCTTAATTTAATAATTCATATTTTTAATACAGAATCTATAAGTAATCCTACTATAACTCTTTTATTAAGTTCTTGCCTCATTGCTAGTTTTATTGCTTGAATCCTTACGTTTCTTTTAGTGAATGAATTATTTTTAGTCCAAAACTTTTTTTATTTACTTTTTAGTATCATTAGTACTCCTTTTTGTTATGTTAATGAATGAATTATATTATATACACACACCGTTTACTTGATTAACAACTTTCACGATAGCATACACATAAAATAACAAAATCAAGTGCCTGAAGAAAAACTCCATATAGTTCTACTTTCTTGAGTTTGGACTTTGATTTGAAGAGTCCAAATTTTCTTTCTCCAGATTTCGTTGATGTAGTTTGATTGAAACTTGAATAGATAAGTATTTATGTGTGTAACGACTACCAAATTATACATAGGTTAAGTTATACTCTACAATTTATTAAGCAATCAATTTTTAGCGTTAAACAATTAATTCTTACTAATATATTATAAATAATTAAAATAAGCGTTACTTCAAGATAGATGATAACTACATGACAGGGACAAAGCCTTTCCAAGAATTTGTAATCCATGACAATTGAAATTTAATACATCCTAAAAGTACTGCTACCATGTTTCTTTCTAAAGGGGCAAGTCAATTTAAAAATTGTACTGGTTTGACACATTACATAATGTTAAATTGTATAATTTAAACAATTTTGTTTATCTTTATTAAGTGTTTGGTATACAATGTATTACATAAATTTATATCAATTCTAATTAATTATACTTAATACAACCTCTAATTATATTATTAATCAAGTCTCTTGTATGTTAATATATTATAAAATCTTGTATATATAAATACAAACAATGCATAGTATTATAATTTTAGTAAGCCATGTACTTTTAAATCTTATATTATTATATCTTATCTTATCCAAGGTTATATTATACAATATACTAAAACAACCCTTAATATATATCTATACATATTCTTTTATTTTTAATACCAAAATCAATGCAATAAATGTTAAATTTTATAATGATCTAATGTATAAATTTTATTATTGAGCTTAACTCGGTTCTAAATAGAGGTGTCAAAACGGCATGTAGGTTGGTGGGTTAAACCATGGGCTAAAATGATGAATCTGACTCAATAGATTTAACACACCAAAAAATTTTTAATAATTTGTACAAAAAAAAATTACAAGAAAAAGGAATTTTAACCACAATGATTTAATCATGGTTGTAAAAACCATGGCTCAACCAAGGTATAACCACAGTTTTCCAAACCGTGGTTAGAGCCACATAAACAGACCACGATTTCCATCAAATCGTGATTAGATCATAATCTTACCACAGTTTATTCCAAATCGTGGTTAAATATGGGGTTAACCATCGTTAAATTAACCGAGATTATAGCAATGGAAAATAAAAAATAAAAAATTTCTTGACCTAAGCATAATTTATAAAAACTATGCTTAGGCCCAGGTAAAAAATATATAATTGGGTCGACAAAGATAAAAATATGTGAGGGCCTAAGCACAATTTTTTGAAACCGTGCTTAAAGCCGGTGGCCTAGGCATGGTTTACTTTGAAACCGTGGTTAGGCTAAGCTTGGCCACCAGGACAATTTCAAGTGGTCCTAGCCACAATTGGATCAGAACTTTGGTTCGGCCCACCCTTTTTTACCCACCTCCAGCCACTTGAAACCTATTTATAAATTTTTACAGCAAACGACCTCCTCTTCCCTTCTTCTATCCAGCCGCATACGGCCGCCAGAGTTTGTTGACACCACCACCGCAGTTCAACAGAGGGCTCCCCAATGGCATAGGAGCTCACCGGCAGCAAAACGCCTTCATTATTTTGTGGTTAAAGCTCCTCTAAGTTAGTTTTTCTTCCTCTATTTCACTATTTTTGCTTCTATGAACTACTTGGTTGTTTTTGTTGGATTATCCTGTGATTGTGATGCTTCATTTTATTTTTTGTTCATATTATTGTGGAGTTTTTTTTTTCTGATAATTATTTTATTTTTTTAAATTTGTTGAAATATATACATATATATATATATATATTCTATTAGATTTTTTTTTCAATTTTATTATTATTCTTTCATATTTTTTTCATTTTTCATTTTTCAAATTTCTGAAAATATATATATATATATATATATATATATAGTTCATATTATTGTTGGATTATTTTTCTTCCTTTGTTCATTTCTTTCAGATTTTTTTTCTAATATATTATTATTCTTTTTGTTGTGTTATTATGATGTTTTATTACTAATATGGGTTTTTGGATATTATTATAAGATTATTTTGTTTAGGTTATGTTAATTACTTTTATATGTGGATTGATATAAATTTAGATGAGTTGTATATTTAGTTTAAATTAAATATTTGTTATATGTGTTTAAATGATTTGAACTTGTATGTATGTAATCTTAATATGAGTTGAATTGACATAAATTTGAATGAGTTGGTATTTAGTTTGAACTAACCATGTGGTGTATGTGTTAACTTGATTTACCTTGTGTTTGTGTATATGTATATATGTATATATATTACAATAATTTATATGATTGAATCTGAAGTTGTTAAATAGGTTGTATACAAAATTTGTTGTTTGACTTGTGTTTCTTATTTTGTTATTATTTTTGTTAGTCTTTAGGAAATGGATAAGTTTAGGATTCTTATGCCTCCAAATGCTCCTGAATATTTAAAGGGATTAAATGGATTTTTAGACTTTGTATCTGCAAATAAGAGTGTTGGGGATAAGATAATATGCCAATGTCCTAAATGTAGATTTAAGAAATGGCAAGTTAGAGAAGTTGTGTAGAACCACTTAATTATTAAGCCTTTCCTACAAGGATACATTATTTCTGTTAGGTATAGGGAAAGAACTAATGAAGAACCATATGAGGTAGAACTTTAAGTAAGACCACAAGTTATAGATGAATCGATTTGTGGGGATGACCCTATACACAATTTGGTTTGCGATACATTTGGGGTTTAACTTCGACTTCAACATCAAATTAAACATTACATAGTGGTGTGTAGGAATTTCAGGATTTGCTTAAGATAGATTACAAAATTTATACGATGGGTGTGAGAAGCACTTTAATTTGTCTTTATAGTGAAATTGTATCACATCAAGTGTATGTGTGGAGTAAGTAACAAGGCTATGTCAATGTTTCTGAATTATTAGCCAATACATTTGAACATGCCAAGATTCCACCTTCTTTTTATGAGGCGAAGAAAACTATAAACAAATTAGGGCTCAATTACGAAAAAAATTCATGGTTGTCCAAATGATTGCATACTATATTGGGGGGAGCATGAAAATAAGGAAGTGTGTAAGAAGTGTAGTACCTTTAGATGGAAACCAAAAAGTAAGGGAACAAAATGAACTAAGCAACCGACAAAAGTACTTAGATACTTTCCATTGAAACTACGGTTGCAAAGGTTGTTTATGTCTTCTAAAATAGCTAAGCACATGAGATGGCATTCATTGGATAAGAATAATAATGGCAAGATGAAGCATCCAAGGGATTTCGAGGCATGGAAGAGATTTGACCTAATGAATCCATAATTTGCCTTAGATTCATGTAACATACGCTTAGGTTTGGCAACAAATGGTTTAAACCCTTTTGGTAATCTAGGTATAAGTTATAGCATTTGGCCAATGGTGTTAATGTCTTACAATCTCCCGCTCTGGATGTGTATGAAACAAAGTTCTTTTATTCTCTCAATAGGGAAAAAAGCATCAGGAAATGACATATATGTGTATCTGCAGCCATTGGTAGATGAGTTGAAGGATTTATGGCATGTTGGAGTTGAAACATATGATTTTTTTTATCCAATAAGGTGTTTAATATGTGTACGGCACTGATGTGGACTATTAGTGATTTTTCAAAGCTTGGAACTTTATCTGGGTTAAATGTCCACACCGGCTTAGTGTGTCCTAATTGTAATTTTGACTCAACCCCTATTCGTCTTCCCTATAGTCAGAAGTGGTGTTTTTTAGGTTATCATCGTTATTTGAGGTCAGGTTATAAGCTTAGATTAACCTGAAATTGATTTGATGGAAAGGAGGATAGGAGAAGTCCTCCAAAAGCAATTACTGTCTTAGAAATCCTAAAGCAGCTTGAAAATGTTAATGTTATATTTGGGAAAGATGTTGAAGTTGTAGTCCATGGAAAAAGGACTCGAGGAGTTAGTGTTAGTGATGGTGAGACTCAACAATAGCGTAAGAAAAGTTACTTTTTAGACTTATGTATTAGGGGAACCATTTGTTACGCCACAATTTAGATCTAATGCATATTAAGAAAAATGTATGTGACAACGTGCTTTTCACTATGTTAAATGAGCCAGGGCATTCAAAAGACTATTTAAATGCACGAAGTGACTTGCAAGAAATGAATATTAGGCCTGACCTTTGGCTATTCTCCAGCTCTATTCACCTTAACAAATGCAAATAAGAATGTCTTTCTTAAGACTTTAAAGAATATTATTGTCTCATATGGCTATTCAATTAACAATTCTAGGTGTATTGATTTAAGACAGCATAAGATTGAAGGGTTGAAAAGTCATAACTCTCATGTTCTGATAGAGCAATTCCTACCCACAGCAATTAGGACCACACTCCTGAAAGAAGTGTGTGCAGTATTGATTAACTTGTGTGTATTTTTCAAAAAATTATGTAACAATGCCTTGAGCATAAATAAGCTTGACCAACTCCAGGATAGGGTTATTCTTACATTTTGTCATTTAGAGATGTTATTCTCGCCTTCATTTTCATTGTCATAGTTCATTTTACTGTACACTTAATTGAAGAAGCAAAGATTAGAGGTCTAGTACATTATAGATGGATGTACCCTATCGAAAGGTAAAATTCTAATTCTTCGATGATTAATTATTTCCCATTCATTTTAATTATACTTATAAGTAATAAAGAAGTTGTTTGCTAGATATTTGAGAAAGTTAAAATTATACGTATGCAACAGGGCTCAACTTGAGGGCTCAATAGCTAAAAGTTATATGGCTCAAGAGATTTTAACTTTTTGTTCATGATATTTAGATGGAATTGAGACAACATTCAATCAACTTAGGCATGTAGATGATCAACCCAATGTTGGGTCATCCAGTTTTGATACTTTGTTTCTGCCTATTGGAAGACCCATCGGTAGTTTTGAATACTTTGCTTTGTCTTTTACAAAGAAATTACAAGCACTTCGTCATGTACTGACTAATTGTAGATAAGTGGACCAATTTCTTCAGTGAATGGATTAATGTTATTGAAATTAGTATCTTCATGTATAATTTCTTCAATGACATCTCTTGTATATGTCATATAGGGAATTTAAAGATCACGTCAATAGACAATTATGAAGTCGTACATAGTTTTCGACTAAAATAGATAAGAAGGTTCACCGATAATTTTTTTGTTGGTTTTGTCATCGTGCGAGTATATATTTGTCTATAAATATTTTTTATACTTGTTAAAGTAATGCATTGACATATTTATAATTGGCTAATTCCAGATAAGGAATGACAAATGGATCTCATTTAGTTGAAATGAAATTACTTGCTTTGGGCCCACTTGATATAGCAAGACAATAAAATGTTTATAATGTCAATGGTTTCAAATTTAGAACTATGGAACAAGATCAAGGGTTGAAAACTCAAAACAATGGAGTCTTTAGGACTTTTGAGACTAAAAGCTACTCAAGTAGTAGCGATGGCCAAATGAGCTTTGGAGGTATGTTGTACTATGGAAAATTGATAAATGTCATTGAATTAAATTATCATGGTTGATTTACAGTTACCTTATTCAAATGTATGTAGGCTAATACAATCAATCCTAGAGGGATTATAACTAATAAATTAGGATTCAAGTCCATCAACTTTTCACGGTTGATACACACTGGCGACAATGAGGATGATAAGCCATATATCTAAGTTTCAGAAGCTCAACAAGTATATTATGTGGACTATGAATTAGATAAGAACCTAAGTTTGGTTGTCCATTTGAAGCCTCATGACCTATCTGATTTAGGAGAAGATGAGGTTGTCGTTTATGATAGTGAGTCATTCAAACCTCAACACTTACAAATTATATTCCCTGAGTTTAAAGCAAACTTATGTCTATCTATGGTGTTGTTAGACTTAGTCAATTCAATCTTAATCTTATACTTGCAATAGTACTCGTGGAAAGGTGGCATTATAAGACTTATACATATGACACCACTCATATAGAATGCACCATCACCCTTGAAGACTTGTCTAAGTGAGTAAGCCTTAAGCCACTAAAGAGTAATTCATAATCAAATGGAGGATACTAAGGTTTCTTTCCATGTATTTTTATATTTATAATTAAATTTTGTAACCATTATAACTAAATTTTCTTCAATATTATTGATTAAGCTAATTTGACACCCATATAGTTCAGCAAATGTCCAATAGCTAATAACAAAGTATTGTTTGACATCATCTAATATGTGGCATGCATCCATTCCCCTAATTTATTTTCATATTTTTTAGAGGCATTAACCTGATTAAGTGTCCAACAGCGAGTGTCTGACAAAGCATGGAACTCGTGCCTAGAGATTGGCATTCATGATTGAGGAATGATGTGACAGTTATTCCGACTAACAAGCTCATCATTCTTGAATGATCCCCTTTTTTTTGTATTTTTTTCTTTATTGGGTGGTCTTATTTTCGAAGTCGGTGTTCATTACGCATTGCATTTCCGCGACTCATCTTGCAGACTGCGCTAACTTATCCGGGAAAACAGACGAGTCCATCATCAATTTGGAGGATCTGAATTTTAAACCCAATCCATCATATGAATTGGACAAATTAATTTTTTTACTTATAAAAAATATAAAAAAATTTTAAAAAATAAATTATCAAGTTAAATATTTAATTTTAATATAAAAATAATTTATTTCTATATTTTTAATCAAATATTAAGTATTTAAAGGCAGAGAAAAAAACTATTTAAAATTATAAAGTATTAAATTTTTCATAAAAATAAATTTTATAAAACATTTTAAGTAGGCCAGTCCACAAATTTATTGTAAGTTAAGTAAGTCTTGTTAATTTAACACATCTATATTAAATAAATTAAAAAATTAAACTAAATTTAAGAGAAAAATAAATTAAACAAGTCATCCCAGTATATGAAAGTTATTTTGCAAAGTTCTATTTCTCATCAGGTGCATGTTAACCAAATCAACTATTATTCTTATCCTCAGAGAAGAATTCAGTCGAGTTGCAAATACCCTATCAACTTTAATAACCAAAAGCATCCACTTGGACAATCTTATTTTAGGGTTTTAGATTAATTAATATTATTAACTGAAATATCACTTCAACATTTTTTAAAAAGAAACAATTGATTATACGACTGTCACACTTGACAACTTATCAATAATTAGAATAGGAGAAAATAAATTAATTTTTAAAAACTAATTTACTAGAATTATCATACAAAATAAAAAAAAAAACTTTTGGAAAATCATTTTAAAAGGAAAAAGGTGGTCTGCTTAATTAAAGACGAGTTTGAAAGTCCATTTGTGCCATGAAAAGTGTTGGATATCTTATAAATTCATTTGTAAAAACGGTTATCCTAAATTAACACTATAAAATAAATATGATCTTGAAAGGTATTTTAATTACCCTGATCAAAATACGCTAAAAAAAAAAAAAGAAATAGAAGAAAATGATATATGAAGATATTTACAACAAATCAGATAAAAGAATATTAATGTAAAAGGAAATGCTTAATATTTACAAAAGAGGAAAGGAAATATTCACAAAAATAAAAATAAATAAATGAGATGGAATATTTACAAAGAAAAATAATCTAATTAACAAATGAAAAATAAAATAAAATATTTATCGGGTTGGACTTGACTTAGGGAAGTGACTTAAGGCTTGCATACTTTAAAATAAAAATCAAAGTTTACGTAATTTGAATTGAGTAGAAAACCTCAGTGGGTTGATGTTTTCTATTTTTGATGTAGAAGGGAAAATCAAAAGTAATTTAATTTCCCAACTATTTAAGAATTGGTTGAAATGTTTTAATTTGTAAATTAAGTTAATCTCTCTTCCTTTATCTCCTAATTTTTTCTCTTTTCTATGGTTCATATGATTTTGCAAGTAACAATGACTCAAAAATAGTATTTAAATCAATTGCGACTCAAAATAAAAATAATAACTAAAAATTAACTCCGACTCAATTGATAAAATTAATCCAAAAATCAAGGTGAAGATGTCTCTTAATTATATAGTAAAAAATATTATTTTGAAAAATGTCTGGACAAAATATAATTGCAAATTTGTATTAATATACAACTAATTTTAATGGTTAAGAGGCTAAAAGAAATTGTGTGCGAATGAGATTCCTAATCTTAAATCTCTTAATTTGTAAATAAAAACAGTAATTTAGTTTCAGAAAGAACGTGCGAGGGAGCAACAAAAATAGTTTGCAATAGATTCTAGATTAACCAAAAAACTAATTTATTTGCCTGCACATTACATGAGCCTTTAAGAAAATTAGTCTATTTTGCTATATGTCAATATATTTTAAATCAATAGCATTTATAGGTGTTATAAAAAAAAAATTAAATTTATTAATGTATTGTGATATAAAGAAAGTATAATATATAAAGAAAGTGCATAAAATTGGTTTGATGAGATTTATGAGAGAGAAATAATAAGAATGGGTTTATTGGCAGGTCACCACCATAAAAGATCTTTTTTGTCATACAAAGCAGCTCCTATTGTTGCTATTATGAAAAAAATTGGAATTTCAAAAATTGATATAATCACATTTGACTTTGTCTTTAACTTAGAGTAATATATGATCATGGACGATCCAAATCATTAAATAAATAATATATCATTTTCTATTGTTTTAATTTTGAACCATATCAAGTTATATTTATAGTCTTGTCGTAACCGACCTTTTAGCGGAATAAAAAGAGTTTAAATTGATTCTCACAAGCGAATCTTGAAAATCAATTTATTTGGAGTTGACACCAAAATTTTTAACGGAAAACTTTGGAAATCCAATTTAAAATAAAAAGAAAAAGGCAAAACGGTTTGCGAAATCAGAGATGAGTTTGGGAGTCTATTTGAGTGTAGGGAAGGTGTTAGGCACCCCACAACACCCATCCATAAGGATAGTTACTTTAAACTAGTCAGTTAAAATAGAATATAGCCTTAAATTTATCTTAATTACCCTTTATTAACATGTATGCCCGTTAAACAGAGAAGATAAAAACGGCAATAATTAAAGCAAATGACTAGATATTTACAAAAGGCGGACTTGACTTAGGATGAAAGCCTAAGGCCTACATACCCCGTGATAGGGATCAAAGTCCACGTAGTTCGACCAAAATGGTGTGTCTGTTAGTTGATGATTTGTAAATTTTGTGATGAGAACAAGAGGGTTCAAAATTAAATAGATTTTCATGAACAAAACGGAATTAGAATTTGGCCTGTGTGTTTTAACTTACGACAATCTAATTAATCTCGCTCTCTTGATCTCTTCATTTTTTCTCTTTCTAATTTTTTTTGTTTATTTTTGAAATTTTAAATCTTTATTTTGAAATTTAAATGAAATGATTACGGAATGAGATTTTTAGGATTTTTGAGAGTTTATATTTTTTGGAATTAAAATGTAATTATAATGAAAAGAATATTTTTGAATTTTTGAATTTATTTATTTATTTTTGGATTTTTAAAATTGAAATTTATCATTGAAATTAGGACGAAAATAAAACCATTTTGAGATTTTTGAATTTATGTATTTTTTTGGATTTTGGTTTTTATTTATTTTTGGATTTTTAAAATTAGAATTTATTGTTCAATTTTAATAAAATTATAACGGAAGGCCATTTTTTGAATTTTTGAATTTGTATTTTTTTTTTTTGGGTTTTGGAATTTTTCTAATCTTGAAAGTGGGATTATAATTAACAGGATTTTTAATTGGTTTTTATATTTTTTTTTATTAGAATTCATTCTAAACTTTAAACTATAATGGAAAAATATTTCTATGATTTTGAATTTACAATTTTTGTATATTTTCTTAAAATTAGAATTTATTTGAAACATAAAGTAAATGAAAAATCTTCTTAGGATTTTTAGTTACATAATAAGTAGGACAAACTTTCTTATTTTTATCTAATTCATTCTAATATCTTAAATGTTAATTTTTGAAACCTCAGAAGACTCAAAGTCTCATGTGGTCTCTCATAATTAACCTTTGGGTGCCTAAGGGATCTCACGTGGGAACCCAAAAATAGGAAATAAAATATTTAAAAATTTTTCATGATTTTGTTTTTATGAATTTTTATGGATTTTGAAATTAGAATTCGTTTAGTCTTACTTTTAATAAAATTAATTCCCCAAAGCCTACAGAAACTCAAGTCCCACATGACATTTTTTTTACTTAAATTTTATAAAACACCGGATTAATCATTTTGTAAATAATAGAAAATGCTTAGTTAAGATATTTATTATTGCCTTATTATTTTTATTTTAAAACAAGTATGCACTAATTTTCAGGGTTTATGGAGCTTAAAATCTCACATGACCCTAAGCATCCGAGAAGAATAATATTCTCACCCGATGATTTCGTAAACGATGAAAAATATTTAATTAAAGTATTTATTTTTGCCTTATTATTATTTTTAAAAATATATATACTAATTTTTGGGATCTACAGAGATTAAAATCTCACATGATCCCAACACTCGAGGAGAACAATATTCTCACTCGATGATCTTGTAAATAATGGAAAATATTAAAGTATTTATTTTTGCATCATTATTATTTAAAACAAGTAGGTACTAATTTTCAGAATCTATGAAGATTAAAATCCCACACAACCCCAAACACTTAAGGAGAATAACGTTCTCACACGATGACTTTAAGAAAAGGAAATCATATATATGCATATATATATATATTGGAGAATTAAAATTATTATTTATTTATTTATTTTATTATTTTTCTTTTCTTTTCTTTTTTTAAGAAGGAAAAAATAGAGTCATGGGTCAATTTTGGGAGTCTAAGTATATTTGTGATTTTGCTTATACATAGACACAAAACAAGCAGTATATGTGTGTGTGTGTGTGTGTGTATATATATATATATATATATATATATGTATGTATGCCTTCTCCAAAGTGTTTCCCAATCTCTAATATAGGTCTCCAATTAATCAAAGCAAGGAGACAAAACCACCGTATTTGTTGAGAGTCAAAACAAGCTCCCTCATTCTATCTTCTAAAAACATCCTTCTTACAAAGGAGATAAGGAATAATAGTGTCACAAATAATGTCCTCCTATATTTCAAAACTCAAGATATTATCACTAATAAAACTCAGGTCCCATCATCAGAACACATGAAATGAGATGAACTTTGAATCAAGTTTTTCCAAAGGTAAATAAAAATGAACAAAAAAAGAAAGGAAAAGAACACATGAGGGCATAATCACAATATCGATCAAATTTTAACAGCAAAAGAGGCATACAATGCAACATAATACTAGTGTGTTTTACAGTGAAAATGAAGTAGAATAAGGAGAACCATACCAGTGGGTTTTACAGCTTTCAGACCTCAGCTTTCCTTTTTCCTAGGTTCCTTGCTCTGAGTAACGCATTCACACTTCCATTGCTGCTCCTAGTCTCCATAAAAGGACGGAGTTTCTCAAACACCAGAGGATTTCTGTAAACTAAGCCCAAAGGAGCACACTTGTGTACAACAATAACCCCATTTTTTTATACTAAGAATATCAAAGCTCAACGAGCCCATATGCAACAACATCCCAAGAACATATAACAGGGGTACAAACAAAAGCAGGCTTCGCCTCTTAAAAACAGCCAATATAAATACAAACAGCAAGTTCTCTGAGGTATGCTCCTTGGAACCTCCAACTCCACCACCAACAAACCCAATCCCTCAGCCGGTGCTCTTACTCTAGCCATGATGGTACTGAGGTGATGACAATGGCGAGCTGCAGGACCAAAGAAGGTGGTAAGATGTTCACACGAATGCACAAATTCTGTGCGGTGCTACTATATAGAACTGTATGATAATGATGATAGGAAAAAATGATCCAAAGATTATGGATTTAGGCTTTGGTGATGGTGATGGTGAAGTAGTATTGAGACAAAAGGAGAGGGATGTGGAGTTGAAAACTTAAAAATGGTTTCCTGAACTACTTCATCAATTCTCTTTCTGGAGCCCCTTCCTTTTCTCTGTTTTTAAGTCCTTTGAACAGAAGTGCACCAAGGGATCATTTTATGTGTCCATGGAGCCTCTTCCTCAGCAGTTTTTTTCAATCTGTGGCTCTCCTGCTCAACTCGCCATTTTCTCTACCTTGGTCCATATCTCTTTTACAGAAGAAGAAGAAGAAGAAGGTCGAGAAGAGTGAGAGGGTGAGGGTATAGTGAGGAGGGTGGAACAGGAGAGCTCGGTTTCTCTCAGTCTCTCCCATTTGTCTCTTTCTCTGCCACCGTTCTTAGTTCAGTGAACCAAGGAACGAAAGCTCCCCCTTAAACTGAACCCAGAAATCACCTTCCTTCTCTATGATAGATAGGGCTCTGAAAAAGCAAGCTTTTTATTAGAGTCCATGGAAACGAAACTGCTCGGTACAGAACTCAATCGACCCAAGGCATGTGAAGAAGGAGGAAGGATAATGGGAAGGCCCCAGCTTCAGAGATGAGCAAGATGACCATTTTTTTCAAAGAGAGATGTATAGAGTCGTATCGAAGACCCCGTGACCCTGGAAAAAAATGCTTTTTACTGATAACACACAAAAGCACAGTGGAGAGAGAATGGAGAGAGCACAACACCCTTCCTCCTTCCTGACTCTTCTCCCATCCCTTTCCTATGCAGCTTTCACAGTCCTCTTTTCCCATTTCATGCAAGTTGCAGCCTTATTTTTCTTTGATTTTTATTGTTATTACCATTATTATTAATTAATATTTTTTGAGTTTTTAATTTTCTATTTTTGTTTTGTTATATATATTTTTATTATTATTATTATTTATAATTTTACTTTGATTTATTATAATTATTTTAATTAGCTAATTTTATTTTTGGGTTTTGAGTTTATTTAATTGTCTCTTATGATTTATTTTTAATTTCAACTTGTCCCCAATTGAGAATGTCATTTGAAATTTTGTCATTTTTTATTTTTCCTATTTACTTAATTATTAATTAATTGTGTGTCAATTAATTAAATAATTAAGTAATTTGGGATGTGGTGTTCACAAGTCCGTTATTAGAAAATTTAAGAGGCAATTAATTAATTAATTTATTATTATTCTCGTTGACTCTAACAAAATTGTTGGACTTCAAAGAATTTTCATTTTAAGATGTCGTTAATTAATTCATTAATTTTTTATTCACTCTAAAAAAATTCTCAAATTTCAAATAACTCTCTGTTTAGAAGGTGGTTTATTAATTTATTAATTATTTATTTCTTTTTTTTTTTGTTGACTCTTAAAAATTTACATACTTTAAAGAATTTCATATACATGTATGAAAAATTTGAAAAAGTCATACATGAATAGTTGATGATTTGATCAAAGGGAGCTTATTATTGATCAAACAAAAATCATACATTAAAGGAAGCCTTCTTTATACATATATTCTCTTGAAATTGCTTTTGAATTATCAAAATATCTTGTTTAAATTCTTTTCTAACAATAACAAGTTAACAATATATCTAAACCAGTTAGCTGTATCAAAACATATTTAACATTGAGATTATGTAGTTAATTGTATTTTTAAAACATAAGTAACTAAAAAGGGTAAGGAATGAAGACAAAAAACATTAAAAGTTATCTTAGTTTGACACAAGCTTGTTTACCTTTGGTCCCCATGGCACTTAAAGGGATTTTCTTTATCTCAAATCAAATCTTTTACAACAAAAGGGCTAAGGATTTATCATGATCACACTCAATAAAAGGTTTTTAGTTCACCCCAAACTCAACTAAAACTCTCTTAGTGTTTTTCCAACTCTATCTAACTTCCCTCCTCTCTAAAAAAAAGAAAGCTCAACAAGAAAGATGAAAAAATATGAAATCCTTATAACAAGAGAATACAAAGAGAATCTCAAAAACTCTTTTTAAGAGAAAATAAGACCACATACAAAGCACTCTCACAAGAGAGTTACTAGAAAACTAAGCTTAAAGCTCTTTCTTTTTTAAAAGAGATGAAGCTTGGATGATACCCACAAGGAGAAAAAACTCCTTTACATATACCTTCTTGAAATGTGACCATAGGTGCTTCAAGAACTTGAATCTTGAGTCTCCAACATCAAAAACTTTGTTTCCTTTCTTGATCTAAAAATGTGAGTCAAAAGAGGTAGATAGAATTAACATTTAAAAAATCAAGACAACTTGCATCATATTTAAAATGGGACAACTTTTAAAGTCAAATGAGTTAAGTTTACTATCTTTATTTTGTCATGAATCAAACTCAAAAATTGGTCAAACCCTTTTGGGCATATATATATATATATATATATATATATATATATAAATTGGATAGATTGACAAAAAAATCTAAATATTGCAAGGTGTGAGTTTCACGAGAGAAATTTTATATGACATAAAATTAAAGAGGTACTCATAGTTTTAAAAAATAAAAAAGATACACTTCTTGCCGGTGGACCAAGTAGCATAGATTTTATTTGAGGCCAAAATTTAAATGAATTTTTCAAAGGAAGATAAAATTTTTGCAATAGAGAAAGTTATTCATTAATTTGAAACTCTCAATAGCTCATAACTAGGGATGATAATGAGTTTGCATACTTGGTGTATCTGTCCAAAATAGTTTCTAATATTCATCGAATATTGGATAAAATATGGATAACAAAAATTGATATCTAATCAATAAATCGATGGATCTAGATCTAAATATAAATTTAAATGATTGAATCTAAATCTAAGTATAAATTCTTATTCTATTATGAAACAACATTTTTTTAACCATTAATTTTCTCTTTTAGTTATTTAATTTATCATGTATTTTGAGAGAAAGTGCACATACAACTTTCAATTTGTAATTTATACTAAGAGTCATAAACAATTTTTAAAGAAGGTAGCGTGGGACGTCACGTGAGGCCACATTGGTGAATGGTTGGAAGTGGGGCCCACAAATAGGCCAAAAACTACGGCGAAAAGTTTCGGTACGAAATAAACTCCGCCATCTGTCGCTGCGTGCGCCTTCCTCTCTCTTGCGGCGCTCAGCTTCCTTTCGGCTCGGCTCGGATCAACTCAGCTCAATCGTACATATACTTTTTGTCATATTTTATACTATTTTCACCATGTAAATAAACATAATTTAGGTTAATTCATCAAAATCGCTTAAGATAAGTTGTATTATATGTTGATTTATTTATTTTTATATTATTTTTTCCTATTTTTGAATAAAAAACCCATTACTGATGGCATGGAATGAACTAATTTTTTTCTTTATTTTGTTTTTGAATAGATTTTAAATATAAGCTTAAATTAACCATTATATTTGGTATCTGTCTTATAAGTAATAGATCTGATATTTAAAAAAAAAAAAAAATTATTTTATATATTGCAATGAGTGAAAATGACAATTCTGTAATAAATAAAATATCAAACTTAAAAAGAAGTTGAGTACTCTTTAAATTCTCTTTCTTATGTCATTTTATATTTGCAATTATAGTTTATTCATATGTTATTGCTAATAACGTACGGTTTTGGGATTAAGATTAATGACCAGAAGGCTCTTAAGCCGGATATATCAGTATGAAAGTATGACTCAATTTGATTTTATTATATATTTCTACCTTTTTTATTTGTGTGAATTATATATACATATTTAAAATACTGGCGGCATATTGCTAAAGTGCTGATAATATATTTCTAAAGTGCTAGTGATAATAAGATAAAGCACTTGAACAACAAATTAAAGTGTTGACATAACAATAAGTATATTACTAACAGTAGGTTAAAATGCTAGTAATTAACGATAGAAAATGGAAAAAATTTTCAACAAAAAAATAAGATAAAGAACATTGGAAGAAAAAAAAAAACACCTAAAAGGTTGATGAAGCAACTCGTTTTCTTCCTTCCCCGGAAAAAGTCAAAGTATTATATCTTGAACACATAGTTTAAATATACATTTTACAAAAAAAAAAAATGGGAAGAAAAGGAAAATAAAAAGTATTCTTATATTTTTCACCGTGTCTTGCACTCCAACCCACACATTCCTCTTCTCTATAAACATTTTAATTTTTATTAATTAATTTTCATCCAATTAATCTTGTTTTGAAAATATACTTAAAATTATAATTTAAATAATTAGCTTTAAAAATAAAAATGTATAAAACCAAATAACATCATAAATGATAATAAGGTGTTTTGTGCATCAAAAAGAAAAATATACAATTAAGTAATAACAACCACTATAAATGGACTAATAATGGGAATAAGTTGCACATATATACACAATATATGATTTGATTATAACAGAGTGACAATTTTCAGATTGAAGATTTGAGTTAAGAAAGATAAATTTTTATAATTTAAAAAGATGAGTTCTTATAAATTAAAGAATTAAATAAAAAATATAAAACAAAATTATATATAAAAGTTGAAATTTTAAAAATTTATAGTGTGCCCATCCTCTTGTGCCTTTTCTTAGATCTATTCCTGTAGGGAAATGATAGATAATAAATATGCATAAATTAATTTTAGAAAAGGGATGCTTACATATTTCTCTTGAATTGTGAAATCTAATCTGATTTTGGTTAAGATCACTAATTGTAAAAGATATCCACAGTTTGTCGAGTGTATTAAAGATACTCACAGTATGTTAAGTATATCTTAAGTTTTTACAGCCTAAATCTCCTCTTATATTCTATTGCAAAATACTAACAATTATTCCTTTTTAAGCATATATATTTGTCTAACCATTTATGGGTAGAAATTGTATAATATTTTAACATATTTAATCTTGAATTTTATTCAATATTTAACAGATTTAAATATTAAATATTATACAATATTCTAATAATTCCTTAATAAACGCATGTATGTATTTGTCTATATCAATATTCATATTGCATTTTAATTCCATCCTTTAATCATTAATTATAAGCACTCCATAAGGCAGGATTGCTTTGTGCTATAAACAACGTACAAGCTTATTCATTTCCCTTTGTGGAGGATGGTTTCCATTGACTTGAAGACAAAGTGAGGTTTGGCTTTTAGGGTTTCTTGTTTTTTTAGGTTTGGCATTAGCAAGGCTTGTTAAACAAACCATTCCAAAATGCTTTGCGTACAAGTAGATACTACTACACATTTCTTTTTACTCTCTAAACCTCATACAAAGCTTATTAGTTCAATACCCCTTTTTTTTTATATCATTTTTTTTTAATCTTGTTTAGTATTTTGTGGTTAGATGATGCTTAAGTCAAGTTAGACTCTTCATTGTTTGATTCAAAGACAAATCTAAGATTTTATTTTAAAGGAGTGAAAATCTCCGAATTAAAAATTTGAACTAAGAAAGACAATTTCTTATAAATTAAATAATCAAATAAAAAATAAAATAACATAATATATAAAAGTTGAAATGTTAAAAATCTAAGGGTAACAATTGTCTCCCATCTCCCTTAGATCAATCCCTAGTTTGATTAAAGACAAATCATTCAACTAATAATATATATTATTTCAATAAGCATATAAATTACAAAATTTCTTTCGAAAAAAAAAAGTAGGTTTTGCATTATTATTTTGATCCTTTTAAGTTTATTTATTATTTTGATTTGGTTTTTAAAATTTGTATTAGTTCTTTAAGTTATAATTTGTGTCATACGTGTATATCAACAATTCCGTCTAAATGGTACTAAATTTGACTTCACAAAGTTATGTTAATCTAATAGGTATATATAGTTGACAATTTATTATAGATGTGATAAGAATTAGAAGTTAAAATGACCCACCTAAACAAAAGTAAAAAGATCAAATCAGAATAATATATATACATATATATATATACACACATACATAAAAGCTTAAAAGACCAATATACTAACTTAAACATTATTATATAAGGTAAGATGTGAAAGTTCTATATATTTAAAAAAAGTGCCATAAGAAAGGCAATTTTGTCTCTTTGTTTCTCGGAATTTGGTAAGGGAATGAAGGTATATATAGTTATACATGTGGTTTATAAGAATCAAATATTTAAGAGGTATCTTTTTTTGCTTAATTAATTAGAGCTTTGCAATACTAAATTAATTAGGCTGCAAAATGAATAAAAACTGTGACTAATTAAATAGCTAAACATCAGATTTATAATGATTAACGTGGAAGGAAAGCCTGATTAAGAGGCAATAATTGTTTTGTACCTTTTGTTCCATCTGTTTTCTTTTTTTGGAATAAATTACACCGACTTCTCTTGAAACAAAATTTTTTGCTAAATTTTAATATATATTTTTTATTTTTTTGAGTAAAATATCCTCTAACTTAAATATATAATTTTTTTACTAAAATACCATACAACATGACATTTAATTCTTTTTTTTAAATATCAATTTATACTTAGGTTAACGAAAAATATCTTAGTAAAAAAATTTTAAAATAGACTAAACCATATATTTTATAAATAAATAAGACATCCATGTAATATTAACAGAACAAAATGAAAGGGAAAAATAGGACTTGCCTTGTACTTTTAAGGAAAATTTGGAAAGACTTTTTCCCAGGTATCATGCATATATATACACACACACATATATATATATATGTGTGTATTATTTGTATCTTTTATTTATTTATTTATTCTCCATGATTACTTGATGATTAGTATCCTGTTAGCTGGGAGAAAATCCAAACAGGACCTCAAATAGTATACTTTTATCTCTCTTTATATTTTTTTTTAGAAAAATAAAGAGTTTTTTTTTCTTTGTTCTTATTTTTTTTTATCTCTCTTTAAATTTTTCCAAGTACATTACAATTATTAAATGCAGAAAATCTCCAGACATTGATGGTTCACATGTATTAACAAAGTAAATTCTGTGACCGAAATGAAAAGTAATGATTTTGACATGCATTTCGATTAATAAAGTTAATGAGAAAACCACCTTTTTAGTTAAATAATTTTAAGTTATTTACAATGAGATTTGAGAAAAATATTATAAAAGGCTTGTGATAGAGTAATAACAACACAGCGCAGGCTGATATAATACGTGATTGCACATGGCGCAGCCAACAAGGGAGTGCTAGGCTTGGCTCATGGTATGGCTAGATTAATTGTATCCAAAATTTTTATTCATCACCTACCCTTAATTTTTAATTTTAAAAAGATAAAAAGTTGGTGATTTAGTTGAAAATACCCAATTTAATAGCACATTTGGACATTATTTATTGCTTTGCAAATTACCAATGCAAAGACATATATGGCTTCAAATTTTCTAAAATTTATTACTAAATCTACCCTACTTTTATTAAAAAAATTATGCAATTATTTATTAATATTATTATTCACTAATTAAAATATAGTGAATATATAGTTTTTTAATTATATTAAAATACGTGTATGTTATTACAAATAACTCTATAAATTTTAAATTAAATTACACACCTATTATGTCATGAATTGTTAGTTAACTTTATAATTATCATATATTAGTTGAAAAATCTAATAGCATAAATATAAATAATTGTTTCTAAGTCTAGTTTATTTCTATTTCATCCATATTATTGTATATGCATTTAGAATTTTTTTATTTTTTTTTTCAAAATTGATGTAAAAATAATGTTATTTGAAAATATAAATTTTTTGGTTAAAATATAAATTTATATTATGATCTTAAAAACTAAAATGTGTGTAAGAATTATAATATTAGAATTTAATTTTCATTAAGTTAGTTAAAATTTATTCAACATACACCTTAGCACTTTTCATGTATTTAATTTCAACTATTAAACTAAGGAAACATTTTAGTTCACAAAGTATTATATATAATACATACTCACACATACTTACATATATAATCGTATATTCCTTAAAAAATTATGTTCGATTCTAATTATTATTATTATTATTATTATAGGTGATATTTCATTAAATTTTTTTAAGCATGATAGAAAAATCATGGACTTCTCTAGCTACTTCAATTACTTCAATGTCATGTCCGAATGTATGATACTGTTAAACAAATTTTTGAGGGGTTATTAAAAAGCAAGAAAAATTAAGAATTCTGTATTAATTATGATAATAAGATTTCTGATTCGAATATATTTCATAATTTACTCATCATTATTAAATTCATTTTAAAGTTCATTTCGTTCGATGGATGCAAACAAGAGCAAGGTTAAGAGAATCTGCTTTGATATTAACCGATCTAGGAAGATGAAGAAGGAGAGAGAAAGTGACAGTGACAGCTATTGTGGAAGACGAGATGCGTAGTACACAGAGATTAACGCGATTTGAATTCCCAAAGGAACCAAAATCAAATTTACCAAACCCCGAAAATAAAAGAATGATTTTTTTTTTTTTTGAGGCTTTGAGAGGAAGAGTGAAGAAGAGAGACGTAAAAGGAGAGTCTTCTTATTTTCGTTGATTGGTTCCTTCGTTATCCAGTCTCTCTCTCTCTTCCGGTTCCGTCCCGCACCACGTTCTAACTGTTTCTATCTCCTCAGATCTCTCCCGGGATTCTTGCGATTCCTCGGCGGTTCTCCGTTCCAAATCCCTAAAAGCTGCATAATTCATTCCTTAATTTTTTTTTTTTCGGTTGGTACATATTGATTCAAAATTTTAATTCAAAACCAGAAAAGGTTTCATTCTTTTTCTATAATTTGTTGGATTCATTTGTTTGTAATTGGTACGAAATAAGTTGTTAAGATTGATTTAACCTGCAAATTGATTATAGTTTGAATTTAGCCTTCGTGGGTATTAAATATAAGGAAACAAATTTGGAACATTTTTCCTTCAATTTGTTTCCTCAAAACCGGTTTTTAGCGTTGTCGTGGTTTTTTGTTTTTATTGAAAGAGGGGAAAAGGGGAAAACTTGGAGGTTCAACACGACGAGAATTTAAAGCGACTTTTGTTTTGTTTGGGGTTGTGAGTTGGGGATAATTGATATTTGGATGTTTTCGCCGAGATGAAGGAGATGGAGACAGTTGTGACCTGAAAGATTGTCAGTTGGGGCTGTTATTTTTTCCATGGTGGCTCAAACGAGAAACAGCCTGGGTTATGATTGAAGGTGAAGTTGAAAAATCGGTGATCGTTCTCCTTTTCGTAGCCTGCTATTTTCCATTACTTCCGTTCTGGGAATGAGGAAGGGTGACCAGAAACAACATCAGGGAGGTGCAATTCCTCGGTCGGGGCGAGCTAATGGATTGTTTCCGAGCTCATTCCGCGCTATCTCAAGCTACCTGAGGATCGTTTCCTCTGGTGCTTCCACCGTTGCGCGTTCTGCAGCATCCGTTGCATCCTCGATTGTGGATAGGGATGGTGATGCCGACCATGATCAGGTACGAGTTGTGCTTGTGTAGCTAGGGTTACACTTGATATTAATTTTTTTCCCTCTTAATGATCATCATGAACTTGTCTTCCAAAAGTTGAAGACTAAGAGTGGTTTGCATCTATATGATGTTCATCAATGATGCGTGGCATTAGCTGCTCGCTGCGATTAATTATATACCAAAACTCGGGTTTATGATCAAAACATGAGAGAGTAGAGTCAAATCCAGTTTATTTCCTGTTAGTTAATATTTACACGTGATAGTGATCTTCAATTTTCAAACATTTTTCGTTTTCAGTTGTTTCGGTTCTAATCTCCGAGCTTGATTATGATGCATGCAATAAGATGGTAGTTTACTTTGTGCCATTTCTTTTGTGAGTGAGGGTGAGAATGTCAACATTTTACCCAAGAAGGCAAGTGTGGACACTGGCTGAACAGAGTTGCAGCTGCCAGTTTATGAAGCTCTGGACATTGTATGTCTTGTTCATTTTGTAACTGTCATCCATGGAACAAAATGATTCTAGGAAGCTGATCTTGAGACATATTCTGTAATTATGAACATTGTCTAGTGTGGTTTCCTGTCTTGGGCTACACGTATTGATAAAATATGCATCGAACAACTTGGCAGTTCTTTTATGGAATAGGATTTTTGTTGCATATAAGCAAGGGCATGCCGTGTGGTCTGATTTTATGGGTTATATCTCGGTCATAATTGCCTTTTTGTCTGTTGACCTGTGAGCAGGGTTTACGTGTGCTGAATAACCTGCTATACAATTTGTCCGCCTTGTCACTATAAAATAGAATTATATTCTGTTTGATATATTTAAATTAGCAATTTGTTGGTTCTGGGTATCTCTATTTTTATTGACTTGTTTTTCTGAATTGAGCTTAATATAACTTTCTGGTAGCAAAGCAAAAGCTTGACTTTGTGATTCCATGTCTGCTAACAAATTGTGTGTACTGTACAATATCAGTTGTAGATGCTTTCTGTGTCCAGCTTGTATTGGTATAACTTGACGTGAAAAACAAAGTGATTGAACCTATTCCTGTTGTGCTCAAGAAAAGCTTGTATATGGCTTTCCTTTCCACTTAGTTGTGTTAGACCCTGTAGTTGAGTGAAGACAAGCACATATAAGGAGAGAAACAATTAATTTTGTGACATAGATATCTCTTATCAGGGGAGTCTTGGTCATATGTTGAGTGCAGTTGCAGATCACATTTTCTACTAATTGTCAGAATGTATATAGCTATGCTGATAGGCAATTTTATTATTGTCAGTATCTTACAGCATTATATGGTTATATTAAAAAATTGGTTTTCCATTTTGTTAAAATCATGGGTGACAGCTAATGTATGTTTGAGCATTTGTATTATTTTGCAAAAGTCTGTTCTTTGGTATGAGCAGTCGCTGAAAATAGGCTTTCTCTGTACGCCGAGGCTTTATAGAGTGTTTAAACATAAGGCACTGATACAGATTAATGAGCAATATACCAATGAAGATCTTGTCTATATTTTCTCCATTGTTGTTTAGTAATACTGCATATTCTCATTATTTTTACAATTCCTTTCTTAATTGCAATGGATTTTAGCTATTGAGATATTTTTATTTGTGATCTTCCCTGATGGGCCTGGTCCTAGGGGGAGATGGGGTAAAACTCCCTTGGGACCTTTCATTCTCCCTTTCTTTTCATGATTCTAGTCTTGTGAAGTCATTTCTTGTTGATTTTCTTTGATTTGTTGATGCTTCTTTTCTTATTGATAAATGTTACTTGAGTTTGACATATGCATTTTTTAAGTAAGTGATAGGAATGAAATGACTCATTTCAGTTACTTCTAAAATTGTAAAGGTTATCTGGGCTGGGTTTGACAAGTTAGAGAGGGAGGGAGATGTCATTCGGAAAGTTCTTCTTTTAGGCTATCGATCTGGGTTCCAGGTTTGGGATGTTGAAGATTCCAAAAATGTGCGTGACCTAGTTTCAAGAGATGATGGTCCTGTTTCTTTTATGCAAATGCTATCAAAGCCAATTGCATCTAAGAGACCAGAAGACAAGTTTGCAGACAGCCGGCCACTGTTGATTGTTTGTGCTGATGGAATTTTTGATGGAGGTGGTAACATTCAGGATGGTTTGGTCCCTCATTGCAATGGAAGTACTTTAAACTGCCATGACCAAGTGAATGGCACTTATCTGCCAACAACTGTTCAGTTTTATTCTTTGAGATCCCAATCATATGTTCATGAACTAAAGTTTAGATCGGCTATTTATTCTGTTAGGTGCAGTTCTCGTGTTGTCGCTGTTGCTCAATTTACTCAGGTATAATTTTCAATGTCTATTGTGTGCACCTTTAATATATAATCTCAAGCACCTTTTTTGAGTTGTTTAATGGAGTCTCTGTTTTGCAGATACACTGTTTCGATGCCACTACATTAGAAAGAGAATATACTTTACTTACCAATCCTATCGTCATGAGCTGTCCTGTTTCTGGAGGAATAGGCTATGGACCATTGTCGGTGGGTCCAAGATGGCTGGCTTACAGCGGAAGCCCAGTTGCAGTCTCTAATTCTGGGCGTGTCTATCCACAACATTTGACACCTTCTGCAAGCTTTCCTGGTTTTTCTTCAAATGGGAGCTTGGTTGCACACTATGCCAAAGAGTCCAGTAAACAACTAGCTGTGGGGATAGTGACCCTTGGAGATATAGGGTATAAGAAGCTTTCTAGATACTGTTCTGAGCTTCGGCCTGATAGCAATGGTTCTCCGCAATCTGTAAACTCTGGCTGGAAGGGCAATGGACTCAGTGATGGCTATTCGGCGGATATGGACAATGCTGGAATGGTGAGTACTGTTATTCCTGATTTTGCATTTATTTGTAACTATTGCATTTGATGTGCTTGATTCTCTTTTGGGCTAAGATATGTCAATGTTTTTGTATCTTAGATTTTACTTGGCTGGTTGGATGTGATCCTTAATAATATGTTACAGAGAGTTTATCTAGTATTGCCTGCTCTTATCCTCAGTTCAAATAGACTCACAGAGTATTAAGTTCTAGATCTATCTCTACTAATACTTGTCTTTCTGGACATGGGTGGATGTTGCAGATTTGCAATTTCTCATAAGGTTTTCTTTTGTTGAATTTCGTGGTAAAATAAATGGTGAAGTGGGGGAAAAAATAGAGTCTTAGTTTGCAACTTAAAATTATTATTTCTGTAATCCAACTACTTGAGTCATTGATTCACTCAACATAGGAATTGCATAAAACATCCGTTGACACCCCAGGAGAATTAAAATAGAGGAGGATTTTTTTTTAACCGTTGTCATTTTGTGTCTTCTTGGGTGAGTGTCTTAATGTCTCAATTGTGAGCTGTTACTCTTGTTTGTATTAAAGCACCTGTTATTTTTGCATTATATTCTATGCTTTACCTTTGATAACTTGTCCTTTTCTGTCAGGTCATTATCAGAGATATTGTCTCTAAAAGTGTTATTACTCAATTCCGGGCCCATAAAAGTCCTATTTCAGCCTTATGCTTCGATCCTAGTGGCATCATTTTAGTAACTGCTTCAGTTCAGGGGCATAATATAAATGTTTTTAAGATAATGCCTGGACACTCTGACAGTTTGTCGTCATCTGATGCTGGTCCTTCTTGTGTTCATATCTACAGGCTGCAACGTGGCTTTACAAATGCAGTTAGTGCACTTTCCTGTCATCTCTCCCTTAGGTTTATATATATATATAAAAGGAACTGGGGCTTTTCTCATCTGTTTTTATTAACTTTTCAGGTAATCCAGGATATCAGTTTCAGTGATGACAGCAGCTGGATTATGATTAGTTCCTCAAAGGGTACTAGCCATCTGTTTGCCATAAATCCTTTGGGAGGATCTGTAAATATTCAGTCCCATGATGCATGTTTTACAGCAAAAAATGGTGTATTGGGTGTTATGATTGATCAGGCAGTTCGATGGCCTCCTAATTCAGGTTCACAAATGCCTAAACAACAGAGTCTGTGTGCAGCTGGTCCTCCAATCACACTTTCTGTTGTATGCAGAATTAGAAATGGAAATAATGGCTGGAGGGCCACCGTAAGTGGCGCAGCTGCAGCTGCGACAGGTAGAATGAGCTCTCTGTCTGGGGCTATTGCTTCATCGTTCTGTAACTGCAAAAGCAGTGCCATGTGTGTTGATGGGAACCGTTTTAAGGCAAAACATCACATGTTAATTTTTTCACCCACTGGTTCAATGATACAATATGCTCTGGGGACATCAAAGGGTCAAGGTTCAGTAGTTGTTTCTGGATCAACCCCTGCTTATGAATCTGCATTAGAGGTTGATGCAAGATTAGTTGTTGAGGCTATCCAGAAATGGAATATATGTCAGAGACACAATCGAAGAGAACGAGAAGATAATATTGACATATACGGTGAAAATGGAATTTCGGATAACAACAAAATATATCCTTTAGAAGTGAAGGATGAGAATATCAATAACCCAAAACTTGACAATGTAAAAGTAAATTCTCATCCTGTGGAAGAGCATCAATTGTATTTTTCAGAAGCAGAACTTCAGATGCGCCGAGTTGGGATTCCATTGTGGGCAAAACAGGAGGTTTTATATATTTAAATTAAATTAGAAACTGTCCTCGTAAGATTTATCATGCATTCTTTGTATTGACATTGAATTGAACTATTCTGTTGCCAACCAGATATATTTTCAGTCAATGGTAAAAGAGGAGAGCATAATGGGTGGAGAAACTGCTTCTGGAGGGGAAATTGAGATTGAAAGGATTCCAGCTCACATGATTGAAGCTAGGTCAAAAGACTTGGTCCCAATTTTTGACTATCTTCAGACTCAACGACAAACAAGGTTTGCTGACACAATAAAATAATCAGATAACTCAAGATTTAGATATTGCTTGTCCCATTATTGTACCTAATGTGCATACCTTGCTTGATGTGTATCCGACACTCTGCATGAGATGGCTTACTATTTTATGTATGTTCTCACAGGACAACAACTCTAGATAGTGAGGTAAACGAACAACAGTTGCATCAGACTTCCAAGATGTCTGAAAATGGCAGGATTTCACACACAAGTAACTCAGACTCCCCCGACTCTATGACTAATCTCGGTGGTGCTGAAGCTGAGTTAAACAGTAGCATCAGAGGAACAGAGTGTAATGATCATCTGATATTAGCAGAATCTAACGGCTTTGTAAATAAGAATGACAAGGACAATCTTGAGGCCAATACTTGCCGTGAGATTGTAAATAATAAAGAGCACTTAAACACGGAGGCTCAACTCATGCATGTAAATAGTGACAAACAAGGCTTGAAAATGGATAATCACTTCGAAGACAACTTCGATTAAAGGCAACATTTTCGTTTCTGGTTTATAAATTCTCATTAAGTTTCTTGAGATGATTGAATTGTTTTCCTAAATCAATCAAGCAAGTGGAATTGCTGCATTGATAGGTATTGAACAATATTCTGGTTGAATGCACTTTTTCATTTGTGCTAAACTATTATTGTTTTCACATTGTTAATATTGAGTTTGTTTCTTTTCCAACCTTTCCAGTCAGGTATGAAAATATTCTTTGCATTTGGCACGGGATGCCTAATTAACAGTGTCAATATAATTGTTGGAGAAGCAGAGAAGCTTGGAGGAGTAAGGGCTTGACTACTAAGCAAAGTTGTGGATGCTAGGCTTTGGGTTTCTTCTGTCAAACTTGTACAAAACAGACAGATTGTTAATAATTAGTTTTAATGTGTACATAATAGAATTACCTTTGACTTCTCTTTTTCTTTTCATTATAGTAGTGATTTACGTATATTTCTTTGTAATGCATTCTGCATGGATTTGAGTATGCCTGTCATGCAGCTTGGTCATGGATGCAGGATTTGGCTTCTCCAAAGGGCAGAGTGCACCTTTCAGAACTTAGTGTGAGTAGGCACTCTTCACAAATCACAAGAGTGTAGTATATTATGCAGTTGTTTGAACTATATACATATTGAAAGTGTTATTTTATGTTATAAAAATAATAAATATAAGGATAGTGGAGTGAAAATAATAGTAATAATTTATTTATTTTATTGCAACGGATGTTTAGTATATCTTTTGATTTCAAATGTAATCCTTTACAACGAATATGAGGACTGTAATATAAACAACAAAATAATGTTGAATGATTTTGATAAATAAAGAATTACCAGATGCCTCACGTAATTTAATTCAGTCCATGACCTTCTGAGGCTTCTCTTGGGGTAGTAGACTTGGTATTTCTGTAATGCAAGTAATGCTCTGCCTCCTTCCTCAGATAGTAAGTAGCTTAGTCCCATTTAGAAACTTTCTTCATCCTTTAAAGACAAAGTTCCATCAAAAGCACAAAAAGTTTTATGTATGCTTTAAGGTTATGAGTACAAGGTAGATGCCTCAACTTGCTTCAATTTTCCAACTAATGGCTATATCCTTAAGCCACTTAGCTTATTCACTTTAATTTTGACATCATTTTTGTTCTTTTTTTGGTGAAGCTGCAACTTAAAGTGGAGCATTCCACCTTTAAATGTATACATTTTAACGAACATATATTTTTTAAAACAAATAAAAATTAAATTTCATGAACAGAAATGATTTATAAATGCATTATTCGAGGTGCATTAAAAAAAATTTGAATCTCATGAGATACTATTATGAGATAACAGTAATCTTAGGAGTATCTAAATGATTATAACTCTATAAAATATCCACATATATTATTACAATTGTATTACAAGAGGCATCAATTTTTTTTTTTAATTCTATTAAATAATTCAACTTTAAGTCTAGTATGACGTGCATAGACAATGCACCCTCTTCATGTAAGATTGGTTTAGGCCTTATCCTTAACCATATAGGTTTTGGAGTACACGATCTGTCATTAAATACTACAATGAAAATATGAACTTATATGCTTTTCTAGTGTATAATTTAATTTAAGCGTCATTAAGTTTGCAAAACTATACACTCATCTTTCAATTAGAGAATTAGGTAATAAATATATGAGAAAATACATATAATTTTTTTAATTATATATATTATATTTTCTATCAGATTCTTCAATAAAAAATATAATAAGTACATGATTATATAGTCAAACTTTATACTTGTCATATTTAAATTAAAAAATATACACGTATTATATTTTAATTAAAAATTAATTACAAGATACAAAAAATATTATTGTAAGTCAAACTCCTATTAATTAGTGAGAGAAAAGCTGTCCTTTGCCATATTGCACCCATTTGTGTCTAATAATTTGTAATATTTATTTATATGTATTCTCAACAATACTACGGCCCAAAATGCCATGAGCATGCCTGAAAAACCAGTTTTCATGATCCATATCTTCTGAAGAGTCTTGAATTAAAAAAGGAAAAAAGAAAGAGAAGATGGAAGAATCCCTTCAGGAGTTTAATTTCTTTCAAAAAAGAAATCAATAAATAAAAACGTGATTAAGGTGTTTCTAGTTTTTGCTTAAAATAAACTGTTCAGTTAATTTTTAAAATAAAAAGAAAAGAAAAACAATTTTAAGATGTTGTCTCCAACAAACACACATTGTTTATATCATGTATTTGTTAAAAAGAAAAGCAGAATTATATTTTTTAAATGACACTTAAGTATTACACAATCACATTGGGAAAACGGATTTAAAATTATATACTGAATAAGTTATATAATTAATTTCTATGGAATAATGACCAATAATAATAATAATAATAATAATTTCTGTGCAGAAGCTATTTAATTTGTTTTTTACAGACTTGTTTTTAAAAACAACTTAAAAAGAATGGGTATATGGAAAAAGCTGTCAAACAAAAACAGAGCCATCCTTCGTTTGTTCAGTGAAAAGAAATTGAGCTGTAACTACTAAAACAATTGTTTGAGATTGAAAATTATTTATTTATATCTATTTTTAAAAAAATTAAATTAAATTTTATGGTTGATTTAAGTTATTGACTCGTTCTAAATAGAGCTACATCCAGAGTGGTTCAGAAACCCCGGGGGGGAGGGGGGGAAGGAAAAATAATTAGTAGACTTGCAAATAAAGCATTTGAAATCATAAAGCTTGTCTTTTAAATTTGTAATAGAGACAAGGTCAAAAAGAGCCCTAACCTTTTGTCTTAACTCTCACTTCTTATCAATTCATACTACACCATACAAATATATTCAATTACAAAGATAAATTTTTTAAATGAATGAAAAATCTCAAATTATGCTAAAAGAGAGAGGAGGAAAAAAAAAAAAACTTAAGAAGCAAATGCTTTGTGACTTTTTGTTTTTTTTTCCTTTCCTTCTTTATGGGCAAACATGTACATATAGTTTGAGATGTACGTTTTTCTCTTTTAATGTAAGGAAGTTAAGGATGCGTATTGCAATGGACAAATATTTTTTAGACTTTATTATTATTTTTAATACAATTGAAAATAATCGCAAACATGTCGCTAAATGTCATATAAATCTGGTGTTGATGTGTGTGTTTGTTTTTTGTTTTTTTAATTCTTTAAATTAAAGTAGCTAATTATATAAAATTACAACTATACATGAAAGTTGGAACGTAAAGGGGATGAATGAGATATTTACATGCATATCTACTTCATCTAAATAATATATATTAAGTTAAATGAAATAAAACAACAATATTTTAATTAGATCTAAAATTAACCGAAGAACAACACAACAACAATATTCGGAAATAGATTTAAGAGGGGATGGGGTGTAGTTGTTTTTTATATATTTTATTTTAAATTTAATATATAATTTAATATTATATTTTTAATTTAATTCTTTAATTTATAAGAATTTACCAAATTATAAAAATGACTTTTATAATTTAAATTTATAATCTAAAAAACTTCATCTCTTTTAAAATTAAATTTTAATTCCATCCTTAACAACATCAGTCTCAATATATGATTTAACTTACTGGTTATTATTATTTGTTTAATTTTGAAACTACTCTCTCGCTTGAAAACTAAATTTTCTAAATACTATATTTTATTAATCCACACTTCACGAAAATATATCGATGGCATATCAACACTGAAGATGAAATGATGGTCATGAAGAATTTAATTCAATATCTCCACTAAAGAATTCACATCATATATCAGTGTTGAAAATACCTTCTGAAATCCTCTATTGATCATTGATTACGTATCTGTCATATCAATAATACTCTCAGAAAAGTAGTTTAGTAATATCTAAGATTAAGAAATGTTATTTTCATTAATGCATACTACCCCTTTGTTTTTCACTTTAAGCTATTTCATTTTTATTTATCAAATATGTGAGTATATGTATATATATGTTTAGATGAATGTTAGACTAATGTAATTGAGTTAATTTAATTATTAAAATTAATTTTGGTCTTTCATGACACATCAGTATAATTTATTTTTTAAAAATTTTATTTAAAAATTAATTTTTTTATCCATATAATTCATTCAATACAAAAGTAATTTTTTAAAAAAATTTTGTGCAAACATGCTTTTGAAGGATAAAATTAATTTTTTTAAAAAATTAAATGTAAAATTAATTTAAAATGTTTATAAGGCAAACCCTCATTTTTGGTGTGTAAACAAATTTTTAAACATTTCAAACCTTAAACTAAACACAATGTAAAAGATTGGGGAAACTAGGGCAATTTGCGAATTCAGGTTTTTAGAGCTTAATTTAAGCTAAATTGGAACATTTTGAGAGTCATGTGACTTGCACATGTCACTTTCCATCCAATTATTAATGAAATGAAATTATACGTGGTATTAATGTGTTAACAATTTAAACTTCAAGTTATTCAAATTTTGTCCATAAAAAAATGTAGACAAGTTATTTTCCCGTAATCTTACATTTGATTTATTGTACACAAGATACTCGAGCGTATAGTTATTTTCAATTTTAGTAAAAAAACGCTTATATCTTTTTAATCCAAAATACAAATAAGAAAGTTCCTAATATCCACGATATTAGAGAATTACCAATTCTATATCAAAATGTGGTTTAAATGGCAGAGGAAGGTTTGAGGCAAAAAAGATGTTGAAATAAAATATGATTTTATTATTATTTATTTTTACTTATATGTTAGATTCACCAAATTAACATTCCTTTATATTGTGTAGAATAATGGATTGATGGTTAGTGGATAGTGCATCTCATTCTTGGGTAGATCTTAGTTCAACAAAATGATCAGTAAAATTGTCTAAAGTCTAGAAATCTCAAATAATTCTAAGTTCAATATTCAAAAATTAGCATTTTAATTGTCGATCTTAACATTATTAATTAGTCACGCCTAAACTCTAAATCCTAACTTCTTGTCTGAAACTGATCACTGTCATTTCATGGAAGAAGATTTGGATGATGGACAACTGCACAATACGGCAAAAAGACAGAACACAAATGGATAAAACTATTGAAGTGAATGTTAGAGTCTCCTTGTATATATAGCTCGAGTAACCTTAGTCAAATTGTCTATCTGTGTGACCAATTCTCTACTCAAAGTTATCACTTGTGTGCTACAATTTTCATCAAAAAGTCTTCTTAAAACATTCTTTGTGTGAGATTACACTTTGTAGCTAGTAAAAACTCTATGTGAGCCAAGTTTATCACATGTGTCTATGTAGTCAAGTATTGTGTACAAAAATGTATTTGTGTGTATCTCTAATTCATTATTTGTAAAAATTGAAATGTTGAACCTAGTGTATAATGATTGACAGTAAGAATACTCAGTCTAGTTGTTGAAGAGTGGATATAAGATTTGAGATTGATTTGAACTGTTATAAATATTAGGTGTGACTATTACTTTTATTACTTGTATTCTTTTATCATCACTGTTAAACTTGGTCTTCAAAAGTCAAGTGAATCAGAAATTGTCTCAGAAAAAAAAAATTATCATTAATTGATCTTATTAAAATATCAATTCATTCATTTCTTGTTATATCTTTGCTAATAGAAGATAATATTTTATGGAAATTTTTATCAAACTCTATAATCCCTTTTTTTTCATATCTAAATAAGCCAAAATCACATAAATCTAAGATGATCTATCATTCTTTCACCTCTAATTTAAGTTGTGAGCTGTTTAAGAGAAACTAATTAACTCCCTTGAAAAATGACATGGAATGCAAAATTTGGATAACAATTATTGACTATTTGTTAAAAGATGAATATATATATATATATATATATATATATATATATATATATATATAATGAATTGCTTATATTTATTGAATTGCATACCCTCACAAAAAGTTAAATTGTTGCATAACGTATCATCTTTAATTTTGTTTTTATAAAGAAGCCATATCTCATCATAGATTCAATTAAATTATATTTTCATTCAAAATATATATATTTTATATCATTATTCATGTCATAAATAGAGACATGGTCCTAAAGAAATTTACATCGCAAAAAGTATAGATATATAATAAGATGTTTAATCACACTTTATATATTGAACTTAATCACCAAACCAACTCTTACAGTTTATAGCATCCATTTCCTTGATAATTGTAAGAAACAATACTCCAACTATAGAAGTTCAGCAATTCATTTCAGGACTACCCAAAATATGACAAATAAAAAAATAATAATATATGGGCGAAATCTCCCAAGTTCAGACTATCTGAGGAATTTCCTATTGTCAAGAAAAAGACTTACATATTCCAGTTTTTGTAAGCTAGTTACATAGCAACATTGTTTTAAAATGCACTATTGAAGTTTCTTTTTCAGCCAAATACACTTGGATTCAAGCTTTCTTCATCTTCCTCATAGCATAAGAAATAAGGAAGCTAAGTTCTGGAATTGGCTGAGTTGAAGTAACCAAGGAATAGCTATCAAGTTCTCCTTCATATGCATGCTAATTGAACCCAAAATACTACCCAGAAGGTGAGGTAAATTTCAAATTGTTTTCTTCTTTTTTTTTTCCTTTCTTTGATTAAATTACTATTTTTATCTGTAAGTTTATTTGATATATTGGTTTGGTCTTTTAAGTTACAGTTTTTGAGCTTTTCATTTTATATCTCATTTAATTTTTATCTTAAACCGTCAGTTTCATTCATTAGATTAATAAATTCATCAAATTAACTCGTCTAAAAACCAAATTGATGGTTTGTGATATAAATGACACAAATTTATTAGACACAAAACAAATTTAAGAAACCAGAACAAAGCAATAAATAAACATAATAGAGCAGATAAATTAAATAATAATTAGCCTTTTTTGTTGGAGAAAAAATTTTTTAAAACTAGATTAAGTTTTCTAATTCTAAAGTAGGATATACCAATAATTGGTAAAAAGAAACTACAAATATAAGATCACCAAAAAGATTAGTACTGAAAACCCTGTGTGGTATGAAAATATCTGAATTAAATCAGTTTGTTTTTGAAATGTATAGGACATGGTTTTTGCAAAGAAAGCTCTATATACATATATATATATATATATATATATATATATATCATTATAAGGATTGCCTCTTTTCTTGACCTTATGGAGGATGGTAACTTTTCCTTAACTTTACATTCAGAGAAGGTGTGGTGTCCACATACAATTAAGGTACCTTTCTTGCATGATCTATTTAATTTCTTGCTTCCCAAAAAATCATTTTACATGTGCAAAATTTTGTTTCTATCCTTATTAACTTGAAGAACTCAATATGAATTAATATTTTACTATTCCAATTATGAACTCATCAAAAATCATATGTAGATAATTTTTGTAGTGGAAAAACTTTAAGATAAATGCAATCTATTAAATAGAAGAAAATCAAGTTAATTAATTAATTAATCATATATATGAGTTAAATATTAATTTAATTTTATATATTATTTTTAATTGACTTGATTTACAGCTTCATCTAAACATCTCTATGCATAGCATGCAGCTTATATGTTTATATCCATTATTTTATTATGTTGACCCTATTTTTTTATGATACATTATATGGGATTTGATCAAAGAGATTTCATTTGCTATCATACTTAAAATTCAAAATTTTTTTTTTTGAAAAAAAAACTTCAAGATAGGTAAAATTGAAGAGTACTATAAATAAATTAAAAAAGATAACACGTTTGGAAGCATATACTTTTATGCCTTATGTGTTCATATTTTGTACACATTCAATATTAGTTCTAACTAAATGACTTTAGAACAAAGCAAGGTAATTAATAAACATTAAATTTCTAGAAGGCAATATTACCATTATTAATACTTTCTGAAATGCACCAACTGCAGTTTCATGAATTCCATGGCAGACCATGGTCATAACTTTTATGTCAGTTTCTAGTAGATGTAACGCTAGGTCTCAATCATCCCAGACAAAAATTTTTCCCTGTTATTGGAGAGAAAATAAAATAATATTCTTATTAATTTAATATTAATAAAATATTATAAAGCATTATTATTTTATTTTATCTTATTACTGGAAAATCTCCGATAACAAAAAAATCCGAACTCTTCCTAATCATGATTAATCATAAAGGACTTGCAAAGATGTAATTTTCCCCACCAAATGCAAATTAATAGTTCATAGTACACTCATTTATTGCAGACAAATAGCAACACCCAATATGGTCAAAGCAACTTATGCTAATTGCTAATTAACCCTTCAAGATCTGATCTTTTCCCCTCATGCCCACTCTTTGATCAAATCCTAGGCCACCAGGATTTTTTTAGATTTGGATTCAATGAATTTTCATGTATTAAATGCCCCAATTTATTATTTTTATAAGACTAATTTCACAATAAAAAAAACACTAAATCACATTAGTGATAATTTCTGATTGTGTGGTTAAGAACTTTTGAGTTTTGATCCTCTACCGTAAGTCATCTATTGCAGATTTTTCATTAGGAACATAGACCATTGAATCTTAATTTAATAGTTCATAATTTGTTTGTTAAATTAACAAAATATATAAAGAAATATGGACAATTGCAACAAGATCCAATGGTCCATATTTCTCTGTAATAAAATTTCTTACTGTAGAAACCATTCCACTGATATACTAGTAATCTACTACTAATGGTAATAATTTGTAATTACTAAAAACTTAAGAATGTATTAATTTTTTGTAAATTAAATCTATTTAAAATTTTATATAATTTATTTTACAAATAAGAGAGAATTAACTATGAAAAAATTACAACTTTTACATAATAAAGCTCTTCTATATTATATATTAATAAATCCATGTAGACTATAATCGCTGGCGTTTGCTCTCGTTTGGTTTTCTATATTCTTAAAAGAGAGAAATAAATCAAAGTATGGTTTCCTGAATTTTCACTCCAACAACTACATCCTCAACCCCACCAGAGAGAGAGAGAGAGAGAGAACTAGTCATTTTCCATGTAGAAGTCCTGGTTCTGTCATAGTCCAAACTCTATAAACCCAATAAAAACTTCATGTGGAGGCAAAGCCAACAAGCAGACACCGAACAATTTATATATATATATATATATATATTTCTTTTAATTAATTTTTTTTTTCTTGCTTCATTTCCATTTTTCCCTCAACTTCCCTCCTTCAAAACCAAGCTTGAATCAAACAAACAACAAGCCATCCATCCTCCATCCTCTTAGTCCCATGTCTCTTTCCCTTTAACAACCCCAAGCTCACCTTAAAATTATATATTAAAGCCCTCAAAACTCACTTTGTCTCTCCCAAATGCTAAGCAAGGTTAGGTAACACATAGCTACCCTTAAACCTTTTACACCGTAACATAACCTTACATTGTCTTCTTCATGCTTTTCTTCTCTGTTCTTGATCAGGTTCTGAATTGCCCAATGAAATAACTACTGCTACTACTGTTAAGGAGGAATTCAGATAAGGCTGTCTCTGGCTTAACTGCAATCTGGGGGAAGAAAATGCAGCTTCACATATCACCAAGTTTAAGGCATGTCACTGTGCTTCCTGGAAAAGGGTTCAAAGAGTTTATCAAAGTGAAGGTTGCATCAAGGAGAGTGTCCTACAGGATGCTCTTCTATTCCCTCTTGCTCTTCACATTCCTTCTTCGGTTTGTGTTTGTGTTGACTGCTGTGGATACCATTGATGGAGATATCAAATGCTCTACCATAGGTACATTTTATTATCTGCTTCTCTGATCTCTGTCTGCCTGTAAATAATGAGAGGCTGCCATCTCCTTTTTTTTTTAACAAAATAATTGGGTATATTACGTAATTTTAATAGACATTCACATTCATATTTTATAGACTGTGCGGTTGTTCTTAATAAACATATATAACAAATCTTCAATACAGAAATTCCTGAATTCTGAGCTTGGGATATGTGAAATCTCTGACTTCATAAATATGTAGTAGCTTGAAACAATAGTTCCAGAAACTGTGATACATGCATATATATGAAGTTTTGATATACTTTAAATGATATTTGTAGGTTGCCTGGGAAAAAAACTAGGACCAAGGATTCTGGGAAGAAAGCATGAATCAAATGTAATTTCCTCGACTCTTCTAATTATGTTTTGCTGTACTTGAACTTGAGTTTCTATCACAAACAGAAGTTGACATTTGAATTTTGATAGGTCCCAGAAGTGATATACAGAATATTAGATGAACCCATTGGCAAAGATGAAGTAGAAGGAAGATCTCATATTCCACAGACTTTAGAAGAGTTCATGACTGAAATGAAGGAAGGTGGATATGATGCCAAGACATTCGCTATCAAACTTAGAGAAATGGTACTTTCTCCTTCCTCTTTATAACTATAGGAACAATCAAAGACATTTGCTATATTTCAAGCAAATTTTACAGTTTTTTATCAAGTAATCGTTCAAAATACTGAAACTGAACAATTCTGATTGGTCAAAAAATTGATCAAAAGCATATTAAATCGGTTTAGTTTAATTTGCTTTAAATGAACTCCAAACAATTTAGTTCAAGTTTCAGTTACTAACTATTGCTCATTTTTTCAGTATCTGTAATTTTCATATTTAGTTAGAAAACTTATTTCTTTTATGTTAATTCATTAAACATTAAGTTTGTCATTGGATAATAAAAACTATATAAGTTTGAGGCTTGGAAGGTTAGAAAAAGGTATTTTATATCAAATTCTTGAAAAAGAAGTCTTAATTAATTGATTCGAATCAACAAGTCTAAATAACGAAGCAGAAAAGAAAGAAAATCAAAACTAACTAAGCCAAATTGAACCAAACTAATCTTTAACGGTTTGGTTCAGTTTGATTGAGTTACTCTAGATAAACACAAAAAGTCCAATTTTTTGTTTAATTCGGTTTGATTAAATGAAAACACTGACCTGAAGTGATGAACACTCCCTAGGCAAGTTCAACCTATCTCAACGAATGCTAAATTTTTCACAGCTCATCCTCATGGAACAAAGGACCAGGACAGCCAAAATCCAAGAATACCTATATCGCCATGTAGCATCAAGCAGCATACCCAAGCAGCTTCACTGCCTTGACCTGAGGCTGGCCGCTGAGCACACCAACAATGCACTAGCTCGCCTTCAGCTTCCTTCTGCAGAACTAGTCCCTGCCTTGGTTGACAACTCCTACTTCCACTTTGTTCTTGCATCAGATAATGTTCTGGCTGCTTCAGTGGTTGCAACTTCACTAGTCCAAAACTCCCAGCAACCCGGCAAGGTGGTTCTGCACATTATTACAGACAGAAAGACTTACTATCCCATGCAAGCTTGGTTCTCATTGCACCCTCTGTCACCTGCTGTAATTGAGGTCAAGGCATTGCACCATTTTGATTGGTTTACAAAAGGGAAGGTGCCTGTTCTTGAAGCCATGGAGAAAGATCAACGAGTGAGGTCACAGTTCAGAGGGGGGTCATCAGCTATTGTTGCAAATAGTACGGAGAAACCATATGTCGTTGCAGCAAAGCTACAAGCACTAAGTCCCAAGTATAACTCAGTGATGAACCACATAAGGATACATCTTCCAGAGGTAACGAGACTAGCATAAAGAGTAGTTTTTATATTTTGAACCAAAAGTATAGGTGTTAATTGAAAGCCTAGTGAGCAGTTAATAAGGGTCAAACCTATTGAAAATATAAAGCCGAGCTAGTAAAATGCTAGCCCATTTTTACGAAAAGGCTTTTCAAGGTAGTCCTATTTAGCCCTACGGTTGAACCGGGCACGACAATGCCCTAAGAAACAAACAATTTATAGAAAAAGAAATACAAATTATTAGCATTTTATAATGTTATTTGGATTTGGGATAAGCATAACTATGGTTTATTTATTGTTGAATTGTGCAACTTGTATTCTAAACTAACATTTCTAGGGGTCGCTCTTAGAGCCAGCTCGCAGTCCTCAAAGGATTATCATAGTCCGCATGTAAAACGGACTTGCCCGCTCCAGCCTCCAGCCCTGAAATCCCTCAGGCTGGATCAGGCCTAATAGACCAATAAGCCCCTTTTTTGTGCCTGTGATGCTTATTGTCATGATAAATTTTTTGTTACAGTTGTTCCCGAGTCTCAACAAGGTAGTCTTCCTAGATGATGACATTGTGGTACAAACTGATCTTTCACCTCTGTGGGATATTGAAATGAATGGAAAAGTAAATGGAGCAGTACAAACATGTAGCGGAGAAGATAAGTTTGTAATGTCCAAGAGGTTGAAAAGCTATTTGAACTTTTCCCACCCTCTGATAGCCAATAATTTCAACCCCGACGAATGTGCTTGGGCTTATGGCATGAACATTTTTGATCTGGAAGCTTGGAGGAATACCAATATAAGCCTTACATACCATTATTGGGTTGAGCAGGTTAGTCTATCTTCCACCCTACCGTAACACAAACATAAATAATTAAAACCTTTCGAAAAAATCACATTTGATATACTCTAGTTTCAAGTATTTAAAGGTTGAGTTTCCATAATAGAGAAGGATGATACTAAAATGTATTGATACTTCTGTTTTCGTCAAGCAGAATATAAAATCAGACCTGAGTCTATGGCAGCTAGGGACATTACCTCCCGGATTGATAGCATTCCATGGTCACGTCCACACCATTGATCCTTTCTGGCACATGCTGGGGTTGGGATATCAAGAAAATACATGTTTCTCTGATGCCGAAAGTGCTGGTGTCATCCATTACAATGGCAGGGCGAAACCATGGCTAGATATAGCTTTTCCACAGCTAAGGCCCTTGTGGGCTAAGTATGTCGACTTTTCAGACAGGTTCATCAAGAGCTGTCATATTAGGGCATCATAACTTGGATCATGAACTATCAGATCTTTCTGGTGAGTTGAAGAAATGGTATTTGTACAAGAGATTACAAGGCAAAAAGTGAACGAGTTCTTCCAAGCATAAGGCCTTCAACGACAAAGACAACAACATATAGCATGATGCTCCTTCTTTATATATATATATATATATATCTCTCTTTTAAACTCTCTCTTCAGTCGAAATTTTCATATTCTTTTAGTCTACAAATCATACTGTAAGTACGAGCATTCTTAGATCATATATATATATATATATAGGTATATGTATAAAATGAGACAGCCCTTTTTGGAAAGGAATATGAGAGGTATAGGCATAACAATAAACATTAGCAAGATGAAGAAAAGCAAAAGAGAGTGATGAACCATTCCAATACTATTTCACTTCAAAATAACATAGCTCCTAATTCAGGCGGCATCTTGCAATACAACTACCTATTCTGTTTAAACTGTAATCTCAGAAAGCAAAATCTGAGAACTGAGTCGAAATTGATAAGTAATATTACGAGCTTATTTCGTACAATTATCATAGCAGTGGCCAGAAATATTCACAAGCATATTTTACTCACATTTTAAAGTTGAATTGAAGCCCAATTCTTCATTTACTCTCTCTTTTTCCCGGTAACATTGGATACCAGATCCCTGAGAAACTTTGCAGATTTTGTCACGGGCGACTTTATGGCCATGAGATTGTACAAAACATTCTCAACTTCACCAATGGTTGGCCGGGCCTTAAACTTAGAAACCACCTTCAATTCCCCTTCTTCTTCTACATGAATAACCCATTTCTCTCCACTCACAACCCCATCTCTCACACACTTGAAAATTACTCCTTTTCGTTTGCTCAACACCCCTCTTACCTCCAACCCCATAAAAGAATAAACCACTTCAAATGAACCTACAAACGCACCCAGATCACCAAATTCGCCCTCCTCCTCAAACGCCCATTTGGGATTCAGCAGAACCACTGGCTTTGGATAAAACACATCGGTGACTGTTTTCATAAGGGCCAACTGGGAACTCTCAGGAACAAAAAAGATAGCCACATCAGCAGAATTCAAAACTCTGGAATCAATTTTGGTAATTGAAGGAATATCCACATGTTCAATTTGGCTAGATGTAGATGAATGAGAAAGAAAGGCTTTAGTGGCACCTTCTTTTAAGGTGGGATTAGGCCAGAGGATTAGGATCTTAGCAGGAGAGCCTTTTCTTCTAATGGGCATTTCATCAAATATGTCAAGGGCAAGTTGGGATAGCGATTCCGTTGAGTCATCCACAATGGGAATTTCAACCCTGAACTTGGGTTGCTTCAGCTTCTTGAGTTTACCTATTAGTTTGGGGTTGTTGAGAGGCTTCTCTAAGGTCGTTGAAAGGGAAGTTTTGGCCTGCTTTATGGCTTCCTCCCTTGAAGTGGGTGGGTTTGGAGAAGAAGAGAGTGAAGATTGGATGATAGATGCGGTGGGTGTAGCTTTGAGGGGAATGAAGGAGACACGGAGATGTTGGCGGAGACATAGATGGGCATGGAATGAATGGATAGATGTGCATTGAGTGTTCGAGTGTGAAGAAAACGTTATTGGCTTGGGAATTTGTATGGATAGGAAAAGAGTTCTGTGAAGATAGGATGCCATTCAAGGAAGTAATATAAAACAGTGACCAAAGTTTGATAGTTTTCATATGAAGGAGTTGTCCCAGAAATCCAGATAAGATATCCAGGTTGCTTACAACCTCAATAATTCAACATACGATGGAACCGTGAGCAAGACAAACGAAAGTGCCCTAGGTGGGCTGAGTAAAAGTTGGTCCTCCCTTTGTTAATTTATCTTTTAACTCAATTTCTTATTTATCTATTTATTTTTAATTTAGTCATTCATTAAATTTTATTCTCAATTTAATTTTTTATTAATATTAAATTAGTAAAAGAACAAAATCATGAATTAATAATCAAAATTAATATAAAAATCATGAATGCAAAAAATTTTTGAAGACCTCAATAATTTAAAACTAAAGAAAAGAACCTCTTTTTTTTTGCTAAAATATTAAAAACTCCTTTCAATTGAAAATTTATGCTATTTATTTCCCTCAACCTTAAAATTTGATCGTAAATCCTCCAAACTTTCAATTTTGTATAATGGAAAAAAAATATTTTTAATCACTCACTTATTATAAAATTATTGTTTTGATCTCTCATTCGTTAAAATGTCCCAAATGATCTCTTACTTATTAGTAAATATAACACTTGATTCTCTACTTTTAAAAAAATTACCAAGTGTAGTTCTCCTATCAAATCCTAAATCCTAAATTTTTTTTTTTTTGTAAAAATAAAGAATTAAGTATAATATTTTTCAATAAATAAGAGACTATTTTAAACATTTTAATAAGTGAGAGACTAAAATAATACTTTTATTATAAGTGAAGGACCAAAATGGTCTTTTATTCTTTATATAAAATAACTTATCAATTGACTTTCCATATTAAACTATAACTCCACCTATCAATTCAAGGGTTTTTTTTTTTATTGCGAGAAATGTAAAATAAATAACCAAAACAAAAACTTGCCACTTGAGTAGTCAAGTCTAATGTAATTTTTTTTTTTTTTGATGACTTGATTTTTTCCATCCTACAAGTAGTATTGAGATTTTAGACAAAAAAATAAAGAAAAAATAAATATTGAATAAAATTAATTAATAAAATACATAACCCCTTAAATTGAAGGAGATTTTTTGTATTTTGATCATTTTATTAAATCTTAATTATTAGCACATCCATTGATTGCTTCATTGACACATCTAACATTTACCAAATATGGGTACGGGTATTAAAAAATCCTATTACCCGATCAACCTAACTTGATCAAAATAAAAAAATTTATAAAATTATCAAACTAAACCAGATCTTAAGTTTAATTTCTACCTAACTCGACCCGATTATATTTTTATTTTTTAAAATGTTATTTTTTATGATTTAATTTATTTATTTTTATTTATAATAAATTTTAAACATATCAATTTATCTCAAATCTTAACTATTTTATATTTCAACTTTTAATTTTTTGTCATTTTATTTTTTTCACCTCCAAATCTTTTTTTTCTTTTTTTAAAATTGTTTTTATTTATTAAAATTAACTTTTATATATAAAAAAAATTATAAAATATATAAAGAGCCAGATCCAACCAATTACCAAGCCAAGCCAACTCTCAGGACAAATTTTTTGCCCTAGTTTTTTACCAGACCAGGTCACAGATATATTTAAACCAGTTCAACCTGTTATTTGAACACCCCTAAATCTGAGTTTGCACATGTAAATTTGCTGCAACAAGTTTGAAACTAAAGCAGAACCGATCACTTCCTTGATTGTAAATGTATTTCTGTCTTCAGGAATTCCCTTTACTATTTCGCAAGCTTAACAATCTGCTGCACCTGACTAAGCTGATTGTCTAAGGGGCCAATGCATCACAAGCCAAGAGAAGATAGCCAGATAAGCTTATTAGCATTTACATGCAAACACCAGCATTACTTGACAGAAGTATCAGATGCCAAATACAGTCAGAGCCACCATCGGGTCCAGTTAGAGCACTTAGTTGAATACTAACATAACCGAGAAGGTATGGTAGGAAGATGAATTAATACAACTTTTGAGCAAAAATCAATGCCCAAATATTTGTACAGTGCCAACTTAGGCAACTGGTGGACGGAGTACATGATCCTGTGAGGTATCCACTGCAGCGGGTGGCATAAATTGCCACATGGCAACTCCTGGATAACCAATGAATGGGACCAACTTATTCCCCGGGGCTTGGCCTTGTGCAGTAGCGTATGCAGCAGGAATTGCAGGTGGGGGAGGCAAGAAACTGGGCGGTACATTGATAGTTTTCAGCTGCTGCTCCAACTTTTCTTTCTCTCCCTTGAGCCTCTGTTTCTCATCGCGAAGTTCATTCTTCTCAGCCTACACAAGAAAATTTAATATAGTCGGCACTCTATAAGTTTACATGATTTCTCCACCAAACAAAGTAAGGTGCTACTTTCTAGCAGAAAACTTCAGGGGAGAAGTCATCAACACTTTTTAATGAGAATAAATTGAACTTCACCTTTAACTCTTTTATCTTCTCTTGAAGACTCGTATTTGAGTCTTTCAACTTCTGGGCCTCACCCCGTAGTTGTGTCACCATTCGGACAGCATCAGTCAAAATAGCAGCCTTGTCTGTTTTGGGAGGCCTTCCAGGCTCCAAAATTGAGCCCAATTCAAGAAACCTAACCATGTCAAGCATATGAGGTACATGTCCCAGATGCACATTTACACACAAATCCACATGGAGCATAGAGATAGACAGAAGATATGGTAAGGGCCAAAACATTTTACTTGTCATTCAGCCTATCTCTCCGCAACTTCTCCCTACACGCCTTGGAGCTCGAAGTAGCACATGAATCAGATCTACCCCTGTAAGAGGAAATTAACTAGAGATATGAGATAAAGTACTCAAAGAAGAAGCTAACAGCATTGGATCTAATCATTTTTATGTTTAAGTGTTTATTAGTTTTCTTTAAGGCAAAAAAAAAAACTAATGCTATAAAACAGGGAAAGGTGACTAGGAGAGAATGGCAGAAGTGATCTCCACCAATTCTGTTGAACTAATCCCAGTAACACTTATCAGCCTGATTTTGGCACCAGTCCAAACAATAGGTTGTATAACAGCAGTTAACTTTAAGCTTTCCACAATGCCATCTGACTTATTTTAATTACTTGACAACTGTCAATTGGCTGAAGACAACTAGTGGCTTGGAAGTCTATTTAATATTCAAACAATCAAAGCTGCATTTTGATCTAACTCTTCAATTATTACTAGTGTATAGAAAGAAAACAAAGAAAAAGGAAATAAAACATAAAACATTGAACTAGATGGCCAAACAGCAAAGATTGGAAATGAAGTGGAATAGCCTCATAAATTTTTGTACAACAGAAAGAAACAGAGTATAAAACGTCTACCTCTTCTTCGAACCAGACTCTTTGAGGCCATCAGAATCCACCATGGAGCCATCAATTTCCGCACTAGGAACAGATAGTATCAACAGAGACAAAGAACAAGCCAATAAATATTTCTTGTCATTAGCAGGTAGGGTAATAGTTATATATATATATATATATATAGTGCAAATTTAAAATAGATGAGAAAAAGAAGATGAAATAGGGAAAAAGGCAAGATTCAGAAACAAGAATGTAAATATCCAAGTTGCACATACCAAATGTATAAAGGCTTGAACAACAAATTTATTCTATTTAAAAATGTAAAAATTAATTGCCTGAGGAAAAATTACTTTCTGAAAGCAAACAATGCATCTTTGTGAATGATAATAATAGCATGTAAGCACAGATCTGTCCCTGAAATTATGGTCGGACACTTTTCTGCAGAGTGCAGACTCAGCAACTCCCCCAACCAAACAAAAAAAAATTTTAAATATAGAGGACTAAAAGAAGAAAAATGTCAATTTCTCAAGCAAAAGCAACTATGTGCAACACCCATGGTATTATTTTATTACATTCTCATGTCACAACAAATCTCACATAAGACTGTATGGCCTAAAAAAAATCTTACATAGGACTGTATGTTTGCATTAACACATTAGATGTAATTAGAGACACACATTGCAGCACAATCAACCGCTTTTAAATCAGCACAATTTCCTATCTTGAACACCAACACCAATAACTCCAAACTAGTCCTAAGTTACCCCAATATAATTAATTACAAAATCATAATTATCTGTAATTATAAAATAACCATCATATATCAGTCCAAACAAAAACATAACCAAATTATTAATCTTCTCACCCTGCATTACTAAGGCTATCTATATTGATTAAAAAGTTCAAGCTCTATACGACAAATATAGACCCAATATGAACAAACAAAAAATAAAGCCATATTTTTCCAGGGAAAGAACAAATAAACCCCTTGAACTATCGCATAATTACCACTTTGGTACCTGAACTTTAAAATGTGACATTTTGCCCCATCACAAAGTGTGAAAATGTTAAGTTGTCCATTAAATTTAACGTCACTTCCCTCATGTGTTTCTCACATGAGCTCTGAACAAGTGAAAATGTCCCATTCGTGCACCATGGAGCTTTCTTCAATTGAGACAACAAGGACAAGGAGAAAGATCGCATTCGTCAGCTCTTAAGTTTAGATCAAGGGTGTTAAAACTTGACTGTCCTGAAAAGTGTTTATTAAAGTTCCCTTGTTCAGTAAATAAAACTAACTCTTCCTTCTGTTGAGTTTGGGGGTTGATAAGCTTGGTAAGCAGATCCCATTCAGCAATACACCAGGGAAGCTTTGCTGGAAATTGCCAAACCAAGTTTTTAACAACAACAGCAAGAATTTCTACGCTGATAATTTATCGGTGTTTGAGGATTGTGACAATGTAATTGCAATATTCTTGACTAAATCAACTGCTCTATATTGGTTTTGACATAGGTCATTATCAAATTTTTATCAAATTTTGAACTTGCATGTGTTTGCTTTGAGATTTCGCTTCACAACAAAAGGAGTTTGTTGTCCCTAAACTGTGCAGTTTCATGTGTTCATTATTAGATCTGAATCTCTAGTCTATTAACATACAAGCATTCTTCACCCTATGATTAGAATTTGGACAATAAAGTTTCTATTTGTCAGAGGCATTCGCACCAATATTTTTGAGCTTGGCGCAGTTGCATTCTGTTTGAGCTTTGTTGCTGAAATTGAACTCAATGGAATGTCGATGCTGCGATCAGGGCACAAGATTGGATCTATAATTGGGCTTAGCGATACTTGGATTGTTCAGAGCTCAAGTGAGAAGTAATGAGCAGGAGATGTTACTTTTGACGGATGACTCTTACATTTTCACCTTTCATGATAATTTGTAAGTGATTAAGTGTTACATTTTAAAGTTCCAGTCGTAATCCAGCTAAAGTTCCCGGGTTATGTTTACTTTCTTTTTCTCTTTTTTTTATGTTTTTTCCAATAAGTAACTTGTACTGATTATTGCAGGCCATATAATGCTTAACAATTCATTCATCCTTGAAGAAATAAGCATTATAACCTGTGCCAGTTCTAAACTAAGAAATCAAAATATAAACACTAAAAATTCAGAAATTTAGAGAAGTAAAGCAATCAGGCAAGTATACACGCCTAACTCTCAAAGCAAAAGCACAAGAATTAGCAGCATAATCAAAACCCTAATAGCAATCCGTCATAAAGGGCAAAATAAAAGAGTGCATCGACAAAAGAAAACGTAACTGCGAATGATCTTACAACCTGACATTCGAAGAACCATTCAAGGCCTGCGCCGGCCAGGTGAACCCGGAAGCAGGGACACTGAAGCTCCCATCAGGGACAGATATGTCATCAATCAGGCCATAATCGAAAAACCAATTCGAGCTTTCCGGGGAAACCATTCTGGAGTCGAGGTTACCGGGAAATTCGGGATTCCCTGCGGTGCCTCTTTTCCTGAGAAACCAACAGCTAATAAGAGATTTGCACGATTAAGGATGGAGAAAATTAGAGACTTTTTTTTTCTTCTGGGAAAAGGGAATCTGTGAAATTGACGAGAGTTGAGGAAATTTTGGAAATTGGAATACCGTACGCAAGAGATGATGGGATTCGTCGTCGTGATTCGACGAGCAAACGGATCCGGGTATGGGCTTCAAACCTGGACTTCCGGATCATTTACTTTAGTACATGAGCCTTAACTATGCATGGACTTCTTTTTTTTTTTCTTCTTTCTCTAATAATACAAAATAGAGTAAATAAAATATTATTTTAGTTTATTACTTATTAATAAGTTTTAAATTTAATAATTTATTAATTTTTATTTATTATTTTATTTTTAATTTAATCCCTTACAAATTTAAATTTTAATATATTTAATTTAGTCAAAATTTAAAAAGTAAATGTAATTAGTGAAAGACTAAATTAAAAATAAATTAATAAATAATGAAATAAATTGAAATAAAAATTTATTAGAAATTAAATTTAAAAAATTGATAATTGAAGGATCACATTAAAAAATAAAATAAAATATTAAATTAAAATTTTAAAAATAAATTATAAAAAGATAATAAACACAGAATAATACATTTTAAAATATTAAGTTTGGTTAGGACTACGAAGCTAATTCTAAATCATATTATGAGGAGTAAATTAATTCGGTCTTTTACGTTGGGCCTTGTATTGTTGTCTTAGTTGAGTCCATCCCTAGTTCCTTAGTTGATCAAGTTTTGTGCTACATGATCCATCGTCACCTTTTTATGCAGAAAATTAACGACATCTGTATATATAGGTTGAAAGGAATCAAATCAGTATTTGAAAAAAAAAAAAAAAAAAAGTACATCAGATTGTCATCCCAAGAAACGAATAAAAACTTTTTTATGCCGTTTTCATTCATATTTTTTCAATAAAATTACAATAATTTGCTGCTCTTGACAACAGGAGAGATGTATTTTAAAATTGAATTTTTAGATGAAATAGTCAATGACAGATTTGTATTGTACAAAACTAAAAATTTTCAGAATCTATGGTTAACTTTTAGAATTGAAGAAAAAAAATACTATTTAATCTTCCATTTAAAATTTTAGTTTCAATTTTGGTTTTCACAAATTGAGATTCTCAAAGTGATTATTCACTTTTAAACATAATCTTATTTTGATTCTCCACACTTTCTAAAATCTAATTTTAATTAGTCTATCTCCAAATAAGATTAAAGATGACCATTTTGAATTAAAATTTAAAAAATAAATTATTATTTTAAAATTATTAATTTATAAAGGATCAAAATGAAATTATGTTCAAACATAAATAATTATTTAAAATTTTTAATTTGTAAAGGATTAATATAAAACTAAATTTATTAGTAAATGATTCAAATAATATTTTTTTTCAATGTCAATAGAGACAATGTTATTCGGCTTTCTATGTCAAGAGTCTGGATCACCTAGGTTCTCCAGTAGACCACTTCGGCTATTGGATCAAATCCAATGGTCCAAAGTGGTTCAATTTTTTTTTTTCATTTTAATCAAATTTAATATTTTTTTAAAGAAAATGATAGATTTATAAATGTTTCAGATTTTTGTTTATACATAATGATGTTTTGTTGAATAAATAAATAATTTTTAAAATGTGTAAAATAAATTGTAAACTATTATAACTTGTTTATATTTTGATAAAAATTAATTTTAAAAAAATGATAGATTTATTAATGTTTTAGATTTTTTTATACAGAATGATATTTTGTTAAAGAAAAAATTTATTTTAAAATGTGAAAAATAGATTGTAAACTGTTGTAAGTTGTTCATATATTTTTAACGGAGTATATTTTTCGAATTTTATAAATATAAAGTCTTTAAAAAAATTAATTTTTACTAAAATAAAATAAAAAAATTTGAACCACTTTGGACCATTGGATTACTGGAGAACCTCCAGTAGTGTAATTTTTGCATTTTAATCTACTTTATTGTATATGTATACATCAGGTCAGGTGGAGGTTTAGGCGTAAATATATGATAAAATAATTGTTAATTGAAATTTTTTTTTTTTTGGTTGAAAAATTATAATCGAATCTCGAAGGATTTGGTTGGAGAAAAAGAAAAGAATTGGTCTTTTAATAATTTCACAAGTTCCACCTTTTTTTTTCTTGTTTAATGATCACATGTTCCATGTTAACCACATAGGAATCAAGCATTCGGTGGCCAGAAGTCTCTTTACGCAATGTTTAATTATTAACGTTTCCGAAGTCCTCTTTATAACTAAAATGCGGTTAAAAAATATGGAAGCCCACTATCGGATGTTGAATGTGGTGGAAATTCAAATGCAAATATATTTAATAAAATTTATATTATTAGATAAATATTTAAGAGACCAAATTTTAAAAGATTGTTAAAAATTATTTAATATTTATTCAAATCTAAATTATAAAATAAAAATATAATAGTCTAGATCATCTTAAATGTAATGAATTGAATTTTTTAAATATAAAGAATTCAAATCTCCGAAAACACATTATACAATTTAACACCTCTATGTTTTGTTATTTAAAAATAATATACTTTTTTATTCATTCATTTTTCAAAATGATAAAGAACTAAATGTGACATTTTTTAATAGGTAATGAAATATTTTAAGTATTACAATAAATGAGAGAACAAAATAATAATTTTGTGATAAATGACTGAAAATTCAAATTAATCTTTAATATTGATTAAAATCTAAACTATAAGATAAAAATATAATAGTCTAAATTATATTAAATGTAATAAATTTAAATTGTTAAATATAGAGAATTCAAGTCTCCAAAAACACATTATACAATTTAACACCTTTATATTTTGTTATTTAAAAAATATAATATCTTTTTATTAATTTATTTTTAAAAAATATTAAATTTAATTTTTTGAATCTAGAGTTTAAAATTGATACAGAGACTAAATTTAATATTTTTTAAAAAAAATAAAAAATTATATGCGACATCTTTTAATAATTGTGGGAGTATTTTAAGTATTATTATGAATAAATTACTAAAATAATAATTTTATGATGAATAACTGAAAACATATTTTACTTGTTATTTGAAAAGAAGTATTCTGCGAGCTATTAATTAATTTTTAAATGCATATGTCTAAAATGAAGTTGAAAATTTGTCTAATACTAAAGTCTGTTTTGCTTGTAGTTATAGACAATTAATAACAATAAGCAAGCATCTGGTATCTTCTTATCTCTCATTCTACAATATTTTAGATATTATGATATATGATACTAGACAATTAATAAAATACTATGATATATATTCGAAATATTTACATTAAATATGACAATTAGAATAATATAATTTCATATAACATCATGAAAACTTTAAAGAGACACTTATTACTTTAAAAATTAAAGTATTCAACACCAACATATTATAAATTATCATCCAAAAAATGGGAGCGTAGATGATAATGCACCAAACATTTTAATGGTTATATAATATGAGTGTAAACATCAAGAATATAACCCTAAAATCGTTTTGCGGGGTCAAAAAGTTAGAAAGGAAATTAGGTGGACAGTTCTGATTTGAATTCAGGGTATAAAAATAGTGTTAATATAACGCTTTTGAAAACCATCTATTTTTATTGTGTAAAATAATTAAGTAGGCCTTGTGAATGGGGTAATTGAGAGCAGTTGAAAAATAAAAAAAATAAAAAAAATAAAATCCTCTTCATATTTTGCACATGGGCAACACAGAATAGACCAGCAATCACAATCACCCTTTTTTTTTTTTTTTTGTTTCCAGTCAATTTCACAGACATTTGTCAAAATTTTTTAAATCTCTGTAATTTTGTATTTCTAAATATGTATTCTAGTTTAATTTAAAAATTTTACTAAAAATATTTTCATGTAAAATATAAAATTCGGTATTTTATTTTAAACATATGTATTTATATTAATGGAATGAAATTTAGTCAAAAAGATGAAAATAAAGTGTAACACAATTTTTGGTATCAGTTATATTTTGAAAATAAAAAAATCTCATAATTTTAGTAAAATTTATAAAAGTGGTCTATGTATTTTATTAACTTTCTTTTTTTTTTTACATTCTACCTAATCAATTTGAAACTTGAACATAATTTGGTCTTAGGGAAGGTCCAATCATGGTGCAAAGTTTGAATTGAGCAAGACTGGAAAGAATATATTATCCTGGGGCAAAATGGTTGAATTCATCATAATAGACTAGGAAGAAGAATAATAATGGTAAAACGTGACAATCTTCAAGGAATTTGATTTGATCAATTAATGTGTTATAATTTTTTGATATTTTAAATATCATAAAATAATATGTTAAGACATAATTTATCATAATATTTAATTTTTTATATATATATAATAAGTTAGTAAATGTTATCTTGACAATAATATGATTAGTAATAATCACAAAATCAGACTTTTTTAATTAGTGGAGTCACTTTCACCATGGCATAATAACAATCATTATTATTTTTTATAAACAGTTATTATTATTATTATAAAAATAAAAATAAAAATAAAGAATAAGACAAAACTTCTTTAATGACAAAAATCTTTAATTCATATTTGATATCCCTCTCTAAGTAACATATAAAACAATTATTGAAATAAAATCAGCATGTGAGAAGAGCCTAAGGAACCATAATTGGATCTAAAACTAATAGGTGGGGCCATTTAATTAATAGGAGTAGTAAATTAAGAAAAAATCATTGACAAACTACACCAAGTGGGACCAATTGCATCTATAATTTAAATCTATCACTGTCATAATGTTCAAATTATACAAGACACTGTATAAAATAATGTTCATTATATGTTTTTTTAATATCTTAGACAACATTATATCATTACAGCTACCTTTAATACCATTTAACATCCAAAATATGTTCACCACATGGCTGCCAAAATATCCTTTTATTTTAAATATGAGCTTTATATTTTTAATTTTTTTTTTTACAAAAAACGATTCCAATATTATTGAACTGATGAGTGTGTCAGAGCAACTTAATAAATTAAATTTTCAATTTATTCATTACAAATAAATTCATGATTAAAAATGTCCTTAAAATATGTTAATTTAATAAATATAAAAGGCATTATTAATAACAATATTATTTTTACAAACTAAATTGATAAATACTTTAGAAGTGAAGGATTAAATTTAAAAAATAACTATATAAAAGATTAAATTAAAATATACTCCATATGTGAAAAATTGAAATGGAATATTACTCACCAAAATGATGAAGATGAGAAGGAAATTTAAGAGAAATATGAAATCCTTCAAGAAATCAAATACACTTTAGTACCCATCAAACACTTCACTCTCACAACACATAATCTCACCAATTCAAATCCACAACAATATAAAATACCCACACCAAAATATGCACAACATACACACCCAAATGAAAAAACAGTACTATTTTTCTATTGACCTAAAATAAACAACATATATAAAATGAATCCAATTTGAAAACTTAAAAGGAAAAAATAAACTTTGAAGCCTTAATTATATTTAGAGCTAAAATAAAAAAAGTGGTTGTGGAGAGAGAAGACAAAGATGGTGAGGATGGATGGTTCAGAGAAAGTTGTGAGGAGGAGTTGAATGAAGAAAAGCACCGAGTCTTTTCCTGATTTCATGAGGATTAGCTCCCACAATTTTGTGCACTACACTTCCTCCACTTAGCAACACAAATGTTGGCATTGCTTTTATTCCCATCTTCCATGCTACTTCCTGCAGAATTTAGCAGGCAATCCCCACATGATAATAAAAAAAAATGTCATGAGACATGGTAAATTTGACCAGCAATAGTGTAAAGTAAAAAGTTACATTGATAATTGAATTTTTTTAGTAAAATATTTTTTTAGTCTCTTATTTATTACAAAATTTTCATTTTAATCCCTCACTAATTGAAATATTCACAATGATCTCTACTCATTGAAAAATATTATACTTGATCCCTATTTTTCAAAAAAATATCAAATTAGATTTTTTTAATTTAGGATTAAATGTTTGGTAAATAGACTAAATTTAGTGATTTTCTAAAAAATAAGAGATTAAATATAATATTTTCTAATGAGTTAGGAATCAATTTGGGGATTTCAATTAGTGAAGGATAAAATGATAATTTTGTGATAAGTGAAGAACTAAAATAGTATTGTTTTTCAAATTTTTTAAGGAAAAGAAAAGGGTAAAAATTATTTACAAGTTATGCTTGAATTGAAATTTTAAATTTAAAAACCTATTTGACAATTAATCTATTAATGTGGAATATATTTTTAGCGATTATTTTGTATGTTAGCAGCAATTATTATTGTGGCTAAAACTTTTACCAGTAATTAATTGATGGTTGGTGTATATAAGGAATTGTCATTTTCTTAGCAATTATAGAACAGCTGGTAACAATGTTTGGATCAAAAATCTTGTTCTTTTGGACTTTTCTTACCAAAAAAGGCATAAAAAGCTGTCATCTTTGTAATTGTATAGGAGTTACTTCAAATCGCAAAATAGTATAATTTGATTAGTACTCAACAAAGACACCTCATTATTCTGACAAAAACCCTATTTTTTTAATTCGCCCAAGATAATATAACTCTCAATTTGAAATCTAACCTAACAAAATTTTCATATCACTTTTTTTATAATGTTCAGAAGAACCTTCGAAATGGAGTCCAGAGAATGATCGGACTCTGCAAAAGCAAACTTAGAATCATTCTGCAACAGATAATTGATTATCTGCACAAGTAGCGTATAATATATTCCAATAATATCATTATTATAACTTAAAAATTTATCATAAATTATAGGGTTAGGGATAAGGTTTAGGGTTCCAAAATAAACAAACGGAATTAATAAGAATTAGTGTGGGCTCTCTTTCCGTTATTCCCTCTGGATAAGCATGTTCTGCGGAGAAGAGGCACGGAAGGAGAAGAACACAGAAGATTTGAAAAAAATAAAATAAATAAAATTCGTCCCTCTTTTTATTTTTTTGTGATAATTTGATTGTAACTTGTGACAAATTAATTTTTTATAAATTTAAATTTATATACAATTAATTTGTTATAAATTTAAATTTAGACAAAATTAATCTCTTCATTTGTATTAATAAGGATTAATTTTATATAAAATAAAATTAATATAAATTTAATTTATTATGATTATTTGTAAAATACCAAAACGTAAGTGAAGGACCGTTTGAAAAATGCAGAGATTCATGTGGTAGGAAACTAATAGGTACCTTAACCTCATCAACATCCACCATGAGAAACACCATATTCTGATGGGTAGAAGCCAGTTCTTCAAAGAAAGGGTTCATAAACACAGAAGGCATGCACCAGGATGCAGAAAAATGAACCATAACCTGCACTTTTAGTTATTAAGCAGAATCAGAAAATGATTATATATATATGTGGAAATGCAGAGGAGAGAGAGGAGATAGACTAACAGGGAGGGATTGATTGGAAGCATTAGAGATGTGGGTGTCCCATGAAGGCTTTGAGTCTATTTTGATAACCTTAGACTTCCTGAGCTGTTCTTGGCCCTCCATTTCTCTCTCCTCCTGCTCTTTCTTCTTCTTCTTCTTCTTCAAAAGGGTGCTGTATATATATATATATATAAAAATTGCTCTGAGAGGCAAAAAAAAAAAAAAAAAATTGTGTTAAGATTGCTTAAGAAACGTCGCCTTCTTCTTCTTCTTTTTTATTTAAAAAAAAAAAAGCTACCATAAGAAAATTATAAGATACTGGGTGGCACGTGATTTCTGTGAAAAAATACTGTCACTCGCACAAATTTATTTTGAAAAAAAAAAATAGTTTGCATCTATGGTTCTTATTGTATTATTATTTTTTTTGAATTTTTGTCAAAGTAACCAAGTAGTATTTGTTTTATTTTTAAAATTTTTGTCCCTCTGAAATTATTGAATTTGTTAAAAAAGCTTATAAATTTATTATTTTTAAAATTAACTCTACATATATATTTAATAAGAAACTTGGTGGCAGCTGGTGATTTCTCTGAAAATAGACTGTTACTCACGCAAATTTATTACAAAAAAATTGAATAAGATGCTCCATGCATTATTATTATTATTGTTATTATTATTTTGGACTTGTTGTCGAATGAATTAAGTAGTATTATTTAATCTTTAAAAAATTAAAATTAGACAGGACATTACAAATACCAAATAATTAAGTTACTCCCTTTTTAGCAAGACGTGAAATGGATTGATATAAACAAGACAGTACAAATTTGATCGGTCCTGGCTTTATCAAATTCTGGAATCTTGATTAATGTGATTCATGCATCAAATTAAAAAATATATATATAATCCCCCACTCTTTAATTAACTTCAATAAAAAAAAAAAAAAATTCATGGGATTTCTCCTCCTTATATTTTTCTCTCGCCGAATCAAACAACATACCTTGCTAGTTGTCAGCTTTGCTTTCTGACTCGTGTTATGTTGGCATGCAACAAAGCCAAAAAATTAAAATTAAAATATTTTATTATTTATGCCTTTTATTGTTTCTGATTCAGAATTCTGCAGGATGGACCATTACTTTCGAGGAGTTTCAGAATGCTGTCTATTGTTAATTTATAATACCTTATTAACAAACAAACAAAAAAAAACCACAGCACTCATTATTAGTATAATTATCATCATCTATTGATCTTGTTTTCAACATTCTTATCAATTCAACTTACACGTTTCATTTTTATATACAATTTTATTTTATATATATTTTTATTTATAAAAACTTTTTTCTCTTGTAAGAATATATTTTGTTTGGTTCAAATATTTAATCTAAAAATTTTTATCTATGGAAATTAAATCTTAAATATGTTCTTATTTATGTGTATTTCTGTGTCAAAGAAATGTTATGTGAGTATGCACCGAACCACCACCGATTTTTTTTTTTTATAAAGATTAAACTATTATTTTGAGATTTATTAAACTATGTATGTTAAAAAATAATTTAAATTAAAAAAATATATATTTTGTTGATAAGAATAATTCTTCAGAATTTTAAAGCCGATGGGAATTATATGGATTAGGATATACTATTTCCTTAGATTCATTTGATCTAATCTGTGGGATCAACGTGTAAGTTAACGCAATCTGATGTGTGTGGATTAGAATTGACGGTTTTTCAAAGGAGAAAGCAAAAGCGCCGAAACGGGGCGGACAGGCCTTGGTAGCCTACAAACTGCCAACATAAGTGATAAATGAGAGTGCTTTCTTACTCATATGGGGAACTTGCAATTAGTTCCAGGATAGAGTTTTATCATGTCACTTTCACAGCTAGTTTGATTTTACTTTTTGTTTTTCATATCTTTCAAATTATATTATTATTAAAATAAATTTTGAAAATAAAAAAATTATAAAAATATGTTTGAATGAACTTTATTCTCTTATGTATTTTTCATGTGTTTATCAAAATTATAATAATGCTATTAATGAAAAAATTTTAATGTATTTTTAATTTTTTTAAAAAATAAAATATTGAAATAGTTTTTATTTTTTTAGGCAGTTAAAACGAATAAAATGTTATTTTAATTATTCACTTATTTTTTATCTGAGTCTTTATATATTAGTTCAGTCTTAATTTAGTCACTAATTAATTACTTATTTTCAATTTATTTTTTTATTTATAAGTCAATTCTCAATTTATTACACATTAATATAAAAAATTATACATTTAATATATAAGTTTTAATTAAATTTAAATTAAATATGTTAACATTTATATTAATACAAAATTAAATTGATAATTAATTAATAATTTGAGGATTCAAATAGAATTTTACCTTCAATAAAACACTATCATGATTTTATTTTTTAAATGACGAATAAAAGTAATATGTTATAAATTATCTTTTTATTTCATTTTTTAATATTATTTTGGAACAAGATTCAAAGAGGCCCCTCATCATTATGTATTAGGATCTACCAATGAGACATGAGATGCAAATTACACAATCCAAATTGGCACGTATTGTGTGGGCCATCCTTGTTTCTATCTGGTGACCATGATTGTTCCCAAACCTACACCTTATCTCATGTGCAATTAAATCGTGTATTAATTGTTTAAGGTACGTTTGGATGGAGGTATAAGGAGAAAATGATAAAGAGTAAAACAATTAAATTAGAATGGTTATACTTTTGAAATTTTATTTTGGAATAAAATGAAATGGGAAAATAGGGACTCCATGGCCTTTTTTTAGTATTTAAATGTTTATTTTTATTGTCTTTATAAATTAAAGGGTTAACGATGGAATATAATGATTTAATATCATAAATATTATATATCTTCTTTGTCTAAAAACTTATTATGGGAACATTCTGTATAAGAGTTGTATTATAAAATTAATATATAAGTAATTTTATTCCATTGATAACCATCATTTTTCTTTTTATTAAATTTTTAAGTAAACCTAATATTTGGTTGAACTTTTAAATATCAGACTTAGATTTGAGCTTAAAAAAAGTTTTAGCCTATGTTTTAATTAAGTTTTTTTATTCGAATTTTTATCTATATTTTTTGAGTTAGGCATCTTGAACCAATTAGACTTTTTAAGTTATGATGAATTTAATTTATTACTTAAGACGTAAATAAATAATATAGCTAATGGCTATTATTATTGGAAAGATTATATATAGGGAAGTTGTAAATATAAATAAGCTATTGTATTATCATAAATCTTTTAATTAAAAGGTAGTAGATTTTATTTTTTTACTAAGATGTCACATTAAGTAAGTTTTTTTTTAAAAAAAATAAGATTTTTGTTATTAAAAAAATATTTGTTTGTACTTATTAGACTCGATTAGAACTTTAAAAATGTTCGAATCAACCCATTTTACAAATTAAGGTTTTTGTTTTGGACTTTATTCTTTGAGCTAAACTTAAAATGTTAGACAGATTTTTTAAATTATAATTAAGTCTATTTTCAAATAATTGAATGTCACATATCTTGTTCTTTTATTCTTTGTCATTCAATTACCTTCTATTGTTAGCTATTCTATTCAATTTTTTCTTAAATTTCCAAACATAAGTTCAAATTTTTTTAATGATACATTTTTTTAATATAAATTTTATAGGAAAAAAGGATAATGAGAGTATATATAAAATTACTTATTTTTTGTGTATTCTCTCTTTTTCCAGTTTTTTCCTTTATAGTCTATAAGAAATTTAACATAAAGAATATTAAAAGATTCTTACTTAGATTATAATATATTAATTATTAAATACAAAATATATATTTCATTAAATATTTTATTTTTGATTGTTTAAAATATTAACATATTAAGAATTAATCTTTCTCAATAAAATTAAATTTTCTCTATAGGCATGAAATTGACAGTGTTATAACAGTTTTAGACAATTAGGACCAATTTTCAAACTCTAGCAAAGTACAGGGAATGAATTGGAAAAAAATAAAATTATAAGGACCGAATTGAAAATTATTACAAAGCATAGGGAAAAATTAATTTTCTCAATAAAAAAATAGTAAAGTAGAGAGTTCGATGGATTTAGGTACGGTGAGTAGCGATCAGTCCAAAGAAGCAGGCCCGGCCCAATATATGAGTCCAAAAAGCTCAAACTAGAGAAAAGTACCAACCCACCCTCAATGAGGATAGGATACCTTGTTGGTGGTCATCACTGGATAGCACTCACTTAACAACGGATACAACTGAATAAGAATTCTTCGTCCTCACACTCTCTGGTTCACAAGATGGCTCCTCTAGCGAACTTAAATGGAGTCTCAAAAACCATACCTCCCATTACGAGGCTCCCCAATGCTCAGAGGACCCCCAAGAAGAGAGAGCTTCACATAGTAAGCAAAACACAGCAACTTCCACAAGAAAGCCCATATCAGATGACAAGAAGAGCAGCACTAGGACTTGCCTCTTTCATTCTCATACCATTTTGCAGTGACAATGCTTCAGCTCTGGACAATGGCTTCTGGTTTGAAGAGCCTTTGCCAAAACCCTCTGTATCTAACAGTGAGCTTCCTTCTTCTGCTTCTACTATTCCATGTCTATGATTAGTTGAAATTATGATAAATCTAATAGTTTTTAGCAATTTGCCACTAATACTTGAATCTTGTTCTTCAATTTGTGATTTTATCGTTGTGAATGATATGTTGGTTAGAGATTGCGAATGAGAAAACGGGGACACGTTCTTTTTTGAAGAAGGGAATCTACATGGCAAACATTGGAGTGAAAGGAAGCGTGTACAGGATTAAGAAATATGCCTTTGATCTTCTGGCTATGGCGGATTTAATAGCAGAAGACACACTAAACTATGTGAGGAAGTACCTCAGACTCAAGTCTACCTTCATCTACTACGATTTTGACAAAGTTATCTCTGCTGCTCCATTGAATGATAAGCAGCCTCTCACTGATATGGCTAACAAACTTTTTGACAATTTTGAGAAGGTAAAAACACTCACTGATATGGCTATAATAATTCTCTTCACATGTTTCTTTTTTTTTTTTTTAGAGTTGCATTAACATAATGAATCTCCTATGTATTGACAGCTTGAAGATGCCGCTAGGATGAAAAATTTTCCAGAAACAAAATCATGCTATCAGGAAACTACAGTTATGCTCCACGAGGTCATGGACAGGATGGCTTCAATGTACAAAACAATTTGATTACGTCTTAATCAAATGTGTTGTTTTACTTCAGCGATCAAAAACATTTTTCTTTTCCAAGTGCATTCAGCCCTCTTGATTTTCACACAGCACTTTAGGGAGAGCCGGATACAAGAATTGTGTGATCATAATGAAAAGTTTCACATTAAATAGACAAATAATAATATAAAAAATATAAAATCTTACATATATTCTTATAATCAATAAGAGCATGTTTGACAATATCTCCTGAGAGAAAGACAACTGCTTAGAGTGTAGCAATAAAAATGTTACAAATAAATAGATGGCATTCAGCAGAATGAGATTCTTCAGGTGATGCATACTCGGTAACTTCTTCACTATACAAACTATATTGCCGATCGGGGTTAGAATCAAACTCATATTTGTTTTATTGTAGTACTCACACAGACATCGGGGTACTTGGTTGCTCCAGATAGGATTAGAGAGATATGTGTAATATAATCATCTATGTAGAGATTAGAAATAGCTCAAACGTGAGTCTGTGGGACGGCCATTGGTTTGTCGTCGAGGTGTTCCGATCTCACAAGCATTCACCCGCGAGGCAAAACGGAGTGAGCATAGTGACTCTCCCACTGAGGAAGGATCAGGAGAGATGTTCACAAACATTAGTATCTTTGAGTCTCCACCAAGGCAAGGCTGTTCAATAATTGGACCAAAAAACATTAGACCACCATAGAGTATCAAAAGCCAACGCGAGGAGTCATTTTCGTACTATATATGAATATGTTACTTTGCCTGAGGGATAAGTCAAGTAGACAAAGCCAACAATAAATAGACGTGTCAGTATCTTAGAAGTATATATCTCACTTAAAAGTATGCTTGACATGATTACATATCTACTCATTGGTTAGGTTTATCTATCTCTGATAGACCTTATCTTACTTAGAATTTCTCCTTCAATGCATGCAATAGATGCAGAATAATTCTGAACTAAACCCAGTCTACAAAAAATTTAATAGATTAAGCCAATCATGAACAGACATGTACGCATCATAGAGATGGCTCTCAATTAAAAATGTGTTAAGCATGCCTACACCCCACCATATTAAGGTTACTTATAAGCTAATTCTTGTAAAAGTTTAATTACAGTATTATCCAATTACTTCCTCCAGAAGGTCCAGAATGAATATTTGAACAAGTGACTTAGAGAAGGAAGGATAAAACATATGGTGTGTCTTATTCAAGTATGGGGCTCGTAAATGAGATTAAGCAACATTGTGGCAACTAGAAGGAGCCAGAAATTTGGTTTTATCACTTTTTTTTGGCATAGAATGTTCTATGCTAGTTATAGAATTAGAAGGTAAGAAGACGTCAATTATCTTTAAATTTCATTATATTTAAAAACGTCTCGAAAGAACTAGAGTAGAATTACCTGAAGTAGATATGTAAGCTTCGAGTTCCTGAAAGGCACATGATCCTCCTTCTTTGCCAATGCAAATATAACATCACTTAATGATGATAAACTTTTGTTGATAGCCTGTTTTAAAATGAAAGAAAATTTCATTATTTGTAATAAAAATCCATCAATATTAGCATATGATTCAGAAAATATAATGGACTAACATACTTGAGTTTCTTTCAGCCGGTCCCCAGTTGAACCACTCTTTGAAAGACGCTCACTCCCAGCAAGATCAATTAGATTCAGAATACCTTGTACTTGTTGGTCAGTACTCTAGCATAATGAAGAAATAGGTAATGGTATGATGCTTGCGCAAGAAAAATTAAGACAGTGGAACATAAAACATACTTCTTATTAATATCACAGAAGAAACATCTGTACCTCATTAACACCATATATTCGAAGAGTGAAGACAAAATGACTTCTCGATGATTGTTCATTCATCTGGGTTTTTCCAACAGACCTAACAGGAAACAAACGGTTAAAAGATTTATAGTTAAATTCAACAGCTAGAAGCAGTGTAATTTGACTTCTAGCTCTAGGATAAGACTAAGTCAATATTTCGTTGCCTGGCAACAATTAGCTTTAACAAAATTAGTTTTCCATTATTCCTGATCCCCATTCAAAGCAATAAAACAACACATTTTAAATGAGTCTTAGATGCAGCTGCTTAAGTGTCACTATCAGGTTCTCTAACAAAACTACAACATGTGAAGAAACTTATTTTAGAAGAAATCAGTAATGTGGTGCTAAGTTGCAGAAAATGTCTAAATGTTATTTTACTTGAAGAAGCTTTTAAGAAACACACCAAGAGAGCTGCAACTAAGCTTTTTTGACTTTACCACTTTCATTACATCAGGAAGTTTAACATTATCATAGCCACAAGTTCATTCATTCTGTCTTAAACTCATAATAGATGAAATAAAAATAAGACATTGCCACATAAAAGAAAAGTTGAAAATGAACTAGTCACCTGCTATTTGCAGCTTGATTTAAAAGAAATGCGACCTCTTTAGCACTTTGAACATCGACTACTGTAAGATCAGAAACGAGTGTGTTTCCATTGGCATCATGTTTGATTGCATACTGCTTTCCAGGAGTACCATTTTCTGTTCGTGTTGCATCTGATGATGATCGATTTGTAGACAACAAATCACGAATAGTTTCATTATATATTTCCAACATTGACACCTGTGATTAAGTAGGAAGAACCTTCTCAACAACAAATATACATACATTGCAATGATAGCTTAAACTTAAATTAAGAGGAAAGTACTCTGTCACCTGCATTTCATATTTCCATCCTTGGGGTTGCAGAGACTGCTTTGTTTGAAATATCTGCTCTAATGATCGAGGGATCAACCCTTTGTCCTCTGGATGTCCAGGTCTGCCCATCATCGTATAGGTTTTCCCTGACCCCGTCTGACCATAGGCAAAGATGCAAACCTGGAAAAGAAAACTCAACCATTTCTTTAAACAATACATAAGGCTAAATATGTAACTGATACAAATGGATATGTAAACATGCATATTTAAAAAATTTCTCAATCCACACCTAAACTAATGGGTTGACATGTCATTTACAGCTGACAGGTCAAAAACTAAAAGAATACCCATCAAAAGAAGGGCAAAGATGCTATACAATGATACATTGTGTATACTTTTAAAGAAGTTTAGAATAGTGTTTTTTCTGTAATCAACTAGCTATTATGCAACTGACTTCATATATGTAAATTAATACATTTTGAAATAATATATCAAGGGTGCCAAAAGAAGAAAGACCAAATTACCTTATAGCCATCAAGAGCACTTTGTACAAGCTGAGAAATTTCTACAAAAACTTCTTCTTGTGATGCGTCTGGTGCAAAAACCTTATCAAATGTGAAAGAATGTTTTTGGCCTAAGAAAAACACAATGGTTATATGAGTTGATAGTAAAATTAGATCAATAACTAAAGCATATATCAAGAAGCAAAAGAATATCTTTAAGGAGAGCAACCCAGGCATACCTGTTTGGTTTAAGTCAATGCCTCGTCCAGAAGCTTCCATTGATGTGGGGTAAGAGATAATCTTGCCTTCTGTATTACAAGCTTCATCAGGCAATGAAGGTCGCACTCTACAGAATACGCGGATGTTTCCTTTTAGTTCCTGTTAAAATGGAGAATTACTAGTGTGTAGAATTTTAATACCAACGATTACTTTTGGACCAGAAAATTACCAAAATGGTATTATGTAACTTTTTCCGCAGCTTCTCCCCTTCTATCAATTTACTTTCTGCATCTGCCAAGCGTCTTTGTAACTCATTTACAAGTTTCTGTTGCCCTTCAAATTCTGTCTTGGTCTCAAGCGCAGATATATCAGACACCTGAAAAGGAACAAAAACAGCCATATATTTAATTTAAGCAAATGATTTCATTATTTAAACCAAAATTGATGAGTCCAAGAGCAAGATAGATCATAAGTGTGTGTGTGTGTGTATTGGTGCCTTATTACCTGCACTTTCTTCTCTGCAGCTGTTAGCTGCTCTTGCAGTGTCTTTATCTGAATATCTTGCATAGAACATCTTGCCTGTGAAGGAAACTTGTCATCTATAGCATACGTAATAACGAGGAAGTAATGTTGACAAAAAGAGATTGGTTAAGAACAAACCTCCAGTTCATTTGCTTTTATCCTCAAAGTGTCCAGTTCAGTGCAAGACTTTTCTGTAGATTCTTTTATTCTCGCTAATTCTGAAGTTAAAGTTTGCACTTGATATAATTGGCGGTCTCGATCTTCTCTGACTTGTTGCAGTTCTCCTCTAAGAGAACCAACTTCACTGGTCAGAGCATCCTTCTGTTTTATGGCCTCTTCTTGAGAAGACTAACAATCGAACCAATGAAACTGTGTAAGATACCAGCTTCATGTCAAGTACAAATAGAATAAACAGAACATCTAATCCAGTTCAACAGAGTCATCTGAAAGTTCATGAAGGATAGCAATAGGAAATCCACAAGCCACATCTATCTATGCTTTAACTTCATACAAGAGAAAAACATTAACAATAGCATATTGACTTCTCTCCTAGAACTAACAGAAATTTTAAAATAGATCTACCAAACCTGCCAGGATATATGCACTTTCAGTTCGCTAATCTCTAGTACTCCTTAGTAAGGATTATCATGACATCTTTAAAGTACTCTGATAAAAACTTCTGTGGAATTTCCCAGAGATCAAGTGATCTCAACCAATTTCCAACTTATAAAAAGAGGAACAACAACAGCATCAGGTGCTCTAGGATTAACACAATGCTGCAATCTTAGAGCTTATTGCTATTTCTTTATGTGAGCAAGGGACAGTTAAATGCTTCCACTTGTATGTATTTATTTGGCAAAGCAGTTCTCAAACTGATTTGAGTCTTACTAAAATAATTTTTCAACTTTTAGGACACAGCCAAAAGATAATATCATTGTACTCAGGCAAGCATTTCAGAAAATAAAACAAGGAAGGTTCTAGCTTTGTAGTAATGCACTAATGTTTTAGGAGTAAAGTTTCATTGTGCTTCTCCGTATTCTCAAAGGCTTATCACAGAGTCATGACCACTTGTTGAAACATTAACTATTTTTCTAAAAATTTATTCCAATTACAAATGTTTAATTCAAAACCACTAGAAAAATTCTTACCATTATATTAAATAAACACTTAAAAGTATAAGGCTATACACAATAAAATCTTCTCCACATGAAATGATAATGAGGGAAGTAAAACTAGGTTTATCAATGAAGACTTGATCCACTAATTAAAAAATACAAAGAGGTTTTTCAAATATATATATATATATATATATATATGTATGTATGTATATAATATCAAATGTATTCAAGAAGTATTGCATTTGTCAAAAAACCCCCAGAGTGGCCAAGATTAAGAACGAGAGATAGAATAATATAAGATTCCTCCAGATTCTTCCTAGCTAATAATTATTACTCAGCAAAAATTGCAATTTAGATCGAGGATTTCATATATCTATTATGATTTCTTAGACTGCTTAAATTCTGACGTGAAATAATACACAAACAAAAGCAAACTTACTTTGGACAAAGTAAGTTGACCCCTTAACATGGTGAGGTTCTCCACTGCAGTAGCCTTTTCTTTTTCCACGCGCTTAAGTTCATCTTCAACTGTAGAAAGCTCCGTATGAAGCTTTCCATTGTATTGTTGTAGGCTTGTTATGTAGTCTTGTAACCGCTTATACATTTCATTGAGTGACGATATCTGCCAAAGCCAATAGATGTAGACATTTAGTTGTAACTTATTAGTATAATTCCTGTCATGATTAAAAAGGTTATTTGCAGAATGGAAATAAATTCATTGGAATGGGATCGTAATATTATTTTACCTTTTGATTTGCACTTTGGAGCTCTCGTTGAGCTCTCCCAAGGTCCTCGGACAAAGTAGTCTGTGACCTCTCAATGTTAAGCTTAGCCTCTCTCTCTTTGGCAAGAGATTCCACAGCCGCCTTGTGTTTACAGAGTTTTGAAAAAGAAAAATTATGAATAACATTTCTTTTGAACAATAATTTCCAACTGACTTAGAAATCTCTCTTACCAACTTTTCGGTTTCCTCCTTTATTAATTTCTCTTGTAAAGAAGTGCAGTTCCTTCTCATTTCTGTAATAATGGAATTCAGTTCTTCTTCCTTCAGTTTAAGTAGTATCTCTGTAATCAAATGAATATAAGCATGTCAGTAAACATGTCAGTGAGGATTGATTGAGAAGAAAGGAAAAAAAATTTATGACAATAATCTTACCTATCTCTGTGCATTTTTGCTGGGATAATTCCAACGAATTTTTTAACTTTTCTTGCTCTAACGAGTAGCTTAGCTCAAGGTCTTGGAACCATCTGATGCAAATCTTAAGCCTTTTTATATATTCTGCCATATTTTCACATCTTTCCTGGAGACCCAGAATTTGATGTTAACAAAAGGAATTAAGATTCAAATCCAACATCCCCAAATAGGCAAGAAAAAGCAATTTAAGAAATTAAGAGCATCAACACAAGAACTCTCAAGTCTCAAGCTTTAACTGACCTTATAATTGAACCTGTCCTTCCTTTTGGCTTTCTCATTCAGCAATGCTTCAACATCCTCTCTTGTAAACTCTATAATACCACAGTCCGACCCAGCATTGCTCGGCGGGGCACTACTCGGGCCAAGATCATGGCCGCCATTAACGACCGTAAAAGCTTGCCTCGTTCTTCCATTAATCGGAGTTCCCACCATTTTTTCCCCTCCAACTTGTTGGTCCTTATCTAAAAGAAACTCATCGCCAAGAAACCTCTGACACCTCAACCAAAAAGGAAAAATTTCACAATACGCAAAACAAGAAAAGAAGCCCAGATCACGAATATATATAGAATATTGAAGTTAGCTTGGAGAAATGAGAATAACCCCGGAGTGAAATTCCGAAGAATAATGAAGTATCAAAGTCAAATCTTGGGAAATGAGAAGAAGGTACCTCAGGAGTTGAAGAGCTTGGAGGTGGGGATGCGAGTGATAATGGAGGCCGGTTCTGGTTCGTGGTGACCATTTTGAAGCGCACGCACAAACTCACAAAGGCACAAGAGAAGAGAGAGAGTGTTGTGTGTGTCTAGTGTGGGGCCATGGATTGTATTGGAAGCTAACGATTGTATCAAAGCCGTTGCTTTAGCGAGCAGGAAGATTGATGGTGAACGAAGAAAGAGAGAGAAAGAGACAGCGAAATGAATTCTGGAAAATAAAAACAAGAAAAAAACAAGGAGCTAAAAAATGTTGAATCTTTCTTTCTCGCTGCTCTGGGTTTGTAGATCTGTATTGTAGATTAGTGTAGCGCATGGTACTGTTGCAGTGAATTTATGTCGTGACGCTTTAGATTTTACAGCCCTTGTGGATATTTGAGGTTCTAAATTAAAACAGCTGTGGCGGTCACGTGCTCTGAGAGGTACTTTCAAGGTTTCCTTCCTTTATACCCATCGTACGCCATATCATTTGGTTTATAATTTAAAAATAAGATAAATTTATTCTTAAATATAACACATTTATTATTTATATTAAATATACAATTAAATATTTAAAAATAATTCATCTTCTTAATTTATATTTAAAATAATTTATTTATATATTATGTTCAATTTTTATGAATTTTATGATAAACTTAACAAATAAAACTTGTATATTATTTCTTATATATTTATATTAAGTTCTTATAATTACTTAATAACATGTAAATAATTTTTTTAAAAGATAAAAATTAATAGTATTAATAAAAAAATAAATAAAGTGTAAAAATGGTTCAAATGTTACTAACTGATTAATAAACATAATATAAGTATATAAAAAATAACATATAAGTTTTGCTCTAAATTTAATGTGACATTCATGAATATATAAAGGGATATGATTTATATAAAGGTTATAGATCTAATAAATTATAAAATTTTTGTAATTACTATTAATGAGAGATAATTATTGGGCTAAAGCCATATACCTATATTAATTATGAAATATAAGTTATTCAACGTTAATACACATTTTGAAATTAATGATATTTATAATTACTATGTATATAAATAGCCTTCTGCTTAATAACATAGATATAATTATGAGTGTGAGATGAAAGTAAAGAATTATAACACTTTGATGGACTGAGTTTTGATCGTTAGTCGAGCTTAAAGTATTATTTTCTCACCACTATTTTTTTTTTCATAATAAAAATATTTTTATTTACTTTCAGATAACAGTTTTGTTTAATTATTGTAATTAGTGTATAAAATTTAAACATAGCTAAAAATTTAAAGCCAAAATATCGTTACATATTAATCTCTCAAAGTCTAAAGTCTAATGTATATAATTTCTCAAAATATAATAAAAATATATTATCCGGTCTAAAAAAAATGCATGTAATATGTTAATAGTTTTGAGAAGCTAACTCTGCGTAAGGAAAAAAGTAAATAAATTTATTGATAAAAAATTATGAAATATATCTTTTTAAAAGTGGATATATTCACTCTGGTTTATTCATCAAGTGACTTTAAAATATTAAATATAAAATAAATATTTAATTGAGATTAATATATGTATAAATGCGACATTATCTATCAATATTTTCTCTTAAATCATACCTTTATTAATTTTTTAAAACTGCAACTACATTTATAGATGTAGTAATTCGTATGCGAAAGCGTCAATTTACTTAATAAGAATTATTGTGTGATGGTTAAAAGGCAATAATCATCAAGAATTGTTGTATGTGATGGTTTAAAAGGCAACAATTAACGATAATTATTTGGTGATGATTAAGAGCCTCCTATGTTAAGTTTCAAAGAGAATCGTTCTATGTGGGTGTTATATCATTTGGTTTTCTTTTTTTTGGGTAATTGTTATCATTTTGTTTCTTAAAAACATAAATTATAGCTTTTAAGAGTGAAATTCAATTAATATTTATTTTTAAAAAAATGAAAATCAGGCCAACTTGCAAAAATATATAGTGTCTATGCAATGAAGTTTACAAAAAAAAAAATATTGTCTGAAATGATTTATATTATATTATATTTTATATTTATTAAAACTATGATTATTAAAATAAACTTTTTTCCCTCAAGAAAATCAGGCCAGTTTGATAAAAAAAATATGGTGTCTATTTAATAGCGCTTTTTGTGTTCATTAATTCAACTAACACTAAAGTTAAAAAAAAAATCATTTTTTGAAATTATTAATACCATATTTTTATTTAAAAATTCATAAGAGAATCAGGGCCAAGTTGCTAAAAATATGGTTTCTATTTGAGCACCAAACAATAATTCACTCTAAAATATTTGAACAAGTAGTTAAATTACAATTATTAACGTGCTTTTATATGGAAGATACTGATGGGCTAATTAATAATAATGGTAATAGAAAAAATAATAATAAAAAAAGGGATGAAAATTATGAAATTCAATTATAATGCAACAACTTATAATATAAAAAGTGACCTGGTACATTATTAATGATTGAGTCGTAATCGTTTTTGTGGGTTATATATATTAATTACACTGTGGGTTATATATATTAATTACACGAAGCTAATGATATACGTATTGATTTGTGACTTTATAAAATTCGAGAACAAATGAATATGATAGTTTGGTAGCATCAAAAGCTACCTAAAATATAATATCTTCATTTTTTTAATAAGAAAATTATAGTTATAGTTGAGGGGCATCCTCAAATATGAGGATCGAACAATTTACAAAACTTCATTTGGTGGCACTTCGCTATAATGTTATTTGGATGTGGTCACCACAGTTATTAATATTAGTAATAATAATATAATATTAAAAACTAACATTAAAGTGATTTAAGGGTTAAGCGTTTAGTATATTGATATATTGTAATATTATTTCATTAATTTTTTTTATAGAATTCATTAAAAGTTATCTTCACATTTTAATTTCTTAAAAGTTTCTAATTTTCTATACACTGAACTAAAATTTCTTTTTGTCTTAACAGAATTTTGTCCATAAACATAATTTATAATTTTGTCTTGAATTTTATTACTCAATTAACAGACTAATTATTTTCTAATAGCCAGTTAGAACCTCAAGTTCGTTAACACATACAATATAATATTTCCACAAATTTTGTCCTCTGTTTTTATATTTAAAATAAACTCTTAAATTTGAAAAATAAAAATATAAAAATATAAGTAATTGAAATCCAGTCAACAAATGTGATTAGCACCTAACATGATTGCTATATTAGGTAAAAATGAAAGTTGAAGAAATAGGTGAGGAAGGGTGAAATTGGCATGTGTAGCTTAAAGATACAGATTCATTCAATTTTTCACTTATATTTATTAAAAACTATAAATAAGACAATAACTACATATCTTGAAAATCAAACCACCCTATTTTTAAGCATAGTTTTTTAATCTCGTTACTCGCTATATTGGATCTTTAATCATTTGCTTAAAATTTTAAATTTTTGATAGTCATCAAGCTAAATTTTAATATTTTTAATTTAATATGACATATTAAATATTATTATAAACTGAATACAAATTTATGACATATAAGTAAAGTAAATTTCTTTTAATGTAAAAGTTTTATTAATTGATGTAAAAGTTTTATTGAGCAAACCATTAACTATTTCAGTAATAGTATTTTATTTTTTTATATATGTATTAATTTTTTTTTAAATATGTAAATTCTTTATAATCAATAAAAATAATAATAAAATTATTAATTAGTTGTCTTTTAAATCAAAATTATTTTAAATATTATTGATTTAAAAAATATTGACATATAATAAAATAAATTAATAATATTTAAAACCTATGCAATGCACAAGTAAATAAATTAGTTTTTAAGTTATTATAGCACATTAATTAGAAAGAAATTCCAGACTTATTATTTGCATGATGGAATCTCCTTAAATATTACTGTACTGTATGACTCTGGCGAAGAAGAAACATTTTCTCAAGTTAATTAATATTAAATAAAACCATGGGTACTCCAACAATTTATCTCCGAATATTCTTAAACTATAAAAGCAAATCGGAAGCACTCAACTTTGTCGGACACAGAAATCGCCATGGTAATCTGTCAAAATGTGTACGGATCGTATACAAACATTCAGAAAAAGGGAAAAAAAAAAAAAAAGATTAGCACAGCTTGTAGAATCCAGAGTAATTAAAAAAAAAAAAGTAGATAATAACTTTTTCAAATAATTCTAAGGAGAAAAAATTTATTGTGTCACACGGACGCGTGTGGGATTGGATTTTATTTACATTTTTTTTTTAAGATTTAACTAGTTAATGAAATTCTGTTCATGTTAGCGTCTTTATTTTGTGGATTTCTTTGCTTTTTAAAATAATTTTATTTGAATTTAATTAAGAGTAAATTATATTAATATTATTTGTGATTTGATTAAATTACATAATATCAGGCTAAAATTTTATATTTATTGTAACAATAAAAACAACTAAATAATTTTAAATTTCTTTAAAATATTATGCAAAAATAAATAAATTTGAGATTATTGCAAACATAAATTTATATTTTTAAAAAATAAAAATTATTTCAAATTTAATATAACTAAATCTCTAATTACCTCTATAATTTACAAGCAGACTACTTACTCAAATTTATGATTGAACAAGAATGGTGACACTAAATGAGGATTGAAGCCCATTAAAGTTGCTCAACAACTGAAAAAAGAGAATGAAATAAAGTAACCATAATTATATTCATGATCATCACCATGCCTAGTCACAGAATCCAAACTTTGCCAACCTGCTACAATTAAATCTCTGGGTTTGCGTCAGATGGGAGTTAGGAATTTTCCCTTTCATTTTCCGGGAAAAAGTGGAAATCCCAGATCTACTTTTTCTGCCAACTGAGCAGAAAAGAAAAGCAGCAGAGAAACATGAGAGTATCAGTCACCCCACATGCATGGTGCAGCAAGTGGTTGGTGTTTCCTTTCACTTCTTGGTAGTAAGCTTCATTCTTTTGTGTCATTTTCCCTAAACTTCCCTTTTTCTGAGGCTTCTTCTTCATCTTTGCTCCCCCAATTGACTTCTCCTCTTCTATTAACAAAGATAGAGGAAAAAGGTTGTCTTGTGTGTCTATAGCATTTAATGCACACTACTAATATTAAACTAAAGACATGTCACTTCATGAGTGAAAAAAAAGTTCAAACTCTATGTTAGTGTCGGCAAAAAACCAAACAGATTATAATCATCCAAAGAAATTACTCTTATATTTTTCTAACAAAATTGCTAGTGTTAACTATTTCCAAAAAAGAGATAGATAATATATATATATATATATATATATAACCTATTTAAATAATGATTCTTATTTAAATGTGTAAGACTTATTAGAGTGATAGGCATTACTAGAATTGTAATAATTGGGTTGACCGTTTAATACACTAAAATGATAGTGTGGGTTAAAATTTTGCCAATTCATATAATTTTAAGTGCATGATGAGTTAATATACATGACTCATTAGTTGGCTTATTTCTTTATTTTTAATTTATATTTTTGACTAATGCTATTAATTTAAAGGATTGAGATGACATTTTAACTACAATAATTGATCATTTAAGACAATATTAAATACTCTTAATAAGAAATTTAAAGAAAATTATTTTAGCTTTTTTATGAGTATTAAGCTAGTTAAGTAGTTATTTTTATTTGATTGTGAAATCTTGAATGAGTTGTATGAGTATTGAAAGATTATATTTGAGTCCTTAAGACGTTTGTTTAAATTTTATATGGTAATTATTATTGTAATGAATGCTATATGATTTTTTTTTCTTAATGGACCATTTAAGATTTAACCCTGAGTCCCCAATTAGTGGATAAAGTTGAAAATTTTGGTCCATTTAAATTAGTGAAAAAAAAAACAAGCTAATTTATTCAACTTACCATTTGTGATAGGTTAGTATATGAGTCAAGTAACCAATTTTAATAACTCTAATAAGTTTCAAAAATACCAAAAATAAATAATGCTCACAATCTGTTTTTTTTCTCGGGATTGACTATATTATTTTTGAATGAAGATAAATACAAAAAAATTAAGTTATATTCACTTGAATGTGTAATATTTATTTAAATAGTCAATCTTACATGATAGTTTATACCTATTAATTTTTTCAAAAAAATTCAAATCCCAATATCACGTGCATTTTATCCCCTGCTCTTCTATGACTTTGATGCTTTAATAAGTTAAAATATTTGGGAAATATCAAGATTTTCTAATCCAAAAGTCATTATAATTAGAACAAGAAGCCTAAAGGGTACCCATAATTGAATGCTTTTGAATTGAACATCTTCATTCTTTTTACTGCAATTTGGTATGGGTCAACTTGTGCACATTTTGACTAACAGACAAAATTTAGATATACTTTTTTTATATTTGTTAATAAAAACTATATATATATATATATATATATATATAAAAGTTTTAAAACAATCAACCAATAAACTGTATATATAGATAAATCAAACACAATGGTTTATGTGTGTGTGTGTGTGTATATATATATATATATATAATTTGCAAAATGACTATAAGATTTAACAAAGTTAAAATTAAAATTTTGTGATAATGCAATGACTAATCACTCATAATAGGTAGCTTGCAAAGACATCACCAGACCAATTTTTTAGGGTTGAAATCTTGGGTCTTTGTACTGTGAATTTTTCCTTTAATAGGGATTCCTGGATTAATTCTCAAGCAAAGTAGTGGTTAAAGTATGAAAAGTTTCACCTTACAAAGCTAATTAATTAATAATTAGATTTCTTCCCTTCAGATGCAGAACAGACATCAGTTAGGTGTGATGAGTTATAACTAAATATTGTTTGGTAAGAATTAAGTACAATAGCTCAACATACAGTTATTTCTCTACCACTAAAATACAACTTTACATTAATTATTACTTGGGTTTTTTTTTCTTAAAAAATAAAATTAAAAAAGGGTTTATTTCAAATTGTTAGTTTACAAATAATGTACCATTATTTTAGTGATTCCATATATAACTGTTGGAATAAACAAATGTGCTTTGTTAATGAGTCTACTTGAGTTGCACATGATGAACTGAATTATCCACTTTGGATTTTGTGATTTCTTACTAATTTAATAAATCCGAGGTTGTATGAGACAATGTGAAACCACTAATTAATTCTGCTAAAGAAAGCTCAGAATGTGCTTGCTTGGTGTTGCAGGCCGGCAAATTCAACGAGGTTCAGTGATTGGCTAAATTCGATTGATAAAAAAATAAATATTTTAATATTATACTAAATTTGATTTATAAAAGATAGATTAATAAAATTAATTAAATAGTTCATAACAAAGATCTGAATGAAATTTCAAAATTATGTTTAAAAATTTAAAAGACGATAAAATAAAATTATTAATAATAAAATATAATAAGATGATAAAAAATAATATAAAATGGTATATATTATTATATTATTTAAGAGTTTATTTGAGAAATAGAAAAGGTTATCGATAAAATGAATTTATAATATCATTTTTATAAATAAAATATTATTTTAATAAGTTTTAGCTAAAAAAAATAATGATAATTGTATCATTTATTATTTTATTCTTTTGTTGTCTCCCAATATGATAGAATGAAAGAATATAGATTTAAAAGAAAAAAAATATTAGTCTTCCCTTCATATATTATTAAAAACTTTATATAATAGTTTATTTTACGTTAAATTAATTATTTTACTCTATATTATTCAATTCTCTGAAATCTATTTAAACACAATGTGAATGTTAATTGAATTTGAATTTTTTATATTTGAGTAAAAACATGATGTCATATTAAATAATTGTGGACTATTAAATAAGAATTCAATAATTTAGATTTGTAAATAAAAAACATAACTATCTATAGTTATATTAATTTAATATACTAAAACATAAAAGGATTGAAACTGATGTTAATTATATTCAAATTTCATTGTGCGGTTAATTAATTTATCTTATTTTTCAAAAATTGGGTTGACTTAAAATTTTTAAAATAAATAAATAATTTCATCAAAGACGTTTATACATGTTGATCTACAATTAATTTAATTTAGTTTTTGAATAAACCAAAATTACCAGAAAACGTGTTCATGACCAGATCTAGAGGAGGCTTTTAACTTTTGCACAGCCTGCAAAAGAATGTGTCTATGGGTATTGTAGGTAGTGGATGACATGGGCAGTTTTCAAAGGTAAGGTTTACACAATAAACCATAGTGCAAGCAAACAAAGACAATTTGGTGTGAAACATTATTATGAGACTTTTTGAAGAGCCGAGAAGGAGAACTAACGAATCGGCTGTTTTTGGGCCACGAAACAAACACGAAGCTTTCTCACGCGCACCATGCGACACTTGGCGACAAACCCAAGAATTTTACTTTGTCCACCGTCTTCCGTCACTTCATAGGCATTCGACACGTGTTTTATAAATTTATTCTATAATAATTTAATCTCTTATAAATTATTTATAATAAAATAATTTTTTATAAATTTAAATACATATAAGATTAATTTTTTTGCTTGTAATTATGAATGACTAATTTTATGTAAAATATTATTTTTGATGTACTGATTAAATCATGAGAATGTATGAAAATAGAAACGGGTGCTTCTTAATTCCTAATTCTTATGCAAAAATATTATATGACAATTTAATTCTTAAGCCCTAAACAATTTAATCACTTATAAATTATTTATGATAAAATTATTTTTTATAAATTTAAATTTATATAAAATTAATTTATTTATTTATAATAATGAATGAATAATTTTATATAAAATATTATTTTTGATGAACTAATTTATTATATTTATTTATAAGAGAGTAAATTATAAAAAAGTATGAAAGTAGAAACGAGTAGTCTCTCCTTGTTTTATTCTTTTCTTTATTTTTTTCATTTATTTATTTATTTTATTAATTTTGAATAATAATGCTTTTCGTGCTTTTTTGTTTTGTCTTATTTTCCTTCGTGTATCCATGATGCATGTTAAAGAGCAAAGGTTAATTATTTCCCAATGATAAGTTTGAGCTACGGTAATAATTAACGCATAGTAATTAATGTAAGACTATAAAGTCATACACGTTATTACATAAGTAATTATTCAGCCGGGTTTAGGGCGGCAATTTTTTTAAAATTATATTCTATTTAAAAAATTTATATTTATGATTATGATTTAAATAAAATGATTTTATATAAACTTTTGAATTAAATTAAATGAGACTAATTTACTAAAAATATCCTCACTATTTTTGTTTCGGAATTTATAAAAGAAAACTTTGAATTAAAATGAACATTGTATTAAAAATAACTGTTTATATTATCATTAGTAATTTTATTACTTAATTGTCTATGAGGACTTAATTTTTTCATATTACTCATGTAATATTGATAAAGATATATTAAAAAAAATTCAACAATATCATAATAGTTTAATGAATAACTTCAAAGAGTATTTTGAATGAAAAAGATTCATCTAGTAAAACATAAAAATTTATGATTGACAATTTAAAAAATGAACTATATATACATAGCACTATAAGTATTTTCAAAAACAATTATTTGAAGTCTAACTAAAAACATTATACATATGAATTTAATTATGTTTTACTTCTATTGTAAAACTCCTGTATATAAAATTGTATTGAAGCATACTAAAATTAAATATAGAAGAATTAAGAACCTGTTGAATACCTCATCAAACCATTTTAGGCTTTCAGCTTGTATTTTAGTAAAGCTAAACATTCAATAACAAATTTTTTTTAGAATTATATATAATATATGCAAATCCAAGTAATTCACATTAAATGTTAAATAATAATAAAGTTAACATAACTCAATCCATCCTAATATTCATCTCCTCAAGACTATTGAATATAGGAGTCATTATATTGACATGTATGGGTATAAAAATAAAAATAAATTCAGAACAAATCACTAATATGTTAATTGATAGTGTCATACTAACTTAATTATACCAACATTATGCATGTGTGCGTGCACATAATTTATGACTGTTTAATTTGTGATAATAATTTAGTTTTTCAAAGGCAAGTAATCGATATTTTTTCTTGTGTCATGCTTGCCATCGTTAGAGCGCTTCTAGGGACAGAGAAACATACGATTAATATTTAAACTATCACTTTAGATGAACATGGGGATGTAGCTCAGATGGTAGAGCGCTCGCTTAGCATGCGAGAGGTACGGGGATCGATACCCCGCATCTCCACATTTTACTTTTATTTTCCTTAGACCTTCAAGGGATGGGAATTTTTTTATTTTTTTTTTCCCTTAAAAAAATTCCGCTTAGCATGTGAGAGGTACGGGGATCCAGCATCTCCACAATTTTGTTTTTTTAAATTTTTCATTTTTGGGTGATAATGTTTTTAATTATTTGATTATATGTTTTATAAAATGCCAATCCAAGAGATGATTTTTTTTATCGCTTTTTTTTTATTATCTTATGGAATTTTGTTAGATGTTAATTTTTTAACAAAAATGGTCATAATACATTTTTTAAAATTTTAACAAATACTGCATAGAGCATAACAGAAAGAGTTTAATGGTAAAACTCCTCACGCTCATTTGAGTAGTCTCAAACTCGAATTCTAATGTGAATAGATATTATAAATTATGATATAATAATAATAATAATAATAAAAAACAAATAGTGCACTTGCATGACATGATTCTGTTACAAAAAAGAAATAAATTGTAAGATATGAATTCTAAGAGCATTTTTCTTGTTTAATTTTAAAAAGTGAGTGTGAATAAGATAATATGTTAACATTATCTCTATGTATTATGATAGTTTTTAATATATATATATATATATATATATATATATTTATTTATTTATCAAAATTTAAGACAAAAGGTGAACACATAATAATTTAAGGAGATGACGGAATTTCTCCTATTTCTGTCAGAACAATACATGATCCTTGTCGTTAAATCTTGCTAAAAGAAATGTTAAGAATGAATCCAATCCTTAATTGGAGCATCTTTCAATGTATGATTGGTTAGCCACACCCCAAAGTTAGTCTGAAATTGAGCATCAGTTTGAATCATTGAACCTGTTAAGAGAGACAAGGAGCTGAGATAACTGCATGACAGGTTCCTGACATTTTGTGCATTATTTGTCCACCAGTCATTATTATTTATCAAGTATATAGTTGAACTAAGCAAACAGGATAATAGGCCCTGTACTTTGTTTGGTAGCGTGGAATCAATGGCATGGAGACAAGGAATAATAAGCAGGATGGAGACGTGGGTGCATGCATGCATGTGCTTGTTTGGATGAGGAAGCAGTATCCCAATGCCTCTGAAGCCAAACAAGGGGAAGGAATAGCTAGCAGAAGAACATGCATGTGTTCTGTGGTGTAAGATCTTGTTTGGTTTTCACCTAACAAAGTCTCTAAATTACAGTTAAATGACTAGTCTGGGAACTCAGTTATCAATACCATTTGGGCATTTAATAATGTTTGTATAAATTGTCAAAAATTTAGAAAGAATATGAGCAAATGCATATTAATTTTCTTGAGAATGCTTGAATTATACAAATTCCTATGAATTAAAATATTATGGATATTAGCTCAAGAATTATATTAATTGCTTTATTAAAAATATATTTCAGTATTACTTATTTTGTGTTGAAAATTATAAATTTAATTTATTCTAGATTTAAGCTATTTGTTATTTTATATAAATGATAAAGTGTATTTTTAGTTAAAAGGAATAAATTGTAATTTGTCTTTCAGGGTAACATTTCTTCTAATGTTTGAAAAAGTATATGTTTTTAAAATAGAGTAAAAAGAAATCGTATATAGATATTTTCCATAAAAGAAGTGTGTAATTTACGTAAAGAATTAGCATCCATTTCTAAACCTTGATTAAAATCTTGTGACTTTGAAAATGGATGGTTGGATTTCCTCTCTCACATCCATGGGTTCAGCTATGGCAAATCTGAGCTTTAATAACTGCGATCAATTTCCAATCTAAAGGCCGAAGCAAGTTAGATATAATTTTGGACTTTGTTATCTTTAGGCCTGAACTCTTAAGGGTCAAGCATGGCTACATCAGGTCCATTAGTCTCAATGAAGGTCCTAGGCCTGTATGAAGCAGTGAGAATTGAAGACTTAGAGGCAATGGCCTAATCTGTCCAAAAAAGATCCAAAAAAATAAAATAAAACAAGCTCCGCGGAGAACCATGTTTTTCTCCTTAAAATTCAGAACCTGTGTTCAACCTGGTATGATTAGCAATCAAATATTTTCGATAACTTTAGTCTGACAAATGGTACATTGTGAATCTATATAATATTTAAATGTAAATGAGTTTTTTCTATTTGTTGAATCCAAATGTAAATGTAAATGAGTTTGATATATTATTAGATGATGTTAAAATGACAGAGTATAAAGTGAAAATATTTTAAGAAGGATGGAAGAAATAAATGAATATTAAGTGTTGACCTCGGTCACTTATCAAAAATAGGAGTATTCTCGAGTCGGGTAGGATAAGTTGAATTTGAATAAGATTTAAGACTTAGTTCAATTATATAATTAAGTCAATTTTTTTTCTTATTTTGAGAGCCAACTTGACCTTATTAATAATTGGGTCATGCGGCATTTAATCAAATTAGGTCAAGTTCATTCATTTTTATTTTTGAAAATTTTAAAGCTTTTTTTTTTCTCAAGAACAAATTTTTTTAAGAAGAAATTGAAAAAGTTTTACAAAATGGAATGGGTAAAAAATAAAGATTAGAATTAGAAAATAACTAAGATTTAAAAGGAACGAAAATTTTGAAAAATTAATTATAAAAATAATAAAATAAAATAAAAATACCAAAGTGAATTTGAAACACAAGCCAACCCCATAAAAAATGGACCTACTTCTTCCTTGTTGAATGCTGCACCATTGCCTCTTCACTAAAACTTCCGAACCACCAAAAGTGAACTTCCTTCTCAATAAAAGTTCCCCTTGCCTTTACTACTACCCAAGTCCCTCCTTGATCAAACAAAATCTCATATGTGTGTTCGTCCCCATGTGACTCATGATCATCACCGAGCTTATAGGCACCCATTGAAAGCCTTTTTTCATTTGAAGGCACTTCCCAATCCCAGATCAATGGAATTTAATAATTTTCCTTCCTATTAGTTCTGTTTTTGCTTGTGTTTGCCTGTGCCATTGCTAGACTATAATTTTTACTATACTATTCAATTATGTATCTTGTGTTCTTGGTTTTGAACTCTCTATTAGAGAGTGTCAACCTTATATACATTCATTGATAAACTCAATTTAATATTATTAACGTAAATAGTAATGTAATACTACAACTAAAGAGCATAGATATTTCCATTAAAATGCCCTTGGATGTTCGCAATGTAATCTTTTTAAGAACTGCCATTTAAATATACGTCCGTTTTAAAATAAAAATAGCATTTTTTTGGTGGCGGTTTTAGTACATCTGTCACTAAACATTTTGGTTGATTTACGTGGTTACTGTTAGATTTGCAAACAAACCCATTTGTAATAGCGGTGATTCAAACCGCCACTGAATGTTTGAAATGAGTTTTCTGTGAATCCAAGGGCATTTTAATGGGCAATCCTATCCAATAATTAAAGCGAACGTTACATGAGCTGAAGTAAAATACATCTCAAAACAAATGAAAGATTATTGTTTAAAATGAATTTAATTTTTATAAATAATATAATAATAACTTATGAATATTTAAGAATTATTAGTTTCATATTTAATGATATTGATAATTATTCATTTACACTTCAATCTTAAAGAATTCAACTTGTACAATAAGGGCCAATGAAATTGGGTTATTTCATTTAACTTTTTTTTTTCTAAATTATAATACAGTTGAAATTTTCATTTAAATTATATATATTCATGTTTCGTGCCTCGCGTTTGACACAACATATAAGGTTGAATTGTATAATCTTATACAATATGATTCACATTTGTCATACGTTTGGTGCAGACAATGAATTATATAATCTTATATCGTTAACTTTAGTTAACTACATTTAATATAGTGAAACACCTTATTACTAATAACATATCTCTTAGCCTGATTATGCCTAATTGTATTAATAAGATATTGTTTTTATATTTCTCAATTTATTTTTATAAAATTTTTTTTTAGTCTAATTACTCACATTTATATATATTTTTTCCATTTGATCCCTTACAAATAAAATTGTTATTAATAATATTTTAAAAAAATAAGTTAATTTAATATATATTAACCCATAAAAATTTTTTTATTTTGGTCCCAATTATATAAGATATTTTCAATATGATCTCTTATAGAATTGTCTCTCAATTCAGTTCCTCAAATATGTATATTTCTTCATTTGATCCCTCACAAATAAAATTATTATCAATAATATCCCCAAAAAACAAATTAATTTAACAATTACAAACTCTTGAAACTATTTCTCAATTTGGTTCCTCACTTATAAGATATTTTAAAATTTGATTCCTTATATAATTGTCTTCTCAATTTAGTCACTTACATATGTACATTCTCTATTTGATTCCTCCCAAATAAAATTATTATCAATAATATCCTCAAAAAGAAAATTAATTTAAAAAATACAAACTCATAAAACATTTTCTCAATTTGGTCCCTCACATATAAGGTATTTTTCAATTTGATCCATTATAAAATTGTTTTCTCAATTTACTCTCTCTCATATATACATTTTTCCATTCGATCTTTCATAAATAAAATTGTTATCAATTATATCCTAAAAAAGTACATTAACGTAAAATATATGAACTCATAGGCTTTTTTTTAATTTTGTGCCTTGCAGATAAAATATTTTTCCATTTGTTCCCTCATAGAATTGTCCTTTCAATTCAGCCCCTCACAAAATTGTCTTTCTCAATTCAGTCCTTTAAACAATATGAAAGATCGTGTGTATGTGTGTGAGGGATCCAATTGAAAATAAATTTCATATGAAACCAAATTGAAAAATATTTTATATGTGAGGGACCAAATGAGGTTTTACTCATTTATTCTTTATTTCAAATTTTAATGTTTCCTATTCCACCTCAAATGTGAATTGATATATTACTATTAGTATAAATTTGTATAAGCGAGAAAATATATATATCAAATTTATTTTCTTTGAATATCTTGTTGAATATAATTTTATTGAAGTTAAATACATTTTTATCATTACTTTTTATCTTATCTAGTATTATATAGTTTGTTACAATATATATAATCATATTATTATATGTAATACGATATCTTATATAAAGTCACGCTAAACACAATTTAATATTAAATTCTCATAAAACCTTATATTATTAAGCTTTATTTTATCCAACCTTATACTATCAGACTTTATTCTATAAAGTCTTATACGATGTGCCAAACAAACCCTTAGTGTTTAGCAATTACTTTTATCCTCAAGAGTAATGTATATTTCATAAATTTTTTTTGACAAATTCTACAAAGTGATTGACAACATTATTTATCATAAACTTTATTGGATTTACTCAATTTATTTGAATTTTTTTACACAATTTGGATTGAAAAAAGTATTATTTTGGTCCCTTACCTTTTGTTTTATTATTAATTAAGTCTATTAGACAAGATAATTAACACCTAAGAGAGAGTGAATTTAGTGTTTACAAAAATTTTAATGTAATTTTTAATATATTTTTTCATCTTTCGTGAAAACTTCATTGGATCTACTTAATTTATTTGAAAAGTATATTTAAATTCTTTTACACAATTTGGATAAAGAATAGTACTATTTTGATTCCTCACTTTTGTTTTGATATCAATTAGGTCCCCACAAATTTATGGAATCAAAATGGTCTTTAAATAATTTAACATTAATTAAAAGTTGTTTCTTATTAAACCAATCATAACTTTTTAAAAGATTACTTTTAATTAATATTAAATTTTTAGAGGACATTTGACACTATAAATTTATGAAGAAGTAAATTAGCACTAAAAAAAGAAAAAGATGAGGGACCAAAATGGTCTTTTCCCTCCAATTTGGATATTATCAAGTTTTAAGCAAATATAAATGCAGATGGAAATCTAAAATTTGAGAAGATATGTATGAGTTTCTTTTCAAATTTTAATTGTAGGAAGATTTATTAGTAATGAATATTAAGTAGTAAGTTAGTTATATATATATATATATATGATGCTCCATTCAATGACCGACAGCATACTATAAAAGCATTTAAGAAATTATTATGTTATACTAATTAATTAATCTCTCAATGGCTTTATTCTGACAATAAACGACATTGCCAAATATGGTGAAGATGAATTTTGTTATGCGGCTTATAAATTTTCCTGTTTACTCGATAAAACAAATAATGCTAAGAAGAAAAATGCAAAAACTATCCCACTTTAAGTATTACAACGATAAAATAAATAAAAAAGCAAACAAATAAAAAAAAGGAGAGAAAAATAAGCTTAAAAGATAATGCCTGTGTTCCAGAGTAACTGCCTTCGTCCTAATGAAAAATAATCGTTGTTAGGACGGCCATTCGCGCGTTGGGTTCTTGCGCGCCAAGAAATTTTGCAGTTACCCAAATAGCGATTCACAAACCTAAATCTTGTATAATATTTTTTTAGTCAATAATCATTCTTTTGGCCGTTTCATTGATTCTTTCTCAACAAAATTATAAACGCCTTCAACATTTTCGCGTTCAATACAGCGGCGTTTGTTCAATTCATTAGTAGATGATTTGAGCTTTTTTTCGTGAATCTGGTCAGAAGCAAAGCGTTATTCGTAAAATTTTTACCAGGAATAATTCGGTTGCGTTTGCATTTGCCTTAGGCATACGCATTGCCTGTCGCAAGGAAATTTCAGGTTAATTTGTGATTCGGGTGGTATTGTTTGAACTCCCTTTGGGGTCTAATTGATTCTTTGTGGTAGGGTTGTATTATTCTGATTGGGGTTGACGTGATCTGATTCCATAAATAAAGAGGATATTTTCCTGCCTAGTGTTTTTGCATTGTGCTCGAGACTTCTAATCTTCATCCAAAATCCCTCGTCGGTTTCACAGATTCTACGAGCCAGAAATAGCGGTATTCTTTAGAGGAATAGAAATTGAAACTTTTGTCGTTGGGTCGTTTTGTGAGATGAAGGCACTATAGCTTTCTGCTCGCTCAGGTTTTTGATGAAATGAGAAGCAAATTAAGCAATTGGAATGATGGTTATTACAAAGGCTAGCTTTTGCATTCTTATGGTTCTTTTTACAACATCAGTTAGTTTAAAGGATTCGAAGGAAACACAGGAAGACTTTCTTCGCCAACTACTCGATCCGGCATCAGGATTGTTGACTGAGGAGACGGTGAGACTCCTTTCACTACGTTATATGCAAATTCATTATATAGCCTTTTCTTTTTATTTTTTTGTGGTTCACTGTTCGGGGATCATCAGACGTTGTCCATGCTGTTTCTCCCTGAAATCATTGTCTGGTGCATTCCGGATTTGGGTCCTTGTTTACTCTCCAGAGGAATCCAATTCAAGTTTTTAAGAAGTGATCATTTCTCTTCTTACCATATGGTTCATGCACTGTTCAAACAACAAAATCAACCAAATGTTAAAAGAAAAAAAAAAAGTGAACGACGGACAAGCAAATTATTATTATTATTATTAGTGACCCTCCTTGGCAGCGGGATGTTCTTATTTGAGGTTTTGAGTGACTTCCCTATGAAAAATAATGGTTGCTAGGATGCATATGAGATACAAGTTGCGTCTTTCTTCACCAAATGCGTTCTAAGTCTGTAATCCTAGCGGTTGGCAAATAAAAATCATTAGAGGAATTGGCCCTTTGTGCCTTTTAAGATAGGTCGGGATTCATTAATCTTTTAAGGTTGTTGTTAATTTTGTGGTTCTTACTTTTATTGTCTTAGCCTGTCATTACTTTCACATGACAATCCCCAGTTGTTCTGTGGCTCCCTGGCTTCATTTTCAGCAAATTTGCTATTCCTAGTCTTTGGCCTATTTGCCATAGATTGTTAAAATCATGAATCATTCCCCCTGGTGAGGTGATAAAAAGATTATCTTCTGGGCCAACACCCACAGATGCCGAAGTAGCCGTAAAAATTATAGCAGCTTAGAACTGTCATCCATTGAAATTGAATTAGTAGAAGTTATCTTATGGCTTTACATTGCATTTAAGTTATTCGTACTTTTCCAACCCATTCAGCAGAGTATTATTAGTCGACGCTTCAATTTAGACTTTAAGCGTTGATTAGAAGATCCTACTTCTTGAATGAGAAATAGGTGAGTTGGAAGGATGCTTTGAGATCATGTGAGGAGTGTCATGGAAGCAGCCTATTATTATGATTCCTGTGGCTAAAGTCCTTAGGATATTAATCAAGACAATTAGTGGCTGAGCCTTTTCTCGTTCTATTGGGACCTTAATAAGTACCTGAACTAATAATCACAAATCAAATAATCTATAATTAAAAATCTCTAATTGCTGATTGTAGAGACAACAGCTAAATGTTGTCCTTGTATCAATTCCTGAATTTTTTCAATGTTCTTCGATTTACAGATTTTATTCTTGTAGTCCTATCTAGTCTGTTATAATCATTGAGATTTTCTGAGTATTATTAAATGAATTTAATTTACAAGTGTGTAGAGAACATGCTATTTTTTACTAATACGGTTAGATGTTGTTTGCGGTATGCATTGGGCTTTGGGATTATAAGTTTGTGCTGTGTTAGATTGACGACATACTAAGTCTTCCAAGAAAGATAACGTAATTTATGAATGCAAATATGCTTCTACATGAACCAGAGTTGGCTTAAACAAGATTTGAATAAGTATGAACTCTCACTTATAAAATGATAAATTTATGAATTTTACTCAAGTAATTGTTGATAAGGTCATGTGCCACTAAATTCACAGGGCTTTGATTGCTCTTATCATTTGTTAGATGAGAGAACAAACGTAGTGTTAAAGGAGGCTCTATGTGAACCATTGTTCTCAGAATTGATGGGTAGACTCTAAAACTGGTTATAGTTTCATGACTGCAGGCAGAGCTATTATGGACCACTTGCTCAGTGGATTTGATTCAATTGAAGGAAGAGGTTGGAGATCTTGACTTATGCTTCCCAGAGGAATCATCATCCAGTTGCACGGATGATGTTGGTTCAGAAGTTCAATCACTAGCGCGAGAAAACATCCAAAAATTAATTAATGCTTGCCATCCTCAGTTGAAGCAAACCTTTCTTCACTGTTTGAGAAAGAATAATCTTCCAGTCCGTGGTGTATCTGGAGATGAGGATGATGACTTGAGATCCAATGCTCCTAGAAGAAATCTGGGTCTTGAGTTGCCTCAGCGCATATCAAAGCCACCTGGTCCTGGCCCTGCAGTTAAATCACATATCCATGCTCAAATACCACAATCACTACCACCAAAGAAATCTAAATCTTTACCTCCAGAGAGGGGACTTCCTCCCCAGGTTCTGCATGTAGTTGCTAAAAGTAAAAGTGATAAGGAAAAGAAAAGTAAAGACAAAAAAGGTGCTGATAAGAAAAGTGATAATGAAAGCGTGGTTATAGTTGCTGTTGCTGCAGCCGCTGCATCAGTGATACTTGTAGTGGTACTGCTCTGTGTTTGCTGTTGCTGTTGTAGGGAAAGCCAAGTTAGAAAAAATGATGAGAGGCCCCTTCTCAGCTTGAGCAGGAGTGACTACTCTGTTGGTACATATCATTTTACCATTCTCTTGACATGAAATTGTTTAATGTACACTCATAGTATTGAAGAACTAAATACTGCTGTCATTCATATTTTGAAAGTTCCCTAATTTTAGGGTTTAACTCAGCCATATTTAAAACTAGATTACATGGCTCGGACCAAACACAAAAGTAGATATATTCGGCTAACATATAAATGGCTGTAGTACCAATAACTCATTACTAAAATGAACTCCTCTCACGCCTTGTTAAAGTAGAAGTCTTGACAAAATTAAATTTGGCCTTTCAGGTTCTTCTCCCAAATATGCTTCTGGAAATTCAGTAAGGGATGAGAAATTTGGATTTCAGTCACACAGTAATAATTCAATTGACCACAAAAGGACCTCATCTCTGAATGACAATTTTCCTGTTGGATCTGATGTGCAGGAAATTCTATCAGCAGCAGCAGCCGGATCATCATTTGATCTGAAACCTCCTCCTGGTAGGGGGGGAACCAGCCTTTTGAAACCTCCACCTGGAAGGCCAGATCTTTCCCCTGAGCCTTCTGGTAATTCTGCTACCAACTCTTGAATTATTCCTGGAGTCAATCTCTGGCGTGCTGCTCCTCCACCTCCTGATCCCCACAGCCTCCTAAAACTGCTGCTGGACCTCCTCCTCCCCCACTGCCTGCACTAACTAGTGCCAAAAATGGTGCTGGGTACACCACCACCATCACCTCCTAAGATTGGTATAGGTCCTCCTCCACTGCCTTCAGCAGCAGTTTTTGGAGACCTTCATTCATGTTTTGACAAATAAGCAATTGTCACCCAAAGTATAAGATTTAACTCAACCATAACTTAAAACTAGATTACATTGCTCTAACCAAAAACAAAATTAGATTAAATGGGTAACGTATGAATGGCAGTAGTACCAATAACTCATTACTAAAATGAACTCACACCTTGTTAAATTGATAGTATTGACAAAATTGACTTTCGCCTTTCAGGTTCTTCTCTCAATAATGCTTCTGGAAATTCAGTAAGAGATGAAAAATTTGGATTTCTGTCACATGGTAATAATTCAATTGATCACAAAAGTACCTCATCTCTAAATGGCACCTGTTGGATCTGATGTGCAGGAAAATCTATCATCAGCTGCTGCTGCCAGACCCTCATTTGATCTGAAACCTCCTCCTGGTAGGGTGGGAACCAGCCCTTTGAAACCTCCACCTGGAAGGCCAGATCCCCTTCCCTCTGAGCCACCCTCTATTAAGCCTTCTGGTAATTCTGCTCCTCCTCCTCCACCACCTCCTGCCCCCCCTCAGCCTCCCAAAACTGCTGCTGGACCCCCTCCTCCACCACCCCCAGCACTACCCGGTGCCAGAAAAGGTGCTGGTGCACCACCACCACCTCCTAAGGGTGGTATTGGTCCTCCTCGACCGCCTCCCCCAATTGGTGCAAGGGTTGCTCGCCCTTTAGCTATACCCAAAAAACCAAAAGCTTCAGAGGCTGCGGAAGCTGCTGATTCAGAAGGTTATGCTGGTGCTCCTAAAGCAAAGCTAAAACCCTTTTTCTGGGATAAGGTTCAGGCCAACTCTAATCAATCAATGGTTTGGAATCAGCTTAAAGCGGGATCATTCCAGTAAGGAATAAATAAATCTTGGAATGTTTTTGTTGCTCATGATTAATGATTTAACATTAGGCTAATATTCATGATGACAAAAATTTGACAGGTTTGATGAAGAGATGATGGAGACACTTTTTGGCTATACCAATCCAGAGAAAAGCAAAGGTGAAGTCAAGAAAAGATCTAGCTCCCTAGACCACGCACCTCAGTTTATCCAGATCATTGATTCAAAGAAAGCACAAAATTTGTCAATTCTATTGCGAGCATTGAACGTGACTATGGAAGAAGTTAGTGATGCACTTCGTGAAGGTGCTTTTCTTTGAACTTTCAATATTCCCCCAATAATTGCTGATATAGTAGGCATAATGCTAGGTTCTTCTGGGAAAACACTCATCTTAAGTAGGAATTTATACTGAGTTGGACTGTAAGAGTTGAAAAATTGACATTTTAAGTTCCTTAGTATAGTAGAAATAAGTAAGTATTTGTAGATGCCAGAGATATGCTGCTATGACGTCGATTCTTGGAAACAAGCATCACTTACCTGCTGATGGAGAGGATAGACAATTGCAGTATTATTTGATTTATGCAATCATGAAGTTTAATTAAGAATTTGAGATAGTCTTGGTGTACATGTGCAAATACTTTGATGTTAAGAGGGAGAAAATTCTAGTAAGAGTCAAAGATAGGAAGATCTCCAGCACTGGCATAACATCGATAAAAATTTTACAGCTGAACTAGTCCTCATATGTTGGAAAACTTCCATCCGTGAACCTTTTGCAGTTGTATAATTCCTTTTGTGTTTTACATGTTCAAAATTATGATGTTTTGTATATTTCTTTATTTGTCTTTTTGCTATGGTATTATGTTGCTAGGCGCCTGGTAAATCTACCTTCCTCACTTTACGAATCACATATATTTATAAGAACACTGTTACATTATAACTTAATATATGCCATGAGAAATGGTTGCTAAATATGAAATGGGCAGTCCAACAGAAGAAAGTAAAATAATGAATTTGGAAAATGAGGGAGACTGAAGCTGTCTGTAGATTGTCAGTTAGAGAAGTTAATTTTGTGTCTCTTAAATGTATATGTTCTTTTCAATAAACTATTAAAATTTTGACCAAAAATAGCATTGTTGTCTTTAAGGCTTTTCTAAGTAGTAAGTTGAGAGAAGTTTATCTGAGGGACAGTAATACATGGCAGCCCAAAATGAAAATGACTACAATACAATGTATCTGGTTCTACTCATTGGAAGAAAGCTTTGTAACCTCTGTTTGGCTGACCAGGAAATGAGCTTCCTTCAGAATTCATTCAATCCTTGCTCAAGATGCAACCAACGTCCGAGGAAGAACTTAAGCTTAGACTTTTCAGTGGCAACCTGTCTCAACTTGGGCCTGCTGAACGGTTCCTAAAAGCCCTTGTTGATATTCCATTTGCTTTTAAACGACTGGAAGCACTTCATTTCATGGGTACTCTTCAAGAGGAGCTCACCATTACTAAGGAGTCCTTTGCAATTTTAGAGGTAGAACATCTATATTGCATCACTCTTTACCTTGTTGGATTTCTTGTCTTTATATCACTTGAAGGCCTTGACATCAAATATCTGTAGTTGCACTAATGACAAACAAGATTATTAAAGGACTTGAACCCCACACACTCACCCCTTCACCCCCATAAAACAAATATGGGGTGAAGGGGATATTTTTATGCCGAAGTAAAAGTTTATAATTGTACATCATCCGATATCTTTATACAGAATGTGATTTTCATAATCCTGATTCCAGCCATTGAATCATGTTAATTATCTGTTTGATGTTGCGGGAAGATTTTTGATAAACTGGACTTAATTAGAGTTTCATCAAGTAGTTCTTAGTTTCATATATTTTGAAATGCATATCGATTAAGAAGTGGAAAAGCAGTACAAATAATTTTCTGATTAATATGAAATTCTCTTAGCACGATGGCAATGAGTAATCAAATGGAGGATTTATGAAAATGTTCTTTCGTTAAAAAGTTATTAATTTTGGGAGTTTTATGGCAGTTGATGCCAATCTGTAAATGTATATACACAATCTTGAGTCCTAATCCCTTGGTTTTGGAACTTATGGGCTCACCTTCATTTGATATGGTAGGTAGCTAGTAATGAACTAAAAGGCAGCCGGCTGTTCCTGAAGCTTCTAGAAGCTGTTCTCAAAACCGGCAACCGTATGAATGATGGAACATTCCGTGGTGGTGCACATGCATTTAAACTTGATACACTCCTTAAATTATCTGATGTAAAAGGTGTAGATGGCAAAACAACACTCTTACACTTCGTTGTTAAAGAAATATGCCGGTCTGAGGGCATAAGAGCACTTCGTGGGGCTAAAGAGAGCAAGAGTTTCTCTAGCATTAAAACAGAAGACCTGTTTGAGGAAGTATCCAATGAATCCGAAGAACGCTATCGTGAAATTGGCCTTCAGGTGGTGTCACGTTTGAGCAGTGAGCTTGAGAATGTGAAGAAAGCAGCGGGTCTAGATGCTGACGTCTTAACAGGAACTACTGCAAAACTTGGGCATTCTCTCTTAAGAACCAAAGACTTCTTAAACAAAGACCTGAAGGAGTTAGACGTAGAAAGTAGAGGAGGGTTTTATCAGACGGTGGAGTGTTTTTTGGAGAATGCAGAGAACGAAGTAAGGAATTTGCTGGAAGAAGAGATCAAGATCATGGCTTTGGTGAAGAGTACAGGTGACTACTTCCATGGGAACTCTGGGAAGGATGAGGGGTTACGGCTGTTTGTGATAGTACGAGACTTCTTGGTCATATTGGATAAGGTATGCAAGGAGGTGGGAGATGCACAGAAGAAGGCAGCACAAGCAAAAACTCCGAAACAGGAGACTTCTAAGGCTTCTACTTCTGATATCCGCCCACCGCCTTCCCCCGATCACCGGAAGCAGCTTTTTCCGAAGGTAGCAGATAGGAGGATGGATGACTTTAGTTCAGACGATGAGAGTCCGTAGACTTTTAACTTGGGAGTGGTATTGCAATTACTATTCTCATAATTTGGCCATATTTTTGGTACCACCTTATATAGGTGTGAATGACTCTTTTCTTGGTCGAGCTTTGAAAGTGGCATTCTCAAAGTAAAAATGTTCATAACCACATGTACAGTGACTGACTTGGCAGGAACTGACATCAGGCGAAGTAATTAACACTGTATCATTCATAAAAGGAAGGCCCCAATTGGAATTAGCTTCATAGTCTACAAGGGGAAGAAGAAGAAGAAGAAGAAGCCACCTTCTGGATCAGTAGTTGGGTGGTCTTTATTCTTTATTCACAATTCTTTATTTTTGATATGTTGGTGTCTCAGAAGGGAGAGGATGTAGCATGATAGTATAATCCTTTTTTATCAATAGAAAATTTTCTTGTCATTTTTTTTAAAATTATAGTGTGAAGGTATCATAAAATTTTACTATTATTCGAATATTTCTTTGAGAAAAATTAATTTCACATGGCTAGCATATAGGTACAAGATTAGAATGCAGAAAATATATGTTATCGGACATCATCTCCCTAGACAATTTGAAATCTAAAACTCTTATGATGTATGTAGTTTATATCTTTACAAAATTGTGAAATCGCAACGCACCTAAATAATAAAGCATATTTATACCTAATTATGACCTTATATTTGATCTTGCATTGCTGTCTGAGTTAAAGAAGCAAACAAGAGACCTAGTCAGGATTTTCCGTTTAACTGTATCGCATTGCAATTATTGATTTTAATTTCGGTAAAAAGTTTCATCCCCATTGAGTCGTATAATTCCTAGGCTCCGTTCTATTTATTCAAAAGATTTTATATATTAATAAAATATTATTTTTAGTATATCATTTATCAATTTATTTTTAATTTGATTTTTCACTGATTTTCATGAGGGAAAAATTTTTGTTTAGGAGCACTAGATGTAATTAATTATTAGAAAAAAATTGTAATTATTTTAGAGGACCTAATCTTATTTTATGACATTTCAATAAACAAAATTATCCAAATCTTATAGATTTATTACTACCATAATTTGTATTACTTACGAATCACATTCCCTTTGATTACAATACATAATTTTTATTTTTAATTAGTTGGATTAACGAGTAACTTATGGAATTATGACTCCTATGATTTAAGTTACTTACAAATCATGTTCATCCTAATTATTGTATGTTTTTGTATTTCTTACGATCTAAGTTTTTTCCTTAATTGGTTAGATTAACAAATAACTTATGGACTTATTACTACCATAGTTTGCATTACTTATAAATCATGTTCGCATTAGTTACTTAATGATTTTACATTTTTTGCCATATAAGTTTTATTTTTAATTAGTTGGACTAACACATAACTTATAGATCTATTACCACAATTATTTGTGTTATTACAAATCATGTTTGCCTTAATTGTTAAATATTTTTACATTTCTTATCACGTAATTTTTATTCTTAAAGACTAACAAGTAACTTATATACTTATTATTAACATGGTTTGCATACCCATATGTAAGTTACTTGTTAGTGTAACTAATTAAGAATAAAACTTATATGGTAAGAAATATTAAATTATTTGGTAACTAGGGCGAATATAATTTGTAAATAACGCAACTCATGATGGTAATAAATCTATAATTTACTTATAGGTCAAACTAGTTAAGAATAGAAATTACATGGTAAAAAATACAAAATCATTCAGTAATTAGAGTGAACGTTATTTGTAAGTAAAACAAACTATGGTGGTAAAATATTTATAAATTACTTGTTAGTCCAACCAATTAAGAATAAAATTTATGTGGCAAGAAATGCAAAATTATTTGGTAATTGGGGGGAATGTAATTTATAACTAATGCAAACTTTGATAGCAATAATTTTATAAGTTATTGGTTAGTCTAATCAGTTAAAATTAAAATTTATATGATAAGAAATGCAAAAAAAAAATGGTAATTAAGACGAACATGATTAATGTAAATCGTAAAGTTTAGAGATAATTTTGTCTATTGAAAAATCATATAATGAGATTAGGTGGTAATTTCAAAATTTAAAGTCTTTTTTAATAATTAATTATAGTTACCGGTTCTAAATGAAATTTTCTTTTTTTTATTATCAATTTGATTTATACTTGTCAATCATTTTTTAATTTAATCCCTCATTAGTTTTTAGTCTTAATTTAATCTCTCTCTTATTCATTCATTCTTAATGAATGCACATTGCTCAATTATTATTTATTATAGTGCAGTAGAGTTAAATTTTTACCCAAATTTTATGAAACTTTATAAATACAAAATCATTGTAACTCCTCTTTTCCTCGTTTAAAATGGAGGAAAAGAAATATTTAATGCGTGACAAGGATATATATATATATATATGAAGATGGAAAAACAGAGAGAATGACAAAGATGGGGCATTGAGAAGCCCACACCTATTAATTTTACAGTGAACTCTTTCATATAATTGCAACTTTAGGTATATAGATATTCTCATACGTGATTTAATCACGACGTCACCCTTCAATGGTAAAAATTATGGCTTTTTTATCTCGACACAATAGTAAAAATTATTTTTAAAAAATGATACTCCGGCGTCAAAGTTATTAGCTTGATATGATATATTATATTTAAAAAATATATATATTTGAGGGATCCTTAAAACTATATATATTTTTTTAACATGTACAACGGGGGCGTTGACACCACATGATCTTAGTGTATAATTTTCTTGAAAAAAAATTAATTAATTAGTTTTTATAATTCCCATCAATTTACAAATTGGTTTCTATACTCTCCTTTTTTTTTTTTTTTTCTAAATCACTCTTTACGTTTACAATTTACTGCTACTTGGTCCTTGCCATCATCTCCAACCCTACCCTAGCACTATTTAATTTTGGCTAGGTTGATATGTTATATTATATTTTTTTTAAAAAAAATATTTGAGGGATCCTTAAAACTAAATTTTTTTTTAATATGTACAATGGGGTCGTTGACACCACGTGATCTTAGTGCATAATTTTCTTGAAAAAAAATTAATTAATTAGTTTTTATAATTCACATCAATTTACACATTGGTTTCTAGACTCTCCTTTTTTCTTTTCTAATCACTCTTTACGTTTACAATTTATTGCAACGTAGTCCTTGCCATCATCTCCAACCCTACCACTATTTAATTTTGGCTGACATGGATTGCATGCATAACTAACATGGCTTTTCTTTTCAATGATGTGGCTTAGGGTTGAATTCTTCTTCGAATATTTTAAATTAATGATGAATTAACATTAACCCAATTATTAGAACAATTATATGTAATTATTAATTAGGCAACTAATATTAATTTAAACCAAGAATAGATCAAGTCCTTGTAAGTAATATGTGATGGGTTGAATTACTCACAAGTCTATTGGATAAAAACCCCAACCAATAACCCAATATTAATCAGTAATTATCCTGTTAAATTGTTGATACAAAATCAGTAGAGAGAGATAAATTAAGCCTATCACACTACGATTATGTTTTAATCATGATCATCCACCCTCCATTATCTCCATAAATGATTATCAACCACTCCATTATCTACAACATAATTCCCATGAATGATTATCAACCAATCCATTATCTACAACATAATTCCTTCTCATTTGGCTTCTACAAAAGGTGTGCTTCATTCTTCATATCATTCTCTCCGTAGCAAAAATTGAAAAGTTATGTATTCTCCATTACTCCATCTCTCTTAAATATTGGGTAATAGTGAGTTGTAATTCTCTACCAATTTACATCAAATGACTGGTATTTCTTCATCCTCAAGCCAATGTGTTATATTTATTATCTCTTAATTTTGAACATATAATAATATGTTATTTTTCAAATTTCATTTTTTGAACATATTATGATATATTATTTTAGCAAATGGTACTAGAGCCTTAGGATTAAAATTCTTATAGTCTGTTATGGGGAGCACATAAAAAAGGAGGGAACGAAAAAAAAAGCTTTGAAAATTTTGATCCAAATTACTCAATATAAAGACCAATTCTGTTGAAATAAGCTTAGGGATTTTGTTTGTGAGGTAATTTCAAACATAATGACACCTATTTCACTCCCTAAATCTCTCGTTATCACAATCTGCCATTAGAGCTCGAAGAAGCTCAAAACCTTTAAAGATTTCGAGCCTTATTCCTCCCCAATTGTGAATTAGATGTTGAAATCACCATAGGGAATTTGTAGATCATGAATTACTAATTATTTTGATTCCTATTTTAATGCCTAAAACACTCCAAATTGTTGGGTCACATTTTCAGGTCACGAAACGGGTCGAACAACCCATCAAGAGGTAGAAAGAGGTGAATAGTATAGAGAGGCAAATCCCACTCGCACTAAAGGCGCATAAGAGACACTCATTCATTATCTAGACCCTAAATTTCCACAGATACACTACATACACCATTTTCTATTTTTTTGGTGATTTTTTCATAATTTTTTAAGCCATGGAAATAAGAGTTTTGAAATTTCTTGAAGATTTATGGCCTCAAAACAATATGTACCTAAGGTGTTTTGACCTGAGAAATTTTTTATAGTGACTAGACACAGTGAGGAATAAAATACTAAGTTCACTTTCCCTGATGATGTCTGAATAAATTGAAGGAATTCATTTTGCATAATTAGTTAATTTTTCACTCTTATTATCAGTTTTGAAATTAATCTATGAATAATAAAAATCCAATTAGAATCATAATTATTAGTATATACCCTTAAATAATTATTAAGGATAAAATTAGTAACCAAGTAAGATCCAGAGAGTTTTATTTATATTAATAATGGACATGCCTTATCGGTGTGACATTGTTAATATAATATTGTGAATTACACCTGTTTATGACTTGTTAGTAGCGGTTTTTAGTTAATTTTTATAGTTTCTTGTATCCTATCAATATGGAAATTGTGAATGCATTTTTTTTTTTATTCTTATAATGAGTTAAATCCAAATTGACATGAACAAGTTTTCCTCAGTTTATTGTGATCTGGGACCCTTAGGCAGGATAGTTGCATCAACTAAGTTTATGAAGGAAATTTTGTTTCATAATTATGTTATTTTGACATAATTAATGTTTTTTATTTTTGGCTTTCTCAGTTTTTGCATTTAAACAATTATCTTCAGTGAAAACTCTTAATAGGATGAACTATGATAACTAGAGTGAGTCCCTGGATAAGTATTTGACAATCACTAAAGAGGATTTGGCTCTGAGAGTTTCAAGACTAGCAGAGCCTACAACTGAGTCAAGTGTTGCTGACAGAACTTACTACAACAGGTGGCATGAATCAAATAGAATTTGTTTGACGGTCATGAAATTCATCATTGATAAGACCATTAGGCAAAGTATTCCTGAGATGGATACTACCGTAGAATATCTGAAGGTTATTGGTGAAAAATTAAAGAAGTTCGAAAAGACTTAGAAAGCATATTATCTTTTACTGTTAGATAATACACGCTACGATAGAGTCTCCAGTGTACGAGAGCATATGATGAGACTTATTAACTATTACAATAAGCTAAAGTCATATAATATAGGCTTAGGGGAAAGTTATCTAGTCAACAGAGTGTTACAATCTTTCCTTACTAAATATGAGGTCCTCATAACCACTTATAATTCTTAATAAACTGAGTGGAATATTGACCAGATGATTTTCATAGTAGCTCAAGAGGAAGAATCATTGAAGAAAGTCAACTCTCACACTCATAACATTAATTATATTTCTCAAGATTCAAGTAGTATGAGTGGTAATGAGAAGCAGAAGGGTAGAAAGCAAGATAGTAGAGCTAGTGGCAAGAAATCTTTTGGACCTAAGAAGAATGGAAAGCATCATAAGGATCAAAAGAAGAACTCATTCAAGGGTGATTGCCACTACTACAAGAGGCCTGGTCATAAGATATCAGATTGCTTCAAATTAAAGAATAAGCACGAATGAGAATGTACTTCTTTTGAAATTGTCCCTTTAGTTTTAGTATGTCCTCTAACTCTAATATGTTTTAAGTCTAACAATTTTGAAACTTCTATTGATTCTTGGTGGTTGGATTTTGGTGTGACTATTCATATGACAAATTCCTTGCAAGGACTCATAAACAGGAGGATGTCAAGTGAGAAAGAAATGACCATTCTTGAAGTAGAAGGAAGTTCAATAGCAGTTGATAGCATAGGAAGTATCTCTTTAAATTTAGAATTTGGACATTGTTTAGTGTTAAATGACGTTGTTTATGTACCCTCATCTAGGAGGAATTTGATTTTTAATTCTGTATCAGACAAAAATGGCTATTCTTTCTAGCGAGGAAATGGAAAGATTGATATTTTCTTTAATTCAATTGTGGTTAGCTCTGCTTCACTATTGAATGGTTTATATTGCTTAAATATGAATGCTTGTCCAAATTTGTCATATGATGCACCTATTAATAATGCAATAAGGCATAAATGTCAAAGATTTGATGAAAGTTCCTCTATATTATGGCATTGACATTTGGGCCATATATCTAAAGCAAAATTAGAGAGGATGGTCAAATAGGACATATTAGGGAAGTTGGATTTTTCAGGCTTGGAGACATATGTCAAATGCATAAAAAGAAAACTTCATATTAGGGCTAGGACTAAAGAGGCAAATATGTTTGAAAATATTTTAGACTTAATCCATACAGATATATGTGGACCTATTACACCAGTTGCCATAGGTGGATTTAAGTACTTTATCACCTTCATAAATGATCATTCTAGGTATGGGTGGATTGATTTATTACATGAGAAATCTTAGTCATTAAATGCTTTTAAGACATTTAAGGAAATAGTTAAGTTGAATACTGGGAAAGCAATTAAATGTGTGAGATCTAATAAGAGAGGAGAGTTTTATGGCAGATAACTTAAACAGGTAAGAATCCTGGTCCATTTGCTTTGATCCTACAAGAACATGGGATTAAAGCTCAGTATACAATGTCAGGCACTCCTCAACAAAATGGAATTGCTGAAAGACATAACTGTACCTTAATGAATATAGTTAGAAGCATGATCAGCCACTCCTCCCTATCAGAATTTCTATGAGGTAATGTATTAAAGATTGTGGTCTACATTCTGAATCAAGTTCCCAGTAAATCAATTCCAAAGACGCCATATGAATTGTTTTATGGTAAAAGGCCTAATTTGAGGCATCTTCAAGTTTGGGCATGTAAAGTATAAGTAAGACTGTATAATCCCCAGCTTAAGAAACTTGATCCCATAACCATCAATGGATTCTTCATAGGATATTACACTGGATCAAGAGGGAGTAGGTTTTATCGTGTTACTCACACTACCAGAGTCGTTGAGTCCGATAGGGCATTCTATTTTGAGGATGACTTGGATAATGAGAGTAACGTGCCCAGCATAATTAATTTGCATATAGAAGATATAACATTACCTTTGCCAGTTTCATCTTTACAGTCATTCCCTAGTCACTTTAATCCAAATAATGTTAGTGGGCAAAATCCAGTAGCTTTTGACATTAAACAACTTGCAGAAGAATTGCTGATGACAGTTAATGAATTGATATGGTCTCAAAGAGTTCATAATTCTGCCATTCTAGGTGATTATATAGTTTACTTACAAGAATATAAAACTGAGGTGGTTGATGTAATTGACCGTATCTTTTTTAAAGAGGCAATAATAGGGCCTCATTCTTTTGAGTGGTTAAATGTTATAAATGAAGAGAATACCTCTATATATGATAGTGATGTTTGGATAATTACTGAATTGCCAAACGGACATAAACTAGTTAGTTGCAAGTGGGTCTTTAAGACTAAGAGAAAGATAGATGGTGAAATTGAAGGGTATAAAGCCAAACTCGTAGAAAGAGGGCATTGATTATACAAAGACGTTTTCTCATGTATCTACTAAGGATGCTCTCTGGGTGGTCATGGCTTCTGTTGTACAATTTGACCTTGAACTTCACCAAATAGACGCTAAAATTGCGTTTTTAAATGGAAATTTACATGAGGACGTATATATGAAGCAACCTGATGGATTTGTAGAATCAGGGAAAGAACATCTTATCTGTATACTAAATAGATCCATCTATAGGCTGAAACAAGCTTCGAGGTAATCGTATTTAAAGTTTGATGAGGTGCACTTGGATTTGTTGAGAACATTGCAGATTAGTGCATCTATCAGAAATTTGAGGGGGTGTAATTTTGTAATTCTAGTGCTCTATGTAGATAACATCCTATTAACTAGTAATTTTGTAGGTCTATTGAATGAGATTAAACATATGCTATCATGCCATTTTGATATGAAAGATCTTGATGAAGTCTTCTTTGTATTGGGAATTCAAATTTACCGTGATAGATCACGTGGCATTTTGAGTTTGTCTCAAACAACCTATATTGATCGAGTGTTGAAAAAGTACAACATGTACTGTTGTGCCTCTTATGCTGCAACTGTACAGAAATATGAAAAATTTTTTAAATCAAAATGTCCTAAAAAAGATAATGAAAGGATTGCAATGGAAAGAATTCCATATGCATTTGCAGTTGGCTGCCTCATGCAAGAGTTTTAAGGAAGTTACTTCTTTTAGGATTTTGTTTTAACTTATAAAGATAAATATCACTTACATAAATTGTATATCTTTTGCAAACATGGTGTGATGCATTAGATCACAAACTTGATAACTTGTTGGTAACTCTTAAGCCTATACATGATTTGGGATTGTCCATTTTCTTTAAATCTAGTAATATGGCTTTGGCTAGCAATTGAATTTTTCTACAATGAGTGTGATCTTATATAGTGAAAAGGATGAAGAAAAAAATCAAAGACATGTGAACTTGCCATGTCAGCCAATATCAAATAGTGTTAGGATGGAGACAACAATAGGGACTAAATTGTAACAAATTGTAAATGTATGGAGTAATTTGAAAGAAAAAAAAGTGTAGGGACCATTAATAAATTCATGTAAACTAAAAAGATTAATCAATTAATTTTTCTAATATTTTTAATATATACAATGAGATTGATGCAATCCCAATATTTTTTTTCTTTTAAAAATTGTAAGACTAAGTGGAATTTGTGTACGAGATAGAAAACAAGAGAAAAAAGAAAAGAAAGAATAGAGGAATGAATTGAGAAGATTTTTGGTTTTTGGAGTGGAGAAAAATATAATTTTGATATTTATTTTTTATCATCAAATCAATTTAATCCTTTAAAGATTGAAAATATTAAATTAGTCCTTTAAAAATAAAATCTTTTACAAAATAAAGATAATCCAAAGATTAATATGATTCTGTGAAGAGACCAACTCAATTAATTTTTTTAATATTGAGCAAAGACAAATTATTAATCATGTGTTTATGTTACAAGAGATAATATTAGAAAAAATAATTAATGAGTTATTCCATTCCCTTCATTTTGTTATACTTCCAAACAAAATTAATAAGTGTCTCTCCATTTCTTCATTAAAACTTCCAAACAACATATCTACTCAAGTCATTTTACTCAATTCCATTTCATTCCTTATCATTCCATTAATTATCACTTTATTCCATCCTCTCTTAAACTCCAAGCATAGCTTAAAGCTTTTAGAAACGTGTGGCATAGACCATGTGGTCCCTCAAATATTAAAGAAAAAGTATAATATAGTGCATCAGATAATAACTTGGCTTAGAATATCATTCTTTAATGATTTTTACTATTGTTTTAGGATACAAAAGCCTATGGATTAGTATGTTATTTGGGTAATAAGTTGCTAAATTTGATAAAAGACCCAGCAAAGTTAGAAAACATCAATGTATTACATCTTAACCCTCCTAATTTTGATGAAGTCAAAAAGCCTATTATGTTAAAATACCAAGAACAACAAAAAGGATTGCTTTTCCTAAAAAAAAAAAAATCTAACACCATCTCATATCAATTTTTTTTCTCATCTCTTCATCATACTTAATTCACAAACCTACTCAGGTTCAAATTTGTTGCTGCGTTTTCCTCAATCACGGTGTATAAATAACTTATTTAGGGCAAAAAGGAAATTGATTTGTTTTTCTCATTCTCACAAATATCATGGTATATATATATCCTAAATCTTCGATTTTCCTCCCATCACTACACCGTCTATTGTTGCATCGTGTTGAAATATTCATTTGGCTGAGGGTTTTGGGACAATAGGTGTTTGCCATAAGAAAATCTCTTATTTAGGGCATGATTAATCAATTGTAGGACTTAAACAAACCATCGATTGCTTGCTATTTTTCATGTAAGGAAACCTACTAGAAAAATAATTAACTAACTAGGCTAAATAATGAACTGTTGTTAGACATGAACATTCCATTGATTACATCAATATGACCACTGTTCAATTGAATAGTTGACTGATTTAATAAGTATATGATTTAACAATAACAATCAAAATGAGTTCGGCTCATCGGGTCAAATCCATTTTAATTCACTAAAATAGTGGATTAGGTTATAGTATTTAATTCATTTATCACAAATGGATCGAGTTAGTTCAACCTACTTAACCTGCAGGTTAAACAAGTCAATTCGGTAAGTTGGTGGGTTAACCCACTTAAAAGGTTTTGTAGATTTTTTTCGTAAAAGGTTTAACACCTCTAGATCTAACCGTTTACAACCTTGGTGAGCAAAAATATCATAAGCTCTTCCTAATAGCAAGTACTTGTATTGTTATTGCAACTACACATTTAAGTAATCAGATCAATCTAATGTCTAAATTAGAATTCATTTGTATGGGATGTGTTTCAAGTTAGCTGAGTCAAACATAACACATTTAATATTATGAAAATAATGAAGTTCAAATGAAAATAAGACTAATTTGGAATGGAAATATTGTCCCAAAAATACCCTTTTATCGTTTACATTCACTCGGCCCAACCACTCAAATTCCATGTTCCTGTTCGCCATCATTTGAAACTTATTCTCAACAGAAGACCCTATGTTAAAAATCCTATAAATTTGAATTGGAGCTGGTTACTACGCGCCGATATGAATCTTGATTCTTGATTCAATAAACCCAAGAAGGGAATCAAGGATGGGATGAAGATAATGGTGGGTGGTCTTTCATTTGAGTTGAGAGGAGTATTTGTAATGACCCAATGAATGGAGGATTATAGGGGTAAATTATAATTAATAATTTAGTTAATGAAAAATTAAAGGAGAGAAGCTTTTACAAGAAAATTGACTAAGGTATATTATTTTATCGAGTGAAACCTTACATTGAGATTAAGGTTGGCTCAGTGGTTAGGCTTTATGTGGTTGTTCAAGAGGCCACAAGTTCAAGACCTGACTTCCCTAACTTTCCTTGCTTCTTTTAGGAGTTGACATATGTCCCCCTTCAGTGTGAAAAGATTAAAATGCCCCTAGCCTTTATTCTTTTCTTCCCTGGCAGCTCGTCACAGTAAAACAGTAGAGGAGTTTGAAACTTGGATGTTCACCGAAGTTGACTTTCTGCCTCACCAAAGCTATGATTTACCACCCCCTGATAGTCGCCAGCTGGAAACTGCCACATTCCCAACAAGAAAGGCGCGGTTTCGTCGAAAAATCGCGGGAAATTGCAATCTTGGTCGAAGCTCCGGTGAGTCCTTTTACTGTAATTTCTTGGGTGGGTTTTGTTCCTTGCATCCTTGCCATCACTTTCCAGCTAACCACGAGCTCCATTGACCACTGATAATGCAGGATTTCTGGCGAGTGGCTTTGGACTGTGGAAAGAGAGCTTCTCGGCTAAATTTGCTTGAATTGGTGAGTTTTTTAGCCAAATCTTCATATACATTGTAATTATCAGCTCATTTTCAACCCTTAATTGCTATCAATTGCTTGGAATTAGGTCTTAGATGGAAAACCCTAATTTTGGCCGAGATTTAGGGTTCTTAGGGACCAAATTGAAAAATTTTGGGACTTGAGGTGTAATTGGCAGCTTCATGGCAACATTTGGGATATTTAGAAATTATTGGTTGGCTAGGAATGATGATTTGAAATTTATTCATAATTTTCTTGAATTTTTACAAGTATGGGAATGCTCTAGGGAGATTAGAGATGTGTAAAAATGATATATGGCCTAAGTAAGCTAGAGTAAACTAATTATGGGAACTATAAAAAGTCAATGAATGAGAATTGGATGGGTGAGAATGGAAGAATTCATAGTTGTTTGGTAATATGCCTAGGAGGAATAATTCCTTACTTTTTAAATGTCGTAGGTAGCTCATAGGGGTGAGACAGTCACCCAAGGGAAGGCATTGAGTCGCTGGTAGTTAACAACACTCAGGTGTGCAGATAACACTTTTCGTTGCATATTTCATTTTTTAGTATTTAGAAATGTTTTATGATTTTGTTATGACTCAACTTTATTGGAATTTGTAATTATGGGTATATGAAAGTCTTAATATGTTTAGATTATAACATATGTGGTTTGAATATAACTTTGAAAATCATCATGCATACGGTTATGAATGATCATTGGTAAACCATTATTACAAAACAATTTGATTTCATGCATATTGGCTACATTCCCCTATGTATGCTTGTTTTAATTCCACTACCATTGGAAGGACTAGTTAGGACACTGGCTGCTAATAGCAACTAACAAGGTTTATGATTGTGCTAGCCTCGTGTGACGACCATCACACGTGGACCGATGAATGATAAACTTTCGTGAGTTATGACCTCATGCCTGATGGTTATTTTCCCTCGAGGATTGTGTGTCCTCGCCTATTGTGATTTGCTTTTGTGACTGTGTGCCATACCGGATTGGTCCATAGTAGTCTTTCCCCTGAAATGATACTAAAAAACTTATTGATTTTTGTGCAAGACATTAAATTCAATACTTTGATATATTATCTTGCTAGTGGTTTATTTGCAACGGTAGTTATTGGAAATTTTAAATGTTATCCCATTGCATTCTACTATTGATCACGTTTTGATTTCAATTTATATATGTAATTTCATTATTAATTTTGGGGTGCTATCTATCAGAAAAATTTTGTCTCAAATAGGGAGACAGGTGACTTCTCAGAGGAAGTGGAGTATTGACGGGGAGTCTGTTGGTGAGCCTACTTGGGGATTTGCAGGATCTAATTCTTTTTTATTATTTTGTTGTAGATGACTCATTCTTTTTGAGATGTATATAATTAGGGTGATAGTCATTGTTTTGTATTATGGGTTAGTTTAGTGACTACATTTGAACTTTCCTTATTGTTATAATTGGATATATGCTACTGGGCTGTGTTGGTGAGAGCGGAGCTCTCCTATATATATATATATATTTTGTTGCCCAATAGGATATTGTAGAAATTTTGAGATGTCCTATTTACTAAGGAGGTTCTGTCAAAATTTCTACAAAACTTCTTGTTTTGTATATAATCACTTATTTTTATATAAAGGAAGTTATATCGTATGTGGAGCAAATTGTATAGTCTTGGCATGGTATTGAATGTCCCTCTAGTATAAGGCTTGCAGGTTTGGGGAATTTCTTCATGTCCTGTGCTAGTCCTACTCTAAGAATTTTGGATTGTGACAATATTGTTAAATTTGTGCTATTACAACTTCATTTGCATCATTGTTTATGCATCTTATATTTTCATTGATTCCAATTTAAAAATAAAAAAAAATAAATATTTTACTTAAGATATATAAATATTTAATTTTTGAAATATATATTACATAATAAAATGTTGAATATCATTTATTAATATTTATTATAAATAATTTAATATTTTCTATTAAGAATATCCTAAAATTAATTTTTAAACATATTAATTTAATATTTTTGACATAAGGATATTTTGGCCTTTTTACCCAATATTATTTTCATTCCATCATTATCTCTATCATACCAAACAAATTTTTCAATTCTACTCTTTTTTTTATTTCCAACATACCCAATAAATTTGAATATTAAAAGTTTCTTTTCCATTCTATTCCTTTCTCATTTTCTTACCTATCTACTTTCTTTTTACATACTAAATAAGGCCTTAAATTTGAATTCGGCTAGAAGGGCATGAGATCAAAATTTTGCAACTCCCTCTTCACAATCCAAATCGAAAATTTATTTCAACTTCGTCTGTGTTCCATTTTCTTCCTTCCATCTTTACTCATATATCTACGTAAAATATTTAAATATATATTATATATAATTCATATATGTGTGTGTGTGTGTGTATTAAATATTTAAGTATATATTTAATTTATTTAATTTTACTTAAATATTTATATTCATATTATATATGAAAAATATATTATTAAATATACATATAACATGGATCATATGATAAATTCATTCTTTTTCTTTTCTTAAATAGTCCTCTTAAACATAGCAATACTCTCTTTTTATTTCTTTCCATAACCAATCAAATACACTTAAAAATTTTTCCATTCATTTTCCTATTCTTATTTCTACTCTTCCACAAATATATTAGTGTATGACGTACACCACAAAACATTCACCTAATTCTAGCTCACCAGTTATTGGAGGAATTTCTTCCTATTGTACAATTAAAAGTATCACATTTAGATCAAATGACTCTAACTGTAAAGATTTCTTTTAGAAAATAAAAATTAAACATTTTAAAAATAAAACATATTAATTTTTTTAAAATATTTATTATACAAAATAATATCTTATTAGAGAGAAAAAAAAAAATAAACTACTTCTAATACTCTGCAATGTATTTTATACTATTTTATACAACTCAGTGCAATTCAATCATTTTTTTTCAAAACGATATTATTATGTATAATAAAAATTTAAAATATTAATATATTCTGTTTCGAATAATATTTAACTTTTATATTATAAAAAAATCTTAACATTTTAGGACCATTGGATCTAGAATTTTACAGAAGAAAGGAATCCAGTCCCATTAGGACCCGTTCCCCTCTAGACTGCCACGTGAGAAATAACAATCTAGGTTACATGGCCACAACATATCAAGTCATTAACAACATTACAGCGAAAGACAACGTTAAAAGTCCCCATACCACAAGACGTTGAACATTTTATTTTTTATAAAACATTTAAAACACGATTAAATATTGCATCCGCTTCAATTTAATAATCAGAGCAAGACAAACCAGCACGGCACAATAAAACAACCTTTTCATGAGATGAAGTGCTCACAGCTCCATTTAGTCTCCGTTTTAGGGAAAACCCTGACACAAGTAACAAGTATGTAGTGCATATTTTTAGTATAACCCCACGCTAAATTATAGCTCTAAGGAGTTTACGAGAAGGTTAAATGAGATATAGTAAACTGTAAACGATGTATGACACAAATAAATCATCTTGTATAACAAGAATCTCACCAAGATAGGAAGCCTCGTCCAAATCCAATGACCATGCACAGTATTAAACCAAATTTACTCAACATCCTTCCATGGCACTAAGCCACCAGGAACATAGGTTACCATGTAGATGAATCCGGATTATTCCCTCTTCCCAAATAACTATCTAACCAATTTAACGGAAACAGGGCACATATAACTACTCAAAAGCCTGATCGGTCCAAAAGAAGTAACAAGAGAGGTAAGTAAAACCCATTCAATCCTCAACCTGCAACAACTTCCCCAAATAGATTACCTTTTTCCTTCAACCCACCACGCCATACAAGGCAACAAAAGTTGCGATTTCAAGCCAAACTAAAAATTCCAGATGATTCAACTCCATACAAGACGAGATTAAAAAAGGAAGATGAACTAGATAGAGCCAGAATGCAACAACCTAGACTTTACAGCAAAACAGTATAGTTTACAGATTTGAAAGGCAGTAGACCAACCTCGTCATTCATTAAATACACTTGAATAATTTAAAATAAAAAATAAATCACATAAATTTTAGTGTAATGAAATGTCATCATCCATTAGTATGGATGTATAACCTGCGCCTCACCAACATTTTAGACATTAAACACAAGATTGAAGGCAAAAATTAACGTTCAGACATTTTAACAAGTGTCCTTACTAATTAGGTATGAAGGCTACATCAAGCAGCAGTGGAAAAAAAAAATTAAAATTTCAACAATCTCTTCATAGAAGGACCCATAGGAAGATGATTTCTATTCACATCACTATCAGAAACCCTAACTACAGGCTACAACTAATTCCACAAAGCACAGAGGGTGAAACCCCATTTGGAACTAAGAAATTGGAAAACTAAATTTGATAGTGGATCACGTGAAATCAATGGCCAGAGCTTCTCCAGGCCCAAATTAAGAGTCATCGTCACCACCAGCGCCCTTCGATGAGCCACCTGTCTTCTTGGGGAGTAATAAATTGTGAATATTGGGCATAACACCACCATTTGCGATTGTCACATCTCCCAGAAGCTTGCTGAGCTCTTCGTCGTTCCTAACCGCCAATTGAATATGGCGAGGCACAATACGAGTTTTCTTGTTATCTCTTGCAGCGTTTCCTGCTAACTCAAGAACCTGAAAATCCAAATTTACAGCATCAAGGCCAAATTCATAAAATTCAAATTCCAGGTATGAATCAGCCCACAAAACAAAATTCACATGAAACCTATAACGAACTTCCTTAAAAACCCGCAATTAATCAAAGATTAAGAAATCTAGACCCAGATTCGAAACCCTAGCTCCAATGACGCACGCATAAAAAAACACAAATTCAAATCGGTGGTCAAAGTCGACAATCACCTCGGCGGCGAGATATTCGAGAACAGCGGCAAGGTAGACAGGGGCGCCCGCACCGACACGCTCAGCGTACTTTCCAGCCTTCAAGAACCGAGCGATACGACCGACAGGGAATTGCAGGCCAGCTTTGCTGCTCCGTGACGTAGCCTTCTTAGAAGCGCCAGATCCTAGGGTTTTGCCTCGACCCGCCATCGATGAACTCTAACAAGATCGCAGGAATCGCCGAATTGCAGAGATGCAGGAAAGGCTTCGCCGAGAGAGAAGTAGAAAGAAACGAATGTAGAGGAGTTTATGGATTGCTCCCTCAATATATAGTAGGTAGGATTTAGTTTAGGCCAATGGGATTGTACTACGCGGATTGAGAAGGATAACCGTCCGATTAACTAGCCGATGGACGGTTATGATAGGTTTGAGGATGTTTTCGAAGGAGAAGATCGTCTTGTTGAGTACAATTGGTAAGGAAATGGCGAAAACGCCACAATCATTTTCCTCGCTCACAGACTTAGTCTGGTAACTAATTTTTTTTATAAGAATAAAAAGGCATCCAATGTTTTACAGATATAATTTATTAGTTAGTAATATTTGGTTATAATTAAGTACTATAGATTATTGATAAATAAATATTAAAGACTAGTTTGGCACAAAAGTATTCCATGCATTTGATTAGAAAATTAAGCCTTTGAGTTTGACTAAAAAATTTTATTTAAAAATTAAATGTAATTTAACTAATGTGGCCCTATTTATTTTTTCAACCTTAAAATATTTATATTTATATTCTTTTAGGCATATTGAAATTTGTGTAACGAACATAATGTTGAACTGGAGAGACAAGCTTTTTTATTTTATTATTTAAATTTGATGTAATTATTCCTTAAGAACTACACATTTGTAATTAGTTAAATGCACCAATTATACTATTAATTACGAGTTATCAATAAAGAAAAGGTTAAGGTAATGTCAAACCCATCATATTATTTTATTAGAATTAGAATTTTGTTTAAATATATATTACAACAATATTAGTATTTATATTTACTTTTTTTATGAGTTTTACTAACTAGTGTCCTAAATGCCTTAAGGCACTAGTTAATGAGTATTTATTGTCTTAGTTGACAGCAATACTTTTTTTTTTTTACTATTTTTCATTACCTTTAAATAATAATTTTTTTAGTAAACCCTTTATTTTTTTCAAAGGCATAATCAATATTTTAAAAAAGTTATAATTAATTTGTAATGAATTTTATGTATTCATACTTCTAAATATTAACTCTATATTACTTTTTAATATCTCATAAAACTTCATTTAAAAATATTAGTATTAAAATAAATAGAATTTATTTTTAAAAAAATTAAGTATAATATAAAAATACTACTTAGATGTATAAAAATATAAAAATTGTTAGAGATTAATTATAACTTTTTAAAAATAAAAGATATTTTTTAATTTTTTTTAAAAAAGATAAAGAATAATATTGTCATAAAAACAAAACTAAAAAAATCATTAATTAGATATCATAAAAAAATTTTAAAAAGTAATAATTATTGCGGTCTTTGAGGGTAATAAATGTTCAGCAAAACTCTTTTTTATTTAAGACTAGCACAAAACAAGATGATTAAAGAATTAATGAATACTTAACTTGAAGCCAGTTTAGATAATTGTGCAAGTGAGAGTTCCCAAATTTAATGTCAATAGGCAGAATTTGTGAATTCAAAGCAAAATTAAGTTTGAAATTGGGCTATGGGTTTCGAATTTCATGATAGAATGCAAATTTTGATTTTTAAATAGGGTTCAAAAGATCTCAAATTAAACAACGCTATAGAGCTCATGCTTTACAGACAGGATTTCAAAAGTTTAAGAGTTAAAAAACTTTTTAGGAGTCAATTATCATTGCGATTGGATGCAAAAGTATAGGGTGGAAAATATAATTTTCCCATAAATCTAGGCGTAATATACTTTTTTATTTATTAATTGAACAAAACTTAAAGTTTGAGACTGATGTCTTAGCAAAGTAGTATGAATCTCTACGTCATAATTAATGCTAGTGTACAAAACTAGGTCGTAACTTCTATTAGATTTAAAAAAAAAAAAAAGATGTTATATACATTTAGATACATGAGTATTGGCTAAAGGAATTATGCCATTTACCATATCTATCAATTTCAATTGTATATATATATATATATATATATAAAAGTAATAGGCTCAACGTGGGAGTTCTATTAATTAACAAAAAGCTACATTGGTCAAATTCATAATTTTTCATGCAGTGATTCTTTAGTTTTTTGATACATGTATTGAGAATCTTTTGAAGTATATAAATTTTTTATAGTTAACAAAAAAAATTATAAAATAATTAATTAATAAATAAATTAATTGCCTCATAAATGAGTAATTTTTTAATGTTTGAGAATTTTTTAAAATTAATAAGAACTTTTCATTGTCAATGAAAAAAATTATAAAATAATTAATTAATTATTTATTTATTTATTTCTTAAATCATGAATTCTATAAAGTTTGAGAAATTTTTAGAGTAAATAAAAAATAATAATAAATTAATTAATCACTTCTTAAATTAAGAATTCTTTGAAATTCGAATAGTATTTAAAATCAACAAAAAAAAATTAATTAATTAATTATCTTCTAAACTTTATAATAAATTACTATAAATATAACTTGGCATAATCCAAAATTAAAGTAAGAAAAAATGGTATATAATTGGATGACTTATTCGATAGTTTAGATCATTCAAAGTATGAAGTAAAATCAAATTTAATTCTATTAGTTTCTAATATTTTAGAGTTTTTCAAAGTGAGCAACAATAAAAGTTATTTTGTACTTCAAAAAAGATATTTTATAATGATAACCTCTCAATGAATCCAAAATATATTGACATATAATAATACAAATTAATTTTTTCTAAAGCTCGTGTATTAGTTTGGTGTGTATGTTCACCTTCAAATTTTATATGGCTAGAATCTTGTATATATGATTATGAATTATTAATATTACATAGTTAAGGAGAAAAAGATAAGTATTGATTAAAAGATATTGTAAAACCCTTTAACAATAAGAAACAATTTTATCCATTCACTAATATATTATTGGAAATGAATTTGGTAAAGTTAAAAATTTAAATATAAGTACATTTAATAAAATCTAAATTATTAGATGAATATTTAATAGTCTAAATTTTAAAAAATAATTAAATAAAAATTTAATCATCAAAGTCTTCTTAAATATTATGAACATAAATTCTCAAATATTAAAAGTCTTTACGGTGTTGTCACCATTATTAATAACATTATACTTTTCTTATTCGTTACAATTATATATTGTCCTTAGCATCATCATTATTAATTATTTTAGCCGTTGCTACACTTACTATTATAATAATAATAATTATTATTATAATTGTTGTAGATATCATTTTCTTGTTTTTCTACTATTGCCCTTTTTTCTTTTATCATGACCATTACTTTTAGGGGTGAATATACCTCGGGTCGAGTCGGATTGGATCCCAACCTATGACCCAGCCTGGAGTACATATCTGGGCCAAAAAAATGGCCTAGACCCGAGACTTGGCTCATAACTGGGCAAGTCAGATCGGGAGTCATCCAGGTTTTTTTTTATTTTTTTCAAAAATTTAGATTTAAAATTTTTTGAAGAAAGAAGAAATTTTGATTAATAATTAATAAATGAGATATCTTATACTAATAAAAATTATTTATATTTAATACAAATTAAAAAAATAGTTTTTTTTAAATTACGATTAATTTCATTAGAAAATAAAAAAATTAATATATATATATATATATATATATATATATATGCCAGGTTAGGTTAGCCCAATACTTTGGCTCAAGACCAAGTTTTATATTTTAAACTCGATCTTGATTTTGTGAAAATGCATAACTCGGCCTAAAACAATTGCAACAAGTCATGCACACCCCTAATTAATATATCAAAAATAATATATGTATATATATATATATATATATTGTAAGAATAATAGCTTATATTATCATATTTATTATATATTAATACATCACTCACATAATACAACAAAATATTTAAACACCTATAAACATTGGTTTTGTGAATGCCTCAAAGGATTGAAGTTTGTCAAACCTAAAGTAATCCAAATAAATCATATGTACAATATATTCAACAAAATAAAAATATATTTTTGGTCATTCACTTTTTGCTATTAGATTAGTTAGGTCTCTAAAGGGTGGAAAATATTAAATTGGTCCATAAAAATTACATTGTGAACATATTTGGTCAATTGGTCATGAGGGAATTAAAATAATATGAGTTGGATTATTTTCTATTAATGCAACACGTTAATTGTATAGGTGAAATACTAGCTTGCCCCTTATTGAACAATTTAGTCTCTCATGATTTCTAGCATTAAGAGCCTATGTATGTTGGTGATGTTGGTATAATTTTCAAAACTTGCCTTAGATATATGATTTTACCTTCTAAATGATTTTATTTGCTTTTAATGACATCACATTTTGAAGTGTGGCAAGTTTTTTTTTTTCCTTCTTTTATTTTTTCCAAAAATTGGCTTTAAAAGTGTGTTGCTAATTTATGGGGTTTAAGATCTCATCCATGAAAGAAGTTATTGCATATATCGTTTGATCATGCATTTGTTGCAAAGTAAAAAGGGTAAAAGTGAATATTTAAATTGGCAAAAGGAAAAAAGTACTAACAAATGAGCCATCAATTTAGAAACTATTGAAATTTAAAAAGTGTATTGATAAATGAAGGAAATCTGATAAGTGTATATTGCCTCATATTGCAGTTTGTAATTCTTGTTAAACAACTATTTTGATTGTGTTCATGCAGCAAAGTGCTCATCATGTACTAGTTGCACTTGAACATTCAAATTGTGCTTTAAAGTGCAATCGGCACGCTATATAAGGTTGGATTGTATGAGTCTATACAATGCGATTCACATTTATCATGTACTTGATGCATACATAAAATTGTATAGATATGGTCAACTTCAATAAACCACATTTCATATTGTGGAGCACCATACTAATACAGTCTTTCTTGCCTAATTAGACTTTGTTGTATTAGTAAGATCATTTATACCTTTTTTAGTAAAATCCTTTTTTTGGTCATTTGCATATAAAATATTTCTCAATTTACTCTTATAGAAATTTTTTTTCAATTTAGTCTCTCATAGATATGATAATATCAATTTGATACCTCACCGTCTTTTCAATATAGTCTCGTATAGAATTTTTTTTTCAACTTAATCCATCATATATATACATTTCCCCAATTGATTATTGTAAATAAAATTGTTACAATAATATCTTAAAAAATACTTTAATATTAAAATATGAATTCATAATTATTTTTAATTTGGTACCTTAAATATAAGATATTTTTAATATGATCCCTCACAGAATTGTCTTTTTAATTTAGTCCATCAAATATGTATATTTCTTCATTTGATCTCTTACAATTAAAATTGTTATTAATAATATCCTAAAAAAATACTTTAATATACAATATATAACCTAGTAGAGTTTTTTCCAGTTTCTTCCCTAGCAAAAAAAATATTTTTCAATTTATTCTATTATAAATTTTTTTCTCAATTTAGTCCCTTACATATGGACATTCATTCGTTTGATCCTTACAAATCACTTTGTTATCAATAATATCCTCAAAAAATAAGTTAACTTAAAAAATAAGAAAGAAATTATTGATAATTATTCTATCCTTAAGAGATCAAATTGAGAAATATCTATATGTGAAAAACTAAATTGAGGTATATCTTATTTGTGAGGGACTAAATTGAAAAGAAATTTGATAAGGGACCAAAGTGAAAAATATTCTATATGCGAGAGACCAAATGAGGTTTTATTCATTTGATCTTTATTTCAATTTTCAGTTTTTCACATTCTACCTTAAATGTGTATTGATATATTACTATTAGTATGAATTTGTATAACTAGTAAAAGAAAGCATCAAATTCTTTTACTTTAAGTATTTTGTTGAATATAATTTTATTTAAGTAAAAGACATCAATGTTAAAATAATTAACTTTTATCTTATATGGTATTACATAATTTGTCACCAAATATATAACCAAATTATCTTATCCAAAATAGTTTCTTATATAATGTTACACTAAATATCACATAGAATTGGACTCTTATTAGACCTTATACACTATGTCAAATGGGCCTTTATAGTATTAAGAGGAGTACTTATACATGTGTGTCCTCTATTTATGTTTGGTGCATGGCTATGTGTGTTATCTAGTTCTAAAACAAGTATATGTTGAATCTTATGTGTATTTGTGTTAATGTAATATATAATTTATTATGCCTTGTTTTTAAACCTTATTTTTATTTTTATTTTATTTTAGTCAATATTAAAAATCTTTTGAAAGTGTACTATTTTATATTTATTTTCATCGCTAAGAACCAATATTGATTATGCTAAAATCTTAGAGGGACCAAATTGTTTTAATGACGAAAGATGGGGGGACCAAATTGATCTAATAATGGTAGGTGAGAGATTGAATTTATCTAATTTTAAAGTTTATGGGACCAAATTGATTTATTTTCAAAAGATAAAGGGCCAAGTTGATATGATGGCACAAGATGTGAGACCACATTGTTAAATGAGGAGATTAGTTACTAATCCACATTAGCAAAAAACATCTTGCATCAATAGAAAACATTCTAACTCAATTTAATTTTAATACTCTCATGATGGAATGACCAAATTTGATTATGGTACAATATTTCAAATAATTAATTTATTATTTTCTATCTTTAAGGGACTAAATTGATTTAATAATAAAAGATAAGAGACGAAAGATATAATTTTCTTTATTCCACACACCAAATGCTGCAACTGCAAACTTTAAGACAACGTCAAAATAATAAGGGAAATAATAACTTAGTCTAGATATTACACCAATTCTATAATAAAAATGACTTAAACGACACATTATGTTATAAAATTTTGACTTATGATTTAAATATATTAGTAAAAAAGAGAATTACAAACCTTAAGGATGCAATAAATAAATAATAGTTTGAATGAAGGATATTTTGTTTCTTTTTTTATATTTGTACATTTTTTTCTAGACGCTTTTAAGCGTAGCATTGTGTATGTTGTATTTTCTCTCTCTTTTTCTCTTATTTTTTGGTTAGAATTCAAATGGGTTTGTTTTATTGGTCGAAATGGGCTTTTTTTTTTTAGTGAAGTCCATGACACTTCAGAGACCGCAGCATAAAGATTTTGGGTTTCTGGCCCGGTCCATTATGGTTTACATTTAAGTGAAGTCCAAACTTGGGTCTACATTGAGGTTTAATGGGTATAGATAATTAGGCCCATTAAAGTTCCAGAGTCTTAGAGGCAAATGACATAAGGAAAATCATTAAAAATTGAGTTTTAAATGGGTAGATTATTTTGTAATGTAAGTGTATTATAATAAAAAAAATGTTACTTTACGTATATCTTGAAAGAATCCAAATCCAAAAATGATGAAAGGGATTTCTCGATAAAATCTAAATTGTTAGAGGAAAATTTAATAATTTAAATTTTAGAAAGTTATTAAAAATTGTTTAGTTTTAACTAAAATTTAAACTATTTAATATTTTAAATTTGTGCAAATACATAAAATTAAAATTCTCAAGTATAGAGATTCTAAATCCCAAAATAGAGAGGTTAAATATTGGTTAGCATGAAGTACGACAAATAGTATGCAAACTTTCTGTTATTAACCATTAAGTTTTAATCTAATGATATATATATATATATATATATGTATATATATATATATATGTATATATATATATAGAGTATATAAATTAAATTAAAAATATGTAAAAGATATAAACTAATAATAGTTTTACTGTTGTTGAGGTTGAATTTTGATTATCTCTCCAATGGATTTGGATCGCCTCCCGTGCCTTTCTCCTGTGATTTTCTCTCGTTAAATCTCAGCCATCTGTTGTGTTGGGCTGAGATTGCACCACGTCGACTAAGATGCCAAAACGCATCATTTTGAGTAAGTTAAACAGTGCGTTTTAGACTTTTTTTTTTACCTTCTCTGCCTCGCCAAACAATGTTGTTTCATTGCATTTTGTTTTCCTTTGTTGAAGTCATGGACTCTTTAGCTTCGTTGGTCTTCCCTCCCTTAGTTAGGCAAAGTATTGATTAGCGCCGACGTAGTGTTCGTGGGGTGTTGCCGCCATGTGGGTTTGGTCGACATTGGCTGATTATGTTGGTGGCGGTGGAGTGATGGAACCAATTACGCCTTTTTCTCTACCCTCGTGAACTCGTTCTACCGATAATACATCTTTGACCACCGTTGCCGATCTAATAGATCCAACGGCAACCGAAGGAGTTGATTTGTGAGTCAGCTTTAAATCGAAGCAGACATGGTATTGAGTTTTATTTTCTTCTAGAGGCTTTCATTCGAATATGATGTTTTCTACAGTTTTATTTTCTTCTTGGGGTATTTTGTAATGCTATAACATTCGATTTGTTGAGTTGAGGTGAAATTCATTCCAATATGTGTTTCTATTATATATAATTTTCTAGATGCATTGAGTGTGATTGTCTTGTAATATGGAATGTGATATTAGCATTGTTGGTGCAGATTATAGCATATGTTCTCTGACTACAACATGAACTTATAATTGTGGTTGGTGCAGATATTAGCATTGTCAACATTGGAATTTTCCTTTAAAGCTCTTAATGCTAAGATGTTTGATGTTAATTTTATTTATATGTTTATTACTTATCCATTTTCCCAATTTTTGTTGTGACATTTTGTAATTATATTCTTCCTCCCAGTGGGGTTTATGATAGATCCTTTATATGATCAAACCTCTTCATTATTTGATGAGGGTGGAGCCAAGGGTCTCTTACTGAACAACCTTGGAATATATGGAGGATGCTGTGTATTGTTTGATTTATTTGAAGTACCAGGGAATTACAAGTCTTATTCAAATCATATTGATACTTTAGATAAAGATGATATTTCCTTCGCTAAAGGTGTATAGATGCAGCACTACTTGGAAAAAAAATCTTCATGCTTAATGTGTAAATAAAACTTTGTTTTCTTGGATAATTCTTTCATAATTAATAACTCCCTTTCCTTTTTGTTTTCATTTGATAGAATTAATTGAGTAGATGGTGAAGAATATGACAACAATGACCCATACATCTCCTACTCTCAAGGATATTCTTAATCAATTGGATGAGCAGAGTCAGTGGTTATTGTCAATAGCTGATTTGAGTCAAAAATCAGAACAAAGAGCTTATGCATTTGGCAACAAGGAATCTTATTTTGATTGTGGTATACTTGGAAATTATGATACCTCAAACTTTGTTGATTGTGATGCCATAATTGTTGTAAATGAGAGGTCCAGTTCTTTGGATTCTGACTTTCAAAGAGTTGACCGGATTTATTTTGCATAATTACTTCTTTAACTGGATAGTTTGATCTACCAACTAACATGTTACATATCTGTTTCTTGTTTGCATCATTCACTACTCTTTTTTCTTGCAAGAATTTGCTAAATAAATATTTAGGCTCTTAAATACTTTTTTAATTAAGCAGACTAATGAATGCTATACAAGGGCTAGGAAATACTTCTAAACAGAAGTAAACAATGCTTTTGTTACAAGGGTTGGTAAATACTTCTAAATAGAATGCTTGGGTTGGGAAATACTTCATTTTGTTTGCTTTGACGTGTATTATGGATTTTGCTTCCTTAGAGTTCTACATTGTAGGTCCAGAGGATGATGTAGGTTCAGAACGTGGACTAAACTCCACCATCAAGAGATCAGGGAACAAAAGTATATTAGATATTGATATTGAATTTGCGGAATTTTTGGGCAAAGAAATGCTTGATATTTTTTGTTCACAAAAAAATCCCAAGCCCACATTGTTGGCTATAAATCAAGCACTGCCTAATAACAAACTTCCAGGAAATTGTCATTATCAACCTCATGATCTTGTCAAGCTGTTTCTTCTTCCAAATGTTATGGTAAATATTGATAACAAAAATCTTATGATTTTAAGATGTTTTTGTTTTGTAGTTTTTGGAGGCATCTTGCCCCCAACTCTTGTATACTTATTGTTTTTTATGCTTAATACTGTTTTTCTTTTCAACAAGGGAGAAATTATTTAATCTATACAACTGAGGTTCACGAAACTTTGTTGCGTGCACTTCCTTATGTGAAAGTTATATTAAGTTGGACTGTTGTTTCTTGCTGTCAATGACATAATCCTTGTTTTTCTTTTCTAGTGTCTTAGGAGGAGAAGAATAACACTATCAAGTATAAGTTTCCATCTTGCATCTTTTGTGGTATGCTTTATTCAACTATAATGGGACACCTTAGCAATAGTGTATCTTAGGTTCCATGATAGTGAGGAAAAATGAATAGGGTAGTGGTTCTTTTTATTCCTCCTATTTGATTAGATTCTTTTTTTATCCCTAAAAATTAGAACATATTCTTTTCCTATCTGTTTGTCTTACTGAATGAAGTATACAACATTTTATAATGGCCATAGACCTAATCAAAATTTTTAGTAAACATAGACCTAATCAAACTTTTGAAAAGAAGTATTGAACCAATCACTGTCTTCACCCCGCTTGAATTAGTATGTGCCAATCTTATTAGTAGACATAGACCTAATCAATTGGATGAACAAAGTCAGTGTTTCATTATGTCTGCTGGATGCTGAATTTCTAAATCTGTTCATAAACAGTGATATGGCTAACTTGAATTGTTTATAAGTGTGTGCAGAATTCCCTATTTCTGATTAGGTGCATAAAGAGACATGTAGTAAGCATAGCAGATAAAAGACACATAAAGGGACCAACTGAAATTGCAGACACACGATGGAACCAAAGCAACCTAAAACAACAAGAATACACATGCAGTAACCAAAGCAAATTGAAGACACATGAAGGGACCAAATACAATTGAACACATATGATGGAACCAAATCAACTTAAAACAAGCAAAATACACATACAACAAGTCATCTGGGATTGAAGACACATGAACTTTGTTGTAATTGTAATGAAATAGGATCAATGATGGCATAATGTAATGTAATTTGTTGTATATTCATAGTGATATTGTAATTGCAATGCAATGCTACTGTAAATGTCATAATAGGCAATGTTACTTTACTAAGATATTGTCTGAACAATATATTTGTATTTCACTATTAATCAGTAATACATGAGTTTGTTGCTTATATCTGTACGAAACTTAATGGTTCTAAAAAAATACAGGTGTCATTTGCCTATAACTATAACATATACTAGTGGTGAATAAGCGCAAAAAATACAATCATTGAGCCTTCGTAACAAAATATCGGACGAAACTCAACCCAACCCAAAAAATGAACTACTATTGGTGTATGTTTATCTCAAAAAATGTTAAAGGTGTGCAACTAACTCTACATGTCTCTGTCTTCGAGTGATTGCATAGGAATGTCCAATGGCTCCTAAAATTACACAAGGACAAAAGTAAACATGTGAGAACTAGATATCGAGCACATATAAATGTATTTTGTAATACAAATACCATTAAAAATATTGTGAAACTAAAGTGATTCCTATTTTTCTGATGGTCATCATAAGGTGTCGGAGGTGTTGAGCATGACACCTCGCATAATAACGAACTAGACAAGCCATTACCCTATAAGAAATATTGTTATAATTGTTTAAAAGGAATCAAAGTAAGGACTTTATGAACGGATAAATTAATTCAGTATACGTACCCGATATGGTGGGTATTGTAAACATGTTGTCGTCACAGGCTTTGTTTTTTTAGAATGCTGAAGTTTGACCTAACTCTTTGGTTGTTTTTGCCTCACGAGTCCAACTTTCATCTTCAATCCCCTTACTTGACATACACCATCATCTTATAAGGTGATGGGCCTACTGGGTTCATCACCATGAATTTGATGACCCAGATGAACACTAATCACCTATATACACAAGTCATCTATCCCTTTGTCCATGAGAGAGTACAATTTTTCACACGAAGCCACCCTAGATGTTAGCTAATAGCCTTAGAGCATATGAGCCTGTACCACCATGAGCTCTCCAACTTAAGGTCTTTGTCAACTTCCTCTCCCTTCACATCATGCACGATGTTGTTACATTCATTCTTTATCCATCGCATGAGTATATAATGATCAGGCACCTTTTCAACCTCTAACACAATGAAGATTTTCAACACATGGCTACATAATATCCTATATGTCTTAAACTTCTTGTAAGTACAAGACACAAACATCTCAATAGGATCAAATAAAACCATCCATTCACCTTTTTGGTTAGCCATGGATAAAACATAAGCTCTTACAGGTTGATCCTCCTTTCTCTGTTGGATTGAAATAGCAAATAGTAAGTTAAACTCTTATTGGAACAAGGTGAAAATTGAGTGTGTGTAGATTTGTGCGGCTTGATTTAGAATGGACGAATGCTAGTAACTCAAACATGGAAGCTTGTGACAAGCATCGTACTCTGCCTTTAACTCGTTATACCATTTTTCTTCAACTACTCGCTTGAAAAGTCTGAAAAACTAGGTAATGTTCACGTTTGGTTTCATGGACACCTTGAAATCAGAATTCAGGCTCTTGCTCAATTGCGTGCTTTGCATGTCTAATGTGAATACTTGTTTCATATAACACGTAGCCCATTTCTCTCATAATATGTATACGGACTTCAACCAAGTATTATCCTGAATACCATGGTCCAACAATATTTTTTCCCAACCTGCCTTAAAGTGACCTTCATTTTCATACTGGTACATACATTTATTAAAGTTAGTTAGGAAATAAGATCCATCTTTCATCAAATTGCTAAGATGTTTGATCCCATTCTGCATCAAGTGCCAAGTACAAAGACCATAATGAGTCTCTGGCATCACCTCACCTGCAAGAAACTTAACTTAGAAAACTAGCCATTGACATTTAATATTAATATGTCAATACATCGTACCAATACTAAATGCTCACCTAACGCTTTCGACATCACTTGGTCTTGATTGGTAAACATGGTTTGTGGTTTCTTGTTCCTGTGGGCTTCCAAAAATGTCTCGAACAACCACTTGAATGAATCGGTTGTTTCATCATAGATTAATGCTGCCCCAAACACAACTACTTGCTTATAGTGGTTGAACTCAGAGAACAATGTAAGTAGTCTTTGTGCATGATTTGTATAATAAGTTGTATCAAGCGATACCACATCACCGAAATATCCGTAGTCAATGATCATGCATGCGTTCGCCTAAAACATGTTTGTTATCTGCTCATCTGCATCCATTTGATAAGCATGAAAAAAATGAAGGGTTATCCAACAACTGTTGCTGAAAGTATTGCAGTAGGCAACCCACTTCTTTGTAAACCATTTTGCATTGTCGTTTGGATTGCAGATAGTTCTTGGCATCCAACCGAGCAAAGCCAATGTTAGATCTACCTCCAACATGTGTGCTCATCAACTGAAATGTAGCTTTTTGCGGTAATCTTAAATCCTCAACTAATTCAATCTCATGGCCTTAAACTTCAAATATGTTATGATAGGAAGCCAATATATGTGTCATCTCTAGGAGTTGGAAATGGTGATTATGACTGTCCATAAACTCATTAATTATCAATTTTCCCTTCCTTAATATAAGGGTCACCCTAACTTTACAATATATTCTCATTTTAAGTATATGATTTGTAGCTGAAGTGTTTTTCTTGTCTACCTTCTGAACACCCTCCTTACAACAAACAAACCTACAGGATGTCACAGTTTCATTCTTCTTATTCCTATTAAAGTATTGCTTTCTTACTCCAAATCCCACTCGAAAACCATAGTCACTCCAAAATTGCCAAGTCGTATCAACATTATCGAATTCCATACCAACTGCGGGCTTGCCTACAACTTCAATGACATCCTTGTTAGTTAAATTATTACTGGAGGTACCTAATTCCCTGGAATTCATCAATTAAATTAGATTTAGAATATCCTTTCATGTCAGTTAATTTTTTCTTTCATAATTATATACTTACATTACTTGGGTTGCTATCACTTTCCAAGTGGCCCGAACATTAATTCTCTCCTTTCATGTTAGTTAATTTTTCCTTTCATGATTATGTACTAACATTGCTTGGATTGCTATCACTTTCCAAGTGGCCCAAACATTAATTCTCTAATATATATTTAGGTCTAATGCATAAGGTTGACAAGGTAATTCACTGAAAAAGTCATACAACACATTTTAAAAGTCTGTCCAATTGTAATAAAACCTATGCTACAAGTGTATAGACTAATAAGCCAACAACATAAACAAAAGTTCACTTATTGCAGCTTTCAATTATTGATCAGGAATCACAGGAGAGAAAAATGGTGAAATCTAAAAACAGAAATGGAAACATAAACAAAAGTTTGAAAAAATTACACTTGATCATGCTAGTCTCAATTTTTATGCTGCCCATTTATCACCTATAGCTCATAAGATTCAACTAAGAATAAAACTGAAAACCTTACAACAGTTTTTATATTTGATTATAGATATTTCTTTTTTCATAATTACAAAAGCATTTTTAACTTAGTAGGTAACCATGTACATGACAAGTATTTCACATTAATTAGTGTATACCAACACCATGTTTTCATCACCCAAAATTTTGTAACCCACATGTCCAACCACATAAAAGTTCAATGCCAACCATTTTCAAAATAAAAAACATCAAATTTCTTCATTTCACTCCAAACTACAATACTCAATACATATTTAACCAAACAAAATTATTTAAGTGCTCAATATAACTTTATATTCCAAACTTGATAAATGAATACATAAATAATGCCACTCAGAGGAACAAGGTTGCTTCAACTGCATCATACACGTTCTCTTTGTCCCTAAACCAAGGATTTATTGATTGAATAAAAAACCAAGTAGTTTAGCATAACCTTGTCCTAACAACCAAGGATTTACTGATCTTAGCACAATTTCTAAGATGAAAACTTTTTGGTTGTCCTTCTTTGATCAGTTCTGCACAACCAAAGCACCAAAACTCTACTATAATATATCCTCCAAAACAACCATGTGAGCTCCTAGTGTGTATACTTGATGATGGACTGAGCCTACGTTGCTTTATTCTATCAAACCACAATACAACCGGAAGTCTTCATTGCAAATTAGGACCTCAAGTGTGGATACAATCTGAAACTAAAAACAGAGTAATCTTCGTCTCCTTCTTGCAAGAAAATCATTCACATTAGACACCTTATCATCCAGTCCTTTTCTGCAACAGAGACCACCACATTTTCATCTCATTTTGGCGCCAACAACGTGATGCACAGAAGGAAGAAGATGAAGCTCCAAATTTAGAGCACTTAATTGTGGATACTACTTTCAGCACAAAAAATAGAGCAATCTTCGATCACTGTCTCGTGCCTTCGTCGTTGTCTTCTTGCAACAAAATGGTTCAGACTACACACCTCAACCATCCTCCAGTTTTTGCAATAGAGCTCACCACATTTTCTCCTGACTTTGGCGTCAATGTCATGATACAGAAAAGGAAGAAGATGAAGATGAAGTTCCAAGTTTCAAAACGGCGTCGTCTTCATCAATTATATAAAAAAAAAAAATTTCCTAAATGGTGTGTTTCGCGTCAACAAATTACGTGGCTTCATCTAAACCACACATAGGATGGACGGTTGTGATCTCACTGCAGAAATATACCAGAGAAAAACACAAGAGGAAATTTGTGCCCCTCTCCAACAATACACAATACTGTGATTAACATTGGGAACTGTGAAATGTTGGTGAATGAAAGTCGAGACAGAGATAGAGGATTTAGATTTTTAGAGCACAAGATGAACTATAAATCTCACATCTCTTATGAATTTGTAGATAGAAGATGAATACAACATTAATTATGTATACATATCTAATAAACATGTATTTGAATGAGATCACATTCAAAATGTAATTATATGAACATACATATTATGAATATTTTAAAAAAAGTATTTACACAAACATTACATAAGAAAAGATTTATATACCCAAAATAAAAGATTATGTACAATTATTAGTTGTTTATTGTAAAACTCTTCAATATAAATATAACACGTAGAAAAATAAAGTAATTAATAATAAGTAATTAATTAAAATAACCAATTTTTATTAAATTATGTCATAGAAAATTTTGTTTATTATTTTAGTTTCCTTTTATTTAAATAGAAATAAAATCAAACATGTACTAAAGCAAATTGCAAAAACAACACTAAACTATATATGCTTATAAAGGGCACCTAATTTTTTGTTGGTATAAATATACATAAGAGGTAGATGAAAGAGAGCAATAGTGATTACAAGAGGGACTAAAGTGGTTGAGTTTTCTTTTGAGAAGATTTTTTATTTTTAAAATTAATTATTTTATAAATTAGCAATTACTTTTTGTTAGAAATCTTCTATTTATATCTTTTACACGAGCATATATAATAAAGTTTCTTTATATAAATACTTACGGTTTGTATCAAACTTATTTTAACTATAGAATTCAAATTTGAAAGAGAAACTGAAAATTTTTTGGTATTTAAACAATGAAAATTAGACTTTTTTTAAAAATATTTGCAAGGATTTCCAAAAAAAAAATTGAAAAAATAAATTAAGTTGGGTTTAAAATTTAAATAAATAAAATGTATAGTCACTTATAAATCTTATCAGTAATAAGCATTAGTATATATAAAATATCAATACGATTATATTATACATATAAAGTCTTTGGATTGTGTTTTGTAATTTTTTCCGTTTCTTTTTCATTCCAAATGAACTGAAAGATTTCGTCATTTTACTCATTTATTCTATAGTGACACCGATACCCTCAAATACTCAATGGCATAGAAGAATTTGCCAAAATGGTGATATTTTTAGTGTATTTATAATTTTGAGTACATTAGTATACCTAATTATAATGTAGGAATATAATTATAATAATATCAATACAAAAAATAGTAATATTACAATTATATCATTATCTTATAACTGAGTACATATGTACACTCAAAATTATAAGTACATCAAAGATTTTATCATTTTTATTTTATTTTTAATTTAACTCTTATCATTTAAATATTTTGTAATTAATTTATTGGATTTAAAATAATTTTAAATTTAGCCTCTATCATTATATTTTTATTAATGCTTTATTATATAAGTGAACTAATTTTACTTTATTATTTATTTTTATCTTTTTTATTATTGTAAATTGTACATATTCTAAGTATAAAAATAATACACAATTAGTTGCATAAGCAAAATTAATAAAATAGTAACAAAATTTTAATAATTCATTGATGTTTTCTAAATTTAATATCAATTTTAAAATGTTTAAAATTTTATAAATATGTAGGAATGTGTTTAAAGTTTATTATTACTACCAGTTAAAATGTTGCAGTCAATTGTCAAATAGTCAAATACATAGCATATTCACAATATTTAGAACTCTAACAAGTTAATTTCAAATTTAAAAGTTACGCATTTCTTAATATGTAGTCTCTTCAAATGGATGCCAGTAATATTTAAAGTTATAATATGTTGTAAATAAATGATATTTTAACCATTTGATCAATAAACATAAGATTTAATAAGTTTAAATTAATAATGCATGTCAAATATTAGTTTTTTTTTTAATAACTAAACAATAATGTACTTTTTAAAATATAAGAAATGCCTATATATATATATATATATATATATAAGAGAAAATTATTATTTTAGTCCTTCACATTTTAATTTAATAACAATTTAATCTTCCATGAAATTGAAGTAATAAAATGGTCCCTTAAGAATTCATTAATAGATCAAATAAGTCTCCCCATCATCTTCCTATTAAAAAAACACTGAGGTGAACTATTTTTTAGTTAAAGTGGAGGCTAGATGTACATGTCGGATAATTTTTTTCCATCACTAACACCTCACCAAGTGTAAAACATTTTTAGAATTTCTTCTATTAAATTTGCACCATATGAAAGAATAAAAATTCTATATTCAAGGGGGAGATAAATAAATAAATAAGTAACAATACAATTACACTTACCTGATAAAGCAACCAATGCAATCATAATTTTGTAAGTAGTGTAAACAATATGTTTTGCTCAAAGTCTTTTCTTTTGTACATAAAGGAAAAAAATGAGAGTCACAGAGAATAAATAAATAAACAAAAGGAGTTCTATAGTGAGCCATCAAAATGTGAAAAACTATTGCATGTACTTGTATATTTTAATAAATAAAATATTTGAATTATTTTAAAAAAATAACTTCCCACGCTCAAATTTTAAAATTAGATATGCTTATAAAATATTATCCTCTTATCTTCTTAGTCAGCAATATGATAAAATAATTACTAACAAGATTTGAGTTATAAGTTGAAGCTTTTACCCAATGGGCTTGTGGGTAACCCAACATATAATTGATTATTCATAACTAATTCAGGCCCAATTCATTCCTGGTTTATGCAAAAAATTTAGTTGCTTAATTAATTGATTAACCAATGAATTGACCTAATAATAATTAATGTCAATCTACAATATTTTATTTATTTTCATAAAAATAATTCAACAATCTCCTAATTGGATGACATTAATTGATTATTAGACAACTAGTTAAACAAATATCAATCAAAATTAAGTAACTAAAATATAAATAAAAAACCATACAGAGTTAAGAAATAAAATATCAAAATATTATTGAATTCAATAGAAAAACAAATGATATAATTATAATGTAATATCAATATCTAAACTAAATGGATCATAAAATTAACATTTAATATGTCATCATTCAATACAAAAGTCCTTTTAAAAACTCAACTCAAACTTCATGTCAATAGAAATTCTATCTTAGTGTTTTTTTAATAGGAAGATAATGGAGGGATTTGTTTTGTTTACTGATACATATGTGAGGGACTATTTTATTACTTTAAATTTGTAGAGGACCAAATTGTTACTAAGTTAAAATATGTGGGATCAAAATAATAGATTTCTTCAATACCCTTTTCTTACAAAAGCATTCAAGACTCTCTGGTTTGGCTGGGTAACGAAAAAGGTATATTTATTGTTAAAGATGGATACAATATGCTCACTTAAAATAATTAAATTAACATTTTTAACATTTTCTCGACGTGGAAAGAACTTTGAAGTCTTAAGACTACCCCTAAGGATTATTACATTTCTTTAGATGCTGGTTACAGAGTCTCTTCCCACGCGTGATATTTGACCAAAACATCATGTTTCTTGTAACCTGATTTGTCATTTTGTGAAGAAAATGGGGAATCTATTAATCATGTTTTTGTTTCTTGTTCATTTGCCAAAGTTATTTGGTTTGCCTTCTCCCTTAGCATTAGAGTTGAGGATGATAGCATTGTAAAATAGATTCAAGAATGGTTATTGATGGGAAAGGCAAAGCTAAATGAGTGGATAATATAACAAGATGGATGATAGTGGCACTTTGTCTAATTTGGAATACAAGGAATCAAATAGTCCATAGAGATTAACTCCGAACCCAAATGATATGGTGCTGAAAATAAATTGGTATGTCAACCAAATTATGACAGCTTGGACTCATACTAGTTTTGATCATTGGAAAGAAATTCCTTCAACGAATGGGTAATTACTTCTCAAATATAGAATTTAAGGAAAAGACCGAGGTGCTATAAATTTATTGCTACTATTCATCTTAATGGCTAACTTATTAGAAGATGAGGAAAGCTGCATGCAGAGGCTATAAATAGAAACTAGGTTTTCCTTCTAGAGACTAGAAACTTGTTTCATTGGATCCGGAATCTGACATGATTGGATTCCAGACAAATTCAAATCTTGAGTGATACAATATATATGTTATATGACTTACGGTTGCACAAATTCTTTTCGTACTTTTTGTTGTTCAAATTTTTTTTATTGCGGCCAAGTGCTATATAGTATATAAACGGTACAACGATAAATTAACTTTGATTCGAGACATCATAATTTGATCTTGTTATGCATTGATCTTACTTTTGTTACTTAATTTGTATGTAGTGGTTTATAAAAAAAAATTAAATCAATATATATAATCTTATTTTAAATATTAGATTTTACACACATTTATATTATTATAGATTTTTTGGGGTACTATATACAAAAATATATATTCTCACAAAATATGTTGTTTACAAATTTTCCACACAATCTGACTTTCTCGTCCCACTTCTGACAATGAAAGGAAGATAACAACAGGAAGGCAGAGAACAAAGCCAAAATGGATTGGTGTACTTCGAGAATTTGAGATCAGGTCTAGTTTTGAAAAGTTTGAATCGTTTGGAATTGTAATTTTTCATAGTTAATTTTTTTAAAAAAATATTTTTAAAATAATAAAACGTTATTTATTTTAATCTTTAAAAAATTAATTGTTGAAAGTTAGAATTCCTTCATACTATTGTCCATGGAGATGCGAAGATGATTTTTTTTTTACCATTTTTCACCGCCTCATTGATTGTGACAGCTAAAAAAGTAATCATGACAAGTGAAAGTTAAAATTATAAGCTCATAATTAACCCAACACCAATCCCTAAACTTAGGGGCACTGTTAAATTAACCTTATTGTCCCTAGGACACAACAAAAAGGAAAACGGTGGGGACTATGTCCGTATTATGGAATTATTAAATATATATGGTTTACAGTTATGCACTTTTTGGATGACGTAATATCGTAATCGTTGCAATGCCTGTTCCCTACATTGGTGATTTGACCGTCAAATTAGTTGAATTTTAATAAGTTATTTTTAATTGAATTCTGCTCCAAACATTTATTAATTAATATTTCTCCTGCAAAAGTGAAAATAATATATGTATAGTTAAAAAAATAATTTTATACATAATTTTATTTATTAATATTTTAAAAAATTTTATTAATTTTATGTTAATTTCTTTTTGTTTGGTACAAAAAAAAAAGAGAATTATTTAAAAATGTATGTTTAGTAGGTCATGAAATAGAAGGGAATAATAAAGAGGAAATAAGAATAAAGAGACCAAATTACTTTTAAATTCAAAACATTATTACTAATATTAATATTAATATTATTTATTATTTTTATGAATAATAATAATAATATTATTTATTATTGTGGTGATATTTTTGTAATTATCCTCTTATTTCAATAGAATCGGCTTCACTCTGCCACTTCAAAAAAAATATTTCTGTCAAAATGATAGAATATTTTATTTTTACTAAACATCTCAATATTTATTTATTTTATTTAAATGTTCAAAGAGGCCCTTTTCTTTGTACTAAACGAAGTTTTACATAAAATATAAACTTTATTTTTTTAATAAAAATAAATAACATCTAAATTAGCTTAAACATAGACTTATTCACTTATTCAATCTCCAAAAAAAAAAATACCATTCATGTCAATTTTTCTTAAAAAAGACAAAAATTTATTGCAATCTCACCCTAAAAAGGTATCAAGCTTAGGATTAGGATTCCAAATAACAATTAAGGTAAATTAACAGGCACATTGTCATGGTGAGAGGGTTGATTTAATTAAGGCATTATGGTCCAATTATGGTGAGAGGGTTGGCTTAATTGCGACATATTAAATCATGAAAAAAATTAAAAATTTAAGTTAGTACAATTTGTATATATTAAGTTGACATGAATATTTGTATGTAGAAGCAGGCTGTGCTGTACTACTAGAGTGGGACATGAGTGTGTTTGTATAAGATATTGTTACTGTTCATTGAGGGTGGAACATAATCATAGCAGGGGGACAAAATTTAGATTCTTGTCTCATAATTTCACCATTTATTTATTTATTTAATTATTTCTTTTTGGGTCCATTCTATTGAAATTCGCATTTGACTTTGTAGCTTTGAATTTGCACTAGACGTATTTTGTATTTTTCTTCATTTGACATATAAATTGTGGTGAAAAAAAAAATGGCATTAATGGCTGGAAATAATTACCTGATTAATGTGTGTGTGTAGTCCTTACAGAAATTAGAGAAACATGTATGAACGAGCAAATGATTTTCATGTCAGTAGTATAATCATAATTGAGCTTAAAGTGTCTCTAAAATATAGTAAAATTAGTAGTTGAACTGGAAAATTAACTTAATATAAATAATTAGATTAAATTTTTACACTATCAATTTTAGTAATTGAAATTTAAATACACAATATTAAATCATACATTTTTTTTCTTTTCAATGTAAATCATTAAATGAAAAGAGTATACAGATACTTTGGAGGATCCGAGTTGTTAGTATAATACTTTGTCGGGTGTTTGTTGCGTTATAATGTAAATTATATTTAGATTTTCAAAAATTTAATTTATAAAATTAATATTCTCGCATAAACCCAATAACAAATGGACAGAAGTAACTCGTTTTAATATATTCTTTATTTATAAAACACGATATCAAACTATAGTCGTAACTTATATTACATCTTAGTTTATACACTAAATATACGATATGGAATAACGCACTTACTACAAGAAATTAGATTAGAATTTCTGACTCACTTATTTCCACTCGAACACTATTTCTAAGATTTTCTTTTTCTTTTTTTACCGGAATTCTAGGCAAGCCTTTATTTTCCTTTTTTAAACTTCATTCTTATAGTTATTAAAATTTCAAACATAAAAAGTTATGAATTTAACATATATGATGTACAAGTGAAAAGATTTACTTACATGCTACTAAGTAATTAATGTCCCGGTTAAAGTTAATTTTATGCATATCACTAACATTCTAGTAATTGATAATATTAAAAAGATGATGGATTCTGTTGTGTAAATATAATGTTAAAGGAGTATAATTTTTAAGTGGCACAAAGATATGTGAGGACAACATAGAAGATATTAAAATATATTAACTTGATGTCAATTTAAAATAATTTAGTTGTATTTATATTTCCATCCCTAATATTTTAAATATTTTGTTTATAAACTAAAAGCTCGTTGTTTCTGAATTTATTCTTTTTTTAATAACTCTTTAAAAAATTCAGTTGTAAATTTGGCAACTTATTTATTCTGTTTTTTTTTCAGCAACCTCTATAATCCCTCATCTACCATTCTTTGCAATGTACTTGTTGGAGAATATTGAAAAAAAAAAAAAAATAGAGGGATAAGTTTGCAAATTTAGAAACAAGAGACTTTGGATTCCTTAGCAAAATCTTAAAAATAATTAGCGTTTAAATATAAATAGAACAAATTATATTTTCAAATGTTATTGTCAATTTATGTGTCAATTAGTAATTATACTAAAATAATAATTTTAAGAATATGCACTAATTAATTTACTTAAAAAATATAAATCAGTGTCACTCATAGAAACCTGTTTATTGGCATCTTTCCTTTTATTAGAAAAAGTGATTGTTTTTCTCACAGTAAAAAAAAGAATTAGAAACTAACTTATAAAAATACCCCCCATTATCAAAATGGATAACACGTTGTATAATAGATTTATTATGAATGGGTGATCTATTATTTTAAAATGATTTAACAAAATAAAATTTAAAAAAGTTTTGTTCAAAAAAAAGTCGTACAACAGACTTTATTTACTGTACAATTGATGATCTGAACTCTTTTATTTTAGTTGTCTTGTGCAATTTTGTGCTGCTAGTAGAGTGTGGCTAAAAATATCAATCTAATTTGCTTTAACTTTTTAAAAAATGTAAATTAAAATTTTAATAATTTTAAACCTAAATTTAATTTTCCACTCACCTGTAAAATTACATCTCCCATCCTAAGTTCACATTTAAAACATATTTCTAAAAAAATCTTGAACACATGTACGATCAATTACATATAATTCATTAATTCGTGGAGAATGGTTTTGAGTAATAAAAAAATATGACTCTTTTTCTGTGCCAATAAATACGCTGGCCTGAATTCACCCAGTTTGTTTGACTTTGACCCCGTTCAAGATGCCAGCTGAGTTTTTTTTTTCCTTCAAAATTGTTGTTGTTATTTAAATAATTTATTTTCAATAAAATTATTTTTTAATAATTTATAATTTATTTAAAATTAATGAATTTCTTATTATCTTTATTATCATATTAAAAATAAAATTACAATTTTATGTTGTAATTTAATATTAACTCAGTTGTTTTTACTGGGAATAATAAAATTACAATATCATGTTAGTGCGGAAAGTTAAGTATTTGGATAAAAATAAAATTGTATAGAAGAGTTTCGCAATAAATATAAAAATATTAAAAAAAGTCAAGTGTAGTTTATAAAATAAATGAAATATGTCGTGCTTAATTTAGTCGTATATTTACATAAATCAATATAATTATCTAAATGTTATTATAATTTATTTGTCACTATGTTGACATTTTTAGTCAGAATTATATAATATCCTTTAAATTGGAGTTAAATTAAATTTTATGGGATAATCTAGATTGTCTTGATTAGTAACCTGCTCTCATGAAAAATATATAGGTATATATTGAATTTTGAATAGAGTTTTTTAAACACATGGAAATGTAAGTTAAGGTTTCTCCAATCTTCCAATACTCTAATATTCTTTTTTCGTAAGAAATAGAAAATAATTTCACTTTATAATTTACTGTATGACGGCTAATTGAGTGTGTTTTGTGTGTCTCAGAAGTCTCATTGAATGGCGCCACTGAACACGGTTTGTCCAGGTTTGTTGTCATGTTCTCCCACAGCCAATGATTCTTCATCTTTTCAAACTTTCCATTTTCCTCTATGCATTTCAATTTCAATCCCTTCCCTCTCACTTTCTCTCCAATCCCCTCGGCATCTTTCACATCTCCACCTTAAAATCTTCACACTGCTTAATCAAAGCTTCTAAGTACTATCCCATAAATTTCCTTTGACACGCAGGATTTTTCCCGGAAAACGGAAGAAATTTTCCAGGAAAAAGAGGGTAGCAATGCGGGTATCTTCTCTCTTTCTCTCTGCTTTCACTTAGGAGAAAAAGAGGAGAAAAATTTAGGGACTATATAATATGCCAACAGTGTGGTTCTCTCTGAAAAGATCTCTTCACTGCAAGTCAGAGCCATCCGATGTTCATGACCCAAAATCGAAAAGACATCTAAGCACAATCTCCACCAAAAGAGCAGGACGATCTGGGTGTTCCAGAAGTATCGCCAATCTCAAAGATGTCATCAATGGAGGAAGCAAGAGGCACCTAGAGAAGCCCCCAAGTTGCAGCCCAAGATCCATAGGAAGCAGTGAGTTGCTCAACCCAATAACTCATGAAGTCATTGTTAGCAACTCCAGGTGTGAGCTGAAAATCTCCGGCTTCGGAGCCGCCGCAGCTGCTGGCGGAGGCGGCGGCGGGGGTTCAACGTTTGTGGGTACTTTGAGGCCTGGGACTCCTGGACCTGGAGGGTACCCTACAATGCATTACTTCAACCCTTCATTTAGGACTAGTTCTACTCCTCCAAGGAAATCCCCTCTTCTTGTATCAGAAAAGGAAGGAGGATTTGTTCATTCTTCAAGCAAGAGGTTATCTCTGGAGGCAGGTTCAAAAGGGTGTTCTTCTTCTGTGAGTTGTTACAAATGTGGAGAGCAATTTGGAAAATGGGAAGATGCTGAGGCTCATCATCTCTCAGAACATGCAGGTTCGTTGGTTACATTGTTAGAAATTATTTCAGATTTCTAGTTTAAGGTTTTTTCTTATCATCTTTTTGACCACACACTTTCTCAGTCTGGCTATTTCTTTATCTAATATACTTTGATTTTTTTTTTTCTTGCTTTTTCATTGTCATTATGAGGACTTATTTACTCATTTAGTTTATCTTGCTTTTTCAGCTTTTGGGACAACCAATACTGATCTGATTTCCCCCCCCCCCCATTTTTTTTTTTTATTTCCTTTCGATTTTGAACAACTTTTTGTATTTTTCTGCAAAATTTAGGGAGAAAACAGTATCTCTCTTGGCAGCTACAAAGGATTCAAAATGGAAAAGATTTCCAGCTTTCTGTTTTTTTTTTTAAAGAATTTTTAATAAATTTTTATTTTTTTAAATTTATTTAATTTTGAATTTAATTAATTAAGTCTGTATAACAATAAATAAACCCATCTCTGAACTTTTAATTTTTATCACATGTATTAAAATTTACAATTAATGACACTTATAATATAACTTAAAAGTGAAATGAAATTAGCTTAGCATGACATAAATTTTAATGGCGAAATTAAAATTGTAAATAAAATTAAAAGACATAAAAACTATTGATATTTTTTTCTTTTGTCTCCTACGTATTGTTTTATTAGTTCAACGTTTTCAATGTACAAAATAGAATAACCCTTTATTTTGTCTTTAACAAATAAGTACATTTTTAATTTTTTACAAATAATTTTTGATTTAATTTAATAATTATTATATATATTTAATTTATATTTAAAGTTAATATATAACGACGTATAGACTAAATTATTTTTGAAAAGACTGAAAAACAATATTAAAAGCCCCCCTAATACTACAAGTTTTTCTCGGTGACCTCTGCAAGTACGGTCAAACACTAGAAAGACAATACAGCAGAACACATGAATCAACGTCATGTTACAGTTTCTTAATTTACGTATGCATCTACAATATTATCATTCTTGTTAGCTAAAGTGGTAAAATTTGGCGAAAATCTGTGTATTTCGACAGTGACAGAACTAGTAGAAGGAGACTCATCAAGGAAAATAGTGGAGATAATATGCAGAACGAGCTGGGTAAAGTCGTCGGAGAAGACCAAGCAGTGTGGAAGAATCGAGAAGGTTCTGAAAGTGCACAACAGGCAGAAAACAGTGTCTCGATTCGAAGAGTACAGAGAGAGCGTGAAGATGAGAGCCAGCAAGCTGCTGAAGAAGCACCCTCGCTGCCTGGCCGACGGCAACGAGCTTCTCCGCTTCTACGGCACCACCGTGTGTTGCTCGCTAGGCCTCAGCAACAGCAGCACCACCCTCTGCGTTTCTGAGAAGTGCAGTGTCTGCAGAATCATCAGAAATGGGTTCTCCGAGAAGGAGGAGGTGAAGGGTGGGAATGGGATAGGGATTTTTACAGCGTCTACGAGTGGAAGAGCGTTAGAGTGTACTGTGGGGGAGAATGATGGGGAAGAAGGAGGAGAGGAGAGGAAGGCGTTGATAGTGTGTAGGGTTATTGCAGGGAGGGTTCATAGGCCTTTGGAGAATGCGAAGGAGATGGTTGGGCAGAGTGGGTTTGATTCTTTGGCTGGAAAACTGGGGGTTTATTCCAATATTGAAGAGCTTTACTTGCTTAATCCCTCAGCTCTTCTTCCTTGTTTTGTTGTCATTTGCAAACCTTGAAGCACGTCAAGATTCAGCTCAATATTGAGTTCATTGCAGCAAATATTTGTCATTTATTTATTCTTTATTGCATCTTTTGTTAGAAAATTTCAAGAGGGAGATTAAAAATAAATAATTAGGTCTAACTTGAAATCCATCTATATACATGTAACCTCTTTGTGATGGTTTATGATAGGGAAGAACTACAACTCACATTAGAAAGTTAAAAGGGTTCTTAATCTAAAAGTAAAAGGTAACTAGTATGTATAGGACAACTAATTTTAATATAATAGGTTGAGTTGGGGTCTTTTCAAATATGGTTTATGATAGTTCAACTTATAAAGAGCTATCCAATTATATGATGTAATTTATTTAAATTATGTCAAATAACAATAATTAATTATTTAATATAATTTAAAGTGCAATTTATTAGTTGATACTAATTCACAAATTAATTAAATATTCTAACACTTCTCATTTTTAATTTATATCAATTTATTTCATCCCTCTTTGAACAGATTCGTTGTCCCATAGCATATCTTAGTTAAAGACTTATTTGTTAGAATAATTTTTATATTTTATGGATTAACATTAATTATTCTATTAAATTAATATCTTATTATTATTGATTAGATAATTGATATTATAATTTGTAAACTATAAATGAATTGGATTTTTTTTATTTGTGGATAATCGGTGATGAGTTTGATTATCCACAAACCCATTAAGCAAAAACTCAACTCACAGCCCAAAAGCATTAGTAATCATTCCGTCAAATTACTAATCTGAGACTGTTACCCAGAGAGAGATTTAATGGGCTGATTTTTGATTAATTAAATAAGAAATTATTTTTAAAGATTATGAAGAATTTTATTTTAATAATATTAATTATTATATTATTAAAATAAAATTATATAAATAACACACTGAAACCCTAATTTAACACACACTAATTTCAAGATCATTCTCTCTGATTGTTAAACACTCTGAGATACTCTTGGGTATTGAGAGTTAAAATATTTTGACTCAATCAGTGTATATAGTTATTATATTGTCTTCATCAGGTCAGATCATCGATTAACTTAATCTCTTTATATTTTATGTTTATATATTATATTTAATAATTGAATGTATACATGCTACAATCCTGATTTCATTATTTGTATTCTTTTTGTTTATTCATTTAAAATGAATTGGACATACTTAAAACTATATATCTGGTACAGAATGTTTCATTTCCTATCTGATGTAAAATATAATAATAGTAATGAACAAAAGAACGAAGCATTAAATTAATTTTGTATGGTTATGCATGGTTCAAGCTCAAACATAGATTAGTCCAAACTTGAGGACAAACGTCAGAAAGGATTACAGTTATAAATACGTTCCATGTGGAGGGATATATATGCTTTGTCTCATCTCTCTCCTTTGTGCTGTAAATGCATTTGCTAATATCTTGAGCTCATGGGCCATACTGATGTAGAGACAACGTACGGTTCAAGACAAGGTGAGGGACCGTTTCTCTCTCTCTTTCTTTCTGGATACAAAATATATGAATACATGGTAATGTTATTGGTCATTTAATAAGGTAGATTTGGTCTCTTTGTAGTTAAATCAAATAGATTTAAGCATGTGAGATAGGAATCCTCTCTGCATATCAATTTATTATGGAATAAAATACATTTTGGTCCCTCACTTATCATAAAATTATTATTTTAATTTTTTATTTATTGAAATGTCAAAATTTTTTTTTCATTTATTAAAAAATGTCATGTCCTTCACTTTTTTTTTTTATAAAAATACTAGATTTAGTTACTTAGATTTAAGATGTAAAATTTAATAGAAGAACTAAATTTGGTAATTTTTTAAAAAGTAGATGATTAAGTATGACATTTTTCAATGTGTGAGAGACTATTTTGAACATTTCAATAAGTGAGAGGACTAAAATGACAATTTTATAATAAGTGAATGACCAAAAGTATATTTTTCTCATTTATTGTGGGACTGATCTACTTATTTTTAATATTTCAATTACATATTAATTATTATCAGCATATTAATCTTATGAATTGAAATTACATTTGACAATTAAAATATGACTAAGTGGTTACAAGTTTGATCTTTACTCTTCGTTCTTCGTCCTTAAATAAAATTTCAATGCAATATATATGAGCATATATATTTTGTCTGGCCCAAGGGTTGTTTTGATTGGTAGCCCTTTTCTTTGGTTGTGTCCAAAGAGATTTGGCGCGACAGATTGAATTTGAGATTACACTAAAAAATTATTCGTGAAGCTTCGATCATACTTCTAAATTTTGAATTGAAGGAATTTTTTGATATATAAGATATAAACCTGTTCTATAAAAAATAGGTATATTAAATCAATTAATATGCTACATATTAACATACTTTTTCAATGGAGTCTGTCATGCATGTTTTAGTTTCATTTACATGTAAAGGGTAAATTTTCATCTTACAAAGATGATCTTAGTGGTCCTAGTATTTAGTGGTCCCTCAAATTTTTCTGTCACTTTTTTACTCAAAAAAGTTTGGTTTTGTTTCCACGTCCAAAAATATTTATTCCTTAAAAAATTGTTTGGTATCATTTTACTACTTTTAAAAAGATAAAATTGAAATAAAATCAAATTTTCAAGTATTTAATGATAAAACGATCATCACAAAATGACCAAAACTCATTTTGTAAACTCAATGTAACTAAAGTTCTTTTTTCTTTCGTATGTTAGAAGAACAACTACCATGGTGTGAATTGGAAATGTCGTCATTGCATATTACAGTAGCAATCTGAACAGCTTTCAATGGCCTGAGGCACATGCACCTCATAAATGTTCACTGACCCTTAAAGCACTTTCTTTGGTCTGGAAATGATGCAGGTCATTAAATGAAACTTGAATGGTTAATTATATTCAAAATTTGAAGTCTAAAGGTATTTATGGCTTATTGAACTTTGTAAAGAACTTGGAGTGGTTGGCCTAACCCTTCTAATTAGGCTCCCATTGCAAGCCTTTACCCCTTAACAACTACATGGACATAGCCATGAGGATAGAAAGAGAGAGAGCCTTATGTCAATATTCACAGTTTCTGACAGCCTAAGGGGTTCAAATCTCTCGTTATTTTCTCCAGTCATTTTCTCCCGTAACATTTCTCAGCCATAGAATGCATGTTGTGGCTTAGATTAAGCCACCAAATCACATATGCTAAAACTTTTTCATTTATCAAATGTTTTGCCAGCTAGGATTACTATAGTACCTCTACTGTACAACTTTTCAAGTAGATTCTTTAGTGTGGTGAAATTGAAGACACCGGTGCTTTATGTGGTATAAACCGATAACATCTTGCTACCTCAGCAATGACAATGACAATGTCATTTGTGCAGTGACATGTTAAAATTTAAAAATGACCCACTAATTAAAAAAATTATATTTATTTAGCCCTTGATTTTTAAATTTTTATTATTATCCTAGTTTCTTCCATTTATACAAATTACAACATGTTTCTATTCTTTATTTTTTTTTATTATTAATCCAAATTATTCGTCTCACCACTTTATTATATTTCTTTGTTTTCATTTTTGGTTATCAACTTCATCTTAACTATTATAAAAAGATTTTTTTTTGTAATGATAGCATGAGGAATAAAAAAAATTGAAAAAATAAAAATGAATATTAATGGAAAAAAAAAAGAACAAAAAAAGAATTTATAGGAGTTTCAAGCTATTTCCAAAATATCTTGACCAAATGTTGGTAAAAAAAAAAGACTTAAATGTATTTAATATTTTTATTGATTCAAAATATTATTCAATAATTTTAACATTTGATATATATATATATATATATATATACACACACACACACACATATTGTAAATTTTTAATTTAATATAAAACTCCTTAAAAATATTAAATTATTTTATGAAAAACTTGGGCTTCATAATAAAATACATAAAATTGTAAATTGTAAATTGTAAATTATATCAATAGTGGATAGTAAGTTGTAAATAGATGAATAGAATTTAAATTAAAAAATTTAGAATATGTGTATATATATGAAACGTTAAAATTATTGAATAATATTTTGAATCAATAAAAATATTAAATACATTTAAGTCTTTTTTTTTACCAACATTTGGTCAAAATATTTTGGAAATAGCTTGAAACTCCTATAAATTCTTTTTCTGTTTATTTTTTTTGCCATTAATATTCATTTTTTTTTTCAATTCTTTTTATTCCTCATTCTATCATTACAAAAAAATTCTTTTTATAATAGTTAAACTATACTTAATAGTTAAGATGAAGTAGATAACCAAAAATGAAAACAAAGAAATATAATAAAGTGGTAAGACGAATAATTTGGATTAATAATAAAAGAAATAAATAATAGAAACAAGTTGTAATTTTTATAAATGGAAGAAACTAGGACAATAAAAAAAATTAAGAAAATCAGGGGCTAAATAAATATAATTTTTTAATTAGTGGGTCATTTTTAAATTTTAACATTTCACTGCACAAATGACATTGTCATCGTCATTGCTGAAGTGGCAAAATGTTATTAGTCTATACCACATAAAGCACTGATGCCTTCAATTTCACCACACTTGAAGAGTTGTACAGTAGAGATACTACAGTAATCCCAACTGGCGAAACATTTGGTAAATGAAAAGGTTTTGGCATATGTGATTTGGTGGCTTAATCTGAGCCACTACATGCATCCTATGACTGAGAAATGTTGTGGGAGAAAATGACTGGAGAGAATGACGGGAGGCGATCTGAACCCCAGCCTAAGAGCCATGCATTTTGAGGTGTCTCTCATTAATGTTTGATTCTGACTTCATCACTCTATGATGGCTAAGTAATAAACAAAATGCAAAAAGAATAGTGTGAAGGATTTAAGACGTCACTGATATTCTGTAGTTAAATCTCCCAAACTAGATATGGTTTACTTCTGCTATAATTCAACTTGCCAACTAAACTTTCTAAATGTTAACGAATTTTTCTCAGCTCATAGTAATCTTTCTGATGTCCGTAGACTTCCTCATTCACTTTAAATATTAGACTTCAATCTAGATAAATTTGGATTCAAGAGAGTTAGTTGAGTTGATAAGAAAAAAAATATTTTATATATCGAGTAACTTGTGTAGGATGACAGCATTTAGGTTTTATTTTATGTAACTGATAAAAAATTAATATCTTACATAGCATTCAATTTAACTTTGTAAATTTTTTGTAAAAAATTTTATTCTTTTTTATGAGAATTTTCTGTTATTATATTAAATATGAACATTTAAAATACTATATTATCTTATTCCTTAAACAAGCTCAGGCATGTGCATCTTACACAGTTATACCTAAAGCACAATTTGGCCATAATTTTTTCTACATGCCTTAATTAGTACATAAGGTTCTTGCCTATGTATTCTTAATTTACTCTGCACAAAATATACACATTGCACTTAGTATGAGGGTAAGAAGTGAATGAAAATTTAATAAAGTAGATGTTTTAAGTAGTAATAAAGTTCACTTGTACATCTATATTGATAAATTTTGATTAGCTTCTTCAACTTATTAAAGGTACAAGGCGTGTACATGAATTTTGAATTCGGATTTACTACAATGTAGCAAAAAATTTGCGAATCCAATAACTTTCATTAAAGAACTTGTCATATCTGATGGTTAAAATTAAAATAAATGACAGCATGCGATAAAAAAACGATTGCATGCGACAAAAAATTTTTATCCAACGATTGAATTACACGATTCAATGGTTGATTTGGGAGTGAAACTACAGCTAATCCAAATCAATGAATTTCTTTTCAGCTGGTGTAGCCACCACAAATTGCGCCTGAAAGTTTCAGGAACTAGGCCTCCAGTTCTTATCATTATTTAATGAAGGCTGTGAATTATTCTTGTAACTAGGGCAAGAGAAAACAGCATACACCAAACATTCGAGAAGGAATGTGGTGGTGGGTTTGGAGGAGGATGACCCCATTTATTTTGTGTTTGAAAATCTATGCAAAACCTAATCAATCTACAAAGATAATTATGTACAAACAGCATTAACAATAGAGTAAACTACTGGTTTATAGGGGGTAAATAACTATAATCTAGACAGCACATAATTGCTTGATGAATTATATCTTCAAGGCCATGCTTGTAGCTAAATCCTAGATCTCTTAGCTTGTTTGAAGAGATCTCAGAACGAACTTTGTTATTACCTTTTTCAGTAATTCTGTAGATGCATATGTAGAAAAATGATACGAAACGTAAGCAACCAAAAAAAATATTTACTTATGAAAATGAGTTGCTAGGTCAATATAGATTAGAACTTAATTAATGGGCCTAACTATTAAGAGACTACAATGCTAGTTTAGTCTAAATCTAAGTCTACTTTTAGAAGGGAATATTATTTGTTACCTCTGCATATTTGAGCAAGGATACTTCTGGAAGAGAAGAGTAATTAACTTGGAAAATGAACAACTTTCGCTGCAGCATATGTATCTTCCTTCTGCTCTAGCATGCTCCATCAGAAATATGTGGGCACTGCATATATCTTCAATGTGAACTAAAGCTATTGACCCCATTCTTGAATTTACAGCCGATAATATCTTGAAGAACTCAGTTTCACCTACAAGTAAGATTAATTTGCGCAAACTTAGTCACTAGAGAATAAATATATATTGAGGAGAATTTTAGGTAAACAAGTCTGATACCGTACAAGTATGATGCTCATGGAAGGGATTTGGCATTAAAAGATAACTCTTTTCACTCATGCAATTTGCAGTATTAAAAAGGTCTGTGGCAAGGTATGATTATTCCAAAAGCTTAAGCTGTTGTTTGTAAACCTAGAAATGAATTATATCAACAAGCCTCCTATATTTAAAACCTCTTCAGGTTTAAACGCAAATGTACAAGTCCTTTATACAGAATATGCAGTGAAGATCAAGTATTTTAAAAACCTAAGCGATTAAGTGTGGCTAAGAACAGAGGTGGCCAAATCACCTGTTATTGGTGACAGTAGAACTTTAACACTTGATGGTACAGTAGCAGTGAAGAATGGGCCTGCAACAGTAGTAGTTATGACTGACACAAGATCAATCCCATTCTCTTGTGCAAATTTGAATGCTGCTTCTTCTGTTAAATGCTTTGAAAGTGCATAAACCTGCCACAGCAATATATCCTTAAGTAACAAACATTGTTATCCTTGAGAACTACGGGTAACAGATCACTCAACCAATGAAAATAGTAAGACCCAGTAATAAAATTTGGCTTCGTTTTATTGAATGATGTATGTATAACATAGAACACCTTATGTAAGTTAAAATTCTTAGGTGCACAATATATATGATGCAGCAGGGGACGCAGAGGAAGCAATAATCACCCATCCACATGTTTTTTTGTTCCAGACTTGGCCGGTTTGGATTTGACAAGACTCATCAACAATGGGTTTGTACTTGTCGTTACTGTCTTTGGCAGTGATGGTACTTATGGAAGATGTGAAAACAACCCTTTTTACAGAACTAGATTTCAAGCAGGACTTTAGAAGGTCAACGGTTCCTTTGATTGCAGGGTCAAGGATGTTAGCTTGCACATAAGCTTCTGCAAAATCAACACTTAGTTTAAAATTTCTAGACTAAGCCCATTATTGGATAGGTTCAGGCATAAGAAGTTGGGTCCAATGTAGGACAAGATGAGATGGTGTATCAAAAGATTATCATAGTTTATCCCTAAAAGAATTCTTTGAAGTTTTTTCTTTATATATAAAATGGGCCATGAACAGACCAATTTGCAGGTTAGTCCATTTATACAAAATCCATGAATTGGCCCGTTTAGGCTATAAACTTATCATGGGCGAGTTTAGACTTTGTAATATTGCTTGTTTAATAAACAGCCCATATAATGATGGCTTACCAAGGTCATCTTTATGAACAACATTGAATTCCATGGAAGCTGCAACATGAAAGACTCCATCACAGCCTCGCACAGCCTCATCAAAGCTTCCTTCTTCTTGCAAATCCGCTTGGAACAATTTCAATCGCTCACTGCCCGTCCACAGTGATAGTAGGTGGAGTGACTTCGCTGACCACATTAAATTAATAAAAAGTGAGACAAGCGATATTCCTTTGTTTCATATCTATCTTATTAGTTTACAAGTGAGTCCTATTATGATTTGTAGATAACAACGTCATGGAACCATATCATCTATTCAGACACAAAGAGGGTAAAGAAACTTAAGCACTGACAGTTAAAGCTCTCCCAGCTTATTCAGATGGAAATAAATGAAGTCCAAGTCATGAAAGTCGTAGAAAAGTAGAAAAAGAAATTTTGGCTTTCTGTTTCCATAGGGGCTTGTTTTCCGGGATTTCTAAACGATCTAATTTAGCAGTCTATTGGCTTACCAAATCAGCTGCGAGGAGGATGTATGGGTGACGAAAAGACAAAAGTGGGGTCAAGAAGAAAATAGAAGGGATGAGAAGTTGTCAGGGGCTTCTAAAGTGGGGGCCAGTAAGGTAATCCGACAAGAGTTAAACTTCCAAGATAAGTTGTTAGCTTCGTATCTTCTTTCTATGAGGAAGTGTTTTATTGGTTGCGTTCATTCAATTTTGGGAGGATTCGACTTGGTCGTGTTGTGTTGTACATGGACTAGAGTAGATTATGGACACGTTAGGAACACATGAACTTTGAATAATTTTACAGGATTTTGACTATTTTTTGGGCAATTTTCTAAAGAAAAAACAAATAGAAAAAATGGATTACTCTAAGATTATCCATCAAAACGTGAATAAAAATTTCAAAATGGGTACGCTAAGGGCCCAATGTTAAGGAATATTTCCAAAAAAATTTAGTCCTTCAAAAAATCTCACCATTTTGAAGATTATTTAAATGTCAATTTTGAAGATTCAAAACCCTTACCAAAGGATTCAATCCCCTGCATATGGGCCATAGCCCTCTTACCATTTTGAAGATTATTTAAATGTCAATTTTGGAAAAAATAAAATTTATATAAAGTTTTATATAAATCCTTTCAAATTACACGTAGCCTCTAAAACATGACAAATTTTGCATATAAATTTTCATAAAATTAAATATAATCTCCGATTTTTCCCCTACCTCTGCCCATGTACACGAGGATGCAGAGGTTTAGTCTATATGGCCTGTTAAACTAATTTGCATTGACATTTTTGGGGTAATTCTATTAAGAGTTCTAACTATTCAGAAATTGAGTTTTTCCACTATCAAATATGTAGATATTCAGAATTCAGAGTTTTAACCAAATTTTTTCCAATTTAGAATTTAACAATTTCATGATGCGACGAAAAAAAGAAAAAAACTATACATCATATAATTTTATGGTAACCACTTGAATAGTTATTCTATACAATTCATATAATTAATTATAAGATTATTAATATAATTCCAAATAAAAAAAGTTTATCAATGGCAAATTTAATATAATATATTTAAATCACATTATTGTTTACATATACTGTACTATTATTAACATTTTTTAATAATGAATATACTATGAAAAAAATATTAATATGCTGAACATTGACGCAGAGAACATAATTGCGTGCGAAATTTCGATTTATAAATTATTCCAAATTTTGAAATTTAATATTCAGTTATGATGACGAGTAATGTGAGGCTCGTGAAACTGATGTTGGAAATATATGAGAAATCTCTGACAGTATTTGAGGGTACCCCATATATGATCTTAAATTTGCAAATTGCAAGAGTTTGGTAAATTTCACGATTGTTTTTTCTTTTTTGTGATCTTTTGAGAAGCAATCTCTGGAAGATTACTAAGGCAACATCAATGGTGAGAAAAAGAGTCCAAGATCTGGAAAGTGGTAAAAGAAGAGATTGGGAATCTTAAAATGTCAATTTGAGATGACGCTGTGGAAATTTGATAGTATTTAGCGGGTAAAATTCTAATGTTTAAAATTCTATAAAAGATTGTTGCATAGGATAGTAAATTTATATAAAATAAGTAGGTAGATATAGTATGCTAAATATGTTAAAATTAATTTAAATTTTCTATCGTCTTAAATTTTAGGATGAAAAAATGGGAAAGAAAGATCAACAGCTAGAATTACGCTAGCAATATAGAGAATTCAAATAGTAAAGATCAAATTGGATTTGAAAAGGTTAGGAAGTGACAGAATTATGGGGAAGCATAACCTAGGATGAGCATGCGCAGGGATTACGATGTAGCGTTGACCAATTCATGTTATGGTGGACTATCAATAAGTTCTTGTCATTTTAGATAATAAATTGCAAATGTTCTTGTCAGTTTTTTAAGCATATATTAATTTTTTCAAAAATTATTATAATACACAAAAATAATTTTAATATTTTAAATCTTTTTTATATAAGACATTATCTTATTAAACATAAAAAAGAATTAAATAGTTTTTAAATTGAGAAAACTATTAGTCATCAGGCAAAAAAATTTAAAATATCAATATTATTAAATTTGTTTGTCTATTATGATGATTGTTTTTAAAAATGAAACTCGTATTTGCCCAGATTTCTTTTACAAAATGACAAAATGTGAGCGCGTAGAGCACAATAGGCCCTCATGTCCCTAAATGTGCTACCCCTAAGTAATAAATCAAACATGACTCAAAGATTAAAATTAACTTAAAATTAAATAAAACTAAACTTGACATATTTTTACTTTTTGAAATTAGCTAAACAGTGACAATGTTCACAAAATAGACTTGGGAAAAGAAATTACTAAAGTGAAACCCATGAATAATATTTTCTATCTACCACAGTTCCTTACCCTTCTCTTTCTCAATTTTGGAGGACGTTCAAACAAACTTACTAGTCATCAAGGTTTTCTTATCATTATCATAATCCAACCTATGCTCGCTCCAAATACTGCTCCACATCCATATCCCAGCGCAACAGGTTTCCATCCAAATTCAAATTCAAATCCATTTTCAGAATCTGCTATTGGCTTTTTCCTTTCATCCGTGCTACACTCACTTGATACTTGGAAGCCATGCAACCCCATATTTCCTTCAAAGGAATCACTTGTGAAAGTCTCAAATTGTTTACCTCTAGGAATGCAACCGTTAAGTTGGTTTTGTGAAAGGTTCAAGACCGAGAGGCTGTTGAGATCAGTTAATTCCATTGGAATTTCCCTTGTTAACTTGTTCGATGACAAGTCTAGCGATTCCAAATTACGTAAATTTCCTAATGATTTTGGGATTGCACCGGTTAGCCTATTATGTGAAAGATTGAGCCCTTTCAGTAAACCAAGCTCTCCAATAACTTGTGGAATCTCTCCTTCAAACATGTTGTTGGATATGTCAATGCTTGTGAAAATAGTCAAGATCTTTTCCAGCTGAATGTCCGATCCTTTCCAAGTTACCTCAATGGTGTCCTGATAAGTGCCCTCGCCACTAGAGTTTTGATAGCTGATGTATTGCAAGCCAGCTTCACCTTCGTGCACATTCATCATAGCTTTGAAAGATTTGAATAATGCTGTAGGTAAAGGGCCCCCTAAATTGTTGCTAGATAGATCGAAAACTCTCAACTTTGGGAAGGCTTGGTCGGTTTGGTCCTTGAAATTGGTGATGGAGCCATGTAATTTATTCTCTCTGAGAACAAGTACTTGCAATTCTTGAAGGGTTTGAAGCCAATGGGGAAATGCATCCTCTATACTATTCCTACCCAGATCTAAGACATTTAACACGGTGCAATTGACCAAAGATTTAGGTAATGACCCTTCCAGAAGGTTGCCATTAAGATTAAGGGTCCTCAACTTGTTTCCCGCTTCAAATGATTTAGGTATGGTGCCAGAGAAGCTATTCATTTGTAGATCCAGCACAGAAAGGGCTAGGCCAGAGCTACCAATGCATTGTGGAATGGTGCCAGTGAAGTTGTTGTAGGACAAGTTAAGAATTTCAAGTGAGCTGGCATTGCATATAGAAGAAGAGATACCCCCTGTCAAGTTACTATAGGATAAAGAGATGAATGCAGTGGAAACAGGGAGGGTGAGATCAAGCTGTCCTTGAAGCAAGTTGTGAGAAAGGTCCAAGAATGTAAGGTTTTTGAGGTAGAAGATTGACCTTGAAAATAAGCCATGCAACTTATTATTCGACAAATCGAGATATTCCAATGAATAAGAGGAAATTTCCCCAATTTGACTACTGAATTGGTTGAATGAAAGATCCAAACTTTTCAAAGATGGTAGACTAAAACACCAATAAGGAATTGTTTCATTCAATGAGTTATGCGATAAATATAATCCCCCTAAATTTGAAAATCCACTTATTTTATTTGGAAGATTTCCTTGAAAGCTATTACTTGATATATCCAAAAATGTGAGATTTTCTAGTCTTGAAAGTGGTGACCATGGAAATTCACCATTAAAATTATTTGAGAAGAGATATAGTGAAGTGAGATGTTGAAGATTTGAAAGTGATGATGAGATTCGACCTGAAAAATTGTTGTAAGAGAGGTCCAAATAACTAAGCAGTGTGAGATTCCAAACGGACTCTGGAATTTTCCCCGCAAATTGGCATGTAGAGAGATCTAATCCTTGTAATGATTTCATACGGCCAATGGAATGAGGTAGCTCTCCCGTGAAACCCGTGCTGCCAAGATAAAGGTACCGAAGGGAGTTGGTCCAATTAGACTTTGGAAGATAGCCTGTGAGATTTCTGTTACCTCTTAAACTTAGCTCTTGGAGGTGAGGAGAATAACGGATGTTATCTTTCAAGTCTCCTTGCAATCTAGTATAAGAAAGCCTAAGAGAGACCAAAGAAGATGATAGATTCTTGAATAAATGACTCGGTGGTATTGATGACATATCTATGCCCCGGAGATCAAGCTCCCTTATATTAGTGAGGTTTGTTATGAGTCTTTTCCAGGTATTTGGTTTAAGACTAAGGTAATATTCAGAGTTGAAAGGATCTGAAAAATTATTATACAAAGAGAGATCAAGTGAAACCAGTTTGTGTAGGTGAGAAATTTGAGATGGAACTTCACCAGAGAAGTCATTGACAGCAAGGCCAAGGCTCTGAAGATGGGTGAGGTGGAAGAGAGTACTGTTAGGATGGATTTTACCATGAAGCCAACTGCATGTGAGGTCGAGGCCAATTACATGGCCCAAGGAATTACAAGTGACCCCATCCCATGAGCAACAATTTGTACTATTTTCCCAAGTTGATGTCTTAGGGTATGAATTTCCGTAATAATAATCACAGGCATCAAAGTCATAAGAAGAAGGAAGGGGTTTTTTAATGGAGAAAGAGTTTTTGAAGTCCAGCAAGGCAATGCATTGGTCTTTGCGGCATGATGGAAAGGCAGAGCAGCAAGAAAGAGAGTGGAGGAGAAAGAGTTGGAGACAGAGGATGGAACAAAAGGATAACATCCCCATATGTGAAACCACTTCTCAAAATTATTTGCAAAATAGATGGAGCTATGTGTTATTGTTGTAACAAATGGTGAGGAACTATGCGAATTTATAGGGAAAGATAAGAAAGTGTTGATGCCTTATCTTTGGACGGTGATATTAGGTGTCCCCATTTGTTGAATAATACTTCCAATTTTCCAGTAACGTCGAGGCCTTGCAAAACGCATTTATATTAGTCCTATAAGTGAAGAGAATATTTAAATTCATGTAAGAATTAGTAAATTAAATAGAATTTTCATTTATTGTTATTATGAAAAATTACATGTATCTTTCATTCAATTAAAAATTTTTTACTTTTAGTTCCAACAAAATATGGTAACCTCTAGGAGGACTATGGATAAATTTCTTTAGTTTTAATAATGTCGACCTAAATTTTATATTAAAAAAACGCATATAGAAATGTAAGAAAACATTAAAAAGTTTTGTACTTATTAGAATGCCTTGAACTAATATTTATATAGCACCTAGTCAATAATTTTATAAAGTCAAAATAAAATATAATTTATTGTCATGTGATTCGACCTATTTGTAATAAACTATTTTATGATTCAAAAGTCTGTGATTCACTTATTATTTCTTGCACTTGCACTTTAATACCATGTGTTATTTTTTGAAAAATAAAGCTTTAATCCTAGAACTATTTATAGATTTTGAAAATTAAAGTTTTAGTCTAGTTATTTTGAGAAGAATTCAGGTGGGATGGACTAACCCACTTTGACACTTCTATCCATTTATTTAATAATATTTTAGTTTTCAATAATGTGGTTGATGCCTTACAAAACACATTTATGATAGGCTTGACAATGAAAAAGAATATTTAATTTCATGTAATAATTAATAAGTTAAATTAGATTTTCCTTTATTTTTATTATCAATATGCATGTAAAGTAGAGATTTTGGTTCAATTTATGAAAACCTGGATCACATGTGCAAAATATGGGATTTCTGTCCAACTTATAGCAGAAAAAAACACAAATTAAGAAAATTGCTACTAAAATATTGTAAACCCTAAAGCTTAAACTTTTTATACTGTCAATTGTAAATAAACTAAACCCCAAGATAATTAATTGTAAATAAATTGTAATTTGTGCTGTTTCACCGTCGTGTGTACTTTTCGTATGCTTTGTCTTCAGTTTCTTCAAAGCTGACACGAATAACCTTATCATTATGGTAAGACACGGCTTCTCTGTTGAATTGAACATCTATGTTAGAGCTTAAATTTTCTTTACCTTAAAATCTTATAATGCTTTTAATTCCAAGGTTTGCCTTTTGTATAAAAATAGTGTAGAAATATTCTCATACTAGTGCGTAACTTTACAATTGCAATCAAAATAAAAAGAGATTCAACAACTACACTTGTCTGCATATGATATGATATTAATCGTCTTGTTTAATTATGTTTTTTATTATTTATGTTCATGATTAAATAGTTTTTTGGTCTCTTCTACATGTAGTTTAATTGATTTAATATTGTTTCAACTTCTCATTGTAACTAATAATGTGCCGTGATCAAGCGAAAAAGACAAAAAAAGAAAAGCCCTGACATTTTATGCTTCAATTTTATAAATATTTTTTTAAAATTGTATTTTATTTTTTAAAATAAAAATTAGTTAAATAATTTATACATGAATTTGTATAATGTCATATAATTTTTATAAAAAAATTAATTCTTTTCCCATGAAATTTTTTTGTAAGTAAACTACTTTTCCATAAATCATTTAAAAATCGACCAACTAATCATGTATCATTATATTCATTCTATATTAACATAAGGACATAGATCTCTATATAAGGAAAAATCACGGAAAATTTTTATGATAAAACTATTTTTTAAGAACAATTAATCCATTTTTATTAGTTTTCTTCTGATAAAATAATATATATAGTATTAGATTGAGGTTACTAATTTTTTAAGTGTTGTGGAAAAAATAAATTTTTTTTATATAATTATATGGGACATATTTTCTATCAAATTATATTTATTATGCAATATTCTCTAGACAATTATGCTTAACACTTGAAAAAGCTCCTCCCACTTGAAAGGCTCGACGAAAAGAACATATATGAGCCTGATTGAAACAGAAAAGCCCGGACATCTTTTTTTAATAAATCCATTGATTTTTATGAGCCCTACTCATAAGTAGATTAGGATGGACCAATACATAGACATTTTATTTGCTTCTTTCCTCCCTATTTCTTTCTTTTGTTTTAAGAAAATTATATGATACATGATGGCCCATTAGATAATCCAATGGCCCACATCCATGTGCAATCCTTAGACTTTCCTTCGACTTGCGTATTTGCGGGTGAGAAGGAGTCCATCTTTACGGGGGAAAATGAGACAGAAAAAGTTGAACATTTACTAGCCCATACCTCGCACCATTGACTTGACATTCACTTAAAATTTTATGAAAAAACATTTAATTCTTTTTTTTTTTCGGTCTTCATCTCCCTTCCAAACACGGGCTCCAAGATTTTAATTCACTCAAAGGCTTTTCCACATGCACGCCTTTCACTGGCTCCTAACTTTGGACTGTTATTTGTGTCTCCATTTGTTCAATGATGCTTCATGTTATCTAATAATATTGACGCCTTGCAAAACGCGTTTGTGATAGTCATGATAAATGAAGAGAATACTTAAATCCATGTAATGATAAGTTAAATTACATTCTCCTTTATTTTTCTTAGGAAATATTGCATGACTTTATCATAAAATTAAAATATATTCTGCAATTAATTTTATTTTAATTTTAAATAGCCTTACAGATATGATTAATTCTTTTATTAAAAAGAATTTATTTTAAAATTGATAAAAAAAAGTTATTTTAAGAGTATATTTTTTAAAACTTTTGTTCTAAGTTTTGTTATTTTGTGTGTTCAAAATGATAAACATAATTTGTTCCAAAATTTTATTATATTTATAGATTGAATTTACATTTAATACACATATTATTCGCCTGAAACTAAACATTATTAATTAATTAATTATTTTTCTATGATATATGGTACTTCTAGAAATACCATAGATAAATTTCTTTGGTTTTAATAATATGTATATAAAATCTATTTAAGAAAATTAAAAAAATAGTAGCTATTAGAATGCCTTGAACTAATATTCAGATTGTTTTCTTCTGATAAAATATTTTATATATATATATATATATATATATAGTATTAGATCGAGGTAACTAATTTTGTAAGTGTTGTGAAAAAAAAAAGAATTCTTTTATATAATTATATGTGACATATTTTCTATCTAATTATATTTGCTATAAAATATTCTCTAGACAATCATGCTTTACACTTGAAAAAGCTCCTCTCACTTGATAGGCCCGACAAAAAGAAAATATATGAGCCTGATTAAAACAAAAAAGCTCAGACATCTTTTTTTTTAATAAATCCATTCTGATATTTATGAGCCCATCTCATAATTAGATTAGGATAGACCAACACATAAACATTTTATTTGCCTCTTTCCTCCCTATTTCGTTTTTTTTTCTCACAAGTTTATAGTTTATATCACATATATTATCATCTATTTTTTCTTTAATATGTTATTATATTTGTATGTATTATAATAATTTTTTTTAAAAAAATTATATGATACATGATGGACCATTATATAATCCAATGGCCCACTTCTATGTGCAATCCTTAGACTTCTCTTCTCCTTGTGCATTTGCGTGTGAGAAGGATTCCATCTTTACGAGGGAAAATGAGACAAAGAAAAAGTGGGAACTACGCAACAACAATTTCTTTGTGAGACTAATTACTTTGGACTGTGCAATAATGTTTCTACTTTTCCAATGACACTGACGCCTTGCAAAACGCGTTTATGGTAGTCTTGATTCTTGACTCTTGACTAGTTAAAACAACATTTAAACTCATGTAATAATATTCTTTACCTTAAAATCTTATATTGTTGATTTTAGTTTTGAGGTTTGCCGAAATAGTCCCATACTAGCTAGTGCATAACTTTACGCAATCCAAATGGAAGAGATTTAACAACTACACTTGTCTGCATATGATATAATATTAATCGTCTTGTTTAATTATTTTTTTAATTTTGAGTTTAAGATTAAGGAGTTTTGGTCTAATCTACTTGTATTTTAATTGATTTATAGTTTGCACTTCTCATGATAACCAATAACAAGTAGTGATCCCGTGAAAAAAATAAAACACTGGTGACTGTATTTTATTTTTTAAAAATAAGAGATTAACTACATACTTGATATATAAATTTATATCATATGTGATCTTTTTTTTAAAAAAAATGAATCTTGTCCCATGAAATTTTAACTATAAATTATAAAAAATTTGACAAAGTAATCATATTTAAAAAAAAAATAACTATTTTAGTCATTCACCTTTTGTCTTTGTGGTCTTTAAAAAAGTTGTGCCAAAGCGGTCCCTTAAAAATCATGAAAATCATGTATGTAGGAGACCAAAATGGTCCTTTCGTGATTTTTAAGAAATTTTTTTGCATGGTTCTGTTATGGGCCAGCCAATGAAATGGACTGAAACCAATATGAGGATCTAACTTAGTCTATGAAGTTGTTAGCGGAAATAAAAATGGTGAAGAGCACCTGAACAAACAAAATCATGTAATACTCAAGAGAGCTATAAAGCACGAAGGCCTCGTGCGAGGGTGAACGTACAAAAGGGGGAGAATAGCTAGTGAGTGGGCGTGGAGATTGTGAATCAAGTATTTTCATTATGAGTTTTCTATTTCCTCCGCTATTATTTCAATATTTTCTCTGTTATTTATCTTTAAAAATTTGTAATTCACTACATTTCCTTTCTCAAAGGATTTCTAGGATGAAATAATACTAGCAATTATTATCTTTAAGCTCATATGTTGCTAGAATTTTTGCTGAACATTACGTTAGTGCTTTCATTGAGATTGGGGCCCATAAGCGGAGGGCAACCTACAGGTTGGATTAATGTGTAATGTGACAGTGACAAATATTGAAAGTTGAGAGAAAATAGCTACCAATAAACTAATGTTGATAGAGTAGCCTACTTCGGGCATTGACTCTCGAAGGGATGTATTGTTACAATTCACTCATTGAGAAACTTCTTCAAAGAAAGTATTATCCCATAGAGAAATTAGAGATTTTAAATTTTTACAAAGAATATAAAGGAAATAAAATAATGAGATTAAATTAGAAGAATTCTCAAGTGAAGTGTGTGTGTGTGTGTGTATATATATATATATATATATATAATTAAGAGTAAGAATTCTCAAGTGAAGTGGCTGGAGGAGGGAGCTTTAGTGTTGACTACACTGAAATTCTGGAGTGTTGGCAACCAATTAGCATGTAGTGCAAAGTTATGGGATGGATTGAAGAGACACGTAAAAGCAACAAAAATTTTGGGAAATTAGAAGGGAATACTTATCTAAAGAAAATTCAAAATCTAGTCATGATTAATTAACATAATTTGCAACCTTCAACACTTAAATTTTTTACCTAGAGGTAGCCACACAAAATAGAAAAGAAAACCCTAAAATATTTTTATTCGAGGATGAGAAAGTTAGAATAATATATATTACTATGGGTAACTAACTGACAAACGATATCAAATAATTAATTTATTTGTTTTTGAAACATAACTCTCATTTCCTTTAACTCTTAAAAATTAATATCTAATTAAATAATTACCAAAACACTTAATATCTTTTTTAACACATCAACTAATAATTTGATAGGATAATTACTTACAAGTCTTGGACTACAGCTTTGAGCCTATATCTAATGTGGTTATGAATAGTCTAACCTATTGTTGATTACCAATAGTCAATATAAACCCAATCCATTTTATGATTGAGATTAATATTGGTTATTTAGTTGATAACCGTAAAAGAATTATACTAAAAATAAGGTTAATGCATGTCCATAAAAATAATATAAAATTATTCCAACAATTTCTAACTTGGGTAGTATTAATTTATTATTAGGACAATTGATTAACTAACAAAATTAAGCAATCAAAATTTGCATATATATATATATATATATATGTATGTATACATAACCATGCCATGTTCCTAAATCAAACTATATAAAATCACTAGATCTGATAGGGAAACAAGTGATGTTAACATTATCATAGGCTTAGTTTCAATATCTAAACATAATGTAGTACACAACAACATTCTTTAGGTCTCATTTCATTACAAAAGCCCCTTAAGGACTAAACTTATACTCCCACTAAATCAAAGCCATATCAATGATTCAGCAAGACTCATATGAGTTGCATGATTTAGAAACATTACGGTAGGTTGGTCAATTGATCCATAAGCATATATTCACCTGGGACGTGAAGCACACAAGTCTGAGATTAGAAAAATTTAGAAATGAAACCATTAATCAAGAACATGAAATCTGATAAGGAAAAAAGATGTTAAAAATGCCCACAAAGTTTCAATTCCAAATTATATCCAAAATGTGGCACAACTAAGAACATTTAATCCGATAGGAAGACAAATATTATAAATGTCAAAATAAACCAAAGTGTCCTTTAAGAACACACCTCAAACTCTAATTACCCAACAACATTTGATAGTATTATAATAATGGATTTAGTAGTGGAATCTCAAAATACAAATAGTTTAGAGGTACAAACTCAACAACATTGGATTTAAATTAGCTAGAACTATAGGAACATATTCAATAGTCCATTATCTTATTATCCATTTACTAGTAATATTCTTTTGCCCTCACAAGGTCCTAAAATAGCCAAGTTAAATATTACATTGACTAACCATCCACCACTTTTATCTCTGATTAAGAGTTAGGCTTTCAAGTCTTTGCAAACCTACATTTAACTCACAACTGGATCAAAATTCTACAAATTCATAATGGGAGTATTACCTTCTTTTTTTTTTTTGACTTCTTCCTTTCATGAAACAACCTTAATCAGTTTTCAACTGTCTAGTTATCAAGTTGGGTATAGTATGATGCTTTCAATAAAATTCTACAAATTCATAAAAGGTTTAAGATGTCTAATTATATACATAACCTTTAAGATGTGTTCTTTAAACATTAAAGACTCCTTAAAATTGAGCGTTTTCAAATTGGGAGAGGTCATAACCTTTTTTAAGCCTTATCAAGTTGTTTAAACTTTCTCTATAATGGCCCTTACATATTTATTTTACTATTCCTTCCATTAATACCTTCTCTCACACACATACACTCTAATTGGGTAGTGTCATAGTTTAAGAAAAACTTATTCAAAATAGTGAAATTATTGCTAAGTGTAATAGGTGTATCCACCCTAGGGCCAAGACCATTAAAGCAATTGTCAAAACACATTCTAGAGACTTTTCAAGTCATTATAGTTTGTCTTACTAAGAGTTTTCATTGTTGATAGTTATTGGGATACAAGAGCTAAACTATGAAATTATAAAACATGTATTATGTGTATTCACATAATTATAAAACACAGTTTTCACCAAAAGACTACTTATGCAACTATATTAATTAGATTGTTTATCATAATTCTGCCTAAGGACCTCATATTACAATGAACCAAGAAAAGTCATTATACATCAAAATGCCCATAAAACCAAATGTCTCTAACATCTCTATACCGATAGGGTATAAGAAATATTATGACATCAATTTAATTACATCTCAGTAATATTAAATCACATTGTTAGTATTAAATTGATAGAGTGTATTCACTGTTAATGTAATTTACCCAGCAATAACTATACAATATTAATTTAAAATGGATGCATTAATTAAATTAACCAACAAACACCCTTACAATTAGTCCTATAATAGGTGTACTCACAATTACAATGTGTCAATTGCCCTAGTGATTTTCACAGTAGGTGAAATCATTTTATCATGCCTAAGAGTAAGCAAATGCCAATATTTTGGATATCATGTTATTTTAGAGGATGTATAATTGACTGCAAAAATCATAAAATAATTCATGCTTTTAATTTCTAATTTTGTTCAAATCAATAAATATCTAAATAGATAATATTGGGCTTTGTATAGTGACCATTCTTGAAGGTAATATTGACTACATGCAATCTCCATTTAGCTTTTATATGAAACCATTAGTCAAGTTTTCCAAAAGGAAATAAAACGTCCTAGTAGTATAAGGCCCAAAATGGTACATCTCAATTAAGCTCAGTGAGAATAAAATGCCTTAAATAGTTGGCAATGTTCTAGAAGGCAAAATTGACTTAAAACCATGTTTGTTAGTCTTTTGTATGAAGCCTAAATCCAAGTTTCTTAAAATTCAAAGGTGTCATAGTCAATGAAAATGATGGAATTTGGGCCTGAAATTGGATAAGTCACCTTTAGTAGTTTGCCAAGGTATTGAGTTCTAAATAAGTTTTCTAATTATAAGCCTAAAAATTCCATTAGGGCTAAAACTTATGCTTATTTGAAGACAATTCGTTTAGGCATACACATGGGCTTCTGATAATCAATGGGACCAATTATACTATGGCAACAGATTTTATCTTTCCCATAATAAGTGAGTGCATGTTTAAAGAATTAAATATTTAGTACCATAATTTCCAATATAATATTGACAAAATTTATATGGAAATTGGGCTTAAAATTCAAATATAGTATAGTACTGATTTTACAATGGTATAATTACTCCAATAAACTATTTAGCCTTTCAAAGTATATCACTTTTTAGAGTGCAAAATATTTGGTACTTGGATGCACTTAGAATATACACAAAAAATTTTCAACCTAAAATTTAGAGAGGACCTTGTTAAAATGCTATGTGAAATTCCATGGAAATTCAAGAACTCATATTTATGGATTTCAAAAAATTTTGGAAAAAATATCATTAAATAGAAAATAAAATTTTAACATTAAAGCCCAAAATTGGCTAAAATAGGCCCATGAACTATGCCCACGTGCTAGGGGCATGTATGATGTTCAACATCTTCAACCTCTAATTGGGTCTACAACTAACTTTTCTTACTCGGTTTTGATATGCCATACAACTTGAAATTTTATTGAATGTGTTGAGGTCTTCTTGGTGTCAAATAACTTAGAATGCTATGATCTACGAAACCCCTTAACATTATTTCAACAAAAAACCTCTCCATTTCACCTATTTGAGTTTGAAAGTTTTCAAGATTTTTGAGCCTCAACATTAATGGAGGCCAAGAATATTTCATCATGTTTTGGGTATGTTTTTGGTACTATTTTATTCAAAATTTCTTGATCAATGAAATTCGTCATGTAATTTCAAATGAATCCCTACGAGACTTAAGTAATTTTCGACAAAAAATTTTAAGTTTTTATACTTTCACACATTATGCAATATGATTGAAAATGGCATCTAATGGCTTCCATTCAAATAAAACAAATTTATGCACATGAGCCTCACAATTATTTCAAGATTTGGAAGCATATCTATGAACATGTACCACAGTTGAACCAAAATTAGGTTAGCAATTGTGAACATAAACAAATGCATGTGGATCAACAACTTTGATGGTTAAACATATGTAAAGAAATGTTCAAAATCAGATTCTTTCTCGTTATAACAAATGAACAAATTAACTGCCAAGTAGGCTCTAATATTTCTAAAAATATTTTAAGATATATAGCAAAGAATACTTATCTGGAGAAGATCCAATTTAGCCACAATGAACTGGCAGAGTTTGCTACCTACAACACCCAAGCTTTTCAAATAGGGAGGAGCCATAAAATTAATTTATTCATTTTCCAAGAGTAACTCCCATTTAAAAAAAAACAAGAGTTCAGAATAGTGTTGAAATGCGTTAGATGGCAGTAAGAAACGGAAACAGGTATGTTTATTTAAATGGACTTTTAAATATGCTTACTATGATAGAAAAAAATATGTCATAGTGTTACGTACATATATCTAGGAGGCAATAAACTAATAGGAAGTATGGTACAAAATATGCCTTTAGTTTGGGTCTTTATGTTGAATTCATTAGGAACTAGGTTTACTGAGAACATTATAAAGAAAACCTATATGGTATAAATGCAAGATCTAGAGTATCTTATTGTTCACGTTTTCTTTTGAATTCATTACCAGGTGACCAAAGGTAGTCAGGTATGACATTATGGCTAAAGTATAATTCATTAAAGTAAAGTAGCTGTAAATTAGATGAAAGACTAGTAGAAATAGAATGACTATGTTATATGGTGGAAGTCCTTGTAAAATATGAAAGCTATATTAAGACCTACATAAATGTATCAAATACGTGTTTCTTATAATAAAATATTTGTTTCATTAAATTCTCTGATGTTTTATAAAGTACTTAGAGACAGAGATTTACAGAATATTAGACTCCTGTGTTAGATAAAAAGGCAAGTGAAGTAAATTTTGCAGCCCTACATTTCTTAATTAACATTTCCAAGAGCTAGTCTAAAGCGAGATGTCACTAGAGGGGGACCTATGTATGTACCTTATATACCTTAGTTCTAATATTCATTCTTTTCTTCCACATGGCAACACAAACTCCAATGGTGAGCTACAAAGTATTCTAATTGCATCAGTCTTAAGGTTATTCTTTCTTCTTACAATGTTAGGTTCATCTTTTCCTCATTATGCCAATTCCCTAACACCAAAAAATTTTGGTTTATAGCAATTGTCATTCTATTGGAATTATACACATTAGAAATAGTTTCATAGTTTATTGAAAAGCTGATTGGGAGATATTCAAAACCTTCAATGTAAATACCAAAAGTAGTGCATGCACAACACAAGCTCAAGTCTCTAAGAAGATCTCTAACCCCATGGAATTCTAGTGTACCTTATTATGGCCATTTGCCAACTCAAGATTCGTATGGAGTTCAGCAACTTCATTTACTATAATTAGCGAATACCTATCAACAATGGATTTATTAGCAACTTCATCCATCAAGTAAGTCAAATTTGGTAGTACTTAACTCATCCCTTAAAAATACTTAACTTTTTTTTGTAGCTCATTGGATTTATCTTGACAAATTTGTCAAACAAATTGTTCGATTTATGAATCATTTTTTTTTATTTTCTCTACTTTGAATATTGCATTCATAAAGAGGTGATAATATTAAAATAGCTTGTCGCTTGATTTGGTTCCCATGTTGTTGGTATACCAATTACACAGTGCAATTAATTTAGCAGTAATGGTAGGATCAAATTTTAAAATTTATCAATTTTAGTTTCTTAAAGTTCTTGATCTTAATTTGTAAGTTTTAAATATTGACCATTGAATTGTACAATTATTTTAATTGAAGTCATCAAATTATGACATATAAAGTACTTAATACGGTAGGAAATCAAGATTTCGTGTTTACTTATTATATTGCACCAAGTCCTTATTTCCTACCTCAAATTAAGTACTACTTCACTTAAAATTTTGTTATGTTTGTCGCTTGTAATGATGGATACAAACATAGTAAGCTTTCAAAAATTAAGTGAATTGATTCAACCATAATCATGTCCCGCTCAGGCTTACAAGCCAAGTTTTTTGTTATTTCTTTTTACCTTTTTCAAAATATAAATTAATGATACAAAAGTTTCAAGATCACACTATTGATGAGCCAATTGAAACTTCTATGTGGCCTCACAGAATACAGATTACGTATGAGGATCACACTTGTTTTTGAGAGGTATATATGTTATTTTAATCATAAAGTAAGACACTCGCAATTATGAGGGCAATAACAAATCTAAAAGAATGAAACACTTTGGGTCTAAATATTGATCCCATCAATTAAGTCGATCCTTGTGTTATCTATCCAACTAATTTTTTTTCCTTTTTTCTTAGTGAAAGGCTATAAAAAATATTAGTCAATAATAATAAAATTCCAATGAATTCTATAATAGTTCCCATGTATAATTCCAAAATTTATTTGTAAACTAACATAACTACATCACATTAAAATCACTAAATTATTGATTTTAGCTTTTCTATTTTAAAAACTATAACCACTAAATTATGTAATTATTTTAATATGAGTCATGAAATCATAACTGCTGTAAAGTACTATAGATAATTTGGATTTCTTTTTTTTTTTTTCCTTTGGTGAAAGGCTATCAAAAATACTAGTGGAGAACTGACTTGAAAATACTTAATATCTTCTTTTGTGAATAAAATTCCATTGAATTCCATAGTAGTTTCCATGTATAATTCTAAAATTTTTTTGTAAATCAAGATAATTGTATCATACCAAAATCATTTATAATATGTAAATGGATTGCACTATGTACTTCATTGACAGCCATGTCCTCGAGGTGCGGTTAATGCACTTGTATGCAAGAGTTGCAACTTCATTCAGCTCTTAAACATCAAACTTCCCTTCAAAGCAAGCATCGACAATTTCCTTTGAACCTAATTTATCCTCAGTGTTCATTATAGCCTAATAATCTACAATAACAATATTTCATTAAACTCAGATGATCAGTGCAATAAGAACTATTTCCATTCTGACATCTTTGCATCCTTGACCATATGTGATCTTTCAACCAGAGTATGAGATGTTCACTAAACATAGAGTTACCGAATAAGTAATGAACAGATCTGCGGTGCTTTTGGATGTTTATTATGAGGTTCTTAGGTATAATTATGACAAGTGGAGAAACTATTTTGAAGGTGTTAGTGGTTTCTTGTTGAATTGTAATAGTAAACACATGAAGAACTTCACTTAGATTTGTTTCTTTAATTGTAGACGTAACTTATAGGGTACTTCAGATCAAATTCTTTAATAGAACTATGATATATGGAGAGGCTCATTTGAAGGAATTAACTATGTGGTGCCAAGCTTTAGCAAATGTACATATGTTATAATTTAACCAATAACTAAATAGCAAACACTTAAACCACACGCTCCATGGCTATGTGTTTTTTGTAACTTATAAACTATTGCTGTCTTCCAACAGATTTTTTTATACATATTATATGTCACTAACCACCAAATTCATGCCATCTAGTGTTAGTATAGCTAGTACAAAAGAAGGAGGGAGAAGCCTTACAAGCTCAACATACTTCATAAGACCCTGCTGAGGATTTCTGCCAATTTCAAAAATTAACACATGAAACTGTACACATCACTTTTTTTAGCAAATATCTTTGAAGAAATATACTCAGGTTCAAGATACCCAAAGGTTCCCTTTATGGTTGCATACATATCCACCATTTCCTCTCTTGACAGCTCAAATCCAACAACCTTCTCTTGTAAATAAATTTAGAAGACATAAAAAAAAATTATTTTTTTTGTCTTTTATTTCCTGTACATTTCGTTTAGTTTAACAACCTTTTTAATGTATAAAGTAGAATAAACATTTTGATCTCCATATGTGGCATTGTTATATCAAGAATATAGATATTTAGATCTCTTAAAACTAGTAGTCCTGCAATTCGAGGTCTTCATCAAGGAGATGTAAGATGTTGGAATCATATAACAGCTTAAGATCATACTTGGATATTTCAAACTAATCCTTTTGTATATGTAGGGTCCTCATAAGGTGTAAGCACAGAGCATACTTGGATCTCTGGATGGAAGTTGTATAAAGATGTAGAAGTGAGATTCTAGAGAGAGAAAGAGAATGCTTAAAAACTCGTAGAAGGAAAGAACATTAATATTAAGGAGAATATGTTACAAGGTTTGTCCTGTTGAGAACTGAGAAAAAGGATCTTTATATAGAAAGGAGCAAAGCTACTTAATACAAACTCGTGACACATATAACACCAATAATATAGACTTTTGTACAAAAGTAGACAATGAAATGACAACACCACTACTTATGTTACAGACACACTTTTAATATATGATAATGCAACTTTGATGGTTTGCAAACACCATTGACGTGTCCACAGTAACTTCTTGTTCAATCACAACTGCATCCCAATAATTGTCATTAGCATCTATCTACAGGATAAGGGTGGTATAAACATAAGGGATCTTGAGTGGTGGAGGATTTTTTGCAATCTTGTTGAGATTCTTGACTGCTGCTTGTTTAGGCTTTTATTCACCTATATGGTTGTTTCTTTTTAAGTAATTTTGATAGTTGTGTTGTATGATTTGACTAATATGGGATAAAATCTCTGACAAAGGTGACAATGCCCAACAATTGTTGAATTTGCTTGAGAGACAAATTTTTTTCAAGAAACTGCAACAATTGTTTTGCATGATATGGGTTGGGCTTATACCATCCATCTTAAAAAATCATTCCTAAGAATTTAATTTTGGTTTGGCCCAATTGACTTTTGCCTATAAAGAGTATAATTCCATGAGTTTTTACAAGACTAACCAAATGGGCTAAAAGGGCTTTGTGTTATTCATCTGTTTTGTAAAATAAAAGAATATTGTCAATGTATACCAGTGCAATTTCAAGGATGGGCTCAAAGAGTGTGGCTATAGCTCTTTGGAATAAGTATAGAGCAACTTTCAATTCGAATGCAGTCTAATGTCTGTCTTAGAGATGGATACCGAGTTACCAGAATCCAGCTTTTAAATTAAACTTTGAAAATATTTTGGCGCCTTTCAGCTGCTGGCATTGAGTTGAGATATTTGGCAAAGGAAATTTATCATCTTTAAGAAACATATTAGGAGGCTTATAATCAATAACTAGCCTCTTTTTTCCTCTTTCTAATTTTGATATCTTTTCAACATTAAAAGCTTGGCATGCCCAATTAGACTTGTTTAGTTCGATTAATACTTCTTTGAGTAAAGTTGTACATTCTTCTCTCGCAAGGCTATGAGCATCCAAATTCATTCCATAATGAGTTGCCTTGGTAGTATTGATATCTTCATTCTTCTCATTTTTCTATAAAGAATGAGCATGTTTAAATTTTGGGTGAGTTTTTGGATAGAATTCCAATAACTCATTCTTGTATTCCTCATAAAGGGGGGAGCTAAACGAAGTTCATAAAGTTTTAGAATATCATTGTATCTTTTGAATGAAATCTTGTTTGAATTCTAGTTGGATGGATCAATAAATCGTTTGCTTGAGAGAAGACATTTATGTCAATGACAATATCTTTGTCTGGTAGGTTGCTACAGAGGGCAAGTGTCCAAACAACAAGGTTAGAGAAAAACTTCACCCTATCTTGTGTTTTGTAACCAGACGGATCTAGAAAAGACTATTGTTAGTGACTCAAATGTATTCTTCACATTTCTTCTAGAATTCAGCTGGAAGGATGGATGGATTCATAATTGTCCTTTAGGATCTAGTGTCAAGCGGCATTACAACTAGAATTGGCTTGGAGAATTTATCAGAAAGTATGCTTAAGTGAAGGTATAGGTGTCTTTTAGAGGGTTAAATTTCTTAGATTGGGAAGATGAATTAGGGTAAAAATGGGGAATCTTGTTCTGAATTAGAGTAGGGTACTAGAAGGGCTAAGATTATGTCTAATTCTGGTTGGGTTTGTTCAAACAAGACATCTTCTAAATCTTTATCTTCTAAAGGAACTTGTATACTAATCTATTCCATAAGATGGATGGATTGTGTAGTTTTTTTATGACAATTTTTTCCAAAATGCCCCTTCTTTCCACCTAAATAGCAAGCATTTATCTTTCTTTTCCATGGCTTCCATTTACTTTGTCTGAAATATTGTATAGGCCTTTTATACCTAAAGTGCTCTTAATGAAGTGTTTAGTGAAATGAGACCTTTTCTTAGGTTTACAGTGGCAAGACTCGTTATCTTTGCACTTGATTTTGATATACGACTTCTGAAAAATCTTTTGGAATTTTGTTCTTCTTGAGAGGATTAAATTGAACAGTTTCTATTGTTCATATAGCTTGTTAAGTGTGGATAGAGCAAATTGATGTATTTCTCCAAGAGATATTTGAGACTTGTCCCTATGAATAACTTGAATTGCATTCTAATTGTATTTCTTGAGGCAAAAAGGCTATATAGACATATCTAAGATTAATGTCATTATAACCATTCAATAAGTAATATCTTTTAGTTATCCTCTTTATCTGACTTTACTAAGAACAAAGGCTCTAATACCAAGTTGATCTTTGTACGTGGCATTGTTATACCAAGAAAACAAATCTTAAGATATCTTAGGACTAGTCGTCATGCAATTCTAGGTTTCCAATCAATATAAGGATCATATAAAAGTAACCTCTCACATCTCTAGATAAAAATGACCAAATTTAATAAATATAGCATCAAGGTAAAGGCTGAGATTAAACAACATCTATCCTGGGCAACAATATCTCAAGGTCACTTTTATGATACAATATACCCTAAACTGATTGTCTTCATCCAGGAGATGTAAGATGTTGAAATCATATAGCAACCTAAGATCATACTTTTATCTTTTAGACCAATCCTTCCTGATACGCAGGGTCCTTATAAGAGGCAAGCACAGAGCATACTTGGATTTTTAGATAGAAGTTGTATAAAGATGTAGAAGAGAGATTTCAAAGAGAGAAAGATGGCTTAGAAACTCATAGTTGGAAAGCACACCAATATTAAGGAGAATATGTTACAAGGTTCATTCTACTGAGATGACATATTACAGACTTATGACATACATGACACTAATGATATAGACTTTTGTACAAAAGTAGACAAGGAAATGACAACACCACTACTTTTGGTATAGACATACTTTTAATAAAGTTAAAGTACAAGTAATAGCTGAACTAACAAGACAAAAGCATGTCAAAAGTAAGGATAAGACTAACAACACCAATAATGATATTTGCTAAGTCAATCTTTGATAATAAGTTCATAGCTTGGAGACATATTCATTTCACTGGGAAATGGGCTTGCTGTTGACGAGTTGGAATAAGTCCATATGAGTTGAGTCCAATAATCATCAATCCTTGGATTATTAAGATCTATTATTGGATAGTAGTCTTCAGCATATGGGTCTTGAGAGTCCTGAAACATTTCCTAACCATCATTCTCTAGTGTATAAGATGGTAGAAGGTCTTCTAGATACAGGGCATCGTACCTCTAAATATTACTTGCACTGGCATCAAGATGAGGGACCAGGAAAACTTTAGATGGATTTTGCTTTGGATTTTTTATTTTCTGGGATAAAGTATCTTAGGTAAGGAACTTTAGCTATGCAATTTATTGGAAGAAGACCATGATAATTGTTAAGTCCACATAAAAATCTTGTTGATGAAATAAAGATCTTTTGGTGATCTTTAATAAAATTAGAGAAAGTGTTCCATTCATATGCATGGTCTCTTGCGATGAGAAGTCCATTGTTGTGACGCCAGTATGGCTTATGGAAGATGTAAATTGAAGTGGCTGTCTTACAATGGCTAGGATGATTCCAAAGGTCAAGTTGTCTCATGGCATTGTAGACTTGTTGATGCTACCACATAAAAAACAAGTACAATTCTAAGATGGTCCAAAGGAGAGACTGCTGATGTGATTCATTGTGGAGGTGGTGAAATATGTCCATAGGCAACAATTCAATGGTAGTGGTGTAAAGGACAGACATAGACTAGAGAAACCGTATAACATTTTCATCAAAGTTTCAAGGAGAGATCTTAGTGAGGATGAGAAAAAGAATGTCAAGATGGAAAAGATGGGATGTGTCAGGTAATTAGAGGTTAATACAACGTCAGTGGAGGTATAGGAAAAAGGTTCTTTTTGCTAACTCCATGACTTCTATAGGACGAGTGGGACTTTGGTCATTTAGTGGAAATAATTTCCTAGTGGATGTTGGTTTGGTCAGGGGAAGGTTACAGGATGAGGCCATTAAGATGAGAGGGATAGAGGCTACCAGAGTGATAAAGGAAATGGTGTTTAGCTTTGGTCAGGAGAAGAGGTCTGCAAGGTGGTTGGTGACTTTGTTAATTTATAGTGAAAAAACCATAATTGCCATCTTATGAACTTTGTGTTTGGTAGCTCTTTGGTTTTGAACTCAAGAATCTTTGGGAATGCTAAGTTGTCTATTTCAATGACAAATTCTCTAAAATTAAGAAGAAATCCAAATTTTTGAATTCTATACTTAATTGCTAACCTCTCACAAGGCAATGAACATATTAAGAGTCTTGTAATCAACAACTAACCTCTTTTTTCCTATTTTTAATTCTTATCTCTTTTCAATATAAAAAGCTTAGCATGCCTAATCAGACTTGGTTAGTTCAATCAATTCTTCTTTTAGTAAAGTTGTACATTCTTCTCTTACAAGGCAATGGTCCCTTTGATATATCATAGAATTCTCATTGTCGCCTTTAAGTGTGTCTTCTTTGGTTCTTCTATATAGCGACATACAAGACCAACACCAAAAAGAATGTCAGGCCTCGTGCACGTTAAGTACCTTAAGCTTCCAACCAAGCTCTTGAATTGAGTGGTATATATTTGTTCTCTATCTTTAAACTTTGATAATTTTAGTCCACATTCTTTTAGAGTATCGATCACATTGCAATTCTTCATTCCAAACTTCTTTAGGACATCTCAAGCATAGTTATCTTGTGATATAAAAATGCCTTCTTCCATTTGCTTAACCTCAATCCCAAGGCAATAATACATAAGGACAATGTCGGCCATTTCAAATTCTCAAGTCATTGCTTTCTTAAAGTCTTTAAACATTTTTGGATTAGTTCTTATAAAAATGAAATCATCCACATACAAGTAGATAAGCAAAATATATTTATTTTTATTAACCTTTACATATAGAGCATACTCATATGGGCATTTGAGAAAGCCATTTTCTTGAAAATATTTACCAATTCTAAAGTTCCATGCTCGTGGTGCTTACTTCAAGCCATATAAGGCTTTCTTCAACCTCAAAACTTTATCTTTTTGACCTTTTACAACATAGCCCATAAGTTGTTCAATATAAACTTCTTCTTCTAACAGTCCATTCAAAAAGGCTGATTTGACTCCATACCTTTAGTTGTAGCCCTTTGCCACCAGTCTTACTTTATATCTCTCCACTTTTCCTTCAGCATCCATTTTCTCTTTGTAAACCCTTTTGACTCTAATCGCCTGTTATCCTTGTAGAAGTGAGGCTAGCTCCCAAGTATTGCTTTTCATAATGGCTTTGTCCATGGCGTCTTTCCACTCCTAGCTTTGAATCGTTTCTCCATACCCTATAGGTTCACATCCAGCAAATAGACAAAAGATAGTGAGTTCATTTTAATTGTTTGATTACCTCATAAATTTCTTAAAGGCTTATCATATGTAGGGTTATTTCACTTGAACTTGCAAACAAGTCTTAACTAGTTAGAGATAGAGATGGCGACAAAGGTGGGCTTATAGGCTCTAGAGCTTCTTCACTTAATTGCCTTTCATTAACTTTAAAAAAATGAATGAAATCATAATCTTCTCTTTCCCTTTCATTCTAACTCCATATATCTTCTTTATCAAACTCAATGTCTCTATTGATGGCAATTTTCTTTGTCATAGGAATGTAAAGCCTATAGCTTTTAGATCTCTTGTCATACCTAACGAATATGTTCTTCTCGCTTTTGTCATTGAGCTTGGAATGCCTTTGATCAGGTACATAAGTATAAGAAATGCTTTAAAAAACTCATAGATGTGAGATATTTGGCTCTCTCCCGCTCCATGCTTCTTGTGGAGTTTTGCCATCAAGGCTTTTAGTTGGGCATCGATTGGAAATATAAATAGCACAATCAACTGCTTTAGCCTAAAATTCTTTAGGCATCTTCTTGCATTTTAGCATGCTTGAGCCATTTCAAGTATTGTTTTGTTTTTCCTTTCAACCACAACATTTTGTTGTGGTGATTGAGGCACTATTAAAGGGTGGTAATTAGGATGATCTATTGGAAAAAATCCTTTCACCATGCTCTTAGTTGACATTAATTTTAGACTGTTAAAATTTAGATGACTAAGCCTTAAGTGTCAAAGTCAAGAGTTATCTAAAAACATGCCTTTAAGTATTTGGCATCATCATTTTAAATTTCAATTTGGAATTGTCCATTTCTTGTCATTTGCACTTTGGCTATTTAAGTTCTTTCTTGATATCTTAAATAAAGATGATGATTTTTATGTGTATATCAAAGTCTTTTTCAAGGAATTGCCCCAAGCTTAAGATATTGTTCTTCAAACTTGGACATAATAAACATCATAAATGAATTGATAGCTTCCATCTTTAAGTAGAACTAGGATTTTACCTTTTCTTTGAACGTATATCTTGGACTCATCACCAAAGGTGACATATCCATTAATTTGCCCTAGGTTCACGAATAGATTTTTGTCACCAGTCATATATTACTTGCCCCAATGTCAAGATACCATATGTTATTCTTTGATTCATTATTATTTTTAGTCATCAACAAAGTGAGCTCAACATCTTCCTTCACTTCTACAAGATTAACTTTCTCTTCTACATGATTAGCATTTCTGCACTTGGAAGAATAATGGCCAAATTTGTGAAAGGTAAAGCATTTGACTTGAGATTTTTCATACCTTTGACTTTTGCTTTATCTCTCATGTTCTTTTTTAGAACCATTACTACTTTCTTTATAATAATTATAGTTTCCTCTAATTCTTCTTTTTCGGCCTAGACCACGTGCATGACTCCGACCACGTCCTTGCCATTTGTATTCTCTATCACGGTCTTTACTTTTTTTTTCGAGTGACTTTTGAGTAAAGAGCTTGTTCCAATGGTTCAATCTTCTTCTTCTTCCTCATCCTTTCTTCGTGAGCTTGTAATGACCCCATGAGTTGGTTAGCAGTCATGGTGTCTATATTTTTTTTATTCTTTGATTACAACAACAATATGTTCAAAATTGGGAGTTTAAAATTGAAGAATTTTCTCTATCACTCGGGTATCATTCAAGGCTTTCCATTTCTTTTCATTTCATTAACAATAGTCAATACTCAAGTAGAATGATCAAAAATATTTTTAGAATTTTTCATGTGAAGTGCTTCAAACTCACTTTGAAAGGTTTGTGGCCATACCGTCTTTACTTTATCTATGCCCTTGTATGCATTTTGAAGAATCTCCTAAGCCTCTTTGGAAGTGGATGCATTGGCAACCTTCTTAAACATGACATTGTCCAAGCATTGGTGAATAAGAGTAAGCGTTTGTTGATCCTTCCTTCTTGCCTTATGCAAAGTCTCCCTTTGGGTAAGAATTAAGAAACTTTCATTTTGAGGTAACTCATAACCTTTTCCTACCATCTCCCATATGTCATGAGAGCCTAATAGAGCCTTCACATGAATACTCCAACTTCCATAGTTGTCTTTGGTTAAGCGAGGGAATTAAAAGGGAAATATGTTATTTGCCATCTTTTTCTAAGATGGTTGGGCTCTGATACCACTTTGTTGGAGAAAAGGTAGGGTGTTTTGGGTTTAGAATATTGGAAGAGGAAATTCTAAAAGTAGATAGGACAAATGCTAGTAGAGAAAAAGGAAGACTTCTCTTAGATTTGCCTTTTAGGCTTAAACTAATGGCTTAATTTAGATAGGATAACAAGGTGTGGATTATGACTTATAATACATTAGGCCAAAATCAAGTTTATTTCTAACATTGCAAACCTTGGGCCCCATTTGGTACACATAATCTTTGTAGGTAGGAATCAGAATGAGAATGGGAATGAGAATGGGAATAAGAAAAGAATGGAATTTTCATTACTAGGAACCTATTTGGTGTTACATAGAAAGCAATCAAGATAATAACACATTTTTGCATTTGCTTTGCCAAAAATAGGAAAGGAATGGAATGCAATATTAGCAAAATGACAGTTATACCCCTGAATAGAAAATGAAATAAAAAAAAAATAGTTTCCTGAGGAAGAAGCAACATTGTCCATCGAAGCGCTTGCCACACAAAGCTAACAACCCGACTGTCGATAATGAACGAGCCACCAATGTTTCAGAGTGCAGGTTAAAGTTCACTGGCATGAAAATCTAATTTGTGGATATCAAAAAGTGTCATCGTGCTCCCTCATAAACCTAAACCTTAAGTATCTTTTGTTTTTTTGGGTAAATGCTTTTCAGATCTATGAAAATGACAACATAATTTTTTAGTACTTATTTCATGATAACACATTTTCAAAGCATGAATGTGTGTAAGTATTAGTCAATTTAATTACTAAATTCCATTTTAAATATTTTATTTTTCACATGTTGGATTGAGATGGCATAGTGAGAAGTCATAGGTGGAAGAGGGATGCAAATGCAACACGACATAAAAAATGCAACCCAACCACCAAAGATGCAATGCAACCCATAAACCAAGCATGAAGATGCCAAGTACCAGAAAATGAGTGAATAAATAATAGCAAATTAAAGAGAGGAATAGATGGTACATGACAAAAAATACAACCATAGAGATAGGAAAACTCACTTATTGGAGATTCAAAGCATGATTTGAGGATAACAGTCAACGATCGTCGACAACGTTGTTCTCCTGGGAAGCTTGTTCTCATCAAGTGGGACTTTTGTCACAGCACCACAACATGTGTTACAATGTATCTCCAGAAGACCATTATGAGGCAAGGGCAATTTTGTCCAAAAATTATCTTTCCTAAGAAAGTACGAGCTTTCCTTTAGATATCCTTAGGAGTCCACATTCCATAATTTGTAGGAATCTAGTCTCCCTTGGGATTGCTTTCTCCCATTCCATCTCACCTACCAAACATCATTCAGCATCTCTCCCTCTCCCTCTCCCTCTCCCTTTCCATTCTGTCCTATTAATCGTGTCCTTGAAGCCCATCAAGATTTAGGTCAATATTGAAAATATTTTTTATTTATTTATTTGTTTATTCTTCATTTGCATCTCTTGTTAGAAATTTTCAAGAGGGAGATTAGAAATAAATGATTAGATTTGACCTTTTGTTGATATACATGTAACCTCTTTGTGATGGGAAAGACTACAACTCACATCACTCAAAGGTAGGTAAAAGGGTTCTTAATCTAAAAGTGAAACATAACTAGTATGTATAGGATAACTAGCTTTAGTATAATGGGTTGAGTTGGGGTCATTTCAAATATGAGTTTATAGATAGTCCAACCTATAAGAAACTATCCAATCATTGATCCAATTTATTTGAATTATATCAGATAATAATAATTAACTATTTAATATATTAAAGTATAATTAATTTATTAATTAGTACTAATTCACAAGGTAATTAAATACTCTAACACCTCTCATTTTTAATTTATATCAATTTAGTCTGTTCATCAACCTCTTTCAACAGATATGTTGTCCTATAGCATATCTTATTAGTTACAGACATATTTATATTCTATTTATTTATTCATCATAAATGAATTGGACATACTTAAAACTATATATCTGGTGCAGAATGTTTCATTTCCTATCTGATGTAAAATATAATAATAGTAATGAAAAAAAAAAAAAAGAAGCATTAGATTAATTTTGGATGGTTATGCATGGTTCAAGCTCAAACATAGATTACTCCATACTGGAGGACAAACGTCAGAAAGGATTACAGTTACAAATATGTTCCATGTGGAGGGATATGTATGCTTTGTCTTATCTCTCCCCTTTGTGCTGTAAATGCATTTGCTAATCTATGGAGCTCATGGACCATACTGATGTAGAGACAACGTACGGTTAAGGTGAGGGACCGTTTCTCTCTCTCTCTCTTTGTGGATATAAAAAATATGAATATATGGTAATGTTATTGGTCATTTAATAAGGTAGATTTGGTCTCCTTGTAATTAACTCAAATAGATTTAAGCATGTGAGATACGACCCCTCTCTGCTTATCAATTTCTAATGGGATTGATCTACTTATTTTTACTATTTCGATTAGATATTAATTATTATTAACGTTTTAATTTAATGAATTGAAATTACGTTTGAAAATTAAAATATTTATGACTAAGTGTTTACAAGTTTGATCTTTACTCTCTCCATTTTTTGCCCTTACATAAAATTTCAATGCAAGATACATGAACATATATTTTGTCTAGTCCAAAGGTTGTTTTGATTGGTAGCCCTTTTCTTTGGTTCTGTCCAAAGAGATTTGGCGTGTGCGAGAATGAATTTTAGATTACACTAAAAAGGTATTCATGAAGTTTTGATCATACTTTAAACTTTTGAATTGAAGTAACCTGTTAGACATATAAAATATAAACCAGGTATATAAAAAATGGGGAAGAATTCAAGAGCGGGGTGTGCGTGCCTTCTTGAATTTTTTAAATTTTAATTAATTAATTAATTAATTAATTAATTAATTTAATATTTTTAATTTGGTTCTTAACGATGGCAGCGAATTATTCTTGCAACTAGGGCAAGAGAAAACAACATATGCCAAACATTCAAGAAGGAATGTGGTGGTGGGTTTGGAGAAGGATGACCCCATTTATTTTGTGTTTGAAAATCTATGCAAAACCTAATCAATCTACAAAGATAATTATGTACAAACAGCATTAATGATAGAGTAAACTACAAGTTTATAGGAGGTAAATAACCATAATCTAGACAGCACAAAATTGCTTGATGAATTATATCTTCAAGGCCATGCTTGTAGCTAAATCCCAAATCTTTTAGCTTCTTTGAGGATATCTCTGAACGAACTTTGTTATTACCTTTTTCAGTAATTCTGTAGATGTATATGTAGGGAAAAAAAAATACAAAACATAAGCAACGAAAGAAAGTTTCATATGAAAATGAGTTGTTGGGTCAATATAGATTAAAACTTAATTAATGGGCATAACTTTTAGAAGGGAATATTTGTTACCTCTGCATGTTTGAGCAAGGATACTTCTGGAAGAGAAGATTAATTAACTTGGACAGTGAACAACTTTGGCTGCAGCATATGTATCTTCCTTTTGCTTTAGTATGCTCCATTAGAAAAATGTGGGCACTGCATATATCTTCAATGTGAACTAATGCTATGGACCCCATTCTTGAATTTACAGCAGATAATATCTTGAAGAATTCAGTTTCACCTACAAATAAGATTAATTTGCTCAAACTTAGTCACAAGAGAATAAATATATGTTGAGCAAAAATTTAAGAAAACAAGTCTCCTACTGTATAAGTATGATTCACATTGAAGAAATCTGACATATAGATACTTCAGTTCACACATGTAATTTGCTCTATTAAAAAGGTCTACGTCAAGGTATGATTATTCCAAAAGCTTAAGGTATTATCTGTAAACCTAGAAATGAATTATATCAATATGCCTCCTAAATTAAAACCTTTTCAGGTTTAAAACGCAATGTACAAGTCCACTACACAATATGCACTGAAGATCAAGTATTTTAAAAACCTAAGCGTTTAAGTGTAGCTAAGAATAGAGGTGGCCGAATCACCTGTTATTGGTGACAGTAGAACTTTAACACTTGATGGTACTATGACATAGCATTGACTCGTTCGTGTCACCCTGGGCCATGAACAAGTTCGTGTCATCTTTATATTATAAATTGCAAATGGTTTTGTCAGTTTTTTAAGTATATATTAATTTTTTTAAAAAAGTTATCATAATGTATAAAAGTAATATTAATATTTATTTTTTTAATATAAGACATGATCCAATTGAATATAAAAAAAATTAAACAATTTTTAGATTGAGAAAGCTATTGGACCTCACATTTTACCGGCTATTTCTAGATAACACATCTTGTTCAATTTTTCTCTCTTCAACGGAATGTTCATGTATAGAAAATAATTTAATATGTTACTATTATTATATTTTTGTTTTTGTATTATCATGATTGTTTTTAAAAATAAAATTAGTATTTTCCAAGATTTCTATTAAAAGAAATGACATAATATGAACGTTTAGAATACGCCCTTATATGCCTAGATGTGGCTACCACTAAATATTAAATCAAACATAACTCAAAAATTAAAATTAACTTAAAATTAAATAAAACACAACTTGAAATATTTATTACTTTTAGAAAATACCCAAACAGAGATATGGTTCCCCAAAATAAACTTGTGGAAAGAAAAAAATGAAATTAAAACATAAGGATAATAGTTTCTATCTATGATAGTTCCTTGCCCTTCTCTTCCTTACTTTTGGATAACAAACTTACAAGTCATCGAGGTTTTCAGATCATTATCATAACCCAACCCATGCATGCTCCAAATATTGCTCCCCATCCATATCCCATCACGACAAGTTTCTATCCAAATTCAAATTCGAATCCATTTTTAGAATATGATATTGGTTTTCTTCTTTCATCCGTGTTGCACTCATTTGACACTAGGAAGCCACATGACCCTATGTTTCCTTTGAAGGAATCACTTGTGAATGTTTCGAATTGTTTGCCTCTAGGAATGCAACTTTCAAGTTGGTTTTTCTTATGCATATTTTCTTAGGATAATTACTAACTTGTGACAAATTACTACTAATTTTTGAAAAATTTACCAACAACTTTTGAAAGAATTTCGCCTAACTTTGAAATTCTTAAAATTGTTACCAAACTTTGAAATTTTTAAAGAAATCAGTCGGTGGTGTATTTAATACTCTCCCTCACTAACTAATATCTTATATTGTTATTCTTAAAGTCATTTCAAGTGCTTTCAAAATTCTTTAAACTTGACTTTGTTTAAATCTTTTGTAAGTATATTAGCAACTTGATGATTTAAGTTAATGTGCTTCTTGCCAGCCCTGGAAAGGACCAGGGCATGAACTGTCTCATCTGAAACCCTGTCGATGTCTGCTGGCAGTACAACCCGAGCTGGCCAACAAACTCACAGAAACTTGTAGAATGTGTTGGCCGCGACACCATGGGTGAAGAAGGCGGCTAGAGCAACATCATGGTTGACTCCTCTGACTCAAACCTAGCGAACCCAACTTTGGGTACTCTCTGGCATACTATAATCCAAGGTGAAGCCCTCTGGATCATCTTTCCTCTAACATGACCATCACCCAGAAGCACGAGCTCGTGAAGGAGGGGGGCATGCATGGTTTCGTTGGCTTTATGTTAAAAATAGAGGTCTAAGCGAGAGAGAGAAAGAGGAAGAAGGCAATGAGCAGAGAGAGAGAGAGAGGGACCAGGCAAGAGGAAGGAGAGCCACTCTACATGCCCCTATCTTTGTAGTCTGAAATAGAGAAGGCAAAACTCAAGGGGACATGTTGTGATCAAGGAAAATATCATAAAAGAAAGGGTGTTCAAGGGATTGGGCTTGATGCAACTATTCATTTTGTCAAATTTTTTTTAATGAAGAAAAGGTATTAGATAGATTGCATGGGATAGGCAATGGGAAGGTTTTACCAATTCTTAGTAGCATTAAATCTATAGACAATTGTGCTGACATGGATGGGAACTCTCCAAGCAGAAAACAACTTCATTGTTCCCTCTGTGGGCATCCAGGCAGCAAAGGAGATCATTTAAAATTTCTCTATGAATATTGCATTACAAATGATGATGATGGTTGCATGAGAAAACCCAAGGGTTTTAGTTGTGGCTGCCTTATTTCTCTTTTTAAGATTCAAATTCTCACCTTTTGGTGATGATTTGTAAGATGCATAGTTGTGAAGATCATCATTTGAATATCTGAAAGAGCCATTCTGGTGTACCTGTTCATGTTTATATAAATATCCATGATTCTTCGAATTCCAGAAAGCTATTAATCGCTATGGGTCCCTAGCTAAGTCAAGGTTTCTTAAGAGAATTGGCACAACTGATTCAGATGTTTTCTATCCCATCGGACCAGATTGCCAAGCCGATGTTCCAACCACTCGTTTCAAACCAAGGGCTGGTAAAACTCTAAGCGCTAGAAAATGGCATGCATCTTTCTCTGAAGATGGTCATTTGGATATTGCAAAAGTCCTTAGACAAATCCAACGAGGGGGTGTTCATCCTTCAATTAAAGGGTTAGAATGGGAGTTCTTGTTGGGTTGCTATGATTCTAACAGTACATTTGAAAAGCGGAATCAACTGAAAGAAAAACAGAGGCAACAGTATAACGTGTGGAAATCTGAATGTCAAATGATGGTTCCAGTTATCGGCACTGGAAAATTTCTTACATCACCTCTCATTGATGATGATGGCCTGCCAATAGATCAATCTTTGATTGGTGTCCCCATCTCAGATAAGAAAACTCTGCAGTGGATGCAAACATTGCACTAGATTGGTCTAGATGTTGTTCGAACAGATCGAGCACTAGTCTTCTATGAGACTGAATCTAATCAGGCAACGCTTTGGGATGTTTTGGCTATTTATGCCTGAATAGACAACAATATTGGTTATGTCTAAGGAATGAATGATATTTGCTTGCCTATGGTGACTCTCCTTGATAATGAAGCAGACTCATTTTGGTACTTTAAGCGTGCGATGCGAAGGATGGTGATGGATGTAGCTTTTTATTGACAGATGAAAATATTGAGCTTGTGAGGATTGCTTTTCTAGTAGAAGTTGAAAGGTTTGGGCAGGACCAGGAACTGGAAGAATTGAAAATAAGGAAGAATTCAACCTGAAGATCTCAACAGAATGATAAGCCTGCATTCATTTTTTATTTATTATCCTTGTTATTCATTTTGATTGGAATGGTTTATTTGAGATTTCAAGAGTCAATTTAAAACTTGTTTTTTTGGACACTAAGTAATTGACAAGCTGAAACTGGACTTATATTTTCTAAAATAAATGAATAAATAAATAATCATAAAGTCAAAATACAAAATAATTAAGTCTACCACATTTGTGGGAAAGGAGGTCACTGTATGGAAGCTTTAATTTCTTTATATACTTAAAAGTTAATTGATAGAAGTCACGTAAAATTATTAATTCCCTCAAGCATATAAAACATCAACGGATAATGCCAAGTGAGATATTTATCTCCTTAGGCATTAAAGGTTAATATATAAATTTCAAAATGCAAAAGAAAGTAAAGTAATTTCTGAGTCATAAATTATTCATGTGCCATTGTTTTATTAAATGTCGTCGTGTGAGATTGAATGTCTCCTCAGGCACTTGGAATCAACTGGTGGGGCCGTGTGAAATCTCATGTCTCCTTAGGTTTTACTTAATACAAGATAGGTCGTGTGTTTTCTAAATAAATTTGAGTTTTAATGCCCTTTTCCAAGTTTGATATTTTTAATATATATATATATATATATATCTAATTCCAAAATTCTATTTCCACTTTCAAATTCTCTTAGTTAAAATAACAAAAAGACTAAAAAATACATTTATCTTTTATTTTAAAGTTTTCATTTTAATATCAAAGAAAAAAATCACAAATAATTTCTCCCACATTTTAAACTGCCGTGTGAGATTAGTAATCTCCTCAGGTACTTAAGAATTAACTCGAGGTTGTGTGAGATCATTAATCTCCTCAGGTCTTGAAAGTTAATATCTGTTTTCAAAATACAAAGATAGAATAATTCCCACAATTAAAAAGGGTTTGTTTTGCTTGCTATTAAAAATTCCAAAAACACTTTTCCACTATAACCTCGCCTCAAGTTCAAAATAAAATTTTAAATTCTAAAATCTCAAGATTCTTTTCCATTATCATTTCATTCAAGTTTCAAAATAAAAGTTAAAATTCCAAAAATAAATAAAAATTAAAAAGAGAAAAATAAAAGGAGCAAGGAAGTGAATTTAAATTAATTTCGTAAGTTAAAACACACCAATCAAATTCCAGTCCGTTTTGTTTACGAAAATCTATTTGATATCAGATATCTTGTTCTTCTCGCAAAAGGAAAAAAATAAAAAAATAAAAATCATTAACTAACATATACATTTCTCGGTCAAACTACATGAACTTTGATCCCTATTACAGGGTACGTAAGTCCTAGACTTTCATTCTAAGTCAAGTCCGCCGTTTATAAATATCTATTAGTTCGCTTGCAGTTTTGTTGTTTTTGTCCTCTTTGTTTAACATGCATCCATGTTAATAAAAGGGTAATTGAGATAAATTTAATGTTATATTCTATCTTATTTGACTATTTTAAGGTAACCGTTCTTAAGGATAGGTGTTGTGGGTGCCTAACATATTCCCTACACTTAAATAGACTCTTGAACTCATCTTTGATTTTGGAGTCTGTTTTATCTTTTCTTTTTGTTTTAAATTAGTTTTCTAAAATTTTTTGTTAAAAATTTTGGTGGTAACTCCAATAAATTGATTTTCAATATTTATTTCAAAAATCAGTTTAAACATTTTTTATTCTTCTCACCGAAAATTAGGTTACAACAGTAGGATTATTTAGTTTTAATATTTTGAAAATCATTGTTAACAATTTTCTTCTTGAAGATAACAGTCTTTTACGATCTCTAACTAACTTACAACAAGTTTGTTATTTAGTTAAACTACTCAATCAATATTCTTTAAATTTCTAAGAATGATCACAAAGTTAATATATTTGCGTTAATTCATCTTGGTAGGCTTCTGTTTCTGCCATAGGTGTTATTTTTGTGTCTTTTCTGTTTGACTGGCGTTCTCTGATCTTATTCATTGGAATGCAATTTCATTGACCAAAAAAAAAAAAGTAAAGATGCTTGAATATTCATATGTTATCAAATTCTCTAATAAAAATATAATTAGTGAACATTATTTTATGCATCAGTACCAAATTAACTTATTTCACATATTATAATTTTATAAAAAATAACATGAAAAATCAAATATATAAAAATTGTACAATAAGTTTTTTTTTTCTCAGAAAGCTATTATAAGGTTTTAAGATCTTTTTGGTTTAGTTGATGAAAATGAATAAGAGGTTCCACCAACTGCATGATCCAGATTTTATGATATATTTTTCACCTCAAATTAATGAGGAGGCAGTTTCAAGTTTAACAAAACACCAAATCGAGTAGTGGCTTTTGGGTTTGACATATGCAAAACTTTAATCTCTTTGATTTGTTATAAAGAGGGAAAAAAATTTGTTACTAAAAGCTCAGATTGATTATCTATGGATTGCGATTAGAAGAAAGAAAAAGCGATATGAAAAAGAAAGAGTGATGAATTTATATTCTTTTGATTATATCATATACTTTAATTATGATGTAATTAATTTTAAATTATTAAATATATTTTATTAAAAAATCTTGTGGGTACTTATTAATAAGTTTAATTATAATAATAAATTTGCCAAAGTAAAAAATATTGTTATAGTTAATAGTATTTAATAATTAATTATACCATAATTAAGGAAGATGATATTCTAAATCATATGTTCATCATTCTATCAGAAAAAGCTAAGACTGGAGAAAAATAGAAAATGTTCAAACCGATAATTGTCAAATTGTGAATCAAGTAATGTCGTTTAGTTATTTCATTTAGAAACATTTAAGGATTATATAGCATCATCATTAGCTCATTGTTTATATCCCTTTATGAATTGTAGGATTGTGTAATTATGTCATATTGGCTCAAATTGGATTATTTATGGTTAATTAAGGATAGCTCCAGATTTCGCCATCAATTTGTTTTATTAGTTTTATGACTCATTATAAATTGTAAATTATATGATTTTTATAACTATACTCTAAAGTAATACCAAATAATTTTCACAAGCAAATAGGAAAGTGCATGTATATATGCTCAATTTGAAAAACGAAATAGGTGGTGTTTAACCAGTGTTCTGCATGCCAGCAACAATACCTTTCATTGTCAAAATAAGGGTGTCTTCGAGACCGAGAGCATAAGTTTTACATGCTCCGCAGCTGGCTTGCTTGATTCCATGTAATCCTTGACAAATGCGGCCTCAACTTCACATGGTAATTTGGATCGTGGATTCCCTTCAAAGTGTAGGCTTGCAAGACATTGAGAGTTGTGATGAATTAATCGCGAAGTCGAAGTCTTTGCTTTAAGTAAGGGCCTCCCTCAAGAAGATCCCTGTGCCCAACAATCTACAAACAAGAAAGGAAAAGGAAGAACATTAAGCATAATATGAATATAGAGAAGGTGACAAGCTTCAACTAGGTTTGGTGTAAAACTAATAGAAATTGAGATAGAACCCTTTGTAAGCAACTCAATAATCCAATTTATTAATATCAACATGAAAAGTTTGAATAAACAAAATAGCTAGACAGTCCCATGTAGAGACACATAGGTTGCAAAAGTTTATCATAACTAAAGCTCCTAACAAAGAAAGGAAATAATTATGCAGGATAAGGATAACTATCAACTACTATCCAAACAACCTAAATAAAATGCTAATTTTGAAGTCCTAATTAAGAAATTTAATCAACACAACTATTAAATAAAATAAAACATTTTGTCTGTGTCATTGGTTCTTAAAATCTGCCTCATCTTTATGGAAGAGTTTAAAATGTATAACTTTCAAAGCAAAGGCATTATCCAAACAGCCCAAATAAGATCAATGTTCAAATGTAAGCATTATTGTGGTATATAATTAATCACTATCAAGCTTTAAACATATAGTCATGAAGTTATGACACAATAAATGTTGAATTATAGAATGTAATGAACTTCATCGTAACAACTACAGTATATAAGAATGCTAACAGGAAAGTTACTCATCTAAATAGCCTTACTTGGAGAAGAAGGCTTTGGTTTCTACATATTCAGATCTTAAGTGCTCTCCGAATGGCCACAGGTCTCTTAAACCTAGGAGTTTATCATATAAGGTAGCAATTCCTGAGTCTTTCTTGGCAAACACCATCTCAACCTAGTCAAGGGTGACTCTGAAGAAGGCCATCAATTATACATATCTCGAAGCTTTTGGAGATTCTTGGGATCCTTCTCAATTACATGCTTAAACGCTGCCCCCAAAGCTAAGCCATACTGGTAGGTGAAACCTTGTTTAGTTCCAAGAAAAGATTCAAGGAATAGCATGAAGTGATTCAATGCCTCCACTTAGCTTTCTTTTTGATGGATGACTGCCAGTGTTCGTACGTCCATACTCCAACTCAGGTGTCGCCTGCAGATGGCAATAAGAATTAGTGACGGAAAGAAATGAAAACAAAAGTAAAGGAACAAAATTACAACATGAGCATAACATGAGTGTGTCAAAAACATTATTGATAGATTTTGAATACTCATGTTAACCAATTTGTTGTTTTCAAAAATATTCAATTGCATTAAGACTTTTAAGAGAACTTTCATTCTAAGGACAATATAAGACAGAGTGCAAATAATTCTTACATATCCAAAAAACTAAACAAAACATGGTTCTTGGAGAACAGTGGAACGATTCCTTTGTTGCAATGACTGCCATCTCATGCATGAGAGCATGCCATTCTGGTTTTGGAGACATATGAGGATGAATTCCGTGCTCTAGTGTTGCAGCAGTGAAACACTGAAGTGTTCTAAAGCACAAGTGCTCTTCTCCAAATGACTGCTTAATAACTTCACCTTGAAATGCTATATGAAGTGACCCATTAATAGTGTCTGGGGGCTGAGATAATATAGCAAGATGAGTGGGATCTCCTCCTCTCCCAATAGTCCTTCCTCTGCCATGGTAAGCTTAACACCATACTCTTTGCAACATTTTTGAGTGCTTCTTGAGCCTTGTATAGTGCCCAAGCAGCAGAAAGGCGGCCAACATCCTTTCCTAAGTCTGAGTATCCTATCATAACTTCTTGATTCCCATTGATGTGGTTTCTGTACAAATTTATAGAGAATAGGCGGGCTACAACAGTATGAGTAACCTCAAAATCAGCAAGCTTTTCAAAACAATGGGACAAACTATAATGGCTTTCTCACATGACATTCACATTGTATAAGCTCCACAGTAAGCACATCATATGAGGATGTTGCAATTGAGATGATATAGGCACCAAAGATGTCTTATGGATGCTCTGAAATGACAATGGAAGGTTTCCAATGCATCGACAAGGTCTTCAGTTTTAGGAAGATCAGGGCCAAAAAGAGGACGCTTACCACTGAGCTCAGACAAGAAACATTCCTATCGTCATTCCTCAAATCATTCTTGATAAGATCCAATACCGAGGTGCTTTGTTGCCTGTCAGATTCTTGACGAATGTCAAGTCTTACAAGTGAAAGCCCAAAATTCGAAACTTGCAGTAAAAAAATCAAGAAGACTTCCATCAGCTATCGGCCGATCGCCAGATTTACAGAGTGACCTGTAGCAAAGTTCCAGAGGCTCCAGGAACTACAAGAAATAAAAACGCTAAGGGAAGGGGAGGAAGGAAAAGGATCATTTATGTGAGCCACTATACCAAGACAAAATAGTTACTAGACATTACTATATCATGACAAGCATTAGGTATTTCCTATTCTGACTTGTGGGTTTGATGCAATCTGATTACAAATAGGTTTAATGCAATTTGAGTTGTGGGTTTAATGCAATCTTATTTTGAGTCTAAGTATCCACTACTGCTAGCAATATTAACATAGGGGAGTGAAATCTTTATACTGCTAGAAGTTCTACTGCTCCTTGAATCCCATGGGTAAAATTTTAGGACATGACCTAGGTATTAGAAGTGTCCCAAATAATAACATAAGCTTACGTAAAGAAAAATAAAGAGCACCATTTGATATGTTTCTTCACATCTCTTTATGTTAAATTTACAAAGTGCAGAACTTTGCCCTTACCTGCTCTACATTTGTGAAGGTTATCTCTTTAGGGATGTTAGAGGTCCCATTGGCTAATATTTGTTGAGCACATTCACGAGTATTATGTAGTTTTCCCTCACATTTCCAAGAATAATACGATATGGCTTATTTGGAGGAATCTGTCTCCAAAATTCTGCATTAACGAAGCATCAATTACTATGACATTCAAGGCCAAATAGAACTTGTTATCAAAGCTTTTCAACTACAAAAGGACAGGTGCCAAATATCCAATAATGTTAATAATTTAACTATTATCAAACATTAAAAAGTTCAACTTTAGTTTGAAAGTGCTAATATGAGATCTTGTTTAGTACCTAAATTCATGACATGTTAAACAAAAGAATTCAATATTGTAGCTTTTATAAAGTATACGAAAATGTAAAGTGTCATTTTAAACAAAATAATGTCACAGTCACATATCAATATAATGTTTTACGTCTATCTATGAGGAATTATGGAGTTCATCATTGCAGTGCCACATTGGTAACTGCTAAACAGAAAAAAAAAAAAAAAAAAGTAAGTAGTAAGAGCATGCCAAAAAACCGAAAAAGAATTATGAAGACCATGACTAGCATATCTGATTCCTTAAACATAAGATCTTCAATATGATAGAAGTACAAATTAGCAGCCATCATTCTAGCTAACAAGCATGCGTCCCTCATAACTCAGGTTACTCTGGGATTTCCTATAACAAACATAACCATACTGCTAGACAACAAGCCATGCTTCAAAGGGCATACACGAGAGAGTGAAAGTGATAGAGTCCAATGTAGATGATAAAATGAATAAAGAATCAATAACCAGGAATACATATATCTTAGAATTTATTCCATATGAACACATGGAAAAAGAAAAGGTAAGACAATTAAACACAGTGAAGACTACTTTATGAGTATGCAAATTAATTAATTGCCAAATGGAAAGAATGATACCATCACAATCCCCTCCCATCTAAGAAGAGAATTGAATAACAAGGGCATTATGGTATGTGTTCACTTATTCCAATGTTCTTCAGAGCTGTGTCAACTCGGTGTAAAAACTTTGGCACGCCTTTCCAGATTGTCTCATGAAAGTAACTCATTCCTGCCCTCATCTCATCTGGAAGGGTATGATGAGTCCTTCAAATTTCAAATTTACGCATGAAGGAAAACACAATTACCATCATAGCTTTACCCACTGCCATTGCCATCTACAATCTAGGCCACCACTTTATAGCTATAATACACATTTACTTCCAAGAATGTTAATAAGAAATAAGAATCTTACCAAAATGATGTTAAGTAGGAAGGGAAGTTTAAATGAAAGCAGACAAATTAGCACAGCTAAAGCCCAATACCTATTGGATGATAGTATTATACGTGTGATTTTTTGCGGTATATGTCAACCTTAATAATGATTTTGGTTATAAATTATTGATAATATGAGGGAGGTAACAAGAAACTTTGACAATCATCAGGCAGTGATTAATGTATAGTGTATGTATGAAATCAAGACAATAATATTTGACACTAATCAATCACTCACCCCTCTCTGTAAAGCCCCATCAAGTTCCTACTTATCATCAGGTGTTATATCTTTAGCATACAACTGAGTTAAACAATGCCTTATCCTAAAAAGGATACAATGATCATCAACAGAATGATTTAACTTTTGTGTAGAAATTGCTTTGATACCAGGAAGCATGGACATTGTCACTGACACAAACATGGCAACATGATAAAATCTGAAATTTCCATATGTGATTTAAAATGTCGTGTAGTATCATATCATGTCTAACACGAGTGTCTAATATGTCATGGATATAGACAGGACTCCTTTTTTGTTCAGGTGTCTATCCTTTATAGATTCAATGCTAGAACTAGTGGATAGCATGTCTTGTCACTACAGGTCACAAATTCAGTTATGATACTGTAGCTAAATGATAAAAGCACCACTAAATCATAATCATCTTTTGAGTTATTACAACTTAAATCAAGATGAGGAATGAACAAACCTGGCATGATTTTGGAGCACAGATCTACAAATATATTGAGTAGGATGAGCAATGAGGACCAAATCTATAGTTTGGTTCTTCAAAGCATCAAAGATTTCTTGTGGGGTCTTGTTCAATTAATTCACCAGCCCTTTGAAGGTCTCTTCAATATCAGATTTAATGATGGCTGAGTTCTCATCAGCAAAATCACCCTTCTTTAATAACTTGATCCTTCTTCGGTAGACTATCTGAACTTCCTCTGCCAAGTTGGCCAAATTTAGCATGTGAGAAAATGATTCAGCCACCACGATAGAGTCCTCAACATCAAGACCTATTAACATATTCCTAAGCTCCTCCAACTTCTGAGGGATATGCTTTTCGTCATACTCAGCTGACAGCTTATAGCACTTTTGAGCCTATTCAACATTATATCTCTAAATTCAATAAGTCACAGAGTTCATGCATGTAGCAAAAAACAGACTTTTGCAACATAAGCTTGTGTATATGTGGTATATGTTATGCTTAAAAGTTAATTTATATATGACCAGGAAAAGAAAAACTTGCACAAACCTACCCTAGTTTAATATCATTGCCCAAACCATAGAAAATTGAAAAATGAGATAAACAGAACAAAAAAATTTCTTGATTTCGAGGGGCGCCGTTCTTTGTTAAGAATTCATAACTATGACTTCTAACAAGATATTGAACCATATATATTACAAAAATTTACGTCCATATAAATGAAGAAAAGGGCCTTGCCAAGTGACCATGTTCTAAGACCAATAGAGTACATAACTTCATGAACTTACCAGGGCTATGAGAAATTAGTTAAATTTGTGCTAAAACGATCGTCTTTACATGACCCTAACACTAACCTAAGGCACAAAATAAAAATCGGGATTAAGACACCATATCATTTCTCTGATGTCTTCCCCATGTAAATCCTGAAGAATGTCAAGAAATCGGTCCAGCAACAAAGCATCGTACTCGAGTAGCTTATCATCTTTAGACACTTTTCCCAGTGCCAGCAACCTTAATTGAGCATCATTTGAAGCCATCTCTCTCTATCTCACACTCAGTGTGTAACGGTGCAGCGCTGTCTATCTAACCCAGTCAATTAAGATAAGAACACCCAGAAATTAGATAATGCCCAAAATCTAATACCTAAAAACGCTAATGTATCAAGGTAGTTAATGTACTGAGCTCATTGAATGGAAAAACAGAATTAAGCCAAAAGAAATTACTGACGTAGACACAGAGATAGAGAAAGCAAGAACCAGAAAGACCCTGATGATGAGGATCCCGTAGGTTTAAAGCCAAAAGATTTCCATATAAATTATGATGACTCCCGAGAAAAATACAAAGAACATAAGGAGCTTCAACAAGTGCCTTTGACCACGGAGGAGAGTGAGAGAGATGCGAAGCATAAAGGACCCATGGGGGGCCCTCAAATTTATAGAGGAAATCACTTTCTCTACTTTTTTTCCTACCTTTTTCTGTAAGACTCCAATTCAAATAGAAAGAAACTTTTAAATTTGTTGCTAATAATGAAAACGGAAGAAAAGGCTAAAATTATTTGCTTAACATATTCAAAATGTTGCAATTTCCTTTTGGACAAAACCATTTTTTTTTTGTCAATTATAATAATTTTTATACATTAAGTATTATTTTAAAAGTACAACCACTTGATTACCTTTAATATTGAAAACAAAATTACAGTTTCATATTAAAATTTAATATTATTTATTATTGCGTTATAATTAAAATCATAATATTATATAAAATTTGATTTCATTAGCAGAATTTAATTATATGAAAAAATTTTAGTGGTATATGAAAGTTAAGTGGCATTTTTTTTTAATATTACTACATCTTAATCCATAATTTAGTAAAATAATAAGTAATGTAATCATGAAAAATAATGTAATTTATTAAAAAAATAAGAATATTTTTCATATTGAACTTAAAAATTCACATAACCATTTGTTGGACTGATTGTTGACTTAGACAATACGTTATTATGTATCAATTTATACTCAAAGGCTTGGGTTCGAATGAAACAATAAGTGAAAGTTAAAAATAATAAACTAAACAAAAAAAAGAACGAAGGAGTGATTTCATAAAGAATTTAAATTTTTGTCTTCTTTTCTTATCCATTAGAGTTTAATTTTTTAGAATTGTTTTAATAAAAATTTAAGTATAACATGTTGATATAAAAATATTCAAAATTATTTAAGAAACATATTTAGTTCAGAAAAAAAAGTCATTTAAATTATAATAAAATTAATATCTAAGAAGTAATTTTTATTAATAAGGAGCATATTTCGTTCCCTTAGACAACTACAATTTTTTCAAGGCCAGACTTATTGAAATTTTTATAAATTACACGCACAAATTTTAAAATAATTTAACACTGAAAGGCTTATTCAATCTCTTAATGTAAATTTGATATTCTAAATGCTTCTCTTATCTTCTTTTTTTTTTTAAATATTTTGATATTAAAAAGCTAATTCTACACTCGGTACTTGTACAAGTAACACAATGAAACCTGTCACATAATACGTCAAAAAACAGAAAAATAGACAAAAGGAATTTGTACAAGTAAAAAAAATTGTACGCAAAAATTTATTAGTTCAATATTGACATTTAATTTAGAAAAAAACTAATTGGTATATATAATAGGAATCTACTTTCCACGCTAATTATATGCACAGTAAAATTAACAATCACTTCATATATTATTTAGACCAATGAGTATTATATTAAAACATTGAATGAATATAAATGTTTCCGATTATTTTTCACAATCTAAGATTTATGATGCATAGAGAATAATTTAAACTCTTGTGTACCAATTTGTGTTTTCATAAAAAAAAAAAAAAAACTTGAATATTATTATATCTATTTTATATTCTAATTCAAATGTAATAAGGTTAGCATTTGTCACATATATTTTGGCATGTAGTGGCTTCTCCTGACATATTGACTGTCTAGATTTACCTTTCTTTGATTAGTCCTTCTGATTCTTTATCGAAGTACCCATTTAACACTTTGAAACAAAAAGAGAAAGGAAAAAGACAAAGGAATTAAGAAATAAATAAAAATACATAATATTTTGTCAAAAATCAAAATGTCGAATTGCTGTAAGTGCAAGAGAACTTTAATTTGCATCGGTCTACACTCAAATAGTTAAAAAAAGTAAAAAAATATTTTTCTTTTGGAAAATTTGGTGCTTCAAGATAGTTCTATTTATTTTATATGATTTATTAAAAATTGGAACTCTTGGGTTTTTTTTAATAATCAGGAAAATACAAATAGATGTTGGTTGAAAGAAACAAGCACTCTGGATTTTATTTTTTAATCCTCAAGTGAAATATTCACAATGTGATGTATTGTGACATACTTATATCTAATCAAACGTCAATTGATTGAAGTGTTTATTTATTTATTTGTTCTTTACACACACCTAACTAATAAAAAAGTAATTTAGATATAATTATTTGCTGAATTTCAAAACTATATAATTTGGGGTGAAAAAATGCTTGCAACCAAATATAGTGAGTTATTGAACTTTGATCTAATAATTAATATTTTTTTAAAAATATTTTTTAGAATAATATAAAATTAAAATAATAAAATATAAGCTATTGGATCTTGATCTAATTTCTTTATTGTAAATAATATAAAATTGAAATAGTAAAAAATATTTTGATCTAATATTATGCTTTATTATCTTTTATTTCTTTAGAAATTGCTTTATTTGGATGGTAAAAACATTTACAATGTTATAAAAGTGTGTGGTGAAGATAGGAATAGTGTTACTGGTTCGAATTCTCCCATATTTTTTTTTTTTGGTCAATAAATTCTCCAATATACTTAGAAAAATATTGTTACATCAACCTCTACTTATAGTTTTTTGTATTAATTTATGTGTAATTTTATGAAGAGTTTTATCTTGAAATAGATGAACTTTCTTAATTTTAAAGTTTTCACAATTTTTGTTTTATACTTTATCAGCATCGGTATAATATATAAATTAATATGCAAATGACAAATTATGTTTAATAATAAAAATGTTCAACTTTTAAAAGAATAATCTCTCAATTAAACCACTCAACGTTTATATATATATATATATATATATACACACACACACACACACACATATACATATAGATATATATAATAGTTTATTATCACGGTTAAAGTTAATATGGAGTGTTGGCCACACTAAAAGTTCATTTAATAAGAATGTTTTGATTCTTTAGTACAATGAAAAGTTGTTGTTTATGCCTGGTTAAAATAAATGTCCAGTGAGCACAGTAGGTGTGAACACCTCATTTTAAAATGAAAAACTAAAATAAAAAATTAAAAAATAATGATGATAAAAAATATTCATATATGAAAATGAAAAAATGATGACAAAATGCAATAATTTTAAGTAAAAGTTAGTCCAGATTCATTAAAATAAAAAGAGGGAAAAAAATCCAAATGAAAAAAATATATAAAATAATGGATTAAAAAAAGAGAAAAAGAAAAAGAGAAAAAAAAAAGAGGGAGGAAAGAAAGTTGAAATTGACACCTTCAGAAGAGACAAGTGGCAAAACCAAACAAACTAGAGAAAGTTAAACACGGCAGGAAAGCTTAAAATGGAAGGCTATGACACTGGTGGTACCCTTTTCCTTGGCTTGTTGGTTGCATAAAATGGAGGAGCTAAGTTCCAAGGTAGAATAGTAAGGTAGGGACTGTGAACGAGAACAAAAAAGATTGAGATCCCCTTTTTGCTTCAATATGATCTTATCTAAGAGAGGAAAGTAGTATTAAGGAGTGATGGGGACCCGTCATGAGAGTCAGAGGCAGCCTTTAACCCACTGTAACAAAATAGGATCCAATTTTTTAAGGACATGGTGGACGAAGAGAGAAGATAAGAAGAAATAGACAGAGTATAAGAGAAGGGGAAGAACGTGAGAAACAAAAAGAGGAGGAGCTTAAGAAATAGAGAAATTGAGATGGAGAGAAGTTAAAGAAGGGTGACCATAAGAGAGAGCGAGGCTGAGGAGATAGAGGGAGCATGAGGGAGGAAGCACAAGATATGAGAAGAAAAAGAGAAGAAACGAGGGCAGATCAGATGAAAGCAAAGGGGAAAAAGATTAAAAAAAAAAAAAAGAAACAGGGATGTAGAGAAGTTCAGGAAGGGAGACCACAAGAGGAGAGTGAGAGCTAAGAGATGTGGAGAGAGCAAAAAAGGTGAGAGAAAAAAGAGAGAAGGGAATTGGGCAACGACGGAGAATGAGACATTAAGAGTGGGGAGACTTGGAGAAAAAGAGGCAGCAACAGAAGAGGAAGAACGAAAGAGAAGAGAGACCAAATGAGCATCAGAAGAAAAAAAAAATGATAAATTGAGAATAAGGGGGAGTTTGAGGGAGGCAGGGTGAGAAGAAGAGACCTGAGAGGCATTAAGAAGGCAGAGGCAGAGAGAACTGACGAAGAAAAAGAGAAGTCTGAGAGACAAAAAAAAAACATAATCAAGAGAGATACAGGAGAGAATGAGTCGAGAAGCATAGTGAGAGAGGGCAGAACATAGAAGGAATAGATCAATTAACGGTGGGTTTAATTTTCATGTAATTTTGTATGGCTTAGTAATTGATTATGTAGACAAAATCCTTCTCGACTCTGGCCTTGTCTTTTTTATCTAATCACATTTAGAACAATAAATTATTTTATAATTTAGTCTATTTAATGATAATGAATATAATATAAATACTTAAATTTGAAATTGAATATTTAACTATCAATTAGATATTAACAAATTATATATCTTTCTTCTTTTACTATTTTACTAGAATTTTACTGTAAGAAAGTATGTATCACAACAATTTTGAGAACCAAAGTTAGTTTTTATAAATTAGGACTAAATTGAGACAATTAACAACAATCCTGAGATTTAAAAATACCAAGAAAAAAAAAACGATGGGACTGGATTTAGGAAAAATTCTACTCTTTGGCATTCTAATTTCATCCATTTTTTAATTTTGTCTTTGCACTTTAAAAAATCTATAATAACATCTGCATAATTTTAAAGATTTATAATTTAGTCCTTATTATTATATTTTTGTCAACATTTTAACTTGTATATTAGTCAATTTTACTTCATTATTTATTTTTACTTTTATGATTAATGAAACCACATATTTTCAAATAATTGAGTTAATATATAATTAATTGTATTAATTAAATTAAGCAAAATCTTTGCATAAAAGTATAAATAGAAATAGTTAGATATTGTAAGGATTTAATTATAAACTTTTAAATTTTGGGGACTAAACTAAAATTTAAATAAAATATTGAGGACCAAAAAAATTTTTTTTTCTTACATTTTGTTACTTGGGCTACTACATACCCACAACATTTAAAAACCCTTTTAAAGAGAGAGAGAAAAAAAAAAAAGAGGAACACATGTATGGAATATTGGATTGTGGCTATGGGCTTCGCTAATTTCTCTGCCCATGGGTAGCACACACATTAAGAAGCCCAAAATGAAACTTGAAACTATGTAAAATTGAAAATTTCGAGCTCTTATGTGAAATTGCAATATGTCAATTTTTAAACGTTTGAAGAAAATTAAGAACTATAAAATGATTGGAGAAGAAAAGAAAATTTATTGGATGGAAAAATAATATTTAATTTATATTTTAGAGAATAATTCACTACAAAAAGAGGTAAGTAAGAGTGGTTTCTTAAAAGCAGACTTTACAACTGCAACAAATTTTATTACTCAATTACAGTTTAGATTTCACCACCATAAATTAACTACAATTGTCACAAACCGTAGTTAAGTTTTAAGGTTTAGAATTTAGGGGTTTTGGCAACCACAATAAGGTTTAACTTAACCCTTGAATCCTTACCTCACAAGACCCCCATTTCAGTATTTTGGAGTTCAACTACTTGGTCATAGTTCCTTGTCTCACATCCTTGCCCTTAAGCCACCCATTTTCTCTTGCCGGTGGCACAAATAACACTAGCTAGTAACTTGTCGATGTCAACTACATAGATGCGTATGGGTAAGATTATGGAAGAGTTGAATCCCCTCATTAGTAGTAATGATAGGCACGAATTCGAGAATATCAATAAATTGGCCCTATTGGCTCCTCTCACCTCCTTGTTCCTCTTCCATCAAGGTATTTGTCATTTTTTTTATTATACTTTGGAGTTCTTGTGGTTCTTTTTTTAATAGTGTTTTATCTGCACGATCTAGCATTAGATTGTATTGAAAATTCTTATCTAAAAGTTAAAATGATCATGTGAAGACGTGTCTCATGGAGTGGCAGTTCTCGTTAGATCCTATAAAAGGCTGGGTGCTCCAGGATCAGGTCTCTAAATACAAGCTTAGCCTTTAATGCATGGCTACTAAAATGGAGGATCATTTTTTAAATTCTCTCCATCCACACTAGTAGCTTTTGTAAGTTTTGACTTTTATATAGCAGGTCAAGTTATATATTTTACTTTGATTTGCATTTCAATTTAGTCATTTGATTTGTTTTTATTTTAATTTGATTATCTAACATTACAAAACCTTCTAATTTGTTCATAGTTCGAACTTAGATGGAAAATTCTGATATGGAATAACTCTATTAGTAGTTAGAAAAGGATTGGAATATTGTGCAATGATAAGAGATTGAACTGCAATAAAAGTTAGTCAAGGGATTAAATTGAAACTTGAATCAAACTTAACTGGCTAAAATATACTTTTTGTTGATTAAAAAGTTATACTTAGATATCGTTGTAAAATGTTACAATCAGTAATCCTGTCATTATTATTATTATTATTTAAAACATAAACATGTGAAACACATGGTTCTCAACTCTTCTGCTAAGAAGAAGATATATAGAGATTTGAAAGAGTTGATTAAAAAAAATACATCAGTGTCCTTTACATAATTGAAAATGTTAAATCACTTTCTTATAGAAATATGTTGCATTCATTTCAATCTACATCTATTTCTTGCAGGTAGTCTTCGATTTGACACTCAACTTATTTTCTCTGGATTTTTTACTTATAATGTACATTGAAGAAAATAAATATAATGTAAGATCTTTGTTTCTTCATTAATTTTTATTTTATTTTGTATTTCTAGTAGAATAATGAGATCGTGTGAATTACTTTTTGTTTCTCTATTCCAATTTCATAAATCTGATTACTTCTATTTTTCGATGACTAGTTGGGCCTTCTTGTTTTTTCTCTTTGGTTTGTTCTTTGAACTTGTTGAATTAATTAAATATTTAAATTTTATTAGTGTTCAATGGTATGGGATGGTATTTCTAGCTTGCTGTGAGTTCTAAATACTATATCTTTTCAATGGTAAATATATACTACTAATTAGTGCTTAATGGTCTGGGATGGTAAATATTACTACTTATTTTCATAGTGTTTTTTTTTTCATTCCTAACATTTTTGTGCACATCCTAATTTGTAGATAGAATTCTCATTTTATATACAAATTAAGTGTGCAAAGATTCATGGCCATTTTAAGAATTTAATGAATATGCAAGGTATGAAAACAAAACAAAGTTAGAAGTCTAGGAAAATTGACTTCGCACTCCCAAAGATGCTCTAAATTTTATTTGCATTTTCTATGTGTTCTTGCCATCGCACCCAAAGAGTTACAAGGTCATTCATTTAACCCTCATCTTATATTGTGCCTTCAAAAAATGAAAACTCTTTTGGTACATCAAACTGCTTATGAATGAACATAAGTTAAGCCACTTATAAAAGTTGTGGGAGGGGGTGGGTTTGCTATTCTCTTTATTATCTTCCATAATTTAATTTTATATAACCAGATTCTATTATGAATACTCCTATCGACTAGACTCTATCTCATTTTTTTAAAATGTAGAGCCACAATGATCATGGCATCATGACAAACGTTTTTCTTTCTCCTTTTCTTTTCAACTATAATTTGATTTAAGCATGCTTCAAGTGTTTCAAACCATTCTGAATCTTAAATACCAGGTGAGTTTATTTTCAATAAGTTTAGTAAATTGCCATATTTTAGTTCTTTATACGAAAATAGTTTATATTAGCTAACTTAACACAAATATATGCAAATATGGTTGTGAATTCTTTTTATTTGTAACTTAAATTGTCTCAAAAGTAAACCTAGTTAGATAAATGAAAACTTTCTTTAGTGGAGATTGAACTGTCGTACTACTTAAGAGGACAAAGATGGTCTTTTAGAATAAAATATATTTAGTCTTTGCTCACTTTCCAAAATCCTTTCTGACATTCTTTCATAATTTTTCATACCTCTTAATTATATTTGCATTGTATATATGCTTTAACGAAAATTAAGAGTAGTTATTTTTAGAATTACTTGTGAACATAGTGATAAAAGGAAAGGTACAAAGGTTTGGCATTTATAAGCTAGGAAATGCTTCTAGAAATTTTCTTTTTCATTAGATGTATTCATTTGACCGTGAATACTTTGAACATGGTTTAAAAGTACCAGTTTTTTTTTCAATTTATCATATTTGGCATATTATTTTGAATACAGAGCGTGATGATGTTAAAAGATGGGAATAGCTATGATGTAAAATAGAAAGGGCAATCGGATACAAAACTTCATCAAAAGCTAGTTGTGATAAGATGTACAGTATAATTCTCTTATATGTGAAGTTTTAGTTAGGCAGAGAAGTCATATTTTGAAGGGGTTTGTTAGTAAAAGAGCAATAGCTTACTTTTTATTTCTAATTTATGTTCAATTGGTTGTAATTTTGTATACTATTCGCTTACTTTGGCCAAGAAAGCTAGTCTCTATTGTTTAAACAATGTGTCTGAATGTTACTTTTCATTTTGTGATTCCAAGAATGGAGGTGGGACGCTTGATGGTCCATATAAAACAATTTTTAATATTTTTTTTTAAATAGGCACAAACATCAGCAGCGGTTGGAATCGCTGCTATAGACAACAGCAACACAATTAGCTTAAATTTCATTTAAGTCAATTAGCCATTGTGGCTTTAGCTGTGGTTGTTTCAACCGTGGGTAAAACAATTACCTGTAGTTTAATTGTAAGAAAACTATAGCTATGGCCTCGATTTGCTGTAGGGATTAGGTCAATAATTTATTAAATTATAGTAGGGTAGAGAGTATGGTTATTCATAATTGACAAAAATAAATGACAAATGAATGCTTAGATTTTGCCTTAAGAAGGTTTGGACAAAGTATAAAAACTCATATAAAGATGAGGATTTAGAGAAGGATAAAACATACCATAATTATCTCTTTCAACACGTTTTTGCAAACTTGACACCAAAAGCAAAAATAAAAGGATGGACAGAAAGAGAAGAGTTGAAAGGACACACGATATTGAAACAATAAAATTTCACTAAGATATAATCTTCATCCCATAAAATTCTTCAACAAGTTCAATAGCGAAAGATAATTGAGAAATGTCAGCTTCTCATATCTGAATAGGCAAAAATATAGACATGTTGAAAAGTAAAGAAAGATTAGAATAGCCAAAAAAATAATTTGCAAGGGGACATCTACTCTTCATGGGATTTAAAGTTAATAGGCCTCCACCAAGAAATTAAAAATTATAATTAGCAAACATACGCAAGCAAACAAGTTTCTAAGGGGAAAATTGCTTTGTTTTCAAATCCAGAAAGGTAATTTGGCATGCTATATTAACTACATTATTCAATTTTCAGTCCACAAAAATTTTAACTAGCCAACTCATATCATTTTCAACACTAGAAGTAAGTTTGAATTTGAGAGCAAACCTAACAATTGTAAGGCAAAATCATCACCAAGACAAATATGTACACCGAAAGTACTTAGAACTAAACAATTATATACTTAACACTTAGTCATGCATATATGCTTTTCTAAATTGCTAATTTTTTAACCAAAAGACATTGTTTACCAATTTATCCAACTTTTAAACAAGATAAAAAAAAAAAAACACATAAAAATAAGGGTTGCCAAAAGGGCCAAAGGAAATTACCAATTGTTTGAGGATGATAATAAATAAGCACAGAACTCAAGACAATTGTAAGAGCAAAAATCTAAAAAAAAATAAAATAAAAGAAAAGGACCATTGGAAAATGATATATCACAATGAACCAAAACTACAATGGCCACAATTTGCAATATCAATCCAAAATTACCGATCATCATTTACATTTGACTTCCCAACACTATCAAATCCTTCTATATCAAGGTAAAAATACATAAGTACTCACTCCAACAATATCAAAGTCTATAGCTATTCCCCAAACCCATATTCATGTACAGTGGGAGCCAAAAGAGAACAAAAATTATAAATGTGATCACTGCCAATCAAGCATAAAAGATAAATCTCCACCCATCATTTGTCTTGGTGCCATGCATGTGTCCAGCACTAAACCTTAACAGAACAAACATACTAGTTCACATTATGTTATTGTAAGCAATTAGATATTAACTACAAAAAATTATAAATTGCTGGTACTGAGGGAAAATTTGAGCAGGTATAAAAGAGTCACCTTCATAACAAGAAAAAGAAAGATTTTAATGTAGCAAAAAAGATTTTCTAGAGCGATATAGTCTAATCACCTATGGAATATATATATATATATATATATGTATATATATAGTAAGTAAACAGATTAAAGTAGAGCCTAAAAAGGGGTAAAGAGGCAATAATCAACTTTTTGACACTAGTGTGTTAGATCCTTAAAATAATAAACAAAACCATTTGTGTAAAATGATCTCCATCATCTTAAACTATCCAAGAATTGAAGTAAAGGCAAATGTGAAACCACTTGCAAAAGCTACTCACTGGATTAAAGAAGATGGTGAAAAAAATATCAACTTAGTATTTGAAAAGCTTCATAAGTCTAGATATTCTAATTCTTATTTCTCGTGAAGCACTATGTCCAACCTTTTAAAACAAAATAATAATCTGCAATGCATAGTTAGACATTAAGAGTTACAATGTTTTCACAAACCTTTCATAGTGACATCAACAAAAGGCCATCTTTGATTAATATTGATATTCTCATGCAAGATGTTATATGCCTTTTACTTTAAATTCATGTTTTATATCAATTAATTGAATCCACTTTCAAATGGTTGAAATAAGATGAGTACAACTCTTAAGTGGTGAAAAATAAATAAGTATGTATCCTTAGCAATATAGAGGATATTTTAAATGCAATAAAGGTTGTTCAACACGGTATTAGCTAGTCACTTCACCATAAAATAGTCCATCTCATGAGAGTTATCATACACTTTTATGAAGTATGAACCCACAAAACAATATGTGGGACCACGATTTCAAATATCAAATTAATAAGAACATCATATATGAAGTGAAAATAATTTAGACAAGGCATTATTATTATTTTTTGTGTGTGAAACTCTTTTAAATTCAAAAGCCAATATTTACAGAATTTCTCTTAAACTTTTCTTGTTAAAGCATGTAAGTCTATATTTAACAATCATTATGATTACTGTTTAAAAAAGAACAATCATTAATGGAAACAAAAACAATGTGATTTTTTTTCTTTAAAAACCTCGAAGCAAATAAACAATTCATTTTAGGGACTACACATTATTTTAGTCCCTCCCTTATGATATAATCTTCCCTAGTAATAAATAACTAGTATCATAAATTGATCCCAAAACTTATGTTCAAGAACAACTTATCACACAATGTTTTGGGATCAAAGTAGACTCGATGTATTCAAGCTATTGGCGCTAATTATAACAACTATAAATAAATTAAAAAAATTAGTGTGAACACTCCATTCCTAACTTTCTAATTATTTAATTAATTGGTTCACCAATTAATTAACAATTAAGCAAATAGGAAAAATTAAAATGACAAAGCCTCAAATAACATTTTCAAGTGGGCATAATTTAAAATTAAAAAATAAATAATGAAAGACAGTTAAATAAACTCAAAACCCAAAAATAAAATTAGCTAATTTTATTTATTAATAATAATGATAATAATGAACTTAAAAAGGATCAAAATAAAATATAAAAAATAGAAAAAGACTTTGAATAATAAAAAGGCAACAATGAAATTGAAAAATAAAAATAAAATCATAAAATAAGAAGGGGATAAAAGAGAAAGATGACTTTAAATATAAAACCATAAAAAAAAAAACAAAAGAAAAGCAAAAAAGAAAAAAAAAAAAAAGGAAAGAATCAGTGTAAGAGGCTTGGCAACTGACTTATTTATGAATAAACATCATTTTGGAAAGCGACATAGCTAAATAGGGAATAGGTTTAGCGTGAGCGAAAAGGAAGAAAGAAATCAAAAGAAAAAAAAAACAATGACAACTTCCTACTCCTATAGTGGCTAGAATGGGAAAAGGATTGCAACCTGCTGAAATCTGCAAAAAAAAAAAAAAACTGGAAAAAGGAGAAGCACTGTTGGGCAGAGATTGATGCAGCCTTCAGAGAAAAGAATGAGGAAGTGAGCTTGAGTAGTGAACCTACTACTCATTACTCTTAAGCTGCAGGGAAAGCTGGAAAAAGGAGAAGCACTGTTGTTGGGCATAGGGACAAAGCCAGCCTCGAACTCTTCTAAACGTCTATAGAGACAAGACCTGGCTCTAGCAGTAGTGGCAGCAATAGCACCCACCCTAGCCCAAGTGAAAGACATCCTTAAATCCTGAGGTGAGAGAAAAAAGGGACCAGCTTTAAGGAAGAAGACAATAAGGAAGAAATTGGAGGAGGGGCAGAGAAAGAGAAGGCTAAGAAAGAAAACCGAAAGGAGAAGAGGTGCACCGAGGAGAGAATGAGGGAGGACGTGTTTATGCAGTGTTGGGTTGGACTGTGGAAGAAGAAAGGAAGGAGAAAAAGGAGAAAGAGGAGTGCCGAAGAGGTGTTAGATGACGGGCTAAAAAGGTGCTGAGTGCAGAGAGAAAAAGAAGAAGGAATGAGAAGAAGAAGAAGCAGTCTACCCTATTCTGAGCATCGCAGGCAGAGGTGACTAGAAGAGGAAGAAAGGAGAGAAAAAAGAAGGAAGGAGAAGAAGAAGGTAGAGAGAGAGGCAAGTTGGAGCTTGTGCAGTCACAGGCCAAGAAGAGAGAGCGGGAGGAGAAGTAAGGGAGCTCGAAAGAAATAGTAATCAAACACCATTCTCATTTGAACATAGAGGAAACTAGAGAAGCATAGGAGAGGAATATGACACTCTATAAAGGTGCTTTGTTCTTCCCTATTATAGCGACAAGAAGCAGAGCATTGTAAGAAGAAGAATAGAAGAAGGAAAAATAGATGAAATAAAATAAGCCCTTCGGTGGGAATGACGGGGACGATACTCAATAGTGTGATGGGGATTGTCCAGTTCGACGAGTTGATAGCAATGCTAGGTCCATCCAGCAATGGGAAGACCACACTGCTCACGGCCTTTGCAAACCAGCTCATTGGAAAAGTCTCAGGCTCTATAACCTACAATGGCCATATTTTTCTCTAGCCCCATAGAGCGCAAGACCGGGTTTGTCTTGTAAGATGACATCCTTTACCCTCACTTCACTGTTTATGAGATGTTCACTTTTGCTGTTTTACTAAAACTTCCTAAAAGTCTCACTAGATAAGAGAAAATGGAGAACGTCAAGGCCGTCATAGTGGAGCTTAGGCTAACTAAGTGCTGTAATAGGTCAGGGACGGCACCAGCTTAGTACACAACATTTTCAATGGCAAGTGAAAGCGAGTCAATATCAGGCAAAAGATGCCGATGAACCCGAGTCTGCTATTGCTGAATGAGGCAACGTCCAGGTTGGACTCCACGATGGCGCAATGCATTGTGGCAATGTTACAGAGTTGGCACGCGGTGGCCGGATGGTGGTGACGACAATCCATCAACCTTCGAGCTGATCACCATGGAAGCATTCCTTAGATAACAAATAAATTCTTTGTTCAAAACTCACCCTCTTCTAGGCTCCGCACAAGCTAGTCAAAGCTTCCAACTTTCATCCTCTTTATGTGTTATTCAATATCAGTTAGGTATGCAAAAACTTGCCACCTTCACTCATTACTTGTCATGAGAATGTCGACTTCTGCGAGGAAGAGATTGATGAGAGATTTTAAAAGATTGCAGTGAGACCCTCCTACGGGCATCAGTGGTACTCCCCATGACAATAATATTATGGTTTAGAATGCAGTTATCTTTGGGCTAGATGGCACCCTATAGGATAAAGGTGTAACGAGAAGGCCGAGCTGAGAAGGAAGGAGAAGAAGAAAGAGGCGAGAGAGAAAGAGAAGAAAGTATGCTTCTACTTATTCTGCTACAACTTTAAAGTCTGTTTTACTCCTCACAACTCCTACATTTTCTTTCCCTCCTCCTCTTTTCACTGTACATTTCCTTTTAGTGCGGTGTATGGCACCTGCATTTTTTACTTTTTAGTCCATCACTTGATTTTGCTTCCGAAATATTGTCAAAAAAGTGCTACAAAATTAGAAAGCATGACTTATAAAAAGAAAATTATGGCATGAGGAGGAGGTTGAGCTCGTCAACACTCATACCCACAACATGGTTAACCTTGACTCCAACTTTGCTTTTATCCATGCCTTTTCTTAAGCCTATGGCAATGTCGTTTCTTTCAAACCTCACTCTATATCCTTTAAGAGAAGTTTGAGAGAAATTGCTGAACTCTATGGATCCCAGTGTTCTTTGCAAAGTGTTGAAGAATACCATAGAGTCTCTAGACAGTAGTCCATCTATTCTATGTGCTTCAAAGCTACAAAGACCTCTACCATACTCATTGATGATAGGTTATAATTCGATAAAAAGCACAGTTTAAAGTGGCATGAGAATTTGACAGCTCTTGTTGGTAGAATCTAAGGAATTGAACAGCTAGTTGAGAATATTCTTTATGAAACATTGCCAAACGGACCTCATTGGACATTGGATAAGTTCACTGAAGCATTTCTGTCAAAGTTAAATCTGTTTCTGGTAAGATATTTGGATTTAAAAGCATTGCTACATATTGTAGCAATCTTAAAATCAATACAAAAGTGACAAAGAAGGATGCCAAAGAGGGTCTAACTGAAGTATACACACAGGCTTTAAGGATAAAGATTTGGATATGGGACTATCCAATCGTTTTCCTCTCCATGGGGTTCTCGAGGATAAGAGATATTCAAAGTGTCGTATAGTTCTTATACATGCATCCTATCCATTCTCAAGGGAAGCATCATACCTAGCCCCTGTTTACTCTTAGGTGTATCTTGATTCTGGGTTGGCAATTCCAAAGCTTAATGTTCATGGGATGATATCTTCAGTCAAAAAGCTATTACAGCTAGCTCCAATGAACAAGGTGATGTTCAGTATTGATGGCCATGCATTTCCTAAAACCTTATATTTAGGTGCAAAAGAGTCTCATGAAGTTATTTTCTCTGTTTTACATTATACATGCATTGGTGGTGATCTCTTAGTTCCCAAGGCCATGGAGGCTGCTAAAGACATCTTTGCATGAAGTGCAACCCACTTTTATAAGATTAAATCAACTATTGGTGCTATTGGTTCATATAGCAACTTGTCCTAAAAGTTGAATATTAATGACTTAAAGGCTGATTTATCACTAGTTCGTATCATCTGGGTGAACATTTCTAGACAGCACAAATGTCGAGTTGTTCCAGGAGAGCGTTTCAATGATGTTAAGAAGAATGGTGTTAGTTTGGCAAGTGCTATTATAACAATGCCTTCTTATCAAGATACAACTGTAGAAGGGTCTGGTTTAACAAAGCTTAATTTTTAGGAACAAAGATCTATGGAAGCCAAAAAGGGGTTGTCTCGTACGTGCATATTGGCTACATGAAGGCATGTGAGTGGTCCTTTCATTTCTTGATGTTGTTATTTATTTATTTTATTCATTCATTTATTTTTATTCTTATCATCATTAGTATTATTATCACCATTATTATTATTATCTCATCCTAATTTTCAACAGTGCCACGTGGGAATACTAATCTCCTTAGACACTTAAGTAAAGGTCACATGAGATTCTTGTGTATCTCCATAGGACTTGAAAGTTAGTACATAATTTCTAAAAAAATATAAAAATAAATATATTAATTAAATAACTTTTTTTAATTACAAAATGATTAATTTCGTCTTTATAAAAATTAATTAATCAAGGAATGCCACGTGGGACTTGAGCCTCTGTGGACTTTAGGAATCGATTTTGTAAAAAATAAAACTAAAAGAATTCCAATTTTCAAAACCCTTAAGAATATACAAAAATAAAAATTCCAAATATTTTCTTCCATCTTTTAGTTTCTCGCGTGAGATCGCTGATCTCCTTAGGCACTCAAAAGTTAATTAGCGAAGACCGCTTAGGATCCTAAGTCTCCTCAGGCCTTAAAAGCTAAGATCTATTTTCCAAAAATGCAACAAATAAAGTAAATTCCAGAGAATAAAAAAGGGGTTTATTTTACCTATTATTCATAATTAATATCATAAGAAATTCTTTTTTCATTATGATCTCATTTTTAAAATTAAAACAAAAATCCAAAAATATATATATATTCAAAAATCTGAAAAATGGTTTCATTTTCGTCCTAATTTCAACGATAAATTCCAACTTTGAAAATCCAAAAATAAATAAATTCAAAAATTCAAAAATATTTCTTTAATATAATTTCACTTACACTCCAAACAATAAAAACTCCTAAAAATCCTAAAATCTTTGTTCATTATCATTTCATTTAAATTTCAAAAATAAGATTAAAATTCCAAAACTAAGTAAAAATTAGAAAGAGGAAAAATAAAGAGATCAAGAAAGCTAGATTAATCAGGTTGTTGTAAATTAAAACACATAAATCAAATTCCAATCTCGTTTTATTTACAAAAACCTGTTAAATTTGAACTCTTCTGTTTTTGTCGCAAAAATAAAAAATCTCTAACCAACAGATACGCCTTTTTGGTCAAACTACGTGGACTTTAATCCCTATCACAGGGTATGTAGGCCTTAGGCTCTCATCCTAGGTTAAGTCCACCCTTTGTAAATATCTATTTGTTTGCTTTCGTTATTGTTGTTTCTGTCGTCTCTATTTAATAAGCATGCATGTCAATAAAAGGGTAATTGAGATAAATTTGAGGCTATATTCTATCTCATTTGACTAGTTCAAGATAACTGTCCTTAAGGACGGGCATTATGGGGTGCTTAACACCTTCCCCAAACTCAAATAGACTCTCGAACCCATCTTTATTTTCGCAGAACATTTTTCCTTTTTCATTTTACTTTATATTGGTTTTCCAAAGTTTTCCGTTAAAAATTTTTGTGGCGACTCCAAATAAATTGATTTTCAAGATTCGTTTTGGGAATCAATTTAAACCACTTTTTACTTAAAAAACCACTTTTTATTCCCTCTTGCTGAAATGTCGATTATGACAATTAGTTTAGGGTTTAACTAGAAATATGCTGCATTCCATAAGGTATATGTGTTATAAAACTATGAAAATTTTCTTAAGGAGTAGCATACAAAATACTGTTTATAGTAATGTTACAAACATTAGATCTAATATAAGAAAAATATGTGTATAAAAATTTTATCTATAAACAAATAACAATTTTGTCAAACAGAAGCTTTCAATTTGAAAGTAGTTCTTCCTATATGGCCAACAACAAAATATTTAAAGAAAAAAAGAAAAAAAGATGAGGAGCTTCTTAAAACCTGAACAACGTGCTTATACCTATAAGCTGTAGCAAGCACATTTAATTTTCAATAATTAAGATCGCAATATTCAATTGATAATAGTCATGTATATAAGAATATATATGTATTTAGTTGTTCTATTTTTTATATCATAGGACCTTCTCTTGATTTGAACTAACAGGTTCCATCTATTTTATTACTTGATCAATCTTATACAAAATTTTGATCTTAATTACCTTGTCTATTACTATAAAAAGCCATATGAAAAGAAATAAAATGATAAATTAAAGAGAACAAAATGCACAAGCAAGCAAAGTTTATACATATGTGAATACAACATGATATTGTAATTATTTTAAACATTAATTGAATCGCACACAAACCACTTCGAATTAGTAGTGCCACTATAAGCACTACTAAGATGTCTATTAGGTGTTCAAAAAAAGAATTAGATGTTTTAAAATTGAAATTGAAAAGGAAAAAAGGTTAAAGGGAATAACATAGTAGCCAATATATGAAATTACAATATGGAATATTAAGTGGTTATTTTGGAAATGCAAATTACCATTTTCCTAAATCCTAATTAAGTAAACTCATAAAACCCCAAAATAAGCCCTTTTACACCTTACATCTACAAAGAATTGTTATTGGTTTATCAATGTCCCAATAACCTTTTACTCAAAGGTGTGTCAAGAGGGTCAAAGAATTCTTGAACATGCAATGCATGAGGTATTAATCATACTTTTTGGGACAAATGGATGGTCAAAATTAGGAACGGATCTAGCATAGGGAACCATGGTCCATCTCAACTGTTTAAGAGCTTTCTCTTCCTCAATCTATGTGATTTCATATTCATCATGTCACTATCAGATAGAATAAAAGATCAGATATGGTATATTTTTATAGAAAGTGTCATAATTCCATTCTTGCTGCCTCATTCTCTTCTATGTATCGCTTGTACATAATTTCCTTTTCTATGATCAGTACAATTGCAATATTTTAGTACCATAAATTTCCATGTCTTAATTAAACCCTATTAAAAAATAAAAAAACTAATAGGTACCCTTTGATCAAACTGTGCTCTATCCACCACTTGATCATCCACATGAAGGTTGAATTCATTAACTTATGTAAGGGGTTTGCGAACGTTTTCAGGAACTGGGATTGGGTCCTCGCTTACTCTTTTAAGACTGGTTGTGCCTTGAAAATGATCATTTAACCTCTTTTCTTTTCGTTTGTTTTCTTTCTTCCATTTCCCTCTCCATTTCTTCCTCATGTTGCATTAAGCTCTCCAGATGGAATGGCATTAGTTTTGTACATCGCTTGGGTTTCGATTTTAGTGGGATTTGCTTATGATATTTAAAGATTTATATTAATAATAGTTATTTCATTAGAGACTATAGTCAAATTGAACCACAAAGACAAGCTACTATATCACAGGATAGTGAGCGTTATAAAGGTATATATTAGCTTTGGGAATTTTGACCTTTTCCTCTTCCAATTATTTTTACAGAAGTTCCATGAAAATTTTTTTCTCTTTCTCAGCACCTCTTTCCTGACAAGATAGAAAGAATATGTTAGTAATTGGTATTTGGATAAACCATCCAATTACTACACATAGATGAAATGGAAAAAAAATGAACTAACCTACGTGTGGAGATGAAATGGAATTGGTGTTCTGTTTCTTAGAACTGGGTTCTTGTGTGCAAGTTCAAAATTCAAATATGGCTGCAATATTATATACTAGATAATGATGGCAAAGTGTAGTAATTTATTATTTAGTACTATGAGTATTTACCCATTTTTATTTCACACTATATAATTTTGTGGGTGGAGTTGTACAATATATCTTATTTCAGACTACCTTGTCAAACAAATCTGGGAATATTTTCAATGTACCTTTAAAGTCAGTTAAGGGATGTAATGATGTCATTGAAGTTGTAACATCGTAGTTGGCACGACACAATTACCATCTTATTTAGAGGCCTAGCTCTAAATTTTGGAATATTTTCAAGCTCTTCCTGCTCTAATTCTAATGAGGCTTCCATGGTTCCAGTTTCACAAAAGGGAAAAAAATGACTAACTGATCAAGTCATGCCTCAGAGGGTTGATGTTGCTTAAAGAACTACCTAATGTGACAATTTTGTTAAGGCCATTGAAGTTGAATCTGCTTTTTGATTGGCCCTAGCTGTTGTTTCTAAAGAAATTCCTAAAAGTAAAATAAAATTATTCTATCCAACATCATGACTGATTTGTTTACAACATCTATTCTCATCGTGGAACTATAGTTTACCTTAAACACTGGTGGTTGAGGTGTATTTCTTGGTATTATAAGAGATATAGGAGCTTGTAGAATCTGAAATGCCAAATTTAAGCACACAAAGGTTAGCAACCGTGGACCATAATGTTTAGAATTATAATTTAGAAAATGGTTTTAGGATTTCACAATGAATGCTAATGTTTCAAAGATTTTAAGGATTTGAAAATGAAATCAAGATTTTAAGATATGTTTTGGTCACTTGTAAGAGGTTTAAAAAGTGCATCCATGTTTTAGATGCTAATGTTTCAAAGATTTTAATGACATAAAGTTGGAATCAGGATTTTAAAACATGTTTGGGTCACTCGTAAAAGGCTTAAAAAATTTATTTAAGGTCTTGTATCATAATTTAGGTTTAAAAAGGTTGTAACAGGCAAAATCTGCATTAAAGTGAACACAAATTTATGCACACAAAGGTCTACAACCATAGACTAGAGACCTTCTTATTCAATGGTCGAGCCTTGAGCTTCGATATTTTAGCCATCATTTCTTCCTCGAGCTCAGTAGTACTCTTTACTCTGACTGAGCAAGCTCGCAAAGCTATCTCAAATTTAGGTTCCTTAAGCCTAGTCAATGTGAGTTTTAGTTTCATTTGGATCATGGAACCAACATCACCTTAAATTAAAGTCAAAGTATTTAAACAACCCAGCTCATGTTACATAATATGAAGAGTGGATGAGGGATAAGAGAGGGATAGTAAGGTAAAAAAGAAAGTAAAAGAAATCAAATTTATTTGTGGTGGAGGGAGTCGTCACAAGATCTATGCATTTACATGAGAATGACTGCTATTGACATTTGGCAATGACAAGTCTCTGGAACTTGATGCTGGTGTTGGCATTTCATGAACATAAACCTTTATATACAATTAGAAAGTTTAAGGGCTTTAATTCAAATTCAATTTAAAAAATTAAACAACTATACTGGACAAAACAAACATTTCTATACTCTTTATGGGTTTTACTAGCATTTGAAGCAGAGTTGGCATTGCTAGTGGTAGAACTTAGTTTTAACCCTTGAGGCAAAATTTGGGATTTGACATTCAAAATCTAAAATTTTTTTAAGAGAATAGTGTCAGAATCAAACAAAATTGAAACGCATAGGATCCAACTAGTTGATTTGCAAATAGTGACTATAAAAGCTCTTTTGATAACATGAAAAATTTTTCAATAATGTTTTGTCATTGATAAAGTGTCATAAACTTGAACTCAAGAAAGCATGATATTTTAACCATTGGCTTATAACTATACAAGATTACAACTAAAGGGAGTAATAGGAGCATATTTGCCCTTAACTAAGTCAATACTCAATATAACAAAGATACATATGAGAAAAAAAGTAATTTACTTCTGTTTACGTATATGTAGGTAAAATTATTTTTTGGTTTTTAATTTTTTTCTCAATTTTTAATTTAGTCTCTCTTAGTCATTTAACTAGCCAAGAAAAATCAATAGAAGGTAACTCTTGGTCAAGTAACAAATAAAATATCAACTTGTCCACCATCTCATGCACAATGAAGGCAAACACAATAACAAAAACCTACTTCAAATAATCACAGTTGAGTTTAACAAATTTCCTACAACTTATGTGGCTACAATTACCAGCTACTTGATGAGTGAGAGTCATAAATATTAGCACTTATTGTAAAACATATAGGAGGCGTGAGCAATAGGAGAAAAAAATTCTTTGTTTTCAAGAGAACTAAAAAATTGTAAAGAAACTTACTAACTGATCCACCGACATGTTTTATATTATGAAATAAAATATCTATTAATATCTTAGTTCTATAAAAGTACATTAAACTTTAGTAGGATGGTATTGGTTTTTGGGTAAAGTGAAAAACTATACACAATAAATATTTTGAAGAGAAGAAAAACTAAACTTTTAATAATTTATTTTTTATTTTTAACCCTTTATAATTTATTTATTTATTTAGTAAGCTATCAATCTATGTAAAAATATTATTGTCTTCATGTATTATCATATTTTTTTAAACAAATTTAATTTTTATTAAAAATTAAATTAAAAAATCATGTAGTACATTTCCAAGCATTGAATACTACAAAAAACTACAAGATTCCCTACTATAGGGATCATTGTCCGCATTTGACATGCTTTTATTAACAAATTCGTAAGTAGATTTTGTTTCCTCTTTCACTCTAAAATTGAGCTAAGGTATTGATACATAGTTACGTGTCTATTAATTTGTTGTGTTTAAATTGTAAAGCTTGTATACAGTTTCTTAGATAATGAATTAAGAAATATTATTGTATCTTAATTAACAATAATAATTTATAACTTTCTTAATAATAAGTGCTTGTTATGACAATTTTCACTTGGTATTGATCTTAACAAATGATTAAAGTAGCATTAATGTTTTAGAAGTGTAGAAGTTAGTTTCTTCTTATGCATATTCCAAGTTCTGAAAGATATTTTGAAAGTTGGTACTTTTTCTTGCACTTTTTCAAATCTTCTTTTGGGGCTGTTTTATGATTTTCCTTTCATTTGGCTTTGTGTTTAACTTGCTAAGAACATATGTTAGGATCAGTGATTACCTTAGGGACTAACTGAGCTTTGTCATTTGTTATAATTTCTAATAGTTTTTTGTTACAGAGTGTTTCGGATTTTGGACAAGTCAATATTTTATTAATTAATGATTTTAATATCTATGTAAATAATAATAAATTGTTTACACGAAAGCTTGATCTTTTGAAAGGTTAGATTCTTTTGTATAAGACTCTAAATTTTGAAGGGCACAACATGTTTCTTGCAGTGTACACCATCACCGATAGTGTGATATGGAATATACTACACCCTAGCATCCAATTATGCACTTGAGCATATATTTTTCTTAAACCTAATGTGACAAAATTGATTATATCAATTATAATATTTAATAAAAAATGATTCTCAGGGGACTTTTCTCATTTAAATATATAGAGTACTGTATTGTGTTGATTAATTAGTTCAAGTTTATATAATTTTAGGAGTAAATTGAAATTTTAGTACTTATAAAATAATTTGCATTAATTTGATTTTACAAATTTAAATGTTTCATTTTATTCTCTCAATGTTTTTTTTATCTCCACCATCATGTTAGTAAAAATTTCAACAACAAAAAAAATGTTATAATACTTCTATCTTTTACATTGCTATTACGACTAAAGTTTTTATTTTGACTTATTCAGAGTTCCGTCAATTTTATGTGGGATTGATACAAAACAAAGAAGGTTTACTTTTCAAATAAGTTTCGTATGTTTAAGTAAAATTTATCATTCAAGTAGACTACCTCTATCTAAAATTAACTAGACACTGAAGAAGTGTGATAGGGAATATACTACACCCTATCATCCGATTATGCACTTGTGCATATATTTATCTTAAACCTAATATGAAAAAATTGATTACATCAATTATAATATTTAATAAAAAATGATTCTCAGGGGACTTTTTACATTTAAATACATAGTGTACAGTACTGTGTAATTGTCATTTAAATAGTTCAAATATAAACAATTTTAGAAGTAAATTGAAATTTTGATCCTCCAAAATTGATTTACATTAATTTGATTTTACATATTTCAATGTTTCATTTTATTCTCTCAATTTTTTATTTCCACCATTAGCATGTTAATACAAATTCCCAAAAGATTAAAAAATAAAAAGGGTTAAATATTTCTATTTTTATGTTGTAATTACAACTAAAAGTATTGATTTAAGTCAATTTTGGGAAGAAGTGGACAAAGAACGAGTAGAGTTTATCATTTAAATAAATCTAATTACTTTAAATTGAAAAAATTAAGAGAATCCAAACTATAATTCTCTCTGCTATTTAGGTGAATTCAAATGCACTTCTATGTCAATTATAATTCTAATATAAGGATTTGTTTATTTCGCAAAATACAGAAGTGTTCTATTTTATACTAATAACGTGTAGCTCAAGTGTAAACACGGACGAAACCAATTTCTGTTACAAAGCAACTTTGTGACATTATAAATAATATAATTTAATTAAATACATTCTGAGAAATTTTTGTTTAATATAACAACGTATAGTGGAAATCATTAAGAAAAAAAAAAACTTGATCATGAGAACACAGAGAACATCTTATCTTAATAGAACAAATTTTAACAAAAAAACGGAGAACACCTTATCTTAATAGAACAAATTTCATTCAAGCATATCTATTTATTTTTCCATGTTTAGAACTTACTTTTTTAAAAAATTGAGAAAACTGTTTCAAAAATACAAAAATATAAAATAGAGTCAAACAGGCTCTAAACTTTTAAATTTTTAATTGAATTGGTTCTGGAAATAGTATTAATTAGAGTCCCTAATATTAAGAAATAAAAATGATCATTCAAATATTATTATATATGTTTTTAATTTTATTAGTCATTGTTTGAGACACTAGATAATTTATTGTAATTTTATATGAATAATTTTAAATGAATTAGTCTTAAAATTATGTTCATATGAAAATTTTTTATGTAGATAGAGCCTGGGTTTAAGAATTTTAAGGATTTGATAAGAAAGGATGATTTGAATTTTTTCCACCCAATAAATATAGGTCGCATAATGAGACATGGACCCATGTTTGTCAATTAATCATAACTTCAGTTTTTTTTCTTTCCGGTGTGTAATGTAATATTATGTAGTCCTTGGCCCTTGAACTGAAGATTCTCACACCTTAAAACTACTGTATGCTGACTCAGGCGTTACAGCCTGCAGCTATAATTTGACTCGGAATGGGAAAATTTTTTCTTTAACTCATAATCTTTTTAATAAATGAAGCCGTTGATCTGATCTGAGATAGAAAAGAATCCCCAGAGAATAATCAATGCCATTAGGCTTTGATTATACGTATAATTAATTATAAAAAAAAAGGATAAAAATTGGTAGAGTTAAATCTTTCCCTCAAAAAAGACAAAAGAATGTCTGAAAATATGGCGAGAAGAATGTCTAAAGAAAATGATACCACACAGAATTTTCTGATGGAATAGGCATTTCATCTTTTCGTTTTCGTTTCCGTTTTCGTTTTCGTTTTCTATCTTTCATTTTCACCCAATCATCATGAAGACATGTTTGAAATACAAAACTGGAGATTCTGAATTCTGAGTTACCGTGTCGCAAGTTTGTCCTTCTATCTATCAAAAATGTCTAGGACTAAACCAGAACAAAAATTTATTTTGAAGCATGCATGATTTTCTTGATCAAGTTTTTACGACAGTCATAATGTAATTTCAAGTTCAACATGTATGACAAAGTTGTACCTCATGTTCATTGCAATCCTCCACAATGGTCAATGCCAACGACGTGTTTGAATCTGCAACATGCTCGATCACCTTGCCCATGCATGAGATTGGTTTGAAGCATCGAAGCAACTTGGTCACGATATTTGACCATTTCTTGGACTTCTTAATCATTCCAGCGAAAGTCTCCATGGAAAGAAAAACAAGACCAACACAAAAATAGAAGAGAGTGAGAATGATGTGATTTGAATGCAGTATGGAGATATATATATATATATAAACAGAGACGCCATATTGTTCCCACCTTTTTATTTTGCAAATATAAAGAAGCCCAATGTCTCTGGTTCATTCGTCTTCTGCATACATACACTACAACCAAAATCATATTCCTTAATTAGTATCCTCATTCAATCCCGTCATTCATGTGCCATAATGGTGCTTTGATATTATTTCTCACATATTCATATTTTTCAGTATCACTAATATTGGATCCTATATTTCATTAATTTCTTGCAAGTTTGACTTTCATGATCACCTCAAGAATCTGCCGAAATATTGTGCATGTTGATGAAACAAATTTTCTACTTTGGACCAATGGGAAAGTGTAACGTATGAGATTAATGGGGCCTATGGAAAAAAGAAGTGAAGTGAGTACTGAGTAGTGCTTTGCTTAAGTAGGTGAGTTCAAGGTGCTAAGAAATGGGCTTGTCACTTATCATTTCCATCTTTCTTTTCCTTAGGGTTTATTAAACTTTGACAAATTAAATAAGAAAATGAATAAATATATAATTATACATAATAATAATTATAACCGACATGAATCAACGCGCTTATTAACGATCACTGAATATTTATTTTATTCTCTAACTTTATTTTATTTTTTAAAATAATAATTTATTAATTATAATTATTAGTTTTAATTTTTTTTACATAAATTAATAAAATTTAATTTTAAAATTACATATGATAATAATCTTAAAGATAAAAATAAAAAATGACTAGTTTCATTCAAGAATAATTATTTTAAAGAATAAAATAAATGAATAATTAAAATAAAAATTCAATAATAAATTATGAGCTAAAATAATATATATTTTTTATTATTAATTATCATCATCTTTTAATAGGCACTATCAATTATTAATTTTCTTCACTTTTATTTCCCAATTTAAAAGCTCGAAGCAGGATGAAATCGTGGAGAGATATCCGAGAACATTTCTTTTCTTGCCTCGTTATGAACACAAAAGCACCCCAAAAAATTATACGATGCGACAAGAGTCTTAATTTGATTGAGATACCGTCGTTATTATTACGATGCGTCACTGATATTTTACATGAATTTATTAATTTGAAAATATAATTTCCTTTTAATTTATATTTTTTTGGAAATAAAATCTCATATTATAAAAGAAACATACTACATTTTGTCTTTTGATGAGAAGATGAACTAGTTTTCTTTCTTATACTTAATGAAGTAGAGGCTTGAATATAATAGTTCTTGTTAATTATTTTTCATTAGTGGCAAAAATGATGTGTTTCTCAGAGACAAAAATCAATAAAACTAACATAAAATATGATAAACTTCAAATTTGTTTGTGATATGGTATTTACGAATACTATCTTCATCGTGATATTTAAAATTTTGAGGTGAGTAAATAGAAGAATATATTTTTGTTTTATATAATACACATATGAATTAATAAAGTTACAACACACCATCATCCCACATAGATAGCTAGTTAATTATAAAATAGTATGGCAAATATCTATGAATCTCAAATAATATAGATCGTAACTTATTTTATGTGCTAGTATATTTTATTTTGGAAAAAACAATACAATTTATAAATATTTGTTATCCTTATTTTTATAGTTAAATACATTTTGAAAATAAAAACAGAAATGCATTAAATCAATGTAGAAGTATACACCATTAAAATAATAACAATTGGCTCAAATGAAAAAAAAAGGTAATTTTGAACAAATCTGAATGATGGCTGAGCCCCTAGTAATTAAAAAAAAAAAAAAGAGAATCTCTTGGATGCATACATTAATGTTTACATTTAATTAGGGATTAAATAATTTTACATGGATATAATTCTAATTAATTTGAACTTCATCATAATCTCGAAAATCTCTCAATTTCCTGATTCGAATAAAACAGGAACTTCCTTGCGGATTAAGTTTCATGTTCATCACTAGCATTTCCTGAAAATTTAAGGCCTAATTAATACATAATAATCTTTATCCGTTTCTAAGTTCTCAAACTCAAACCCGAACCTCCTGCGTTTAGGGTTTAAATTAAATATTAGGTGTCTCCTCTAGTTCAATAATATTTCAAGTTTTCCAATAACACTGACACCTTGCAAAACGCGTTTATATGGTACTCTAGACTCTTGACTCTTGACTAGTCAAAAGATCATTTAAATTCATGTAATAATTTTCCTTACCTTAGAATCTTATAACGTTGGTTTTAGTTTTGGGGTTTTCCTTTTGTATAAAATAATGTAGAAGTATTCCCATACTAGCTAGTGTATAACTTTATAATTACAATCCAAATAAAATAGAATCAACAACTACACTTGCCTGCATATGATATAATATTAATTGTCTTCTTTAATTTATTTATTTTTGTTTATGATTAGATAGCTTTTGGTCTTATCTACTTACACGTATTTTAATTGATTTATTGTTTGCACTTTTCAATATAGTATCGAATAGCATGCGTGATCCCACGAAAGGAAAAAAAAATAGCACTGATGACGTTTCACACTTATATTTTATTTTTTAGAATAAACGATTAATTACATAATTGATACATGAATTTATATCATATGTGATATTTTTTTAAAAAAATTATTCTTTTCCCATGAAATTTTTTTCTATAAATTATAAAAGTTCGACAAACTAATCATAATTTTAGGAAAAAAAAGAAGAAGAAGGGTTCATTTTAGTCCCCCACCTTTTGTCTTTGTGCCATTTTGGTCTTTAAAAAACTTGGGTACTAAAAAGGTCTCTTAAAAATCATGAACTTTGCAAAAGTAATCCCTATATGTGGGACCAAAATAGTTATTTTGTGATTTTCAAGCATGGTTTGGTTATGGGCCCAGCCAATGAAATGAACCGAAGCCAATAAGAGCATCCAGCCCAACCTGGGGATCTAACCCTATCTCTCAAGTTGTTAGAGGAAACAAACATGGTGAAGAAGAGCACATGAACAAACAGAATCATGCAAATGGGGGTGGCTACACGAAAGAGCTATAAAGCACGAAGACCTCGTGCGAGGTGAACGTGTAAAAGGAGGAGAATAGCTTATGAGGGTGTGGAGATTGTGAATTAAGTCTTTCCCTTATGAGTTTTCATTTCCCTCTACTATTATTTATATTTTTACCATGTTCTTTATCTTTCAAAATTTGTAATTCACTTTATTTCCTTTTTGAATGATTTCTAGGATGAAATAATACTAGCAGTGATTTTCCTTAAGCTCTTTTGTTAGATTTTTTTCAAATCATTACGGTGTTGTTTTCATTGAGAAGGAACGATACACGAATAGAAAATCTATACACTGGATTATGATACGATGTAACTGTGCCAATATTGAAAGTTGAGTGGAGCCACTAAAAAAGAAAGAACCACCAATGGACCAGTGTTGATAAAATAAGCCCTTATGAGTCATAACTTTCGAATGGATGCATTATTACAAGTCTGACATTAGGAAATCTTTTCAAAGGAAGTATAATATCTCATAGAGAAACTCTTTTGAGAATTTTTAAAAAGAATCGAAGGAAAATAAAACAATGAGATTAAATTATAAGAATTTTTAAGTGAAGTATATATATATATATGTGTGTGTGTGTGTGGGTGTGTGTATATATATATATATTATGCATAAGAATTTGTTAGCATTTTATTAATAGCCAAATTAAGAAGAAACTAAAAAGATTAGCTAATATACAAGTCCTAAAATTACAAAATAAAAATAAAGCAAAATCTAAGTAGTAAAATAATAATGCATTTAAGGAAAAAGAATAATTAATAACGTTACTCTAAGAAAAAAGAAAGAGATGATAACTTTACTCGTCACCATGAGCGTCAAGAAAATTTCCAATATAGCATAATATATTATGTGGGTTTTAATATTAGGTGGCATTCAATGATATCACTAGACTTATAAGCATAAAGTGTGAAGAATTATACGAATATCAGTATTCAAAGTATAAGGGAAATAAGAATAGACAAGGTGGTGAGATAACATAGCTGAGTAGTTTTAAGACAAAAACCTAAAAGTGGTAGTATAACCAAAATGAGTTAACATTAATTTATTATTAGGACAATCAATAAACTAACAAAATAATGCAATCAATATTCACATAAATACATATATATATATATATATATATGTGTGTGTGTGTGTGTGTGTGTACACACACACTAAAGCATGGCAAGTTCTGAAATAAAAATATACAAGATCACTTAATCTGATAAGAAAATAAATTTCTAGGAAGTGGGGCCACGTGCCAGGGGCATAAGTGGGTCTTGCATAGATGTTGTTCAACATCTTCAACCTCTAACTGAGTCTACAATTGAGTTTTTTACCTGATTTTGATATGATATGTGACCCAACTTTTATTGAATGTATTATGGTGCTCATGGTGTTAAATAACTTAGAATTCTTTAATTTACAAAACCCCCCAATTTAATTTCAGAAAAAAAAAACCTTTACATTTTGCCTAATTGTGTTCAAAAGTTTTCAAGATTTTGGAGCTTCAACAATAATGGAGGCCGAGAATATTCTTTCATGTTTTGGACATGTTTTTGATACTATTTTATTCAAAATTTCTTGATCTATGAAATCCCTCATGCAATATCAAATGAACCCCTACAGTACTCGAGTAATTTTTGATAACATAATTTAGGTTTTTATACTCTCTTACATTATGCAATACGATTGAAAATGGCATATAGTGGCTTCCATTCAAACAAACAAAAATTTCTACACATGAGCCCCAGAATTATTTCAAGATTTGGAAGCATATCTATGAACTTGTACCGTAGCTGAACCAAAAATAGATAAGCAATTATGAACACATACAAATGCGTATGGATTAACAACTCTAACGGCTAAAGATACATAAAGGGATGTTCAAAATTAGATTATTTCTTGTTATAACAAATAAACAGATCGAGAGCTAACTAGGCTTTAATATTGCTAAAAAAATTTTACGAGATATAATAAAGAATACTTATAGAGTATACTTATCTGGAGAATATCTAAATTTAGCCATGATTAACCAGCAAAGTTTGCAACCCATAACACCCAAGCTTTTTATAGTGGGGGAAGCCACAAAAAGAGAGAAGAGAAAACCCTAGAGTGATAGATTTGGGAAAGTAAGAATAATATATATTTCATTAGGTAACTGATGAAATATGTCAAAAAATTAATTTATTTGTTTTCCAAAAAGTACTCCTATATTCTTTAACTTGTCAATATTAATAATTAATTAAAATATTGCCAAAGGGGTTTAAATCACTCTTTTAACTCTCAACCAGTAATTTGATAGGATAATTACTTGCAAGTTTTGGACTGCAGGTTGAGGCCTTTATTCAATATGCTTGTGAGTAGTACAACCTATCATTGATTACCCATAGTTTATATGAACCCAATTTTTTTTATGGTTTAGATTAAGATTGATTGCCTCGTTAATAATTGTAAAAGAATTATACTAATAATAAGATTAATGTTAATCCATAAAAATAATATAAAATTATTCTAACAATAGAAACTAAAGAAATTACCAAACAAAGCATGTGAGGAATAACAAACCTATAAATATGAATCTATTTTGGTGGAGAAAGCATCATTGAGGGGAAGGAAAAGCATAAAGGAGAGGTAGAGAGAAATCATCTCAATTAAGGATTAAGTGTTCTATTTTGTGCAAAAGAAAACAGAGCATAAGCCTTAAAGAAGGAGCACAATCGAAGAAAGGAAGCAAGTCCGGAAGGAATTGGGGTGCAGATGCTTTGATTCCAAACCTATTAATAAAAAAGAGTTCAGAATGGTGTTGAATGGCATTAGAAAGCAATAAGAAACAAAACCTGCTAAGTTTATTTAAATGGTTTTTCTAATATGCTACTCCCGTCGGAAAAAGTCAATCATAGTGTTCTGTATATATATCAAAGAAGCAATAAACTAACAAGAAATATGGTATAGAATAAGCCTCTACTTTGGGTCTTTATGTTGAATTCGTTAGGAACTAGGTTTAAGTAGAACATTATAAGGAAAATCTATAAGCTAGAAATGCAAGATCTAGAGTATCTTGTTGCTTTTGGAAAAGTGCAATATGAACTATGTAATTTAATACATAATGCAAGAGGAACTTAGAACGAGGAAAGGACTAACACCACAAAATAGTAGGGAAACATAGCAAAGTATACTATCAGGGATGACAATGTTGAAACTTAATATAAGCTATAAAGAAATAATGACAATAGTAGAATTCTAGGCTAAGATAAAATAATGGCCGAAAGGGAAAGGAGCAAAAGTATTGTAGTGTAAGAATGGAAAATAATAAAATAATATGCAGTATATTGTACTTTATTAATAATTAAATTATTAACGTTGATAATACTTAGGAAAGACATAATGCTAGTAAGATTATAGGTCTAATTTGAATATACTAATTTATGGAACTTGTTTAAATATTTACTTGTATAAATTGGTGTTAAGATAGGTAACATTATAAGGAATTAAGAGAATAATGCAATTTTATAAGACTTCACATAAACTTCCTTGGATGTCTTGAAAGATAATAAACTCTTAAGGTAAATGAGGATCAATATAGTAAGTAGTTAGCTTTTCCTTTACTTATTATAATTAGAATTTCCCTTCCATATTTATATGTTATGCTTTTGTTATGCCTCTGCATAGTAATTTGGACAAAGTATTTACGTCTAGGGTACTAGACGCTAGAAGAATTATAGTCCTAAGTCTCTCACTTCCAAAATTAGTCTAGAGTGTTACCTTCATTTGTTATTTTTATGTTTAGATTAGTTTTCTTTAATTACAATTTATCTTTGGCTTGATCTAGATTAAGGAGCTAATTTTAATACTTAGGAATTAACTTACTATGAAATCCTCATGGGGACGATACTTTGCTTATCATTATATTACTTGTGCAATATGTATACTTGCGTCTACGCTTTCATAGTGCAACAAGTTTTTAGCGTTGTTGTTGAGGATTTTTTAGCTATGTTTTTGCAATGCCCATATAATATAGAAGCTACACAATCAAAGGATGATTTCAATATGAATAAGGAAAATTTTTACCGCTCTTGTTATATTCCTAGTTGGAGTCATGAACAAATTTTTTCTTAGAATGACAGTCAAGCTTTATCATTTGCAATATTCCTATCCCACGCTCCGAAAGAGGAAAAACCAAGTTTATAAGAGTTGTTGATGTAATACATTGCTAAAACTAATTCTTCAATTCAAAATCTATTGACTTAGATAGGCCACTTAGCTACTACGATCCATAATTTGCCTCAAGGGATTCTTCCAAGCGATATGGTGACTAGTGTTATAAAAGATGTTAAAGAACATTACTTGCATACTACTTTTAGTAGTGAACAAGAATTGCCTAAGGTTTTCAATCGTTATGAGGGGTAACATGAACTAAATGTGGATGAAGTGAGATGAATAGGATTATTGAAAATCAGGAGGTTACGTTCCAAGTGGCCATTGCAAGCCAAGCTCTTGAGGAATAAGAAAAATATTGCAAGGAGAATATGATTTACAACAATGTTCCAGATAAGAACCAAGATGATTTTATTGGGTGTTTTAAGTTTTTGGAAGCTTCAACAACTATCAATGAAGAATGCAAATATGAGCTTCCTAAAATGCAAGCCAAAGCATGTGTTCTAGTAACACCATTAATTGAGAAATAACATGCTCACAATTGGAGGGAACACTCCTTAATCTGAAGGTTGCCAATCCATAATAGAAGGGGAGTGAGGCAATTATAGTTTTTGATACTTATGATTAAGTTTTGATGTATAGTCAGGCTAAAAACTATAAAACAAGTGCTTCTTAGGAGGCAACCCACACTTAAATGGATAAATAATATATAGTAGTAAAAATAAATTTCTTTAATTTTGTTTTGCTAACTATCCTAACCCCCATCTTTCTTTGTCTCTTTTAGAGTCTTTAACAATTAACATCCTCAAGTTGATTATTTGTCAAAGTTAGAAGATAAATTGAGCAACTGAAGCATGCAATTAGAGAGTGATTTCAACTCATTCTTAATTTTAGTTTATTTAATCTATGATTTTTGTTTGAGTGCTTACATGTTGATTATTATTTCTTATGTTTGCATGCTATTCCATTTTGAATATATGTCTTGTGTTGCTGTGAAAAATAAAAATGACTATAAAAAATTATTGTGAGCAATTGGCTTTGAATTTTGCTATGAATTTTGTGGGTTTTTTGTTTATATGTCTAGTTTTAGCATAAAAATTTCAGAACCAACTGAATTCATTTGCTATATTATTTTTGCATGATTCTTGTCAACACTCTATTTTTTTTTGTAGATAATCATTATATATTAAATTGGAATAATGGGGAAGAGCATGCATAGGGATTATGATATAAAATGTTGGCCAGTTCATGTCATGGTGGGTTATGAATAAGTTTTTGTTATCTTTACATAATAAATTGTGTATGTTTTTGTTAATTTTTTATACATATATTAATTTCTTAAAAAAAATCATAATAGAAAAAAATAATATTAATATTGTAAATCATTTTATATATAAGCCATTACCTTAATGAAAATTAAAAAAGTTAAAACAATGTTTAAATTGAGAAAACTTAGACTTCACATTTTACAAATCATTTCTCAATGATATCCTTTAAAATTTTCCATGAAACCAATAACAAAATTTTCCACTTTCTGTCTTGTTTCTAGGAAAATTTAGCTCACACAATTTGGTGCTCAGATAACTTGATTATATATATTTGAATGCACATTGCTTTGTTTTGGTATGTTGCTGGAATTGTTATTTGACATGTCACTTTGTGAATTGTCTGGACCTAGAATAGTGGCTCTAAATTAGTAAATTTGACTTGAACATGTTTATTAGTGTGTTTTGAGGTTCCCAACTTTTCATGTATTTTCTTGGGCATTTGCTGGGTGGATTTCACTATAATGTCAACACAACAATGTTTTTTGCACATACATTACATTTGCCTTACTTTCTAATATTTAGGTGCTATTTTTGGTGAGTTGTAAATCATTACCCTTTCTTTTGTTATTAGGTTAAGGATGAGGACCCTTATACATGGAGCTTTTTGGTGAGAGATGTCATTTAACCTAAAGAATCTGGAAGTGTAAGAACAACATATCGACACTTCTATTTCCCTTTCTTTATATTTATAACTTTCAATCATTGAGGACAATGTTTACTTTTAAGTTTAGGAGTGGGTAACTATAAAATTTTTTCAATTTTTTTTTGGGGTAGTTTAAGTAATTTGAGTAGCTTGAGTCATTTGATAGTGGCAAAGTAATTAGATTTGTTTGCTTAAGCTTTGACTAAATCTAATTTTTGTTTGGCATTGTTTTTAGCTTACTATCCTTGTGTTAGCTTAATTTCATGTGGAACACCAATGATGATAATTGTTGTTTATTGGCATATATTTTGTAGGAAGTTAATTGATAGTTATTCTTATTCCTTGTTATAATTTTAATGTTTGATTTTCCTATACTTTTGAAAAATTTTGCATACTATTGAGCCAGTCATTGTTTGATTGCATGTTGTTTGGTGAAAATTTTAGGTAAATTAATTTGTATAAGTCATATTAAACCTTGAACTTTAGAACTTGTTTTATATTCTCTCAGGGCAAATCATTGGTATTGCATGATCCTGAAAAATGATTTAACCAATTCATTAATGCTTCTAAGCCTTTCATACTAACTTACTTATATGTTATCCTTTTCACTCTAATATTTAGCTTTACATGGAAAACTAATTGGTTACAATTTGTTTGACTTTCCCACATTGGCATCACGAACTCAACCTGAATAACCAATAATTGACCATTTTCAAGAGAATTTTTTGCACATCAAGTTTTTGTGTTTGAAAAGGAGTTTGTTGTGGTTGAATAAGGAAATTGAGAATCATATGTATGTGGTAAGAACAACAAGAATTTATTACTTTTGTCATGTTTATGTTTTCATGGTATAGACATATTAGGATATTGATAAAGTAATTAACTCCTTGTTGAAAAAGACAAATGAACAAAAAGAGAAAATTGATCGAAGTTTAGGGGAGTTAAAAGAAAGGAAAGGTGAAACAAAAAAAAATGTAGGATAGGGTAAAAAGAGGAAGAAAATGAGGGAGAATGTTCTTTGTTATATGTGTATGCATTTAAATTCTCTTGAATTTTTACATTTTCTCATATACATTCTTTCATAGCCACAACCCAAGGCCACGCTACAAGCCTAAAAGACCTAATGATCAAGAGATTGAGTGATCCTTATATTAGTGGAAAGAAGATATAAGGGCAAGCTTATGAAGTTTCCACATTTGAGATTGCTTTTATACATTCTCAAGTGCATAAACTGGATCCAAACACTTGCATGAAAATACTTGTTAGGCATAACACACACATTTCAAAGTACTATAATAACTTGTATTATATTTTGTACATTGTGACTTGTGTACACTATGTTATCAATAATTTTATATAGCACCTAGTCAATAATTTTATAAAAACAAAATAAAATATAATTTATTGTCATGTGATTCGACCTATTTGTAATAAACCATTTTATGATCCAAAAGTCTGTGATTCACTTATTATTTCCTGCACTTGCACTTTAATACCATGTGTTATTTTTTGAAAAATAAAGCTTTAATCCAAGAACTATTTATCAATTTTGAAAATTAAAGTTTTAGCCTAGTTATTTTGAGAAGAACTTAGGTGGGATGGACTAACCCACTTTGACACTTCTATCCATTCATTCAATAATATTTTAGTTTTCAATAATGTGGTTGATGCCTTGCAAAACACATTTATGATAGGCTTGACAATGAAAAAGAATATTTAATTTCATGTAATAATTAAGAAGTTAAATTAGATTTTCCTTTATTTTTATTATCAATATGCATGTAAAGTTGAGATTTTGGTTCAATTTATGAAAAACTGGATCACATGTGCAAAATATGTGATTTCTGTCCAACTTATAGCAGAAAAAAACACAAATTAAGAATTTGCTTATAATTTTTTTATGAAAATTGCTACTAAAATATTATAAACCCTAAAGCTTAAACTTTTTATACTGTCAATTGTAAATAAACTAAACCCCAAGATAATTAATTGTAAATAAACTGTAATTTGTGCTGTTTCACCGTCTTGTGTACTCTTCATATGCTTTGTCTTCAGTTTCTTCAAAGCTAACAAGAATAACCTTATCATTATGGTAGGACACGGCTTCTCTGTTGAATTGAACATCTATGTTAGAGCTTAAATTTCCTTTACCTTAAAATCTTATAATGCTTTTAATTCCAAGGTTTGTCTTTTCAATAAAAATAGTGTAGAAATATTCTCATACTAGTGCGTAACTTTACAATTGCAATCAAAATAAAAAGAGATTCAACAACTACACTTGTCTGCATATGATATGATATTAATCGTCTTGTTTAATTATGTTTTTTATTATTTATGTTCATGATTAAATAGTTTTTTGGTCTCTTCTACATGTAGTTTAATTGATTTAATATTGTTTCAACTTCTCATTATAACTAATAATGTGCCGTGATCAAGCGAAAAAGACAAAAAAAGAAAAGCCCTGACATTTTATGCTTCAATTTTATAAATATTTTTTTAAAATTGTATTTTATTTTTTAAAATAAAAATTAGTTAAATAATTTATAATGAATTTGTATAATGTCATATAATTTTTATAAAAAAATTAATTCTTTTCCCATGAAATTTTTTTGTAAGTAAACTACTTTTCCATAAATCATTTAAAAATCGACCAACTAATCATGTATCATTATATTCATTCTATATTAACATAAGGACATAGATCTCTATATAAGGAAAAATCACGGAAATTTTTTATGATAAAACTATTTTTTAAGAACAATTAATCCATTTTTATTAGTTTTCTTCTGATAAAATAATATATATAGTATTAGATTGAGGTAACTAATTTTTTAAGTGTTGTGGAAAAAATGAATTTTTTTATATAATTATATGGGACATATTTTCTATCAAATTATATTTACTATGCAATATTCTCTAGACAATTATGCTTAACACTTGAAAAAGCTCCTCCCACTTGATAGGCTCGACGAAAAGAACATATGAGCCTGATTGAAACAGAAAAGCTCGGACATCTTTTTTTAATAAATCCATTCTGATTTTTATGAGCCCTACTCATAAGTAGATTAGGATGGACCAATACATAGACATTTTATTTGCTTCTTTCCTCCCTATTTCTTTCTTTTATTTTAAGAAAATTATATGATACATGATGGATCATTAGATAATCCAATGGCCCACGTCCATGTGCAATCCTTGGACTTTCCTTCGACTTGCGCATTTGCGGGTGAGAAGGAGTCCATCTTTACGGGGGAAAATGAGACAGAAAAAGTTGAACATTTACTAGCCCATACCTCGCACCATTGACTTGACATTGACTTAAAATTTTATGAAAAAACATTTAATTCTGTTTTTTTTTTTTCGGTCTTCATCTCTCTTTCAAACACGGGCTCCAAGATTTTAATTGGCTCAAAGACTTTTCCACATGCACATGCCTTTCACTGGCTCCTAGCTTTGGACGGTTATTTGTGTCTCCATTTGTTCAATGATGCTTCTAGTTATCTAATAAAGTATATAGCATCTTTGACTAAACTTTAATTATTTTGGGATTTTTTTAAAAAATTTATCCACCACACCTTCTTCAACATTGACTCCAAGTCTTCTCCACGTAGACTAGGCTTTCATTGGCTCCAAGACTTTTCCACACGGACTAGGCTTTCATGGGTCCATGGCAACACTTTCTTTGTGACTAACTTTGGATTGTAATATTAGGTGTCTCCTTTCGTGATGCTTCCAATTTTCCAAGAGACTTTACAAAATGCATTCATGAAAGTCTTGATAAGTTAAAAGAAAATTTAAATTCATGTAAAAATTAATAAGTTAATTGACCTGATGATTGAGGCAGACTTAAAAAATAAAGTTTGAATTCAGACAAAAAAAGAGTCAAAACTTGTATTTTAATATAGTTTTTATCTATATTTTTCAAATTAGGTCAATCAAACTTTTAAAAATTTAATTTGTTACATAAAACTTAAAATAAATAATATAGCTCATTTTTATTGTCACTTGTAATATTATAAATAAAGAAGTTGTAAATACAAACGAGTAATTTTATTGACATAAATAATTTAAATAAGAGATATTAATTTTTAATTTTTTTATCAAAATGTCAAATTATAGAAAGAAAATTTTTAAATAATAATTTTTTTATTAAAATATTTATTTAGCCTTTTTGGGCTTAGGTCAAGCTTAAAAAAGAGTCCGACCTCCGCCTATTTTACAAATCGATCTTTTTAAAAGCAAATTTTTTTTTGTTCAGGCTTTATTCTATTAGGCCAAACTTATCAATCGAATATACTTTTCAGTTATGATCAAATCTATAAGTTAAATTACATTCTCCTTTATTTTTATTATAAAAAATTACATGACTCATTCGTAAAATTAAAAGATATTCTACAATTAATTTTGTTATCAATATGCATGTAAAGTAGAGATTTTGGTTTAGTTTATGAAATAACTGGATCACATGCCCTGAATATGTGAATTCTGTCAAAGTTTTAACTGGGGAACTAAAAAAGATAATAAACCGTATTTTACCCGAAACTATAATTTGCCCTATTCCACCACAATATTGTCTATTGTCTTCAAATTTATTTCATACACAATGTTATAGAGTCATTTCAATATATATCATAACTATATATATATTTCCAGTCAAAGCATAATAGAGAGAAAGACACATAATTTGATTTTTATGATTTAATTGAGCAAGTATATTACTTTATCTGCCATAGTAGTATGTTATTACTAGTTAATATTTTCTTTAATCAAGTCTATTAATATAGGTTGATTTAAAAGTTTATAAAGTAGCACGTACGACTTAACATTTAATTCTTCCATTTTTTGAAGAAAGAAATTAATCTTCAAAACCTTTTTAAATATTATCTCTAAGACTTTTCGCAAGACGTTTCCAATGGGAAAAGGGATTCAATGGTTCTAAGGCAACATTTTCTTGGTGATTATTTTCGGACTGTGATAGTCTCCTTTCATTCAATATTGTTCTATTTTTCCAATAATGTCGACGCCTTGCAAAACACGCTTATCATAAACTTGACGAGTCAAAAGAATATTTCTTTCACTATGACAGAGATGCAATGCCTGAAGATTGTAGTGATCTGTCTCCAATTTTACCCTTTTCATATCCATTTTATGTAATTCAGTTGAGCTTCTAGCAGAGACATTCAGGAAAACATTACACCACACTCCAAGCAACGCAAACTAGAAAACTAAAAGATGATGTCTCTACTAACCCACAGGCCTTGTAATTTTATACTTCTTTGCAATCAAACTTGAGAAGCTTGAAGTTAATTACTTGTAATGTAAAATGAACTATAGTGGACAGTAATGACTTATGCATTTATATTCTAAACTCACAGTTTGGCTTAAGGTATTACCAAAAAATTTTAAATCATATCGAAAACATATGAGGTGCTTCCACTAAATGACAACACCAGCTCATGCTCTGCTTTCGTTCACAACTTCTGTTTCTTTCATCACCTCGCTGCAGTCAAAGTTTTCGGTTCTTCTACGTTAAGGAAAAAACAAAAAAAGAAAAGAATACATAGTATTAGAAGATTAAAGTTTCAGACCATTTTAATTTCAATTTCCAAATAGCTGACAAGAATAACCATATCATTATGGTAAGACACGGCTCCTCTGTTGAATTGAACATCATGTTAGAGCTTAAATTTTCTTTACCTTAGAATCTCATAATGTTTTTAGTTCTGAGTTTTGCATTTTGTATAAAAATTAATGTAGAAATATTCCCATGCTAGTGCAGAGCTTTACAATTGCAATTTAAATAAAAAGAAATTCAACAACTACACTTTGTCTGCATATGATATGATATAAATCGTCTTGTTTAGTTATATTTTTTATTATTTGTGTTTCAATTTCTCATTATAACTAATAACATGCAGTGGTCCCGGGAAAAAGATAAAAAAAGAAAAGCCCGGACATTTCACGCTTCAACTTCATAAATATTTTTTATATAATTGATACATCAATTTATATAATGTCTCACATAATTTTTATAAAAAAATAATTCTTTTCCCATGAAATTTTTTTGTAATTAATTTTTTTCCATAAATCATGTAAAAATTGACAAACGAATCATGTATCATTATATTCTTTCTATATTAACATATGAACATAGATCTCTATATAAGGAAAAATCACGGAAACTTTTTATGATATAACTATTTTATAAGAACAATTAATCCTTTTTTATTAGTTTTCTTCTGATAAAATATTATATATATATATATATATATATATATATATAGTATTAGATCGAGGTAACTAATTTTGTAAGTGTTGTGAAAAAAAAAAGAATTCTTTTATATAATTATATGTGACATATTTTCTATCTAATTATATTTGCTATAAAATATTCTCTAGACAATCATGCTTTACACTTGAAAAAGCTCCTCTCACTTGATAGGCCCGACAAAAAGAAAATATATGAGCCTGATTAAAACAAAAAAGCTCAGACATCTTTTTTTTTAATAAATCCATTCTGATATTTATGAGCCCATCTCATAATTAGATTAGGATAGACCAACACATAAACATTTTATTTGCCTCTTTCCTCCCTATTTCGTTTTTTTTTCTCACAAGTTTATAGTTTATATCACATATATTATCATCTATTTTTTCTTTAATATGTTATTATATTTGTATGTATTATAATAATTTTTTTAAAAAAAATTATATGATACATGATGGACCATTATATAATCCAATGGCCCACTTCTATGTGCAATCCTTAGACTTCTCTTCTCCTTGTGCATTTGCGTGTGAGAAGGATTCCATCTTTACGAGGGAAAATGAGACAAAGAAAAAGTGGGAACTACGCAACAACAATTTCTTTGTGAGACTAATTACTTTGGACTGTGCAATAATGTTTCTACTTTTCCAATGACACTGACGCCTTGCAAAACGCGTTTATGGTAGTCTTGATTCTTGACTCTTGACTAGTTAAAACAACATTTAAACTCATGTAATAATATTCTTTACCTTAAAATCTTATATTGTTGATTTTAGTTTTGAGGTTTGCCGAAATAGTCCCATACTAGCTAGTGCATAACTTTACGCAATCCAAATGGAAGAGATTTAACAACTACACTTGTCTGCATATGATATAATATTAATCGTCTTGTTTAATTATTTTTTAATTTTGAGTTTAAGATTAAGGAGTTTTCGTCTAATCTACTTGTATTTTAATTGATTTATAGTTTGCACTTCTCATGATAACCAATAACAAGTAGTGATCCCGTGAAAAAAATAAAACACTGGTGACTGTATTTTATTTTTTAAAAATAAGAGATTAACTACATACTTGATATATAAATTTATATCATATGTGATCTTTTTTTTAAAAAAAATGAATCTTGTCCCATGAAATTTTAACTATAAATTATAAAAAATTTGACAAAGTAATCATATTTAAAAAAAAATAACTATTTTAGTCATTCACCTTTTGTCTTTGTGGTCTTTAAAAAAGTTGTGCCAAAGCGGTCCCTTAAAAATCATGAAAATCATGTATGTAGGAGACCAAAATGGTCCTTTCGTGATTTTTAAGAAATTTTTTTGCATGGTTCTGTTATGGGCCAGCCAATGAAATGGACTGAAACCAATATGAGGATCTAACTTAGTCTATGAAGTTGTTAGCGGAAATAAAAATGGTGAAGAGCACCTGAACAAACAAAATCATGTAATACTCAAGAGAGCTATAAAGCACGAAGGCCTCGTGCGAGGGTGAACGTACAAAAGGGGGAGAATAGCTAGTGAGTGGGCGTGGAGATTGTGAATTAAGTATTTTCATTATGAGTTTTCTATTTCCTCCGCTATTATTTCAATATTTTCTCTGTTATTTATCTTTAAAAATTTGTAATTCACTACATTTCCTTTCTCAAAGGATTTCTAGGATGAAATAATACTAGCAATTATTATCTTTAAGCTCATATGTTGGTAGAATTTTTGCTGAACATTACGTTAGTGCTTTCATTGAGATTGGGGCCCATAAGCGGAGGGCAACCTACAGGTTGGATTAATGTGTAATGTGACAGTGACAAATATTGAAAGTTGAGAGAAAATAGCTACCAATAAACTAATGTCGATAGAGTAGCCTACTTCGGGCATTGACTCTCGAAGGGATGTATTGTTACAATTCACTCATTGAGAAACTTCTTCAAAGAAAGTATTATCCCATAGAGAAATTAGAGATTTTAAATTTTTACAAAGAATATAAAGGAAATAAAATAATGAGATTAAATTAGAAGAATTCTCAAGTGAAGTGTGTGTGTGTGTGTGTATATATATATATATATATATATATATAATTAAGAGTAAGAATTCTCAAGTGAAGTGGCTGGAGGAGGGAGCTTTAGTGTTGACTACACTGAAATTCTGGAGTGTTGGCAACCAATTAGCATGTAGTGCAAAGTTATGGGATGGATTGAAGAGACACGTAAAAGCAACAAAAATTTTGGGAGATTAGAAGGGAATACTTATCTAAAGAAAATTCAAAATCTAGTCATGATTAATTAACATAATTTGCAACCTTCAACACTTAAATTTTTTGCCTAGAGGTAGCCACACAAAATAGAAAAGAAAACCCTAAAATATTTTTATTCGAGAACGAGAAAGTTAGAATAATATATATTACTATGGGTAACTAACTGACAAACGATATCAAATAATTAATTTATTTGTTTTTGAAACATAACTCTCATTTCCTTTAACTCTTAAAAATTAATATCTAATTAAATAATTACCAAAACACTTAATATTTTTTTAACACATCAACTAATAATTTGATAGGATAATTACTTACAAGTCTTGGACTACAGCTTTGAGCCTATATCTAATGTAGTTATGAATAGTCTAACCTATTGTTGATTACCAATAGTCAATATAAACCCAATCCATTTTATGATTGAGATTAATATTGGTTATTTAGTTGATAACCGTAAAAGAATTATACTAAAAATAAGGTTAATGCATGTCCATAAAAATAATATAAAATTATTCCAACAATTTCTAACTTGGGTAGTATTAATTTATTATTAGGACAATTGATTAACTAACAAAATTAAGCAATCAAAATTTGCATATATATATATATATGTATGTATACATAACCATGCCATGTTCCTAAATCAAACTATATAAAATCACTAGATCTGATAGGGAAACAAGTGATGTTAACATTATCATAGGCTTAGTTTCAATATCTAAACATAATGTAGTACACAACAACATTCTTTAGGTCTCATTTCATTACAAAAGCCCCTTAAGGACTAAACTTATACTCCCACTAAATCAAAGCCATATCAATGATTCAGCAAGACTCATATGAGTTGCATGATTTAGAAACATTACGGTAGGTTGGTCAATTGATCCATAAGCATATATTCACCTGGGACGTGAAGCACACAAGTCTGAGATTAGAAAAATTTAGAAATGAAACCATTAATCAAGAACATGAAATCTGATAAGGAAAAAAGATGTTAAAAATGCCCACAAAGTTTCAATTCCAAATTATATCCAAAATGTGGCACAACTAAGAACATTTAATCCGATAGGAAGACAAATATTATAAATGTCAAAATAAACCAAAGTGTCCTTTAAGAACACACCTCAAACTCTAATTACCCAACAACATTTGATAGTATTATAATAATGGATTTAGTAGTGGAATCTCAAAATACAAATAGTTCAGAGGTACAAACTCAACAACATTGGATTTAAATTAGCTAGAACTATAGGAACATATTCAATAGTCCATTATCTTATTATCCATTTACTAGTAATATTCTTTTGCCCTCACAAGGTCCTAAAATAGCCAAGTTAAATATTACATTGACTAACCATCCACCACTTTTATCTCTGATTAAGACTTAGGCTTTCAAGTCTTTGCAAACCTACATTTAACTCACAACTGGATCAAAATTCTACAAATTCATAATGGGAGTATTACCTTCTTTTTTTTTTTTGACTTCTTCCTTTCATGAAACAACCTTAATCAGTTTTCAACTGTCTAGTTATCAAGTTGGGTATAGTATGATGCTTTCAATAAAATTCTGCAAATTCATAAAAGGTTTAAGATGTCTAATTATATACATAACCTTTAAGATGTGTTCTTTAAACACTAAAGACTCCTTGAAATTGAGCGTTTTCAAATTGGGAGAGGTCATAACCTTTTTTAAGCCTTATCAAGTTGTTTAAACTTTCTCTATAATGGCCCTTACATATTTATTTTACTATTCCTTCCATTAATACCTTCTCTTACACACATACACTCTAATTGGGTAGTGTCATAGTTTAAGAAAAACTTATTCAAAATAGTGAAATTATTGCTAAGTGTAATAGGTGTATCCACCCTAGGGCCAAGACCATTAAAGCAATTGTCAAAACACATTCTAGAGACTTTTCAAGTCATTATAGTTTGTCTTACTAAGAGTTTTCATTGTTGATAGTTATTGGGATACAAGAGCTAAACTATGAAATTATAAAACATGTATTATGTGTATTCACATAATTATAAAACACAGTTTTCACCAAAAGACTACTTATGCAACTATATTAATTAGATTGTTTATCATAATTCTGCCTAAGGACCTCATATTACAATGAACCAAGAAAAGTCATTATACATCAAAATGCCCATAAAACCAAATGTCTCTAACATCTCTATACCGATAGGGTATAAGAAATATTATGACATCAATTTAATTACATCTCAGTAATATTAAATCACATTGTTAGTATTAAATTGATAGAGTGTATTCACTGTTAATGTAATTTACCCAGCAATAACTATACAATATTAATTTAAAATGGATGCATTAATTAAATTAACCAACAAACACCCTTACAATTAGTCCTATAATAGGTGTACTCACAATTACAATGTGTCAATTGCCCTAGTGATTTTCACAGTAGGTGAAATCATTTTATCATGCCTAAGAGTAAGCAAATGCCAATATTTTGGATATCATGTTATTTTAGAGGATGTATAATTGACTGCAAAAATCATAAAATAATTCATGCTTTTAATTTCTAATTTTGTTCAAATCAATAAATATCTAAATAGATAATATTGGGCTTTGTATAGTGACCATTCTTGAAGGTAATATTGACTACATGCAATCTCCATTTAGCTTTTATATGAAACCATTAGTCAAGTTTTCCAAAAGGAAATAAAACGTCCTAGTAGTATAAGGCCCAAAATGGTACATCTCAATTAAGCTCAGTGAGAATAAAATGCCTTAAATAGTTGGCAATGTTCTAGAAGGCAAAATTGACTTAAAACCATGTTTGTTAGTCTTTTGTATGAAGCCTAAATCCAAGTTTCTTAAAATTCAAAGGTGTCATAGTCAATGAAAATGATGGAATTTGGGCCTGAAATTGGATAAGTCACCTTTAGTAGTTTGCCAAGGTATTGAGTTCTAAATAAGTTTTCTAATTATAAGCCTAAAAATTCCATTAGGGCTAAAACTTATGCTTATTTGAAGACAAGTCGTTTAGGCATACACATGGGCTTCTGATAATCAATGGGACCAATTATACTATGGCAACAGATTTTATCTTTCCCATAATAAGTGAGTGCATGTTTAAAGAATTAAATATTTAGTACCATAATTTCCAATATAATATTGACAAAATTTATATGGAAATTGGGCTTAAAATTCAAATATAGTATAGTACTGATTTTACAATGGTATAATTACTCCAATAAACTATTTAGCCTTTCAAAGTATATCACCTTTTAGAGTGCAAAATATTTGGTACTTGGATGCACTTAGAATATACACAAAAAATTTTCAACCTAAAATTTAGAGAGGACCTTGTTAAAATGCTATGTGAAATTCCATGGAAATTCAAGAACTCATATTTATGGATTTCAAAAAATTTTGGAAAAAATATCATTAAATAGAAAATAAAATTTTAACATTAAAGCCCAAAATTGGCTAAGATAGGCCCATGAACTATGGCCACGTGCTAGGGGCATGTATGATGTTCAACATCTTCAACCTCTAATTGGGTCTACAACTAACTTTTCTTACTCGGTTTTGATATGCCATACAACTTGAAATTTTATTGAATGTGTTGAGGTCTTCTTGGTGTCAAATAACTTAGAATGCTATGATCTACGAAACCCCTTAACATTATTTCAACAAAAAACCTCTCCATTTCACCTATTCGAGTTTGAAAGTTTTCAAGATTTTTGAGCCTCAACATTAATGGAGGCCAAGAATATTTCATCATGTTTTGGGTATGTTTTTGGTACTATTTTATTCAAAATTTCTTGATCAATGAAATTCGTCATGTAATTTCAAATGAATCCCTACGAGACTCAAGTAATTTTCGACAAAAAATTTTAAGTTTTTATACTTTCACACATTATGCAATATGATTGAAAATGGCATCTAATGGCTTCCATTCAAATAAAACAAATTTATGCACATGAGCCTCACAATTATTTCAAGATTTGGAAGCATATCTATGAACATGTACCACAGTTGAACCAAAATTAGGTTAGCAATTGTGAACATAAACAAATGCACGTGGATCAACAACTTTGATGGTTAAACATATGTAAAGAAATGTTCAAAATCAGATTCTTTCTCATTATAACAAATGAACAAATTAACTGCCAAGTAGGCTCTAATATTTCTAAAAATATTTTAAGATATATAGCAAAGAATACTTATCTGGAGAAGATCCAATTTAGCCACAATGAACTGGCAGAGTTTGCTACCTACAACACCCAAGCTTTTCAAATAGGGAGGAGCCATAAAATTAATTTATTCATTTACCAAGAGTAACTCCCATTTAAAAAAAAAACAAGAGTTCAGAATAGTGTTGAAATGCGTTAGATGGCAGTAAGAAACGGAAACAGGTATGTTTATTTAAATGGACTTTTAAAGATGCTTACTATGATAGAAAAAAATATGTCATAGTGTTACGTACATATATCTAGGAGGCAATAAACTAATAGGAAGTATGGTACAAAATATGCCTTTAGTTTGGGTCTTTATGTTGAATTCATTAGGAACTAGGTTTATTGAGAACATTATAAAGAAAACCTATATGGTATAAATGCAAGATCTAGAGTATCTTATTGTTCACGTTTTCTTTTGAATTCATTACCAGGTGACCAAAGGTAGTCAGGTATGACATTATGGCTAAAGTATAATTCATTAAAGTAAAGTAGCTGTAAATTAGATGAAAGACTAGTAGAAATAGAATGACTATGTTATATGGTGGAAGTCCTTGTAAAATATGAAAGCTATATTAAGACCTACATAAATGTATCAAATACGTGTTTCTTATAATAAAATATTTGTTTCATTAAATTCTCTGATGTTTTATAAAGTACTTAGAGACAGAGATTTACAGAATATTAGACTCCTATGTTAGATAAAAAGGCAAGTGAAGTAAATTTTGCAGCCCTACATTTCTTAATTAACATTTCCAAGAGCTAGTCTAAAGCGAGATGTCACTAGAGGGGGACCTATGTATGTACCTTATATACTTTAGTTCTAATATTCATTCTTTTCTTCCACATGGCAACACAAACTCCAATGGTGAGCTACAAAGTATTCTAATTGCATCAGTCTTAAGGTTATTCTTTCTTCTTACAATGTTAGGTTCATCTTTTCCTCATTATGCCAATTCCCTAACACCAAAAAATTTTGGTTTATAGCAATTGTCATTCTATTGGAATTATACACATTAGAAATAGTTTCATAGTTTATTGAAAAGCTGATTGGGAGATATTCAAAACCTTCAATGTAAATACCAAAAGTAGTGCATGCACAACACAAGCTCAAGTCTCTAAGAAGATCTCTAACCCCATGGAATTCTAGTGTACCTTATTATGGCCATTTGCCAACTCAAGATTCGTATGGAGTTCAGCAACTTCATTTACTATAATTAGCGAATACCTATCAACAATGGATTTATTAGCAACTTCATCCATCAAGTAAGTCAAATTTGGTAGTACTTAACTCATCCCTTAAAAATACTTAACTTCTTTTTGTAGCTCATTGGATTTATCTTGACAAATTTGTCAAACAAATTGTTCGATTTATGAATCATTTTTTTTTATTTTATCTACTTTGAATATTGCATTCATAAAGAGGTGATAATATTAAAATAGCTTGTCGCTTGATTTGGTTCCCATGTTGTTGGTATACCAATTACACAGTGCAATTAATTTAGCAGTAATGGTAGGATCAAATTTTAAAATTTATCAATTTTAGTTTCTTAAAGTTCTTGATCTTAATTTGTAAGTTTTAAATATTGACCATTGAATTGTACAATTATTTTAATTGAAGTCATCAAATTATGACATATAAAGTACTTAATACGGTAGGAAATCAAGATTTCGTGTTTCCTTATTATATTGCACCAAGTCCTTATTTCCTACCTCAAATTAAGTACTACTTCACTTAAAATTTTGTTATGTTTGTCGCTTGTAATGATGGATACAAACATAGTAAGCTTTCAAAAATTAAGTGAATTGATTCAACCATAATCATGTCCCGCTCAGGCTTACAAGCCAAGTTTTTTGTTATTTCTTTTTACCTTTTTCAAAATATAAATTAATGATACAAAAGTTTCAAGATCACACTATTGATGAGCCAATTGAAACTTCTATGTGGCCTCACAGAATACAGATTACATATGAGGATCACACTTGTTTTTGAGAGGTATATATGTTATTTTAATCATAAAGTAAGACACTCGCAATTATGAGGGCAATAACAAATCTAAAAGAATGAAACACTTTGGGTCTAAATATTGATCCCATCAATTAAGTCGATCCTTGTGTTATCTATCCAACTAATTTTTTTTCCTTTTTTCTTAGTGAAAGGCTATAAAAAATATTAGTCAATAATAATAAAATTCCAATGAATTCTATAATAGTTCCCATGTATAATTCCAAAATTTATTTGTAAACTAACATAACTACATCACATTAAAATCACTAAATTATTGATTTTAGCTTTTCTATTTTAAAAACTATAACCACTGAATTATGTAATTATTTTAATATGAGTCATGAAATCATAACTGCTGTAAAGTACTATAGATAATTTGGATTTCTTTTTTTTTTTTTTTTTCCTTTGGTGAAAGGCTATCAAAAATACTAGTGGAGAACTGACTTGAAAATACTTAATATCTTCTTTTGTGAATAAAATTCCATTGAATTCCATAGTAGTTTCCATGTATAATTCTAAAATTTTTTTGTAAATCAAGATAATTGTATCATACCAAAATCATTTATAATATGTAAATGGATTGCACTATGTACTTCATTGACAGCCATGTCCTCGAGGTGCGGTTAATGCACTTGTATGCAAGAGTTGCAACTTCATTCAGCTCTTAAACATCAAACTTCCCTTCAAAGCAAGCATCGACAATTTCCTTTGAACCTAATTTATCCTCAGTGTTCATTATAGCCTAATAATCTACAATAACAATATTTCATTAAACTCAGATGATCAGTGCAATAAGAACTATTTCCATTCTGACATCTTTGCATCCTTGACCATATGTGATCTTTCAACCAGAGTATGAGATGTTCACTAAACATAGAGTTACCGAATAAGTAATGAACAGATCTGCGGTGCTTTTGGATGTTTATTATGAGGTTCTTAGGTATAATTATGACAAGTGGAGAAACTATTTTGAAGGTGTTAGTGGTTTCTTGTTGAATTGTAATAGTAAACACATGAAGAACTTCACTTAGATTTGTTTCTTTAATTGTAGACGTAGCTTATAGGGTACTTCAGATCAAATTCTTTAATAGAACTATGATATATGGAGAGGCTCATTTGAAGGAATTAACTATGTGGTGCCAAGCTTTAGCAAATGTACATATGTTATACTTTAACCAATAACTAAATAGCAAACACTTAAACCACACGCTCCATGGCTATGTGTTTTTTGTAACTTATAAACTATTGCTGTCTTCCAACAGATTTTTTTATACATATTATATGTCACTAACCACCAAATTCATGCCATCTAGTGTTAGTATAGCTAGTACAAAAGAAGGAGGGAGAAGCCTTACAAGCTCAACATACTTCATAAGACCCTGCTAAGGATTTCTGCCAGTTTCAAAAATTAACACATGAAACTGTACACATCACTTTTTTTAGCAAATATCTTTGAAGAAATATACTCAGGTTCAAGATACCCAAAGGTTCCCTTTATGGTTGCATACATATCCACCATTTCCTCTCTTGATAGCTCAAATCCAACAACCTTCTCTTGTAAATAAATTTAGAAGACATAAAAAAAAATTATTTTTTTTGTCTTTTATTTCCTGTACATTTCGTTTAGTTTAACAACCTTTTTAATGTATAAAGTAGAATAAACATTTTGATCTCCATATGTGGCATTGTTATATCAAGAATATAGATATTTAGATCTCTTAAAACTAGTAGTCCTGCAATTCGAGGTCTTCATCAAGGAGATGTAAGATGTTGGAATCATATAACAGCTTAAGATCATACTTGGATATTTCAAACTAATCCTTTTGTATATGTAGGGTCCTCATAAGGTGTAAGCACAGAGCATACTTGGATCTCTGGATGGAAGTTGTATAAAGATGTAGAAGTGAGATTCTAGAGAGAGAAAGAGAATGCTTAAAAACTCGTAGTAGGAAAGAACATTAATATTAAGGAGAATATGTTACAAGGTTTGTCCTGTTGAGAACTGAGAAAAAGGATCTTTATATAGAAAGGAGCAAAGCTACTTAATACAAACTCGTGACACATATAACACCAATAATATAGACTTTTGTACAAAAGTAGACAATGAAATGACAACACCACTACTTATGTTACAGACACACTTTTAATATATGATAATGCAACTTTGATGGTTTGCAAACACCATTGACGTGTCCACAGTAACTTCTTGTTCTTTTATCTTGTTCAATCACAACTGCATCCCAATAATTGTCATTAGCATCTATCTACAGGATAAGGGTGGTATAAACATAAGGGATCTTGAGTGGTGGAGGATTTTTTGCAATCTTGTTGAGATTCTTGACTGCTGCTTGTTTAGGCTTTTATTCACCTATATGGTTGTTTCTTTTTAAGTAATTTTGATAGTTGTGTTGTATGATTTGACTAATATGGGATAAAATCTCTGACAAAGGTGACAATGCCCAACAATTGTTGAATTTGCTTGAGAGACAAATTTTTTTCAAGAAACTGCAACAATTGTTTTGCATGATATGGGTTGGGCTTATACCATCCATCTTCAAAAATCATTCCTAAGAATTTAATTTTGGTTTGGCCCAATTGACTTTTGCCTATAAAGAGTATAATTCCATGAGTTTTTACAAGACTAACCAAATGGGCTAAAAGGGCTTTGTGTTATTCATCTGTTTTGTAAAATAAAAGAATATTGTCAATGTATACCAGTGCAATTTCAAGGATGGGCTCAAAGAGTGTGGCCATAGCTCTTTGGAATAAGTATAGAGCAACTTTCAATTCGAATGCAGTCTAATGTCTGTCTTAGAGATGGATACCGAGTTACCAGAATCCAGCTTTTAAATTAAACTTTGAAAATATTTTGGCGCCTTTCAGCTGCTGGCATTGAGTTGAGATATTTGGCAAAGGAAATTTATCATCTTTAAGAAACATATTAGGAGGCTTATAATCAATAACTAGCCTCTTTTTTCCTCTTTCTAATTTTGATATCTTTTCAACATTAAAAGCTTGGCATGCCCAATTAGACTTGTTTAGTTCGATTAATACTTCTTTGAGTAAAGTTGTACATTCTTCTCTCGCAAGGCTATGAGCATCCAAATTCATTCCATAATGAGTTGCCTTGGTAGGATTGATATCTTCATTCTTCTCATTTTTCTATAAAGAATGAGCATGTTTAAATTTTGGGTGAGTTTTTGGATAGAATTCCAATAACTCATTCTTGTATTCCTCATAAGGGGGGGGAGCTAAACGAAGTTCATAAAGTTTTAGAATATCATTGTATCTTTTGAATGAAATCTTGTTTGAATTCTAGTTGGATGGATCAATAAATCGTTTGCTTGAGAGAAGACATTTATGTCAATGACAATATCTTTGTCTGGTAGGTTGCTACAGAGGGCAAGTGTCCAAACAACAAGGTTAGAGAAAAACTTCACCCTATCTTGTGTTTTGTAACCAGACAGATCTAGAAAAGACTATTGTTAATGACTCAAATGTATTCTTCACATTTCTTCTAGAATTCAGCTGGAAGGATGGATGGATTCATAATTGTCCTTTAGGATCTAGTGTCAAGCGGCATTACAACTAGAATTGGCTTGGAGAATTTATCAGAAAGTATGCTTAAGTGAAGGTATAAGTGTCTTTTAGAGGGTTAAATTTCTTAGATTGGGAAGATGAATTAGGGTAAAAATGGGGAATCTTGTTCTAAATTAGAGTAGGGTACTAGAAGGGCTAAGATTATGTCTAATTCTGCTTGGGTTTGTTCAAACAAGACATCTTCTAAATCTTTATCTTCTAAAGGAACTTGTATACTAATCTATTCCATAAGATGGATGGATTGTGTAGTTTTTTTATGACAATTTTTTCCAAAATGCCCCTTCTTTCCACCTAAATAGCAAGCATTTATCTTTCTTTTCCATAGCTTCCATTTACTTTGTCTGAAATATTGTATAGGCCTTTTATACCTAAAGTGCTCTTAATGAAGTGTTTAGTGAAATGAGACCTTTTCTTAGGTTTACAGTGGCAAGACTCGTTATCTTTGCACTTGATTTTGATATACGACTTCTGAAAAATCTTTTGGAATTTTGTTCTTCTTGAGAGGATTAAATTGAACAGTTTCTATTGTTCATATAGCTTGTTAAGTGTGGATAGAGCAAATTGATGTATTTCTCCAAGAGATATTTGAGACTTGTCCCTATGAATAGCTTGAATTGCATTCTAATTGTATTTCTTGAGGCAAAAAGGCTATATAGACATATCTAAGATTAATGTCATTATAACCATTCAATAAGTAATATCTTTTAGTTATCCTCTTTATCTGACTTTACTAAGAACAAAGGCTCTAATACCAAGTTGATCTTTGTACGTGGCATTGTTATACCAAGAAAACAAATCTTAAGATATCTTAGGACTAGTCGTCATGCAATTCTAGGTTTCCAATCAATATAAGGATCATATAAAAGTAACCTCTCACATCTCTAGATAAAAATGATCAAATTTAATAAATATAGCATCAAGGTAAAGGCTGAGATTAAACAACATCTATCCTAGGCAACAATATCTCAAGGTCACTTTTATGATACAATATACCCTAAACTGATTGTCTTCATCCAGGAGATGTAAGATGTTGAAATCATATAGCAACCTAAGATCATACTTTTATCTTTTAGACCAATCCTTCCTGATACGCAGGGTCCTTATAAGAGGCAAGCACAGAGCATACTTGGATTTTTAGATAGAAGTTGTATAAAGATGTAGAAGAGAGATTTCAAAGAGAGAAAGATGGCTTAGAAACTCATAGTTGGAAAGCACACCAATATTAAGGAGAATATGTTACAAGGTTCATTCTACTGAGATGACATATTACAGACTTATGACATACATGACACTAATGATATAGACTTTTGTACAAAAGTAGACAAGGAAATGACAACACCACTACTTTTGGTATAGACATACTTTTAATAAAGTTAAAGTACAAGTAATAGCTGAACTAACAAGACAAAAGCATGTCAAAAGCAAGGATAAGACTAACAACACCAATAATGATATTTGCTAAGTCAATCTTTGATAATAAGTTCATAGCTTGGAGACATATTCATTTCACTGGGAAATGGGCTTGCTGTTGACGAGTTGGAATAAGTCCATCTGAGTTGAGTCCAATAATCATCAATCCTTGGATTATTAAGATCTATTATTGGATAGTAGTCTTCAGCATATGGGTCTTGAGAGTCCTGAAACATTTCCTAACCATCATTCTCTAGTGTATAAGATGGTAGAAGGTCTTCTAGATACAGGGCATCGTACCTCTAAATATTACTTGCACTGGCATCAGGATGAGGGACCAGGAAAACTTTAGATGGATTTTGCTTTGGATTTTTGATTTTCTGGGATAAAGTATCTTAGGTAAGGAACTTTAGCTATGCAATTTATTGGAAGAAGACCATGATAATTGTTAAGTCCACATAAAAATCTTGTTGATGAAATAAAGATCTTTTGGTGATCTTTAATAAAATTAGAGAAAGTGTTCCATTCATATGCATGGTCTCTTGCGATGAGAAGTCCATTGTTGTGACGCCAGTATGGCTTATGGATGATGTAAATTGAAGTGGCTGTCTTACAATGGCTAGGATGATTCCAAAGGTCAAGTTGTCTCATGGCATTGTAGACTTGTTGATGCTACCACATAAAAAACAAGTACAATTCTAAGATGGTCCAAAGGAGAGACTGGTGATGTGATTCATTGTGGAGGTGGTGAAATATGTCCATAGGCAACAATTCAATGGTAGTGGTGTAAAGGACAGACATAGACTAGAGAAACCGTATAACATTTTCATCAAAGTTTCAAGGAGAGATCTTAGTGAGGATGAGAAAAAGAATGTCAAGATGGAAAAGATGGGATGTGTCAGGTAATTAGAGGTTAATACAGCGTCAGTGGAGGTATAGGAAAAAGGTTCTTTTTGCTAACTCCATGACTTCTATAGGACGAGTGGGACTTTGGTCATTTAGTGGAAATAATTTCCTAGTGGATGTTGGTTTGGTCAGGGGAAGGTTACAGGATGAGGCCATTAAGATGAGAGGGATAGAGGCTACCAGAGTGATAAAGGAAATGGTGTTTAGCTTTGGTCAGGAGAAGAGGTCTGCAAGGTGGTTGGTGACTTTGTTAATTTATAGTGAAAAAACCATAATTGCCATCTTATGAACTTTGTGTTTGGTAGCTCTTTGGTTTTGAACTCAAGAATCTTTGGGAATGCTAAGTTGTCTATTTCAATGACAAATTCTCTAAAATTAAGAAGAAATCCAAATTTTTGAATTCTATACTTAATTGCTAACCTCTCACAAGGCAATGAACATATTAAGAGTCTTGTAATCAACAACTAACCTCTTTTTTCCTATTTTTAATTCTTATCTCTTTTCAATATAAAAAGCTTAGCATGCCTAATCAGACTTGGTTAGTTCAATCAATTCTTCTTTTAGTAAAGTTGTACATTCTTCTTTTACAAGGCAATAGTCCCTTTGATATATCATAGAATTCTCATTGTCGCCTTTAAGTGTGTCTTCTTCGGTTCTTCTATATAGCGACATACAAGACCAACACCAAAAAGAATGTCAGGCCTCGTGCACGTTAAGTACCTTAAGCTTCCAACCAAGCTCTTGAATTGAGTGGTATATATTTGTTCTCTATCTTTAAACTTTGATAATTTTAGTCCACATTCTTTTAGAGTATCGATCACATTGCAATTCTTCATTCCAAACTTCTTTAGGACATCTCAAGCATAGTTATCTTGTGATATAAAAATGCCTTCTTCCATTTGCTTAACCTCAATCCCAAGGCAATAATACATAAGGACAATGTCGGCCATTTCAAATTCTCAAGTCATTGCTTTCTTAAAGTCTTTAAACATTTTTGGATTAGTTCTTATAAAAATGAAATCATCCACATACAAGTAGATAAGCAAAATATATTTATTTTTATTAACCTTTACATATAGAGCATACTCATATGGGCATTTGAGAAAGCCATTTTCTTGAAAATATTTACCAATTCTAAAGTTCCATGCTCGTGGTGCTTACTTCAAGCCATATAAGGCTTTCTTCAACCTCAAAACTTTATCTTTTTGACCTTTTACAACATAGCCCATAAGTTGTTCAATATAAACTTCTTCTTCTAACAGTCCATTCAAAAAGGCTGATTTGACTCCATACCTTTAGTTGTAGCCCTTTGCCACCAGTCTTACTTTATATCTCTCCACTTTTCCTTCAGCATCCATTTTCTCTTTGTAAACCCTTTTGACTCTAATCGCCTGTTATCCTTGTAGAAGTGAGGCTAGCTCCCAAGTATTGCTTTTCATAATGGCTTTGTCCATGGCGTCTTTCCACTCCTAGCTTTGAATCGTTTCTCCATACCCTATAGGTTCACATCTAGCAAATAGACAAAAGATAGTGAGTTCATTTTAATTGTTTGATTACCTCATAAATTTCTTAAAGGCTTATCATATGTAGGGTTATTTCACTTGAACTTGCAAACAAGTCTTAACTAGTTAGAGATAGAGATGGCGACAAAGGTGGGCTTATAGGCTCTAGAGCTTCTTCACTTAATTGCCTTTCATTAACTTTAAAAAAATGAATGAAATCATAATCTTCTCTTTCCCTTTCATTCTAACTCCATATATCTTCTTTATCAAACTCAATGTCTCTATTGATGGCAATTTTCTTTGTCATAGGAATGTAAAGCCTATAGCTTTTAGATCTCTTGTCATACCTAACGAATATGTTCTTCTCGCTTTTGTCATTGAGCTTGGAATGCCTTTGATCAGGTACATAAGTATAAGAAATGCTTTAAAAAACTCATAGATGTGAGATATTTGGCTCTCTCCCGCTCCATGCTTCTTGTGGAGTTTTGCCATCAAGGCTTTTAGTTGGGCATCGATTGGAAATATAAATAGCACAATCAACTGCTTTAGCCTAAAATTCTTTAGGCATCTTCTTGCATTTTAGCATGCTTGAGCCATTTCAAGTATTGTTTTGTTTTTCCTTTCAACCACAACATTTTGTTGTGGTGATTGAGGCACTATTAAAGGGTGGTAATTAGGATGATCTATTGGAAAAAATCCTTTCACCATGCTCTTAGTTGACATTAATTTTAGACTGTTAAAATTTAGATGACTAAGCCTTAAGTGTCAAAGTCAAGAGTTATCTAAAAACATGCCTTTAAGTATTTGGCATCATCATTTTAAATTTCAATTTGGAATTGTCCATTTCTTGTCATTTGCACTTTGGCTATTTAAGTTCTTTCTTGATATCTTAAATAAAGATGATGATTTTTATGTGTATATCAAAGTCTTTTTCAAGGAATTGCCCCAAGCTTAAGATATTGTTCTTCAAACTTGGACATAATAAACATCAGAAATGAATTGATAGCTTCCATCTTTAAGTAGAACTAGGATTTTACCTTTTCTTTGAACGTATATCTTGGACTCATCACCAAAGGTGACATGTCCATTAATTTGCCCTAGGTTCACGAATAGATTTTTGTCACCAGTCATATATTACTTGCCCCAATGTCAAGATACCATATGTTATTCTTTGATTCATTATTATTTTTAGTCATCAACAAAGTGAGCTCAACATCTTCCTTCACTTCTACAAGATTAACTTTCTCTTCTACATGATTAGCATTTCTGCACTTGGAAGAATAATGGCCAAATTTGTGAAAGGTAAAGCATTTGACTTGAGATTTTTCATACCTTTGACTTTTGCTTTATCTCTCATGTTCTTTTTTAGAACCATTACTACTTTCTTTATAATAATTATAGTTTCCTCTAATTCTTCTTTTTCGGCCTAGACCACGTGCATGACTCCGACCACATCCTTGCCATTTGTATTCTCTATCACGGTCTTTACTTTTTTTTTCGAGTGACTTTTGAGTAAAGAGCTTGTTCCAATGGTTCAATCTTCTTCTTCTTCCTCATCCTTTATTCGTGAGCTTGTAATGACCCCATGAGTTGGTTAGCAGTCATGGTGTCTATATTTTTTTTATTCTTTGATTACAACAACAATATGTTCAAAATTGGGAGTTTAAAATTGAAGAATTTTCTCTATCACTCGGGTATCATTCAAGGCTTTCCATTTCTTTTCATTTCATTAACAATAGTCAATACTCAAGTAGAATGATCAAAAATATTTTTAGAATTTTTCATGTGAAGTGCTTCAAACTCACTTTGAAAGGTTTGTGGCCATACCGTCTTTACTTTATCTATGCCCTTGTATGCATTTTGAAGAATCTCCCAAGCCTCTTTGGAAGTGAATGCATTGGCAACCTTCTTAAACATGACATTGTCCAAGCATTGGTGAATAAGAGTAAGCGTTTGTTGATCCTTCCTTCTTGCCTTATGCAAAGTCTCCCTTTGGGTAAGAATTAAGAAACTTTCATTTTGAGGTAACTCATAACCTTTTCCTACCATCTCCCATATGTCATGAGAGCCTAATAGAGCCTTCACATGAATACTCCAACTTCCATAGTTGTCTTTGGTTAAGCGAGGGAATTAAAAGGGAAATATGTTATTTGCCATCTTTTTCTAAGATGGTTGGGCTCTGATACCACTTTGTTGGAGAAAAGGTAGGGTGTTTTGGGTTTAGAATATTGGAAGAGGAAATTCTAAAAGTAGATAGGACAAATGCTAGTAGAGAAAAAGGAAGACTTCTCTTAGATTTGCCTTTTAGGCTTAAACTAATGGCTTAATTTAGATAGGATAACAAGGTGTGGATTATGACTTATAATACATTAGGCCAAAATCAAGTTTATTTCTAACATTGCAAACCTTGGGCCCCATTTGGTACACATAATCTTTGTAGGTAGGAATCAGAATGAGAATGGGAATGAGAATGGGAATAAGAAAAGAATGGAATTTTCATTACTAGGAACCTATTTGGTGTTACATAGAAAGCAATCAAGATAATAACACATTTTTGCATTTGCTTTGCCAAAAATAGGAAAGGAATGGAATGCAATATTAGCAAAATGACAGTTATACCCCTGAATAGAAAATGAAATAAAAAAAAAATAGTTTCCTGAGGAAGAAGCAACATTGTCCATCGAAGCGCTTGCCACACAAAGCTAACAACCCGACTGTCGATAATGAACGAGCCACCAATGTTTCAGAGTGCAGGTTAAAGTTCACTGGCATGAAAATCTAATTTGTGGATATCAAAAAGTGTCATCGTGCTCCCTCATAAACCTAAACCTTAAGTGTCTTTTGTTTTTTTGGGTAAATGCTTTTCAGATCTATGAAAATGACAACATAATTTTTGAGTACTTATTTCATGATAACACATTTTCAAAGCATGAATGTGTGTAAGTATTAGTCAATTTAATTACTAAATTCCATTTTAAATATTTTATTTTTCACATGTTGGATTGAGATGGCATAGTGAGAAGTCATAGGTGGAAGAGGGATGCAAATGCAACACGACATAAAAAATGCAACCCAACCACCAAAGATGCAATGCAACCCATAAACCAAGCATGAAGATGCCAAGTACCAGAAAATGAGTGAATAAATAATAGCAAATTAAAGAGAGGAATAGATGGTACATGACAAAAAATACAACCATAGAGATAGGAAAACTCACTTATTGGAGATTCAAAGCATGATTTGAGGATAACAGTCAACGATCGTCGACAACGTTGTTCTCCTGGGAAGCTTGTTCTCATCAAGTGGGACTTTTGTCACAGCACCACAACATGTGTTACAATGTATCTCTAGAAGACCATTATGAGGCAAGGGCAATTTTGTCCAAAAATTATCTTTCCTAAGAAAGTACGAGCTTTCCTTTAGATATCCTTAGGAGTCCACATTCCTTAATTTGTAGGAATCTAGTCTCCCTTGGGATTGCTTTCTCCCATTCCATCTCACCTACCAAACATCATTCAGCATCTCTCCCTCTCCCTCTCCCTCTCCCTTTCCATTCTGTCCTATTAATCGTGTCCTTGAAGCCCATCAAGATTTAGGTCAATATTGAAAATATTTTTTATTTATTTATTTGTTTATTCTTCATTTGCATCTCTTGTTAGAAATTTTCAAGAGGGAGATTAGAAATAAATGATTAGATTTGACCTTTTGTTGATATACATGTAACCTCTTTGTGATGGGAAAGACTACAACTCACATCACTCAAAGGTAGGTAAAAGGGTTCTTAATCTAAAAGTGAAACATAACTAGTATGTATAGGATAACTAGCTTTAGTATAATGGGTTGAGTTGGGGTCATTTCAAATATGAGTTTATAGATAGTCCAACCTATAAGAAACTATCCAATCATTGATCCAATTTATTTGAATTATATCAGATAATAATAATTAACTATTTAATATATTAAAGTATAATTAATTTATTAATTAGTACTATTTCACAAGGTAATTAAATACTCTAACACCTCTCATTTTTAATTTATATCAATTTAGTCTGTTCATCAACCTCTTTCAACAGATATGTTGTCCTATAGCATATCTTATTAGTTACAGACATATTTATATTCTATTTATTTATTCATCATAAATGAATTGGACATACTTAAAACTATATATCTGGTGCAGAATGTTTCATTTCCTATCTGATGTAAAATATAATAATAGTAATGAAAAAAAAAAAAAAGAAGCATTAGATTAATTTTGGATGGTTATGCATGGTTCAAGCTCAAACATAGATTACTCCATACTGGAGGACAAACGTCAGAAAGGATTACAGTTACAAATATGTTCCATGTGGAGGGATATGTATGCTTTGTCTCATCTCTCTCCTTTGTGCTGTAAATGCATTTGCTAATCTATGGAGCTCATGGACCATACTGATGTAAAGACAACGTACGGTTAAGGTGAGGGACCGTTTCTCTCTCTCTCTCTCTCTCTCTCTCTCTCTGTGGATACAAAAAATATGAATATATGGTAATGTTATTGGTCATTTAATAAGGTAGATTTGGTCTCCTTGTAATTAAATCAAATAGATTTAAGCATGCGAGATACGACCGCTCTCTGCATATCAATTTCTAATGGGATTGATCTACTTATTTTTACTATTTCGATTAGATATTAATTATTATTAACGTTTTAATTTAATGAATTGAAATTAAGTTTGAAAATTAAAATAATTATGACTAAGTGTTTACAAGTTTGATCTTTACTCTCTCCATTTTTTGCCCTTACATAAAATTTCAATGCAAGATACATGAGCATATATTTTGTCTAGTCCAAAGGTTGTTTTGATTGGTAGCCCTTTTCCTTGGTTCTGTCTAAAGAGATTTGGCGTGTGCGAGAATGAATTTTAGATTACACTAAAAAAGTATTCATGAAGTTTTGATCATACTTTAAACTTTTGAATTGAAGTAACCTGTTAGACATATAAAATATAAACCAGGTATATAAAACATGGGGGCGAATTCAAGAGCGGGGTGTGCGTGCCTTCTTGAATTTTTAAAATTTTAATTAATTAATTTAATTTAATTTAATATTTTTAATTTGGTTCTTAATGATGGCAGCGAATTATTCTTGCAACTAGGGCAAGAGAAAACAACATATGCCAAACATTCAAGAAGGAATGTGGTGGTGGGTTTGGAGAAGGATGACCCCATTTATTTTGTGTTTGAAAATCTATGCAAAACCTTATCAATCTACAAAGATAATTATGTACAAACAGCATTAATGATAGAGTAAATTACAAGTTTATAGGAGGTAAATAACCATAATCTAGACAGCACAAAATTGCTTGATGAATTATATCTTCAAGGCCATGCTTGTAGCTAAATCCCAAATCTTTTAGCTTCTTTGAGGATATCTCTGAACGAACTTTGTTATTACCTTTTTCAGTAATTCTGTAAATGTATATGTAGGGAAAAAAAATACAAAACATAAGCAACGAAAGAAAGTTTCATATGAAAATGAGTTGTTGGGTCAATATAGATTAAAACTTAATTAATGGGCATAACTTTTAGAAGGGAATAGTTGTTACCTCTGCATGTTTGAGCAAGGATACTTCTGGAAGAGAAGATTAATTAACTTGGACAGTGAACAACTTTGGCTGCAGCATATGTATCTTCCTTTTGCTTTAGTATGCTCCATTAGAAAAATGTGGGCACTGCATATATCTTCAATGTGAACTAATGCTATGGAGCCCATTCTTGAATTTACAGCAGATAATATCTTGAAGAATTCAGTTTCACCTACAAATAAGATTAATTTGCTCAAACTTAGTCACAAGAGAATAAATATATATTGAGGAAAAATTTAAGAAAACAAGTCTCCTACTGTATAAGTATGATTCACATTGAAGAAATCAGACACATAGATACTTCAGTTCACACATGTAATTTGCTCTATTAAAAAGGTCTACGTCAAGGTATGATTATTCCAAAAGCTTAAGGTATTATCTGTAAACCTAGAAATGAATTATATCAATATGCCTCCTAAATTAAAACCTTTTCAGGTTTAAAACGCAATGTACAAGTCCACTACACAATATGCACTGAAGATCAAGTATTTTAAAAACCTAAGCGTTTAAGTGTAGCTAAGAATAGAGGTGGCCGAATCACCTGTTATTGGTGACAGTAGAACTTTAACACTTGATGGTACAGTAGCAGTGAAGAAAGAGCCTGCAACAGTAGTAGTTATGACTGACACAAGATCAATCCCATTCTCTTGTGCAAATTTAAATGCTGCTTCTTCTGTTAAAAGCTTTGAAAGTGAATAAACCTGCCACAGCAATATATCCTCTAGTAACATTGTTATCCTCGAAGTACTATGGGTAACAGATCACTCAACGAATGAAAATGGTAAGACCCAGAAATATAATTTGGCTTCATTTTATTGGATGATGTATGGATAACAAAGAACACCTTATGCAAGTAAAAATTTGGAGGTGTACAATATGATGCAAGAGAGGCAGAGGAAGCAATAATTACCCATCCACTTGCTTTTGTGTTCCAGACTTGGTCAGTTTGGATTTGACAAGACTCATCAACAATGGTTTTGTACTTGTCATTGCTGTCTTTGGCAGTGATGGTACTTACGGAAGATGTAAAAACAACCCTTTTCACAGAACTGGATTTCAAGCAGGACTTTAGAAGGTTAACAGTTCCTTTGATTGCAGGATCAAGTATGTCAGCTTGCACATAGGCTTCTGCAAAATCAACTCATTGTTTAAGATTTTTATGCATGGACTTATGGATTTGGATCATCTTTTTTCTTGTCACATTGGAGAGAGACAAACATAAAATGGGTATGGTATGTCATTCAAGAGGATCTTACATTTTTAAGTGGATCTTCAGGTCCAATACAGGAGAAGATGAGCTGGTGTACGAAAAGATTATCATGGTTTAACCCCAAAAGAATTTTTTGAGATTTTTCTTTATATATATACAATGGGCCATGAAAAGACCCATTTGTGAAAAGTCCATGAATTGACTTGTTTAGACTATAGACTTATAATGAGTGAGATAGGACTTAGTGTATTAATACTTGTTTAAACGGCCCATATAATGATGGCTTACCAAGGTCATCTTTATGATCAACATTGAATTCCATGGAAGCTGCAACATGAAAGACTCCATCACAGCCTTGCACAGCCTCATCAAAGCTTCCTTCTTCTTGCAAATCCGCTTGGAACAATTTCAATCGCTCACTGCCCGTCCACAGTGATAGTAGGTGGAGTGACTTCGCTGACCACATTAAATTAATAAAAAGTGAGACAAGCGATATTCCTTTGTTTCATATCTATCTTATTAGTTTACAAGTGAGTCCTATTAAGATTTGTAGATAACAACGTCATGGAACCATATCATCTTTTCAGACACAAAGAGGGTAAAGAAACTTAAGCACTGACAGTTAAAGTTCTCCCTAATTATTTTGATGGAAATGAATAAAGTCCAAGTCCTGAAAGTCGGAGAAAAGTAGAAAAAGAAAGTTTGGCTTCCTGATTACGAAGTGGCTTGTTTTCCCGGATTTCTAAACAATCTAATTTAGCAGTCCATTAGCAAACTTCCAAGAAGTTGTTAGGGGCTTCTAAAGTGGGGGCCAGTAAGGTAATCCGACAAGAGTCAAACTTCCAAGGTAAGTTGTTAGCTTCGTATCCTCTTTCTATGGGGAAGTGTTTTATTGGTTGCGTTCATTCAATTTTGGGAGGATTCGACTTGGTCGTGTTGTGTTGTACATGGACTAGAGTTGATTATGGACAGGTTAGGAAATGGATTACTCTAAGATTATCCATCAAAACGTGAATAAAAATTTTAAAAAGGGTAGGCTAAGGGTCCAATGTTAAGGGATATTTCAAAAAAATTTTAGTCCTTGAAAAAATCTCACCATTTTGAAGATTATTTAAATGTCAATTTTGAAGATTCAAACCCCTTACCAAAGGATTCAATCCCCTGAATATTATAGCCCTCTTACCATTTTGAAGATTATTTAAATGTCAATTTTAATAAAAATTAAATTTTATATAAAGTTTTATATAAACCCTTTCAAATTACATATAGCCTCTAAAACATGACCAATTTTTCATATAAATTTTCATAAAATTAAATATAACCCCTGATTTTTTCCCCCTACCTCTGTCCATGTACATGAGGATGCAGAGGTTTAGTCTATGTGGCCTGTTAAAAGAATTTGCATTGACATTTTTGGGGTAATTCTATTAAAAGTTTTAACTATTCAGAAATTGTGTTTTCCCACTATCAAATATGTAGATATTCAGACTTAAGAGTTTTAACCAAAATTTTCCAATTTAGAATTTAACAATTTTATGATGCGATGAAAAAAAAAAAGAGAAAAAGCTATACCTCATAAAAATTCATACTCCTTATAAAAAAAAAGGTCCATCTGAGTGATTCGTGGAAATTATATACAATTAGGAAATATTAATTCAAATAAAATAGTTACGGTAGAATATTAAAAGAATGAATTAAAACAATTAATTAATTCTATATCACACATAAATCTGTTAAAATTCCTGTTTTCTCTGCTATTGAAAATTTTACTTTTTCAGCTTCATGTAAAGTCAACACAAATTATTTTTCTGAGAAGTCAACAGAAAATTAATAACCCGAAAAATTAGAGTTTGGGTTATCTCCTGTAAATGAAGAATCTACATGAAGTAAAATATATAAAATAATAATATTTTATTAATATTAAATTAATAAAATAATTATATTTTATTAATCTCGGAGATGATCTATTCCGGAAAAATTATGAGCCTATAACACTTTTAAAAAAGAGTTGAATAAACGTGGTAGACATCAGCTGTCATATATGATATTTTAGCAACTCTACATGATATTCTGTTTGGAATAAAAAAATTAACTTTTATATATTTAATTCATTAATCCAAGATTCTTTTTTCAGCATACCAAGATACATCAAATTCTTAAATTTGAACTTGAACATTATTAAAACGAATTTTTAATGGGTATCTTCATACAACTACTTTTTTTTATTTACAAGCAAATTGCAGAATCTATCTGTACACCATATAATGACTTGTCTATCAATCTCATTATTCCACACTTTTCTACTTCTCCCACTATCTTCATTCACCATATAATTACTTGTCTTAATTAATCACTAATGTCTTTTCTAGATTGGATTTCATATATAATCTCCTTTCTTAAAACTTTGCAAAAATATTCACCTATTTAAATTCTATATTTGTGCATATAAATTATATATTTGTGTTACAGTATATCTTCTAATCCAAAGTCTGGAAATTCCTAGTATACATGTTCTCTGTCGATTAATCACAATTATTTGCCATATGTTTAATCTTCCCATATTATCCTCCAACCAAAACAAATTCAGCATTTCTTTATATTTTTATTTGTTAAAAAACTAAAATTAAGAAACAGGAAAATTATTTTAACTCCAAGACAGAGCACAGCAAACCAAATCCCAAATCAAGACACTGTCGTTGAAATCGTTTATAACTTAAAGTAGAAAATCGTATTACGATGAATATGCATGATATATAGATTATCAAGAGATTGTTCCCGAAGAAAAAAAAATATTTAATCTGCAATTCTGCACATCAACCAGTGCTGTACAGATTACTCAGTATTTTCTTCTCAATTTGTTATCGATTTCCTTGATCCACAGTCTTTCTGTGTACTGGTTTTGAAGTTTGAAGCTCTCGAGCTCGAATCAAAATGAACCAAAAAGAAATAGCAAGGAGATTATGAGACAGAAGCACTAACCAGGATCTCTGTGAGTGGCATGAACGATGTCTCCTCTTTTAAGAAGAGCCTCCACAAGCCATGATCCTATGTACCCTGTGGCTCCTGTCACACAGTATCTCCTGCCACCTCCTTCCTTCTCTTTCCTCTCACCCTTTCTCTCCATTATTGTTTTCTTCCTCTTTCGTCGTTTTGACACTGGAACCTTCTTTCTTTCTTTCTTTATGAAAGAGCCTGTCACCTTGATGCTAGGTGTTAGTTTTTTAATCACAGGATTCTCACTTTAATTAAATATATATATATGTCATTGTCTCTCCTCACTATTCTTTAATCCTCGAGTACGCTTCTAACAGGGGATGTGCCATCTGTAATAATTATTTTATATATATATATAATTGAGTGCACTTGATTTGAATCATTCATCTGTACTGCTTCTGCCTCACTTTTTATGGTAACCCACTTTAATAGTTATTATATAGAATTCATATAATTAAGATATATAATTAGTAATATAATTCCATGTAAAAAGTAAAGCAATGATAGATTTAACATAATTAAAATAAAATTAGTGTTTTCATATACTGTACTTTTATTAACATTTTTTAATAATGAATATATTTATGAAAAAAATATTAATATGCTCAATACTGAAGCAGAGAACAATATGTTGTGTTTTCATGCATGGTTGCCAGATGTTGATAAGAGAGTCTATGCATTGAGGTCATGATTGAGGAAAACTGAAATTCAGTACCATAAATTTGTGCAGATTTTCGATTTATCATTTATTGTAAAATTTGAAATTTAATATTTAGTTATGATGGGGAGTAGTGTGAGGCTCATGAAATTGGAGATTGAATCCTCTACAATCAGAATATCTATTGTAGATTTTCTATTAATAATATGGACCATTAGATATATATTTTTAAATTTAATTTTAAAAAAAAATATGAACTTAGATCAAAATCCAGCATTCTATATTCTTCTACAGAAAGATCCAAAGGCATGAAACTGATGTTGGCAGTATATGAGAAATCTTTGACAGAATTTGTGGGTACCATTAGATATGCAAATCACAAAAGAGTTTGGTAAATTTCACGAATATATATATATTATTTTTGTAATTTTTTTGGGAAGAAATCTCTAGAAGATTAATAAGGCAATATGGATGGAGGGAAAAAGAGTGCAAAGATTTGGAAAGAAGTAAAAGAAGAGATTGGGAATCTTAAAATGTCAAGTTGAGATGACGTGGTGGAAATTTGATAGTATCCAGCAGGATAAACGTGCATCCAACTGATTTTGGTGGAAAGCATGCAAAAGGAATAGAAAATTCTAATTTTTTATATTATATAAAAGATTTTTTCATATGATAGTAAATTTATATAAAATAAGTAGGTAGAGTATGCTAAATGGTAAATTTTTGATCCAACTACAAAAGTGATTGTACAAATAGTCGCTAAGAAAATGATGGGTAATAATGACGTATTAAAACATATTAATTGTATGTTAATTTAAAATTAATTATTATATTTATATTTTGATCATAATATTTTTTTATTTTATTTAATAAGCCAATTTTTTTAATTTTTTATTTATCTCCTCTATTTTTTATTTTTAAGTAACCTCACAAAATAAAAGTTTATAAATTAAAAATAAAAATAAAATAAGAGATTCATGAAATTATTGAAAGTACTTTTAAAAAAAAAAGTATTGAGGTAAGTTAGCAAATCATTTAACTAATGTTTTCATGAGGGTATATGGGAATAAAAAATAAAAGAGGTAAAGTATGAAATTTAAAAAGAATTTTAGGTTCATAAATAAAATCTAAAAAATAGTTGAGTTAATATATAAATATAATAAATTATTTCTGATTGGCATACAATCAGCATATTTTGACGCATTATTATCACGTGTCATTCTTTGAATGTGTGACATATTGATTGTATTAGTGCAACCAAAGTTTTAATTATATTAAAAATTTACTTAAAATTGCATTTAAATTTTCTATCATTTTAAAATTTATGATGAAAAAAGTGGGACAAAAAATCAATAGCTGGAATTACACTAGCAATATAGAGAATTCAAATAGCAAAGATCAATTTGGATTTGAAAAGGTTAGGAAGTAATATAAATTATATATTGAATTGGAATAATGGGGCAGCATGAACAAGGAGGAGCATGCGCAAGGACTATGATATAGCGTTGACTCGTTCATGTCACCGTGGGCCATGAACAAGTTCGTGTCATCTTTAGATTATAAATTGCAGATGGTTTTGTCAGTTTTTTAAGTATATATTAATTTTTTAAAAAGATTTATCATAATATATAAAAGTAATATTAATATTTATTTTTTTAATATAAGACATGATCTAATTGAATCTAAAAAAAAGTAAACAATTTTTAGATTGAGAACTAACTATTTCCAGATAACACATCTTGTTCAATTTTTCTCTCTTCAACTGAATGTTCATGTATAGAAAATAATTTAATATGGTACTATTATTATATTTTTGTTTATGTATTATCATGATTGTTTTTAAAAATAAAATTAGTATTTTCCAAGATTTCCTTTAAAAGAAATGACAAAATATGAACGTTTAGAATACGCCATCACGTGCCTAGATGTGGCTACCACTAAATATTAAATCAAACATGACTCAAAAATTAAAATTAACTTAAAATTAAATAAAACACAACTTGAAATATTTATTACTTTTAGAAAATACCCAAACAGAGATATGGTTCTCAAAAATAAACTTGTGGAAAGAAAAAATTGAAATTGAAACACAAGGATAATAGTTTCTATCTATGTTAGTTCCTTGACCTTCTCTTCCTTACTTTTGGATAACAAACTTACAAGCCATCGAGGTTTTCAGATCATTATCATAACCCAACCCATGTTCGCTCCAAATATTGCTCCCCATCCATATCCCATCACGACAAGTTTCTATCCAAATTCAAATTCGAATCCATTTTTAGAATATGATATTGGTTTTCTTCTTTCATCCGTGTTGCACTCATTTGACACTAGGAAGCCACATGACCCTATGTTTCCTTTGAAGGAATCACTTGTGAATATTTCAAATTGTTTGCCACTAGGAATGCAACTTTCAAGTTGGTTTTTCTTATGCATATTTTCTTAGGATAATTACTAACTTGTGACAAATTACTACTAATTTTTGAAAAACTTACCACCAACTTTTGAAAGAATTTCGCCTAATTTTGAAATTCTTAAAATTGTTATCAAACTTTGAAATTCTTAAAGAGATAAGTCGGTGGTATATTTAATACTCTCATTCACCTACTAATCTCTTATATTGTTATTCTTGAAGTCATTTCAAGTTGTTTTCAAAATTCTTCAACTTGACTTTGTTTAAATCTTTTGTAAGTATATTAGCAACTTGATGATCTATGTTAATGTACTTCAAGTTAATTTCTCCTTTCAACACTTTTTCTCGAATGTAATAATAATATACCTCCACATGCTTTGTCTTAGCAAGGAAAAGTGGATTCTCTACCAAGCGAATTACTGATATATTGTCGCAATATAATTCTTCTAGATACTCCACAGATTCATTGAAATATCTTAGTAACTGTATTAGCCACATGCTTTCTTGTGCAGATGTCGTTGTTGCTCTGTATTTAAATTTCGTGCTTGATAGAGCTATTGTAGGTTGTCTTTTATTACACCAGGATATTACTCCTGATCCCAAGCCAAATGCATACCTATTAGTTGAATGATGTGTGTCATGATCATCAGCATAATGGCATTACAATATGCTTTTAATTTGTATGAATTTCCTTTCTTGTTGAATATCCCATAATCTAACATATCTTTGACATATATCAAAATGTGTTGCACTGCTTCCAAATGTGGTTTTCTAGGATGTTGCATAAATCGACTCATTACTCCAACTGCATGAGAAATATCTAGACTAGTCATCGTTAAGTATATCAGACTTTCCACCAATTGTCTGTACATGGTGACATCTTCTAAGTCCTTTCCTTCAACTGAGCAAAATCTTGCATTTGCTTTCATTGAAGTCGAGATTGGTTTACAATTCAGCATTCCAAATAATTGTTTTGATATGGATGCTCTTATATTGCAAATAAATTGATTCATATTTGTTTAGGGCTTATTTATATTTTCATGTGAAAATTAACAAAGTTTTCCTCATTTTGGTACTATTCGTATTCATTGTTAAAGGTGTTTAGATTTTGAGATAATAAATGGCTTGTGAAAAACTCTTTTGTACATAGTCTGTCCCTTCCAAGATGTAATTAATATTATCTACTCACTGAATTTTCACTCACTCTTCGTTGCTTAGCATTTTTCAGATGATAACTCTATTTTAGACCACTACTTATGAATTAAGGGCATAGCATGTATTTCTTATGTGAGTCTCACATTGTTCATAAAGGAAAGTCCTTTTTTTCGTTGAAAAGTTTGTATTTATGATTTAGTAGCTCCCATGTATACAGGCATATGGTCCTATTTAGTTATTGTGGGTTTTAGCTATCTGTTAAGAACTCTCTTTACTCATACTATAATTGGAATCTTAAATTTCAGGTAAGCTTATGACAATGAGATCTATCTCATTCCTCGTGTCAATCACATCCTCATTTGTGGGCTGGTGGACGTTTCACCAGCTGGGTTTCCTCTAAACCAAACAGTGGATGTTTATGAGGATGAGGGCTGGTAGGTGACCACCATCAATGAGAGAAGAGGCTCTGACTTCTATGTCATTTACTTCCAAACGATGAACCGTGACATCGTGTGTCATTGTTATGATCTTAGGGTTCATCAATAATGGATAAATGGATAGTGGGTTTTGTCCTACTAGTTCCCAATTTTGATTCAATTCACCCTTTTTTAAGATTTAATTTCTTGGGTCATTGATCTTTTTCTTTCAGTCACTATAACTATAACTGAAGACTTAAAGTTCATCATGGATTTCATGTGTATTGAAATTTGTAATCTTCATTTAATGTTTACTTTTAGTACCATTGGTAGGTATGAACAACCAATCACTAATTACATAATTATTTAATTAATTGATTCACCAATTAATTAATAATTAAACAAATAGAAAAAATTAAAAATGATAAAACTTCAAATGACATCATCAATTGAAAAAAATTTGAAATTAAAAATAAATAACAGGAGATAATTAAATAAACTCAAAATCCAAAAATAAAATTAGCTAATTAAAATAATTATAATAAATCAAAGCAAAATTTTTAAAAATAAAAAAATATAAGAAAACAAAAATTAAAAATTAAAAAATTAAAAAATTACTTAATAATAATAGTAATAGTAATAAAATTCAGAAAAAAATAATAATAATAAGGCTACAAATATCGTAAAATGGAAAAAAGAGGGTGGCAAGTTGGAAACTGCTGAGAAGGGAAGCACTGTTGGGCAGATCTACTGATGCAACCTCGAAGCCTTCTGAACCTCTGGCTCAATTAGATACAGAACCTACTACTCCAGTAGCAGCACCTACCCTAGCCCCAGGGAAATACATCCCTAAGTTTCAACGTGAGAGGGAACAAAAGGAGGACCCATAGGGACAACGACACCAGGAAAAAGAGCAGGGAAGAAGGCAATTTTCTGGTCTGAACAGAGGGAGGAACCGGGAACATGATGGGACTCTTGGGGGGTTCCTTCTTTCCTTGCTATTTTGAGCTTCCTTCGACCTCACCTGGCCGGAACAGCACTCTTACCTTGATACTGTGGTTGATAAAGCACCAAGGGGAATCAACGTGTTTCATTCCCGGCGACAACTCCTTGCCGACTTTGGAAAGGACCAGGGCATAAACTGTCTCGCCTGAAGTCCTGTCGACGTCTGCCGGCAGTACAACCCGAGCTGGCCAACAAACTCGCAGAAGCTCATGGACTATGTTGGCCGCGACACCATGGGCGAAGAAGGCGGCTAGAGCAACATCATGGCTGACTCCTTTGACTCAGACCTAGTGGACCCAACTCTGGGTACTATCTGGCATGCCATGATCCAAGATGAGGCCCTCTGGATCATCTTTCCTCTAGCATGACCATCACCCTGAAACATGAGCTCGTGAAGGAGGGGGGCATGCATGGTTTTGTCAGCTTTACGTTAAAAATGAAGGTTTAAGTGAGAGAGAGGAAGAGGAAAAAAGCAGTGAGCAGAGAGAAAGAGAGAGAGAGAGAGAGAGAGAGAAGGACTGGGCAAGAGGAAGGAGAGCCACTCTGCATGCCCCTGTCTTTGTAGTCTGAAATAGAGAAGGCAAAGCTCAAGGGGACGGGCTGTGATAATATCAGAAAAGAAAGGGCGTTCAAGGAATTGGGCTTGATACAACTCTTCATTTTGTCAAATTTTTTTAGTGAAAAAGAGGTATTAGATAAATTGCATAGGATAGGTAATAGGAAGGTTTTACCAGTTCTCAATAGCATTAAATCTATAGACAATTATGCTGACATGGATGGGAACTCTCCAAGCAGAAAACAACTTCATTGTCCCCTCTATGGGCATCCAGGCAGCAAAGGAGATCATTTAAAATTTCCTTGTAAATATTGCATTACAAATGATGATGATGGTTGCATGAGAAAACCAGAGGGTTTTAGTTGTGGCTGCCTTCTTTCTCTTTTTACGATTCAGATTCTCACCTTTTGGTGACAATATGTAAGACACATAGTTGTGAAGATCCTCATTGGAATATCTAAAAGAGCCATTCTGGTGTACCTGTTCGTGTTATGAATATCCATGATTCTTCGAATCCAGAAAGCTATTAATTGTTATGGGTCCCTAGCTAAGTCAAGGTTTCTTAAGAGAACTGGCACAACTGATTTGGATGTTTTCTATCCCATTTGACCATAATGCTAAGCCGATGTTCCAACCACTCGTTTCAAACCAAGGGCTGGTAAAACTCTAAGCACTAGAAGATGGCATGCATCTTTCTCTGAATATGGTCATTTCGATATTGCAAAAGTCCTTAGACAAATCCAACAAGAGGGTGTTCATCCTTCTATTAAAGGGGTAGTATGGGAGTTCTTGTTGGGCTACTATGATCCTAACAGTACATTTGAAAAGCGAAATCAACTGAAAGAACAACGGAGGCAGCAGTATAACGTGTGGAAATTTGAATGTCAAACGATGGTTCCAGTTATCAACACTAGAAAATTTCTTACATCACTTCTCATTGATGATGATGGCCTGCCAATATATCAATCTTTGATTAGTGTCCCAATCTCAGATAAGAAAACTATACAATGGATGCAGACATTGCACCAAATTGGTCTAGATGTTGTCCGAACAGATCGAGCACTAGTCTTCTATGAGACTAAATCTAATCAGGCAAAGCCTTGGGATGTTTCAACAGTTTATGCCTGGATGGACAACAATATTGGTTATGTCCAATGAATGAATGATATTTGCTCGCCTATGGTGACTCTCCTTGATAATGAAGCAAACTCGTTTTAGTACTTTAAGCGTGTGATGCGAAGGATGGTGATGGATGTAGCTTTTTATTGACAGATGAAAATATTGAGCTTGTAAAGGCTGCTTTTCCAACAGAAGTTGAAAGGTTTTGGCGGGACCTGGAACTAGAGGAATTGAAAATAAGGAAGAATTCAACCTGAAGGTCTCAACAGAATGATAAGTCTGCATTCATTTTTTATTTATTATCCTTGTTATTCATTTTGATTGCCATGGTTTATTCGAGATTTCAAGAGTTAGAGAAAAACTTGGTTTTTTTGGACACTCAGTAATTGACAAGCAGAAACTATATGTGACCTTAGCCTCCTTAGGTTTCTAGAAATTAGCTTACATTTTCTAAAATAAATGAATAAATAAATAATCATAAGGTCAAAATACAATATAATCAAGTCTACCACTTCTTCTGAAAAAGGAGGTCGCTACATGGAAGCTCTAATCTCTTTATACACTCAAAAGTTAACTGATAGAAGTCATGTAAAATCATTAATTCCCTCAGGCATATAGAATATCAACAGATAATGCCACGTGAAATATTTATCTCCTTAAGCATTAAAGATTAATATTTAAATTTCAAAATGCAAAAGAAAGTAAAGTAATTTCTGTGTCATAAATTATTCATGTGCCATTTTTTTATTAAATGTCGTCATGTGAGATTGAATGTCTCCTCAGGCACTTGGTGTCAACTGGTGGGGTCGTGTGAAATCCCATGTCTCATCAAGTTTTACCTAATACTGGATAAGTCGTGTGCTTTCTAAATAAATTTGAGCTCTAATGCCTTTTTCCAAATTTGAGATTTTTAAAATATATATATATATATATATAATTCCAAAATTCTATTTCCACTTTCAAATTCTCTTATTTAAAATAACAAAAAGACTAAAAAAATACATTTATCTTTTATTTTAAAGTTTTCATTTTAATATCAAAGAAAAAAAATCACAAATAATTTCTCCCGCATTTTAAACTGCCACATGAGATTAGTAATCTCCTCAAGTACTTAAGAATTAACTAGTTGAGGTCACGTGACATCATTAATCTCCTCAAGTCTTGAGAGTTAATATCTATTTTTAAAAAATACAAAGATAGAATAATTTCCACAATAAAAAAGGGTTTATTTTGCCTACTATTAAAAATTCCAAAAACACTTTTCCACTATAATCTAGCCTCAAGTTCAAAATAAAATTCTAAATTCTAGAATCTCAAGATTCTTTTCCATTATCATTTCATTCAAGTTTCAGAATAAAGGTTAAAATTCCAAAAATAAATAAAAATTAAAAAGAGAAAAATAAAAAGAGCAAGGAAGTGAATTTAAATTAATTTCATAAGTTAAAACACACCAACCAAATTCCAATTCATTTTGTTTACAAAAATTTGTTTGATATAAGATATCTTGTTTTTCTCGCAAAAGGGAAAAAAATAAAAAAATAAAAATCATTAACTAACATAAACATTTCTCGGTCAAATTACGTGGACTTTTATCTCTACTACAGGGTACGTAGGCCTTAGACTTTCATCTTAGGTCAAGTCCACCCTTTATAAATACCTATTAGTTCGCTTGCAGTTTTGTTGTTTTTGTCCTCTCTGTTTAACATGCATCCATGTCAATAAAAGGGTAATTGAGATAAATTTAAGGTTATATTCTATCTTATTCGATTAGTTTAAGGTAATCGTCTTTAAGGACGAGTATTGTAGGGTGCCTAATATCTTCCCCACAGTCAAATAGACTTTTGAACTCATTTTTTATTTTGCAGCCCATTTTGCTATTTCTTTTTGTTTTAAATTAGTTTTCCAAAGTTTTTGGTTAAAAATTTTGGTGACGATTCCAATAAATTAATTTTCAATATTCATTTTAAAAATTAATTTAAACACTTTTTATTCTTCTCGTTGAAAAGTCAGTTATGACAATATGATTATTTAGTTTTAATATTTTGAAAATCATTGTTAACAATTATCTTCTTGAAGATAACAGTCTTTTACTATCTCGAACTAACTTACAACAAGAAGTTTGTTATTTAGTTAAACTACTCAATCAATATTCTTTAAATTTCTAAGAATGATCACAGTTAATATATTTGCGTTAATTCATCTTGGTAGGCTTCTGTTTGTGCCATAGGTGTTATTGTTGTGTCTTTTCTGTTTGACTGGTGGTCTCTGATCTTTTTCATTGGAATGCAGTTTCATTGACAAAAAAACAAAAAGAAAGTAAAGATGCTTGAATATTCATATGTTATCAAATTCTCTAATAAAAATATAATTAGTGAACATTATTTTATGCATCAGTACCAAATTAACTTATTTCACATATTATAATTTTATGAAAAATAACATGAAAATAAAATATATAAAAATTGTACAAAAAGTTTTTTTCTCTCAGAAAGCTATTATAAGGTTTTAAGATCTTTTTGGTTTAGTTGATGCAAATGAATAAGAGGTTCCACCAACTGCATGATCCAGATTTTATGATATATTTTTCACCTCAAATTAATGAGGAGGCAGTTTCAAGTTTAACAAAACTCCAAATCGAGTAGTGGCTTTGGGTTTGACATATGCAAAACTTTATTCTCTTTGATTTGTTATATAGAGGGAAAAAAATCTGTTACTAAAAGCTCAGATTGATTATCTATGGATTGCGATTAGAAGAAAGAAAAAGCGATATAAAAAAGAAAGAGTGATGAATTTATATTCTTTTGATTATATCATATACTTTAATTATGATGTAATTAATTTTAAATTATTAAATATATTTTATTAAAAAAGCTTGTGGGTACTTATTAATAAGTTTAATTATAATAATAAATTTGCCAAAGTAAAAAAAATTGTTATAGTTAATAGTATTTAATAATTAATTATACCATAATTAAGAAAGATGATATTCTAAATCATATGTTCATCATTCTATCAGAAAAAGCTAAGACTGGAGAAAAATAGAAAATGTTCAAATCGATAATTGTCAAATTTTGAATCAAGTAATGTCGTTTAGTTATTTCGTTTAGAAACATTTAAAGATTATATAGCATCATCATTAGCTCATTGATTATATCCATTTATGAATTGTAGGATTGTGTAATTATGTCATATTGGCTCAAATTGGATTATTTATGGTTAATTAAGGATAGCTCCAGATTTCGTCATCAATTTGTTTTATTAGTTTTATGACTCATTATAAATTGTAAATTATATGATTTTGATAACTATACTCTAAAGTAATACAACATAATTTTCACAAGCAAATAGGAAAGTGTATGTATATATGCTCAATTGAAAAACGAAATAGGTGGTGTTTAATCAGTGTTTTGCATGCCAGCAACAATACCCTTCATTGTCAAAATAAGGGTGTCCTCTAGACCGGGAGCATAAGTTTTACAAGCTCTACAGCTGGCTTGCTTGGTTCCATGTAATCCTTGACAAATGTGGCCTCAACTTCACATGGTAGTTTGGATCGCGGATTCGCTTCAAAATGTAGGCTTGCAAGACATTGAGAGTTATGATGTATGAATCGCGAAGTCGAAGTCTTTGCTTTAAGTAAGGGTCTCCCTCAAGAAGATCCCTGTGCCCAACAATCTCCAAACAAGATAGGAAAAGAAAGAACATTAAGCATAATATGAATATAGAGAAGGTAACAAGCTTCAACTAGGTTTGGTGTAAAACTAATAGAAATTAACTCTTTGTAAGCAACACAATAATCCAATTTATTAATACAAGCATGAAAAGTTCGAATAAACAAAATAGCTAGGCAGTCCCTTGTAGAGACATATAGGTTGCAAAAGTTTATCATTACTAAAGCTCCTAACAAAAAAAGGAAATAATTATGCAGGATAAGGATAACTATCAACTACTATCCAAACAACCTAAATAAAATGCTAATTTTGAATTCCTGATTAAGAAATTTAATCAACACAACTATTAAATAAAATAAAACATTTTGTTTGTGTCATTGGTTCTTAAAATCTGCCTCATCTTTATGGAAGAGTTTAAAATGTATAACTTTCAAAGCAAAGGCATTATCCAAACAGCCCAAATAAAATCAATGTTCAAATGTAAGCATTATTGTGGTATATAATTAATCACTGTCAAGCTTTAAACATATAGTCATGAAGTTATGACACAATAAATGTTGAATTATAGAATGTAATGAACTTCATCGTAACAACTACAGTATATAAGAATGCTAACAGGAAAGTTACTCATCTAAAATAGCCTTACTCATCTTAAGCGCTCTCCGAATGGTCACAGGTCTAACCTAGGAGTTTATCAAATAAGGTAGCAATTCCTGAGTCTTTCTTGGCAACACCATCTCAACCAAGTCAAGGGTGACTCTGAAGAAGGCCATCGATTATACATATCTCGAAGCTTTTGGAGATTCTTGGGATCCTTTTCAATTACATGCTTAAATGCTGTCCCCAAAGCTAAGCCATACTGGTAGGTGAAACCTTGTTTAGTTCCAAGAAAAGATTCAAGGAAGCATGAAGTGATTCAATGTCTCCACTTAGCCTGCTTTTTGATGGATGACTGCCAGTTTTCGTACGTCATACTCCAACTTAGGTGTCGCCTCCAGTTGGCAATAAGAATTAGCGATGGAAAGAAAAGGAAACAAAAGTAAAGGAACAAAATTACAACATAAGCATAACATAAGTGTTAGTCAAAAACATTATTGATGGATTTTGAATACTCACGTTAACCAATTTGTTGTTTTCAAAAATATTCAATTGCATTAAGACGTTTAAGAGAACTTTCATTCTAAGGACAATATAAGACAAAGTGCAAATAATTCTTACATATTCATAAAACTAAACAAAACATGGTTCTTGGAAAACAGTGGAACGATTCCTTTATTGCAATGACTGCCATCTCATGCATGAGAGCATGCCATTCTGGTTTTGGAGACATATGAGGATGAATTCTATGCTCTAGTGTTGCAGCAGTGAAACACTGAAGCGTTCTAAAGCACAAGTGCTCTTCTCCAAATGACTGCTTAATAACTTCACCTTGAAATGCTATATGAAGTGACCCATGAATAGTGTCTGGGGGCTGAGATAATATAGCAAGATGAGTGGGATCTCCTCCTCTCCCAATAGTCCTTCCTCTGCCATGGTAAGCTTAACACCATACTCTTTGCAACCTTTTTGAGTGCTTCTTAAGCCTTGTATAGTGCCCAAGCAGCAGAAAGGCGGCCAACATCATTTCCTAAGTCTGAGTATCCTATCATAACTTCTTGATTCCCATTGATGTGGTTTCTGTACAAATTTATAGAGAATAGGCGGGCTACATCAGCATGAGTAACCTCAAGATCGGCAAGTTTTTCAAAACAATGGGACAAACTATAATGGCTTTCTCACAAGACATTCACATTGTATAAGCTCCACAGTAAGCACATCATATGAGGATGTCGCCGTTGAGATGATATAGGCACTAAAGTTGTCTTATGGATGTTCTGAAATGACAATGGCAGGTTTCTAATGCATCGACAATTTCCTCAGTTTGAGGAAGATCAGGGCCAAAAAGAGGACGCTTGCCACTCAGCTCAGACAAGAAACATTCCTATCGTCGTTCCTCAAACCATTCTTGATAAGATCCAATACTGAAGTGCTTTATTGCCAATTAGATTCTTGACGAATGTCAAGTCTTACAAGTGAAAGCCCAAAAGTTGAAACTTGCAGTAAAAAATCAAGAAGGCTTCCATCAGCTATCGGCCGATCGCCAGATGCAAAGAGTGACCTGTAGCAAAGTTCCAGAGCCTCCAGGAACTACAAGAAATAAAAACGCTAAGGGAAGGGGAGGAAGGAAAAGGATCATTGATGTAAGTCACTATACCAAGACAAAATAGTTACTAGACATTACTATATCATGACAAGCATTAGGTATTTCCTATTCTGACTTGTGGGTTTAATGCAATCTGATTACAAATAGGTTTAATGCAATTTGAGTTGTGGGTTTAATGCAATCTTATTTTAAGTCTAAGTATCCACTACTGCTAGCAATATTAACATACGGGAGCGAAATCTTTATACTGCTAGAAGTTCTACTGCTCCTTGAACCCCATGGGTAAAATTTTAGGACATGACCTAGGTATTAGAAGTGTCCCAAATAATAACATAAGCTTAAGTAAAGAAAAATAAAGAGCACCATGTAATGTGTTTCTTCACATCTCTTTATATTAAATTTACAAAGTGCAGAACTTTGCCCTTACCTGCTCAACATTTGTGAAGGTTATCTCTTTATGGATGTTAGAGGTCCCATTGGCTAATATTTGTTGAGCACATTCACGAGTATTATGTAGTTTTCCCTCACATTTCCAAGAATAACACAATATGGCTTATTTGGAGGAATCTGTCTCCAAAATTCTGCATTAATGAAGCATCAATTACTATGACATTCAAGGCCAAATAGAACTTGTTATCAAAGCTTTTCAACTACAAAAGGATGGGTGCCAAATATCCAATAATGTTAATAATTTAACTATTATCAAACATAAAAAAGTTCAACTTTAGTTCAAAAGTGCTAATATGAGATCTTGTTTAGTACCTAAATTCATGACACATCAAACAAAAGAATTCAATATTGTAGCTTTTATAAAGTTTACAAAAATGTAAAGTGTCATTTTGAACAAAATAATGTCAGTCACATATCAATATAATGTTTTACGTCTATCTATGAGGAATTATGGAGTTCATTATTGCAGCGCCACGTTGATAACTGCTAAATAGAAAAAAAAAAAAAAAGTAAGTAGTAAAAGCATGCCAAAAAGCCAAAAAAGAATTATGAAGACCATGACTAGCATATCTGACTCCTTAAACATAAGATCTTCAATATGATAGAAGTACAAATTAGCAGCCATCATTCTGGCTAACAAGCACACGTCCCTCCTAACTCGGGTTACTCTGGGATTTCTTGTAAACATAACCATATTGCTAGACAACAAGCCATGCTTCAAAGGGCGTAACGAGAGAGTGAAAGTGATAGAGTCCAATGTAGATGATAAAATGAATAAAAAATCAATAACCAGGAATATATATATATCTTAGAATTTATTCCATATGAACACATGGAAAAAGAAAAGGTAAGAAAATTAAACACAGTGAAGACTATTTTATGAGTATGCAAATTAATTAATTGCCAAATGGAAAGAAAGATACCATCACAATCCCCTCCCATCTAAGAAGAGAATTGAATAACAAGGGCATTATATGGTATGCGTTCACTTATTCCAATGTTCTTCTGAGCTGTGTCAACTCGGTGTAAAAACTTTGGCACGCCTTTCCAGATTATCTCATGAAAGTAACTCATTCCTGCCCTCATCTCATCTGGAAGGGTATGAGGAGTCCTTCGAATTTCATTTGTACAAAATGCAACTTGAATTTACACATGAAGGAAAACACAATTACCATCATAGCTTTACCCACTGCCATTGCCATCTACAATTTAGGCCACCACTTTATAACTATAATACACATTTACTTCCAAGAATGTTAATAAGAAATAAGAATCTTACCAAAATGATGTTAAGTAGGAAGGAAAGTTTAAATGAAAGCAGACAAATTAACACAGCTAAAGCCCAATACCTATCGGTTGATAGTATTATATATGTGATTTTTTGCGGTATATGTCAACCTTAATAATGATGTTGGTTATAAATTATTGATAATATAAGGGAGGTAACAAGAAACTTGGACAATCATCGGGCAGTGATTAATGTATAGTGTATGTATGAAATCAAGACAATAATATTTGACACTAATCAATCACTCACCTCTCTCTGTAAAGCCCCATCAAGTTCCTGCTTATCATCAGGTGTTATATCTTTAGCATACAACTGAGTTAAACAATGCCTTATCCTAAAAAGGATACACTGATCGTCAACAGAATGATTTAACTTTTGTGTAGAAATTGCTTTGATACCAGGAAGCATGGACATTGACACTGACACAAACATGGCAACATGATAAAATCTGAAATTTCCATATGTGATTTAAAGTGTCGTGTAGTATCGTATCATGTCTAACACGAGTGTCTAATATGTTATGGATATAGACACGACTCCTTTTTTGTTTAGGTGTCTGTGCTTTATAGATTCAATGCTAGAACTAGTGGATAGCATGTCCTGTCACTACAGGTCACAAATTTAGTTATGATACTGTAGCTAAATGATAAAAGCACCACTAAATCATAATCATCTTTTAAGTTATTACAACTTAAATCAAGATGAGGAATGAACAAATCTGGCATGATTTTGGAGCACAGATCGACAAACATATTGAGTAGGATGAGCAATGAGGACCAAATCTATAGTTTGGTTCTTCAAAGCATCAAAGATTTCTTGTGGGGTCTTCTTCAATTAATTCACCAGCCTTTTGAAGGTCTCTTCAATATCAGATTTAATGATGGTTGAGTTATATCAGCAAAATCACCCTTCTTTAATAACTTGATCCTTCTTCAGTAGACTATCTGAACTTCCTCTGCCAAGTTGGCCAAATTCAGCATGTGAGAAAATGATTCAGCCACCACGATAGAGTCCTCAACATCAAGACCTATTAACATATTCCTAAGCTCCTCCAACTTCTGAGGGATATGCTTTCTATCATACTCAACTGACAGCTCATAGCACTTTTGAGCCTATTCAACATTAGATCTCTAAATTCAATAAGTCACAGAGTTCATGCAGGTAGCAAAAAACACAGACTTTTGCAACATAAGCTTGTGTATATGTGGTATATGTTATGCTTAAAAGTTAATTTATATATGACCAGGAAAAGAAAAACTTGCACAAACCTACCCTAGTTTAATATCATTGCTCAAACCATAGAAAATTAAAAAATGAGACAAACAGAACACAAAAATTCCTTGATTTCGTGGGGCGCCGTTCTTTGTTAAGAATTCATAATTACGACTTCTAACAAAATATTGAACCATATATATTATAAGAATTTACAACGCCCATATAAATGAAGAAAAGGGCCTTGCCAAGTGACCATGTTCTAAGACCAATAGAGTACATAACTTTATGAACTTACCTGGGCTATGAGAAATTAGTTAAAATTGTGCTAAAACGATAATCTTTACATGATCCTAACACTAACCTAAGGCACAAAATAAAAACCGAGCTAAAAACACCGTATCATTTCTCTGATGTCTTCCCCATGTAAATCCTGAAGAATGTCAGGAAATCGGTCCAGCAACAAAGCATTGTACTCAAGTAGCTTATCATCTTTAGACACTTTTCCCAGTGCCAGCAACCTCAATTGAGCATCATTTGAAGCCATCTCTCTCTATCTCACACTCAGTGTGTAACTGTGCAGCGCTGTCTATCTAATCCAGTCAATTAAGATAAGAACACCCAGAAATAAGATAATGCCCAAAATCTGATACCCAAAAACACTAATGTATCAAGGTAGTTAATGTACTAAGCTCATTGAATGGAAAAACAGAATTAAGCCAAAAGAAAGTATTGAAGTAGACACAGAGATAGAGAAAGCAAGAACCAGAAAGACCTAGATGATGAGGATCCCATAGGTTCGAAGCCAAAAGATTTCCATATAAATTATGATGACTCCCGAGAAAAATACAAGAAAGTAAGGAGCTTCAACAAGTGCCTTTGACCACGGAGGAGAGTGAGAGAGATGCAAAGCATAAAGGACCCATGGGAGGCCTTCAAATTTAAAGAGGAAATCACTTTCTCTATTTTTTTTCCATTTAAATTCATAAACTACCTTTTTCTGTAAGACTGCAATTCAAATAGAAAGAGAACGACTTTTAAATTTGTTGCTAATAATGAAAATGGGAGAAAAGGCTAAAATTATTTGCTTCCCATATTCAAAATGTTGCAATTTCCTTTTGGACAAAACCATTTATTTATTTTTGTCAATTATAATAATTTTTATACATTAAGTATTATTTTAAAAGTACAACCACTTGATTACCTTCAATATAATATTATATTGAAAACAAAATTACAGTTTCATATTAAAATTTAATATTAGTTTAATATTGTTTATTATTACGTTATAATTAATATTATATAAAATTTGATTTCATTAGCAGAATTTAATTATATAAAAAAATTTTAGTGGTATATGAAAGTTATGTGGCATTTTTAAAAAATATTATTACATCTTAATTCATAATTTAGTAAAATAATAAGTAAAGTAATCATGAAAAAATAATGTAATTTATTAAAAAAATAAGAATATTTTTCATATTGAACTTAAAAATTCACATAACCATTTGTTGGACTGATTGTTGACTTAGACAATACGTTATTATGTATCAGTTTATACTCAATGGCTTGGGTTCGAATGAAACAATCAGTGGAAGTTAAAATAATAATAAACTAAACAAAAAAACAACGAAGGAGTGATTTCATAAATAATTTAAATTTTTGTCTTCTTTTCTTATCCATTAGAGTTTAATTTTTTAGAATTTTTTTAATAAAAATTTAAGTATAACATGTCGATATAAAAATATTCAAAATTATTTAAGAAACATATTTAGTTCAAAAAAAAGTTATTTAAATTATAATAAAATTAATATCTAAGAAGTAATTTTTATTAATAAGGAGCATATTTCGTTCCCTTAAACAACTATATTTTTTTCAAGGCCAGACTTATTGAAATTTTTAGAAATTACATGCACAAATTTTAAAATAATTTAACACTGAAAGGCTTATTCGATCTCTCCATGTAAAATTGATATTCTAAATACTTCTCTTGTCTTTTTTTAAAAAAAATATTTTGATATTAAAAAGCTAATTCTGCACTCAGTCGGTACCTGTACAAGTAACACAATGAAACCTATCACATAATACGTCAAAAAACAGAAAAATAGACAAAAGAGAATTTGTACAAGTAAAAAAAATTGTACGGAGAAATTTATTAATTCAATATTGACATTTAATTTAAAAATAAGAGTCAATTTTCAAGGACATGAAATGACCCATCTAAATTTCTCCTTAATGGGTTTATACTTAGAAAAAAACTAATTGGTATATATAATAGGAATCTACTTTCCACGCTAATTATATGCACAGTAAAATTAACAATCATTTCATATATTATGTAGACCAAAGAATATTATATTAAAACATTGAATGAATATAAATGTTTTCGATTATTTTTCACAATCTAAGATTTATGATGCATAGAGAAATAATTTAAACTCTTGTGTACCAATTTGTGTTTTCATTAAAAAAAAAAAACTTGAATATTATTATATCTATTTTATATTCTAATTCAAATGTAATAAGGTTAGCATTTGTCACATATATTTTGGCATGTAATGGCTTCTCCTGACATATTGATTGTCTAGATTTGCCTTTCTTTGATTAGTCCTTCTATTCTCTATCAAAGTACCCATTTAACACTTTGAAACAAAAAGAGAAAGGAATTAAGAAATAAATAAAAATACATAATATTTTGTCAAAAATCAAAATGTCGAATTGCTGTAAGTGCAAGAAAACTTTAATTTGCATCGTTCTACACTCAAATAGTTAAAAAAAGTAAAAAAAGTATATTAAAAATTGGAACTCTTGGGTTTTTTAAAAAATCAGGAAAATACAAATAGATGTTGGTTGAAAGAAACAAGCACTCTGGATTTTATTTTTTAATCCTCAAGTGAAATATTCACAATGTGATGTATTGTGACATACTTATATCTAATCAAACGTCAATTGATTGAAGTGTTTATTTATTCTTTACACACACCTAACTAATAAAAAAGTAATTTAGATATAATTATTTGCTGAATTTCAAAGCTATATAATTTGGGGTGAAAAAATGCTTGCAACCATATATTGTGAGTTACTGAATTTTGATCTAATAATTAATATTTTTAAAAAATATTTTTTAGAACAATATAAGATTAAAATAATAAAATCTAAGCTATTGGATCTTGATCTAATTTCCTTATTGTAAATAATATAAAATTGAAATAGTAAAAAAAAATTTTGATCTAATATCATGCTTTATTATCTTTTATTTCTTTAGACATTTCTTTATTTGGATGATAAAACATTTGCAATGGGATAAAAAGTGTGTGGTGAAGATAAGAATAGTGTTACTGGTTCGAATTCTCCCATAGTTTTTTTGGTCAATAAATTGTCCAATATACTTAGAAAAAAATTGTTACATCAACCTCTACTTATAGTTATTTCTATTAATTTATGTGTAATTTTATGAAGAGTTTTATCTTGAAAGAGATGAACTTTCTTAATTTTAAAATTTTCACAATTTTTGTTATATACTTTATCAACATCGGTATAATATATAAATTAATATGCAAATGACAAATTATGTTTAATAATAAAAATGTTCAATTTTTAAAAGAATAATCTCTCAATTAAACCACTCACCTTATATATATATATATATATATATATATATATATACACACACACACACACATATATATAATAGTTTATTATCATGGTTAAAGCTAATATGGAGTGTTGGCCACACTAAAAGTTCATTTAATAGGAATGTTTTGACTCTTTAGTACAATGAAAAGTTGTTGTTCATGCTCGGTTAAAATAAATGTCCAGTGAACATAGCAAGTGTGAACACCTCATTTTAAAATGAAAAACTAAAATAAAAAATTAAAAAAATAATGATGATAAAAAATATTCATATATGAAAATGAAAAAATGATAAAAAAATGCAATAATTTTAAATAAAAGTTAGTCCAAATTAATTAAAATAAAAAGATGGAAAAAATCCAAATGAAAAAATATATAAAATAATGGATTAAAAAAATAAAAAAGAAAAGAAAGAAAAGAAACAAGAGAAGGAAAAAAGTTGAAATTGATAGCTTCAGAAGAGACAAGTGACAAAACCAAACAAACTAGAGAAAGTTAAACACAGCAAGAAAGCTTAAAATGGAAGGCTATGACACTAGTGGTCCCCTTTCCCCGGCTTGTTGGTTGCATAAAATGGAGGAGCTAAGTTCCAAGGTAGAATAGTAAGGTAGGGACTGTGAACGGGATTCAGATTTACTCCAGTAAGAGCCTCCAGTAATTTCCTCCAGTAATTGCTCTCAGTCGTCTGATTCATCATGCGGTTTCCGTAGCACCACGTTGCTTTGTTTTTTTCGTTAAGGCTGCAGCTAAAAACGACGTCGTTTTGCGTCAAAAAATTTGCGCCTCTCTTTTTAGCGTAGGGTTAACATTATCCAGCTTCTCTGTTTCCCTTCGACTTAACTTTGGGTAGGGTGGAGGGTGTTGCTCCATTGCCTCCAACGCTATCTGCACCAACTGGGACTGTTTGATGCAGCCATATTCAGTGACAAATCATCTTATCCTCTTCGATGTTACCGAACTCCATTGTGTAAGTTGATTTGGCCGATTGAAGGTACATTTTTTGTAACAAAATTACTTCGGTAATGGTCGATTCAAGGTTACCTGGTTTGGTTTAATAATAGTGGTTCGTGTAAAAGTCCTTTTTTTTTTTTATTTTTAAAGTATTTTCTAACTCTGGGCTATTCTTTCGTAGAATATGAAGAAAAATAACTAATTACCTATTTTGTTTTTCATTTTTTGGTCTCATATGTTGTGAATATTGCGGTAAGGTTTTGGAAGACTTGTGTATTTCTTAAGAGGCTTCTTTTGTAAAAGATGCATCCAGGCAAGGCAAATTATCAGGCAATTTTGTAAGAACAATTCAAGGCGAGTACTCTGCTTCACACCAAAGGACATTGGATAAAGGTATTCTTGGTTAATCTTCATTACTTGTTCTACCGTATCATTATAGTAGAAAGAATGGTTTCCAAAATTTTTGCTGTCTAATATAAATTTGGTTTCCTTATATGGCATATCATAGTTTTTGTGCATATTCATTCTATAATTGTTTTAAGTATAGTAGTATGTTGTGACAATATTTATAATTACATTAAGGAAAGGAAAATAGTAGTGTTCACTATTTTAAGAAATGGGAACACATAAATAAACCAAACATTTTGAGTCTTGATCATTTAGCTCTTGTTTGTCTTCATGTCAAAACGTTGTAAAAGTTCTATTATGTTTCCTTTATCTTCTAAGCTGCCTTGTCTGGTTGTTCCTTGTTTTTCAATTTTACTTGCCAATAGGATTTTCTTTTCTTTTTCTCCGTAATGGTATTGATTGTGTGCAAAGCTATCATATTCACACATCATTAAAATTGGATATGCATACAAATGCTATAAGTATATAATCAATTATAGTTATAGTTTAGGTGATTCTATGCTTATTTATGAATATAGGTAATGTTATCAATTAAATTGGACATCAGCATGTAAACTTGTAACTTCTTATATCACTACAATTTTTTTTTCTCAAACCAGTGAACCATTTTTTATCACATACTAGGATTTAAATGAATTAGTAAATTAACATAGAAAAACTAGAAAATTATTTAATTTTAGCTAAAAATAAAATAAAATTAAAACTTATGGGTGATCACTAAGTTGATCTCATGTCTTTTAATGCAATCATTTTTGTTTTAAAATCAGTATTTATGCATAGCTGCCCACTGTATCTTGTTGCTTCAATAATTTCTTGAACCTTCAGTATGTTGAGTGTTTTTTAATACATAATAATGATAAAGGGATGAAGCATTATCCATAAATTTTGTTCAAAATATACCAAGTTGGCATGGAAACATTCATTAAACAAATGTAAGCATATGAAACTTCTAGACACTAGGCTGAATTCCACTTACACACAAATCTTCATAGTATTTGGTGTCTTCACATAGCATCTTGGCACCACCATTCATTAAACATAGGATATAGGTTTAAGCAACAAACCTCATTATATATATATATATAACTTTTAACCACTTCTCCAAATCCGTATTATTAAATTTTTATCAAATAACTCAAATTATATCAAATTCACATACATTTAAAATTTTAAATTTACAAAATCAAATCCAAAAAAAAAAAAGTGGAGAAAAGGAAGCATTGTCAGTGTCTAATGATTTGCATTGACTAAAAGGAGGAGGGTAAATGAGGGAGATGGACATAATTAATAATGATAATCATGACAACCCCACTAATATTTGTTATTAATGCCAACACCAGGTTAGTAGTGTTAACAATAGCTAAGGTAATTAATGGTGGGCAGGTGGATGACAATCATGAGGAAAGCATGTATGAAAGATGAGTGTGGAGAGTAATTACACTTGAGATAATATAATAACCACTAGTATAAATTTAATAATTTAATTGTTTACATTCTTATTGGTTTTTTTCTTTGGGTTTACAGCACTTGATGATATAAGATATCTAAGTTTTAGCCTTGGAGTGGAAGATACTAGTTTGGTCTCACAAGCATTGGCTTTTTATAAAGTATGTTTCAATAATTATTGTAGGCTTGGTTTCTTATATATGTATATTCATGTGAGAATGATTTGTTTTTAACCTATGAAATATGTCCTAGTGAAGATAGTAGTTGAACGGAATCTCACGAGCGGTCATAAATCAAAGCAAGTACAGGTTGACTCTATATTGCATTTCAATATGCAATCTTTCTGCTATAGGTTTGCATTAAGCACCTTCTCTGATTTACTACTTATTTTTTTCATCTAGTAGTTCCGTTTAGTAACTAGATGGTTTGAATTGTTTAAAGCTGTTCTATTAAAAATCTCATTATGAAGTCGCAAATTATTTGATTTTAATGCTCTTAGACTCTTAGTGACGTGCTTTAAATGTGAAGATTATGTCTCTTTTTGGTTAAGAATAGGTACCAAACTGTATAGCCACGTGGAACATGAGTCATATTGTTGGATTTATTGGCAGACTAAATTATATTGTGTGGTCTTATATCTATTTCTTCTATATTAAATTAAGGATTGGAGTGTGGAAGTCATGTTACAAGTTGGAAACAAAAAAAAGATTGCTTTGTTCCTAAATTGATGTAAAATGAAATATTCCTACTTATAAATGACTAATAGAGGAGGCTCTGGCCTTTTATAACTTGGAAAACCAATACTTCCATAGGAGGATAAGTAGGAGAAGTTAAGAGGTATTTTACTGGTTTAATGTATTGAAAAAGGATGGTAATGATACTAGTTTGGTTTGACACATGTATAAAATAAAAGGAACTACTTTCAGGCCTTGTGTTTTTTAGTGTGTCTGAAGGTCTTTTTTAGTCGTTAAACGTTTTTCTTTTTTTCTTTTCTTTTTAAATAGCCATTATGTGGTCTAGGTATAGCACTAGTATATATGTCTTGTGGCTACTGGCGAGGTACTTCCTCTAGTTCATTCTTTATTAAGTTATATGGATGGAACTAACTAATATACACATGTATTTGAATATTTATAATCTTTAGTTTGTGAGCATTGCACGCATTGAGTGCATTGGGAACATTGCACTAGATTTTTAGAATTAATATTTTTACTAGACTAGTGGGCTTGTTTACACTACATGCTTCTAAGGAGTTATGCTTTACTTAGAGTTTGAAAGAACATAAGTGCAAAGTCCTCTGGTCAATTGCCATTTTTTAGTTGTGTCACATGATGCATTTGGTGGGGGTAGAATATGAGAAATCACCAGCATAAATCTTTTTAGTAGAATTGATTTTGTGATGGGATAGTTTTTTAAAATGTCAGTGGTGTTTTGGGATTGTCAATATAAATGTTAGATGACACAAAATAGTTTGAGTTTGATAACCTTTTGTTCTATTTCCTCTTCAAATTTGCTGATGGAGAATGTTGCATTTTATCTTTCACATTTCAATCGGCAATGAATATTTTACTATAATTGTCCAGAAGAGAATACATCACTCAAATTTTTAATATTTAATTTTGTTTTTTGTTTTTTTAATTTTGTTATGTGTTTGGGATCAATGATGGCAGTAGCTTTGCTATCAAGTTGATCTTTCATTTTGTATTTTATTACTATGGTGTAGAATATATGCTTTTATCATTATTTAGTTATACATTTTATTGTTTAAGACTTAATACGCTGAGACTTCCTTTTTGACCCTCTCTCTTTTCTTATTCTTCTTCTCCCTTTTATCTTCTCTTATTCCTTATGTATTCCTTTCTTGGCCCCTACACAATATTGTGAAGTTTTACATCTAGTGTGCTTATGAACCAAGTGCTGTTGAGTTTGCATGCAAGATTGGTTATAGATCTAGGACCGTGCTAAGGACGGTTGCTAGTGATATGTTTATGAGTAGTACATGATGGTGCATTAGCTGTGTGACTATAATGGAAGTGCTGCAGGAGTTTGTTGAGATGTTTTTCTTCCTGCTAAGATTATACATATGTGTATCTGTTTGCAGGGAAAATAATAAACCATACCTTCTTATTGATTTTTCAAATTATTTAAGGACAAATGTGTAAGCTTGTTCTGACACTTTCACATTTTCCCCTTTATTTTGGTTACTTCTATAGTGATTTGTCTTAGTTTTGTGTTTCTAACTGTTGTTTGCTCCTGTCAATTTTGTCATGCAGTTATGTTCTAGGTGCAATTTTTTTACAGCTTTGTAAAGTATTAAGGCTCGAAGAGCACCCCATTGTTCAAAAACCTTTTGATCCTAGTCATTTTATCTTCAAATATACAAATAGTAAGTATCCTTTTTTGGCTTAACGTGTTTAATTGGTTCAATACTGTGTGGTATATAGTATAGTCTCTTTGCAACTCTGAGTCTTTAACTTTTAATAATTTTCACTCTAGAAGAAAGAAGACACACATTTCTATTTTAGATCAGCAGATGTGGCTGGATTCTCCCCTAGATATGGGATTCACCATTAATGATTGTTCAGTCTTGACATGCAATCTAAAAGGGAGAAACTAAAATAGAAAAGTCAGTAAATTATTTCATTCATGCTAACTTTACTATAGCTATTTGAAGATAAAGTTTTTTTTGTTTTTTGCCTTTTTTATTTTCTAAAATTATTTTGTAGACATGTTTTATGTTTATAAATGATTTAACTAGGGAGCAAATATATGTTATAGATTTTTCTAGGGCTAAATGATATATTTGTCACATAAATGATATATTTGTAGACCTGTTGTAATGGCAATGTTGTAAAAGGAGATTCTATTGCAATGACACTGTCATTTTATAGAGTCTGTTCGAATGACACTATTGTATTTCACCTTTCAGTAATAATATAAATGAGTTTTTTGTTTGTTTCCTAATTTGCATACTTTGTACAGCTGTCCATAATCCCCAAAAAATACATAGGCTAAGAACTGCCATTATATACAGGTCCGTACAAAAAGCAAAAAAATGGTGTGCTATGTTTCCCAAAAATATACGAAGCAACTCAACCCAAAAGATGTGAGCACTTCAAACAACCTAAAAAACAAGTGTTGTGCTTGCCAAAAGACCTACAACTACACATGTGTTCCTAGACAGCGTGATCTGGCTGGGATTGTGTGGTAATCTTAAGTGGGTCCTACAAATGATAAACCATATACATAAGGTTGGAAATATAACAATGAATACATATGAATATATCTTAAATTGCACTTACCATTAATAATCTGGTAGAACTAACTGAGTCTTCATTTTTGGAAAGATCCTCGCAAGATATAGGAGGTGCTGAACAGGACACTCTGTAGAACAATGAACTTGACGGCTCATGAGCCTGTAAGGAAGAAAAATTATAAGTATCATCACACGACATGAATGCAAATCAAATAGGCACGATGTAATAAACGCTAAATTCAAATACTAGATGTGGTGGATGGTGTGGATGTCTATCTTTCGTAGCATTTCATTTCTTATGCCCTTAAAGCTTTACCCAACTCTTTGGTGGTTTTCGACACTTGAACCCATCTTTCGACTTCAACCGCTTTGGTAGGCTTATGTCGATGCTAGCTAAATTAGTAGGAGGATTAGCTTTCCCATGAAGGTACTGTTGTCCCAATCGAACATTCATCACTTGTTTGCATAGCTCTTCTAAACCTTTGTCAATTAGGGAGCATAACTATTTGCAAGTAGCCACTTCAAATGCTAATATGATAGCTCTAGAACATAGTTGCCTATACAATCACGTACTTACCAAGTTAGGGTCCCCTTCAACCTCCTTACCCCTCACGTCATGCACGATACCATTACGTGCATTGTTTGTCCACCGTTTTAGTATATATTGCTCTAGCACTTGTTCAGCTTCTAGCACAATGAACACCTTCAAAACATGGCTACACAAAATACTGAATGTCTCAAACTTTCAGCATGTATAAGAGACAAACTTTTGTGTTGGATCAAATAGAACTTGCCATGAACCTTCTTCGTTAAACATTGATAAAACATATGAATACACAGGTGGATTTTCACTCTTATGTTTAATTGATACAACAAATAGCAAGTCAAACTCCTGTTGAAATAAGTTGAACATTGTGTGTGTGTAAATTTGGGCAGCTTGCTTAAGAATAGATGAATGTTGACAACTTAAGCACGGAAGCGTATGGCGTGCATCATACTCGCTCTTCAACTTATTACACAGTTTCTCCTCCACTATCCATTCAAAAAGTTTAAAAAACTGTGTGATGTTCACATCTGCCTTCATGGAGGCCTTAAAATTAGAGTTTAAGCTCTCACTCAGTTGTGTGTTACGCATGCCTAATGTGAAAGCTTGTTCTATATGGCACGCAACCCATTTTGCCTTGAGGTGATATATGGACTTTAACCAGCTATTCACCTGGACATTGTAGTTTACTATCATCTTTGCCCAGGCTGCCTCAAATTGGCCTTCATCATCATACTGGTACATACATTTCTTAAAATCATTTAAGAATTGAGAATCACCCTTCATCAGATTGCCTATATGTTTGATTCCGTTCTGCATTAAGTGTCATGTGCACAGGCCATGGTGAGCATTGGGCATCACCTTGCCTACAAGAAAGTGAGGTGTTAATTTTCTATATATAATGTAGTGTTTCTACATACACATAAGATAGGGAAAATATAGGCTAACCTAAAGCTTTGGCTATTGCTTGGTCCTGATCAGTGAAAATGGTCTGTGGTTTCTTGTTCCCGTGGGCTAACAAGAATGTCTTAAACAACCACTTAAATGACTCAGTAGTTTCATCATACATTAATGCCCCTCCATAGACAACTGCTTGCCTGTAGTGGTTGAATCTTGAGAACAGTGCAAGGTGTCTCTGTGCACGATTTGTACAATATGTTGTGTCAAGAGATATTACGTCACCAAAATACCCATAATCAACAATCATATGTGCATCGGCCCAAAAAATATTTGTTATCTGTTCATTAGCATCAACTTGATATGCATGAAAAAAAGATAGGTTCTCTAATAACTGTTGTTGAAAATACTACAACAAACACCCTACTGCTTCGTAAACCATTTTACGTTGTCTTTTAGACCTGAAATCATTTTTTACATCCAATCTGGTAAAACCAAGATTGGTTCTATCGCCAACATGCGTGCTCATCAATTGAAATGCAGCTATTTGTTTCAATTCGAAGTCCTTTACCAATTCAATCTCATGTGCCTGAACTTCAGATATACTATGATAGGATGCCAGCATATGCGTAGTCTCTAGAAGCTGAAGAGGGTGATTATGGATCTCTACAAATTCATTGATCATTAATTTTCCATTCCTTGTTACAAGGTTCATTTTAACTTTACAATCTATTCTAGTTTCAAGTTGAAGATTAGTAGCTAGGGTCTCCCTCTTGTCTATCTTGCGCAATCCCTCTTTGCAACAAACAAACTTACACGATGTAACTATTCCATCTTTCTTATTTTTATTCAAGTACTATTTCCTAACTCTAAATCCAACCCGCAAGCCATAGTTAGAAAAAAAACTACCAAGCATTTTCTACATTGTCAAATACCATACCAACAGTTAGTTTCCCTTCAACATCAACTCTATCATCACTAGTTAATTCAATATCAAAAGTACTTAAGTCCCTGCAAAATGGCCAATACAAGTGAAATTACAACACATGTCCAGCAAGGCAATTCTTCCATTCAAAATTATAATCCTTACACTGCTTGTTCCATTGTCACTTTCCAAATCTACGAAGGCTCGTTTATCCTGATGTCTCTAGCCGTACTCTATTCAACTGTAATCATCCCTATCCACAACAATTGTTAAAATTGGAATAAGTTGAATGTAAATTCCACAGAAACAAGTAAAATTACTAAAATTCATAAATAGGACTCATTTACATTTCAAGTTTTGAATTGATGCACATTAAATCATAAAATTAATCTGGAAGTCAAACTTGTAGCAGAAAACGAATATCATTTGTTGCAATCATTATTCGTAATTACCATTTGGCCTCCAATATTGGTTTTTTGTTCATCATTTTCATGCATGAGAGCCTAATACTGAGAACTAAATTCCTAAAAACATTTTTTTTTCTCCATTAGCAGTTGCAGCCATTAATCACTTATGCACTATCTATGCTTGTTCTTCACCTAAAATTCATTGAAGACTAGCTGGCAAAAATTTTTTTTCTCCGTTTGCTATTGCAATTTTAGTTTGAATCAATAGTGCTTAAAACATATGCTTTGTACATAAAACCCATTCAATCTTCATCAGTTACAAAAAAACAAATGAAGAACATTATAGCCATTGGCGTTTTTCTGCACTACCTATGCTTGCAAATACTTGGCCATTCCAGCTGGATTTCACACGTTATGAATATCGATATACCCATTTGCTGCTTCTGTCATTCAAATATGGTCCTTCGCTTCCCTCTGTGCAAAATGGACATCTTACAAGGTTGCTTCTCGCTCTACAACGTCCACGGCTGTCTTTGTCCTCTATCTTTGAGACTACATCAAACAAGCAAGAGACCACAACTGCAAGCCTAGAAATGATCGCTTTGCCGGAAATGACTCTGTCTTTGCCACCACCATTCTTCGTTGAGCCACCCATATCAACCAGAACTGGCACCCTGTTTCCTGCCACTACAAACGTCAAACCAGAGCAACGTAAACGAAGGTTGAAGATGAGATGATGAAGCCTTTTGCAAACGACATCATTTTTGTCCATAAGTAAAAAAAAAAAATCAAAACAGTGTCGTTTTTGACCGGTTAACTTGAAAAAAATTTAAGGTCCAAAATGCACTGTTTCACTTGGGTGAAACAATGTATTTTAGATCCCAGGGCGACATGGCATTCTTCTATCTGTGAGATCAAATGAATGGCCATGATAAAAAAAAAAACCTCAAAACAGCGTCGTTTTAACCCGATGAGTTTAACAAAAATTTAAGGCCCAAAACGTACCATTTCACTTAAGTGAAACAGTGCGTTTTGAATCCCAAGGCGACGTGGCATTCTTCTATCCGTGAGATCAAATGAATGGCCAAGATTAAAAAAAAAACCTCAAAATAGCATCGTTTTGACCCGATGAGTTTAAAAAAAATTTAAGGGCCAAAACGCACCATTTCACTTAAGTGAAATGGTGCGTTTTGGACCCTCCGCGACATTTCCTTCTGCTGTCCACTAGATCAAACCAACGGCCATGATCAGCTACTAGAGAAAACTACTGAAGAGCCCCTACAAGAGCGGATTTGAATCCCTGTGAACGAGAACAAAAAAGACTGACATCCCTTTTTTTCTTCAATATGATCTTATCTAAAGGAGGAAAGTAGTATTAAGGAGTGATGGGGACTCATCATGAGAATCAAAGGCAGCCTTTAACCCACTATAACAAAATAGGATCCAATTTTTTAAGGGCATGGTCAGTGAAGAGAGAAGATAAGAAAATAGATAGAGAATAAGCAAAGGGGAAGAACGTGCGAAACAAAAAGAAGAGGAGCTAGAGAAATAGAGAAATTGAGATGGAGAGAAGTTTAGGAAAGGTGACCATAAGAAAGAGCGAGGTTGAAGAGATAGAAGGAGCATGAGGGAGGAAGCATGAGATATGAGAAGAAAAAGAGAAGAAACGAGGGGCAGATCAAGATGAAAGCAAAGGGGAAAATGATAAAATAAAAAAAAAAGAAATAGAGATGGAGAGAAGTTCATGAAGGCAAACCACAAGAGGAGAGTGAAAGCTAAGAGATATGGAGAGAGCAAAAAAGGTGAGAAAAAAAAAAAGAAAGAAAGGAATTGGCAACGATAGAGAATGAGACATTAAAAGTTGGGAGACTTGGAGAAAAAGAGGCAGCAACAGAAGAGGGAGAACGAAAGAGAATTGGTGAAGAGAAGAGAAACCAAGTGAGCATAAGAAAAAAAAATGATAAATTGAGAATAAGGGGGAGTTCGAGGGAGGCAAGGTGAGAAGAAGATAGCTGAGAGGCATTGAGAAGGCAGAGGCAGAGAGAACTGACGAAGAAAAAGAGAAGAAGTCTGAGTGACAAAAAAAATAATCAAGAAAGATACAGGAGAGAGTGAGCCGAAAAGCATAGTGAGAGAGGGCAGAAGAAGTAACAGGGCTGAACATAGAAGGAATAGACCAATTAACGGTGGGTTTAATTTTCATGTAATTTTGTATGGCTTAGTAATTGATTATGCAGACAAAATCCTTCTTGACTCTGGCGTTGTCTTTTTTATCTAATCACATTTAGAACAATAAATTATTTTATAATTTAGTCTATTCAATGATAATGAATAAAATATAAATACTTAAATTTGAAATTGAATATTTAACTATCAATTAGATATTAACAAATTATATATCTTTCTTCATTTACTGTTTTACTAGAATTTTACTATAAGAAAGTATGTATTGCAACAATTTTAAGAACCAAAGTTAGTTTTTATATATGAGGACTAAATTGAGACAATTAACAACAATCTTGAGATTAAAAAAGAGCAAGAAAAAAAAAACAAAGGGACTGGATTTAGGAAAAATTCTACTCTTTGACATTCTAATTTCATCCAATTTTTAATTTTGTCTTTGCACTTTGAAAAATCTATAATAACATCTGCATAATTTTAAAGATTTATAATTTAGTCCTAATTATTATATTTTTGTCAACATTTTAACTTGTATATTAGTCAATTTTGCTTCATTATTTACTTTTACTTTTATGATTAATGAAACCACATATTTTCAAATATTTGCGTTAATACATAATTAATTGTATTAATAAAATTAAGCAAAATCTTTGCATAAAAGTATAAATTGAAATATTTAGATATTATAAGGATTTAATTATAAACTTTTAAATTTTACGGACTAAAACAAAAATTAAATAAAATATCAAGGACCAGAAGAAAATTGTTTCTTACATTTTGTTACTTAGGCTACTACATACCTGCAACATTTAAAACCCTTTCAAAGAAGGAAAAAAAAAAAAAGGAACACGTGTGGAATATTGGATTGTGGCTACGGCCTTCGCTCATTTCTCTGCCAATGGCTAGCATACACATTAAGAAGCCCAAAATGAAACTTGAAACTAGGTAAAATTAAAAATTTCAGGCTCTTATGTGAAATTGCAATATGTTAGTTTTAAACGTTAGAAGAAAATTAAGAACTATAAGATGATTGTAGAAGAAAAGAAAATTTATTAGATGGAAAAAATAATAATTTATATTTTAGAGAATAATTCACTACAAAAAAGGTAAGTAAGAGTAGTTTCTCAGAAGCAGATTTTACAACCATAACGAATTTTATTACTCAATTACAGTTGGGATTTCCACCACCTTTAATTAACTGCAATTGACACAAATCATAGTTAAGTTTTACTTAACTACGATTGCTTTTGGCAGCCATAGTAAGGTTTAACTTAACCCTTGAATCCCTACCTTACAAGACCCCCCATTCAATATTTTGGAGTTCAGCGTCCTGGTCATAGTGCCCTGTCTCACATCCCAGCCCCTAAGCCATCCATTTTCTCTCGCCAGTGGCACAAATAACGCTAGCTAGTAACTCATCAATGTCAACTACATAGATGCGTATGGGTGAGATTATGGAGGAGTTAAATCCCCTTATTAGCAGTAACGATGGGCACGAATTCAAGAATATCAATAAATTGGCCCTGGTAGCTCCTCTCGCCTCCTTATTCCTCTTCTATCAAGGTATTCGTGATTTTTTTAATTGTACTTTGGAGTTCTTGTGGTTCTTTTTTTAGTAGTGTTTTATCTACACGATCTAGCCTCAAATTGCATTGAAAATTCTTATCTAAAAGTTAAAATGGTCATATGAAGATGTGTCTCATAGAGTAGCAGTTCTTGTTAGATCCTATGAAAGGTTGGGTGTTCCAGGATCAGGTCTCTAAATACGAGCTTAGCCTCTGATGCATGGCTACTAAAATGGAGGCTCATCTTTGAAATTCTCTCCATCCGCAGTAGTAGTTTTTGTAATTTTTGACTTTTACACAGCAGGTCAAGTTATATATTTTACTTTGATTTGCATTTCAATTTAGTCATTTGATTTGTTTTTATTTTAATTTGATTATCTAACATTACAAAACCTTCTAATCTGTTCATAATTCGAACTTAGATGGAAAATTCTTATATGGAATAACTTTGTTAGCAGTTAGAAAAGGATTGAAATATTGTGCAATGTTGAGAGATTGAATTGAAATAAAATTCAGTCAAGGGATTAAATTGAAACTTGAATCAAACTTAACTGGCTAAAATATAATTTTTGTTGATTAAAAAGTTATACTTAGATATCGTTGTAAAATGTTACAATCAGTAATCCTGCCATTATAATTATTATTTAAAACACAAACATGTGAAACATGTGGTTCTCAACTATTCTGCTAAGAAGAAGATATATAGAGATTTCAAAGGGTTGATTAAAAAAAATATATCAGTGTCCTTTACATAATTGAAAATGTTAAATCACTTTCTTACAGAAATATGTTGCATTCATTTCAATCTACATCTATTTCTTGCAAGTAGTCTTCGATTTGACACTCAACTTATTTTCTCTGGATCTTTTACTTATAATGTACATTGAAGAAAATAAATATAATGTAAGATCTTTGTTTCTTCAATAATTTTTATTTTATTTTGTATTTCTGGTAGAATAATGAGACCGTGTGAATTCCTTTTTGTTTCTCTATTCCAATTTCATAAATCTGAGTACTTTTATTTTTTGATGACTTCTTGTTTTTTCTCTTTGGTTTGTTCTTTGAACTTGTTGAATTAATTAAATATTTAAATTTTATTATTGTTCAATGGTATGGGATGGTATTTCCAACTTGCTGTGAGTTCTAAATACTATATGTTTTCAATGGTAAATATTACTACTTATTAGTGCTTAATGGTCAGGGATGGTAAATATTACTACTTATTTTCATAGTGTTTTTTTTTTCATTCCTAACATTTTTGTGCACATCCTAATTTGTAGATAGAATTCTTATTTTATACACAAATTAAGTGTGCAATGATTCATGGCCATTTCAAGAATTTAATGAATATGCAAGGTATGAAAACAAAACAAAGTTACTAGGAAAATTGACTTCGCACTCCCAAAGATGCTCTTAATTTTATTTGCATTTTCTATATGTGTTCTTGCCATCGCACCTAAAGAGTTACAAGGTCATTTATTTAACCCTCATCTTATATTGTGCCTTCAAAAAATGAAAACTCTTTTGGTACATCAAACTGCTTATGAATGAACATAAGTTAAGCCACTCATAAGAGTTGGGGGGAGGGGGGGAAGGAGGTGGGTTTGCTATTCTCTTTATTATCTTCCATAATTTAATTTTATATAATCAGATTCTATTATGAATACTCCTATCGACTAGACTCTATCTCATTTTTTTTAAAATGCAGAGCCACAATGATCATGGCATCATGACAAATGTTTTTCTTTCTCCTTTTCTTTTCAACTATAATTTGATTTAAGCATGCTTCAAGTGTTTCAAACCATTCTGAATCTTAGATACCAGGTGAGTTTATTTTCAATAAGTTTAGTAAATTGCCAGATTTTAGTTCTTTATACAAAAATAGTTTATATTAGCTAACTTAACACAAATATATGCAAATATGGTTGTGAATTCTTTTTATTTGTAACTTCAATTGTCTCAAAAGTAAACCTAGTTAGATAAATGTAAAATTTCTTTAGTGGAGATTGAACTGTCATACTACTTGAGAGGACAAAGATGGTCTTTTAGAATAAAATATATTTAGGCTTTGCTCACTTTCCAAAATCCTTTCTGAATTTCTTTCATAATTTTTCATACCTCTTAATTATATTTGCATTGCATATATGCTTTAACAAAAATTAAGAGTAGTTATATTTAGGATTACTTGTGAACATAGTGATAAAAGGAAAGGTACAAAGGTTTGGCATTTATAAGCTAGGAAATGCTTTTAGAAAAATTTTTTCATTAGATGTATTCATTTGACCGTGAATACTTTGAACATGGATTAAAGGTACCAGTTTTTTTTTTCAATTTATCATAGTTAGCATATTATTTTGAATACAGAGCATGATGATGTTAAAAGATTGGAATAGCTATGATGTACAATAGATAGGACAATTGGATACAAAACTTCATCAAAAGCTAGTTGTGATAAGATGTACAGTATAATTCTCTTATATGTGAAGTTTTAGTTAGGCAGAGAAGTCATATTTTGAAGGGGTTTGTTGGTAAAAGAGCAATAGCTTACTTTTTATTTCTAATTTATGTTCAACTGGTTGTAATATACTATTCGTTTACTTTGAGCCAAGAGAGCTAGTCTCTATTGTTTAAACAATGTGTCTGAATGTTACTTTTCATTTTGTGATTCCAAGAATGGAGGTGGGATGCATGATAGTCCATATAAAACAATTTTTAATATTTTTTATAAAATAGGCACAAACATCAGCAGCGGTTGGAATCACTGCTATAGACAACAGCAACACAATTGGCTTAAATTTCATTTAAGTCAATTCGCCATTGGTTGTTTCAACCGCGGGTAAAACAATTAGCTGTAGTTTAATTGTAAGAAAACTATAGCTATGGCCTCAATTTGCTATAGGGATTAGGTCAACAATTTATTAAATTATAGTAGGGTAGAAAGAATGGTTATTCATAATTGACAAAAATAAATGACAAATGAATGCTTAGATTTTGCCTTAAGAAGGTTTAGACAAAATATAAAAACTCAGATAAAGATGAGGATTTAAAGAATGATAAAACATACCATAATTATCTCTTTCAATTTTTTTTGCAAACTTGACACCAAAAGCAAAAATAAAAGGATGGACAGAGAGAGAATAGTTGAAAGGACACACGATATTGAAACAATAAAATTTCACTAAGATATAATCTTCGTCCCATAAAATTCTTCAACAAGTTCAATAGCAAAAGATAATTGAGAAATGACAACTTCTCGTATCTGAATAGGCAAAAATATAGACATGTTGAAAAGTAAAAAAAGATTAGAATAGCCACAAAAATAATTTGAAAGGGGACATCTACTAGTCATGGGATTTAAAGTTAAAAGGCCTCCACTATGAAATTAAAAATTATAATTAGCAAACATACGCAAGTAAACAAGTTTCTAAGGGGAAAATTGCTTTGTTTTCAAATCCATAAAGGTAATTTGGCATGCTATATTAACTGCATTCTTCAATTTTCTGTCCACAAAAATTTTAACTAGCCAACTCATATTGTTTTCAACACTAGAAGTTAGTTTGAATTTGAGAGCAAACCTAACAATTGTAAGGCAAAATCATCACCAAGACAAATATGTACACCGAAAGTACTTAGAACTAAACAACTATATACTTAACACTTAGTCATGCATATATGCTGTTCTAAATTGCTAATTTTTTAACCAAAAGACATTGTTTATCAATTTATCCAACTTTTGAACAAGATAAAAAAAAAACATAAAAATAAGGGTTGCTAAAGGGGACAAAGGAAATTACCAATTGTTTGAGGATGATAATAAATAAGCACAGAACTCAAGACAATTGCAAGAGCAAAAATCTATAAAAAATAAAATAAAAGAAAAGGACCATTGGAAAATGATATATCATAATGAACCAAAACTACAATGGCCACAATTTGCAATATCAATCTAAAATTACCGATCATCATTTACATTTGACTTCCCAACAGTATCAAATCCTTCTATATCAAGGTAAAAATACATAAGTACTCACTCCAACAATATCAAAGTCTATAGCTGTTCCCCAAACCCATATTCTTGTACAGTGGGAGCCAAAAGAGAACAAAAATTATAAATGTGATCACTGCCAATCAAGCATAAAAGGTAAATCTCCACCCACCATTTGTCTTGGTGCCACACATGTGTCCAGCACTAAACCTTAACAGAAAAAACACACTAGTTCACATTATGTTATTGTAAGCAATTAGATACTAACTACAAAAAATTATAAATTGCTGGTACTGAGGGAAAATTTTAGTAGGTATAAAAGAGTCACCTTCATAACAAGAAAAAGAAAGATTTTAATTTAGCAAAAAAGATTTTCCAAAGCGATATAGTCTAATCACCTAAGGAATATATATATATAGTATGTAAACAGATTAAAGTAGAGCCTAAAAAGGGGTAAAGAGGCAATAATCAACTTTTTGACACTAGTGCATTAGATCCTTAAAATAATAAACAAAACCATATGTGTAAAATGATCTCCATCATCTTAAACTATCCAAGAATTGATGTAAAGGCAAATGTGAAACCACTTGCAAAAGCTACTCACTGGATTAAAAAAGATGATGAAAAAAATATCAACTTAGTATTTGAAAAGCTTCATGAGTCCAGATATTCTAATTTTTATTTCTTGTGAAGCACTATGTCTTACCTTTTTAAACAAAATAATAATCTGCAATGCATAGTTAGACATTAAGAGTTACACTGTTTTGACAAACCTTTCATAGTAACATCAACAAAAGGCCATCTTTGATTAATATTGATATTCTCATGCAAGATGTTACATGCCTTTTACTTTAAATTCGTGTTTTATATCAATTAATTGAATCCACTCTCAAATGGTTGAAATAAGATGAGTACAACTCTTAAGTGGTGAAAAATAAATAAGTATGTATCCTTAGCAATATAGAGGATATTTTAAATGCAATAAAGGTTGTTCAACATGGTATTAGCTAGTCACTTCACCATAAAATAGTCCATCTCATGAGAGTAATCATACACTTTTATCAAGTATGAACCCATAAAACAATATGTAGGACCACGATTTCAAATATCAAATTAATAAGAACATCATATATGAAGTGAAAATAATTTAGACGGGGCATTATTATTATTTTGTGTGTGCAACTTTTTTAAATTCAAAAGCCAATATTTACATAATTTCTCTTGAACTTTTCTTGTTAAAGTATGTAAGTCTATATTTAACAATCATTATAATTACTATTTAAAAAAGAACAATCATTAATGGAAACAAAAACAATATGATTTTTTTTCTTTAAAAACCTTAAAGCAAATAAACAATTAATTTTAGGGACTACACATTATTGTAGTCCCTCCCTTAGGATATAATCTTCCCTAGTAATAAATAACTAGTATCATAAATTGATCCCAAAACTTATGTTCAAGAACAACTTATTACACAATGTTTTGTGATCAAAGTAGACTCGATGTATTCAAGCTATTGGCGCTAATTATAACAGCTATAAATAAAAAAAAAAAAATTAGTGTGAACACCCCACCCCTAACTTTCTAATTATTTAATTAATTGGTTCACCGATTAATTAACAATTAAGCGAATAGGAAAAATTAAAATGACAAAGCCTCAAATAACATTTTCAAGTAGGGACAATTTAAAATTAAAAAATAAATAATGAAAGATAGTTAAATAAACTCAAAACCCAAAAATATAATTAGCTAATTTTATTTATTAATAATAATGATAATAATGAACTTAAAAGGATCAAAATAAAATATAAAAAATGGAAAAAGACGTTGAATAATAAAAAGGCAACAATGAAATTGAAAAATAAAAATAAAATCATAAAATAAGAAGGGGATAAAAGAGAAAGATGACTTTAAATATAAAACCACAAAAACAAAAACAAAAACAAACAAAAAACCAGAAAAAAAAAAAAAAGGAAAGAATCAATGTAAGAGGCTTGGCGACTGACTCATTTATGAATAAACATCATTTTGGAAAGCGACATAGCTAAATAGGGATTAGGTTCGGCGTGGGCAAAAAGGAAGGAAGAAATCAGAAGGAAAAAAACAAAGACAACTTCCTACTCTTACAATGGCTAGAATGGGAAAAGGATTGCAACCTACTAAAAGTTGCAAAAAAAAAAAAGCTGAAAAAAGGAGAAGCACTGTTGGGCAGAGATTGATGCAGCCTTCAGAGAAAAGAATGAGGAAGTGAGCTTGAGCAGTGAACTTACTACTCATTACTCTTAAGCTACAGGGGAAAGATAGAAAAAGGAGAAGCACTGTTGTTGGGCATAGGGTTTTGAACGTCCATGAGAGACAGGACTTGGCTCTAGCAGTAGCGGCAGCAACAGCACCCACCCTAGCCCAAGGGAAAGACATCCTTAAATCTTGAGGTGAGAAAAAAAAAAAAAAAAAAGGAACCGGCTTTGAGGAAGAAGACAGTGAGGAAGAAATTGGAGGAGGGGGAGAGAAAGAGAAGGCTGAGAAAGAAAACCGAAAGGAGAAGAGGTGTACCGAGGAGAGAAGAAGGAAGAAGAGGAAGGAGAGGAGAGAAAGAGGGAGGATGTGTTCATGCAATGCTGGGCTGAACTGAGGAAGGAGAAAAAGGGGAGAGAGGCGTGCCGAAGAGGTGCTAAATGACGGGCTAAGAAGGTGCTGAGTGCAGAGAGAAGAAGAAGAAGAAGAAGAAGAAGAAAAAGAAGAAGAAGAAGCAGTCTGCCCTGTTCTGAGCACTGCAAGCAAAGGTGAATAGAGGAGGAAGAAAGGAGAAAGAAAAGAAGAAAGGAAAAGAAGAAGGAAGAGAGAGAGGTGTGCCAGAGCTTTTGTAGTCACAGGCCGAGGAGAGAGAGAGGGAGGAGAAGTAAGGGAGCTCAAGAGAAACAGTAATCAAACACCATTCTCATTTGAACATAGAGGAAACTAGAAAAGCATAAGAGAGGAATATGGCACTCCATAAATGTGCTCTGTTCTTCCCTGTTATAGCGACAAGAAGTAGAGCATTGTAAGAAGAAAAATAGAAGAAGGAGAAGGAGAAGAAATAAATTAAGCCCTTCGGCAGGAATGATGGGGACGATACTCAACAGTGTGATGGGGATTGTCCAGTCTGATGAGCTGATGGTAATGTTAGGTCCATCCGGCAGTGGGAAGACCACGCTGCTTACGGCTTCCACAGGCCAACTCGCCAGAAAAGTCTCAGGCTTTATTACCTACAATAGCCATCTTTTTCTCCAGCTCTATGGAGCGCGAGACCGGGTTTGTCCCGTATGATGACATCCTTTACCCTCACTTCACTGTTCATGAGATGTTCACTTTTGCTGCTTTACTAAGACTTCCTAAAAGTCTCACCAAAGAAGAGAAAATAGAGAATGCCAAGGCCATCATGAAAGAGCTTGAGCTAACTAGGTGCTGTAATAGGTCAGGGACGGCACCAGCTTGGTACATGACATTTTCGATGGCGAATGAAAGCAGGTCAGTATCAGGTAAAAGATACTGGTGAACCCTAGTCTGCTATTACTGAATAAGCCAACGTCCGGGTTGGACTCCACGATGGCGCAACGCATTGTGGCAATGTTACAGAGTTGGCACGCGGTGGCCGGACAGTGGTGACAACAATCTATCAGCCTTCAAGCTGATCGCCATGGAAGCATTCCTTAGATAACAAATAAATTCTTTGTCTAAAACTCACCCTCTTCTGGGCTCCACACAAGCTAGTCAAAGTTTCCAACTTTCCTCTTCTCTACGCATTGTTCAACATCAATTGGGTCTACAAAAACTCACCACCTTTACTCAATACTTGTCGTGAGAATGTCGACTCCTGCAAGGAAGAGATTGATGAGAGATTTTAAAAGATTGTAGTGAGACCCTCTTACGGGCATCAGTGGTTCTCCCCAAGACAATAACATTATGGTTTAGAATGAAGTTATCTTTGGGCCAGATGACACCCCATAGGATGGAGGGCCACTGAAATAAAAAGTGCACCGAGAAGGTCGAGCAGAGAAAGAAGGAGAAGAAGGAAGATGCGAGAGAGAAAGAGAAGAAAGTGTGCTTCTGCTTATTCTGCTACGACTTTAAAGTCTATTTTACTCCTCACAGCTCCTACATTTCCTTTCCCTCCTCCTCTTTTCATTATTCTGCTACGACTTTAAAGTCTATTTTACTCCTCACAGCTCCTACATTTCCTTTCCCTCCTCCTCTTTTCACTGTACATTTCTTTTTAGTGTGGTGTAAGGCACCTGTATTTTTGACTTTATAGTCCACCACTTGATTTTGCTTCTGAAATATTGTTAAAAAAGTGCTACAAAATTAGAAAGCATGACAGACAGAAAGAAAATTATGGCATGAGAAGGAGGTTGAGCTCGTCAACGGTCATGCCCACAACATGGTTGACTTTGACTCTAACTTTGCTTTTATCCATGCCTTTTCTGAAGCTTATGGCGATACCGTTTCTTTCACACCTCACTTTATATCCTTTTAAGAGAAGTTTGAGAGAAATTGCTGGACTTTATAGATCCCAGTGTTCTTTGCAAAGTGTTGAAGAATACCATAGAGTCTCTAGACAGCAGTCCATCTGTTCTATGTGCTTCAAAGCTACAAAGACCTCTACCATACCCATTGATGATGGGTTAGAATTCAACAAAAAGCATGGTTTAAAGTGGCATGAGAGTTTGACAACTCTTGTTGGTAGAATCTTAGGAATTGAACAGTTGGTTGAGAATATTCTTGATGAAACATTGCCAAACAGACCTCATTGGACATTGAATAAGTTCACTGAAGCATTTCTGTCAAAGTTGAAATCTGTTGCTGGTAAGATATTTGGATTTAAAAGCATTGCTACATATCGTAGCAGTCTTGAAATCAATACAAAAGTGACAAAGAAGGATGCAGAAAAAGGTCTCATTGAAGTATACACACAGGCTTTAAGGATAAAGATTTGGATATACGACTATCCAATCCTCTTCCTCTCCATGGGGTTCTTGAGGACTAGAGATATTCAAAGTGTCATATAGTTCTTTTACATGCATCCTATCCATTCTCGAGGGAAGCATTATACCTAGCCCCTGTTTGCTCCCAGGTGTATCTTGATTCTGGGTTGGCAATTCCAAAGCTTAGTGTTCATAGGATGATATCTTCAGTCAAAGAGCTATTAGAGCTAGCTCCAATGGACAAGGTGATGTTCAATACCGATGGCTATGCATTTCTTGAAACTTTCTATATAGGTGCAAAAAAGTCTCGTGAAGTTGTTTTCTCTATTTTTCATTATGCATGCATTAGTGGTGATCTCTCAATTCCCGAGGCCATAGAGGCTGCTAAAGACATCATTGCATGAAGTGCAACCCACTTTTATAAAATTAAATCAACTATCGGTGTTATTGGTTCATATCGCAACTTGTCCCAAAAGTTGAATATTAATGACTTAGAGGCTGATTTATCACTAGTTCGTATCATCTAGGTGAACATTTCTGGATAGCACAAATGTTGAATTGTTCCAGGAGAGCGTTTCAATGATGTTAAGAAGAATGGTGTTAGTTTGACAAGTGCTATTATAACAATGCCTTCTTATCAAGACACAACTATAGAAGGGTCTGGTTTAACAAAGCTCAATTTTTGGGAACAAAGATCTACTGAAGCCAAAAAGGGGTTGTCTCATACGTGCATATTGGCTGCATGAAGGCACGTGAGTGGTCATTTCATTTCTTGATGTTGCTATTTATTTATTTTATTCAGTTATTTATTTATTTTTGTTTTATTCTTATCATCATTAGTATTATTATCACCATTACTATTATTATCTCATCCTAATTTTCAACAGTGCCGCATGGAAATACTAATCTCCTTAAGCACTTAAGTAGAGGTCACATGAGATTCTTATATATTTCCTTAAGCCTTGAAAGTTGGTACATAATTTCTAAAAAAATGTAAATAAAATATTATATTATGAAATAAAATATCTATTAATATTATGAACTAAAAAATTGTAAAGAAACTTACTAATTGATCCATCAACATGTTTTATATTATGAAATAAAATATCTATTAATATCTTAGTTCTATAAAAGTACATTAAACTTTAGTAGGATGGTATTGGTTTTTGGGTAAAGTGAAAAACTATACACAGTAAATATTTTGAAGAGAAGAAAAACTAAACTTTTAATAATTTTTTTTATTTTTAACCCTTTATAATTTATTTATTTATTTATTTAGTAAGCTATCAATCTATATAAAAAAATTATTGTCTTCATGTATTATCATATTTTTTTAAACAAATTTATTTTTTATTAAAAATTAAATTAAAAAATCATGTAGTACATTTCAAAGCATTGAATACTACAAAAAACTACAAGATTCCCTACTATAGGGATCATTGTCCGTCATTTGACATGCTTTTATTAACAAATTCGTAAGTAGATTTTGTTTCTTCTTTCACTCTAAAATTGAGCTAAGGTATTGAAACATAGTTACGTGTCTATTAATTTGTTGTGTTTAAATTGTAAAGCTTGTATACAGTTTCTTAGATAATGAATTAAGAAATATTATTGTATCATAATTAACAATAATAATTTATAACTTTCTTAATAATAAGTGCTTGATATGACAATTTTCACTTGGTATTGATCTTAACAAATGATTAAATTAGCATTAATGTTTTAGAAGTGTAGAAGTTAGTTTCTTCTTATGAATATTCCAAGTTCTGAAAGATATTTTGAAAGTTGGTACTTTTTCTTGCACTTTTTCAAATCTTCTTTTGGGGCTGTTTTATGATTTTCCTTTCATTTGGCTTTGTGTTTAACTTGATAAGAACATATGTTAGGATCAGTGATTACCTTAGGGATTAACTGAGCTTTGTCATTTGTTATAATTTCTAATAATTTTTTGTTACAGAGTGTTTCGGATTTGGGACAAGTCAATATTTTATTAATTAATCATTTTAATATCTGTGTAAATAATAATAAATTGTATACACGAAAGCTTGATCTTTTGAAAGGTTAGATTCTTTTGTATAAGACTCTAAATTTTGAAGGGAACAACATGTTTCTTGCAGTGTACACCATCACCGATAGTGTGATATGGAATATACTACACCCTAGCATCCAATTATGCACTTGCGCATATAATTTTCTTAAACCTAATGTGACAAAATTGATTATATCAATTATAATATTTAACAAAAAATGATTCTCAGGGGACTTTTCTCATTTAAATATATAGAGTACTGTATTGTGTTGATTAATTAGTTCAAGTTTATATAATTTTAGGAGTAAATTGAAATTTTATTCCTTATAAAATAATTTGCATTAATTTGATTTTACAAATTTAAATGTTTCATTTTATTCTCTCAATGTTTTATTTTTATCTCCACCATCATGTTAGCAAAAATTTCAACAAAAAAAATGTTATAATACTTCTATCTTTTACATTGCTATTACAACTAAAGTTTTTATTTTGACTTATTCAAAGTTCCGTCAATTTTATGTAGGATTGATACAAAACAAAGAAGGTTTACTTTTTAAATAAGTTTCGTATGTTTAAGTAAAATTTATTATTCAAGTAGACTACCTCTATCTAAAATTAACTAGATATTGAAGAAGTGTGATAGGGAATATACTACACCCTATCATCCGATTATGCACTTGTGCATATATTTTTCTTAAACCTAATGTGAAAAAAATTGATTATATCAATTATAATATTTAATAAAAAATGATTCTCGGGGGACTTTTTACATTTAAATACATAGTGTACAGTACTGTGTAAGTGTCATTTAAATAGTTCAAATTTATACAATTTTAGAAGTAAATTGAAATTTTGATCCTCCAAAATTGATTTACATTAATTTGATTTTACATATTTCAATGTTTCATTTTATTCTCTCAATTTTTTATTTCCACCATTAGCATGTTAATACAAATACCAAAAAGAATTTAAAAAATAAAAGGTTAAATACTTCTATTTTTATGTTGTAATTACAACTAAAAGTGTTGATTTAAGTCAACTTTGGGAAGAAGTGGATAAAGAATGAGTAGAGTTTATCGTTTAAATAAATCTATTTACTTTAAATTAACAAAATTAAGAGAATCCAAACTATAATTCTCTCTGCTATTTAGGTGAATTCAAATGCACTTCTATGCCAATTATAATTCTAATATAAGGATTTGTTTATTTAGCAAAATACAGAAGTGTTCTATTTTATACTAATAACGTGTAGCTCAAGTGTAAACACGGACGAAACCAATTTCTGTTACAAAGCAACTTTGTGACATTATAAATAATATAATTTAATTTAATACATTCTGAGAAATTTTTGTTTAATATAACAACGTATAGTGGAAATCATTAAGAAAAGAAAAGAAAAAAACTTGATCATGAAAACACAGAGAACATCTTATCTTAATAGAACAAATTTTAACAAAAAAAAAAATGGAGAACACCTTATCTTAATAGAACAAATTTCATTCAAGCATATGTATTTATTTTTCCATGTTTAGAACTTATTTTTTAAAAAAATTGAGAAAACTGTTTCAAAAATACAAAAATATAAAATAGAATCAAACAGGCTCTAAACTTTTAAATTTTTAATTGAATTGGTTCTGGAAATAATATTAATTAGAGTCCCTAATATTAAGAAATAAAAATGATCATTCAAATATTATTATATATGTTTTTAATTTTATTAGTCATTGTTTGAGACACTAGATAATTTATTGTAATTTTATATGAATAATTTTAAATGAATTAGTTTTAAAATTATGTTCATATGAAAATTTTTTATGTAGATAGAGCCGGGGTTTAAGAATTTTAAGGATTTGATAAGAAAGGATGATTTGAATTTTTTCCACCCCATAAATATAGGTCGCATATTGAGACATGGACCCATGTTTGTCAATTAATCATAACTTCAGTTTTTGGTGTGTAATGTAATATTATGTAGTCCTTGGTCCTTGAACTGAAGATTCTCACACTTTAAAAATATTGTATGCTGACTCGGGCGTTACAGCCTGCAGCTATAATTTGACCCGGAATGGGAAAATTTTTTCTTTAATTCATAATCTTTTTAATAAATGAAGACGTTGATCTGATCTGAGACAGAAAAGAATCCCCAGAGAATAATCAATGCCATTAGGGTTTGATTATACGTAAAATTAATTATTACCAAAAAAAAATTAGTAGAGTTAAATCTTTCCCTCAAAAGACAAAGATGTCTGAAAATATGGCGAGAAGAATGTCTAAAGAAAATGATACCACACAAAGACTTTTCTGATGGAATAGGCATCTCATCTTTTCCTTTTCTTTTTCGTTTTCTGTCTTTCATTTTCACCCAATCATCATGAAGACATGTTTGCAATACAAAACTGGAGATTCTGAATTCTGAGTTTCCGTGTCGCAAGTTTTTCCTTCTATCTATCAAAAATGTCTAGGACTAAACCAGAACAAAAATTTATTTTGAAGCATGCATGATTTTCATGATCAAGTTTTTACGACAGTCATAATGTAATTTCAAGTTCAACATGTATGACAAAGTTGTACCTCATGTTCATTGCAATCCTCCACAATGGTCAATGCCAACGACGTGTTTGAATCTGCAACATGCTCGATCACCTTGCCCATGCATGAGATTGGTTTGAAGCATCGAAGCAACTTGGTCGCGACATTTGACCATTTCTTGGACTTCTTTTTAATCATTCCAGCGGAAGTCTCCATGGAAAGAAAAACAAGACCAACACAAAAATAGAAGAGAGTGAGAATGATGTGATTTGAATGCAATATGGAGATATATATATATATATATATATATATATATATATATATATAAAGACAGGGACGCCTCCCATCTTTTTATTTTGCAAATATAAAGAAGCCCAATGTCTCTGGTTCATTCCTCTTCTGCATACATACACTACAACCAAAACCATCTTCCTTAATTAGCATCCTCATTCAATCCCGTCATTCATGTGCTATAATGGTGCTTTGATATCATTTGTCACATATTCATATTTTTCAGTCATACATCATATCACTAATATTGGATCCTATCTTTTCATTAATTTCTTGCAAGTTTGACTTTCATGATCTCCTCAAGAATCTGCCGAAATATTGTGCATGTTGATGAAACAAATTTTCTACTTTGGACCAATGGGAAATTGTCAGTGTAACGTATGAGATTAATGGGGCCTATGGAAAAAAAGAAGTGAAGTGAGTACTGAGTAGTGCTTTGCTTAAGTAGGTGAGTTCAAGGTGCTGAGAATGGGCTTGTCACTCATCGTTTCCATATTAAATTTTGACAAATTAAATAAGAAAATGAACAAATATATAATTGTACATAATAATAATTATAACCAACATGAATCAACGCGCTTATTAGCGATCACTGAATGTTTATTTTATTCTCTAACTTTATTTTATTTTTTAAAATAATATTTTATTAATTAAAAATTAATTTTTTTAATTTTTTTTACATAAATTAATAAAATTTAATTTTAAAATTACATATGATAATAATCTTAAAGATAAAAATAAAAAATGACTAGTTTCATTCAAGAATAATTATTTTAAAGAATAAAGATAATGAATAATTAAAATAAAAGTTCAATAATAAATTATGAGCTAAAATAATATTTTTTCGATTATGAATTATCATCATCCTTTAATAGGCACTATCAAGTATTGATTTTCTTCACTTTTATTTCCCAATATAGAAGCTCGAAGCAGGATGAAATTGTGGAGAGATATCCGCGAACATTTCTTTTCTTGCCTCGTTATGAACACAAAAGCACCCAAAAAAATTATTCGAAGAGAGAAGAGTCTTAATTTGATTGAGATACCGTCGTTATTATTACGAGACGTCAAAGATATTTTTCATTATCTTATTAATTTGAAAATATAATTTCCTTTTAATTGATATTTTTTTGGAAATAAAATCTCATGTTATAAAGGAAACATACTACATTTTGTCTTTTGATTAGAAGATGAGCTAGTTTTCTTTCTTATACTTAATGAAGTAGAGGCTTGAATATAATAGTTCTCGTTAATTTTTATCATTAGTGGCAAAAATGATGTGTTTCTCATAGACAAAAATCAATAAAACTAACATAAAATATGATAAACTTAAACTTTGTTTGTGATATGGTATTTACGAATACTATCTTCATCGTGATATTTAAAATTTTGAGGTGAGTAAATAGAAGAATAGATTTTTGTTTTATATAATACACATATGAATTAATAAAGTTACAACACACTATCATCTCACATAGATAGCTAGTTAATTATAAAATAGAATGGCAAATATCTATGAATCTCGAATAATATAAATCGTAACTTATTTTATGTGCTATTATATTTTATTTTGGAAAAAACAATACAATTTATAAATATTTGTTATCCTTATTTTTTTGAATTAAATACATTTTGGAAAATAAAAATAGAAATGTATTAGATCAATGTAGAAGTATACACCATTAAAATAATAACAATTGGTTCAAATGAAAAAAAGGTAATTTTGAACAAATCTAAATGATGGCTCGACCCCTAGTAATTAGAAAAAAAAAATCTCTTGGATACATACGTTAATGTTTCCATTTAATTAGGGATTAAATAATTTTACAAGGATATAATTCTAATTAATTTGAACTTCATCATAATCTCCGAGATATCTCAATTTCCTGATTCGAATAAAATAGGAACTTTCTAACGGATTAAGTTCAAGTTCATCACTAGCATTTACTGAAAATTAAAGGCCTAATCAATACATAATAATCTTTATCTGTTTCTCAGTTCTCAAACTCAAACCCAAACCTCCTGCGTTTAGGGTTTAAATTAAAAATTAGGTGTCTCCTCTACTTCAATAATATTTCAAGTTTTCCAATAACACTGACACCTTGCAAAATGCGTTTATATGGTACTCTAGACTCTTGACTCTTGACTAGTCAAAAGAACATTTAAATTCATGTGATAATTTTCCATACCTTAGAATCATATAACGTTGTTTTTAGTCTTGGGGTTTTCCTTTTGTATAAAATAATGTATAAATACTCCCATACTAGCTAGTGTATAACTTTATAAGTACAATCCAAATAAAATAGATTCAACAACTACACTTGTCTGCATATGATATAATATTAATTGTCTTGTTTAATTTTTTTTATTTTTTTTTTTATGATTAGATAGTTTTTGGTCTTATCTACTTACATGTATTTTAATTGATTTATTGTTTGCACTTCTCATAGTAATGAATAGCATGCAGTGATCCCACGAAAGAAAAAAAAAAAAGCACTGATGACGTTTCACCCTTATGTTTTATTTTTTAGAATAGAAGATTAATTACATAATTGATACACGAATTTATATCATATGTGATAATTTTTTAAAAAACTTATTCTTTTCCCACGAAATTTTTTTCTATAAATTATAAAAGTTTGACAAACTAATTATATTTTTAGAAAAAGAAAAGGGTTCATTTTAGTCCCCCACTTTTTGTCTTTTGCCATTTTGGTCTTTAAAAAAACTTGCGTACGAAAAAGGTCTCTCAAAAATCATGAACTTTGCAAAAGTAACCACTATATGGGAGACCAAAATAATTATTTTGTGATTTTCAAGGAATTTGTTTGCATGGTTCTGTTATGGGCCCAGCCAATGAAATGAACCGAAACCAACAAGAGCATCCAGCCCAACCCGTGGATCTAACCCTATCTCTGAAGTGGTTAGAGGAAACAAACATGGGGAAAGAGCACATGAACAAACTGAATCATGCAAATGGGGTGGCTACACAAAAGAGCTATAAAGCACGAAGGCCTCGTGTGAGGTGAACGTGTAAAAGGAGGAGAATAGCTTATGAGCGTGTGGGAGATTGTGAATTAAGTCTTTCCCTTCTGAGTTTTCTTTTCCCTCTAATATTATTTATATTTCTTCTATGTTCTTTATCTTTCAAAATTTGTAATTCACTTTATTTCCTTTTTGAATGATTCCTAGGATGAAATAATACTAGCAGCGATTTTCCTTAAGTTCTTTTGTTGTTAGATTTTTTTTCAAATCATTACGGTGTTATTTTCATTGAGAAAGACTGATACGTGAATAGACAATCTACATGCTAGATTATGATGCGATGTAACCGTGCCAATATTTGAAGTTGAGTGGAGACATAAAAAAAGAAAGAGCTACAGATGGATCTGTATTGATAAAATAAGCCCTTATGAGTCATAGCCCTCAAAGGGGGTGCATGATTATAAGTCCTACATCTGGAAATGTTTTCAAAGGAAGTATAATATCTCATAGAAAAACTCTTTTGAGAATTTTTAGAAAGAATCTAAGGAAAATAGAACAATGAGATTAAATTATAAGAAATTTTAAGTGAAGTATATATATATATATATATATATATATATATATTAAGTATAAGAATTTGTTAGCATTTTATTAATAGCCAAATTAAGAAGCAAATAAAAAGATTAGCTAATATAGAATTCCTAAAATTACAAAATAAAAATAAAGCAAAATCTAAGTAGTAAAATAAGAATGCATTTAAGAAAAAAGAATAATTAATAACGAATTACTCTGAGAAAGAAGAAAGAGATGATAACTTTACTCGTCACCATGAGCGTCAAGAAAATTTCCAATATAGCATAACATATTATGTGGGTTTTAATATTAGGTGGCATTCAATGATATCACTAGACTTATAAGCATAAAGTGTGAAGAATTATACGAATATCAGTGTTCAAAGTATAAGGGAAATAAGAATAGACAAAGTGGTGAGATAACTTAGCTTAGTAGTTTTAAGACAAAAACCTAAAAGTGGCAGTATAACCGAAAGGAGTTAAAAAAAAAAACCCGGAAGAGACGTGTATGGGAAATACAAGGGATATTATTGGCAATACGAGAAAGCGATCAACACATATAGCTGGTATTAAATGAAGGTGCTCGGTGGCAGCATAGTATTAAAATACTTGTTGAGGAAAACATGATGGAAGCAAAATAGAAAGGACTCATGTATTTGCAGCTCAGTGCACATATAAAATGTGAGAAATGTTAGCAGAACACTTGGCAGGAGATTAAATTAAGTCGTATGATTAAGAGCATAAGTAGCTGGAGAAGGGAGCTTTAGTGTTGACTAAGCTGAAATTCTGGAGTGCTGGCAAGCAATTAGCAAGTAGTGCAAAGTTATGGGATGGATTGAAGAGACATGTAGATGCTAAAAAAATTTTGGGAGATATAGTAGAAAATATTTATCTAAATAAGATTCAAATTTAGCCATTATTAATTAGTAGAATTTGCGACGTGCACACTTAAAGCATTTTGTAAAGGGGGGATCCACACAAAGATAGAAAACAAAACACTAGAATATTTTTATTCAGGGATGGGAAAGTTAGAATAATATATATTTCATCAAGTAACTAACTAACAAAATATATCAAATAATTAATTTATTCATTTTCCAAAAATAACTCACATTTCCTTTAACTCCTCAAAATTAATAATTAATTAAATAATTATCAAATGGCTTAAAATCTTTCTTCTAACCCCCAGTCAACAATTTAATAAGATAATTACTTATAAGTCTTGGGCTAGAGGTTTGAGCCTCCAACTAATCTATCACTGATTACCCCTAGTCAACATGAATCTAATCCATTGTATGGTATAGAATATAGTTGATTACTTAGTTAATAAGCATTAAAAAAGTGTACTAATAATATAGTTAATGTTGATCCATAAAAATAATATAAAATTATTTCAACAATTTCTCATTTGAATAATATTAATTTATTATTACGACAATCAATAAACTAACAAAATTAAGCAATCAATGTTCACATAAATAAATAAATACATACATACATACATACATACATACATACATACATATATATATATATATGTGAGTATGTATATACTAAACCATGCCAAGTTCTGAAATGAAAATATACAATATCACTGAATCCGATAGAAAAACAAATTATGTTAATATTATCATAGATTTAATTTCGATATCTAAGCAGAATGAAGTATAAAACAACATTCTTAATATCTCATTTCATCACAAAAGCCCCATAGGGACTAAACTCATACTCCAAATAGACCAAAGTCATATAAGTGATTTAACAAGACCTATATGAGTTGCATAATATTGAAATATTAATATAGGTAGGCCCTTGCTCAATTTATCTATAAGCATATATTCACCAGGGATGTGAAATACACGAGTTTAAGATAAGAAAAATTAAAAAAATGAGACGATAAATCAAGAACATTACATCCAATAAGGAAAACAATGTTATAAATATTGGCAAAATTTCAATTCTAAATTATATCCAAAATTTGGCACAACTAAGAACATTAAATCTAATAGGAAAACAAATGTTATAAATGCCAAAATATTCCAAAAAGTCCCTTAAAAATACAACTCAAACTCTAATTACCTAACAACATTTGAGAGTATTATAATAACAGATTTAGTGGTGGAATCATAAAATTCAAATAGTTCAAAGTTACAAACACAACAACATTGGATTCAAATTAGCTAGAGCTATAGGAACCTATGTAATAGTCTATTATCTTATGATCCAAGTCCTATTAATATTCTTTTGCCCTCACAAGGTCCTAAAATAGCCAAATTAAATATTACATTAACTTATCATCCATCACTCTTATCTCAGATTAGGACATAGGCTTTTAGTTCTTTATAAACCTACATTCAACTCAGAATTAGATCAAAAATTCTACGAATTCATAGTGATAGTATTACTCATTTCCTTCGACTTGAACCTTTTAAGAAACAACCTCAATCAATTTTCAACTGTCTAGTTATCTAGCTGAGTATAGTATAATGCTTTCAATAGCTAAATTATGATAAGAGATGCCAAAAAGGTGCCAGTTGTGGAAGTATTCTCTAAAACAAGAATGAAGGGTTTAAGTTGTCTAATTATATGCACAAGCTTTAATATGTGTTCTTTGAACACTAAACACTTTTTTAAATTGAGTGTTTTCACATTAAGAGAGGTCACGACCCTTTTTTAACCTTATCAAGTTATCTAAACCTTCTCTCTAGTGGCCCTCACATATTCCACTATTGTTTCCATTAATGTCTTCTCTTACACACATACACTCTAATTAGGTGGTGTCACTATTCAAGAAAAACCTATCCAAAATAGTGAAATTATTGTTAAGTGTAATAGGTGTATCCACCCCAGGGTCAAAGTCATCAATGCAATTGCCAAAACACACCCTAAGGACTTTTATAGTCATTATAGTTTGTCCTACTAAGAATTTTTATTATTAATAGGTGTTAGAATGCAAAAGCTAAGGCAACGAAATTAGAAAAACATGTATTATGCGTATGTAAACAATTATAAAACAAAGTTTCCTCCAAAAGACAAGTCATACAACTATATTCATAAGATTGTTTATCATAATCCCACTTAAGGGTCCTAGATTACATTAAACCCAAAAAACTACTTATACATCAAAAGGCCCATACAACCAAATATATCTAACATCTCCATACCGATATGATACAAGAAATATTAAGACATCAATTCAACTAAATCTCAATAATATCAAATCACATTGTCACTACTACATCGATAGGGTGTATTCACTATCAATGCAATTTACCCAGCAAAAACTATACTTATTAATTTGAAATGGGTGCCTCAATTAAATTAACCAACAAACTCCCATAAAATTGGTCCCACGATAAGTGAGCTCATAACCACAATGTGTCAATTGTCCAAGTGATCTTCATAGTAAGCGAAATCACTTATTCATGCCCAAGAGCATGCAAACACCAAGTTATTTTAAAGGATGTATGATTGACTACCAAGATTATAAAACAAATCATGATTTTAATCTCTAATTTTATTTAAATCATTGAATATCCAAACAGATGATATTAGGCTTTGTATAGTTACCATTCTTAAAGGTAACATTGACTACATGCAATCTCAATTCGGCTTCTATACGAAGATGTTATTTTAGTTTCCCAAAAGGAAATAAAACAACCAAGTAGTAAAAGGCCTAAAACGGTGTATAATTAAGTTCAAAGAGAAGAAAATTCCTTGAATTGTTGGAAAATTTCCAAAATGTAAAGTTGACTTAAAACTACCTTCATCAGTCTTTTGTATAAAACCCAAAAATTAAGTTTCTTGAAATTCAAACATCCCAAAGTCAATGAAAATGATGGAATTTGGCTTGAAATTGGACTAAATTGCCTTTGGCAATCTATTTGGGCATTGGGCTTTAAATAAGCTTTCCACAATAGTATTATAAGCCCAAAATTTTCATTTGTGCTAAAAGTAATGTCTATTTCAAGACAGGTTGCCATTTAGGCATACACTTAGGCTTCCGATAATTAATATGACCCAATTATACTATCGCAACATGTTTTATCTTACCCATAATGGGTGAATGCATATTATAAGTATTAAATATTTATTACCATAATTTTCAAAATTATATTGACGAAATGTATACGAAAATTAATCTCAAAATTCAAATAAAGTACTGATTTTATAAAGGTACAATTTCTCCAATAAATTATTTGGACCATCAAATTATTTTACCTCTGAGAGTGTGCAAAATATGTGGTACTTGCATGCACTTAAAATATGCAAAAAAAAAATTTAGCCAATAATTCAAAGAGCACCCATCTAGAATCTTGTGTGAAATACCATGGAAATTCAAGAACTCATATTTAAGGATTTCAAAAAATTCTGGAGAAAACCATTAAATAGTAAATAAAATTTTAATGTGGAAGCCCAAAATTTAATATACCCAAGCAGAAGTCGCACGTGCCAATGGGTGTTGTATAGATGTTATTCAGTGTCTTCAACCTCTAACCCAATCTACAACTGGGTTTTTTCACCTAGTTTTGATCTAACAAGTGACCCAAATTTTAATTGAATGTATTAAGGTGTTCTTGGTGTCAAATAACTCAAAATTTTATGATCTACAAAACTTCCCAATGTAATGTCTGCAAGAAACCTTGCCATTTTGCCTACTTGTGTTCAAAAAATTTTTAGATTTTCGAGCTTCGACATTAATGGAGGCCGAGAATATTTCTTCACATTTTGGGCATTTTTTTATAGTATTTTATCTGAATTTCTGATCTATAAAATCCCTTATGAAATATTAAATGAGTCCCTACAATACTCGAGTAATTTTAAATTGAAAAATTTAGGTTTTTATACTCTATTACATTATGCAATATGATCAAAAATGGCATCTAGTGGCTTCCATTCAAACAGAACAAATTTTTGTACATTACCCCAAAATTGTTTTTAGGATTTGAAAGCACATCTACAAACATGTACCATAGTTGAACTAAAAATAGATAAGCAATTATGAACATAAACAAATGCATGTGGATCAACAACTATGATGGTTAAACATATATAAAGGGATGTTAAAAATCAGAATCTTTCTCGTTATAACAAATAAACAAATTATGATCCAACTAGGCTATGATATTGCTAAAAAAAATTTAGGAGATATAATAGAGAATACTTATATAGAAATATCCAAATTTAGCCATGATTAATCACCAAAGTTTGCAACCTGAAACACCCAACCTTTTCACAAAGGAGGGAGTCACAAAAAGAGAGAAGAGAAATCCTAGAGTGACAAGAACAAGAAAGTTAAAGCATTATATATTTCATCAGGTAACTAACAAAATATATCAAATAATTAATTTATTTGTTTTCCAAAAATAACTCCCATTTCCTTTAACTCCTCAAAATTAATAATTAATTAAATAATTTCCAAAAGGCTAAAATCACTCTTTTAAGTAAGGCTGCATAAAACCCAGGTCAGTCCAAATTTGTGCTCAACTTATGTCCCAACTCGACTTGGGGTTCATACTTGGTCACTAGATGTGACCCTGTCCCAAGACCCGGCATATGACTGGGCCGAGTCAATCATTCTTTTTCTTTTTTTTCAATTTTTTATTTTACAAATTTAAATTTAAGATTTTTTTTTTTTGCAAAAATGAGAAATTTTTAGTTTATATTTGATAAATAAGATATCATATATGAACAAAAAAATTATTTATATTTAACACAAGTAGAAAAAAATAGTTATTTCTTTCAAAATATCAATAATTTTATTAAAAAAAAACTAAAAATATATATATGCCAGGTAGTGCTAAGCCAACCAAGTTTTGCATTTTGTCCCCAGTCCCATCCTAAGTAGTGTGCATGACCCGACCCGAGATAACCGGGTCAATGGGTTATACACACTGCTACTTTTAACCCTCAACTAGTAATTAAATAAGATAATTACTTACAAGTCTTGGATTCCAGGTTGGGGGCCTCTACCCATTGGACTTGTAAGTAGTACAACCTATCACTGATTGCCCATAGTTACCATAAACCTAATATATTCTATAGTTTAGATTAAGATTGATTACTTAGTTAATAGCCATAAAAGAATTGTACTAATAATATGATTAATGTTAATCCATAAAAATAATATAAAATTATTCCAACAATAGAAACTAAAGAAATTACCAAACGAAGCATGTGAGGAATAACAAACCTATAAATAGGGATTTATTTCAGTGGAGAAAGCATCATTAAGTGGAAGGAAAAGAATAAAGGAGATAGAGAGAAAGCACTGAGACTGAGAAACTAAAGATTAAGTGCTCTATTTTGTGCAAAAGAAAATAGAGCATAAGCCTTAGGCCTCATTTGGTTACTGTATTTAAGTATGAAGGAATGGGAATAAGAATGAGAATATGATAAAAAATTTAACAGTATGTTTGCTTAGACATGAATAGTAGATGGAATGTTTAATCATAAAAATAACATTAATTAAATATAAAAGGTTGAAATGCCCAATATGACCCCCATTAGGAAAAGTAACAGTAAACAGAAAAAGAAAAAAAATAAAGAGAGGGAACCACGAATAGCGTTTTACAGCATCAGGCTAGAGCACACCACCAATCAACCTGCATCTACCAAGTGAACTATGCCATCATACGTCCACCTAAGGTCATCCTCTATCAAGTATGGACAACGTGCCAGTGGTTGATTTCAGAGGACAGGGCAACACCTGTGTTGTTGACCCACCAAGTACAAATGGTGTTAGGTTTTGCTTCAATTTTTCGTTTTATCGATCCATTTGGGAGGATATCATCTTATTCGAACTAGGCTGAACACCAAAACCTAACAACTAGTTATTGTATGGGACTGTGTAAAAAAAAAAAAAAGATGAAAATAATAACATATAGGAAGCACAAATTTGCAGGACAAAAAAGGCAAACAATGCTTACTATTCAATAGTGTTCGATAATGCTTCCAGTGTCTCATCGCCAGTATGTGTGTCGCCAATCTGGGGTGGTGACAAGCTGAGGAGGTCGACATCCAGCAAACAAGAGAATCAACAATGGTGTTGCACAGTGTAGGGCAAAGAGCAAAGGGGACCTTCGAAATTTGCTCTCTCTGAAAAGATCCTCATTCCTTTAGTCCAAGATGGGAATGCTCAATCCCAATAGATTAGGAAAGTGGTTGACCAATGGAAAGGGAAAGAGATAAGACTCTTTGAACCAAACATGGGTTTAGGAAAGATATTCCCATTGCCTTACCCTAATTACCAAAACCAAACAAGGCCTTAGAGAAAGAACAAGGTGGAAGATGGTTGGGAAGGAAGCAAACTAAGAAGGAAGTTGAGTGTAGATGTTTTGATTCCTCACAAAAAAAAAAAAAAAAGAGTTTAGAATGGTGTTGAAAGGTATAAGAGAGTAGTAAGAAATGAAACCTAGTAAGTTTATTCAAATGGTTATATATATATATATATATATATATATATATATATATATATATAGGAAGCAATAAATTAACAAGATGTATGGTACAAAATAAGCCTCTACTTTGGGTATTTACATTGAATTCATTAGGAACTAGGTTTACTTAGAACATTATGAGGAAAACCTATACACTAGAAATGCAAGATCTAGATTATTTTATTGCTTTCAAAAAAGTGCAATATGAATTGTGTAATTTAATAGGTAATGCAAGAGAAACTTAGAATGAGGAAAACAATGTCGAAACTTAATATACGAGATAAAGAAATAATGATAGTAGTAGAATTCTAGGCTAAGATAAAGTAACAGCTAAAAAGGATTGGAGCAAATGCATTATAGTGGAAGAATGGAAAATAATAAAATAACATGCATTATATTGTACTTTATTAATAAGAAAACTATTAACCATAATAATGCTTGGGAAAGACATAATGCTAGTAAGATTATAGGTCTAATCTAAATATATTGATTTATAGAAACTTGTTTAAATATTTACTTGTACGAATCAGTATTAAGATAGCTAACAGTATAAGGAATTAAGAGAATAATGCAATTTTATTGGACTTCAGATAAATTGTCTCGGACATCTAAAAAGAGAATAAATTTTAAAGGTAAACGAGGGTCAACAAAATCAGTAGTAAGTTTTTTTCTTTACATATTATAATCAGAATTTCCCTTCCATATTTATATTTTATGCTTCATTATGCTTCTGCATAGTAATTTGAACACAATATTTACATATAAGGTAATAGACGTAGAGATGGCCATTATTCGAGGTAGTCTCCGATAGAAAGGGAAAAAGTCCAATCGAGCCATAGAGGGCCCCAACTTGCATGCATAACTAGATGTTAAAAATATGAAATGACTAAAAATGAAATCACTTTATTCACTATATGCTAACTACGGAGACATGAAAATCTTATGTTTTCTCTTAAACCAGGTGATCCAAAGTAGTAAGCTAAGATGTTAGGGCTAAAGTATAATTCGTTAAAGTAAAATAGTTGTAGATTAAAAGAAAGACTAGTAGAAATACTAAGACTATGTTATACGGTGGAAGTCCATGTAAAATATGAAAGCTACAGTAAAGCTCACATAAATGTATCAAATACTTGTTGATTATAATGAAATATTTATTTCATTAAATTCTTTGATGTTTTATAAAGTAGTTAAAGATAGAGATTAAGATAATAAAAAGGTAGGTGAAAAAGAAGTTTTTGAACCTACTATTCTTAATTAATGTTTCCAAAAGCTACTCTAAGGTGGGATGTCACAGGAAATAGGCTTAGAAGGCGAAGAGATTTTTTCACAAAATAGACTAATCTTTTAAGATAGACTCCCCTCTAGACTTATACTCGTAAGGTTGGTGCTTTCATTAAGAGCTTAAGGGGGTTTATTGTGCCGTCATTTCAGTTAGCGAAGAGAGTAACTTATTAGGCTATCCAGATTGTGCATACGCAATCAGCATAAACTTGCATATCATGGCATCATGTATAACAATTTTATCATATAAATGCCCTGCATCTCCCACACAACCATATATCGCAAGCTTATCAGCAAGAGCTTCATTGTGCGAAGAAATTTGCGTGAATGAGATATTCGAAAAGTGCATACCACTCAAAAGAGGTTGAGAAACTAATCTCTCAAAGCTCTTTGTCACTGTCTCAACAAATCTAACAATTGCGGCCACCGATTGCTCAAGTCGATCAAGACGTTTGTTTAGGTTGTCGTTGCGATCAATGGATTCCACGAGATGCTTCACTGCGGCAACTAAGTCATTCCTTGTAGTGCTATCAAGCATGGGAGGTCAATAAAAGCACCAATTCAATGATTTACAGAAAATTTATCAACAACAGAGCTTAAGGAAAACTACCGCTGGTGTTATTTCATCTCAGAAATCCTTCAAAAAGGAAATGAAGTGAATAACAAATTCTAAAAGATTAAAAACAGAGAAGAAATAGAAATAACAGCAAAGGGAATAAAAACCTCAGAAAGGAAAGACTTAATTCACAATCTCCACACCCTCTCATAAGCTATTCTCCTCCTTTTATACATTCACACTTACACGAGGCCTTCGTGCTTGATAGCTCTTTCAGTAGCCTTCCCATTTACATGATTTTTTTTGTTCACGTCCTTTTCTTCACCGTTCATGTTTCCTCTAACAACTTCAGATTGGGTTAGATCCTCAACTTTGGGTTGGATCCTCTAATTGGTTTCAGTCCATTTCATTGGATGGGCCCATAACTGGTTCATGATTTTTAAGTGCCCTTTTTAGTACTCAAAACTTCTGAGACCAAAATGGTCCTTTTCTCCATGATTTTATCATTATAGTCATTCTATATTAACATAAGGAAACATAGATCTCGATATAAGGAAAAATTACGAAAAATTTTAATGATGTAACTATTTTTTAAAAACAACTAATCCATTTTTATAGAAACAATGGTGATAAACTAGTATTACTCTTTTTTTTTTTTAATCAGGCAAAAGGGTAAAGATTGTAACTTGCTCCCGAAGTTAGAAAACTTTCCCAATTTTATCACATCTCTTTCATATATATATATATATAGAGAGAGAGAGAGATATATATATATATATTACCCTAATTTTAGTATCCATTCTTGTCTTACACACAGGAACACAAACGCCAATGTCGAACTACAAGGTATTTCTAATTGCATCAGTCTTGGGGTTATTCTTTCTTCTTACAGTGTCAGGTTCATCTTTACTGCAATATGCCAATTCCCTAAAACGAAAAATTTTTTGGGTTATAGCAATTGCCATCCCGGTGGTATTATACACACTGGAAATAGTTTCACAGTTTATCGAGAAGCTGATTGGGAGATATTCAAAACCTTCAATGTCAATGCCAAAAGTATTGCAAACACAACAAAAGCTCAGGTCTCTTGGAAGATCACCAGCCCCCTGGAATTTGGTTATTCTTGTTGTAGTGTATCTCATTGTGGCTATTTGCCAATTCAAGATTCGTACAGAGTTCAACAACTTCACTTACTATAATTAGTGAATACCTATCAACAATGGATTATTAGCAACTCCATCCATCAAGTAAGTCAACTTTGTTAGTACTTAACTCATGACTTAAAAATACTTACTTCTTCATTAGTTCCTTGCATTAGTCTTGACAAATTTGTCAAACAAATTGTGGGATTTATGAATTTTTTTTTTTCTCTTTTCTCTAGTTTGAATATTGCATCCGTTGATATAGTAGCTTTTCTTTTGAATAGGATCCCATGTAATATTCGTGTGCCAATTACAGGATGCAAATAAATTAATAATAATTGTTGGATCAAATTTTAAAAGTTATTGATTTCAACTTTTTAAAGTAATCAATTTTAATTTCTAAACTCTAAATTATTAACCGCTAAATCTTGCAATTATTTAAATGAGTTGTCAGATCATGACTACATAAAATGTACTTCAAATAATCTGGATTTCTTCCTTTTTTTTCTTTTCTTGATGAAAGGCTACCAAAAATATTGGTCCAGAACTGTGACTGTCTTGAACATCTCGATATCTTCTTTTGCGAAAAATACAATTTCAATGAATTCCATAGTAGTTTCCTTTGTATAATTCCAAAATATATTTGTATACCAACATAACTGAATCATATTGAAATCATTTATAATATGTAAAATAATGGCTTGAAAATAGAAGCAGCCATAAGCATGAAAGATGACATTCTTTTTTTTTTCTTCATTTTCATTCCTGAAGTATTGAATATACAAAGGCAAAACAGGAGAGAAGGATAAAGGAATAAAAGAAATGTTACACAGAAATAAAAGGAAAATGATGATCGAGCCACTCAAGGAAACCAGAACCTACACCATATAATATACGGCCATATGACATAAAATCGAGGCAAAACCCAAAGACGAAAATGTTACCTTTAAGAAAAGAATGAAGTAAAAGCAAAACCAACTTCTATACTTCATAGACATCAACTGCACTATCCATAGACTCTTCTCTCCTGTGATCAGTCACAGTAATCTTGGTTTCTAGTTGATCACCATCAATGGAAGCTACTTCATCTGCGGTTGCAGACAAGGCCTTCTTGTGGTGACTCCTAGGGTGCCTTGACTTTAGAATCCGCGTCAGGACTTGCACTATGTCCCTCATTGAAGGCCGTTTCCTTGGGGTGCGGTTCATGCACTTGTATGCAAGGGCTGCAACTTCATTCAGGTCTTGAACATCAAACTTCCCTTCAAGGCGAGCATCAACAATTTCCTCCCAACCAACTTTACCCTCAGTGTTCATTGCAGCCTAATCATCAGCAATAACAATATTTCATTAAAGTCAGATGATCAGTGCAATAAGAACTATTTTCATTCTGATATCTTCATTGACCGTACATGATCATTCAACTATTAGATGTTCACTAAACATAGAGTTACCGAATAAGTAATGCACAAAACTGCGGTGTTCTTAGATGTTTATTATGAGGTTCTTAGGTAGAATTATGACAAGTGAAGAAACTATTTTGAAGGTGTTAGTCATTTGTTGTCGAATTGTAAAAGCAAACACTTGAAGAACTGCACTTAGGTTTGTTTCTTCAATTGCAGATGGAGCTTGTAAGGTGTTTCTGATCAAATTCTTTAATGGAACTATGATATATGGAGATGCTAATTTGAAGGAATTAACCATGTGGTGACAAGTTTTAGCAAATGTACATATGTTTAACTTTAACCAAGAACCAAATAGCAAACACTTAAACTACGCACTCCGTGCTCAGTGTTTTCCATAACTAATAAACTATTGCTGTCCTAAGACAGATGTTTTTTATACGTATTATATATTACCAACCACCAAATCCACGTCATCAGGAGTCAGGACGCCTAGTACATAAGAGAGAGAGGGAGAAATCTTACGAGCTCAACATATTCCATAAGACCCTGTTGAGGATTTCTGCCAGCTATAAGTTCAAAAAGCAACACGCCGAAACTGTACACATCACTTTTTTTGGTGAATGTCCCTGAAGAGATATACTCAGGGTCAAGATACCCAAAGGTTCCCCTTATGGCTGCATGCTTATCCACCATCTCCTCTCTTGATAGCCCAAAATCAGCAACCTGCTTGATTCACCATTTATCACTACAATATAAGAACCAAACTAACTACCAGAACATTTACACGCGCGCGCGCACACACACACATGTATATTTTCTTAGTCATATAGCATCTACATGTATCCAGTATTAAAGGACATACCCGAGCTCGCATGGACGGGTCCAACAAAATATTGGAAGATTTGATATCTCGATGGATCACAGGAGGAACTGCCTGAAGTGATATTACATGATAATTATAAATAAATAAACATCACCGGAACAGGTTAGTGCAGATGACTTGAAAGCTTACCCCATCATGAAGATATTCCAAGCCTCTTGCCACATCCAAAGCTATATGAACCCTCAAATCCCAGCTCAGTGCCTTGTTCCCTTCACCTGAATATAGAGATTGAGACAAGGAAAGCAATATTAATTTCATTTATAATGGCATATACAATACAACAATTGAAAGTCACACAAAATAAAACCAGCATTTCATATCCTGATAAGTGCCCTTCATAGAATACATTTATGGCCTTTTGTGATTCTCCCCAAAAAAGAAAAAAAAATTAATAATAAATTGATAAATTGTTAAACAGATCTAGACAAATTGCATTACAATCCTATCATAAAATTAGCTTGAAATATGTGCATCAGCTGGGCATACCAAACTACTTTTAAAGAATTGGAAGAAGCAGAAGATATTGCAGAGTATAATAAAATAACTGAATTTTTGCTCTATAAAAGTGGGAGAAAGCATCAGAATGCTGTGCAGAAAGAAGGTAAAAATAATTTGCTTGCATACACATAGGTCTATGGAGCAAATTCAGCCATTAATATATAGAGAAATAATCTATGCATAAATCTATTTCTTGTTTATCATCTTTTCAACCATTAAATTCTATAATGAAAGGGCATGGGGTGGGGTTCATCTATTACTCAAGGGGGCTGTTTGATGCAGAACGAGAACAAAAGGGAAAATCACAAATTTCAAAGATGTATTCATTATATCAACTATAAAGGGGTAAATATTTTTGAGAGTCATTTTATAGGCAACAAGAATCAGTAATCCTAATGGAAATAGGTATGTGAATGATACCAAATTTTGTAATCCTACAAGGAACTAGATATGGGCTAACAAAACCCTGGGCTCAATGGCCTTTATTCAAATCCCAAATTACCAAATTGTCAAATTACAAATTTAAGTTCCCAAGTAATGATTACATTGTTGCATAATAAACATATAGTAAAAAAATCTTCTCACATTGCATTACTGCTGCTTTCATTCTGCTGCAAGAAATTGCAGTAAAAGCCAAAACATAGACTGATCATTCAGCTAGGACCAGAAGCAATTGGAGAACAGTAAGCCAAACCCTCAACTGCTTTTATAAGTAGAATTCAAGCAAGCATGATGCCTTAAAATGATTTTCAACCAGTTTCAGTAGTAGAGTGACGGAATCAACGGGGAAGAATATACACTTGAAAATTATAAGTAAAAAGCAAGAGGAAACTTACCATACAAGTGGGAAGCCAAGCTGCCTTTACTCATGTAGACATAAACAAGCATATGCTGACCTTTTTCTGCACAGTATCCAATTAAATTCACCAGGTTCCTATGGTGTAACCTCCCCAACAACATAACCTGGAATAATTTAAAATAACATAAAAGGTCAAAACTGATGATTTACTCTGAAGTAAAGAAAAAAGTGTCATGAAGAAAATCAACTACATGATTACTCAGATTCTACAACAGCAAAATCACCAACTGCCCCAAAAATTGAAGTCATTAGCTTAAGCCAATTGGAAACGTAGCGTGCTGCTAAATATGTATATCATGCGTAGCACAACAGGAAATCTGCTTCAAGTAATTACAACAAATAATTTCTAATTCAAGATGTAGTCATAGTTATGTATTGAGTTTTCTAATTTTCTAAAATGGTTTCAAAGAATAACATTCATTCACGTCATTCTGATATGTTCTTCTTAATTGGACTTTTAGCATACAATTATTCAAATTACCCAATTTTAATAAAAACGTAACTCTAAAATCCGAGTCATTAAAATTAAATGTAGATTAACTCTATGAGGTAGTGAATGATTCACGGTAATTATCTTCACCTCTGTGTGGAATTCTTTCTCCCCTTGCTTAGAATTAGTCGCAAGAACTTTAACTGCCACTGTCTCTCCAGTAGACATCTGAGCTTTATAAACAGGACCAAATGCACCTTGCCCTATGAGTGTTGTGAAATTATATGTTGCCTTCTGCAGATCCCTGAAGTGTGAACACAATATTAAGTAGAAAGATAGAACAAAGAGATATATGACATGCAAAATGCAGTTTATCTAATAATTTCAACTAATGGTGAATTTTAATATAAGTTACAATTAATATTCACTTAAAATATCGCATTGATAAAACAGAACATTTGATATGGAAAATCCTAAAAAGTAAAAACCCTAAGAATGTAGCAGAGGCATATTCTGCAAACACATACGTCTAAATTAACAAGTATAATAGCATAATCGTGGCAAAACTAAATCATTCTAGTCATCCTTTATTTTGTTGACTAATACTCACATGTTCTAACCTTATTTCTCCAATGATTTTCTCTTCAATTAATAGAGACCATGAAGCATTCACATTTTATATAGAATGAACCATTTCACACTCCAAAAAAGAAATATGCAAGACTAATTATTCTTTTGAAATCTAGAATTTAGATTTGGCTCATTAAATCTAGAAGAATGATGCGTGACTGCAACTCTTTCGAAGGAACACATACTTGTATGAATACTCAGGTATTCCAGAAGCTGAAACCATGCTACTCTTCTTAAATCCGTCAACCAAGAAGGACATGCCATTCCTTCCTGACTTCACAGGTGATTCTGGACCTATTGTTGAATCTGATAGAATTGTACAAGAATCAGCACCATTTGTACGAATGGGTATGGCAGCTGCTCTCCGGGAACTGCTATTGCCTATCAGTGAACGCTTCCTATGGTATCTGAAACAGAAAAGTCCAGAAATTGCCAAAACCACTCCAATAACCACACCTATGGAAATTCCAATTATCAGTCCTATTGACTCGTCTTTCATCTCCTCCTTTGTGCTTTTCTATTCCCTATTGATCATCCAATCCATTGAATCATACACCTGCCGAAAAAGTACATTAATCACACAACAAATCAAGGTTAAATTTCGCTACACGGCTTATAAAATTGAATAATAAGTGGTCAACTGTAGACTATTACTTTGAATTATAAAGCCACTCAAAAAAGTAGCCTGAAAATGCCTGAATAAGCTCAATAGCATCTATGAAACCAGAAGATAAAGCCAGAGCTTCGCATTACTGAGTTGAACAATTGAGCAAATAGGAAAAAACAACAAGAGCAACCCATTCTTTTGTCAAATTCAATAGACCAAAAATCACAAATATACAGAATAAAGAAAGTAAATTTCTCTGAAAAGACCCAAAAGAAGGAAAGGCAGCAGGATAAGCAAAGCTAATATTAATGTGGTTCAATCATCTACTTTAACTTAAGTATATAAATCTTTACACTTGATCTGTTATCTAAGTTTCAAATCTTACCTTGATAAGGTAACACTAGAGACTAAAAGATTATGAGGAACAAAGGGAAAGAGAAAAAACTTAAGAGCAGGAGAGCAAGATCAGAATGACGAAAAACAGGTCAACAACTGCTTATCCTCAACTGAGACTAGTATAGGCTTTTGACCAAATGCAGCTAACCTTTTTTCTTTTTTTCATTTTCTTTCATTTTATTCAGCTTTCTTTCTTAACGAACAAACAGGGTAATACAAAATGAAAACCCATATCCACGCAAGCGCCCACATGACAAGACAAAACACAGAACACACCTTCCTGGAGCAGACAGATCGAAACATTCACAACAGTACCGGTTGACCACAACAACTAAAAAATGTTCTGGGAAAATCTAAAACACAATGAAGAGAGTTGAGACCAGAAATTACCAGTTCATACGAGAATAGAGTTGAAAAAGTTACATGCTTTCCGCAAGAAGAACAACAATAAATTGAAAACCACTAGTGTATCAGTGAGAAGAAATCATTCTCGAATGGGATTGCAAGAACGAAACCGACAGGAGAGAATCTGAAGGGTAAAGAAGCATAAGCTCGAAGTTTGAGCAGCACCAGTTAACACACAATTGGACTGTAGAGAAAGAATAAGAGGAAAATACTAAAACTGCATTACCCTCCACAAAAGAATGCAAAAAAAATGACAAGTCGCTGCCTTAGGCGTCCATAAAAAGGAATAAAAAAATTAAAATTCAAAACTGACTTTTGACATTGATTTAGACAATTTTTGCAGTCAATTTATTCAAATACAGATAATTACTAGATTAAAAACAAATTCAGCTGAAATCATAGATGCTGAGTTAATATTATTTAGAAAACCTAATTGATTGACTAAATCTTTATGGCTATTTTCACTTATTAACAAAAGTGTGAGACTAGTTATGTTATTAAAAATATGTATAATAAAATTTTAAGTAAAACTTACAATGCTTTTCTTATTAAGTCTTTTTATTAAAATAAAATTTTAATAAAATAATCAATCACTAAAATATAAAAAACATAATTACTAATTATATTTGTATTAAAAATTTTGACAGTAAAGCTTCTAAAGACAGCATTTAAATTTTGTTGGTAAATTGTATAATTTTTTTGGCCAAAATCGTACAAGTCAAATGTATAATAAAAAGATCAAAGGAATGGAAAATTTGACCTATTCAAAAGTTGTGTTCGTTTATTCACTTTTTTGAAATTTATATTAAATCATTTTCTATAATCATTGTTGAGCATCGAGAATGACTATAGGGATACAATAATAATAAAAAGATGATATTAATTAGCTATATTAATACATTGTGTGTGTTTTAAAAATAATATATAAATAAGAAAATCAAACTGTTTAAATATCAGCGTTAAGATAAAAAATAATTAAAATTTTTAGACCTAAAATATGTAAGGCACTCATAATAAAAAATTTTAAAATAATTTAATGACATAGAAGTGGGCAAAATAGTGATCAAAACGTGTCACACGAGCAAAGCGACCTTTTTCTTTTGAGAAATTGATATTTTAGAATTACACTTATTCACATAATGTGTTTGGGAATTTTGGAATTTTAGCATTTTAGGGTAAAAGGAGAACGGGGCCCACATTAACGTGGACACGTGGATCGTTTTGGGGTCTTGCATCTAAACTTGATGGTTATTCATGGACCACTTGATTGCTTTCTTTTCCCTTTCACAAGAGCAATGAATAGCTCCACCTCCTGGAATAATTTGTGCAATGTAGATATAGTGAAGTAATAAATCTGCATTTGATAATTTTTAGGAAATTTACTTTCTTAAAAAATCATGAGATATTTTAGAAATATTCTAGTGACACTTTTAAAAGTTCTGGTAATTTTTTAAAATATAATAATTTTATTCTTTCGATATCATTTAAATAATCTTATATTATTTAGTTCTATTTTAAAAAAATAAAATAAAACTTCTCATACAAATATTTTTCAAACACCCTTGTTAATTGAAATGTAATTTTTGGTCACAATAATTTAATCACATCAAATTTTATGAAACACATACACAAGCACATTATTAGGCATGGTCTATGCATATCCGTCTGGAGAAGATGCAGAATTGTTTGGCTGCACAGGCAACCTAATCCAAAGTTTCATTTTGATCTTTCTTCCTACATATTAATGTTATTTACACATTTTCTCTATTGTCACCAAAAAAATGTATTTATAATTTTACATATATAATTATAACGATTCTTTCATTTTCATTCAACTTAATCCCAATAATAAACATAGTGGGTATATATTTTAATTAAACCTTATTTTAGTCCTTTATAGATGAAATATTTTTTATTTTAGTTCCTTACATAACTATTTTCTCTATTTGATCTTTCATGTATAAAGCATTCTTAATTTGGCCGTTCATAAAAATACCTTCTCAATCTAATTATTCACATATGCTTATTTCTCAATTTAATTAGTTATAAATAAAATCATTATCAATTATATTTTTAAAAAATATGTTAATTTTAAAGTATGAAAAACATTATTGATAATAATATTATTTTTTATGGACCAACTTAGGAAATATTTATACATGAGGAACCAAATTGAGAAGGTAATTATATGAAGAACAAGTAACATGTATTTTCACTTATTATAATATTGTCATTTTGGTTCCTTACTAGTTGAAATGTCCAAAATAGTCCCCCACTCATTGAAAAATATTACAATTGTTCATTTACTTTCTTAAAAAATATATCAACTTTAATTCTTTAAATTTAGGGTTTAGGATTTGGTAGAGGAACTAAAATTGATACTTTTTAAAAAAATAGAGAACCAAGTATGACATTTTCTAATGGATGAAAAACTATTTTAGACATTTCAATAAGTGAATGACCAAAATGATAATTTTATAATAAGTCAATGACCAAAAATATATTTTTCTTTATGAAAAATCAAATTGTAAAATACTCTAACTGCAAATAACTAAATTGATATGACAATTTTATAAATGACTAATTTAAAAAATACCATATCTATAAAGGACCAAAATAGTTTTACTATATATTTTTGTTTCTAAAATATGTTCCATATTTAATCATAATAATTTATTAATTTCAAATTTTTGGAGGATAAATTAGAAATGTGAGAATTTCAAAAAATTTAATTAAATATATAAAAAAAAAACTAGGCTATATATAGATATTGGAGGAGTTGGTTGTTGGCAGTTAATAGATATGGAAAAAAAGAGAAACGTAAGTGATGAAGGGGCAACCTAACACACCTAAATGACCAAATGTGATATGAAATAAAGTGAGGAAGTGAAGAATCTAAGCAACAAATCTTATTTTGGAATGAAGTCCACTTCTTAGCTTCTTGAAAGTGACTTTTATTTCATTCATTATTGTGACTCTGCGTAATTATGATTCTATTACATCACATTAAAATATATTAGTCATGACATAAAAAGTTTGCCTAATTCAATAAATCTATTCTAAAACATAAAGTCCAGAAAAAAAAAGTATGGATAGAAAATTTTGTTTGTAAAATTGGCTGGATTTGGATTTTCCTATAGTTTACCCAAACTTAAAATGTCTGAATTAATTTTTTCAATAAAAAAAGTTAGTGTCATATAATATTTTAATAAATCAATAAAAACTAGTATTTATTATTTAAAATATTTATATTAATATAATAACTAATTTGTATTTACAATTATCCTATATATAATTTTACAAATAATAAGAACAATTAACTATGTTATTTATTTTAAGTCTTAAGTAACAAATATATTTGATCATAACTTGAAAAAATATATTTGGTCCAATAAACTCAACCTAAAAACTATAAATGAAAGCCTAATTAAAAATAAGTTTAAACTTTTTTTAACCTGAATTTCAATTCAATTATTAAAAGTCCAAGTATAATTACAAACAATAAGCAAAAACGGTTCATATTACCTTCAATTATGAATTAGACTTTATTGACCACTTTTATCTCCTACACACATATTTTGACGAATTTGGACCCCCTCCAGTATTATTATTTTTTGCAGTAAAAAGATGATCATTAGATCTTATCCTTAATTTTTATATAAAATATATTCTTAAAAAATAAAAAATAATTTTTTATAGATAAATATATATTTATATTTTAATTTTTTTATAAAAATAATATATAGTTAAAAAATAAAAAAATAAAATTATTTTTAACATCTCACATTTTACTTTGTATATTATAGAGTCTATTATTTTTTAAGTAGATATTATTATGTATGAAAAAATAATTTAAAAAAAAAATATATATATATATATATATTTCTTTATAAAAATAATTATTTTTAAATTTTTTAAAATATATTTTATATAAAAATTGAGGGCTATTGGATCATATTAATGGAGAAAACAGTTCCCTCTAGTTACTGGAGGAGATTCGTGCTCTATTTTGACCCTGAAGCATTGCACCTGCTATTTTTGTTTTATTATTGTTATTAGAGTAAACTATTTTAGATTTTATTAAGTTCGGTTAAATTAAACTTTACACTCATTGTTTTAAAAACACCCTTTCTAGTTTATTTTTTGTCAGTTTACTTTCTATATGATATATACTCCTTTTTAAAAAATTACTTAATTGTTATTAATGTTATATTAAAAATAAAATTAAAGTTTCATATTTAAATTTAACAATAACTTAGTTATTTATAAATTTATATCAAGAATAAAATTACAGTACCATGTTTTGTAAAAGTCTACTTTATTAATAGATAGCCAATTGAATAAAAGGCTTTTGTAATATATATTAAACGTTAGAGATCCGGATGGCCTTCTTCAAATAAAAAAATATATAAAATGTAATTTTACCGAACAGTATGAACATTAGTGTAATTTATTCTTATTTAAATTAATATTTTAATTTATAAATTTATTTATTATTTTGATTACTCGTTTAAATTTGGTCTGTATCAAATGAATATTTTTAGTAGACATCCATTCATTTTTGGTTAGTTTCTTATATATTTTACTGTACGTAGTATTGTCTATCATATTAACAGACGCGTGAAATGCCGAATAATGCACCTTTAAATATGTCAATTAACTTAATAAGCAAAATTGACTACTTTAAAATACATATAATATACCAATTATAAAGGATTATAGCGAAGAAATCAAAGTATTAAGTTAATCTATTTTTTTGGGCATATTTATCATCGAAATGATAAATTATTGGTTGCGTATCGTTCTCCCCAAGGTTGAATTTTATACTAAATTTCGTACAGGTGTCAATGATCCTTTCAGAATCAATTACAAATTGAATTTTATAAGCATGTCATTGTAATCTTACCCCTCACATTCACGTCAATTGCATATTTAATTAATTAATTTATTATTTTGTCCCCAGGTCAAAGTACTGATTAATTTTGTTTGCATTATTATTTGTAAGTGTTTGGTTGGCCATTCCCTAATTGCAATTTTTTTGTACATTTTTTAAATTAATAAATTTAATCGACCCAATTTCCATTACTAACACTATAAGTATAATTACTTGTCTTCAAACTACTTATAATTTTATCAAATCATATATAATATATCTTAACAATATTATTTTTATATATAAATTCTGCACATGTTCAAATGATTGATTCTCAATAATGTATTGTATAAATATTTAAAAAATTAAATGTATACAAAATATTTCGTAAGAAACCGACAATTTTTATTAAAAATATTTTGCTCGGTGATGAACTAAGATTTTTTGGATTGAAAGTATGTATATTTTCAATCAGACACCCACCTACTCCGGATGTCACAATGGGTGTTGGTGGCGCACACGTCTTATTGTGATTGAACTAATTATTATATTATTGATTATAAATAAATAAATGTATTTGTATATTATTGACAACATAATATGAGAGGAATTCTTTTTTGTTTAGATTGTGTAAATTAAGGGGGAAATATGGGGACTTCATCAAGTGTATGCTTCAATTCGCGTCAATTTTAGTATTATATATATTTAACAAATTAAGTTTAATGTGTTAGATTTAATTCTTATCTTTACTTAAGCATTACTTACTTTATTTTTTGTTGCATGTGGACGTTTATCTTTGATAAATTATTATCACTATATATTTCTTTTACTTCATTCAATTTGTCTTCACGAAAAAAAAAAATGAATGGAAAATAAATGCATTGAGTTAATTAAACAAGTATGAAGACATATAAATAATTATGATAATTTTTAAGAAAAATAATATTTTGATTTTGCATTTTTAATTTATTTTAATTTTAATTTTTCATAAATTAAAAGTCTTAAAATAATTTTTTATTTTTGAACTTAATTTCCTTTTAAATATATATTTTTTAAGATTTAACTTAATATAGTGACACTTTGAATTGAAGTGAAGTATCATTTTAAAATTTTTAATTTGTGAATGACCAAAAATTAAATTAAGTGAAAAAATAGATGATCATTTTGATAATTTTAATTTAAAGATAATCAAAATGATATTTATGTCAAGTTTATAGTTTAAATAACCCGGTCGATTCATTTTGGTGACCTAAAGTTATATGGATATGTTTGTAAAAGTTAAATGAATATTATGGGTTTATGTAATAAAATAATGGTTTCTATATAATTTAGGGTAGTTATTGTAGATAATCAACCTATTTAAGAGGAGAAACTATACTGTAGTTTTTAACTTAAGTTATAACATAAACCTTAAAACATTAAAAAAAAAACGTCTCCTAAACTTGAAGAAAGGTAAAAACATTCCATGAACTTTTTAGATCTTAGTTAAAATTAACTTCTAAAAACTACATCGTTTTGTCTTATGATAGTAATATTTGGTTTCGACTCAAAACTAGACCTTCAAAGTTTTTTTCTTTAATTGAAAAAGCATCTACCTAATTTTAAAAATCAATTGAGAATTTAGTTCTTTTATTTTAGTTCTAAGTTTGAATTTTAAACCAAAGCAAAGGAAATAGATTATTCTAAAAAGAAAAACACAATTCACGAAAAAGAAGATGAGATAGTCAATTTTTGGGGCTAAGAAATGCAAAGGTGAAAGCACCCTTTTGTTTGGTTTTGTCCCTAGCTGGCTCCCATCTCGAGGAGTTCCTAAAGATCAAGTCTTTCAATCATTTTAAATTCAATTATATAATGTAAGTTTATAATTTTTGTTGTTTTCCTTAATATTGTTTTTCTAATGAAACACCTAATTAATTAGAAAAAAAATATTATTTCAATTGAAACTTAATGATCTAAAGCCTAAAGATGTCATTCTTATATTTTATCCTATTAAACCTAACTAGAAACATATGCCCTTTTCCCCAAGAAATACAAATGCAATTTTAATCAGCATGAAATTTTTTATATAATTTAGGGACAAAAATATAATATGGTTCGTTGTTCATAAATGTACATTACTTGATGATGATATTAAATAAAGGAAAAAAAATTAAGATCTTAAAAAATGGAAGGGAGTAGATATCTAATATATTTAATTAAGCACCACCAGATTATGGGTGGATTCATTGTTCTTTTATTTTTTATTATTTATTATTACTTAAACTTCTATCGCTGAATTATGGAGTGGTATGGTCATTGATGGAAGGCACGTATAGCTTGAAGGCAAAGATTCGAAGCCATTTATTGTTGCATGAGATCGAAGGAAGGAAGCTCTGTGAATTTTCAACTTCTCATCATCGCCTCTCTTTCTGGGGATCGGACACATCTCATTTCCCACATGTGGACGCATGTGCTTTTGTTCTATTTTTATGTCTTTTTTCCTCATTATTATTATTATTACATAATTTTGTACTAATATGTAATTATCCAGATCATGTGAGAAGAATCAGTTAAGCTTTCTAGGTAATTTCGATACAGCCAACAAAATGAGTACTAGGAATATAAACACTTGGAAAATTATTCAAAAGAAATTATTAGACATGGCTGATAAATTACATTTATTTCTCTACGTTTTAAAATCTACGCTCACGTTCTCTTTAATTTTAATTTGTATAAAAATCATCTTCTATTAACGAGACAACTCATTTTCATTAATTTATAATTTACTTTTGAAGTTTCAAGATGTAATTCAACTATAAATTTAAATTAGATTACAAAACAATATATAAGCGAGAGTGATACTTAATATTTTGCTTAGTACGAAAGCACTTAAAATCCTATTCCAATGCTTGTTAAAACTTTAAATTAGCAGTGTTAATAAATTATTTTCAAAATATGGGAGAAGATAAATTGTAGGCTTCATAAACTTCAGGGAAGCCTTTAAGTATACGATGAACGTATGAAAAACAAATGAGTGTGAATTATAAAAATTGGAAGGTACGAAGGTAAATATATCTTAATCAAATACGATATTGGGCCTTGCATTAATGGGTCTGACCAAACCAGCCTCCTCCCTTCTTGCGCTGCTTTCCTTCGTGAGACCCAAAGCTGAAACTGTCTGCCCACAACCAAAAAAAAAAAAACCCAAAAATTTTTTATCCTTGCTTTTTTGGGTACGGACCCAATCGTCCAAATATTTGTGTATAATTTTATAAAAATAAAAAAGCAATAAGAAAAAGTAAAAGAAGAAAAGAGAAGTTCCTCCTTTTTTATATCATTATCTTTTCAAAATTTATAATTTTTTTAAAAAATTCGAGTACGAGAAATGAAACAACCATGATATAAACATCAGTCGCTCCATCAATTGTGAAAATATATATTTTATTTATTTATTATAAAATTATTATTTTAATTTCTCATTCAATAAAATATTTAAAATAATTTTTTATTAAAAAATATAATACTTAATCTTTGACTTTTTTTTACAATTACTAAATTTAACCTATCTACTAATTTTAAACTCTAAATTTGATATTAACAATATCAGTCGCTCCATCAAATATTCATAATATGATTTTTTTTTTACAATTTTAAATAATAATATATATTATACTTGTAAACACCATCTCTTATATCGGATGTCCCGAAGAGACAACACCATCTCTTATATATACTTCGGAGATGTCCAACTTTTAAATATCATTGTGAATAAAAAAAAAAAAGAATAATTCTTACGCACATTATGCATACATACACCTAAAGTCATAATTTAATTTGTACAAATAAAGTCCCTCAAACGTATTAAGCATTAATCTTTAAATAAAGGTGCGTTTAGTGTATGTAAAAATTTAATCCCTTGTAGAAAAGCAATTCAAAATATTTATTTATTGATGTTTATTTTGCCATTTGCCAAGTTAAGTTTCCTAGAGAACATAATGGAAGTCGAAGAAGAGATGGTCAAAAGTATGGGAATGAACAACTGTCACAATCAATGCCTTTCCTTGAGTTTATCCATTGACTCCATAGCCTTCTTTGTTTATTTACATCGCAAAACCATGCCCACTGGGCCCCACGTGTGACCCATAGCCAGACCAATGGGAACACGTTGCACTCGCAATTTCACGTGTGATAATTTCTCATGTCGACATTGGCCTCTGCACGTGAAAATATTATAATTCTTTTAATTAATTAAATTGAAGATCCAAATGAATTCATATTTTTTTTATCAGTAAGCATTTACCAATTATCATATGCCTTAGTTTTTTTTAAAAATAAATATCCCAATTATAATGAAATTATATCTACGGAAAATCTACTGACTTTCTAAATTTTCAAAGTAACATGAATTGTTTGAATTGGGCCACGAACATGTGCTTGCACCACGTGAATTGGGTCACATGACACGTTATCGAGGACTTACTTCTTATTGATGTAGAACAATAATTTTGAATTAGAATATTCAATTTAAACAAACATTAAGACATTAACGAGGGAAAAACAAAGAAAATAGAGCTTTTGCTTTGACTAAATTCATAGGCATGTGCATTCTATGGTCGCATACTGTTCAATTTTGTGACTTCTGAAAATGATGTTTTAGTTAAAGTTGTTTGCATAATGCGATTTAAATTAGATAGATTTGCTAAATAATAATTAATAATTTTCATCCTCTTGCACCAACCCCTTCCAACTCAACACGAATTTCTGGCTGTATAGCAGAGAATATTGGGATTTTTTAAATTATAAAAATATCATATACAATCATTTTAAATTATAAGCTATCATTTTAAAATTATAAAAAAAAATTACAGTATCTTATACGGTAGGAAATTTGGCACAACACTGAAGTTTGCGATTGGGAGGTTATATGGACCACCAAGCAAAGAAAAATATATAAATATATGTATAATGTATTTCATATATATATACATATATATACTTTTAAATATAATTTATACTATTTATAAATGTTGTTATTAGAATTTTATTTACAATAATGTTAAATTGATTTATAATAATATCCATTTCATATTCATTTAATATAAAATTAAAATTGATATTAAATTATTATAAAAAAAATTATACCAACATAACTTACATAAAACTAGTGAATCAAACTAAAGATTTTTTGTTTTCATGCGTTCAAAACTTGTTTTGAAATAACTTTTTTCAAACAGATTTTTTTTTTTTTTGTTTTTTAAATGTGATTTTAATGAAAATAATTCCAACAAAATTTTTAATTTTGTTTGTTTCCAAAACTTGTTTTAAAAAGTAAACTGAGAAAACAATTTTTTTTTAAAAAAAAGAATCAAAGAAACCTATATGCATTTTCAATAATTTCACGATACATGTGTGATTAATATAAAATTTTGAATTATATGTTTATATTATTATTAATTAACTATACATTTTTCATGTATTAATATAAAAATTTGATATTAAAGATATAAAAAACTGTACATAATTATCTAATTCTAAAGAAAATTATTATAACTTACTTAAAATTAAAAGGACTAAATTAACAGTTTCACATTAATGGAAAAAAAAAGAATACTTATGTGTATATTAATTTTGCTAGGGGTACAGGTTGAATGATATCATATTGATTTATTAATAATAACTATCTTAATTTGATAACTAAAACGTTTATTAATATCACTTTAAAAACTTTAATGAATTATAATGACATACAGATGCATGCTAAATTGCTTATGATATAGATTAGTATTAACTAGATGACTCAGAAATTTCCATATAAAGGTACACTTTTAAGAATTAATTAAATAATGCTAAAAAGCTTAAATTATTTAATGTTCACATAAATTCAAAATAAATGAAATTTTAATTCATAATAGTATGTTTAATGAGATCATATTCAATAATCTATTTAAGCATATGTACTTAACTAATAAAATTTTTTATTTTTGTAAGCCAAACGCCATCAATGTTTTGCGTAGTTGATAGACTTTTTCTTAGAATAAAGTCGACTAAAAATTATTATCTGTTTAAGTATACTTTAGCTAATTTTTTTCTCTCAGGTGAATTAAAAGTAGGTCATTCATGTCAAATTTTAAAAAACAATTTTTTTTATTTTGCGTATTTGATTTTAATCAAAATTGAGTTTATATAATTGCAATTTATATTTAAAATTTTTTTATTTTGATATAAGTTTTATTATTCATCTACAAGTTATTTCTTTTTTCATTTCTATCTAAATGAATGTACATATGACAAAAATGATATTAAAAAATTAACATTAAATCAAACAAAATTATTTATAAAATAAATTAATATTTCATTATACATACAACTCTTTAAATACCAATTCAAACACGCTGTAAAAAAAATTAACAAATTTCATATAAAAACAACTTGTAATACACAGACTTGCACATCTAAATCAATCCACGAGGGTTAAATGGTTTTGGGCTAGTGAAACACAAGTCTATTACCCACTCAGTTTTATTTAATATTATTTAATTAGAATCTCTTTTGTTTTTTGTTTTTTAAACATTCTTTTCGATGAGATTTATGTTGTGTGCGCGGCTTGTGGAATATTCAGTGGACTCGCCACCTTTCTTCTTTTCATTATTATTATTATTATTATTATTATTATTATTATTATTTTCCCTTTTAAAGCTTTGACAGCTTGTCTCTTTGACATTCATTTTCATATTAAATTTTTTTAAATAAATTAAATTTACATGTCAGTTGTTATATTTTCGTTATAAATTTTTAATTAATACATAATAAATGTATAATTAATCAATAATAATATAATATGTTTATATTTTAATTTAAAAATTGTACAATTATTTACGATAATTATATAAGTATTATAATATAATTGAAAAATTAAATATTTATTATATTTTAATTAAAAATAATATAGCTATTCAAACCCAAAAAAAAAAAAAAAAATACTAGTTGGGTCGTCTTGTTTACCTGAGTTCTTATACTTTTCATTGTTGTTCTTTTAATCCTAATATTATTAGTTTCTGGAAATAAAAGTAAAATATTATGCTCTCTCGTACTTTTTTTTTTAATTATATAGTCCTCTATTTGACATGATCAAAACATATGTAATATTTGTGTTATAGCATATATTGACTGTATGTACTTGACTAATATAAAATAGACATTTTTCTAAAATTAGTTTAAGGATATTTTGACAAACTTTTAATTTAGTATAAGATATGACACATACAAAAGACTTATACAAAATCAAACTGTGATTAAGGTACTGTGTGATTAATTATGGCTTAGATTGAAGTGTGTAATTTTTTTTATTCACTATTATATCTTAATTTATAGTATCAGTCCTTATTATGATTCAAGCTCAAAATTATTCAAATGAGTGTGAGAAACTCTACCATTAAACTACTCATGTTATGTTTAGATTGAGATGTGTAATTAATTACAAATTAAATTAATGAGTTCATATTATGGTTTGGTAAATTAACTGTAACTCTGCTTGCCGGTTCGATGAGATGCACGATCATAACGGTAATAAAGCTGGATTGGATCCAAAAGAACTCGTGTGAACTGGGAATGTTCGTTGAAAGTTGAAACTATGCAGTAAGCATATAAATAAGTTAGTTATTGTACAATGCACAACACTAAAAGACTCTTCATCATTTGGCTTTTTCTATTTTTTTTTTTTTTTACGTTGAAAGCATCCATTTATAACTAAAGTCAGTGATTTAGACACATCTCATCCTTAATTATATATACAGGTGCATGTGAAAGTGAATGTAAACACAAATTCCAGGCTCATTCTGCTTTCCACTTTCATTCTTTAAAGGAAATGCATGCATGTTCTTTTATATATTGCTTGAGATTTTATGCTTTCAAAATCTCAGCTTCTACTTTACTAGTTAAATGGTGGTTCCCCTAATTAATTACTTTAATTATGTTTCCAGAAGTAAGATATCTCTATCTAACCCACAGTTCCTAAAAGTAATTAGTTTAATTATAGCATATTTGTGTCTTGATCAAATATAATTATATATAATGAACATTTGGTCGGAGCCTCTATAATGAGTTTACATTTGGAAACTTGATGAACTGTTTTGTGCACGTGTAAGTTCACCTTTTGTTACTAATTATTATTAGTTTTTAGATTTTCATTCACGGTTACCAATTAAATTAAACACTAATAGTATTAGGTAGCCTTATATCCTGAAATAAATGTTAAATTTCAAATATACTCAAAATAAAAGTTATATATATGAGATATTGAGTGAGATGCAAAGGTTTTTTCTATACTGCTTGAGAGATGAATAAGTGAGCTACTTTAAGATGATTTTGATCTTATATATAATAGGTATTTATATATAATAGGTATTTAGGTAAGTCCTTGACAAAGATTCATGCAAAGGTGACCATCCATCCAAGAGCTGCCACGTAGAGTCAAAGAAGTCAAAGGATTACATGGGTCAACACGTGTCAGCCAACAGAAGGGGACCAGTGTCAATATCTTTTATCGCGCTATTCATTTCCTTTCGTGCAGGTAGTACTGTCACTATCGCCTTCAATGTTGACGGTGACGGTGACGGTGACGGTGAATACTCTTCCTCATCACAGTACGGACATCTCAATCTCCACAATGTAACCGTCACAGAATACGTCACGCGCTTGCTTCGCCTTACTTTGCCGCGAATGAAGTCTAATCTCAAGTATGAACACTGTATTATAAATTCATTTCTCAAAAATATATTTTACGATAAATAAAGTTTTTTGTAATTGCGACTATTTCTTATTATAAATGACTATTGAACTTTTTTGTGTTTTTGAAAAAGCGCACAAGTCATAATATAGGTAAAGCCAACAGGGTCCACTCCAGATATTAGGTGTCTAGTTGGCACTTCAATACTATATTTCTGGAAAAGATTTATGACTAAATTTTTGAATGCTTAAACATATAACGTATAAATTTACATATATAAGTGAACTATAAAAAATAAAATGACTAAATTTTTAATATTTTGATTAACTGTTGATTTAGAAGCATGGATTAACAAAATTATTTACTATTAAATTTTTTTATTAAAAATAATAAATAAATAATTTTACAAATTAAATTCTGTAAAAAATTTTATTCTCAGACAATATATAAACAGAAAAGTATTAAAATGATCATTTACTTTTATATTTTATGAAAATTTAATATCTTATAAATTATTATAACAGATCAATCTCAAAATAATCTTATTTTATATAAAATAAGTCATTTATTAATCTAAATGTAATGATTAATTTTATATAAGTTTTAAATTGTGAAAAATTAAATCATTACTAAAAAATTAGGAGGACTAATTTTATTCTTTATTTCCATACATAAGTCTAATACATAATATATAATTTAGTTCTTGTGAAATGTTTTTGAATTTAATCTCTTACAAAATTAGTTTTTAATTTAATTTTTCACAAACAAAATCATTGTCAATAAAATTATTTTATAAATTTGTAATAATTAAAATTAATAGCTATAATGACATAAATATATTTTTATTAAATTATCACAATTGTCAATATTACAAAATATATAAATTAATTACATTAATATATGGGTACATAAACTTAATTGATATAATAGGTTTTTTTGTAACAGATCTAATTAAAAAATATTTATATATGAAAAATTAAATTGATAATATAATTTTATCAGAGATTAGATTAAAATTTTTACTAAAAGTTAAATAAAAAATAACCGTGCAAATGTAAGTTTGCCTCTCATTGGTGCCAGTAGGAAGTGGGACGTGATTCATTGCCCAGATTAAGCGCGTGCGTGTGGAGTGCTGACTTATCTTATCAATGGCTCTTCTGCTTCTGGTTGCCGTGTCCCACTTATCATTTCTCACACCAATGCAAAATTCGAGTTGGATTTATCTTCCTCACAATTTATTTTATTTTATCATTATTATTATTATTATTATTATTATTTTGTATTCCAAGCAGCGGCAGTGTCAGGAATTGGATTGAGTGAGGGTGAATTTTTTTTTAATGTTTTATTTTAAATTTTAATTTTAATATTATATTTTTTAGGTAAAGTTTTTAATTTTTAATTAAATTAAATGTGATTAACTTATTAAGAATATTATTTTTTAAATTTTCCTAAATTTAAATAAGTACGTTAAATATTACTCTATGCATAGCTCATGTAATGAGCACTAAAGATATACTAAAAATATATCATCATCTAATAATATTAAAATAATTTAATAAATAGCTTAAAATAGGATTTTATTTCACAACATTTCAAGTATTTTACAGTATTTTTAGAATAAATTTTTAAAGTTTAGCTAAAATAATAAGTAAAATTTGAACTTAATTACGTGCCACTTGATAATTGTAGAAGTACCATTATAAAAAGTGTATCAAATGTATACGTATATTAAATATAAAACTATACATAATAGATGTGTGAATTTAATAAGTTCAAATTAAAATACCAAATTAAAAAAATATAACGTGACCCAATCATATAATATATATAATTGATTTTCGGTAGGTTAAAAAATAATAAATACACAGTAACATAAAATTATAACTTAACTCAATACATTAAACTAAAAAAACTGAGCGCAGCATGTGCCCACACCCAATAATGCATAGCTCTGCATATGAACATAGGATTTTAAACAAAATTATGATACTCTTTTTAATATGGTAATAAAAACAATTAACTTGCTTTTAATTCTTGATATAATACTTTAATAATATTCTTGGTATAATAAAGATAATTAATAATTTATATATATATATATATATATATATATAAAGTTAGTGGAGTTGGATGATCTTTTTAATATTCATTAATACATTTTTTGTTCAGACTATTCACTATCTTCTTCTACATGATCACCATGGTGAATTACTATTATAATATTGTCGAAGAAATATCGACTTAATTGACATATCTAGGAGTTCATTGATAGTGCTTATGCAGTCAAGTATAAGAAATAAGAAAACTGTATAATAGTTTAATTTTTGAAAACGCTTTGATATTACTAAACTAAATAAAGGGGTAAAGAGAATAATACTAAGCACATTTTTCGAGTACTGACAACTTATCCTACGTCCTATCCTTAGACTTGTCTGGTTGAAATTTTATTAAGAAAATATATTTAAATCATATAACTTCTAATTATAATTAGTTAAGTAAATATTGAGTTTAAAATTTTTTTTTAGAATTATTGAGTCTAAAATTGTTTAAAAAAATTAGGAGTAAGTTTTGCCATTATGGTGCTTACTAATTTAGAAATTTAACTTAATTAAAATTTAAAATAATAGTAAATTTAATAGTAATAATAATGTAAACAAGTTAAAATAAATTTTCAATATATATATATATATATATAATGTATTTTAAGCTATGCAATGAAATTTTTTTCTTTTTAAATTTGAAAGTAGAGTTAATCATTTAATTAGAATGTAATATGTTATTTTCTATTGATAGCAAGTATAATGTATTAGAGATATAAAAATTATATTTGTAATATAAATTATGTTTTTTTCTCATGTTTAATGGTCGAAATAGTCAGGTTAATCTTAAAGTTAGTAAATTTTCCTTTACAAAGTTGATTGGAATGTTGGATTATTTATATTTGGGTAAAAAAAATTTGAATTTGGTTGACTTTTCTCAAACTTGGTGAATTTACCCTAATTTAACTGATTCTATATAACTTTGACCGATTCTACTCAATTTTAATCGAATTTATTTCGATTTTGATTCTATGACTAAATTAAATCAATTTTTCCATCTAAAAATATAAAATTTGTGAGTTTAACAAGTTGATTCACGATTTTGAAAACTATGTTGTAGAAAGGGAACATTTGATCATTTTGGTTTATTGTTTAGGTCAAACTTAAACCCAACCAAATTTTCCATTTTCAGCTTCATCGTTTTTACCTATCGAAAGTGATGTTTCTAAATGTTAAATGTATTTGAGGCAATAATTAAACTCAAATCACCCATAACACCCGTTACCATACCTTTTGAAATTTCAATTCCTGATTCCTGCGTTCGCTCTTAAACCTCCAAGTTAGACAATCTTGTAAAAATAACCTATATAGATCTTCATCCAGATCAACGTCTATAAGATACTCACTTTCCTTTGGTGAATCCATACCAACTTTATACTCAGGAACAATCTTAGGGAAAAACCCTCAAGAAGCTAATTTATTGCCTTAAAAAGCTAAGTAAAGAGTATGTCTATACTTATAATCTTAATAACTGTGGAATTCCTTCTTCCACTGAAGAACAATATGTTGATCTTGAGATCCCTCAGCCTTTCATCAACCATTGGAAGAACCAAGGATACACCCATCTTCATCTGGGTGTTATTCACCTTTGTGTGACTTACCATGAAAGAAAAGGACTACCTGTGACTGCCAGGATAACCCTTCTTGATACCACCTACAAGCATGCCCTCATAGGGACGATCCTTACCTCCTTAAATGCTAGAACAATCATTTTGACTATTTGTCCAAACTATTGCCTGAAATTGGCTAATGTCACTATCAACAAGAGCATCAAAGTTCAAATCCAAATCACCGGAGCTAACCAGGTTTCTTCAGCTATTGTGGCTACTTTGCATTATCAAACGGTCTTCAGACTTTAAGACCATGCCATGGATCTTCAACTACCTTATCATAACGAAGATACCCAGATGATTGTTAACAATAGAACCGGTGCTCCAACCATCATTCAGATTCCTAGGCAAATAACTGAAAGAGATCTATTTTCTTATGCCAATGGAATGGATCACTAATAATGAAAAGCTTTATGTAGACAACAAGCCTACTTTTACCACAGCGCCTCCAAAAATCATTTTCCTTTTTGATGGCTAGGTTAAGACCATTTTCAAAAGACCAGATGAGTCATCCTCTTAGCCTATCGAGCCATTTTTTGTCCAAGAATTCCTCACCATCACACCTGTCCCAAGCCACCAAATCAAAAAATAAACTCTCCCTGTTGCCTATTTTGAACCAAGTGGGAAGCTTGTTTTTGTCTCCCACATGTTTGACCACTTTATATGGGACGTTGTCCTAGAAATGTCCAAACCAGGATGTAGTTGTCATGACCTTCATTATTTTTTAGATAGTGACATTGATCTTTCCTTTGATGATTCTGACTATAAGAAATAGTCCAAGAGATTGGCCAGAAATGACCCTGATTTGTATTATTGATGGCTACGCCATCTCCTAGATAGAAAAGAAAAACAAAAGAAAGAGGAAGAAAGATTAAAAGAAAGACTTATAGACCCATGAGATCTTTCAAACCTTTCAAGAAATATTAGAACCTTGATTTCAAACCATGGGTTAGACCCTCCAAAGAAAAAGAGCCCTCTTGAGCAGAAATTTTAACAAAACATATGAAGGAAGTAGGATGTTTCAGGGAACCTCAAGAATCAATCCCTGATGTTTCTCTATTCTTCATGGAACCACCTACCTCTTTATGTAAAAATCATATCCCAGGTTCTACTCCTTCAAATTCTATCCCATGCATGATGTTCTCTCCTGCAAGTTCTTCTTGTAATGATCTCTTCCCTTTATTGGAAAGACAAACTGACAATAATAAGGTTATTACAAGACCCTATATTCCAATGAGTAAGGTCACTTGTATAAGCAATTATGAATCAATTCATGCTTCTGAAGAAGTACTAAACTGGCAATCCAAACATGTCACTGCTCAGAACCATATGCTAAAAAGAATTGATTCGAAGATTAAGCAAATTGCTAGGAAGCAAGACCAAACCTATAAGCATGTAGATCATCTCATTACAGAAGTTCTTCATTTAAGACGAGACATAAGAAAAGATTTAGACTTTAGACTGTGAGTTGAAGTAATTCATCTCTCATAGTTACTTTGCCTAAAATTTGATAGAAAAAAAAAAAAAAAGGAAAATCAAGTTCCTTAAAGAAAAACTGAAGCAGATTAAAGTAGACATGGCAACGAAACCACAACCAAAACCACCATTACCATCTTCTTCCAATTATGATGCATTTCCATCCTTACCATTTGTATACCATATTGGCTATATTCCACCATAACCAACCCTTCGTATCCTTCAGAAGAAGACTACTCAAAATGTTTCAAAATGACTCATGAAATCTTCTCTAAAGTCATACCTCCTTCGAGAAAATCAACTCCAAGACCTCCACAAAGACCACCTCATTTCCCAAAAACCTACATTGCCACTCCCTCCTACACAAAACTTGAACCATTAATACTCACTTCGTTCAAGGCAATTTCCATTAAAGAATTAGTAGAACCTCCACTTCTACAAATACCTCCTTAAAACAACCTCAAACAAAAAGAACCCTTTTATTTTGAAAAATCTCTTGATATAGCCATGATGGAAGCATGTCCATAAAAGGTTACTTCATATGATTCCTACCCTGATTTAGCCTCATCTCAAGAAGAAATAGAGTCTGAAATCTCATTTTCAGATGAATCCCAACATTTAGCAGATATCTTAGCTATTTACATGGCTGAACCCATAGATCCACTAAAACATTCCTAACAACAATCACATGTTGAAGAGGTTGAATTTGATCAAGAAGAATAAGAATTTTAGTTCCTATCCAATGATAATCTAACTTAACACCATTATGATCATAATTATATACCTAAGCCTTTAAACGGCCCTTAGTTTACTTTTGATGATATAAAGCCTCACTAAAGAAGATATAGATTGCATGAATTTGGTGCATGGATTCATCTTCAGATGTCAAAACCTGACACTCATATCTTTGATGTTATTAAAGAATTCGTCTTTAAGTTTACAGGAACCTTACAAGTATGGTTTCAAAGTCTAGGAGAAGACAGATAGTTGCAGCTTCATAGACTTGAAAGTCCGACAGCCTTTTAGGTTTAATCCATAAAGAGTTCATTGAAGATTTTCATTTAATAGATAAACAAATGAGATAAGAATTCTTCAAAAAGAAGTGTTGTTCGTTAAAGAGACATGATCTTAAAGTTCATTTACAGAGAATGACTGAGAGATATTACTTGCTTAATAGTTATAATGACGTTGATCTTAGACACATCTATATAGCATCTCTACCATAAGAACTACAATCAGAGCTTAATAGAGCAATTCAAGACCTTCACAGAGATATGTCCCAGATATCTATTGGAGAGATACACCAACTGGCTTTATCTACGTTTGACAAGCTTTGCGAGTAACATAAATTGTTCAATTCAGTTCTATCAAGAAGAACAAAGTTCTAAAAGTTTTGTCAAAAGCCTTATCTCAAGATTAAATGTAAAGACAAAGAGTGATGGCATTGTAAACTAAAGAAGAAGTCGCATTTCAAGCAGTACTCATTTTAAGAAGCATTTTAAGTGCAAAAGGCATGTTCGATACTTTCGTTACAGCAAAAGTAAGCTATGGAAGAGAAAAATAGATGCTTGCTATTTATGTGGAAAGAAGGGACATTTTGCAAACAACTGCCTTAAAAAGACTAATCAATCTAATCGCCTCATAAAACAAGTAAGCATGCAAGTTCCTTTTGAAGACGAAGACCTTAAAGACGTTTTATCTGAACAAAGCTAGCCAAATTTAGACACAATCATAACGCTTCCATTACCCTCATTTGATTCAGAAGAAGATTCCCCATCTTCACCAGAATGTATCTTCTCCATCCAAGAAGCTCTCCCTTCCAAAAAAACACCTATACTTTCATTTGAGCATATTTCTGATAAATTCTCCAAACCAATTCCAGTTGTAGCACTCTTTGATACCAAAGCACAACTGATAGTCATGAATCCATCAATCCTTCCCCCTAAATTTTGGAAGAAATGTGAAGAATATTTTTTAGCTGCCAACAATAATTTTTTTTTTTTTTCCAAATTTCACTTATCACAAAGCATAAAATAAAGATTAAGTTTTTCCCTGACCTTGTTGTTTGGACACATACCTTCGGTAGCAATTTATGAGATAAAGATATCATTATCAGCATGGATGTCTTTTGCCTGACAAAAGATTTATTCATCTATCCAATAGGAATTTAACACAGTATCTCCTTCAAAGGATTCACTGATATTCCAAAGCTCTATGAACTTCACTTAGCTTCTCTTCCATATGAGGAATACAAAAATGAGTTATTGGAATTTTGTCCAGAATCTCACTCAGAGTTTAAACATGCTCATCCATGGTGGAAAAATGAGAAATTCTTTATTACACTATCATTTAAGAAGAATGAAGATATCAATCCTACAAAGGCAACTCATTATGGAGTGAATCTAGATGACCTTTACCTTACAAGAGAAGAATGCGCAGCTTTACTCAAAGAAGGATTAATTGAGCCAATTAAGTCTAATGGGCGTGCCAAGCCTTTTATGTTGAGAAAAGATCAGAAGTTAAAAAAGGAAAGAAGAGGTTAATTATTGATTATAAGCCTCTTAACATGTTTCTTGAAGGTGACAAAATTTCTTCACCAAATCTTGCAAGTCAATGTCGACAGCTAAAAGGTGCCAAAATATTTTCTAAGTTTGATTTGAAAGCTAGGTTTTGGCAACTATGTATTCATCCTAGAGACTGTCACAAGATTGCATTTTGGATTCCTAATGCTCAATATCAATGAACAATTATTCCATTTGGACTAAAGGTTGCCCCGTTACTATTCTAGAGAGCTATAACCACAATCTTTGAGCCCATTCTAGAAAATGTCTTCATCTACATTGACGATAGTATTTTGTTTTCAAAAATAGAAGAAGAGCATAAGGCCTTTCTAACCCATTTTGTTAGCCTTATTAAAGAACATGGTCTAATGCTCTTAGCCCGCAAGAGCCATTTAGGCTAAACAGAATTGAATTCTTAGGAATAATATTTGAAGATGGATGGTACAAACCTGACCCCCATTTTGCAGAGCAACTGTTGCAATTTCCAGATAAAAATTTATCTCTCAAACAAATTCAACAATTTTTAGTATAGTCAATTTTGTCAAAGATTTTATCCTACATTGTTCAAATCATACATCCCAGTTGTCAAAGTTACTAAAAAAGAAATAGTTGTATGAATGGACAGAAGCACAGACAACAATAGTCAAGAATCTTAAAAAGATTGCAAGGAACCCTCTACCACTCAAACTCCCTAAGGTTCACACCACCCTTATCTTGCAGATCGATGCTTGTGACAATTATTGGGGTGCGATATTTATCAAACAAGACAGCTAAAAAAAGAAGTTAATGTGGATATGCCAGCGGTGCTTTCAAGCATTTTGAGTTACATTATCACACAATGTATAAAGAACTCTTAGTAGTTAAGTATGGAATTCAAAAATTTGGATTTCATCTTAATTCTAAAGATTTTGTCATTGAGATGGACAACTCAGCATTTTCAGAGATTCTCGAGTTCAAGAACAAAAAGCTACCAGACAAACAACTGATGAGATGGCAATCGTTGTTCTTACATTATAAATTCACCTTTCGCCATGTGAAAGGAGTCACCAACCACTTGTGGACCCCCTCTCTAAACTAAAGCCACACACCATTTCCTTTATCACTCTTGTTACCTCAATCTCACTCATTTCAAGTGCCTCATCCTGTTGACTTCCCATAACCAAACTTGCCTCTACCAAGAAATCCTTTCCCTCAACTGACCAGATTCCTACTCGCCCTACAAAAGTCATGGAACTAGCCAAAAGAACCCATTTTCAATACCCCTACCGACACTGTATCAACATCCTATTATCAGACACCTACCTTTTTCACCTAGACATCTCCTTCCTTATCCTTACCAGGATCTCTTTTTGAAATTTTGATGAAAACGTATGTGGTTTCTTTGGTCTATGTCCATCTTTTACACCACTATCATTAAGTTTTCACCCATGGACATGTTCCACCACTTGAACAATGAAACTCATCACCATTTCCTCCTTTGGACGTTCTTAGAATGGTACTTGCCCTTAATGTGATGGAGTAAAAAAATCAACAACGCCATCAGACAACTTGACCTTTGAATCATCTTAACCTTTGTCAAGCGGCCTCCTCAATCTACATCATCCACAAACCATACTGGTGTCACAACAATGGACTTATCATATCAAGAGATCATACTTATGAATGGAATACTTTTCTAAATTTCATTAAGGATCACAAAAAAAAATCTTTATTTCATTATAAAGGTTTTTATGTGAACTTAACAATCATAATGTTCCTCTTTTAGTGGATTGCACATCTCTAAGTCCCTTCCTAGTGGACTTCATCATCCTAGGAAAACCCAAACCTAAGGTTACTGAAGTTTTTCTGTGTCCTCATCCTGATGCTGGTCCTAGCAACATTTAGAGATATAATGCTCTTCACCCAGAGGATGATGATTTGGAAATGTTTCAAGACTCTCAAGACCTATATGCATAAGACAGTCATTCGATAACAAACCCTCATGATCCAAGAATTGATGATTTTTGGACTCAACCCAAAAGGACTAATCTGAACGCTTTAATAGCAAGCCCAAGTCTAAGTGAAATGAATATGTCTCCAACTCATAAACCTATCATCAAAGACTGACTCAACAAAATGAATTATTAAAGTCTTTTGTCCTTTCTTACTTTTAGTGTGCTTTAGTCTTGTCCGTCTAGTTGTTGCTTTAGCTTTATTAAAGAGTTCTCTATTCCAAAAGTATTATTGTTGTCGTTTTCCTTGTCTACATTTGTATGAAAAGTTTGTATTATTACTATCATGTTTATCACGAGTCTGTATTAAGATGCTTGCTCTTCTCTATATAAGGAGCCTTCTTCTCAGTTCTCTTTAGAACGAGCTTTGTAATATATTCTCCATAATATCAAGTGTGTTTTCCAATTATGAGTCTCTAAATGTTTTCTCTCTCTCTCTCTGTATGACTTCCATCTAGAGATCTAAGTATGCTCTATACTTACCTCTTATAAGAATTATGTGTATGAAAAAAAGATTAGTTTAAAAGTTCCAAATATAATCTTAGCGTGTTATATGATTCCAACATCTTACATCTTTTGGATAAATACAATCAGTTTAATATATATAAAATTATAACAGTGGTTTTTAGATAAATCTATTATTGATATAATAATGCCACGTAAGAATATTATGACAAAAATTTACGTCAATAACTTATTTAAGAAAAGGTAAGAAATTGTAAGATTCTTTCGGAATAATATAGTAGAGGAAGTTAATTCAAACTTTAAGTCAAAACAATTTTCAATTTTTCATTTAATTATAGCATGTGATACAATGTTTACCCAGAGTTTCAAAACAGAGAATATTCGGCGAGTCAAAAAGGCGAGGAATCTCACCGAAAAGAAAAGAATGAAAAAGTGGGGAATGTTCTAAAGTCTACGCGAACGTGTGTGGAATGGTCGGCGGTATTAACCGTTAAGCAGCGTTTCCCACCTCCGTTACCGTTAAGTCGCGCGGTCCAATGGTGACCCACTCAACGCTGTAATTAAACATCCGTCAAAACCCTCTTGGACTCTTATCTTCCTTCCCTCTTATCTCTCTCCCTATGTAATACAAATTTCTTCTTCCACAAGTTTATTTCCCGAACAACCTCCACCGAGCGCCCCCTCCCCACTTGCATTACATTCAAACTCAAAACACAAATCAAAGCAAAATAAAGAAATTGAAGCAAAGCTTAGCTTATACCGCCAGAAGTCTCCACCAAGACTCAAGCTTTTCAACTTCTGGGGGTTGAATTAAAACTATTTCTGAGGTAGTCGCTCTTACTTTTCTTTGGGGGTTTCCTCCATATTAATGCGGTCGCTTCTGAATTAGGAGTATTTTCATGTCCTTTGGTTGAAACCCCAAATTGGATTCCTTTGGCTATGAGTTTACTTGATAAGCTATGGCTGCTAGTTTCTGGCTATCCCTTCTCTTTCATGAGTCATGACATCCTCCACGTAGAAATAGAAAGCCGTGAAACGTCCGTGGTGTTTGTAAAATAAATTTTCCCTATCTTTTGCGTTCGCAACTATAACTGTTTAATTCTGTGACAGCAACATTTCTGCTTCTCCTATATGGCCTATTTGCAAGAGCTTCTGTGTCTTAATGTGTGTGTCTATATATATATATATTGTATTTGGGTGATTTTGTATTTATATGATGATTTGTGGGTTTATGAATTAGGAGGATTGATGGATTTCATACAAGTTCTCATCAATAATAGAGAAAAATTGGTTTATAAATTAATATATTATTTATATGTAAATTCTGAATAGAATAGTAACTGTGATGTTGGTTTACTTTGATGGCATATCTCATTCTCTTATATTATAAGTTGCTTGATGTAATTCATTCCCCACATTTGCTTCGCTACCTTCTTTACACTCCAAATCTGTTATGCATGTGGTTGGTGCCTGTATTTTTGTATTCGAGAAAAATAGTTAATATTTGTTCGCTAAGCAAAATATTTAAGAGAAAAAATCTTCTCTTGTTTATTTTTCAAATTACATGGTAAAGGGGGGGGGGGGGGGGTGGGTGCTCGAATTGTTTCCTCTTAATTGATATCCTGATATATTCCAATGTCTGTTGCATCCTGTAGAGTCTAAAGGACTTTAATGTTTTATTCAGTAGTTTCATTAGTCTGCTATGAGTTAATAACTTCCGTCTTCCATCAGCTGAATAAATCATACCAGATTTATGTTCTACACATTACAGCATGGCCAAAAAAAAGAATTAATATAATTTGGCAAATTTACCATCACTTTGGCTCTAAATAGTGTTCCTTTGTCTGCTCATTTCCTCTTGTATGTGTGTGTGTGTTCTTTAGTGTTGATATAACTCGTTACATCTTTACACTTCTTCATAGTAATGTTTGACTGATATTGTTGTGGTGTTGCTCTGAAGATATTTACAGAGCATCTTTCTTATCTTCTGTCATTCAAACGTGCTTGGGTTGAAGTTCTTGTCGGCAACTTAAATTGCTAGTAGGGATCATTTCTTGCATAGTGTGGCTAGTGCCATCCTTGCCGTATGGACTCAGAGCAGCTTTCCAGTTACAGTGTAGCTGGTATTGGACCAACTTATACATCAACTCATACTTCCTTTTCATCAGTACCCAGCAGGCTGCTTGGATCTTTGAAAGCTGACATAGGAAACTCAACTAATTCCTCCTTTACTACTCAGTTTGATTCTGATTCTCTTTCTTCATTGAGTGACAGCCAGGATAATAGGCACAGTTCTGGGGAGATCCTTTCTAGTGTTACCCCTTCTTGTAACTCTTCCCTGGAAACTAGTTACTATTTGCACAGATCAACCTCATCTGTGGATCGTCTCCAGGATGGTCCTCATACATATTCTGCAAGGCGCTCTCTTCTAAATGATGCAAATTGTAGCCAGAATATCAGACACGTGTTGCTAGAATTAGAGACGGCTCTTATGGCCCCTGACAAGGGTAATGAGGCTAACACATCAACTAGTGCTTTGGGTGAGAATGAGAGTAGTAGGCCCATGACTTCTGGCCATAGAAACAGACTCTGGAGCCATGACCAACAGTGCTTACAATATATTCAAAGTCAGCCATCTCTTGTTACTAGCAGTCGGAAGTCAAGTGAAGTTGCACATGAATTTCACAAAGAAATGGAGGAAGAATTGTTACAAAGTTTCCCATCAAGCAATTTGAGACAGTTGCTGATTGCGTGTGCAAAAGCATTCTCAGAAAACAACTTTAAGGATTTTGATCAGTTGATTGAAAGGGCTAGAAGTTGTGTGTCTATTACTGGGGAGCCAATCCAACGGCTTGGTGCTTATTTGGTAGAAGGGCTGGTTGCAAGGAAGGAGGCATCAGGGAGCAACATCTACCGTGCCCTTAGGTGCAGAAAGCCTGAAGGCAGTGACTTGCTCTCTTACATGCATATGCTGTATGAAATCTGCCCATACTTGAAATTTGGTTACATGGCTGCCAATGGAGCCATTGCAGAAGCTTGCAGAAACGAGAATCGTATTCACATCATAGATTTTCAGATTGCTCAGGGAATTCAATGGGTGACTCTCCTTCAAGCTCTTGCAGCAAGACCTGGTGGGGCTCCCTATGTCAGGATAACAGGGATTGATGACCCTGTTTCTAGATATGCTCGTGGTGATGGCCTGGGGGCAGTTGGGAAACGATTGGCCACAATCTCTGAGAAATTTGGCATCCCATTTGAGTTTCATGGAGTACCTGTTTTTCCTCCTGATGTGACAAGAGACATGCTTGATATCCGGCCTGGGGAGGCTTTGGCTGTCAACTTCCCCCTGCAGCTCCATCATACAGCAGATGAGAGTGTTGATGTGAATAACCCAAGAGATGGGCTTCTGAGAATGGTAAAGTCACTTTCTCCCAAAGTGACCACACTGGTAGAGCAGGAATCAAACACAAACACAACTCCTTTCATCCACAGATTCACAGAAACCCTTGATTACTATCTAGCACTTTTCGAGTCTATTGATGTGACCCTCTCGAGAAACAGCAAGGAGCGGATTAATGTGGAGCAACATTGTTTGGCCAGAGATGTCGTGAATATTATTGCTTGTGAAGGGAAGGATAGGGTAGAGCGACACGAATTGTTTGGCAAGTGGAAGTGTAGGTTGACGATGGCTGGCTTTCGTCAATATCCCATGAGCTCTTACGTAAATTCTGTTATAAGGAGCCTGCTGAGATGCTATTCAGAGCATTATACACTAGTGGAGAAGGATGGTGCTATGCTGTTGGGGTGGAAGAGCAGAAATCTGATATCAGCCTCAGCATGGCATTGATCAACTAAAATAGAAAACACTGAACCAAAATATCACGATGGTGGAACCCTGCGGGGACAGGAGGGTTAAACATTTAGATGACCGAAGTCTTTGTTGATATCCATTTCCATGTATCTTTGGACATTGTTTTATCGGTCTCTTTCCATATACGATCATAAATAGTCTTATGTACTTGTAATGCAGTGTGCTGATTCTTTTATACGATGTTTAGATTATATATTTGTATTTAAAACTGGCGCTTTCAGCCAGCATAAAAAATGTGAAATCAGAAATTCTTCAACTGACTTGCTTATGAAATGTTTATGGGATACACTTTGTTGCATTCTTAATATTCTGTATGTTAGGATCACATGCATATGCTGGTCACGGCTTTGGCTTGTTTGGTGACCTATATATAAGATGATGTTCAGTTAAGACATGTTCACAATTTTGATCCGTGGCTGTGTCTCACACTGTTTGCCTGCTTCCCTCACAGATTATGCCTCTAAGCAATTTAAGGACTATAATTTCCAATCTTCCATATACTGAATTTTTTTTAATTCTTTTCTTTGTCTGTTGCTCTGTCTGATAGTACTATTACGTCTGATTTTTCGTTATAGTGTACAAGCAGGAAGAAATTAAAAAACTTGAGTTTCATCCACCTTTTCCTACTTCTGAAATACTTGAGATATTTCTTCTAGGTGATCTTGGTCTTCATAAGTTTAACAGATAACATTTTCATTAGACTTATGGAGAAAAAATGATTTTGGGTAATTTTAACTTCTTATGCTATAGGCAAATGAAGTAGGGGTGAGCACAGGTTGGGTTTTTTGTCGACCTAAAACTCAAGCCTGATTTTATATCAGGTTAGTTTTTTTGGACTTTAGACCTGACTTAACTAGACTCAGTTATTGACCTGTTCGAGTCGGTTAAACTGGGTTCGAGTTGGGTTTACTTTTTTTTTTTTTAAATATAAATTATTTTGTGAAAATGATTTTAAAAAAATTTGAAAAGAAATGAAATGAAATTAAAAAAATTTTAAGATTTAGAATTAAAAATAATAAAAATTTGGAAATAAATAATATTTTTAAATTTATTTATAAATAAAATTTATTTTAAATCAAATAAAATTTTAAAAATATTAAAAATAAATATCAAGCCGGGCAAGACTAGGTCTTATGTCACCCCCAGCTCAACTAAGCAAAATTTACAAATATTTTTTATTTAATTTGATCATAATCTAACCCAATGAACTGAATTGGGTCGAGTTCTTTAAAGCCATGTTCATTCCTAAAATGAAATATAGGTAATTTTGTGACAGAAAGAACCTCATTCTCCTTGATTCATGTGTGTTGGGATTTGGGCCTCATTCCACAGATAGGCCCATAGCCTCACAATTAAATGGTTGTAAAGCAGGAGCCAGGAATGTGATTAATCCAAGGCTAGGTCTACATACTATTCAACTAAACTGTATCATTTTTTATTTTTTTTAAAAATAAAAGTAAAATCAGCATGTTTTTTGAATTTGAAATTCAAATACTCAAGGTGTGGCTAACATTTTTTTAAAAATTTTTTGACTCAATTAAAAAATCACATTCAAATTCACCATTTCATAAACGTATTAAAATTATGAGTATGAATATGCATTTTCAAAACTCATACTTAAATTTTGTTATCTTTTTATAAATAAGATTGGGTCAAGTGTGTTAGGCATTTGGAAGCAAGTTGGGAATAGTCATTATGCCAAAAGTTTGAAGCGTAGGCGTACTAGAAATTTGAGCAGCTAAGACGAAGCCTCGACATGAAGATCTATCTGAAAATAAAATTCCATGTTTAATTAATAGGTTAAAGCATGTTCAGAATTTTAGACCCACATCTGTAATATATATTTTTTAGCATTAAATTAAAAAAAGAAGAAAAATGAAGAGATGAAGTTATAAATGGATGCCTGCTTGAATTAACATTTATGCATTTTGATTTTTTCAATTTCACCTCCTAATTTTCTATCAATTTAGACAGAGGAAAGAGAGAAGAAGAGTGGGTGGAACCCATTGATGCAGCCCCATACACCATTTTGGATGACTAGAAAATTATGGTTGAAACAGATCATCTTAATTTGCTTTTTCATGTCTAGCTATTTTCGGGAGTGGGGAATCTAGAAGAAAAAAAAAAATAATCTAATGATAATGGAATAGCCAGAAAAGAAGGAAAGGAAAGTGATGTTTAAATTATAATTTTCTTCTTATTTGAAAAACTTATCTGCACCAAATTTTATAAATTGAGGGAGTTGAATCATTACCAAAAAAGAAAAAAAAAAAAAGAAAAACCTGATGATTTTCAATAGGGTACCGTTTTATGTAAAATAGTAATTTGAATAACTTTAGATTTTTAAGACCGGTTCATTATAAATTCTTTTTATATTCGATAATATTTTATTGAAGAAAAATTCAAAAACTTTTAAGAATTTATTGTTTATTTTCACATTTTACAATTATTATGTCAAAAGGATTCCATCCTGTATAAAAAAGTATCCAAATTATTAATTAATATGTTTTTATGTATTATAATAATTAGTTTAAAAAATAAATTTTTATTAAAATAAAATTATAAAATTATGCAATGCATTTTAGATCATTGGATTTTCATCTAAGGATCCATAAATGGATATTGCAGAAGATGATAGATCCCAAATAATGAATATTATATATTTATTTGGGCCAAAAAATATTATATATTTATAGCATTTAACAAAGAAAATATGACTTTTTTTTTTCGAGTGAACAGTAAATGACTATGTATGTAAGAAATGAAAAGAGTGGTAAAGAAGAGAAACAAAATAATCATTATTCTTATCTCCTTCTTGCGCTTTAATAATTTCTTTAATTCTTAGTGAGATTTAAGGCATTTATTTTAGTGCTGTGTGATCTTTATTCGTTAAAATCTCCTTATTATCGTATCTTAATAAGCTTTACTAGGAACCTAAGAATCCTAGGGGTGATTTTGATATTGAAAGTTATGGTAATGGATCTCCAATACTTGCATTATTTTGTTAAGTAGATTGTAAAAGTTAATTTGTTTGATTGCAATGATATACTATTTTTGTTGTAATTTTGATAATTATTTGATTAATGAATTCTCGCAGCTTGTTTTTAAGAGTAGATATAGGATTAAATTTATGCAAATTACTACAAATTTATAGTAAGTTTTTCTTTGTTCTTTGCTTTCTTATATTGCTACATTTTATATTTAAAACTAAAAAAAAAAAGTTTTCTATTCGTTTGTTAGGACAAAATTTCAGAAAATTATTTGTCATATCTATATTACAGGAAGCTAAATATTTACCCAAAACATTTATATTACTTGAAGTTTTTCAAAAGGCCAATTCACTTCTCTTTGATTTCTTTTTTGGACTATATAACAATGTGTTTTTGGCCAATTAGCCTAACAATTTTAAATGCTCCCACGTTGGTGGTGAGCATAAAACTGAAATTACTATATCATTTTTATTTTGTCTTATGCAGCTGACTAATGAAACTTGAGCTTTTTTGAATGATCTTGCTGTAATTGGCTTCTACTGATTGTGTGTGATTTGTTGCTAATATTTAAACCTACATGTAACGAGAGTGATTGCCAGCAAGATACAAATAGTAAGCGTGACACCATGGAGAATCTTATAGTGTTCTCAATTCCCAAGGACGGAAAAGAGAAAAACTTTTGGGCCTCTTTGAACTTGAAAAACAATTTTTTTAAATGCAGAATGAGAAAAGAATAAAAATTGTTAATGATGTTATTTTATTGAACTATTATAAAAATATAAAATAAAAAAAAAGGAATAACGTTCTCCAGAATATAACATCTTTTAGATGTTTTTGGGTGTGTTTGATTCTATTTTTTTCTTTTCACTTTTGTGTTCTTTAAGTAATTTTTGTAAATTTATTTTCAAAAGCATATTTTGAAAATTAAAAAACAACTAAAATCCCATTAATGAAAATTTTTCAGGGAGATTTTTTTTCCCCATATCTTGTCAATATTATAATAATGGATTATTCCCTCAATATGTTCCCCTTATTTCTCTTAGTTAAAAAGAAAAAAATAGAGGTCAGAACACATAAAAAATATTCCCTATTTTTAGATTTTTAGAACACTGTTACGTTTCTAGGTTTTAAGAATAATGGATGAAAATAACAGTATCAAACGACTTTTATGGTTACTTATTATTTAAAACTAAAAACTATTATTCAGAATAGAATTCAAAACTAAAATAAAAAAGACACAATAAATATTTAGAGAAAAAAATGACATTATAATAATTTTGGCAAAATGACTTAAACAACCTTGAGATAATCATTTTCCTAAAAAAAATTAATTAAACAGGTTCTTTTGGTTTCTTATTTTCAAAATTATTCCTAAAATAATTTAACAAAATTATTTTAAGAACATAAAATAAAAATTTAGAAACATAGAGGCCTTTTATATCTTACGCGTTACTGGAACTAATTACTATACTAGTGTTTTTCTTAATTATAATTACTTAGCTATCATTGGAGGGGCTAGTGTTAATAAAAAGGCCTATAATATTTGTCAAAATTAATTTTCAATAGGAATGATTGAATAAAATCACAAGCCCCGCGACCAAAACCATTAGATATATCAATATTTGATTGCTAGAGTCATATTAACCTTTTTTTCCCCCAAAAAATACTATTTATATCTTCTTTTTTAAAACTTAATATCATTTTGATCCTTTATAAAATTAAAAATTTTAAAATATTTTTTTATTCTCAAAATTTAATTCAAAATAATCTTATTGGAGGACTTATATATATTTTTAAAAAAATATTATTCTTTTAGTTTTTTGATGAGATCTTTTCTCAAAGAAGAACATACCCGAAGTTTATTCTCTGTATAAAATAATTTGGTATTAGGTGAAGGATTAGGACTTCCAAATCTGACAGAGATGAAATCTTAATGCTGATTTCGAGCCCCACCCATTAATTTTGAAGACAGGCCATGTATCATGCTAATGGAGCACCAACATGTTTTTAACTTCTTTCACGTGTACTCGAAACTATCCCTTTTTTGTACTTATGTTTTTGACATATTATATACAAATTTTAATATTAAAATTTAATTAATCTTTAAATTGATTAAAGTGAATAAAAGTAATTATTTTATAGTAATCAATATATTACATAAATAATATATAAATATATTTTAATTAGGAAAATGTAATGGTACTTTATTTTTTAAATGTAAAAGAAATAAATGCAACAAACACATAGTTTAGTTTTTAAAAAATAAAAAACATATAATGCATATATCTCTCAAGAGAAAAAGAATAACTTACCTTTATTTATCATCACCACTTCATTACTTTTCCATAACTTGCTTTAAGGATTAGAGTTTTTCTAATATGATTGATTAGAACCCTGTCACCGTCATCTACCTTGGAAAATTAACACTTTCTATGGAAACTCGTGCAAATTACGTAACAATTTCACAAGAAAATGATTGACACAACTTTCATTACGTTCAATGTGATGATTTAGTCTGGCTCAAAGTTTCAAAATTAAAATGAAGCACGGAATGATTTTCCAATTTTTCTTAATCAAATCCCAATATTCTTCAACTCCTTCAAATTGGATGGCAAAAAGATGGACTCTCAAACTGAATTAAAAACGTAAGTTTATGAATATAACAGGAATAATCTATTAATAAGACTTATATTTATTTGAGTGATTTTAAATTTGAGTCATAACAATAATAGATATTATGAATTAGAATTGTAATAGTATTTTAAAAAAAATCAATTTATATGAGAGTTATATTGTAATTTTGTATTATTGATCAAGTTATTAGGTGATAATAATAATGAAAAGGAAATGTTAAATTTAATATTTTTGTTCATATAAAAAATTATATAAAGAATATTTTTTTTCTTTTATTAATTATTCCAAAAGAAAAAATTTTCTCTTCTTTTTCCCACTTACGTTACGAAACTTCCGAACTCGGCCTTTGGTAATTATATTGGATGTTGTGCATGGACTTTCGAAGATTATTGGACTACTATAAACGTGAACGTTAAATTAAGTGAAAATATATTTAATGACTATATTCACCGAAAAAAATGTTATATGATTGATGAATATGAATAAAGTTGGAATTGACGTTTGGGTGGCATGCCTTTCGGGATGGGGCACCATATTTGTTGAGGTGATGTGGATTCATGCGTATAGCACAAAGATTGATCCTTTGGATTTTTTTACTTATTGTTGAGATTGATTGGTTTACTTTTTAGAAAATATGAAAGAGATATAAGGCTTTGTTCGGTTGAACATCAAAATTAGTAAAGGAGAGAGAATTCTGGTTATTCAAAGCCAGTCAATTTTGAATGTTTGGTATGACGGGGGAGGCATTCTATGGGACTTGAGATTCCAATCTGTACGTTGAAGAGGCTTCTATCGATATTGGGAAGAATAGTATGGTTCTTTTAGATTGCAGTTGACAATTGACCTATTTGCTCCTCTTTACTTTTTTGTATTATACTTTGCTTTGAAGCGGGGATGCACATTATATACTACTAATTTATAATCACCTCATAACTAGAAAATGTATGAACAAAAATTTTTTTTTTCAGTTCATTTTAGTCCCAAATTTTGTCATTATGCTTTTTGGAAATTCAAGTCCAAGGTTGTAAAATTCTCAAAGCAGATGTACCCTATCCAAAACGCCTAGCATTTTCACCTGGAGGACCAAAGTTGCATCTTGGAGCAACCTTTAAACAGATGGGATGGGCATGGGACAGTCCAAAAGCACGAAATGATAGTTCCTCCATGGTTTGGAGCGTAAAGTAAGGGCATTGTGGACTTTTCAGCTTTATTTGATCTTCTTTCCATCAATATTTTCTCCATAACAAATATATTTTCATATTCCATTTAGTTTTCCATTTCTACTATACGAAACAACATATTATATTAAAACTTTCAATTCTATTTCATTCTAGTTCCACTCTCTTTTCCCTTCTTTTTGGGTCAACTTTCCTTTTAAATATCAAACAGGATCTAATATCTTGATGGAGAGTGGGGGACAGGATCTTGGAATTAGGAGAGTTAAAATTTTTTCCTATATTTTATTTAAAAAATTATACTTTGATCTCATATTTTTAAAATATAATTCTTCAATTAAGACTTAAGATTCAACTAAGTGAGGTTAACTTATTAATAATAATTTGGCATTTTTCTTCTGAAATCTAAAAATAAAATTTAATTTAAATGAATATTATATTAGTAATTATTCTTCATATTAATATCAATAATTTTACATGAGGACATAGTTATATTTACTCACTATTCATGTAAAATATAATAAATATATACTACTAAGATAATATCATCTCTTAACAATATCATATCAATTTAATAAACAGTTCAAAAAAGCATTTGAAAAAAAATTCATATGATGAATCATAAAAACTAGTGATTGTCAATTTGCAAAAATCATATATATATATATATATATATATATATGTATATTTATTTATTTATTGAGCAGTACAAATATTTTTTTATCCAATAACATTTAAAAATTTTAAAATATTTTTTATATTTGATAATATTTTATTGAAGAAAAAATTCAAAAACTTTTGAGAATTTATTGTTCATTTTCACATTTTACAATTATTTTTTCAATAGGATTCCATCCTGTATAAAAAACTATCCAAACTATTAATTAATATGTTTTTATGTATTATAATATTTAGTTTTAAAAAATTAAATTTTAATAAAATAAAATTATAAAATTATGCGATGCATCTTAGATCATTGGATTTTCATCAAGGATCCAAAGATGGATATTGCAAAAGATGATAGATCCCAATTAATGAATATTATATATTTATTTGGGCCAAAAAATATTATATATTTATAGCATTTAACAAAGAAAATATGACTTTTTTTTTTTAGTGAGCAGTAAATGACTGTGTATGTAAGAAATGAAAAGAGTGGTAAAGAAGAGAAACAAAATAATTATTATTCTTACCTCCTTGTTGTGCTTTAATAATTTCTTTAATTCTTAGTGAGATTTAAGGCGTTTATTTTAGTGCTGTGTGATCTTTATTCGTTAAAATCTCCTTATTATCGTATCTTAATAAGCTTTACTAGGAACCTAAGAATCCTAGGGGTGATTTTGATATTGAAAGTTATTGTAATGGATCTCCAATACTTGCATTATTTTGTTAAGTAGATTGTAAAAGTTAATTTGTTTGATTGCAATGATATACTATTTTTGTTATAATTTTGATAATTATTTGATTAATGAATTCTCGCAGCTTGTTTTTAAGAGTAGATATAGGATTAAATTTATGCAAATTACTACAAATTTATAGTAAGTTTTTCTTTGTTCTTTGCTTTCTTATATTGCTACATTTTATATTTAAAACTAAAAAAAAAAAGTTTTCTGTTCGTTTGTTAGGACAAAATTTCAGAAAATTATTTGTCATATCTATATTACAGGAAGCTAAATATTTACCCAAAACATTTATATTACTTGAAGTTTTTCAAAAGGCCAATTCACTTCTCTTTGATTTCTTTTTTGGACTATATAACAATGTGTTTTTGGCCAATTAGCCTAACAATTTTAAATGCTCCCACGTTGGTGGTGAGCATAAAACTGAAATTACTATATCATTTTTATTTTGTCTTATGCAGCTGACTAATGAAACTTGAGCTTTTTTGAATGATCTTGCTGTAATTGGCTTCTACTGATTGTGTGTGATTTGTTGCTAATATTTAAACCTACATGTAACGAGAGTGATTGCCAGCATGATACAAATAGTAAGCGTGACACCATGGAGAATCTTATAGTGTTCTCAATTCCCAAGGACGGAAAAGAGAAAAACTTTTGGGCCTCTTTGAACTTGAAAAACAATTTTTTTAAATGCAGAATGAGAAAAGAATAAAATTTGTTAATGATGTTATTTTATTGAACTATTATAAAAATATAAAATAAAAAAAACGGAATAACGTTCTCCAGAATATAACATCTTCTAGATGTTTTTGGGTGTGTTTGATTCTATTTTTTTCTTTTCACTTTTGTGTTCTTTAAGTAATTTTTGTAAATTTATTTTCAAAAACATATTTTGAAAATTAAAAAACAACTAAAATCCCATTAATGAAAATTTTTCAGGGAGATTTTTTTTCCCCATATCTTGTCAATATTATAATAATGGATTATTCCCTCAATATGTTCCCCTTATTTCTCTTAGTTAAAAAGATAAATAAATAAAGAGGTCAGAACACATAAAAAATGTTCCCTATTTTTAGATTTTTTGAACACTGTTACGTTTCTAGGTTTTAAGAATAATGGATGAAAATAACAGTATCAAACGACTTTTATGGTTACTTATTATTTAAAACTAAAAACTATTATTCAGAATAGAATTCAAAACTAAAATAAAAAAGACACAATAAATATTTAGAGAAAAAAATGACATTATAATAATTTTGGCAAAATGACTTAGACAACCTTGAGATAATCATTTTCCTAAAAAAAATTAATTAAACAGGTTCTTTTGGTTTCTTATTTTCAAAATTATTCCTAAAATAATTTAACAAAATTATTTTAAGAAAGACCCATAATATTTGTCAAAATTAATTTTCAATAGGAAAGATTGAATAAAATCACAAGCCCCGCGACCAAAACCATTAGATATATCAATATTTGATTGCTAGAGTCATATTAACCTTTTTTTCCCCCAAAAAATACTATTTATATCTTCTTTTTTAAAACTTAATATCATTTTGATCCTTTATAAAATTAAAAATTTTAAAATATTTTTTTATTCTCAAAATTTAATTCAAAATAATCTTATTGGAGGACTTATATATATTTTTAAAAAAATATTATTCTTTTAGTTTTTTGATGAGATCTTTTCTCAAAGAAGAACATACCCGAAGTTTATTCTCTGTATAAAATAATTTGGTATTAGGTGAAGGATTAGGACTTCCAAATCTGACAGAGATGAAATCTTAATGCTGATTTCGAGCCCCACCCATTAATTTTGAAGACAGGCCATGTATCATGCTAATGGAGCACCAACATGTTTTTAACTTCTTTCACGTGTACTCGAAACTATCCCTTTTTTGTACTTATGTTTTTGACATATTATATACAAATTTTAATATTAAAATTTAATTAATCTTTAAATTGATTAAAGTGAATAAAAGTAATTATTTTATAGTAATCAATATATTACATAAATAATATATAAATATATTTTAATTAGGAAAATGTAATGGTACTTTATTTTTTAAATGTAAAAGAAATAAATGCAACAAACACATAGTTTAGTTTTTAAAAAATAAAAAACATATAATGCATATATCTCTCAAGAGAAAAAGAATAACTTACCTTTATTTATCATCACCACTTCATTACTTTTCCATAACTTGCTTTAAGGATTAGAGTTTTTCTAATATGATTGATTAGAACCCTGTCACCGTCATCTACCTTGGAAAATTAACACTTTCTATGGAAACTCGTGCAAATTACGTAACAATTTCACAAGAAAATGATTGACACAACTTTCATTACGTTCAATGTGATGATTTAGTCTGGCTCAAAGTTTCAAAATTAAAATGAAGCACGGAATGATTTTCCAATTTTTCTTAATCAAATCCCAATATTCTTCAACTCCTTCAAATTGGATGGCAAAAAGATGGACTCTCAAACTGAATTAAAAACGTAAGTTTATGAATATAACAGGAATAATCTATTAATAAGACTTATATTTATTTGAGTGATTTTAAATTTGAGTCATAACAATAATAGATATTATGAATTAGAATTGTAATAGTATTTTAAAAAAAATCAATTTATATGAGAGTTATATTGTAATTTTGTATTATTGATCAAGTTATTAGGTGATAATAATAATGAAAAGGAAATGTTAAATTTAATATTTTTGTTCATATAAAAAATTATATAAAGAATATTTTTTTTCTTTTATTAATTATTCCAAAAGAAAAAATTTTCTCTTCTTTTTCCCACTTACGTTACGAAACTTCCGAACTCGGCCTTTGGTAATTATATTGGATGTTGTGCATGGACTTTCGAAGATTATTGGACTACTATAAACGTGAACGTTAAATTAAGTGAAAATATATTTAATGACTATATTCACCGAAAAAAATGTTATATGATTGATGAATATGAATAAAGTTGGAATTGACGTTTGGGTGGCATGCCTTTCGGGATGGGGCACCATATTTGTTGAGGTGATGTGGATTCATGCGTATAGCACAAAGATTGATCCTTTGGATTTTTTTACTTATTGTTGAGATTGATTGGTTTACTTTTTAGAAAATATGAAAGAGATATAAGGCTTTGTTCGGTTGAACATCAAAATTAGTAAAGGAGAGAGAATTCTGGTTATTCAAAGCCAGTCAATTTTGAATGTTTGGTATGACGGGGGAGGCATTCTATGGGACTTGAGATTCCAATCTGTACGTTGAAGAGGCTTCTATCGATATTGGGAAGAATAGTATGGTTCTTTTAGATTGCAGTTGACAATTGACCTATTTGCTCCTCTTTACTTTTTTGTATTATACTTTGCTTTGAAGCGGGGATGCACATTACATACTACTAATTTATAATCACCTCATAACTAGAAAATGTATGAACAAAATTTTTTTTTTTCAGTTCATTTTAGTCCCAAATTTTGTCATTATGCTTTTTGGAAATTCAAGTCCAAGGTTGTAAAATTCTCAAAGCAGATGTACCCTATCCAAAACGCCTAGCATTTTCACCTGGAGGACCAAAGTTGCATCTTGGAGCAACCTTTAAACAGATGGGATGGGCATGGGACAGTCCAAAAGCACGAAATGATAGTTCCTCCATGGTTTGGAGCGTAAAGTAAGGGCATTGTGGACTTTTCAGCTTTATTTGATCTTCTTTCCATCAATATTTTCTCCATAACAAATATATTTTCATATTCCATTTAGTTTTCCATTTCTACTATACGAAACAACATATTATCTTAAAACTTTCAATTCTATTTCATTCTAGTTCCACTCTCTTTTCTCCTTCCTTTTTGGTCAACTTTCCTTTTAAATATCAAAAGGGATCTAATATCTTGATGGAGAGTGGGGAACAGGATCTTGGAATTAGGAGAGGTAAAATTTTTTCCTATATTTTATTTAAAAAATTATACCTTGATGTCATATTTTTAAAATATAATTCTTCAATTAAGACTTAAGATTCAACTAAGTGAGGTTAACTTATTAATAACAATTTGGCATTTTTCTTCTGAAATCTAAAAATAAAATTTAATTTAAATGAATATTATATTAGTAATTATTCTTCATATTAATATCAATAATTTTACATGAGGACATAGTTATATTTACTCACTATTCATATAATATGTAATAAATATATATTAATAAGATAATATCATCTCTTAACAATATCATATCAATTTAATAAACAGTTCAAAAAAGCATTTGAAAAAAAATTCATATGATGAATCATAAAAACTAGTGATTGTCGATTTGCAAAAATCATATATATATGTATGTTTATTTATTTATTGAGCACTACAAATATTTTTTTATCCAATAACATTTAAAAATTTTACACTATTTTCAGGCACATTTTTTCTTGGTCCAGCTATAATAAAATATTGAAATTTAAATTTGATTATATTTTATTCAATTATTGTAAACCGTTATTTACAAAAATGTATTAAAGGTATGAATAAATTAAATATACAGTTATATACATAATATATACATGAGTATAGTGAATTCAAATTAAAATGTCTAAGAATATAAATTAATATGATTTAATTATGTAAGGGTTATACATATTTGTGAAGGTTCATAAATTTAAAATATGAGGGGCATACTGTCATAACTTAATACTATTGACATAGACTTTTAAAAAAATTGAGGGAGGCAAGTGCCCCACTTTCAACAGCATACGTCTCTCGTTAGTGTTTATTGATCCTCGTCTTTAACCTTGATACAACTTTTTACTCTATAATTTAATGGCAATAATTTCTCTTGTTATAGACTTAATTATGGGATCACCACTTAGATTTTTTTAATAAAAAAGTTTTAGTCATAGTAGATGAATTACTTGTAAATTGATATTAATTATTGTTGTTAAATTTGTAAGACAACTAGTTAAATTTGTCATATTTATGTTTTAACACATGAATAAAATATGTCAATTCAAACATGGACTTGAAATCGCCATAGACTCAGGTAGATATATATGGATAGACTTAAACGAGTGAAGAGTGAGTTAACCAAGTTGAAAAATGAAGTTGGCATTAGCTCAAAAAACACCCAACCCAACTGGAAAACGAAAAAGTAAGAAGCTAAAGCTGTAAACGACGTAAATTCTAAACCTTAGAACCCAGTATATAATCCAAAAGCTGAAGAAGGCCAACAAATTTTCCTTACTTCTTCCTTTCTCTAGTTTTTTAAAAAAATTTCAAATTCAATTACATTATTTTAAAATTTCGAATATCTCTCACATACTTGTATTTAATTATTATACAATTCTCATTTAATAATTATATAAAGTGCTATAGTAAAATTTAAATGTTATGAATGCACAATTGGAAGTAAGTTTTTTGTTAACATGTCATAGTGTAAACCATTAAAATTTTTGGTTCTATAACAAAAGAAAGTGCACTTTAGCCAGAGATTATTACATTTTTTTAAAAAAAATTACTTTTATATGTTTATTATTTATTACATTGGTTTCTCTATAAGTTATTGAAGATGAATAAGTGGACTCTTTTTTATGCTATTTTAGGGAGCCACAATACCTCTAACATAATATATTTTCTTATGCCTTTTATTTAGTTTTAATATTTTTAGTGTAAACTAAAAATTTAAAATAAATATATTTCCAAATCAGAATTAATTTATTCCAAAAGAGTTTACTTTGAAATCTTTTTTTCTTATTATTTTTATCATGCACTCTCTAATTATCAAATTAATTATTAGTTCTGTATTAAAATTTTTGAGATTTATCATGTTGAATGAATATTTATGTATTGACTTTATTAGAATTTATATGTTAAGTATTATAAATTATTTGAACGAGTATTATATGCATTGCAGAAGAATATGCAAGAATTTTTATTTTTGGTGTTGAGATTTATTTATAATTAATAGTTATTTATAAATTTAAATAAACTCTTACAAGTTTTATGTTAATTAATTAGAGATTAAATGAAAAATTAATACAGGAATTTATTCAAAATGGATTTATCTTTTAAACATGAAAATGAGATTTTACTCAACTATTTGTGTAGAATGAGAATATTTTAATCAGACAAAGGGATGAAAGAGGTATAACTACTATTAATTAAGGCATTCTTCATCATTTTCCTACGTGTTGTTGGGATCAAGTGTAAAAATGAGTGAAAACATTGAGTATATTGGACCGGAAGGAAAACAATAAATAGAAAAGACTAATAGACTCAATTCCTTACAGTTTTGAGTTAAAATGTAGCATGAAATCAAGAATATATTATCTCTTTCTTCTGACCAAAAAACGTTTTCTTTTTCTTTGTATCCAATTGAAATGGCCTAAGGAGCAGTTGTTCCTGTTCAGCATTATAAACTAAGGCAACTTCATCCCATCCAATTAATGCTTTAATTTCCTATAAATACCTACACATCATGCGCTCTAGATCATAACAGCAGTTTCCATAAGGTTTTCAAATACCTCCCTTCCTGGCAAATCACAGTATGTCTATTGTTGCTGTCTCAACACTTGCTTCTTCTTCAACCTATGATAATATTGTCTCATCGGATGATGGTCGACATCGTGCTGATTATCATCCTGATATTTGGAAGGATTATTTCCTTCAATATGCTTCAGAATCCTTGGTATATATTTCTACATCATGCTTTTCGAATTTACATATATATATATATATATATATATAGTGTTCATGCATGTGGTCTTCCTCATTTTCCAAAGAAGAAAAAAGATTTAGAATTTGTATAATCACCTCTTCTATATTTTATATTCCAATGCTGACTTTTTTAGATATTCTCCTGCTAGCTTAATTATATGAGACTCCTGCACAACATATCGTTATTTGTTTTTTGCCATAGTGCATGTTTGTTATCTTGGATAGTTAATATATAATGATCAGTTCTTTAAAACTGTGAAGGAGGTTGATGACGAAATGGGGAAATACATTGAAACACTGATAGAAGAAGTGAGGAAGATGCTTGTCCCCACGAACGAGAAGCCCTTAACGAAAGTTAAACTGATTGATTCAATCCAATGCTTGGGTCTGTGCTACCATTTTGAAAGTGAGATTGATGAAGTGTTGCAGCAGATTTGCAATAATTACGTTGAAGATAATAAAATCACTCACATTGAAGACCTTCATTCTCTTGCTCTACTCTTTAGGTTGTTGAGGCAACAAGGATATTCCATTTCACCTGGTATGCTACTATACTACTACTACCTAAATCTATTTCTATTTTGTTCTTGAATTCGAATCAAACACACAGTTACATAATATAAAATCTAACAAAACAAGGCTTTTTTCTTTGTTTTTCCTGTTAACTGATATATACTTTCCTTTGAATCGCGTGGTTCGTGAATACGAATATACTACCAGATGTGTTTAACAAGTTCAAGGATGAACAAGGGAACTTCAGTGAAACGCTTACTTCAGATATTGAAGGAATGATGAGTTTGTATGAAGCTGCTTATCTCAGTATTCATGGAGAGGACATCCTGGATGATGCACTTGCTTTCACTGGCAATCATCTTAGGTCCATCACCATTGAATCCAACCCTTTTCTTGCAGCAAAACTCCATAATAGCTTAAGGCAGTCTCCCTACAGGGGATTGCCAAGGTTAGAGGCACGAAAGTACATTTCTATATACCACCTGCATCCTTCCTGTAATGAAGTTCTTCTGACCCTGGCAAAATTGGATTTCAATATGCTCCAAAAACTGCATCAGAAGGAATTTGGCAATTTATGCAAGTAAGTTCCTGAGACTTAATTTGGGAAAAAAAAGAAAGAAAGAAGACAAACAGTATATTGACGAAACGAAAATTATTTAATTAGCTCTTGAGAAAATTTTGGGTACCTACGCCAAAGTTGATTGCATAATAAACTAATAAAAATTTAATAACGTGAGTGTTCTAGATAATGGGTATATATAGTACTGTAACTCTAAGAACATCACGTTCCATTACACAATAATTATTAAATATTATTAGATATATAATAATATTTTCTTCTTAATTTAAATAAATTTATTACTATATAATTATATATACTCATTGTACACAAAAAATCTAATTAAATACTGATAAATTAATATTTTAAGCACTTATTTAATAAAATATTAGTTTAAATTTAATAATTATTACATCATAATTCAAGTAGATGTAATTTTCTAGTTCAGAATATCATCACTCTTACTTATATATATTTTTGCAAGTTTATATTAACTCTGTGCCAATTAATTTGCGTATAAATATATATGGTTTCCGAAAATTTTTAATAAAGTATCTAATAACAAAAATATTTTAAGAGATCTGCTTTAAATCTTGTATAATTAAGTCACATCTTGACCTTTCAATTGCTAATGGTTGTGGTGGGATTAGGTGGTGGTACGACATGGATGTCCCAAGAAATCTATCATATACAAGAGATAGGATTGTGGAATGTTGCTTTTGGATTCTGGCGGTTTATTTTGAGCCACAGTACACTCAAGCCAGAAGGATAATGACCAAAATAATTAGCATGTTATCCATCATTGATGATACATACGATTCCTATGGAACCCTCCACGAACTTGAACTCTTCACTGAGGCACTTGAGAGGTTCAGCACATTCAAATTACACTTCCTTTTTTTCTTTAAATTTTACCTTATTTTATTGCTTTAAAATTAAACCATTAAATGCTTTCAGGTTGGATATTTGTTGCTTGGATGATCTCCCAGAATACATGAAATTACCTTATAAGGAACTGTTGAATGTTTTTGAAGAAATAGATCAAGACATGAGGAAAGAAGGAAGATCACACAGTGTTCACTATACCAAAATAGAAGTACGATTTTGTTCTCTTTCTTCCTCTTCTTTTAGTTTGCTATTTCATCAGGTAAAAATTATTCCCCATGTATTCAATACTTGTCTATTATTATGTTGTCATGTTAGTTTAAAAAGCTGGTGAAAGCTTACATGACTGAAGTCAGATGGTTTAATCGCAACTATATACCAACCACAGAGGAGTACATGAGCATATCAACAATATCATCAACTTATCCTTTGCTCTCCACAACATCTTTCATTGGCATGGGAGACATAGCCACTGAGGACATCTTCAAATGGGCAGAGAGTCACCCTAAAATTTTCAAAGCTTCTACAGTTATTTGCAGGATCATGGATGACATTGTGTCCAGTGAGGTATATATATATATGACTACGCATTGCATATTAAGTTCAGATACAGGAGAGAAAAGTATCTGAAGAGTAACTCTTTTCATCAACAAGAGTTGACTAAATCACTAAAATCATCTGTGCATGTGCAGTTTGAACAGAAAAGAGGGCACGTAGCCTCAGTGGTGGAATGCTATATGAAGGAACATGGAGTGTCGAGGGAGGAAGCCATAGATGAGTTAGACAAGATGGTTAACAGTGCATGGAAGGATATGAATGAGGAATGCCTGAGGCCAACCCAAGTGGCGAAGCCCTTTCTGACGCGAGTTCTCAATCTCACGCGTTTCATCGATGTGTTGTACAAAGATTCTGATCCTTACACTTTTGCTGGAGGACTCATGAAGGATTGCATTACAGCTTTGCTTGTGGACCCTCTTCCAATATGACCATATATTATTGTGTTTCCTTCGTTCTACTTTATGTATCTGATCATAACGTTGGCTTTAATTATAGGATGTGTGTGAAAAATAAAAACGTGTGATATTTATGTATCAAGGTGTGGTGTGCTCTTGTACTAGATTAAATGCGGAATATGTCTTCTTGTCTTTTTTAAAAATAAAATATGTGTGATATATTTAAGTACATTGATATTTGTCTCCCATTATAATGTTCTTTTTAATCTAAGGAAAATCTCAATTGATCCTTATTTAATTCTATTATCATAATTTAGAAGTAATAATTATGTGAAATAATTAAAATATTTCAATTATCGTTATTGCTGTAAGCCTTCTATAATTAAAATTTAAATATTATGGCTGTGTAAAATTACAAATAAAAAACTCTATCTTTTTGAATTTCTTTATTTCAACAGATCTCCCATTATAATGTTCTTTTTAATCTAAGGAAAATCACAATTGATCCCTATTTAATTCTATTATCATAATTTAGAAGTAATAATTATGTGAAATTATTAAAATATTTCAATTAACCTTATTGCAGTAAGCCTTCTATAATTAAAATTTAAATATTATGGCTGTGTAAAATTACAAAAAATACTCTATCTTTTGGAATTTCTTTATTTCAATAGAGCCACATATGAAAAGGGAGTCATGGATAGAGCTGTCAAAGTGGGCTAACCTGATTCACTCAAACTGATCAATCTGAGTTGGTGGGTTAAACAAGTCAGCCTGTTTAATCTACTGTAAGGTGGTGGGTTGAAATCTCAGACCACCCCACCTGGTGAGTTAAACGAGCTCACCTGTTTTACCCACAAAAAAATTATAAAAATTATAAAAATTCAAATGTGACTTTCTTTAAACACATGTCTTGTTTAACCAATTAATTTTTATATTATTATAGATAAACAAAAAACTAACTAAATAAAAAGTAAATTTCAACGGATTAAAAGAAGTAGAGTAATCTAATAATTCAATGATTTATTAATAATAAGAATATGATCATGAGCATAATATTTAAATTTGAAAAATTACAAAATAATAGAGACAATACAATACATACATTAGGGTTAATTTTTTTAAATAGGAAAGTGCAGTGAGATGGAGCACTGGATTGAGTGAGTGGAAAAATAACTTGTTTAACTTGTGAGTTGACTCGTTTAACTCGTAAGTGGAACATGTTGAGTTGATAGAAGTATATTAAACGGTTTCTCAAAGGAACCCTTCAACCTAATCCACCTCTTAAATGGGTTATACGGGTTACTGGTGGGTCGAATCTGTTTTGATGTCTCTAGTCACAGACATCATTGGTCACCAAATTAGAATATCTTTATTCACGGTGAGATTAAGATTTATACATAATAAGCTAAAGGGTTAATATTCTAGTTTGAGCAATAAAAATTATTCACATGTCATTTTTATTAAAAAATTATAAATATAAACACATGTAGAGCTACACTTAAGTTTTGTGACGTGAAATTTGTTGGAATTCCAACAAGATACATTCATATTTTTCATCTCGTTCATTTTAAAACCATGGCCTCGTTAGGTCTTCGTCTTTTGCATAAGGATGAGTCAATCTTCTAGATAGCGATGTTCATTGACCCAATAAAAATCAGCAAATCTGGTGTGGCCCAATATAAGAAGACTGGGTTGGATATGGTCCTAAAAAGCAGGCCACTATTTAAAATCATGACCATGTATATACCCTTGGCCGAGTTAGGTGTAATTCGGCCTAAATGGCCACCCAGTCTAACTATAAATTTTCATTAAAATTAAGCTAAAATAATATATTTCAATTAATTCATTAAAGATAACTCTTTTCTTCATTTGGTCCTTAAATAAAACTTCTTTAATTAGTGCATGCATGAATCCACGAGTTAAATTGATAAAAAGAAATTATAAACTTCCTTTCCAAATAATAATAGCATGAAATGGATAAAGGGAAACTATTTTCCATGCAGAAAGTTAATTATTGAGGACTGAAAGTCAAAGATTTAAAAAGCAAAAGCAAACAAACAAGAGTGCACATAGCTTTTTGATAATTTATAATTCATATTCACTTAGGTTTCGTGCCCCATTTGGATCCAATGCTATCTTTTTTCTTTTTAGTGATTTAAAGTTACTTTTACACATCTAAACAGGTTTGCAGCAAGTAATCATTATTCAATTCCTAACTTCTATTATACACCACTCCAAGTTAACTTTTGTTGACAGTACACAACCAAATGGAAAAATTGTATTATAAGAAAATAAGACTAACTTGTATGTGACAGCAGTGCTTCGAATTTGAAGACCCACAGCAGATTAATGCAACACAGCTACACAACTGACTAACACAAATTGGGTTAGAGATGTAAGAAATGCTAAAAAGCATTGAAGCATTGAAGACCCACAACCCATTAAAGTGACATTTAAAATGTAAGATTCTTGAATCAAGAAGAAGTAGTAGTAGCAGTGAAAAGAGCCCTAAAAGAGACACATACTTTTTTCTTGAATCAGAGGAAGATGAACCCACACAAGAATTTCAACTTGTAATTGGATAAAAAATTTAACAATTTTAAAAATATTTCCCAACACATATTATTATTAATGGGTTGCAAAAATAAAAAACAAACATTAAGATCCTACCTAACATCCTAACTCAGGTGGTTCTCTTACTTCAACATATCATGCACAACAATAGGGCATGACTACAAATCTCCTAGAATATAAGTGGTTGAAATTGTGAAGAAGTTAAAAATGAATAAAGACAAGAGAGGGAAGGGGGAGACTAAAAAGAGAGGAGCGGTGCTTTCAAGCTTTCTCTCTCACTCGTTGCTAGACATCTTTCACCAATGAGACGTCAAAGGAGAAGAGGAAGAAAATGAAAGAAATAAAAGGAGAGAGAGAGAGAGAGAGAGAGAGAGAGAGAGTTTTAGTAAATGACTTAGATCAGTCAAAAATGATGGAAAGGAGAATTGGATGGAGTGAAAAATTTTAGGAAAGTTAAAAGAGGGAAAAGTTGGGAAAATATTAAATATTAAAAAACTTGTTTTCAATATGATCATTATCTTTTAACATTTGTAATATAATATATATTAATTTCCTTAAGGTGATTGGGTTCAATCTTAAAGAGGGAAAATTTGAGAAAATATTATTTTAAAATTTTTGGAATTGAGATCAATCTTATAAATCGGTATAAGATACAAGTATATAATATTCATAATTTTATACATCTTAAAATTTTTCAGAAAATAAAATTTAATCATATCTTTGTAATTATTAAATTAGTTTGGAATTGTAGCTATTATTTTGAGTTTAAATCAATGGATAAATTGGTATGAATTCTAGGTCTTAAAATAACTATATCCCCAATTATAAATAATTTTGATTTAAATTTTAATATTTATTGTGTTAAGATTTACCTAGCACCACATGATGGGGCATATAATGATGGCTGTATAAAATATAAAAAAATTAAGACCCATCTTCTATCTTTTCTTGCAATAAAAAATGTAGGCAAAAGAAAAAAAAAGATATCACATAAGTATAGTAAGATTTAATATTAAGATTGGCTAAATTCAATGAAGCCTCATGAAGATATTATATAAGTATTCAATATGTTGGCATTTCAATAGTGTAAGGGGTGGAAAAAGTGCACAAAGAAAACACAGGGGATGAACACAATCACATAGAGAAAGCATAGAACATGACGGTAACGCACCTGGAAGCAACTAGAGACGACAAAGCAAAAATGGATAAACCCAAGTAACAGTAAAGGATGAAAGGCACAGAAACCTAATTGAAGGCGGCAAAGTGATGAAAATGGGGTGCAAAAGGGAATATATTTTTTATATTTTTTAAAAATTTAAAGTATAATTTCTCCTCATTTGGACTTTTATTGGCAAATGGGCTCAATTGTTGGTATATACAAACTTATTTTTGACTAAAAATTATTTTCCACTAGTAAATGGTTTTTAGTAAATTAATACTGGCAATAATATTATTGCCGTCAAGTAATCGCCACTAAAAACGTTTTCGGGTGTAGTGAATTAATGATTAAATTATTAAAAAAATTTGTGATTATTTAAATTAATAAACATTTAATTTAAAGTTAAACCACTGTTGATTCTTATTATTATTATTCTTTTGCCTTTGATTAATTTTAATTTTTGACACTTAACCTTTTCTTCCTTACATTTTTTCTACTATTCTGGTCAATTCTTAGACATAGAATTTTTGAAATAATTGATTTTCAATGTAGAGTTGTGGGGATCATCCAAACAAATTACAAAAACCCACTTAATATATATATATATATATATATATATATTTATATATATATGACATATTGTATTATTAATTAAACCTCCATTACCTTAATTAAACTTGATTTTATATATAATAAATGAAATTTTTTTTGATTCCATTAACATTGTGTACTTATCTGCCTATCTAAACTTATGGTAAGGCCTATCATCCCATAATTAGTTATAAGTTCATTGTATATAAGTGTGTTAAATATAATTATCTAATTTCATCATTCAGCATAAGTGTACAAATTTATTTTATAAATACTCATCTTAAAATTGATAAATAGTTATTAGTGACCAAAAAAATGATAAATAGTTATTGAATATAATTAAATTTCAAATAATTTGTAATATTTAACATATAATTATGATATAGTGATCTTATATAGAATCATTCAATATTATCGAATTTCAAACCCTATGAATTAGATTTTACAAGTTTTAACATGTGGACTTAAGGAACGGTAGAAAAAAGTAAAGAAATAAAAAAGAAATCAAACAATAAAAATAAAAAATAAGTAAATAAAAATGATGTAGAACATTCTAGATTCAAAAGGAACAAATTTAAACTTAATAGAAAATGGTCTTTTTGATTCTCTAAGAATGAAGGGCAAGTGGATTGATCATGAAATTTGTTCATTTCACAAATTTCGTAATTTCAATTTTAAATAGTAATTATTAACTAGAGATATTTTAAATTACACTTAAAACTACATAAATTACCAATAATCCTTAACCCTATATACCTTCAACTTCTATGATTAATTCAACATAAGAATAGAATGTGTGCATCTATATATATATATATATATATATATATATATATATATATATATTCTATAAGGGACATGTCATTAAGCATGAAAATTCATTCCAAATTATTAACTATTTTTAAATATAATGAGTTTTTAAATTTTTACAATATAACCAATTAAAATTGAATGAAAAGGACTAACGTATATTAAAAATATAAGTATTAAGAGATAATATATTTAGAATTTCGTTATATGTCTATAAATATTATTTGAGCAAACTAAAATAAATCAATATTCTAAGAATTAATATGAAAAGCAAAAGATATATATTTATTAAAATTAATCTAAAAAAAATTAGGAATGGATTTTTTCCTCCCAACAATCCATCCCTAAATAGGTTTAATTATTCCAAAATAACGTATTCTCATTTTAACACAAATTTAATACGGAATTAAGGATGATCATTTTCAGAGGGAACAATCCATCCCTAATTTTCGCCCCAAAACCTTATTTTTTTTAAAAAAATAAAGAAATAGTTTTGGGATGGAATTGAGGCGAACTTAGGTGTGGATTTTCTTAAACGAATAATTTCTTGTAAAAAATCTGTGCCAAATATTTTATAAAATTAAATAATAAGTAAAATTTTTGGAATGTGTTTTGATACGAATTTGTCAAGGATTAGACACGAAATAAAATCTATATCTAAATTCTGTCCCTAAATTTGTGTTCTCTTGTAATAAAGATAGATGTAAGTTATGAAAAGGGTCATGCATATGAAATTGGTTCAAATCATTCAGAAAAAAATAAAAATAAAAATTGGTGCAGATGTTGAAAATGACTTATTCATTGCTTCTACATGCACAGAAATTGAGAAAGAAAAATATTAAGAGAATTCAATTACTTCTAAGTAAAAGTGGCGATTAATTAATTGTGATCAACAAAGATATACTAAAAATGAAGGAAAGCGCTAATATACGCATATGAATTATTATAGCATGGGCATCAAATCTGAAGTATTGTACGGCGTTTTATTATTTATTTTATATAATTTACTTTGAGTTGAGATTTGAACTTAAATTCTTGACTTGATTTTACAAAATCATTAGTTTAATTATAGGAAAAAAGTACAATTATTTCCTGATATTTGTTTGTGATTAATACAATTTTATTTTAGAAAGTTATATATATGAATATTCTTAACATGGTTGTTAAGTTATTTGATAAATGTCCTTTTTTAGAAATAAAATTATAGGATAGTTATAATGTTCAAGGATAATTTGTTAGTTATTGACATGATATCAATTATTTTCTTATAACGTTAATTTATATGCATTTCATGGGTCAATACATTATAAAGACCCATGTACTACTCTTCAAAATCTAATTAATACTATATATCATAAATTGACCTTTTGAAAAGCATGATCAATTACGCAATTAGAAAGTTTATTACCTCATATAGATATATATACATGTCTAAAAACTATGTATATTAATTAGGCACAAATATTTCAAGTGAACCATATAGTAATTAATCTTAGGTTAAATTACACATTGACTGAGTTTTCAATTAAATCAAGTTACTTTATTTTTTTAAAAAATCTCAATTTATACTTTCTTGTTGTTTTTAATCTGTTCTTGATATTAACTTTTATTATTATTAAATCAGGTGAATTGCTCATTGTCAAAAACCAAAGTTGATGTGGACTTATATATAAATTTGATATTCCTATAAATTTAATTCCCCTACGTTTACCTAATTCTTTATTTGGGCCCTCATCATATATTCTTATCAATGATTCGTGTAACAGTGTGCGAACTCACTGGCTCTATTGAAGCAATGACTAACTAGCTATAAGTAACTGCTAATGTTTCGTCATTTTGGCAGATTAGAATGAAAAGTCACAAATTTAGCGCTTTAACACACTCAAATCAAGCCCTTAATCTTTCTCGGGGAGAAGCATTTCTGGTATCTCTTCTCTTTCATAAGCACCTCAGAACATATAGCAAACCATGTCTGTCGGGGCTTCTGACTTCATCAGAAATTGTGCCAATTTTCATCCCACCGTTTGGGGCAATGTTTTTCTTCAATATGCTTCCGAATCAATGGTATTTTACATTATATGCAACTACTGATATGAATTACGATATTAGTTCTGTTTGTTTGAAATAAAAAATTAAAACCAAACTAGTAAACCTGATGCATAAGTTGAGCTTCTTTGGTCTTGTGAATTATTTCATTATTTGTGACTTTGCAGAGTGTAGAAGACAACATGGATCAGAAGGTTCAAAGAGTGGAAGTGAAGAAGATGTTTATCTCATCAAATAATAACAATCTCTTAGAAAAACTCAAATTCATTGATTCAGTCCAACGTTTGGGTGTGTCTTACCATTTTGAATGCGAAATTGAAGAAGCATTGGCCCAGGTTTACAACATTTATACGATGAACAATATCATCGTCACTCAGGATGAGCATGACCTTCACTCTGTTTCTTTACTCTTTCGATTGCTTAGACAACAAGGATATTATATTTCCTCAGGTAACTAACCCTCTAAGGCTCTAACTTCTTCAATGATATTTGAGTTCACAAAAGGGCCATATAATTCACAAGTTGAATGAATTGAACAGCTGTATTCAACAAATTCAAGAAGGAGAATGGAAACTTCAACGAAGAACTAGCCAATGATGTCGAGGGGATGTTGGCCTTGTATGATGCTGCACAGCTAAGGATTCATGGGGAGGATATACTTGAAGAAGCTCTTGATTTCACTTTCACTCACCTAAGCTCGTCCTTGACCACCCAATTGATTATCCCTTCTCTTGCTGTTCATGTGAATCAATGCTTAAGGCAACCTCTTCACAAGTCATTGCCTAGGATAGAGGCAAGGAATTACATTTCATTCTACCAACAGGATCCTACCCATAGTAGCATTCTTCTCAACTTTGCAAAGTCAGATTTCAATATGCTGCAGAAAATGCATAAGAAAGAAGTTGGCAATATGAACAAGTAAGTTTAAAGGTATTATTATGATACAAATCTAACTTGTTAAATTACAATTAAGATTTTCTCTTAATTCCTTGCTATGAATATTTTATATTAACTAATCAACTTTGATTTGTGTCGCAGATGGTGGAATAAGTCGGAGTATGTAAGAAAGGTTCCTTATAGTAGAGATAGGTTGGTGGAGGCCTACTTTTGGCCTTTGGCCATGGCTTATGGGCCTCAATACAGCACTGCGAGATTGCTATCCTGTAAAATGGTTTGCATCATTTGTCTTCTTGATGATACTTATGATTCCTATGGTACTGTTGAAGAACTTGAACTCTTCACCGAAGCCATCTACAGGTTCAACTAAAGATCCATTGGGTCATGATTCACAAAAAATGTTGCTGAAAATCTAATTATAATTTGATTTGATTTTTTCAGATGGGATATTAGTCCCATTGAATCTCTTCCGGAATGTATGAAAGTGGTATTTGAAGCAGTTCTGGAAGTGTATAATGAGATGGAGTTGGTGACAGCACAAGAGAAAACATCTGGTTTTGTGATGCCACGTGTTAAACAAGCTGTACGCTACTGGCATTAGACTAAAATTCTCTTTTGGTTTTTTAAAATGATTTCATTATCAATTACTTTTTCTCAAGGACTTTTTGTATACTACTCTAAAGTTTGACTTTTATTCTCATATATATATATGAAAGAATGAAGCTGCAACTGATTTTATGGATGCTTAACACTTAATTATTTTGTTGTACTTGAGGTAGATTTGTGAATTGTCCCGAACCTACCTGGTGGAAGCAAAATGGTGCAGTGACAGGTACATCCCAAGCTATGATGAGTACAAGGAAAATGGAGCTTTGTCTTCTAGTTGTCCACTTCAGATAACTTCGTTTCTTGGCCTTGGCATCTTTGCAACCAAAGAGGTGTTTGATTGGATTTCCACAGATCCAAATATCATTAGAAATGCGTCTATGATTGGAAGACTCATGGATGACATGGCTTCTCACAAGGTACAAAACAGTACAATTTCATGTATATTGCTTGGGAATGAACTACGAAAAATACAGTTCATGGAATTTTCTGTTCTTAATTTAATTAATGAATTGTACACTTTCTTGAATGATATTCCCATGTTGTCTAGATTGTTTAAAAGGGTACGTATTAAATTCCATTTAGTTATATATATTAAACAACTCATTATTTTCATTTTTGTGTGATTATAATTAATTATGTTGATTTAAGTCACAGAGGAACAAATTAGTTTTTTTTATTAAACTAATTGCAAGAAAGTATATTGTAATTGACTAATAATGATTAATTCCAGTCTAAAATGCTTCTGGATTTTGTTTGATATGAAGTTTGAGCAGGAAAGAGTGCACGTTGCTTCAGGAGTGGAATGTTGCATGAAGCAATATGGGATATCAGAAGAAGCCTACAAAATACTCCAAAACGACATCAAAAAGTGTTGGAAGGACATTAATGAAGAGTGCCTCCGTAATCCACATGATGTCCCAAAGCCTGTCCTTGATTGTGTCCTTAATGTGGGTCGTGTGAGTGAGCTTGTGTATGAAAACTTCCAGGACAGATTCACAAATGGAGATTTGCTGAAACATCATATTGTGACACTGCTTGTGGACCCCATAGCCACGAATTGAGCATCACAAGTTGAAATTACACTACTACTCATGCGCCTGGTTTGACTCCAAATAATGTACAACCATCTTGAGAGACGTTACTCAGATGTTTGTGGATGACATATATTATGTGAAGTTTAACAAAGAAAAAGTCTCTTAATTAATTATTTCCTTTTATGGACGGTATCATTATATCATATTATATTATATTATGATTTTGTCTTCTATAATATGACCTTACTTGAATACTTCAATTCATTATTATGTAGTTAAATAAAGAATTTAAATGGACAAAAATAAAGTTAAATTATTACTATTTTTCTTATCAACAATTATTTTAAATAATATGACATGAAAACTATAATAAAACTATTAGAAGTACACTGAATTAATTTTTTTTAAACTAAGATAATTTCATATAACCTCAATTTATTCAATTTTGTTTTCATTTATCATTTTATTAAACTTTCATATTATTTGATTGAAGGACCAAATCTAGACTTAGTATCTTGTAACAAATTAAAAGTTTTAAAACATTTTTTATTATAAAGATTTGGTTCAAAATAATTCTTTCTTAAATAACAATTAAGTAAATAACGCACTAATAAAATGGAGTGACTTGTATCTTGAAAATTAAATATTTTGTCTGTAATCTTTTAGTTTTCGGGATGAGATCTATTCTTAGAGAAGAATATATCATGTCGGATTTCATTCTCTATATAGAATTAATTTCGTAGTAGGTGAAGGATTAAGACTTCCAAATCTGACAAAGATGAAATCATAATGCTGATTTCGAGCCCCACCCATTAATCTTGAAGGCAGGCCATGTATAATGCTAATGGGGCACCACATGTTGAAAACTTTTTTCACGTGTACTTGAAACTAATACTTCCTATGGAAACTCGTGCAAATTGCATAATATATATTCTCACAAGAAAATGATTGAATCAATTTTGATTACGTCCAATGTGATGAATTAGTCTCTCAAAGGGGGTCAAAGTTTCAAAATTTAAAATGAAACACGAATACAAGGGAAATAATTTTCCAATTTTCCTTAATATTTTTTCATTGGCCATACCCTTAAACAAATCCCCATATTCTTCACTTCTCCCCATTCAAATTGGATGGCAAAAAGATGGACTCTCAAACTGAATTAATAACATCAGTTTATATATGTATGAGAGTTATATCGAAGTTTTGTAATAATAAAAAAAATTAATTTAATTTTTTCTCTCATTAATTATTCCATAAAAAAGTTTTTCTTTTTTTAACCTATCACGATTTTACCCTTACCTTACGAAACTTCCAAACTCGGCCTCACATAGATAATAAGAATGCATGTTCTACATGTGCTTTTGAAGATTGATCGATATTATAAACGACAACGTCAAATTACGTGAAAATATATGTAATTACTATATTAGACGTCGGAAAAAATCATATATAATTGATGAATATGATTAAAGTTATGTTAGATTGAGGTTGGAATTGACGCTTGGTTGGCATGTGTTTCAGGATGGAGCACCATGTTTGTTGAGATTGATTGGTTTAATTTTTCAAAAAATAAAAAAATAATATCTTGATGGAGAGTGGCCGACAGGATTTTGGAGTTAGGAGAGGTAATATTTTTTTATATTTCATTTTAAAAATTATACTTTAATGTTATATTTTTAAAATATAATTCGTCTATTTAAATTTTGAGGTTCAATTAAGTGAGATTAAGTTACTAATAATATTTTGACTTTCTCCCTGATAATTTTTAATTTTAATGAGTATTATACTAACAATTACCCTTCAAATATTAATATGAATAATTTCACATGAACACATAGTTGTATGCGTGTCTAACTGTCCACCTCTCATGTAATGTATGACAATAATATACTAATTAGATATACCATCATTTAACAATATTATAATAGTCAATAAACAGTTCCAAAAAAAAGTAAAAAATAAATAATAAATCATAAAAAATTATGATTTGTCAATTTGTGGAAAGACTACATATATTTCTATAGCACAATAAATATTATGTTATTTAATAACTTAAAAAAGCTTGACAGTGTTTTTAGGAACAATTTTTCTAGTTTGGCTTATTAAATAAAATAAATGACATTTGAACTTGATTTATTTTATTGTTGTAAACTATTATTTACAAAAATGTATTAAGGTCATGAATAAATTAAAATAGTTATTTACATATTATATGCGTGAATCCAATTGGTTCAAATTAAATGTCAAATAATAAAATTAATATGATCTGATTATATATGCTAGAGTTATACATATGTGCGAAGGTTCATAAATTTAAAATATGAGGGACGTAGTATCATAACTTAATACTTTTGACATAGAATTTTTATAAAAAAAAAAATTTAAGGGATGCAAGTGCCTACCTTCAACAACATATGGTTCTTCCTCAGTGTTTATTGATCTGTCTTTAACCTTGATACAACCTCTTGCTCTACAACTGAATGGCAATAAGACTTATGGGATCAACACTTAGATTTTTTTAAATAGAACTTCATAGTCATAGTAGATGAACTGCTTGTAAATTGATTTAATTATTATTGTCAAATTTGCAAGACAGCTCATTAAAATTTTCATATTTATGTTTTAACACAAGAAGAAACATATCAATTCACAAATGGACTTGGAATCGCCATGGACTCAAGTTGATTCGAGTATACTTGACTTGTGAAGAATGAATCAACCAAGTTAAAAAATAAAGGTGTCTACCTAAAGAGAAAAAGTCAGAAGCTAAAGCTGCAAAAGTTATAAATACTAAACCCTAAAGCCTAGTATAAAGTCTTGAAAGCTGAAGAAGGCCAACAATCCCTACTTTTTTCTTTCTCTAATTTTTTGAAAAATTTCAAATTCAATTACATTATTTTAAATTTTCTAATATCTCTCACATAATTGTATTTAATTATTATATAATTCTCATTTAATAATTATCTAAAGTACTATAATAAAATTTAAATGTTATGAATGCACAGTTGAATGTAATTTTTTCTTCAAAGAAATCATAATGTAAACTATTAAAATTTTTTGTTCTGTAACAAAAGAAAGTGTACTTAGCCAAAGATTATTAGTTTTTTTTTAAAAAAAACTACTTTTTATATGTTTATTATTTATTACATTTTTTCCTCCATAAGTTATTGAAGATGAATAAATAGACTCTTTTTTATGCTTTTTTAGGAGAGCCACAATACCTCTAACACAATATATATTCTCATGCAGTCATGCCTATTATTTAGTTTCAATATTTTAAGAGTAAACTAAACATTTAAAATAAATATATTTCCAAATCAGAATCAATTTATTCCAAAAACATAGTTTAATTTGAAATCAATTTTGTTCTTATAAAAATATTTATTTTTATCATGCACGCTTCTGTATTAAAATTTTTGAGATTTCATGTTGAATGAATATTTATGTATTGACCTTATTAGAATTTATATGTTGAGTATTATAAATTATTAGAATGAGTATTATATGAATTGAAAAAAAAAATGCAAGAATTGTTATTTTTAGTTTTGAGATTTAATTATAATGAATAACAATTTATTAACATAAATAAACTCTTACAAACTTACACTAATAGATGAGAGGTTAAATTCAAAAACAATAAAGGAATCCATTCAAAATGCATTTAGCTTTTAAATATGAAAAATGAGATTTTACTCAACTATTTGTGTAGAATAAGAATCTTTTAATTAGACAAAACAAATGAAAGAGGTATAATTACTAGACACATTACTTAAGGCATTTTTCATCATTTTATTATTTTCTTACATGTTGTTAGGAGACATGGTGGGATAAATTCAAGGGGGAGCATGAGGGATGCCTACCCTCTTAGATTTTTAAAACTTTAATTTTTATATGTAATTTTCTTATATTTTTATTTAATTATCTAACTTAGATTGTAAAATTGTGCTTCTTTTAATTTAAATATTTAATCTAAAGAGGTCGAATCAAATTTTATATCAACCATCAATATGAGTGAAAAAGTTTCACAATGAATATATTAGACAGGAACAAAAACAATAAATAAACAGATTTAATTCGTTAAAGTTTTGAGTTAAAATATATATTCGATCAAAAAGGCCTAAGGAGAACATGTTCCTGTTCAGCAAAACAAACTAATGCAACTTCATCCCATCCAATTAGTGCTTTGATTTCCTATAAATACCTACACATCATGCGCTCTAGATAACAGCTTTTCCATCAATTTCCAAATACCGATCCCTTCCTGGCAATAGCCACAAATCACAATATGTCTATTGCTGCTGTTCAGCACTTGCTCCTTCTTCAACACATAATAATATTGTCTCATCTGATGATGGTCGACATCGTGCAGATTATCATCCTGATATTTGGAAGCATTATTTCCTTCAATATGCTTCAGAATCTTTGGTATATACTTCTACATTATGCTTTTCGAATTTACATATATATAGTGTTCATGCATGTAGTCTTCCTCATTTTCAGCAAAAGAAAAAAGATTTAAAATTTGTAATATCACCAATTATTTATTTTATACTCCAGCACTGAATTTTTGAGATATAATCCGGCGAGCTTAATTATATGAAAATCCTGCAGAACATATTGTTTTTCTGCCATAGTGCATGTTTGTTATCTTGGATAGTTAATTTATAATGATCAGTTCTTTAAATCTATATGGGAAGTTGATGACGAAATGGGGAAATACATTGAAACGCTGAGAGAAAAAGTGAGGAAGATGCTTGTCCCCGCGAACGAGAATCCCTTAACGAAAGTTAAACTGATTGATACAATCCAATGCTTGGGTCTGTGCTACCATTATGAGCGTGAGATTGATGAAGTGTTGCAGCAGATTTACAATAAATTACGTTGAAGATAATAAAACAACTCACATTGACGACCTTCATTCTCTTGCTCTATTCTTTAGGTTGTTGAGGCAACAAGGATATTCCATTTCACCTGGTATGTCACTGTACTACCAAAGTCTACTTCTATTTGTTGACAGCTATTGTCCAGTAATTCAGAATATATGCATCTGAGAAGTGAAGGAAAGAGGAAGAAATTGCACATAAACGACATATTGAATTTTTACTGAAATTAACGAGATACAATCCGTAATGAGATAGTTCAGCTTTGATAGACAAAAGAATCTACCCACGTAACCCATTACACCCACTATGCCACTAACCTACAGACCTGAAAAATATCAACAGACCAGAATAATAGGAACAGAGAGAGGCTTCGAGAAACCTCACAACCTATGACTAGAAGACCAATTTAACCTCAAAAGATAAAAGTTTGAGTCAGTTTTCAACACTCCCCCTTGATTCAAACTCAAACACCAAGACATGACATAAAACAATTATGCTTTGCTGGAGGAAGTGCTTTTGTGAAGATGTCCGCAGCATGTTTATTCGTGTTGCAATGTGTCAATTTAATCTGTTCCTTTCCAACCAGCTCCCCAGTGAACTGATGTCAAATCTCTATGTGCTTCAGATTCCTTGAATTACTGGATTTTTGGCCATTAAAGTTGCTAACAAATTGTCACAGAAAATTTCAGTTACTTCCTCTAGTTTTTGACAGACATCAATAAGTAGTTTTCTCAACCACAGTGCTTGACATGCTGCTAATGATGTTGCTACATATTCAGCTTTGGATGTTGACAACACCACTATTGATTGTTTTTTTGAGCTCCATGTAATCGCACCAGGACCAAGAGTGAAGAAATTACTAGAAACAATTTTTCTATCATTTGATGATCCTGCAAAATCATTATCAGTAAAGCCATATAAATTGAAATTAGCATTTCTTGAATACCATATCCCAAAGCCTGGAGTTCCAGCAATATAACGCAAGACTCTTTCAGCTGCTCCAAGATGATGTTTTGTTGGCTTGTGCATAAACCTTGAGATGACTCCAACAGAGAAGGATTTATCTAGACGAGTGTGTGTTAAGTAGATTATGCCTCCAACTCAGCTTCTAAAATGCTTTTAATCAGCTTTTTCAACACCATCTTAAAGCTGCAACGTCTCATCTACATATATAGGAGTATTTACCATTTTGCAATCAAACATGTCAAATCTTTTGAGGAGGGCATACTTTTGTTGTGAGATGAAAATCCCATATTCTCCTTGCTTGACCTCAAGTCCAAGAAAGTAGTGCAACACACCTAAATCTATCATATCAAACTTCTCCATCATGTTAGACTTGAAAACACTTATAAGAGAGTAATTGGAGCCATATAGATCATATCATCAACATATAAACAAACCAACAACAGACCATTGTTATTACATTACTTCACATATAAAGTTGGTTCTTTTTTACTTCTTTCAAACCCATTTTCTCTGAAATACGAGTCAATTTTAGCTTGTTTGAGCTCATAGAATGCTATCTTTAATTTGTAATCCTTGTCTTCTTTTCCTTTCTCTATGAAACTGTCTGGTTGAGTCACATATACCTTTTCTTTCAAATCACTAGTAAGGAATGCAGATTTAACATCAAACATATATACTTTCCATTTTAATTGAGCTGCCAATGCTAAAAGAGTTTGCATAGTTTCAAAACGGGTAACTTGGGAAAACGTTTAATTTAAGTCAATACCTTGTTGTTGGGAGTATCGCTTTGCAACCAATTAAGCTTTATGTTTCTGCACACTTCCATCTGCATGGTATTTTCTCTTGAACACTTGTTTTAATTTAATACCATTTGTCCTTTTGAAGATCTACCAAGTTCCATGTTTCATTTCTCCTTGTTGCCTTAAGCTCTTCCTCCATTCACTTTTTAATTGCTGCCTCTCCAAAGTTGGTTGGATCAGCACCAAACAAAGTAAATGTACAAGTTTCATAAATTTCAGTAAGTGATCTAAAATTTCGAGGAGGGGTCTCATCTGAATCTTTAAAGGAAGATGTCACCGATGATGATTTGCTACTACCAGATGGGGAAGAACTTGATGTGATAGCAGGTGATTGACTTGCTTCTTTACTAGTTGAGACTTCATTTTCCACTGCAATATGCGGACCTCTATTGCTATTGTCCCATTTCTAGCATGAGTTTTCATCAAATACAACATCTCTCCTAATGATTATCTTGCCATTCGTAGGATTATACAAGCGAAAAACTTTTAATTTCAAGCAATAACCAACAAAATTACATTTTTCAGACTTCTCATCAAGCTCTTGATGGTGCTATGAATTTACTAAAGCATAAACAATACAACCAAAAACTCTCAAATGACTTACATATGGTCTTCTACCTTTCCATACTTCGTAAGGTGTTTGAACAATGACTGCTCTTGTAAGAGAGAAGCGTAGCAAATATACTACAGTATTTGCTACCTTTGCCTAAAATTAGTTTGTAAGGTTTTTACTCTTTAACATGCTTTTGGCCATTTCTACTACAATGCAATTCTTTTTCTCAACAATACTATTTTGCTTTGGAGTGTAAGGTGCTGTCAATATCTTGTGAATACCATGTTCTTCACAAAAGAAATTATATTCTTGAGATAGAAATTTACCTCCTTTATCTGTACATAGAACCTTAACCTTGCTACCATTTTTCAACCGAGGCTTTGAATTTTTTGAAACTTTGAAAAGTTTTTTACTTAAATTTCAAAAATACTTCATATGGATGTAGTCATCTATAAATAACAGAAAGTTTCATGTTCTAGCAAGAGACTCGGTATTCATAGGGCCACATAAATCTGCATGTATGAGTTCAAGACAACTAGATGCCCTCTAAGACTTTCCCACAACAAAAGATCTTTTATGTTGTTTACCATAAATACAACCTTCAAAAACATTTTAAACATATTTTATACTTGGAAAACCATAAACCATATTATTTTGACTCAACAATCTCAATCCATTCGTATTCAAATGGCCAACACAAGTGCCATAATTTAGACTTCTCATAAGTTTTATTATTGACAATCAAAGCATGTCCAACATTTGATATTTTAAGAGAAAACATTTTATTTTCAGTCATATGAACATTTGCTAGGATCACATTTGACTTCTTGTCCTTAATAACACAAACTCCATCATCAAACAAAATAGAAAAACCAGCATTCATTGATTGTCCAACACTTAGTAAGTTATGAGCCAAACTAGGAGCGAACAAGACATTTTTTGTAAGTCATACTTTCCCATGACTACTATGTATATCAACCATACCTTTACCTTCAAGTTGTATTTCCTTATTGTCTCCAAGTTGGATTGGTTTCCTTTTTGTCTCTTCTAGCTCTTTAAATGCAGACTTATCACCAGACATGTGATTTACAAACCAAACAATGTTTGTGGAATTTGCAATAGATGAGTAAGCCATAAAAAAAAAATGCTTTCTCCTTTTTCCTCATATGCAAAATTAGCTTTATTATCTTTCCTCAAACAATGAACTATTATGTGTTCAAACCTATGACAATGGTAACATTGCGCTCCACTTCTACAACTATTTATCCACCCAGATTGGCTTTGCCTCATCCTTATCCTCTTCCTTCATAAATTCCACTGCCATGCACGTACATTACTTATTTTAGTGATCTTTCATTTTGAACAGGAGGCTCTTCCTTAACTTGAAAGACTTGTTCTTTAATCTTTTCAAGTGATTTATTAATCCTAGACTCATGAACTTACAAAAAACCTATTAATTCATTAAAGGAAACACACCGATAAGTCGTTTGATTCCTCTATAGTAGCAACTACATGATCAAACTTTGGAGACAAGCTTTTGAAAATTCTTGCTTTTATAGTCTCATTAGTTATCTCTTCTCCATATGATTTTATTTGGCTTACAATACTAGTAACTCTTGATAAATACTTTTGGACATTTTCACTGTTTTTCATAAATAAGGTTTCAAAATCATGATGAAATTGTAATTTCACAGTGATTATATTTGAAGAACTTTGATACTTCTTTTTCAAGATCTACCAAGCTTTTTTTGAAGTAGTTGCTACTGCAATTCTAGAGAAAAATGTCTTATGAACGGCTTGCTAAATAAAGAACAAAGCTTTGGCATCTTTTTTCCTAAACTCCTTTAATTTTTTCTTTCTATGGATCTGGTTCTTCTACTTCATTAGACCCATATTAAACCAAGTCCCATAATTTTGAGACTTAAACCATGTCTTTATCTTAATGCTAAAAAATTCATACTTGATGGTTTTTGTAATGAATAAATTATGGGTGGAACTTGAATAACAGACAAGAGATATAAAAGGAAGAGAATAGAGAAATTAGAATGGAAATGTATTTTCCTTGAATTACAAAGTGAGCTCCACATCCATCCATATATATAGGCATTTTGGTGGATAGTTGCATGGTTTCTTTTTTCAAACTTTCACACTAACTACACCCACCTACCATTACATATTTCAATAATTTTTCACCTACCATTACACATTTCATCAAAGTTTCACCTACCAATACATATTTTCAATATTCTTCATCTAACTCTACATATTTCAACAACTAATCACCTAACTTATTTGACTATGATCCTAACTAATTGAAAAATTTTCCATAGCCATCACAAGTTGAAAATTAGCAATATTCATGATTTTTCTAGATTAATTTGACACTCCCCCTTAATCTAGAATAATCTATGACTCCAAGTATTTCTCTAAACTCGATAAATTTCTCCATAGTGACTGACTTTGGAAAAACATTTGCAAGTTGATCTTCAGTTTTGCAAAATTCTAATTTGATTTTTCCTTGTTCCACAAGCTCTTGAATGAAGAGATGTCAGATCTCTATATGTTTAGTGCAGTTGTGAAAAATAGGATTCTTTGTCATTGCAATAGTAGACATATTGTCACAGTAGATTCTTTTTTATCTATTGACATTTTGATGCAAATTCTTTATGTTCTTTTGAACTAAATTGCTTCACATGCGACACTTGTTGCTGCCATATATTCAAATTATGTTGATGAAAACGCAGTTGTCTTTTGCTTCTTTGATGTTCATGATATTACCTTGGAACTAAGAAGAAAAATGTATCCAGTTGTGCTCTTTCGATCATCAATGCTACCTACCCAGTTGCTATATGTATAACTAACCAAATTACAATGGTCTTCTACTTCATACATTATACCAAAATTCTTCGTGCCCTTAACAACTTTTAAAATTTGTTTTACAGCTGTGAAGTGGAATTTGCTGAGCTCACTCATGAATCTTAAAACAATGCTGATCGTATGCACAATGCTTAGCCTGGTGTTTTTGAGATAGATCAACGATCCAATAAGACTTTGATAAGTTGTCTCGTCAAAATTTTCTTTTCCATCTTCCTTTGATAATTTCTCATTTGTGCCCATTAGAGTGTATGCTTACTTGCAGTCTTCCATCTTAAATTTCTTTAACAAATTATTTGCATATTTTTCTTGAGAAATAAATATTTGTCCATGCCTTTGTTTGACTTGCACTCAAAGGAAATATTTCATGAGACTAAGATTGGTCATTTCATATTTTTTCATCATGGCCTGTTTAAACTCTTTAATCATCCTTTTGTCGTTGCCCATGTAAATTAAATCATCCACGTACAGACACAGGATGAGAAAATGATCTTCTTGTATCTTCACATATAATGATGGCTAACTTGGGCTTTTTGTAAATATGTGATTGACAAGATACTGATCAATTTAGCTATTCCATGCACGTGGTGCTTGTTTCAAGCCGTACAGTGCTTTCTTTAAAAGATAAACTCTGTCTTCTTTACCTTGAACAACGTATCCTTGAGTTTACTCCACGTACACTTCTTTAAGTTTTCTGTTGAGAAATGCTGACTTCACATCTAATTGATACACTTGCAACTTCAGTTGGGTAGCTAGAGCAAGAACTATTCTTATTGTCTCCATATGAACCACAGGAGAAAAGGTCTCGTTGAAGTCAATACTTGGTTGTTGGGAATATCCTTTTGCCACTAGCCATGCCTTATACTTATGAATGGATCGATCTTCACCTACCAATGCATATTTTCAATATTCTTCATCTAACTCTACATATTTCAACAACTAATCACCTAACTTATTTGACTATGATCCTAACTACTTGTTAAAATTAGCAACATTCATGATTTTTCTAGATTAATTTTGACAATACTTATCTCCATTAAAAAAGGGTATAAAAAGTTGGGAAGAAGAGGAAATAGTACTTATTGTCATTTTCTAATCATGTGATTTGCTACCTCACTTGTTCACTTTTTCCTTGCAAAACGCCCAGTCAACGATCGAACTAGTCTGCTTTGATACCATACTATTGACATCTATTATCTAGTAATTCAGAATATATGCATCTGAAAAGAAAAGGAAAGAGGAAGAAATTGCACATATGATGAACTGAATTTTTATATAAATTGATGAGATACAATTGGTGATGGGATAATGTAGCTTTTATAAACCAAAAATCTACCCACATAACCCATTACACCTAAGGTTGTCAAACTCGCGAGTTTAGGTAGAGTTGGAAAGGGGGAGTGTAGACTCATCGTAAACTCGTAACGTAGAATCGTAAGAATTTACTTTTATTAATAAATGATTATTTAAATATATAATTACATAGTTAAAATACAATATATAACATGAGATTTATTCAAATACTTATTATATTTAAAATCATTAAAAGAAATGAATATGGTATACCATTAAAAGCTACAAATTAAAAAAACAAATTGAGTGTAAATTTGCTTTCCTTAAAAAACAGGAGAGGTAATTTTACAACCTTATTTTAGATATTTAATTGCATTATTAATATTAAAAAATATATTTGATACAATTTTAACTATATATATATATATATATGTTTTATATTTTATTATTCATGATATTATATAAAAATTATATGGTTTAAAACAACATATGATAACTCATGAGAAAATGATATTAACATTTAGAATAAAAGATATTAATAAAAAGCGATAGATTTAAATTTTTTTTATGTTCTTGATTATCCTAAAATGAAATATAAATCAAATTTTTATATAAAAAGTTATGCCATGCTAATCTTTCAAAATGGCTAACTAAAGGATTAATATAAAAACATTTGGACATTAGTGTGTCAAAAATGGATTGGAGATAATGTTATATATAAAAGTTGCCTATTATATACTAAACATGCTTGTTAGTTGAGATGGCAGAGGTGCTGAGACTAAAGAAGGAGATAAACTTCTAAATGACAGAAGAATGGATTACCTTTCACAGAGCATAGGTTTACTCAATATATGCACCTTACAACCAATCACATAATGACATACCTATAACTAACTCATTCCACATGGCACTTATAAGCACATGAACGAAATAATGAAATAACAAAATGAAAATAATTAAAACTAATCTGATACATATGCTAGGCTTTAACAATCCATTGGCTCTACAAAGTAAGCTTGAGTCTCAATATCCTCCCTTAAACGAAAGGGTGATGCTATCACACTGAGTCTTTCACAGAGAAATCAGAAGTACGAACATGTTGTGATAGTCAGTGGTCTGTTCTGAAGATGAAACATAACAAATCAACAATTCTTTGGCCAGAACCATATCTCGTACAAAATGGATATCTATTTCAATGTGTCATGACCTAAATTCATTGGCTGTGACCAGCACATAGGCCAAATCAACTTAGCCCAGCCAGCCTAAAATAACATTTTTTTTTTAAATTTATCGATGATGCACATTAGACACATTTTGAAATATAATTCAACAATGTCATAATGATATTAAACTGATAAACTTAATAATGTCTTACAATATATATAGATGATATAATAAGGAAATAACCCACACAAGGCTTACAATACTTCACAAAATCCAAAAAACAAAAAAAAAATAGACTCTAGTAGCCACTACCTTGGAGTCAGACGTATATTATGATTAACCCAAAATGACATACTAAAAAGTCTGGACAATAACAAAATTCCCAAGGCAACTTCACTAACATTTATTGATATGAAAAATATTAAAGAGAGAGGTGTAAGTCTACCACTTACATAGTGAATGAATAAATAACAAACCAAGTGGAAAGGAAAATAATAGAGACCATAGAATTTTTAACAAACAACAAGTTTCGATAACATAATTTTATATGAAACAGGTATCAAGGAAAGAACTAAGATCATCATACTCATATTCATTTACTAGATATGTTTAAATTATTCATAATGTATCCCTTTATCGGATATGTCTCAATAATTCATATTTGTATCCCTTCACCAGATACATCTCAATATTTCATATATGTATCCCTTCACTGGATACGTTTCAATAATTCATACTCGTATCCCTTTACCTTATATATTTCAATATCTCATATTCGTATCCCTTCACTAGATACATCTTAATAATTCATACCCATATCCCTTTGCCCAATACATCTTAATATCTCATATTCGTATCCCTTTACTGAATACATCTCAATAATATATACCCCTATCCTTTTACTGGATATGTTTTTAATAATTTATTTCAATAAGTTGCACCAAGGTCGTTACCCCTTCTAATGGCTATGGGGTTCTTATATGAATTCTTATCCATCATTTAAATTATAAAATTCACTGAATAGTATCAATAGGATATAAAAATAAATAATTTTATTTAAATATATTTACTACCATAAAGCAATTTAAATAAAAATAATCTTGAAGATAAAATAAAATAAAGAGTGATTAAGAATAAAGTGACAATAATATAAAGGATTAAAATTCAAATAACTTGAGAACCTAAAGATCATTGGCATCTATATCTTATTTGTCAAATATGTAAATCATAAATCCTATGTGAGTGTTTAGTCTTTTAATAATAATAATAATAATTATTATTATTATTATTTTAACACTATTGATAGTTTGGAATCCCTTTTATGTCTTAAAATTTACTGAATATTTAGTTTCTGCTTTTCTAAGTCCAGATTAATCTAGGAGCCTTTAACATGGTTTAGTTTCAGAATGTTCCTGGCTGAAAAATATAGTAACCCCTCATACCAGTGGCCATTTAGGCAATATAATCTTGCCATAGATCTTGGAAATTATAGGATAAATTACTTTGCTAAGGAACTTATAAAATTTAAATTGGTTATTTAGGCGGCATAACTTGTCATAGTCTTACTTGTACAAAAGTCCACAAAACTCCATAAAGGTATTATTAAATTTCATTTTAGTGTCTTAATTTTGCATAATTTATTAAATGGGATTCCATCACCATTATAGCATAATATGTAGAAGTTTGTTGTATTTCAATACTCTTAAAAGACTAGAGAAAGAAATATATATAATTAGCAAAATAACACTTTCCATTTTACCAAACTTCTTTATTTTCTTGTCCAACTTTCAATTTCTTTATTTTTATAAGGATTATATGTAGATATATATATATATATATATATATTTAAGGAAAAACTTTGGAAAACCAATTTTAAACAAAAAGAAAAGGAAAGGTAGTCTGGAAAAATTGAGATGGGTTCAGGAATCTATTTGAGTGAAGGAAAGACATTAGGCACCTCACAATACTTATCTTGTAAAGACAGTTACTTTAAACTAGTCAAATAAAATTAACAAAATATGGCCTTAATTTATCTTGATTACCCAAGAGATAGGATTGTGGAATGTTGCTTTTGGATTTTGGCGGTTTATATTGAGCCTCAATACACTCAAGTCAGAAGGATAATGACCAAAATAATTAGCAAGTTATCCATCGTTGATGATACTTACAATTCCTTTGGAACCCTTCATGAGCTTGAACTCTTCACTAAGGCACTTGAGAGGTTCAACATTTATATTCAAATTCCTTTTTTCTATTTTTGTTTGCCTTATTTTATTATTATTATTATTATAAAATTAAACCATTAGATGTTTTTAGGCTGGATATTTGTTGCATAGATGATTTCCTAGAGTATATGAAGTTACCTTATAAAGAACTATTGAATGTTTTTGAACAAATAGATCAAGACATATGGAAAAATTATTCCTTATGCATTCAATATACTTGTCTATTATTATATTGTCATGCTAGTTCAAAACGCTAGAGCAAGCCTACATGATTGAAGTCTTATAGTTTAATACCAACTATATACTAAACACAAAGGAGCACTGGAACATATAAACAATATCATCATGACATCCTTTGCTCTCCACAGGATCTTTCATTGGCTTGGGAGACATAGCCACTGAGGATATCTTCAAATGGGCACAGAGTTACCCTAAATTTTCATAGCTTCCTCAGTTATTTGCAGGATCATGGATGACATTGTGGCCAGTGAGATATATATATATATATATATATATTAAGTACAGTATAAAGAAGTATCTAAAGAGTAACTCTTATATTTGACTATAAACAAAAGCTAACTACAACACTAAAAATATCTGTGGGTGTGCAGTTTAAGCAAAAAAGAGGGCACGTAGCCTTAGTGGTGGAACACTACATGATGGAACATGGAGTGACTAGGGAGAAAGCCATAGATGAGCTAGAAAAGATAATTATGAGTGCATGGAAGGATATGAATGAGGAATGCCTTAGGCCAACCTAAGTGGTAATGCCCTTTCTAATACAAGTTCTTAACCTCACTCATTTCATGGATGTGGACCCTCTTCCAATATGACCATATATTATATGTTGTGTTTCCTTCATGTATCTCATAATAACTATGGCTTTAATTATAGGATATGTGTGAAAAATTAAAACATGTGACATATATGTATCGTGGTGTGGTGTGTCTTTGTACTGGATAAATTGTGAAATATGTCATGTTGTATTATCTGAAAATAAGGTATGTGATATATATATTTATGTACATTGATATTTATCTCCCATTATGATGCTCTTTTTAGTCTAAAGAAAATTGCAATTGATCCTTGATTAATTATAGTATCAAAATTTAAAAGTTATCTATTGAAATCATTAATATATTTTCCTTAATTAACCTTATTGCAAAGCCATCTACTATTAAAATTTAAATATTACAGCTATGTAAAATTACTGAAAGTACTTTATCTTTTAGAATTTCTTTATTCTAATAGAGCCACAAATGAATGTTTCGCATTCCACGGGAGTCAGAAGCATCATTGGTCTCTAATTAGAATATCTTTATCCATTATATGACTAAGGAGCCATTTGGTTGTTAGAATCAATATGAGAAAATAGGAATGAGAATGTGTGTATCTCATCTTCCCATGTTTGATTGATAGATTATGTCATCATTCACATTCTCTAGAACATACTCTTCATCAAATAAGGGAGAGTTCTCTCCCAAGCTGAACCTTAAGAATGAAATTCGTTTTCTGAGAATGAAAAATAACTTGACAAGAATATCCTTATTTGTATTATTTTGGTTAAAATTACCCATTATTACATCAAAACCCTTGCCATTCAATAAGTTCTCTTTCACGCAGCACTCATCCATCGTATCATCAGAGCCTTTTCACTTATTTTACTATTTATTTTATTTATTTATTTATTTTTATCTTATTTTTTTTTATTATTTCCTTTATTATTTATTTATTTTATTAGGTATTTCATCATGTTTTATATGTACATATATATATATATATATATATACACACACATATGTGTATATGCCAAGGCACACATTGTTGATATATACAAATGCATGAAAGAGGTGGGACGTGCATGGGATTTGTTTTCATTTTCGATGCTTTTGTTTTTGTTTTTTGTTTCTTTTATAATTATTTATTTATTTATTGTTATTATTATTTTTTGTTTATTTTTTACTTCATTTTATTTCTTATTTCTTTTATTATTTATTTTATTATATTATGTATTTCATCATATTATATATATGTGTGTGTGTGTGTGTGTGTATCAAAAGGGGTATACAAAGGCCATAGACATGATAAGTGCATGAAAGAGGTCTCGACGTGCATGACAAATTGACGTGGTTTGATCCTTTGTTTTTCTCCTATTTTCGATGCTTTTGTTTATTTATTTGTTTATTTATTATTAGTTTATTTATTTTTACTTTATTTTATTGTTTATTTGTTCTTTTTCATTGCTAGTATTATTATCACTATCACTATTCTTGTTATTTTTTTGTCTTAATTTTAACAGTGCTACGTGAGAACATTAGTCTCTTTAGACACTTAGATAGAAGTCATGTGAGATTTTTCTAGTCTCCTTAGACTTCGAAAGTTAATATTTAATCTTGCAAAACTTCAAAACAAAATTTTTGGGTCATTGGAATAATCTAAATTCTCACTTTAACAATCGCCGTGTGTGATCTTAAATCTCCTTAGACGCTTTTGAATAAATTAGTAGAGATTATGTGAAATCATTAATCTCCTCAAACCCTGAAATTTAATAACTATTTTCAAAAATACAAGGATAAAATAAATCCAAAAAAATACAAAAAAAAGGGGTTTATTTTACATGTTGTTCATAACTAAAATCCTAAGAGATTCTTTCTTCATTATGATCTCATTTTCAAAATTAAAACAAAATCCTAAAATTAAAAAAAATGTAAATTTAAAAATCCCGAAAAATGGTTTTCCATTATAATTTCATTCTAATTTCAACAATCAATTCTAATTTGGAAAATCCAAAGAAAAAAAATAAATTCAAAAATTCAAAAATATTTTTTCACTTCAATTCCAAACAATATAAACTCCCAAAAATCCTTATATCTTTTCTCATTATCATTTCATTTAAATTTAAAAAATAAAGATTAAAATACCAAAAATAAACAAAAATTAAAAAGAGGATAAATGAAGATATCAAAAGAGCTCGATTAATCAAGTTATTGTAAATTAAAACACACAAATTAGATCTCAATCCTGTTTTGTTTACGAAAATCTATTTAATTTGAACTTTCCTGTTCTTATCACAAAAATTACAAATCATCAACTAACAGACACTTCATTTTGGTCGAATTATGTGGATTTTGATCCCTATCACAGGGTATGTAGGCCCTAGGCTCTCATTCTAGGTCAAGTTTATTCTTCTGTAAATATCTATTTGTTTACTTTCATTATTGTTGCTTTTGTCTTCTCAGTTCAACGAGCACGCATCTTAATAAAAGGGGTAATTAAGATAAATTTATGGCTATATTTTATTTCATTTGACTAGTCTAAGGTAACCGTCCTTAGGGACAGATGTTGTGGGGTACCTAACACCTTCCCCACACTCAAATAGACTCCTGAACTCATCTATATTTTCGTAAATTATTTTGCCTTTTTCTTTTTATCTTAACTTGGTTTTCCAAAATTTTTCGTTAAAAATTTTAGTGGCGAGTCTAGTAAATTGATTTTCAAGATTCTGACCATAATTATATACCTAAGCCTTCAAACGACCCTTAGTTTACTTTTAATGATATAAAGCCTCACTAAAGAAGATATAGATTGCATGAATTTGGTGCATGGATTCATCTTCAGATGTCAAAACCTGACACTCATATCTTTGATGTTATTAAAGAATTCATCTTTAAGTTTACAGGAACCTTACAAGTATGGTTTCAAAGTCTAGGAGAATACAGATAGTTGCAACTTCATAGACTCGAAAGTCCGACAGCCTTTTAGGTTTAATCCATAGAGTTCATTGAAGATTTTCATTTAATAGATAAACAAATGAGATAAGAATTCTTCAAAAAGAAGTGTTGTTCGTTAAAGAGACATGATCTTGAAGTTCATTTACAGAGAATGACTGAGAGATATTACTTGCTTAATAGTTATAATGACGTTAATCTTAGACACATCTATATAGTTTCTCTACCATAAGAACTACAATCAGAGCTTAATAGAGCAATTCAAGCCCTTCACAAAGATATGTCCCAGATATCTATTGGAGAGATACACCAACTGGCTTTATCTACGTTTGACAAGCTTTGCGAGTAACATAAATTGTTCAATTCAGTTCTCTCAAGAAGAACAAAGTTCTAAAAGTTTTGTCAAAAGCCTTATCTTAAGATTAAATGTAAAGACAAAGAGTGATGGCATTGTAAACTAAAGAAGAAGTCGCATTTCAAGCAGTACTCATTTTAAGAAGCATTTTAAGTGCAAAAGGCCTATTCGATACTTTCGTTACAGCAAAAGTAAGCTATGGAAGAGAAAAATAGATGCTTGCTATTTATGTGGAAAGAAGAGACATTTTGCAAACAACTGCCCTAAAATGACTAATCAATCTAATCGCCTCATAAAACAAATAAGCATGCAAGTTCCTTTGAATACGAAGACCTTGAAGACGTTTTATTTGAACAAAGCTAGCCAAATTTAGACACAATCATAGCCCTTCCATTACCTTCATTTGATTCAGAAGAAGATTCCCCATCTTCACCAGAATGTATCTTCTCCATCCAAGAAGCTCTCCCTTCCAAAAAAAAACACCTATACCTTCATTTGAGCATATTTCTGATAAATTCTCCAAACCAATTCCAGTTGTAGCACTCTTTGATACCAGAGCACAATTGATAGTCATGAATCCATCAATCCTTCCCCCTAAATTTTGGAAGAAATGTGAAGAATATTTTTTAGCTACCAACAATAATTTTTTTTTTTCCAAATTTCACTTATCACAAAGCATAAAATAAGGATTAAGTTTTTCCCTGACCTTGTTGTTTGGACACATACCTTCGGTAGCAATTTATGAGATAAAGATATCATTATCAGCATGGATGTCTTCTGCCTGACAAAAGATTTATTCATCTGTCCAATAGGAATTTAACACAGTATCTCCTTCAAAGGATTCATTGATATTCCAAAGCTCTATGAACTTCACTCAGCTTCTCTTCCACATGAGGAATACAAAAATGAGTTATTGGAATTTTGTCCAGAATCTCACTCAGAGTTTAAACATGCTCATCCATTGTGGAAAAATGAGAAATTCTTTATTACATTGTCATTTAAGAAGAATGAATATATCAATCCTACAAAGGCAACTCATTATGGAGTGAATCTAGATGACCTTTACCTTACAAGAGAAGAATGCGCAGCTTTACTCAAAGAAGGATTAATTGAGCTAACTAAGTCTAATGGGCATGCCAAGCCTTTTATGTTGAGAAAAGATCAAAAGTTAAAAAAGGAAAGAAGAGGTTAATTATTAATTATAAGCCTCTTAACATGTTTCTTGAAGGTGACAAAATTTCTTCACCAAATCTTGCAAGTCAATGTCGGCAGCTAAAAGGTGCCAAAATATTTTCTAAGTTTGATTTGAAAGCTAGGTTTTGGCAACTATGTATTCATCCTAGAGACTGTCACAAGATTGCATTTTGGATTCCTAATGCTCAATATCAATGAACAATTATTCCATTTGGACTAAAGGTTGCCCCGTTACTATTCTAGAGAGCTATAACCACAATCTTTGAGCCCATTCTAGAAAATGTCTTCATCTACATTGACGATAGTATTTTGTTTTCAAAAATAGAAGAAGAGCATAAGGCCTTTCTAACCCATTTTGTTAGCCTTATTAAAGAACATGGTCTAATGCTCTTAGCCCGCAAGAGCCATTTAGGCTAAACAGAATTGAATTCTTAGGAATAATATTTGAAGATGGATGGTACAAACCTGACCCCCATTTTGCAGAGCAACTGTTGCAATTTCCAGATAAAAATTTATCTCTCAAACAAATTCAACAATTTTTAGTATAGTCAATTTTGTCAAAGATTTTATCCTACATTGTTCAAATCATACATCCCAGTTGTCAAAGTTACTAAAAAAGAAATAGTTGTATGAATGGACAGAAGCACAGACAACAATAGTCAAGAATCTTAAAAAGATTGCAAGGAACCCTCTACCACTCAAACTCCCTAAGGTTCACACCACCCTTATCTTGCAGATCGATGCTTGTGACAATTATTGGGGTGCGATATTTATCAAACAAGACAGCTAAAAAAAGAAGTTAATGTGGATATGCCAGCGGTGCTTTCAAGCATTTTGAGTTACATTATCACACAATGTATAAAGAACTCTTAGTAGTTAAGTATGGAATTCAAAAATTTGGATTTCATCTTAATTCTAGAGATTTTGTCATTGAGATGGACAACTTAGCATTTTCAGAGATTCTCGAGTTCAAGAACAAAGAGCTACCAAACAAACAACTGATGAGATGGCAATCGTTGTTCTTACATTATAAATTTACCTTTCGCCATGTGAAAGGAGTCACCAACCACTTGTGGACCCCCTCTCTAAACTAAAGCCACACACCATTTCCTTTATCACTCTTATTACCTCAATCTCACTCATTTCAAGTGCCTCATCCTGTTGACTTCCCATAACCAAACCTGCCTCTACCAATAAATCCTTTCCCTCAATTGACCAGATTCCTACTCGCCCTACAAAAGTCATGGAACTAGCCAAAAGAACCCATTTTCAGTACCCCTACCGACACTGTATCAACATCCTATTATCAGACACCTACCTTTTTCACCTAGACATCTCCTTCCTTATCCTTACCAGGATCTCTTCTTGAAATTTTGATGAAAACGTATATGGTTTCTTTGATGAAATTTTCAAGATTCATTTTAGGAATCAATTTAAATACTTTTTTATTCTTCTCGCCGGAAGGTTGGTTACGACATGAGTCCTAAGATTTGTAGGCACTAAGTTAAAGGGTTAATTATATAGTTTGAGAAATAAAAATTATTCACATGTTATTTTTTATTAAAAAATTATAAAATAAACACATGTAGAGCTATACTTAAGTTTTCTTACATGGAGTTTGTTGGAATTCCAAAAATAAACATTCATTCTTCATCTTGTTCATTTTGGAACCATGGCCTCATTACGTTTCCATCTTCTGCGTAAGCATGAGTAAATCTTCTACCTAATGGTGTTCATTGGTCCAACAGAATCAAAAAATCTGGCCTGGCCCAATATAATAGGACTAGGTTGGATAGAGCCTAAAAAACAGGGCAAGATGTGAAACCATCACAATACCTCAAGTAGGTTGGGCCTCGGGACAATAATTTGGCCTAAATGGCTAGCTTAGTCTGACTATAAATTTTCATTAAAATTAAGCTACAATAATGTATTTCAATTAATTTATAAAAGATAACTCTTTTCCTAATTTGGTCCTCCAGTAAAACTTCTTAATTTAATTAGAATGATCTCTCCACTATGAATAAATAAAATTTCATAAGGCTCTTAACTAAAAAGATAAAGTTGTTCAAGTGCTTTTAACATAAAAATGAGCTAGATTTCAATGTATATAAATCGCGAGGTTTTGCAGTTAGAGGACCGAATTGAAAAGAGAGTGATATTTTTGGGAATTAAATTGTGAAATTTCATCACTGAGGAGTCAAATGGAAATATTTTTAAGAATTAACTTATTAATTTACTCAAAAAAATTTTTAGTTTGACTACTATTTTTCTTTTTACTCCCTTTCATGAAAAGAATAGGAGGTTTTGTTATCTTTTTTTAGAAAATCTCAATTATCAGTTTTCAATTCAAAGATAAAGAAAGATTTTCATTACTCAGATATTTTTTTAGTAAACCAAGGGGAAAAAAGATAAGATCTTGAGGCTATTCATATCATTTTTGTACATGACTTAACGACTAGCTAGCGTTACTGAAATAAACTCCTCATGATAGTTTTCACATCTTATTTAGTCAAACTTAATATTTTTCATGTACATGTTAACGGTAACAATTAATTGAACAATTTTATTTATAAATTATTAACTTAATTCTAGAGGCTAGAGATATGATGATTTACATTAGTATACAGCCACAAAATATATGGGACTAGTATAAACCTTGTAATTCATTCAACAAGGTGTAATTAATATTTATTTATTACTCCAAATAATAATTATTTATGTATATCATGTTATTTGAGTTTGACTTATGAGCTAAGACGAACCCACCTTCTCCTCTTAAAGAATTCAAATCCTTTAGAACCAAGCAAACAATTTTTGTTTTTTGTTAAGTACATGATGTTAAGAACATATTCTAACCTAGTTGATACAAGCAGGCCTTTGGGAAAATTAATATAATTTGCTATATACTTATACATTGTAAAAGAATGGTGTTTATGGGTGTAAGAAGAAAATTGTATTGATTAATGCATTGTGATTTGACATGTCATGATTTTGAATTAGTGAAAATGTAGAGAATTGAATTTAGTTATTTATTGTTATTTGATGTGTATTGATTTTATTATATGTTTTTTAAATTAATTTTTTGAATTTATTTTGTAATTATTGATAACATTGATAGTTGAGACAATATAATAAAACACGGTGTATTGGAAATTGTAAATTCATTGGTAATGCTAATAATATTGAATAGTTGTACATATAATGATAATTGTATCAATCTGTTTTGTGTAATAGCAATGTTATTAAAATTGCGATTTAACTCGTTAGAATCGACGATTTTATGATCTATGGTAGCATTTTCGTGTTAAATCGCAAGAAGAATCAGAATCAGTGCTAACTCGGTCAAACTTGGTACTGACTCGCATAGAATCAGTAGAATCGGCGAGTTTGTCCGAGTTAGACGATTCTACCTATGGCCCATTTATGCAACCCAAAATCAGATGCCTCGTTTTCTCTGCAAAAAAAAAAAAAATTGGTTTAGCCCAAACAAAATTGCTTCAGCTCAAAGTCCACATACCACAAGCTGCCAAAAAAAAAAAATGAGCCTCTGATGACTGAAGAAAGACTGAAGACTCAAACTAAATTGAAGGCTGGCGTAACTCGCGTGAGTGTGTGACAGAAACAATGGCAGAACTAAAGCATTCAAAATCGAAACAAAATCCCTAGCTAGAACGGTGAACGTCGCAGACTGCAGAAGCATTCGCCTGAGCCTGACTGTCGCGGACACGGTGCTCTCTCAGCCTTTCATTGGTCTTCCTCTCTCCTCACTGCTCACTGTGCTCTCACTATCACTGCTCATTGTGCTTTCACTATCACTGCTCACGGTGCTCTCACTGCCACTGCTCTTCCTCTCTCCTCACTGCTCACAGTGGTCTGCGGTTTACAATCTTCTGCTCACCTCACGGTGCTCGGCCTCTGCCTGCCAGTGACACTCTGCCTCTGCCTCTGCTAGTCCATCTCATTCCATACTCCACCAGGTATTTTCAAAGCTCATTTACTGCTTATGGTTGGAAACTTGGAATAATGCTTCATTGCTTCGAATGGTAGATAAATGCTTCGAAATGGTATGGTGCTGCAGCTGCTTGTTCTTGTTCTGTTCGTTATGTTTCTGTGCAATGTTTGTTCCTTATATTTTATTGAATTTGTTATGCTTTGAAATGGAATGGTGCTTCACTGCTTCGAATAGTATATGGTTCAATGCAAATTATATAAAACAATTGCAAAATGTGTAAGAAATCTATTCTGTCTACCTCATTTGAGGGTTATATATAGATATCTTGTGCTGCCCTTTGCATTTACTGAACAATTATTTAGATATAGGCATATAGGCATAGCAATGAAGATGTTAAGTTTGATCAAAATTATTTTGTACTACAGTGTATAAATGTCTTCTATTTTTTTTTCTTCTTGATCTTTATATCAATGTCTATCATTTTGATTTTTTGTTTTGGCCAAGAGTATTATATGCTTAGTTAAATTTGCATGAGATGCAAGGATTTACTGTCATATTATGAATTGGTAATCCTCATTGGTGGTTACATTTTCTACTTGAAGAGTGAATATAAGTTTTTTCCATTTTTGAACAAATAAAACTTATTGTGTGAACTATGAATTGATCTCCTATATTTATTCATCTTTGTTTTGTTGTAATAAATCAAAGGAAATATGTCTTCAAGTGCAAGTGCTCCATCAGTCCCTATTGGAAAAAATGTAGCTGTTGGAAGAAAGAATTTTCCTGGTAATAGATCTGATATAGGGTGGAAATATGGGATGGATGTTAGTAGAGATGGTAAAAAAGTTAAATGCAGTTATTGTGGCAAGACTTATAGTGGAGGAGTCTATAGGTTTAAACATCATTTAGCTGGTACCAGAATAGATGTTGAATCATGTCTTAGTGTTCCAGAAGATGTTAAGGCATAGATTTTACAACATGTTATTGATGCTAAATGTGCATCATCTAAAAGGAAAAAACAATGGGTTGATGTTAGTGAGGAAGAAACTCTAGGCACTCAAGGACATTCAAATTCCTAAGACCTTTTAAATTTATTGAAGGGTCCCAAAAAACATAGCAGTGGCCAAGGCAGTTCACAATCTACCATTAATCACATGTTCAAGAAAGATATTAGGGAAGAAGCTTGCCAACTTGTAGGCCGATTTTTTTACACAAGTGCCATTCCCTTTAATTATGTAAAAAACCCTGAGTTTATTAAGATGTGTGAGATTATTGGGAGATATGGCCAAGGGTTTAAGCCTCTATCCTACCATGAGATTAGAGAAAAATACTTGAATATGGAAGTTAAGAACACACATGTCATGCTTGAAGAGTTTAAACAAGAATAGAAAAAAATGGGTTGTTCAATTATGTTTGATGGGTGGACGGATAATAAGAGGCATTCCATTTGTAATTTTTTGGTTAATAGTCCTAAAGGGACCGTGTTTTTATATTCACTAGACACTTCTCATATTTCTAAAACTGCTGACAAAGTGTTTAAGATGCTTGATGATGTTGTTGAGAAAGTGGGAGAGGAGAATGTGGTGCAAATAATAATTGATAATGCTGCAAATTATAAGGCAGCTAGACAAAAATTAATGGAGAAAAGAAAACACTTGTATTGGACACCATGTGCAGCTCATTGCATTAATTTGATGCTGGAGGACTTAGAAAAGAAAATAGAGTTGCATAAAGAAACCATAAGTAGGGGCAGAAGAATTACAACTTACATTCATGCAAGATCAATGCTTATCAATATGTTAAGAAAATTCACAAAAGGGAGAGACTTGATTAGGCCAGCTGTGACTCATTTTGCCACTGCTTATTTGACATTAGGTTGTCTTAATGACCATAAAGCGGCATTGATAAATCTATTTAATTCTGAGGAATGGAAAGATAACAAATTTTCTGCTACTAAGGATGGGAAGGAAGTGGCAAGAAGTGTTATGGATAACCGGTTGTGGAGGAATATGATTACTTGCCTTAAAGCTGCTGCTCTTCTTATTAAAGTTCTTCGCTTAGTGGATTCAGAGGAAAAACCAGCCATGGGATTCATATATGAAGCAATGGAAGGTGCAAAGGCAAAAATTAAGATGAACTTTAATAATGTTTCAAGGAGGTAAATACAAACATATATACCTTATATTAGTGTCTTTATCTTTAATATATTTTAGCTTGATTGTTTGTTGATTATTGTAGCTATGAGCCTGTATTGAACATAATTGATGAAAGGTGGGATGCTCAATTGCATAGGCCTTTACATGCAACTGCGTATTACCTCAATCCTCATTTCCACTTCAACACTGACTTCCAAGTTGATTATACGGTTAAGCAAGGGCTATATGAATGCATAGCAAGACTAGTTGAAGATAAGGAAGAAAGAGACAAAATTGAGTTCCAATTGGTCGAATTCCATTTCGCAAAGGGCATGTTTAGTTATGGTTCTGCACAGACATTAAGAACATAGTTGGCCCCAGCAGAATGGTGGGAAGATTATGGAGATGGATGCCTAAAACTTAAAAGATTGGTAATTCGCATTCTTAGCTTATGCTGCAGCTCTTCTGGATGTGAACGTAATTGGAGTGCTTTTGAAAGGGTAAGTAATTGTAAAATTATAAATTGCTTTCTTTCTTTATTTTCATTTTAATTTTTTTAGGGGTTAGAATACTTATCAACATTGTTTATTTTGTTTAGATTCATAACAAGAAAAGAAATCGCCTGCACCAAAAGAAGATGAATGACTTGGCATTTGTGATGTGCAATTTGAAGTTAAAAAATAAGCAAACTACAAGAACTCATGTTTATGATTTTGATGATATTCATTCTGATGATGAATGGATAACTGAGGAGATGGAAAATGAAGATAATGTGGAGGTAGATAATGAGGTTCTTGAACCCATTCAAGTTAATCCTATTTCGGCGACAATAGAAATTGGTGATTTGGTTATTCAGCTTGATGCTAATGTTGGTGATACTAGTACTGGTGAACAATTTAACAATATGGATTTTGATGATGACTTCCAAGATGAAGAAGAAGATAATAATGGTGAGAATGAGAATGATATAAGTGGAGATTATATAGAAGATGATCAAGATTCTGGTAGTGATGATAGTCGTGGGATTGATGATCTTTATTTAATTTATATTGAGAGTTTGTTATGTTAACTAAATGATTATTATGTATTATGTGTGATGGATTATATCTTATGGATTATGGATTATGACATACGGATTACAAGGTTTATTGAACTTTGTATATTGATTTGGATTATATATTATGGATTACAGAGTTTATTGAATTTTGTATGTTGATTTGGATTATATATTATGGATTATGGATATAGATTACATAGTTTATTGAACTTTATATATTATAGATTATGAATTATGAACTATGTATGAAATTTTATGTGATATGGTTATATTCAATAGCTTAAATAACAGGTGTAGGTAAACTCTTACGATTCTACGTTACAAGTTTACAATATGAGTCCACCCCTCCTTTTTGAGTCTAGGTAGAATCGCGATTTTGACAATATTGGTTGACATTGAACTTTTTTTATACTCATTAAATTTATAAATATACTATTTTTTGCTCAAGAATATGAAATGAAAGGCGTTCTACTACAGGTTCTTAGGGAACATATCAAAAGTGAATATTCTCCATAATGTTTTTAAGATAGAGATGTACCTATAATCGAGGTACATTTGAATTTTATCAACATGCTTGTGCTATCAATTAATGCTGGTAGCAAGTATGTCGACATTGGTAATGACAGTAATAACTTGATCTGGCCCTTTTTTGACATACGTGAAGAGATACTTAATGGACCTTGACCTATTACAAAGCTCAACATTGATGTATGCATCATATTTGACAATGAGGTTCTTGTTGTATAGAGGATATAATGGTTTTTTAGATTGCATCGTTCTCGATTACATGTCTGTCACACCTATAACTTCTAGAATGTAATCGGTATAGATAATGAGAATAATCCTGTTCCTACAAGCCAACCACTATGTTTTCCTTATTAACTATATTAATATGCAAATTATGCAATAACATAAGCTCACAGAAACCTTAATATTAAGCAATTTATCGACCATATTTCTTGTAAAAATTTTGATAAAGTCTCATATGTAAATGAGACCTACTGAAATTGCTATAAATAACTATCAGTCCATTAAAGTCTAGAAAAGAGAGCCAAACTCTCAAAATAATCAATAACCGATAAAACTATAACAAAATAGGGGAGTGGAAAATCTGCTTGTGGTCATCCATACATATACAATTATATACATATTGGCTACTATGCTACATTACTACAAAAGTATGATATCCCAACAAAATAAGAAATCGTATCCTCTGCAGTACAAGTAGAGTTCTTCTAACCCTCGCGCTTAAGAAGCTGCTATGGGAGACTATCCAAAAGTAAAGAAAATATAAATGGGTAGCATTCCAGTAACATAATCAATACCATGGTTGTTAACTCAGCGAGTTAACTGAGTTAACTTTTTATATGTGAAAAACGAGTTGACTCGGCATGTCGCCACCCAGTTGGGCGAGTTGAGGAAAGTTTACTTCAAAAGTCAAAATGCGCTCCCCAAGTGTCAAACTTGCGTGCAACAAGGCGCCAAGCATTTAACCACTTGGCCATGATACATGTTCAATACATATATGACAAACATTATATATATACAAGTCTTGATTTTAATTTGGCAAAATAAGTAAAATATTTTTTTGGTCCCTCACTTATAGGGTTTTTTTTAAGTTAATCCCTTATAAAATTTATTTTTCATTTTAATCCCTCACAAGTAAGATATTATTTTAATTTGTTCCTTCATAGAATTTCTTTTCAGTTTAGTCCCTCATATGAATATTTTTCAATTTCTTCCTTCACAAATAACATCATTATTAATAATACCCTTTCATATTTTTTTATAGTTTGAATTTTATTTTGGCCAAATGAATAAAATCTCTTTTGGTCTCTCACTAATAGGTTATTTATTTATTTGATTCCTTATAAAATTATTTCTCATTTTGGTCCCTCAAATAAAATACTTCTCAATTGAGTCACTTATAGAATTTTTTTTATCAATTTAGTCTCTTACATATAATTTTTTTTTCAATTTATTAATAGTGGTAAACTCTTAGGATTCTATGTTACGATTCTACATTACGAGTCTACACCCCTCTCACGAGTCTACCTAAGATCGTAAGTTTGACAACCTTGATCAATACTATTACCTTAAGGTATGCAATGTTTCTGTGCAAATTACTTCATAATAAATTTTCATATGTTAAATACTATACCTGTTGGCCCAAATCTTTAAAGTGATTGGTATTATATAATTAACATTAAAACCCTGATCGTAATAAGGCATAAACATATGTTAATTACACAAGAGAAAAGAATTACAATTGTGCAATATAAAATAAAATCATGAATTTACTTACATGGTAATCAAGTCGGTTAAGAGTACTCAGCCCTTGGAAAAATATATTTATCGGTCGAGGGTCCACAGCCCTCAAGGAAACTATATTCATCGATCAAGGGTACTTAGCCCTTGGGTAATTTAAATCATACGGTCATGAGATACATGCTCACTCTATTTAATCTATATAATACTTAATTTTAATACAATCCATTTTTTTACTGTTTCAACATGAACATCACATTGTAACAACATGTTAGTTAGTATTTGGTAACATAAATGTCTATGATATAATAACTGCTTTATAAGTGTTATGTAACACCACATATAATTCAGAATTCATTTGAAAGACTAATCAAGTTAGGTAAGTTATGCCTTCAATAATACAAGGAAAATAACTTCCAAAATTTCCGCTATATAATAATATAAATGGCAAACAACATCATTTAGCATATAATATTATGGGAAGAGCTACCGCTTACTTGTTTGGTGAAGTATTTTAGTTAACCTTGCCTCCTTTCCTTAGTTATGGGATATTCTTTAAGATAAATCCCTAAAAATGGATCAATTTTTGGCCTCCAAACAACCAAGTGAAGAGTTGGACAAAGTTAGAAGTTTTTTTTTTTTTTTTACCAAAATAGCGATGTATGGTGGCCATAGATGGGTCACCAGTGACGGAGGATGTCGGTCATTGGTGGCTGGAGGTGTGGCAGAACAGAGCAGACACAAAGCAGCCAAGAGAAAGGATGAAGCATTCTATAGAAAAAAATAAGGATCAAGTAGAGAGAAAATGAATTGAAGGCAATTTGGTAAAATCACATGGCAGGACACGTGGCAGTGCCAAAAATTTTTTGGAAGAGTAGAAAGCTGAGGTTTAAACCCTTGCCATCAGGATTAAGGTACCAAGGTCTTACCACTAAACCAAATTTCATATCTAATTATTAAGCTACACCAATTTAATTTATTCTCTCCCTTTTCCTAAATGGTTTTACTTCACTTCTCTAAGAAAGGGACCAAGCTTATATCACCAATTTAAATGCCATCTATGAAGGTTTTGTAAGTGTTATAGTGTCATCCATATTTCTTCTCATTTATATTGGAAAACCATCTTCATTCATCGAGGTTTTCTCATGAAATTTTTTTTAAAAATGCTTTGAGTACTTGTCTTAAACCATTCTTGGAGATTTGAAGTTGAGAATCCCACATAGTCCATGTACCATAAGTTTCTCCATAACATTGTAAGTTGTTGTATCGAGTTCCATGTTCGGAATCTCTTTTGAAATAACTTAATTAATTCAAGCTGAAGTTTCGATTTTGTAATACAAATGGAGGAAAACTAAATGTAAGCTTATGGTAGGCCTCTTTTATGGAACTCTGTTGTGAAAACAACTGCATAAAAATGAATTATGTGAGAAGTTTATTTGCTTTCAAATTTTAACATATGATAATCTTTACAAATATGAGAGGAAAAAAAGAAGGAAATAGTATTGGAATATGTAATATTTAATCTATCTTTAGTTTTATATATTCCAACAATACAAGGTAAAATCTCATAAATGAACAATTTTAAATAAAAATAGGTGAGAGGAAATACTATCTGACATAAATAATAGATTGAAGCATGTAAGCAAAATGAAGTATATATAATCAAATCATTGTGAAACTTAGTTTAGCTAATATGAAAGAGTGTAGTTAGAACATATTACTCAAAATCAAATTCAACTATATTATTTTTCTATGGAGAAGATAAAATTGAGGTGGATGGTTGTGCTTGTTCTTAAGAAATGATGACAAAAAAAAATTAATTTTCTATTATGGAAATGATTGTAACATAAGCAAAGGCCAATAAAAGTATGTTGTCACTTGATATCATGTAACAATTCCCACAGTTTGATACATAATACCTAATTAATTACATCAATTTTGTCATCACTCTTTTGCCTATCAATCTCTTCAATGAAGTACCCTATTTCTAGCCATTTTAGGTTGAATGTGAAAGTAAGGAATAAATTAGGATGTCTAATTACTTGACAAATGCTGTCGCATCTTGATAATTCTGCATATAATGGTGAGGACCCTTGGTGTGCGAAGAAGGTAATATTGTCATCTGCCCAACATTGTCACTCATCATATCACTTTTCTTATTGCATCTTTAAGCTCCTTCTAAAGTTCAGCTCGTATATGTTTCAAGTTATTCCTCATCTAATTTAGCTTATTATCTTCAATACAAGCATATGCATCTACAAGAAACTATTAGAGTAGATGCCTTGCACACAACAATGTTTGTCCTTCTTTAGGCCTCTATTGTAAGCTAAAAGTGTAATATTACCTTATAGTAACAGTGTCCTTTTGTAACTTCCTCTTATGTTTGGATTCCAATGGCTTATTCCTAATCGAAATCCATATCCTCCATAAGGGAAAAGCAAAGGATACTGCAGAGCCATGAAACTGGGGTGTAATTTTGTAAACTGTTGCAAACCTTCTACTTTATGTTGTACTATGATGTCACGATGTCGTTCTTCATTACCAAATCACCAACTATGAGTGTTGCTACTTTAGAGCATAGTGGCAAGTTATACTATCTACCGTCTATTTGTCTATTGGCAATTAGACGTAGCTTTAGCTCTCCTTAACCATTATCTTAGAACCTATCTCAAGTGATCCTGAATGATTTAACTAGAACATTATGTTCATCAAGCATTTTGAGTATATCTATTATTAAATTCTTGTTGAGGCCACTTTTTTCCACCTTGTCCATGTAGGACAACAAGCCTGTTTGAAACTTTATGTTTAGTATTATAGGCATATAGGGTAAAATAAAATATTTGTAGAAAAATAGGAAAGATGAAAATTGTGTCTAGAAACATGTGTTTATCACACTGTCCTTAAAGTGATATTTACCCCCACTATGTTTGTTGCAGGATTTTATAGCAAATCACCCTTAAGAGTTTTTCCAAGCACCATAGAGGTTGACAAACAACAACTTTTGTAATCTCTCCTAAAGAACTTGCAAGGAAGTTTCAGAGAAAGAGTAGGGAGGACTCTCGTCTCAATCTTAATCAATCAAATACTAGTCTCAAGTCCTATTTATAATAAGACTTTGTATAGATAACCCTTTTTGAAAAGTTAAATCTTTTTTTAAGAGTTATATTAGTGTGTAGAGTCATCTTTTCAAATTTAAATTTCAAACAAACATAACTCTTCTTTGAAGAGTTGTGTTTGTATGAAAAGTCATATATTTTAATATTTAAGTTTATAAACTTAATATAAAATTTAATTTAAGTTATTGGATTTATTTAATCCAACACATAACTTAGTTTTTTAAACTAGTTAATTCCAACCTATAGTTGAGCAAAAGAAGTTTGCACATCAGTAAAGAACCAAGAAGGTGGAAAATTTGGCCATTTAGATAGAAAGTTATAGTCCACCTTGTTTGTTTATCATATTATCAACTTTCTCTTCCATAGATGTGAAAGTGAAAATTGAGTTATACATCTGAATTAGATGTCTAAATTATGTAGATGTTCAACTTCCTCGATAATCAAGCAATTTATTTAGCAAGGGCGGACAATTTTTCAATAGTAGCAATTAAACACACCCTTCCAAACAACATATGGAAAATTTTTTATTTTTTGGCTGTTTATATTTCTTTGTCCTCTCTTCATACCAATGTAGAGCACCAAAATACTCACAGATGCATTTTGGCTCTTAAAATTTCGAGGCTCAGAAATAGTCTTTGGCATAATTGATAGATTAATTGTGAAAGGTTGATGATAAACGAATAAATGTTTGTAAAGGAATGATGTACTAAAGGAGAGTCATGGATAATATTTCAAAAATGTATGGCTTATATAGGCTTGTGAGAAGTGAATCTTCCACGAAGATGGTGGAGGGCATGCTACTATTAGCGTATAAACAATCTATATGAAATGAAACTATTTATATACTTTCATTCTCATTTCCTTCAGTAAGTTTCATATACCATGTATGTTATTCTCTTGTAAATATGTAGACCTATCGATGAACCTGCCAGGATGTTTATGGTGGACGTTGGGCCTTCCATTGTTTAGCCACAATTTGAAGTACCTAAAATGACAAAGCTCAACTGGTTATGAGGAATTCATAAAAGTAGTTTTATTGATTCGCAAGATGTAGAAGAATAAGACTATTGGGTAATGATTTTGTTTGCAATTAGGACCTGATTTACTTAAACAAATAACTCTCCTGCTTGCATCTAGCAATTGTCTTATTCGAGCTCTTGCAAGTCAAAACTAGATTGCTCGAGCTGCATCTTCATGCTTTAAGTAATCAACATGTCTATCTACCTGTTCTGAGGAGGTTCCTTTCATCCTTAAATTTAACAACTTTCTCCTCATACTTCTTGCCAAACGAAATTGGGCAGCTGTAATTGTTGTTTTGTTATGTAATTAGCATTTAAAGTATGAGAGGGAAACCTTTGAATGAGATTAAAGTGTAATGGACAATACACAACATGCAACAACAAAGGATAATAATTATGAGATAGTCAATTTTCACAAATTTCATAAATTTACTCGCATGATTTAGAAGACGAATTAAAACAAAGTGCTCACCTAGATGTTTAATCATCATTTTCAAGTAAGGCAAGCATCCATTTACTTACAAGTCATGAAGTTAAATGGGCATGACTACGCAATCTTGCTATTTTGCTGGTTGCCCTATGTAAGTAATCATTGTGCTCCATATCTTGCAATCCATCAAATGCTAGTGGAAAAAAAATGATGCCCATCATGCATTCTAAACATGCTTTCAATTACTAAAGAGGCAAGTAATACACAAAACTAAACATCATTGTACAAATATGTGATATTTATATTATGCATGTTGTTGACCATCTAGCACAATGAACAAACTTTCAAGACATGTAACTTCACCTAATGAGATTTAAGAATTATAGAATGAGAAAGGGACCATCCACCATCATATATAACCAAATTCACATGCCATCAACCTTAGCATTGAAATTTAACTTTATGCATTATATTCTAAAAGTCACTAAACAATTGAAAAATATTTTTGGCATATACGATAATGCATTTACGTGCAGTTGTTAACATTGATTCTCTACTAGTAAAACATACATGCATATAACTATCTATTTAGAAAAATCTAAAAGAAGCAATTTGTCAAGTGCTTTATATTAATCTAATTTGTTATTGGTATAAAGAATAAAAATGAAATGCACTAATAGATTCAAAATTGGTCTTTCTAAAATTATAGTATGGTTCACATCTAAGTAGTTACTAAGCTAATGACTATATCTCTTTAGTAGTAACCTATGCAAGGAAAATTCTACATAAGAGTGAGGTAACTTGTTAGACTTTATATACGTCAATACAGAAAACACTGCCTATGCAATTGGCAAGCAAATCATCAGTAATCATATTGAATTAACAAAGAATCTAGTGTGAGTGCAATTGTATGTAATGTTTAATAGTTTATTGCATAATTCAAACTCATAATTATCCAATGTTGAAATGACTGTTGTGGTGAACAATTTGAAGTGCAATTCATATCAAAATTTATTTCCTATTCTATTTTCGTATAAACCAAAATAGATGAATTTGTTTAGAGCAATCAAGCAACTTGAATAGAACATGAATGCTTAAAGATTGGTCAATTGTTGTAGAGCTAGTACTAAAGAATAGATATATGGAATAAATAAACAAACAAATTGAGACTATGACAATGGACCATAAACTTACTGCTCACCATCTCTAAATGTTTGTGCTTTTTATTATTTGAATAGACTTGCAGCAAAGTTCCATAGCCCATAGTCAAGAAATTATAGAATCAAACGTTATATAAGGCTAGGGATATCTTTTAAAAAGTCACTATCAATTTTCCATATCAATCAATACCATCTTCATGTTATTTGATTAATATTAATTCCATTGAACCAAAAGTTAAACATGGATTGAAATTTTCATATTTAATACATTTTTGTTCAAATTTTATTTTAAATAATGTATTAATTACTTTTAGTTTTTCATTTTGGTATTATTATTAATAATTATTTTAACATTTTCTATTAATTAATGATAATATTTTCAAAATTATCAAAATATCAACTTAAGCAAATTTGACATTATATTTAGAATTAGTCAATGTTTACTTTGCGGAAGATATTCTCATAATGAATTACGAATAAAAAAATTTAAATTTAATTGTTAGGCTTACATTAAAAAGTGAAATGATACATGCAAATTATAAAGTGCAATTATTTTTTTGATTGCTAACCGAAATTGAGTTGTTGGCCCAAATGGGATAAAAAACTAGAATTGAGTTAAAGCTCTCATTGAAAGAAGCACTTATATAAAAAAAAAATATTATATGCCCCTTGCATCTTGATAAAAAAGAATTTGGGATAATAATATTAGTGGTTAAAATTCAAAAGTTAAAAGTAAATTCTATATTAACTTTTGAAATATGTAGTTTCAGCATATAGGAAGTTATGCTTTCAAGGCAAGATATTCACATTACATTCAAAAATAAATAGATAAATAATTCAAGCAAATATATATTATAATCACAAAAAAGTCATGAATAACATGTAAACTATGCAACCCATTTCTTGCAATCTAGAATGTCATTGAAAAAAAAAACAACTGTTAGTAAATGGGATAAAGACCTATCCATAACAATTTTTTATATTATAATATATAAAATAACAACAATAAAAGAGCAAGCATTGTTAAGAGAAACAACAAAAAAGAAAACAAACAAGGAAAAACACGTGGTAGCTACTTAGCCAGCCTAATTCATAGATTGGTGCTTCACGTTTCAAGAGTTGGTGTAATGTCTCTTCAGTGGTGTGTGGGGCTGCAATTCAGTCACGTGAGGTTGTACTTGTGACTAAGTTACGTAACGCATATTTTTTCGCATACTACTGTGTCAGTCGAAATCCATCTACTTCGGGTCCCAGAACATTCTTTTTGTTATTCAGCCGCCCCTGACAAGACCTCTGGATAATCCTCCTCTTCTTTCTTATAATATATAATTATTCCCTCAATGATTATGCAATTTTAATTTTTATGACAATTCATAAGACTTCAAGCCAGGTAATTGCTTTTTGAAGCAAATAAAGAGGGTACACAATACAAACTTCATTCCCCATTTTTTTAATAATAATTTTTTCTTTCATATAAATGTAAATATACCTCACGTCATAAATACCCACACATGTCGCAATAATGCTCCGCTCATATAAATAAAAAAAAACACCGACAAGGTGACAACTCTGAAAGGCAATAATAAAAACAATAGCGGGAATGAAAATTTGTTTCCACAGTGATTCTCCGTTCTTTTTGACCTTTTGAAGAATTTGGAATTGGCTTCAGACACAGAAAAAGAAAAACAATTTGGCTACTTAATCTCGAGATAATCATTTGCCCCTCGCCGCCTTTTGTGTACCCATAATGATCTTCCCGTTGCTCAAAAAATTCGTGGGCATATGTCCCATCATGTACCGCATCATTAACAGGCTAGTAATGACAGTATTTTTCATGTGTAAAATAAATTGGCCTTAAATTAATTGTAATAATTTATATTAAGTTAGATTATTTACAAATTTATTAAATAAATACTCTAATTTATAACTCAAAATTTATTAATAATAATCTTATCAAATTAGCTCAGAGATAAAACAAAGATTTTATAAGTCAAATTATATTATTCAAACATAAATTTGAATAGTTAAAAAAGTAAAAAGGTATCTTTTAAAATAAAATAAATATTTTATTTATTTTAAATTATTGTTCTCTACACGGTTCAATAACTGTCCAATTTTAAAAATTCATGATAAAATTTTTTTTTAGCTATTTAAAATTCTCTCTCTCATTTGCTCAATATAAGATAAAAAAAATTAGACAAAACAGATTGCTATCTCTTGGCTAGCTTGAGTCTTCACCAGCTAAGTACTATTCTCCTTATCATAATACAATGATTTATCTATGTTATTTGTATCACCCATTAGTGTATGAAATATTTTGTTAACAGAAAAATCATATTTTAAAATATAATACCTTAGACTTAACCCTTATTAGCCTTTGTAATCAAATGAGACAGGTTCCATACTCTTCAACCAAGGAAAAAGTCTAAATTCAAATGTGAACTTTCCATATGCAACATATTCATGTGATGTGTCAAAAATTTAATATTAAGGGGGAAGAAAACACTAATACGTAAGCTTCTCATTGCCATATTTGTCATGAGCTATCTTAACTATTTTCCTATTTCCATTAAGGTTGGCATATGATACCTCTAAGGCTACAGTTTTAGATTAAATCAATCAATCACAAATAAATAAAAAAATTATCCATGAATAGATATGTAAATGATATGAAGTGTAGTATGTCTCTGTAACAACTGCAATTCCAGAAACTCAGAGAAAAAGAAAGATACAGATCAAGTCCTTTTTTGGCGCAAAAGGGAAGCTGCATGAGATAATTATCCAAAATTCTTCTCTGCCTCTAGCCTCCCTCAGACGCATCTAATATAAAGTGAAAGAAAGTGGTAGTTAGGGTTATCCTTCTCTTGGGTCTTTCTACTGGATTGCTAAGATTTTAGATTCGGTAGAATTTAGCTGATGACTCCACAATGGGCCTGGGTTAACTTTAACCGTAACAATATTCACCCCTTCAGAACAACATTGTCCTCAAGGTTGATGTTGTCAAGATTGCTCCTTGACTAGTAGCATTAAGCAAATTAGCTAAAGCACATCTCAATCTCCTTTCTAGCACTCTGCCTTTCTGGACCATATAGCAATGCTGTGATAATAGAGACTTCATCTTTAGCAAATAAGGAGATATCAAAAAGTTCTATTATTAATTTCCAACTACTAGCGGACTGTCATTTTGTTGAGAATATTTACGAAGCACATTGCTTTGATGAGAAACCTCAGTTATCCTCCAAGTCAAATTCACATATATTGAAACAATTGTCTCTGAAACTGATATCATTATTCCAGCTACCATATATAAGGATATTGACTTAAAAAGCACTTCTTTGTTGTAATTGGAAACAAGTAACCAATCTGAATTTTTTTTTTTAATTATCTCACACCAAGTCCACTTTGGAGGATTTAGATAAACTTTTCAAAGATGAAAAGTAGGTACTAATGATGCTGCTGAACTCAACTTTCATGCAAGGTATTTTGCCTCTTTCCTTAGAAATGATAACTTGGAACAAGTTGGAAAGAAAATTAAACCTTCCTCATCAGAAATTGATTCTTATTAACACTCCTTGGCATATAATAGAAATAACTAACCCCAAACTCCAATAATTAAGTCCATCTAACAAATATTTTTCTTGTGTAAAACTTAGTCCCAATGACCTTATGGAAAGATTTGAATCACAAACTTTAAATCCAAGACTAAGTGGAGTATTAATCCCAACGTGGTCCTCAATTTCAACATCTGAACATGATGCATACAAGTTGCTGTTAATGCTAGGGTCAAAGATGAAGATGACAGCCATTTGCAAAATGATTTTGGAGCATTGAAGGTTAATAGTCTGTAGTGATAATGCACTTAGAGAGGGGTGAATAGGTGCTTTTAAAATTTTTGCTTAAGTTCTATTTTAAGATTATTGTTAACTAATAATTTTTAGTTGACTATAAAATGTAATAAATAGTTGACTGTGATAAAATACAGTCAACTGAGTCTTTCAGCAATTAGTTTACTCTATCAAGCAAAAAGAAAGTTAACCATAAATTTTTCTGTAAACTATGTTACTTGAAGAGAAAAGACAAGTTGGAGAAATCAGTTAACTATAAGATATGCAATTGATTGTAAATAATTCAAGAATGCAAAGATTAGGGATAGAGTATCAAACACGATGATTTATCTTGGTTCGGCCAAGAACAATGTCTACTTCCAGTCTCCCTGACCCCTTGAAGGGATTTTCCACTAAGAATAGTACATTTTTACAATTTCACAGTGTTTTCACGCGATCACTCTCTAAACACAAGGTTTCCAAGCATAACCTCAAACTAACTAGAGTACCTCACTCTAACACACTCCCCTTCTCTTCTGAGATAGAGGCTTAAAACCAATAAATAAATATGAGATTTATGAACCCTTATAAAATGGGTTTTCACTAATAGCTCACAAAGTGCTTTGACAAGTAGATAAACCAAAAACTCAATATGAGGAAGAAAACTTTTAAATGTTGCAAATCTATCACTCTTAGGAACATGAAAGACAACAGATCTATATATAGTTTTCCAGAAAATAGACATTGGAGAACAATAAATGCTGTAGATCTTCATGATTAAGGAGATGATTAAGTTGTTCTTTGATTAACCACCATGAAATACGAGTTTCCACTCTAAGAGGCACAATTTTTCTTGGAAAGTTGAGAATGCCATAAATGGTCGTTCTTATCTGTAGTTTTAGGAGAGAAAAGATGATGCAGAGTATATGGATGAGAGGTTATTAGAATAAAGCTAAGACTTGTCCCTTTTAGATAGTTGTCACGTGTTGTATGCTGGAGAGAGAGAGTCATGAGCTGTCTTCTACTTGTTTGAAATTTTAGACAAGGAATATAGGCTTTAGATTTAAGCTGCAAAATTGTGGTTTGAGAATATGCCCAGAATGACCTGCCGGAAGACTTCTTCATTTAATGATGTATGTTAGGCTTTTTCTGTATTTGGTTTGTCGTAAATCAAAATTTGGTTTGGACTAATCATTTTTGGGCCAACATTAGTATCCAATGGCAACTGAGATTATCTTGAAGTGTTTCATCAAACTAACCAAGAGGTTCAAAATGGAATTTTCATCGAACGTATTAAGGGTATGTCATCAAGCTACTAGGTTAGGATTGAAGAGCTTGTTGATGATTGTCAACCTAGTATGGACTTCTCAAAATTGTAGGGGAATGAAATATTATTCTGAGAAAGCTAAGAGATCTAAAATCTACCCATACACAGGGCACCAAGGATTTGGTTTGTGGAGGCCTCATTTTGGCTTCCCTAGATTTACCGGATTAGTCACATTGATATCCCACACTTACAATTTCCACTTTTATTTGCCTTGACGGAGAATATGCATATGTTAGTAATAAATCATCTTCAAGATGTAGGAATTCGTTAGGGTACAAAATAGGATTAAGGATTTGGAAATCTGGTACATTCCCCTATAAACCGTAGCCTTCCTTCGGCATTACCTCAACCGTTGTGATTGTTAGCTCTGTTCCAATTTCGTTATGCTACTTGCCTTAGTTTGAAGATATCATAGGGTAGTGTTCTTCCACTGGGACACGTTTTGGAGCATTCATCTTTGGGTTTGCTCCATTTGCTTGAGCTTCCAATTCATCCAATTTTAGTTCCTTGACATCATTGTTATGTAATTCTTCAAAATAGTACATGCCATTTTGGTCGTAGTAATTTCCAAGAATAAGATCACTTTTATGTGTCTCTTATGGCTTTTGAAACCTTTTCTTCTACTGGCTCAAGTAATCTTGCTCTTGAGTCTACTACATAAACCATTGTGGCCGCAGTTAAGCCCTCTGGGTTAGCCTATTCTTTCAGCCAAATTTACTTGGTCAAGTTGGACCGTACAAATTATTTGTTACAACACTAATGGTGCTTCCCATTATTAAAGGCCACAAGCTTGATGCCTACATCTATGGCACCAAAGCTTGTCCACCACAGTTCCTTCCTGATGATGTAGGAAAAGTGAACCCTGCTTATAAAGATTGGATCAGCACTGATCAACTTCTCTTAGTCTAGTTTTATAATACCATGTCTCTAGATATTGCATCTTAAATCTTAGAGTGCTCTACTTCTCATAAGTTATGGAAAGCTACTAAAGAATTCACTGGTGCCATAACCAAATCACAAATTGCTTTGTTTAGGCATGAGTCACAACAAACAAGAAAAGGCACTTTAAAAATGCAAGACTATTTAGGCAAAATGAAAACCACTTTTAACAATTTAGCTCTCGCTGGTAGTCCTATACCAATGGCAGATTTAATTTCCTAAACTTTGGCAGGACTTGATGGTGACTATAATCCTATTGTTGTCTAACTTCTAGATAAGGAAGGCTTCACATGGATTGATCTTCAATCTACCCTGCTTACTTATGAAAGTCGTTTGGAACAAGTAAACACATTCAATACTTTATCCCTTGGGCAACCTCTTGCTAATCTTGTTACTAATAAATCTAAATTCATAATTTTTTCAGGCCATGGTAATTGGAGAGGTTGTGGGAACAGAGGTTCCAGGGGTGAGGTCGTCCTCCCTGAGGCAACAAGCCCACTTACCATGTTTGTGGAACGATAGGGCATATTGTTGCTCACTATTTCTACTAATATGATTAAGCTTACATGGGACCCACACCTAATGACCCTAAAGGTGGTGGATACTCAGCTTATTTTGCGTCACCTTCAACTGTGTCAGATCTAAATTGGTATATGGACAATGGGGCTATAAATCATGTCACTTATAATGCTGACGCCACGGAGTAGAAAAATGAGTCTGTGGGTAAGAATTGGTTAACTATTAGTAATGGAGACAAATTGCCCATTATTGTTGTTAGGTCCTCTACTATTTCAACTACTCCATCACTTACTCTTAAAAGTGTTTTACACATGCCTCAAATTTCTAAGAATCTAGTTAGTGTCTTTAAGTTAACTTATGATAATAACGTATTCATTGAGTTTCATTCTGATGCATGCTTTATAAAGGACAAAGTGACAATGTCAACAATACTCCAAGTGCTGCTAAAAGATGGATTATATGAATTATTAGAACAGAAGAATAGTAACACTCAAGAGGAAAAACATGGCAGACGTCACAATGCATATTTGATAGTAAAAGAAGATTGGCCCAGAAAGTTAAGGCATCCTTTAGATAGAGTCCTTAGTCAAGTTCTGAGCTTATGTAATGTCAAAATAAATGCCAATGATAAATTTTCGTTTTGTAATGTATGTCAATTGGTAAATCTTATAATCTTCCATTTAAATCTTCTCAGTCTTGTGCTCAAAATCCTCTTGATCTCATTCATTCTGACGTTTGAGGGCCCTCCTTAGTAATTTTTAGCTCTGGGTACAAGTATTATTCATTTTCTAGATTATCACAATTGGTGTACTTGGATATTTCCACTCAAAAATAAAAGTGATGCATTAACAATGTTCTCACAATTCAAAAGCTATGCAGAAAATTAGTTCAATCAAAAAATCAAGGTACTGTTGTGTGACTGGGGATGAGAGTACAAAAGTTTTGCTAATCTGGTTCAAAATTCAAGAATCCAATTTAGGATTTCTTGCCCTTACACCTTTGCTCAGAATGGTCATGTAGAAAGGAAACATTGCCACATTGTGGAATTGGGTCTTACGTTATTAGCTCAAGCCAAGATGTCATTAAACTACTAGTGGGAAGCATTTTCTACTTTTACTTATCTAATTAATAGGTTGCCAACTCCTGTTTTGTAGGACAAGTCTCCTTTCCTAGTGTTGTTTAAACGATTACCAGGTTACAAGTCACTTAAGCCATTTATGTGTAATTGTTTTCCATGTCTCAGACCATATAACTAGCACAAGATAGAGTTTTATAGTACCAAATGCGCATTTCTTGGATACAATGACAATCACAAGGGCTTCAAGTGCCTTAATTTGTCTGGATAAATATATACTTCTAACCATGTTATTTTTATTGAAAGAGAGTTTCCATTTTGGGATGGTTTTCTTGACATTAGGAAACCTAATTCAATAATTGATCATTCATTCTATTTACTTCCTACACAATTCAATTCTTTGTAGGAGATGCAGTTGAGGTCTTGCATAGATACAACAACTACTAGTCCACTCATAGCTAACAATCCACATGCTGCAACTACTACTCCTCTCTTAGCTAATAGTTAACCTACTACAACCACTAGTCATTTCTTAGTTGACAGTTAACATGCTTGTGAATTTCCTTCTTGTGATTTTGAAGTTGCTAACAACTAGCACAATGAGTCAGTCACTAAGAATCTGCAAAAACACCAAAGGATTAAATGGAGTACGAAGGGAATTTTCAAACTCAAAACACATTTTGCTGGGCTAAACACTTTTATTTGATTAATGATATCAACGCTCTTATACTAGCTCTTTAAGAACTCTCATGCCTCCTTTGCTATCTTAGCATTCATGATTTTAGGAAAGATCATGTTGCTTGCCCTATGCAAGATAAATAGTAAGGCTCTTGCGTCCTATACATATTTTGCTTGTACTTATTTTGCTTTGTAGTTGTCCATGTTGATTGCTCTTCTGGGGTTGATTCCTAGAAACCTTCTATTGTCATATCCCATAAGTCTTGTGAGATAAATAACGTTATTATTTTTGTACTCCAAAAATCGTAAACTTTTCCCTCAAATGTGGGAATTGAAGCTTAGGTGCAATTGGTGATAGATAAATTAGAGATAGAAGTAGAGGCCATAAAAAATAATATATGATGTATAAAAATATGGTGGTAAGGTGGCTAGTTTTAACTAGCAATTTAGAACCAAAGCTTTCATACCACTAACAGAAATCTAGGGAAATAAAAATGAGAAATAGGGATAGGATTTAGTAAGAAAATGCCACACGCAAGAAATTGAAACTTTTTATTGATGCATAGATTATCTTACACTCATTGGCTTTATTTATGTTGAATGTCTGACATTAAAAATGCCACTTTCATCCACCTTTTCAAATATTCTACGATTTGGTTGCTTTACACTTGGTGGGTGCAGATTGAAAAACACTAGAAAGCAAGGCCTGAAAGAAGAGTGTAACGACGAAATCTGATGCAAGCTTGTCTTGTAGCACTGTACATGTCATGGGCCCACAATAAAGCAATTAGTGTGGCAGTAATTAAATTGATCAGAAAATGTAAGATATTTGCAAAAGAAAATATTAAAAAAATTCAATGTTAGAAAGGATATGGAAATATTTTTACCGACATTATGTGGCTATATATATATATATATATAACTATTCGTGAAGGATGTAAGCAATCATAGTTTCATTCACTTGTCTACCAACTATTTTACTCTCTAGTCATTATATCTTCCTTCCTCTTCCAATCATCGACTGCATTATCCATTTCTTTTATTTTCAAACACCATCATATTAACCATGTCCGTCGGAGCTTCTGACTCCACCAGAAATTGTGCCACTTATCATCCTGCCATTTGGGGCCATTTTTTCCTTCAATATGGTTCCGAAACAACGGTATTATGCTATTATTTACATGCAACTACTTATATGAATTAGGATATCTATTCCGTTTGTTTGAAAGAAAATATAAAAATTTTATCTGAGTGTTTAGTTTAAACTTGATCATGGATTGAGTTTAAAGCTGGAAAATTTTTGTGGTTTGTTTATTATCAATATATAATCCATATATTGTTCGTATCATCTTAGTATATTAGAGAATATAGTTTTGTTTCAACCTCTTTAAGATGTATATTTGATCCAGTAACTAATGATTAATTGCTTGTATAACTCCTTTTAGCACGTCCAAAATAGTGAATTCGAATGAATAATAATTTTATGCATAAAATTAATCGAAAAAATTTCAGAATATCAAATTAATAATCTCACAAGCTATTTTTCAGAGAGTAAAATAAGATTTTTCTTTAAAATCAAATTGGTTAAACTAACGCTTAAGTTGAGCTTCCTTGGTCTCTCATATGAATTATTTCATTATTTGTGGCTTTTCAGAGTGTAGATGACGACATAGATCAAAAAATTCGAAGAGAGGAAGTGAAGATGTTTATCTCATCAAACAATAGCAATCTCCTAGAGACACTAAAATTCATTGACTCAGTCCAACGTTTAGGTGTGTCTTACCATTTTGTATACGAAATTGAAGAAGCACTCGCCATGATTCACAACACTTACACGAAGAACAACAATATCTTCGTCACCCAGGATGAGGATGACCTTCACTCTGTTTCTCTATTCTTTCGACTGCTTAGGCAACAAGGATATGATATTTCATCGGGTAACTAACTCTCTATAACTTTCCCAATGATATTTGAGTTTGCAAAGGGCCATATAATTCACAAATTGAATGAATTGATGAATAGCCGTATTTAATAAATTCAAGAAGGAGAATGGAAACTTCAACGAAGAACTAGCCAAGGATGTCGAGGGGATGTTGGCCTTGTATGAAGCTTCACAGTTAGGGATTCATGGAGAGGACATACTGGAAGAAGTTCTTGATTTCACTTTCACTCACCTAAACTCGTCCTTGACCACCCAGTTGATGAGCCCTTCTCTTGCTGTTCATGTGAACCACTGCTTAAGGCAACCTCTTCGCAAGGCATTGCCTAGGATAGGGGCAAGGAATTACGTGTCTTTCTACCAACAGGATCCATCCCATAGTAGCATTCTGCTCAACTTTGCATAGTCAGATTTCAATATGCTGCAGAAATTGCATAAAAAAGAAGTTGGCAATATGAACAAGTATGAATGTATTAATATAATACATATCTAACTTGTTAGGAATTTCTCTTAATTCTATGCTTTGAATATTTTATATCACCTAATCAACTTTGATTTGTGTTGCAGATGGTGGAATAAGTCAGAGTATGTGAGGAAGGTTCCTTATACAAGAGATAGGTTGGTGGAGGCCTACTTTTGGCCTTTGGCCATGGCCTATGAGCCTCAATACAGCACTGCAAGATTGCTATGCTGTAAACTGGTTTGCATCATTTGTCTTCTTGATGATACCTATGATTCCTATGGTACTGTTGAAGAACTTGATCTCTTCACCGAGGCCATACACAGGTTTAACAAGAGATCAATTGGGTCATTATTTATGGAAACTGTTGCTGAAAATCAAACTTATATTATCTGATTTGATTTTTCAGTTGGGATATCAGTCCCATTAAATCTCTTCCTGAATGCATGATAGTGGTATTTGAGGCAGTTCTGGAAGTGTACAATGAGATGGAGTTGGTGACTGCAGATGAGAAAACGTCTGGTTTTGTGATGCCACGTGTTAAGCAAGCTGTACGCTATTCACATTAGACTAAAATTCTCTTTTGGTCTTCTAAAATGATTTCACTATCAATTACTTTTTTCAAGGACATTTTGTAGACTACTCTAAAGTTTGACTTTTATTCTCATATATATATATATAAGAATGAAACTGAAACTGATTTCATTTTTGGAAAATCTAAATGTCAATCTCCAACTTGGAAGCCTTAATTATCGATGCATAATACTTAACGATTTTGTTGCTCTTGACGAGTAGATTTGTGAATTGTCACGAAGCTACCAGGTGGAAGCAAAATGGTGCAGTGAAGGGTACATCCCAAGCTATGATGAGTACAAGGACAATGGAGCATTGTCTTCCAGTTTGCCACTTCAGATAGTTTCGTTTCTTGGCCTTGGCAACTTGCAACCAAAGAGGTGTTTGATTGGATTTCCACACGTCCAAAAATCATTAGAAATGCGTCTATGATTGGAAGACTCATGGATGACATGGCTACTCACAAGGTACAAAACAATACAATTTCATATATTGCTTATGATTGAACTACGAAACATACACCTTTGAATGGAATATCCTATCTTTAAATTAGTCGAGAATTATAAATTAATGTTAAAACAATAAACAATTTATTGTAATTTAGTAATAATGATTCCAGTCTAAAATGCTTTTGGATTTTGTTTGATATGAAGTTTGAACAGGAAAGAGTGCACGTTGCTTCAGGCGTGGAATGTTGCATGAAGCAATATGGGATATCTGAAGAGGACGCCTACAAAATAATCCAAAACGACGTCAGAAAGTGTTGGAAGGACATAAATGAAGAGTGCCTCAATAATCCACATGACGTCCCAAAGCCTGTCCTTGATTGTGTCCTTAATGCGGGTCGTGTGAGTGAGCTTGTGTATGAAAACTTCCAGGACAGATTCACAAATGGTGATTTGCTGAAACATCATGTTGTGGCACTGCTTGTGGACCCTATAGACATTAATTGAGTATCACATGTAGCTATATTACACTGCTCATGCACGTGGCCATCTTGGGAGACGCCAGTCAGATGTTTTTAGACAACATATATTATGTTATGGTTAATAAAAAAAAAGTCTCTTAATTAATTACTTCTTTTTAGTATGATTTGATGTTGATATTAAGATGTCTAGTTTCAGCAACAGTTATTAATTTTGTGATAATTGACATTTCCGCGTATGGGAGAAAAAAAATGTAAGAAAAATGTGAATACCATAATTTGTTTGGATAATATTAAACCTCAACAACTAAAGTGAAGTCAAAACAATTAATTAATAAAAATACTAAATATTTGAAAATAAACAAAAAATAAAAAATTAGTAAAAATATAAAAATGGAAAAATGCTAAAATAAAAAATAAAAAATTCGAAAATAAAAATAAAAATAGTGAAATAAATAGATAGTAAGTGAAAAATAATAATGAAATAAACAAAGTTAAATAAAGTGATGAAGAGAACGAAAATTGAAAATGGTGAAAATAAATAAAATAAAATAAAAATGAAATGGACACATTTAAAAATTGAGTTAAAAATAAAGTAGAGGTGAACCCAAATATAAATGATAAGGCCTAACCCATTTGTATTGGAGTTTGACCATTCTTAACCCCTTCTTTCTTTTAGTTTTTTCATTTTTATTTTCCTTATTTACACGCGTCGTTATATGAGGGCTTCCATTTTTATTTTATTTGCATTTCTCTTGCATTTGGTTCATTTTTAAATTTTATTTATTTCTCTTTTATGTTACACGTGTTACTCCATGAAAGCTTCATTCTATATTTTATTTCAATTTCATTTGCATTTTATTTTACATTACATATTTTTAATTTTCTCTAAATTCACATCACACATTGCGTCACCTCATTCATTATTATTAAATTTCGTTTTTCATTTACATTATTTTAGGATGCATTTCATACATAATACACAATTTAGGCTAGATTCATTTTGTACATGTGCATTTCATTTCATGAGACATTACATTTGCATTTAAGGGATTAAATTTTCAAATTTGATCATTTAACCTAGCTTTTGGACGTTACTTTTGGGAGAGCTCATCTTGGAGGAAGGTTTTCTTGGCTCTAGGGTGAAGACTTAGGTGCAACTGTGCTAGAGAGGAAGAAGCAAGGAAGGAGGAAGCACACAAGGTATTCTTATTATCTCTCCAATTTTCATTATGATAATGTCAAATTCTTCCCCTACTTCCTTTGTTGGCTGAAACCTTCATGGATTAGATGCGAATAGATCACCATGGATGTGTTATTGATCTGATGATATTTGATCCTAAGGTGTTTGATGGATTACTTCACATATATGCTTATTTAGATATCCAATTTTAGGCTTAATATGGTTTTTGTGAATTTTTTGGTACTTCGTATGATGTCATTTTTACCTTGCTATTTGATGTCAAAGTTATTTCATATGTGTAGATTCTTGATGAATTTTCCATTTATTTTTGAGCTAGGATGGGTAGTGCATAAGAGGTGAACTTTATTGTTTATCTTGAACATGCTCTATTTCAGTGAATTTCACCATGGCTCAACTTGTTGAATTTTTTGGGAAGTTTCTATACATCCTTTTAAGTTAAAATTTGGTATACATGTCATCTAGCAAGTCATTTTTATTTCATATTTTTTCTAGAATTATAGTAAGCAATTGGTAAGCCATTTATATAAATTTATGCACACAACTTTGTGACCAGATAGCTCAGGTATAGTCAACTTTAAGAATTTTTTGGTATTGATCTAGAAGGTATTTTAAGCTTATTTTTGCGTATGTAAACCCTCTATATGTCTAGTTTAAAGGATAAATTAGTGTTGGGGGTTTTTTATTTGGGATATAACACTTCGCCAGCGATTATCATTCAAAACTTAGCAACTAGATAAAACAGAGTAGTGGAATTCACTCTTGCTTCATTTTGGTGTGCAATTTTGAGTTGAATTTGGTTTCCTATGATCATGTACATGGCCGTCCATTTGAATTAGCATGATTGTGACACATTTGGCTTACTTTGGTGTGCAATTTCCAATAGTGCCATAGTTCATATGATTTTTTAACTAATGTTGTTCTATGACATTGTGGCATGATTAATCTTTGGGTTGCTTAATGTTAGCTATGAATGTATGAGCTTCTTGCTATCTAAATAATGTGGAATTATGGTGAGTTTAACTTGGAATCAAGGTTAAGAGGTATCCAAATCAAGGTGTAAAGAGACACTTAAGCAAGGATTGCAAATTGGTGGCAAGGCCAATAAGATCAAGTTGTTTAATTCCTTTGAGCTTGATTGCAGTTAATGTATTCTTGGTCCTTTGTAATCACCATGTAATGAATATAAAATTGGACACTTACACATACAAACACCCATACATGCTTTATTTGACACCAACACAAACCCACGCCCATGGATGATTGATCAAACACTTACACATATAAACACTAACAGTTATTTATTAAAATGTGTCAAGTGAGGTCCATGCCTCCATAAGTACACTCTTTTTAAAAAAAATGTGTCATGTGAGGTCCAAAGCCTCCATAGGTAATCTTTTGGGTTCCTTACCATGTAAGGTCAAACGCCTCCATAAGCATATCTTATAAACATCTATGGGTTTTTCAACATTAATGTTGTCGTGTGAGACCAACGTCTTCATGACACCTGATGATTCACTAGTAGAGTCACGTGAGATCCAACGATTCTGTAGGCGTTACCCAATACTATTTGGTGTTTAAATTAAACTTAGGGTTACAATGACCCATATCCTATTATGCGCATTTTCTAAAATAAAGTTGGCTTTCAAGGGTCTATGTCCAATCAATGTTTTCTTACAAAAATTAAATTCAAGATAATCAATGTAAATAAAATCGTTTGGTAAAGTCCCTTTTGTCAAATTCTTATTTCGTTTTATTTTCACATCATGAAATTCAATCCAAGCAATTTGAAAAATAAAAAATAAAAATGTCTGTGAATATATTTTTCAAATAAATATTGAATTCAATGTCTCTTTATTTTTCAAAAGTTCATTTTGTTTATAAAAATAAAAAACCAAATGTTCACATTTCAATATAAATACCCATAAGTCAAGTTTTTCTAATTCAAGAAAATTCACAAGAGGAAAGTATAGAAGGGAGGTTCAGCTAATTTCATAAACTAAAACACATAAACTAATTTCTAAAAACATATTGTTTGTGAAAGTTGGCATGATTTCAACTGTCTTTGTTTTTTTCACAAAAATAAAAAAATACTAATCATTGACACGTTTTTCTAAACAAATTATGTGCACTTTGATCCCTATAGTAGGGTACGTAGGCTCTGGGCTCTCATCCTTGTCAAGTTCACCCATTGTAAATATTTATTGTTTTTGTTTATGTTAATTCCATTGTTATTTTAATGCATGTTTAATGTGGAAAATTTTAAATAAATTAAAGACTGTATCTCTTACTTCGCTTTACTAATTTAGGGTAACCATTCTCACAAACAGGTGTTGCTAGTGCTTAATACCTTCCTTATACTCAAATAGATTCTTGAACCATCTTTGGTTTCACATACCACCCTTTTGTTTTATTTGGTTTTCCAAATTTTTTTGTTTAAAAATTTTAGTGGTGATTTGAGTAAATTGATTTTCAAAATTAGTTTTAGGAATCAATTTACATCTCTTTCTTACATTTATTCTCTCACATCCCCCAAAATGTCAGTTATGACAAATTTCCTTCAATGCATTGCTTAGATTTTAATTAGAGTAGTGTTTCCACACTAGTTTTATAGAAAATAAACTTTCACGAAAAAAATATTAATCAAAATATACGATATGTTATTCTTTTTATTGAATGATTTAAAATGTTTTTTCATAACATTGTATTAGTGAATGTAGAAAAATGATTATATATATACCTGCATACAATAACTGTAACCCCATACTATACCCTAATTATGTTCTTCTCTTGATGTATAAAATAAAAAATATTCTTTGGCTAGTAAATATTTTTTAAATATCTTTTTTAATTAGTTTTTAATGGAAAGAAATAGAGAAAAACCAATTCAACCCTTTCAATCATCATCAAATGAATCCTGAAAGAGAAGTTCATCATTTTTTACTCACGAAGTCAAAATTTCATTCTTTTGAGCATCTTGCTATTCTTAACCTTCAACAGAGGCAAATTCAATTCAATGCATGATCTTAAAAAAAATTAAAAATTAGTAAAACCAAAAGGCATCTCGTAAGAGATTTTCAAAGGTAGGGAAGTTATTAGCTCCCTAAACCTACATAGTTGTCATACGGTAGCACTTTTTCATGCCTCTGTATATTATAGAATTTGAATTCCGTTATTATTATTGATTGAAACTCTCAGATTAATGCAATTTGATTCCATCAATTTAGACAATATGTTATTGACCTTTGAGAAAAGTCTTCTCTTCCTATATATTACTATAATCAAGTTCATTAATTATTGCAAACAAATTTTTTTAATAAAATACTATTTTTTGGAAGAATATAAAATATTGTTTAATATTTAACTATTAATTACTTCATAATTAGATAATATAATATTCTGAATGACATATAATCATCACTAAAAATGTAATATTCTTGAAAATTATATGCTAAATACCTTGTTTTATGTAAAAAAAATATTTCTAAATTATTTTATGAATTGGAACAGTAAGGGAATGCAATTGGTGCATGAGTAAATTTTTTAATTGAGGAATATTAAGGGAAAAAAAAATGAAATTTAGAAAGACTAAATACAATATGAGTTAGCTTGAAACTTAAGCTTGAGGTTGGTACAAGTGGCTAAGTCTCACTCTATGTATTCAAGGGTGCACAAGTTCAAATCTCCCCATAGATAACTTTGAAGACAACCATAGCTCTCTTTTCTTCCCTATGAACGCTCTCTCACACTACTGTATACTAAGTGTTGGCAACCATTGTTTTTCTTCTTCCTTCAATCTTCACTTCGTTCACTCAAACTCAAAGTCACTGACCAATATCCTCTAGGTTTCACCGTCGTTCACTAAAAGACAAATCATATTATGGATAAGTGACGTTAGGCATGTTTTGCTGCTTGAAATTAACGTGATTTGATGAAATTTCATGAAATCTCCACATGGTAAGGTATTTCGGCCTCTTCTCCTTTATTTGCACTAATCAATTTCATTTAATAAGTTATGAATCATGAAATCCCAATCTGCAGCGTTAAACCAAAGTAATTTTGAGTTTGAGCTTATTTTGGAAGCGATTTCATCAAATTGAGATGGGGGTTCAGTTATAATGTAATTTTTGAAGTTCTCTCTTTTGTTTCCACTAATCGATTTAACTTATATAGCTCAAAATAAAAAAACCTCAAATTCTAGTACTGTTTATGTGTGAAGGTAAAGAATTTGAGCTCAATTCGATGTAGCCTTATCAAATTGAGTTGGGCCTTCTAATCTTAGGCAAATTTTGATCTTTCTCCCTCTAACAACACTAAGCATTTAAGGGGAGGATTAAGGCCACTGAAAGTTTTTGTTTTGAGTTATAAGTTGATTTGGTAATTTTTGTTAATTTTCTTGGAATTTCATTAATGTAAAAGGAAGGAATTATGAATGGAAAACCATGTTAGGGTTGATAAAGTAGCCTTAGATGATTATTACAATTAAATGAGTAATTTTGGGATTTGGTTGGTTGACCTTAATGCCACATTGGTGAAACCAATAAATTATTGATTTTGGAATAAGGGTAAAATAAAACTTGATGGAGAGGATTTAAGGTATTAAATATTATTTGATGTTATGAATTAATTTTGGTTTAAGAATGTGTTTTTTCCAAGCTATGAATGAAGTTGGATGATTTATAATCATGAAGACGAAAGTTAGAATGGAAAAAAGAGCTTGTTGTAGGTGTATTGGAATATAATGGATAATTAAAATTTTAGAGGAATTGAATCAAAATTAATCAAGTTAAATAGGATTAAATTAAGTGTGCTATTTGATTGATTAAGATGGTGTTTATTTAATTATTAGACCTTGAAATTTAAAGTAAGATTGTTAGAGGAGTTAGGGACGATTATGGAAGGCTATATTTGATAATCCTTGAGGCTTATGTTTATGGTTCAGAAACAAATGACTAGCTAAATAACTACAATGATAGAATTAATTAGATTGTTTCTAGATATCAAGGGTTAAAAGTGTGATTGCATGTTTTTATAGGTCCTTAGGACTATTCGTAATCAAGTGGATTTTTAAAGGTGTTATGGACAGGTTGTGTGCTCCTCTCAAGGTGAGTAAATATTGCTAACTATGCTTGTGATATGTATTTTAATACCTTTCTTACGAATTTGTTGTTTTGTTCTCTTAGCAACTTTATAGAACGTACTTCCTCAGTTATACAATTTTCTTCCTCAGAAATTCTCTAAATGCTTTCACAACTTCAAGGTAATATGTTATATAACTTCTTTTGGCATATGGTATGACTTTTGATTTAAGATGTATATCTTTGCATATTCTAGATTCTAGTATACTAATTGTAGGTTTGTGAATTACAATTATTCTGGATTTTTGAATTACTCTATTTAGTATTTCTAAAGTACACTGATTCATAAATGTAGAGTACCATAATTCTGTAAATTTTGATTACTTTGATTTCATTTTTTTAAATAAATCTGACTGTGGATATGATATTATTCTGATTATCTAATTGAGGCATACAACTGGTATTTTGATTATTACAAGCTTAATTCTCGTGTTTGATATCTGTTCTGTTTCGATAACATCCCAGCTAGTAGAGGAGATAATAGCCCCGTGGATCTGATATGATTCTCATTAGCTGACTGAGGCGTATGACCTATATTTTGATCATTCCAAGCCTGAGGCTAGTGTTTGAAATTTTTTATGTTCTAATAGCACTAGCTTAGGGCTAGCTCTGATTTTTAGGATACTTTGATGGTTCTTTTGGATGTTCCTGACTATACCACTTTGCATGGGTTTCATTTATGTTGTATTATAGAATTTGATTCATTTCTCCATATTGTATTTTGTGCTTTTTGGACTAAGTTTCAAGTAAACATTGATGAGTTCTCATTATTCGTATTTTGTGAATAATTATTTGTTTGTGTGAAGATTTCAAAGATAAATAACAAATTTATGAAAAACTCTTCCACTTTTCGTTTGTTCCCTTCCTTGTATAGTTAGTGATATTTGCTCATTGAGTATTTTCATTCAATCTTTTAATTACATGTTTTTCAAATGGCAATGTTGACCATGGACACTTCTATTGCATAAAGAGAAGTTACATATCCCTAGGTGAGCCATGCGTTGTTTGTAATGGCATAGTTTACTTGTTGTTGTTGAACATTATAAGTTTTGTAATCTAGTAGCTCCAATTGTCATAACCAAGAAATTAGTGAGTAGGTGTATTTGGGATTGCCTGGTTGCATTATTTTGTGAGAGCAAAGCTCTCCTATTTTTTGATTTTACAGGTTTAAATTATGGAAATTTCAAAAAATCTATATTTCAAGGGAGATTCTGCCAAAATTTCCCCACAAAGTTAATTAGTAAATTCCATGCTTATGCATTGTCATAATTAGGTAATCATCAATTGGTAGGTTTGTCATCAAACTGTCCGCATTGTTTGATTTCCTTTTTTCGGTTCATAGAGGCAGAGTTTACTTTGTTCTTCGTACCAATCACACTTCCTTTGTTAAAGATGTGACAAAAAAATTCAAAAAATTAGTGCAATAATTGGAAATGACTTATTAATTGCCTCATTATGTGCTTAAAATTGTTGTAAATTGAAAGAATATAAATATGAGAAGTCACTTGCTTCTGAATAAAAAATGAATTAATTAAGGCCACCAAGATACTAAAATGAAGGAAAATGGTAATATACATATAAGTGATGATCACTTGTTCTCAAGAACATATATTTATGGTGTTCCTTATTTATAATATAATTAACAATTTCATATTATGCAATATTTTATTAAAAAATTTTACAAGCAGTAATTAATGATTTTTTATTATTGTAATAAATCCATTTAAAAATGTAAATTATTGTTCTACATTTAGTAATATTTTATAATTAATTACATCATAAAAAAGGAACATCATGTTTATGGGAATATCTTATCATCACTTATACGTATATGAGTTATTATACTATAGGCAACAATGGAGATTTGAACTTAAATCCTTAACCAGATCTTACATTAAACAAGGACAAGTATAATCTTGAATTTGATCGTCAGATGAAATTTTAATGGTTTATATTTATATTAAATTAATATGACCACATACAATTATAGTTTTTTAACTGTAAATTTAGACCATTAAATTCTCATCTGTGATCTATGCATGATCAAACATGTCCTCATATTTCCACCAAAATATGAGGGGATATAAATTGTACCAAAAATTACAATTACGTTTTGATATTTGTTTGTGATTATAATTTTTTAATTATTGACTTTCTAATCTTCTAACATTATTGTAATACCTTTTTTATTATTTTAATTAAGCATATTGTATTTAACTAAATTAAATAAATGTGAGTTACATATGCAATACTTTTATCAAAACGTTAATTTTCTTTTATTGGTTACCATAGAGTGAGATTTTTATGATTAATTATGCATAAAGTTCGATAATTTTTTAATTTGCACTATTGTAATTATCCAAAATTAAGCAATAGTATGAAGTTATTTTAGTTGATTAAAAAATCCAGTTTAAAAAGTTATCTTATATTTATGGCTATTCTTAACAAGTAGTTATAATTTATTTGATAAATGAAATGACTTTGTTTAAAACAAAATTATTGGATAGTTAAGTGTAATTTGTTAGTCGTTGTTGTGAGATTAATTAATACTAGATTATAAAATAATTTATATACATTTAATAGGTAGAATATGATCAATAACTAAAAAGGATATCATATTGATATCATATCCTTTGTTTTAAAAGTGTCCAAGGCTATTTTAAATATTTAATTTATTTTATCTGTGTCTTGCACAATTTATTATTATCTATTATATATAAGTAAAGTACACTCTCTTTAACGTGAAAGTTTAGTTGGCCTATAAGAAAGCTTTGTTAAGCAAACCCTTAGCTTCTCACGTGATGACTTTTGGTTTTCTCATACATGTATCAATAATTTTTTGAAGTGTATAAATTCTTTGCAATCAACAAGAAAAATTAAAGTCATCAATTTGTGTAAATTATTCATAATTAAATAATAATAATGAAGTAATTAATGTGGTGAACAAGAAAATTAATGAATTATTTTTCAAAGTATGAGAATTTTTTGAAGTGAATGAGAAAATTAATGAATCAATCAATCACCTCCCAAATTGTGAATTCTTTGAAGTTTAGATATTTTTTGGAATTAACCAGAAAAATAATGAATTGATTAATTGACTGTATTTAAATTTTCTAATAAGGGACTATAAATATAACTTGACTCAGTCCAAAATTAATGCAAGAGTAAACAATAGTTGAATGGTTTATGATGATGTCCTCTCAATGAGCCTATTGTCTTCACTTCTTTCTCACTAATCTCCCATAACCAATTTTATGTGCCTTCTCTGATTCATTATGTTTTTGAGAAAAATATAGTTTTGGTCCCTCACTTTTGCCTTAAAATTAATTTGGTCTTCCATAGATGGAAAATATTAAAATGGTCCTCCAAAGATTAAATCCTTAAAAAAATATAGCTCCTCTAAAGATCAATTTAGTCCTTCATAAGGACCAAAAACATTCACTTTTTCATATTTGGATGACCCTTTTGATACTTTCCATCTTTGGAGGACCAAATTAGTAATTTAGCTAAAAGTGAGGGACTAAAATTGTATTTTTCTCTTATGTTTTCTTTTTCTCACAATATATTATTAAATTCAATTTTTTTACTAACATTGTAAATACTGTTGATTTAAAATGTATTGACATATAGTAAAACAAACTAATTTTCTTTAAAGCTTGCGCAACATAGGGGCAAATTAACTAGTTCTTAATTAATTAAAACTTTACTTATAAGTCACAATTGTTTCTTCATTATGTCAGAGTCAAATGAAAGATTATGAATTTAAGTTTTCAATGTGTATACTTTTCTTCTTTCCCACTATGTACTTTGGTATATAACATAAATATACTTCAAATTTATGCATATTAAAGAATTTTCAAAGAATTCAACCAAAATAGGACCATGTAGTTAATAACAGTAGATGTTAGTTATAGTTTCTATAATTTACATTTTGGTATGACTAGGCATGTTGCCAATGTTATGATATTTTGTCTAAGGTCCAAAGTCATTATTTAGATTATTCTGAGCTTGATATGATTTGTTCTGATTATGCTAGCCTTTTGCTAGTCCTACTTTTTTGGATTTTTGATAGTTCTGTTGGATATTCCTGAGCATTCTGTTTTCATTTAGATACTCTTATATTGCAAATAAATTGATTCATTTTTGTTTATGATTTTTTTATAATTTTGTTTGGGGTTTGATGGGTGTCAAATCCATCAAACTTAAATTACTACTCTCAAGTGAATATATATACATATATATTACGATAATGATAAATAGGATTGAACCCATAAAGATTGGCAATTCCAACAATTTAGATTAACCAAGAACAATGCATAAAAGTATGAGAGAAAGAGGGGGGTTTATCAAATCAAAGATAACAATAGCAACAATTAAAATTAAAAAATTAAACAAATAAATTCAGAACAAGCAATTCAAATATGAAGCAAGACAAAATGAAAGAAACTTATATGAGAGATAAGCTTCTAACTAATGGAAGTAATGAATGGTTTTTCTAAGTTGATCCTAGGCACGAGCATAGCTTAAGATAAATTCCTCTCCCTTCTTAGTAAATGGCTATGGTTGTTAAAATGCTTTAGCAACTTAGGCTTTCTTAAGCATGTTAGCCAAGAGAAGTTCTTAACTCAATCTCTAATTAGTTAACAATCCTAAGTAAGCATCTAAAATTTAACTAATCACTTTAAGAACAAAAACCCACCATTTCTAATTTACTAAAGCATGAAACATGTTCAGCTAATCATCATTCACACTCTGTTAATGTAGAAGAAAGTGTTTTAACAATCTCTACACTAATTTTCCACTAATATTGGTCAAAATAAACAATTATGGATTTCCTCTAATCAATTGGAATGTAATCAATTTTGGGCAAGACAAAAAATAAGCTGAAATCATTCATTTACCTATAAGGATGCAAATAAAATAAGAATGTAAATAACCAAGAAGAGGAAAAGAAAGGAGAGTGTTAACATTTCTAAAGTCTCACATCATTGAAGAACCCATAAAATACCCTGTAGTTAGAATGTAGAAATTAGCTATTCATGACTGTAAACATCTGAAATCAATGTTCAAAATCCATATTACAAATCTACAATTCAAATCCAAACTGCTTTCTCTCACTAAAATTAAAGGAGAGAGAGAAAAAGAAAATGAAGAAGAAAAAAAAAACCTACACCTAAAAAGTGGCATCTAAAAGAAAATAAAATAACCTAAAAATGAAAATCTTTTAGCTCCCACTGGTTTCCAACTCATTTTCCCAAATAAAAATGTCAAAACCATTCCAAAATCAGCTTTGGAAGCTCCTATGCCTATTTCTTTCATCTTCTAATACCTTAGAGAGAGAAAGTTGTTAGAAATGCTAAGTTGTCTATTTTTAATTTTTAAAACAGCTTCCTAAGTCATGCCCGTGGCTTATCTCTTTGTATCTAGCTCAATTACAGTGTAAACCTTGTCCACATCTAACTTCAACTCCAATTTCAACAAAATCTCCCCCTTAACCTGAAACTAACCAAAATAATTACAAATAGTTTGATTTCCTTAGAAAAATGCTAAAAATAAAAGCAAAATAAGATTAAAAATAAGCCAAATTTACAACCTAATAGGGTTTCATGTGAAGATTAACAATGTTTTCATCATTTTGGTTATGTTTGTGTTAATTGTTAAAGGTTTTCATATTTCAGGATAACAAATGGTTTGTAGAAAAAACTCTACCATACCTAGTCTATCCCTTTCATTGCTTAATTAGTACTATCTGCTCATTGAGTTTTTACTTACCTATCATTTTTTATCATGCTTTAAATAATAGCACTATTATGGATCCCCATTAAGAGACTAAGAGCTTAACAAGTATCTTTTTTAGTAAGCCTTACATTGTTCACAAGGGCAAAACCTTTTTTGTTGTTAAGTCTGTAATTGTAATCTAGTGGCTCCATGCATATAGGCAAATGATCATAGTTTGTGATTGTTGATGATAGCTGTTTGTTGTAAACATTATTGAGAGCAAAGTTCTCTTTTATGTGCATAAAAGGATTTCTCGTTACAAATATTTCAAGAAGTCTACATTTTAAGGGAGACCTTCACCAAAATTTCTACATAGGAATGAAACTAATTCTTTGGTAAGGATGAATATATCTTGGTTTAATCTGTTGATAAATCTATTGATAGTTGTTTGTTGTAAGCATTATTGAGAGCAGAGCTCTCTTTCCTATATATATAAGGTTTTCTTGTTATAGACATTTCAAGAGATCTAAATTTAAGAGGAGGCCCCATAGAAATTTTTACACAAGAATGAAACTGATTCTTTGGCAGGTATGAATATATTTTGTTTTGGTTTAATCTGTTAATAATTCTATTTGTTTATACTATAATCAGAGTTCTTATAGTATATAACAAGCTTACTAGGGCAAGATTTATCCTCTTTTTTGAGCTAGTCACATCCTCATTTGTAAGGGTCACAACAACAAATTATTTGTCGGCATTGATTAAGGAAATCTAAAGAAAACTTGAACAAATTAATGGAAGAGATAGAGAATTCGATAGGTGAGGATTGGTTGTCGATAATATAAGAGGTGTTGAGAGTTAACGAGTTCAGAGAGAGATCGCGATGCCTAAGTTTCAGAGAAGCAATAAAATAGATATATAAATTAATGAGAATAGAACAACATGAATAGATGAGGAGGATGACAAGTGGGGGAATGGGAGGGGGAGCAGTAGAAAAGTGAGCAAAAGAATGGGAGGCGAAAACTTTTGGCCACAATTGAAAATGGGAGGAGATCAACGAAATATAAATTATACTTTTTCAAGCTATTCAAACTCCCATTTAAGAAGGGTTAGAAAAACTTTAAGTATTTGTTCATTTAGCATGGGTTATAAAAAACCTTCACTAAATAACCCTCACTATTACACACTTTTTTGGTAGTGTTAAACCACTAAATTTTCATCCATGATTTACCATGATCAAACATGACCTTATGTTCTCATTGTAGGAAAAATTACAATTACATTCTAATATGTATTTATGATTGTAATTCTTTTAATTATTGACTTTATAATCTTCTAACATTATTGTAATACCTTTTTATTATTTAAATTAAACATATAGTATTTAACTAAATTAAATAAATGTGAGTTGCATATGCAATTCTTTTATCAAAACATTAACTTTCTTTTGCCAGTTGCCATATTGTGAGGTTTTTATGATTAATTATTCATAAAGTTTGATAAATTTTTTTAATATGCACTATTGTCATTTTCCAAAATTAAGCAACAGTATTAAGTTATTTTATTTAATTGAAACATCAAGTTAAAAAAGTTATCTTATATTTATGATTATTCTTAATAAGTAGTTATAATTTCTTTGATGAATGAAATGGCCTATTTTAGAAATAAAATTATAGAATAGTCAAGAGTAATTTTTTAGTCGTTCTCATGATATTAATTACCAGATTATAACATTAATTTATATACACTTAATATGTAAAACTTGATCAATAACATCATATCAATATCATGATATCATCCGCTCCTCCTACCCAAAAAAGTGGAATCTAGATCTTTTCCAGTAGCATTGCTACTGGAGAATCTCCAGTAAACTAGAGACCATTGGATAGAAATCTAATTATTCAAATTTTTTATCGATGACTGCATGCGGTAATTAATGATTGTACGTGATCCTAGGTTATTTTTTAATCTTTGAATCTAAACCATTAGATTTTCATCCAATGGTTGGAGAATCTCAAATAATCACCTCTACTGGGGGTGATTCATTTAAAAAAAAAATTGTAGCTTTATACATATATATATATATATATATATATTAGTTTTGTCCTCTTATAGAAGAAAAAGTTTTCATTTTGGCTCGTGTTACTTTTTAAACAAATCAAAGTTAACTTTTCCCTCTTAACCCTTTTTTTCAATCCTATCTTCTTTCGTATCTCTAGCCATAGTTGTCTATCATTTTTGTTCTTAGTATATATATGTTCATGCTTGTATATTACTATAGAGTATAGACTAAAATTTGAAAGAGTGAATATCACAATTTTTTTCTATCTTTTTGATGTATTTTATTTTTATTTTTCTAATTCTTTTATTATTGATCTCTACTCTTTTCTAATATTTTTCAAAGATATTTTTTTCTCTTTTGTTCTTGTTAATGTTTTTCAACTTGCGCTCTATATTTACATTTGTTAACTTTTTTTAGTCTCTCCTTATCTCTAGGTTTAATAAAATGTCTTATGTATTATTATTATTATTATCAAATTATCACACACACTCACATATATACATACATACATATATAAAATGAAAAACATACATTTTTGATTAATTTGATTATCTAAAGATGAAACCTTTAGAAAATAATGAATGTAAAAAAGAATCAAATCTCACACACTCACATATATACATACATACATACATATAAAATGAGAAAAACATATTTTTAGCCATTTACTTTTACCTAAAGTACCAATTTGATCCTCCAAATTTAAAAAAAGTAAATTGATTTGTTTCTTTCGGAGGACCATTATTTTCTTAAGGGTTCCACCTTTAGAGGAGCAAATTAATTTTAAAACCAAAATTGAGGGACTAAAATTGCATTTTTCTCCATATATTACTTGAAATTAATTTGTTTATAATTCACAAAAAGTTACTCCATAAGAAAAATTATATAAAATAAGACATATTTAAAGAATATGTTGTGTTTCATGCATATTCTATACTATAATATTGTACAAATAGCTCTAGCATTGTCTATACCATAATTCACTATTAATTTATTTGATTTTGTGGATATATATATATATATATATATACACACACACACACACACAAAAATACCATATGATATAATTTACAATCTGAGCCTCCTAAATTTTTTTTTTTTTTTGCCTCTGTCACTTCATATCCTTTGTTTAAAAGTATTTAAGGCCGTTTTAGATATTTTATTTATTTTCCCTGTGTCATGCACAATTTATTATTATTTTTCATTATAGCATAGTCGAATGAAAAATTACAAATTTAAGTTTTCTATGTGCATACATTTCTTCTTCTACGCTACTTTGGTACGTAACATGGCCGTTGATCCATATTTATGATTAAGTGTCACGAGTCTTATCGGAAAAAAAAAAAAAAAGTTCATTTTCTGTTTTGACGGGCGCTTTTGTTGTCAGACCCTAGCGGGTCATGACAGCTAAGCTTTGTTTGTACTTTGTACTGTGTGCATTCCCCCGTGGTTTTGCATGACCCTTGGTAATTGTAATTTTATTTTCTTAAAAAAAGTCACCTGATTATACAATATTAAAATCGATTACACTTATGCGACTTATTTATATATTTGTTGTATTATTATCTAATTAAAATATGATAAATATTTGATCAATTAATAATTTAGTTTTAAAATAAAATAATTATATGTAATAATTATAAACGTGTCATAATATTATTAGGCAATTAAATACATATCATGTTGTATTAAAAAAATAGCATGATAAAAATATAAAAAGCTTTATATAAATTTTTTTCATTTCAAAATGTGAATTAATATTAAAATATCAACTATTCGTGAAATCATCAAATTACATTTGATACCTAATATTAGCGTAAAAAATACCATTAATACATCAATTGCAGTAAAAATTGTCAATGATACAAATATGAAGTACTTCGCATAATACTATTCATCTAAACATGCGCCAAACTAAAAAACTACAATTAGAAATCATTCCCTAGCTATTTGGTGGATGACCGAAAGAAGACGAAGGACGCAGATTATGAACATCTCATAATATAAAATAAAATACCTGTTAGCCGCTATCGTAATTTGAGTGAATAAATACTCAACTACATAATTTACTTGACCAAACAACATGTTTTTTAACTGAAACAATTGGAGCAACTGAAATTGATATGGTTCATACATAGTGGTAGCATACCTCTTAAGCACTTATCTAAAATTCAGAAAATATACAAATTGTACTTAACATAAATTATTAACCTAAAAAAGCAAAAAGTAAACAACTAATATGTGTGTGTGTGAAGGGAACACAACTCTCAGCAGTCTTTAAAGTAATGAAAATGAATAGAGAGATTCTTAGATAAATTTGATCTGTCCAAGATAAATAAGCCAAATTTAATTATAGATAGATGCATAAACACTTCAGAAAATTTATTTGTTAAAAAGTCTATCTTATACTCTTACATATTTATTCAATATTTTTGTAATTTACCTAATTTTTGTAAAATGAGACTACTTGAAAATTTTATATATTATAAGATTTTGTTAACGAGTACTTTCAAATGAATGATTTTTAATTAATAAAATTAGTCGGTAAGTATTTATTAGTATTGTTATTAAGTGTCATAAATAATCATTGATTAATTTCATTAGTTACAAATTAACTTATTATGTATAATAAATGATCTTTAATTAATAAGTGCTTTAAAAATACTCATTAAAAAAATCCTATATAATAATCTTAGGCGAAATCAACACTAGCATTTATTATATAGTTTTGATCACAATCACATACTGCAACACATGGGTTTGCCTTCATAAATTTGTCAACTGCCAAATAAACATTATTCTAATGGGTCTTCCCCTGCGCCTGTGATTCCAAACACTTCTTTTCAACACCTATGTATATCTTTGTTTGCCTTTGCTCTTATTGGAAGTTCATTGTCACTCATTTCAGACATTGAAGAGAGAGACTTGGACTGAGAAACGTGACAAAATAGATATTCCCAAGTACGTAAACTTTGATTTCTATTATAGTGTATGTAGGCCCTAGATTATTATCCTAGATCAAGTCTGCCTTTTTGTAAATATCAATTTGTTTACTTTCATTATTGTGATTTTTACCTTCTCTATTTAACGAGCATGCATGTCAATAAATGATAATTGAGATAAACTTAAGGCGATATTCTATTTCACTCAAATAAACTCTCAAATTCATCTCCGTTTTCGCAAACCACTTTGCCTTTTCTTTTGGTTTTCAATTGATTTTCCAAAGTTTTCCGTTAAAAATTTTGATAGCAACTCCAGTAAATTGATTTTCAAGATTCATTTGGGAATCAATACGAACCCATTTTGTTATTTTCACTGAAAAATTGGTTATGACAGCCATATTTGTCATGAGCTATCTTAATTATTTTCCTATTTACATTAAGGTTGGCATATGATACCTCTAAGGCTACAATTTTAGATAAATTCAATCTATCACAAATAAATAAAAAATTTATTCATGAATAGATATGTAAATTAGATGAAGTATAGTATGTCTTTGTAACAACTACAATTCCAGAAACTGAAAGAGAAAAAGAAGGATACAGATCAAGTCCTTTTTTGGAGCAAAAGGGAAGCTCCATGAGATAATTCTCCAAAATTCTTCTTTGCCTCAAGCCTCTCTCAGACGCGTCTGATATAAAGTGAAAGAAAGTGGTAGCTAGGGTTCTCCTTCTCTTGGGTCTTGCTAGTGGATTGCTAAGATTTTAGACTTGGAAGAAATTAGCTAATGACTCCATAATGGACCTGGGTTAACTTTAACCGTAACAATATTCACCCCTTCAGAACAACATTGTCCTTAAGGTTGATGTTGTCAAGATTGCTCCTTGTCTAGTAGCATTAAGCAAATTAGCTAAAGCACATCCCAATCTCCTTTCTAGCGCTCTGCCTTTCTTGACCATCTAGCAACACTGTGATAATAGAGACTCCATCTTCAGCAAATAAGGAGATATCAAAAAGTTCTATTATAAACTACTAGCGGATAGTCATGTTGTTGAGAATATTTAGGAAGCACATTGATTTGATGAGAAACCTCAGTTATCCTCCAAGTCAAATTCACATACATTGAAACAATTGTCTCTGAAACTGATATCATTATTCCAGCTACCATATATAAAGATCTTGACTTAAAAAGCACTTTTTTGTCGCAATTGTAAACAAGTAACCAATCTGAATTTTTTTTTTTTAATTAGCTCATTCCAAGCCCACTTTAGAGGATTTAGATAAACTTTTTAAAGATGAAAAGTAGGTGCTAATGATGCTGCTGAACTCAACTTTCATGCAAGGTATTTTACCTCTTTCCTTGGAAATGATAACTTGGAACAAGTTGGAAAGACAATTAAACCTTCCTCATCAGAAATTGATTCTCATTAACACTCCTTGGCGTATAATAGAAATAACTAACCCTAAACTCCAATAATTAAGTCCATCTGACAAATATTTTTCTTGTGTAAAACTTAGTCCCAATGACCTTATGGAAAGATTTGAATCACAAACTTTAAATCCAAGACTAAGTGGAGTATTAATCCCAATGTGGCCCTCAATTTCAATATCATAACATGATGCATAAAAGTTGCTGTTAATGCGAGGGTCAAAGATGAAGATGATAGCCACTTGCAAAATGATTTTAGGATATTGAAGCTTAATGGTTTGTAGTATCCAATGGCAACTGAGATTATCTTTAAGTGTTCCACCAAACTTACTAAGAGGTTCAAAATGGAATTTCCTCGAACGTATGTAGGGTATGTCATCAAGTTGCTGGGTTAGGATAGAGGAGCTTTTTAATGATTGCCGACTTAGTATGGACTTCTCCACATTGTAGGGGAATGAAATATTACTCTGAGAAAGCCAAGAGATCCAAAATCTGCCCACACACAGGGCACCAAGCATTTAGTTTATGGAGGCCCCATTTTGGCTTCCCTGGATGCACAAGATTAGTCACATTGATATCTCACACTTACAATTTCCACTTTTGTTTGCCTTGATGGAGAATTTGCATATGCTAGTAATAAATCATCTTCAAGAAGCAAGAATATGTTCGGGTACAAAACAGGATTAAGGATTTGGAAATCTGGTACATTCCCTTGCAAATCTTAACCTTCCTTCGACATTGCCTCAACTATTATGACTGTTAGCTCTATTCCAATTCCATTATGCTGCTTGCCCAAGTTTAAAGATATGATAGCGTAGTATTCTTCCATCGAGGCACATTCTTGAGCATCCATCTTTGGATCTACTCCATCCGCTTGAGCTTCCAATTCATCCATTTTTGGTTCCTCGACACCGTTGTTATGTAATTCTTCAGAATCCCTATCAAGTTCTAGCTTGTCCTTATTCTCCTCTTCGACATCTGCAAAGATAAGTTTTAATTTCGCAATGATCATTGTGTCTTCACGCTTCGCGAATGCTAAAACTTTATTGTTTGGAGTGACAACTTTAAGGATGACATTGTTTGGAGGATTTCTACTAGCACAGATGTTGATCCATCAATTTCTTTGTTTTCATCTTCATCTTGAACTGTCTTCACTATTTTTTCAGCCTCTTAAAAAACTGTAGCTATAACAACTAAAAAGAAGGAATTAGATTGGGTTGTTGGTCGAGTAGTTGTCGTAACATCTTATGCGCGCTTAGCATATGTGCTTCAACATTCTTCATTCGTCTGCTCTGTTAGGATAAATGATGACAGGCTCGGGTATTTAGCCCAGTCCAATTCACCTGAAGCCTCTGGGACACTTTCAAAAATGTGTTAGATAACTTTTGTTGTATAGCTGTGGTGCTCTTGTGTATTAGTTAGTTAGAGATTTTTTCAGTCTTTCATTCTTTTAATGCCATCTGTCATTAGTAGTTAGCTAGGTGTCCTTGCTTGATTGGATGGCATGTACTATTTATACATGTGCTCTCAGCTTTGTAAATTTAAGGAAGATAATTTGACTATTCAAAATCTTGTTTTGCTCATACTAGTGAAACGATGTGTCAACTTGTTACCAACCTCATTAGGAATGGAAAAGTTGTCTTCTTCATCCATGACAAGGGAAGGATTTAATGAAAGCACCATTTGTAACAACTGCAATTCCAGAAACTCAAAGAGAAAAAGAAAGACACAGATCAAGTCCTTTTTCCAAGCCAAAGGGAAGTTCCATGAGATAATTCTCCAAAATTATTCTATGCCTATAGCCTCTCTTAGACACATCTTATATGAAGTCAAAGAAAGTGGTGGACCAGGATCCTCTCCTATTCTGGCAGGAATAGTAGGGATCTTGTTCCTTTTTTTCTATTTTTTAATATATATTATAATTTTACATTATTATATATATATATATATATATATATTATAATTTTTTTAATTTTTTAATAAAATTTAGTAATTTTTTTATTATATGAAACAAATTTTTTTATTTATAACAAAGGTGGCAATATGGGGTCAAATGATTGTGTAGTAGAAGTTAGCTGATGACTTTATAATGGGCCTAGATTAACTTTAACCATAACAGTGTCATTGAAAATTATACTTAATATCATATCCATTGTTGTCAAACTACTAAGTCAACGTTTATTTTGAGTTGGACAAGTTAAAGAATTGCCTTTGCACAAGGACTGACTCGGTGAATTGCCTTCACACAGCTCGGTTGGATGCCTTTGAGTCATGTATTTTGCCAAAAACTCCATCTCCAGATCTCAAACCTAAGTTTCCTCATCATCAGCTCCAGCGTCTCTACCATCCCAACCAACAAGCTTTTTTAGTATATAATATGCAACTTTTATATATAACATCATCTCCCATCCATTTTTGACACTAATATCCAACATATTTTTATATTAATCCCTTAGTTAGCCATTTTAAAAGATTAGTATGGAATAATTTTTTATATAAAAATTTGATTTATATTTCATTTTAGGATAATTAAGAACATAAACAAAATTCAAATCTATTACTTTTTATTAATATCTTTTATTTTAAATGTTAATATCATTTTTTCATGAGTCATCATATGTTGTTTTGAACTGTATAATTTTTATATAATATCATAAATAATAAAAGACAAAACATATATATATAGTTAAAATTGTATCAAATATATATTTTAATATTAATAATGCAATTAAATATCTAAAATAAGCATGTAAAATTACCTCTCATACTTTTTTTTAAGGATAACAAATTTATGATTAATTTGTTTTTTTAATTTGTAGCTTTTAATAGTATATCCTATTTATTTTTTTATAATGATTTTAAATATAATTAATATTTGAATAAATCTCATGTTCTATATTGTATTTTAACTATGTAATTATATATTTAAATAATTATTTATTAATAAAAATAAACTCTTATGATTCTACGTTACGAGTTTACGATACGAGTCTACATCCCCCTTTCAAGTTTGCCTAAACTCGCGAGTTTGACAACCTTGATCATATCTATATTAATGATGTTATTTTAATCATCTTTAGCAAATCGGATTTACTCTGAAATTCTTGCAATTTAATAACATGACTCTTCATCTCCAATCCAAAGGTTATCACATGGAATAAGAGAAAGAAACGAATTTGAATTTTCTGACCGGTAAAAAATTTAAGAAATTAGTAAATGCTTATGTGTATTATTTATCAATCCACCGTCATGGACACTAGATTTAAATGATTGGTTTTGAGAAGTTCAAGGTTGTTCACCCACTGATATGCTCCATGGGTCATATGTAAGGCCAAACTGAAGGTGGTTGCGGAAGACTGGAAAGATAAGATAATCTGGTCTTGTCTAATACACATAATCATATGGATTAGAATTACATTTTCTTGTATATTTTTATCAACGTCTCTAATAATTATATAATACATGGGAAATATTTATGCTTATCCTATTTTCATTAAAAATTTGTTGTAACAAAATATATTATAATTAAAAAGGAAAGAACAAAATGATGTACGAGAAAATAACAGTTTAGAATATAAAAATTAAAGAACATCAATCAATTCAGGCGGCAATTATTTTTTTAAAGGCAAATTGGATCGGATATTATATATATAGCAAATTGATTACATTTTCTTCTAATAATTTAGGCCGCATGTTAACTGTATATAGATGACAATGACATAAGTTGTAAAAGGAAAGAACAAAATGAAGAAAGAGAAAACAACAGTCTAGAATATAAAAATGAAAAAACATTGATCAATTCAGGCGGCAATTATTTTTTTTTTGAAGGTAAATTGGATCAGCTTATATATATATATATATATATATATATATATATATAGCAAATTGGATCAGCTTATATATATATATATATATATATCAAATTGATTATATTTTCTTCCAATAATTTAGGCCGTATGAGCATGTTAACTGTATATAGATGACAATTACATAAGTTGTGAGAAGGGTCAAGCACATGAAATTGGGTTCAAACCATTAAAAAAAACATAAAAATAAAAATTGGTGCATATATTGGAAATGACTTATTAATTGCTTATACATGCACAAAAATTGTCACGTCTTAAATTTATTGGTTATGATTGGTATATAGGCTAAATCAACTTAATCCAATCAGCCTAAAATAACTTTTTTTTTTTAACTAACATTTACAAAACAATATCGATGACAAACATTAGACGTACTTTAAAATGTAATCCAACAATTTCATTATATATATATATATATATATATTTCGCATAATAAGAAAATAGCCCACATAAGGCTTACAACACTTCACAAAATCCTAAAAAAAATAGACATCTAATAGCCACCACCTTGAAGTCAGACATACATTGTGATTAGCCCAAAATGACCTACCAAAATGTTTGGACAATAAGAAAATTTTCAAGGCAACTTCACTAGCCAATCTTAAAAATGTTAAAGAAATAGGTGTAAGTCTATCACTGACTTAGTGAATGAATAAATAACAAAGCAAGTGGAAAGGAAAAAAATAGAAATCTTTGAATTTTTAACAAACAACAAGTTTCGATAATATAGTTTTAAATGAAACAAGTATCAAGGAAAGAACCAATATCATCATACTCATATTCATTCATCAGATATGTTTCAATAATTCATAATGTATCCATTTACCAAATACGTCTCAATAACTCATATTTGTATCCCTTCACCAGATACATCTCAATATTTTATATTTGTATCCCTTCACTGGATATGTCTCAATAATTCATACATGTATCCCTTTACTAGATACATCTCAACATCTCATATTTGTATCCCTTCACTAGATGCATCTCAATAATTCATACTCATATCTTTTTATCAAATACATCTCAATTTCTCATATCAGTATCTCTTCACTGGATACATCTCAATAATATATACTCGTATTCCTTTACTTGATACGTATTTAATAATTTATTTCTACAAGGTGCATTAAGGTTGTTACCCCCGCTAATGGCTATGAGGTTCTTACATGAATTCTCATTCATCCTTTAAATTATAAAATTCATTGAAGAATGTAAATAAGATATAAAAATAAATAAATTTATTTAAATATATTTACTACCATAAATTAATTTAAATAAAAATAATCCTAAAGAAAAAAAAAAGAGTAATTAAGAATGAAGTGACAATAATATAAAGGATTAAAATAAAACTTGCATTCAAATCACTTGAGAACTTGCAGATCATTGGCATCTATACCTTATTTGTAAGATATGGAAATCATAAATCCTAAATGAGTGTCTAGTCTTTTAAAGATAATAATAATAATAATAATAATAATAATACTTTGATAGTTTAGAATCCCCTTTATGCCTTAAAATTTACTGAATATTTAGTTTCCAATTTTCTAGTCCAGGTTGATCCAGGAGCCATTAACATGATTCGATTCCATAATGTTCCTAATAGGAAAATATAGTAACCCCATATATTAGTGACCATTTAGGTGGTATAATCATGCCATAGATTTTAGGAGTTTTGGAATGAATTATTTTGCTAAGGAACTTATAAAATTTAAATTAGTTATTTAGGCGGTATAGTCTGCTATAGTCTTACTTTTACAAACGTCCATAAGGCTCCATAAAAGTATGATTAAATTTCATTTTTGTGTCATAATTCTATTCAATTCATCAAATGGGATTTCACCACCATCATGAGCATAATATGTAAAAAATTGTTGTATAACATCGATTAATATTCTTAAAGACTAGAGAGAAAAAGAATATATATATATATATATATATATCTCTCTCTCTATATATATATAACCCATATAAAATAGAGAGATTGAAATTTAGACAAAAAAATAAAGACGTTTGGTAAAATAAAAAGTACTAGTTTGCTAATTATACAATCACCGATAGGGATCAAGAGTAAAGATTCCCTATTCCTACAGTACAGCTTGAATTAAACAAATCTCTGTAAAACTACCTCTTATACAAATACGAACGCTCTTTTGATCTCTCCTTCTAGTTTTGAATATGAAAATTAAGCAATATTCGTACAATTTATAAAAATTTTAAAGCTACTATGTAGGTTATTATTTGATTGCGCAAATAGTAACCACGCATTTTGATTCAAGGTACTAGCTAAAAGTAACTACGATTGTTTCTTCATTTTGGCAGACTTGAATTTTTCATTCTGAGTCATATAAAAATAACTCCGAATAAATATATACCATCATTGCTCATGCCGGAAATGTTGATTCAATGCACGAAGTCCTCTGTATTTATATATGGGAATACGTAAAACTTTAGCACCCAAATCAAGAGCCCTTAATCTTTCTTAGGGAGAGGCATTTCTGGTATCTCTTTTCTTTCAGGACTAAGAACCTCACAACGTATAGCAAACCATGTCTGTCGGGGCTTCTGACTTCACCAGAAATTGTGCCAATTTTCATCCTACCTTTTGGGGTTCTGCAATATGCTTCCGAATCAATGGTATTATACCATCATATGCAACTACTTATATGAATTATGATATTAGTTCTGTTTGTTTGAAACAAAAATGAAATTTAAATACTTAAACCTAATTAATAAGTTGAGCTTCTTTGGTCTTGTGAATTATTTCATTAATTGTGACTTTTCAGGAAGTAGATGACAACATGGATCAGAAGGTTCAGAGACAGGAAGTGAAGAAGATGTTTATCTCGTCAAATAATAGCAATCTCCTAGAGACACTAAAATTCATTGACTCAGTCCAACGTTTAGGTGTGTCTTACCATTTAGTATGCGAAATTGAAGAAGCACTGGCCTTGATTCACAACACTTACACGAAGAACAACAATATCTTCGTCACCCAAGATGAGGAAGACTTCATTCTGTTTCTCTACTCTTTCGACTGCTTAGGCAACAAGGATATGATATTTCTTCGGGTAACTAACCCTCTATAACTACCCCATTGATACTCGAGTTAGCAAAGGGCCATATAATTCACAAATTGAATGAATTGAACAGTTGTATTCAACAAATTCAAGAAGGAGAATGGACATTTTGATGAAGAACTAGCCAAGGATGCGAGGGGATGTTGGCCTTGTATGAAGCTGCACAGTTAGGGATTCATGGAGAGGACATACTGGAAGAAGCTCTTGATTTCACTTTCACTCACCTAAACTCGTCCTTGACCACCCAATTGATGAGCCCTTCTCTTGCTGTTCATGTGAACCACTGCTTAAGGCAACCTCTTCGCAAGGCATTGCCTAGGATAGGGACAAGGAATTACGTGTCTTTCTACCAACAGGATCCATCCCATAGTAGCATTCTGCTCAACTTTGCAAAGTCAGATTTCAATATGCTGCAGAAATTGCATAAAAAAGAAGTTGGCAATATGAACAAGTATGAATGTATCAATATAATACATATCTAACTTGTTAGGAATTTCTCTTAATTCTATGCTTTGAATATTTTATATCACCTAATCAACTTTGATTTGTGTTGCAGATGGTGGAATAAGTCAGAGTATGTGAGGAAGGTTCCTTATACAAGAGATAGGTTGGTGGAGGCCTACTTTTGGCCTTTGGCCATGGCCTATGAGCCTCAATACAGCACTGCAAGATTGCTGTCCTGTATACTGGTTTGCATCATTTGTCTTCTTGATGATACCTATGATTCCTATGGTACTGTTGAAGAACTTGAACTCTTCACCGAGGCCATCTACAGGTTTAACTAAAGATCCATTGGGTCATGATTCACAAAAAATGTTGCTGAAAATCTGATTACAATTTGATTTGATTTTTTCAGATGGGATATTAGTCCCATTGAATCTCTTCCGGAATGTATGAAAGTGGTGTTTGAGGCAGTTGTGGAAGTGTACAATGAGATGGAGTTGGTGACAGCACAAGAGAAAACATCTGGTTTTGTGATGCCACGTGTTAAACAAGCTGTACGCCACTGAAATTAGACTAAAATTCTCTTTTGGTTTTTTTAAAATGATTTCATTATCAATTACTTTTTGTATACTACTCTAAAGTTTGACTTTTATTCTCATATATGTATATATATGAAAGAATAAAACTGCGACTGATTTTATGGATGCTTAACATTTAATTATTTTGTTGTACTTGAGGTGTAGATTTGTGAATTGTCCCGAACCTACCTGGTGGAAGCAAAATGGTGCAGTGAAGGGTACATCCCAAGCTATGATGAGTACAAGGATAATGGAGCATTGTCTTCGGGTTGTCCACTTCAGATAACTTCGTTTCTTGGCCTTGGCATCTTTGCAACCAAAGAGGTGTTTGATTGGATTTCCACACATCCAAAAATCATTAGAAATGCGTCTATGATTGGAAGACTCATGGATGACATGGCTACTCACAAGGTACAAAACAATACAATTTCATATATTGCTTATGATTGAACTACGAAACATACACCTTAGATTGGAATATCCTATCTTTAAATTAGTCGAGAATTATAAATTAATGTTAAAACAATAACAATTTATTGTAATTTAGTAATAATGATTCCAGTCTGAAATGTTTTTGGATTTTGTTTGATTTGAAGTTTGAACAAGAAAGAGTGCACGTTGCTTCAGGCGTGGAATGTTGCATGAAGCAATATGGGATATCTGAAGAAGACGCCTACAAAATACTCCAAAACGACGTTAAAAAGTGTTGGAAGGACATAAATGAAGAGTGCCTCAATAATCCACATGATGTCCCAAAGCCTGTCCTTGATTGTGTCCTTAATGTGGGTCGTGTGAGTGAACTTGTGTATGAAAACTTCCAGGACAGATTCACAGATGGTGATTTGCTGAAACATCATATTGTGGCACTGCTTGTGGACCCTATAGCCATTAATTGAGCATCACAAGTAGCTATATTACACTGCTCATGCACGTGGTTTGACTTAAATAATGTACAGCCATCTTGGAGACGTCAGTCAGAAGTTTGTGGACAACATATATTATGTTAAGGTTAATAAAAAAAAAAAGTCTCTTAATTAATTATTTCTTTTTATTATGATTTGATCTTGATATTAAGATGTCTAGTTTCAGCAACAGTTATTAATTTTTTGATAATTAACATTTCGGCGGATGGAGGAAAAGAAAAAGGTAAGAAAAATGTGAATACCGTAATTTATTTGAATAACATTAAACCTCAATAACTAAAGCGAAGTCAAAACAATTAATTAATAAAAACACTAAAAATTTGAAAACAAACAAAAGATAAAATATTAGTAAAAATATAAAAGATGAAAAAATGATAAAATATAAAAATAACAAATTCGACAATCAAAATAAAAATAGTGAAATAAATACATAATAAGTGAAAAATGATAATGAAATATAAAATAAAGTAGAGGTGAACTCAAATATAAATGGTAAGGCCTAACCCACTTGTCTTGGAGTTTGACCCTTTTTCCCTTGATTTTTTATTTTTCATTTTCTTTGTTTACATGTGCCGTTATATGAGGGCTCCCATTTTCATTTTATTTGCATTTGGTTCATTTTTAGATTTTATTTATTTCTCTTTTATGTTATACGTGGTATTCCATCAAATCTTCATTTTGCATTTTATTCCAATTTCATTTGCATTTTATTTTAATTTTATATTTTTAATTTTCTTTAATTTCACATCACACATCACATCAACTCATTCATTATTATTAAATTTCGTTTTTCATTTACATTATTTTAGGTTGCATTTCATACATAATACACAATTTATGCTAGATTCATTTTGTACATGTGCATTTCATTTCATGAGACATTACATTTGCATTTAAGGGATTAAATTTTCAGATTCGATCATTTAACCTAGCTTTTGGACGTCACTTTTTGGAGAGCTCATCTTGGAGGATGGTCTTCTTGGCTCTTGGGTGGAGACTTAGGTACTACTGTGCTAGAGAGGAAGAAGCAAGGAAGGAGGAAGCACACAAGGTATTTCTTATTATCTCTCCAATTTTCATTTTGTTAATGTCAAGTTCTTCCCCTACTTCTTTTGTTGGCTGAAACCTTCATGGACTAGATGCTAATAGATCACCATCGATGTGTTATTGATGTGATGATATTTGATCCTAAGTTGTTTGATGGATTGCTTTACATATATGCTTATTTAGATATCCAATTTTAGGCTTAATGTGGTTCGTGTGAATTTTTGTGAATTTTTTGGTACTTCGTATGATGTCATTTTACCTTGCTGTTTGATGTCAAATTTATTTCATATGTGTAGATTCTTGATGAACTTTTCACAAATTTTTGAGCTAGGATGAGTAGTGGATAAGTGGTGAACTTTAATACTCGTCTTGAACATGCTCTGTTTTAGTGAAGTTCACTATAACTCAACTTCTTGAATTTTTTGGGAAGTGTCTATACATCCTTTTAAGGTAAAATTGGGTGTACATGTTGTCTATCAAGTCATTGTTATTGTCCAATTTTTTTCTAGAATTATAGTAACCAATTGATATGCCATTTATACAAATTTACACACACAATTTTGTGACCAGATAGCTCAGGTATAGTCAACTTTAAGAATTTTCTGGTATTGATCTAGAAGGTATTTTAAGCTTATTTTTGCGTATGTGAACCCTCTATATGTCTAGTTTATAGGATAAATTGGTGTTGGACTTTTTTTTTTTTATGATATAACATTTCGCCACCGATTATCATTCAAAACTTAACAACTAGATAAAATAGAGTAGTGGAATTCACTCTTGCTTCATTTTGGTGTGCAATTTTGAGTTGAATTTGGACTCCTATAATCATTTACATGGCTGTCGATTTGAATTAGAATGATTGTGACACATTTGGCTTATTTTGGTGTGCAATTTCCAATGGTGCCATAGTTCATATGATTTTTTAAATAATGTTGTTCTTTGACATTGTGGCATGATTAATCTTTGGGTTGCTTAATGTTAGCTATGAATGTGTGAGCTTCTTGATATCTAAATAATGTGGAATTATAGTGAGTTTAACTTTGAATCATGGTTAAGAGGTATCCAAATCAAGGTGCATAGAGACACTCAAGCAAGGATTGCAAATTGGTGGCAAAGCTAATAAGATCAAGTTGTTTAATTCCTTTAAGCTTGATTGCAGTTGATGTATTATTGGTCCTTTGTAATCACCATGTAATGAATATATAATTAGGCACTTACACATACAAACACCCATGCATGCTTTATTTAACCTCAACACAAACCCACGCCCATAGATGTTTGATCAAACACCTATACACATAAACACTAATAGTTATTTATTAAAATGTGTCATGTGGGGTCCATGCCTCCATAAGTGCACTCTTTTTAAAAAATGTGTCATGTGAGGTTCAAAGCCTTCATAGGTACTCTTTTGGGTTCCTTGCCATGTAAGGTCTAATGCCTCTATAGGCATATCCTATAAACATCTATGGGGTTTTCAACATTAATGTTGTCGTATGAGACTAATGTCTTCATGGCACCAGATGATTCACTAGTGGGGTCATGTGAGATCCAACAACTGTGTAGGCGTTACCCAATACTATTTGGTGTTTAAATTAAACTTAGGGTTACAATGACCCATATCCTATTATGCACGTTTTCTAAAATAAAGTTGGGTTTCAAAGGCCCATGTCCAATTAATGTTTTTTGAAAAAAAAAAATTAAATTCAAGATAATCTATGTAAATAAAATCGTTTGCTAAAGTCCCTTTTGTTAAATTCTTATTTCATTTTATTTTCACATCTTGAAATTCAAACCAAGCAATTTGAAAAAACAAATAAAAATTTCTTTGAATATATTTTTCAAGTAAAATATTGAATTCAATGTCTCTTTGTTTTTCAAAAGTTCATTTTGTTTATAAAATAAAAAACCAAATGTTCACATTTATATATAAATACCAATAAGTCATGTTTTTCTAATTCAAGAAAATTCACAAAAGGAAAGTATAGAAGTGAGGTTCAGCCGATTTCATAAACTAAAACACATAAACTAATTTCTAAAAACATATTGTTTGTGAAAGTTGGCATGATTTCAACTATCTTTGTTTTCTTCCCAAAAATAAAAAATACTAACCCACTGACACGTTTTTCTTGACAAACTATGTGGACTTTGATCCCTATAGTAGGGTACATAGGCTCTAGGCTCTCATCCTTAGTCAAGTCTGCCCATTGTAAATATTCTTTTTTTTTTTGTTTATGTTCATTCCATTGTTATTTTCATGCATATTTAATGTGGACAATTTTAAATAAATTAAAGACTGTATCTTTTACTTCACTTCACTAATTTAGGATAACAATTCTCATGAACATGTGTTGCTAGTGCCTAACACCTTCCTTATATTCAAATAGATTCCCAAACCATCTCTGGTTTCACATACCACCCTTTTGTTTTATTTGGTTTCCCAAAATTTTTTGTTTAAAAATTTTAGTGGTAACTTCAATGAATTGATTTTTAAAATTAGTTTTAGGAATAAATTTACATCTCTTTCTTACATTTATTCTTTCACATCCCTCAAAATGTCAGTTATGACAAATTTCCTTCAATGCATTGCTTAGATTTTAATTAAAGTAGTGTTTCCATACTAGTTTTATAGAAAATAAAATTTCACAAAAAAGATATTAATCAAAATATACAATATGTTATTCTTTTTATTGAAAGATTTAAAATATTTTTTCATAACATTGTGTTAGTGAATGTAGAAAAACAATTATATATATACATGCATACAACAACTGTAACCTCATACTATACCCTAATTATGTTTCTCTTGATGTATAAAATTAAAAATATTCTTTGGTTAGTAAATATTTTTTAAATATCTTGTTTAATTAGTTTTTGATGGAAAAAAATAGAGAAAAACTAATTCAACCCTTTCAATCATCATCAGATGAATCTTGAAAGAGAAGCTCACCATTTTTTACTCACGAAGTCAAAATTTCATTCTTCTGAGCATCTTGTTATTCCTAACCCTCAGCATAGGCAAATTCAATTCAATGCATGATCTTGAAAAAATAAAAAAAAAATTAGTAAAACCAAAGGGCATCCCGTAAGAGATTTTCAAAGGTAGAGAAGTTATTAGCTCCCTAAACCTACATATTTGTCATACAATATCACTTTTTCATGCCTCTATATATTGTAGAATTTGAATTCCATTATTATTATTGATTGAAACTCTTAGATTGATGCCATTTGATTACATCAATTTAGACAATATGTTATTGACCTTTGAGAAAAGTCTTCTCTTCTTATATAATATTGTAATCAAGTTCATTAATTATCGCAAACAAAAATTTTTAATAAAGACTATTTTTTTTTTTGAAGAATATAAAATATTGTTTAATATTTAACTATTAATTACATCATAATTAGATAATATAATATTCTGAATGACATATGATCATCATTAAAAATGTGATATTCTTGAAAATTATATGCTAAATACCTTCTTTTATGTTAAAAAAAAATTCTTTCTAAATTATTTTATGAATTGGAAAAGCAAGGGAATGCAATTGGTGCAAGAGTAAATTTTTAATTGAGGAATATTAAGGGGAGAAAAAAAAAAAGAAGTTTAGAAAGACTAAATACAATATGAGTTAGCTTGAAAGTGAAGCTTGAGGTTGGTACAAGTGGCTAAGTCTCACTCCATGTATTCAAGGGTGCACAAGTTTAATTCTCCCCATAGATAACTTTAAAGACAACCATTATTTTTTTGCCTGCTAACATGTGTCCCTCTTATGGGAAATTACAAAACTGCCCCTTAGCTTTCTTTTCTTCCCCATGAACACACTCTCGCACTACAAAATGCTGAGTGTTAGCAGTGTTTTTCTTCTTCTTCCTTCAATCTTCACTTCGTTCACTCAAACTCAAAGTCACCGGCCAATATCCTCTAGGTTTCACTGCCGTTCACTAAAAGACAAATCATGTTACAGATCAGTGATGTTAGGTGCATTTTGCAGCTTGAAATCAACGTGATTTGATGAAATTTATGAAATCTCCATATGGTAAGGTTTTTCAACATCTTCTCCCTTATTTGTGCCAATCAATTTCATCTAATAAGTTAAGAATCATAAAATCCCAATCTACAGCATTAAACCAAAGTAATTTTGAGTTTGAGCTTGATTTTGGAAGTGATTTCATCAAATTGAAATGAGGGTTTAGTTATAATGTAATTTTTGGAGTTCTCACTTTTGCTTCCACTAATCAATTTCACCTGTACAGTACAAAATCAAAAAACCCCAAATTCTAGTACTGTTTATATATGAAAGTAGGAATTTGAGCTCAATTCGATGTAGCCTTATCAAATTAAGTGGGGCTTCTACTCTTAAGTAAGTTTCAAGTTTTTTCTTCAGGATTGAAAAATCCCAATTTGGCTATGTATGTGCATACTTGTAAGGTGTTAAAGTCAAACGTTTTTGGACTCCTCTAATAACACTAAGCATTTAATGGGAGGATTAAGGCCATTGAAATTTTTTGTTTTGAGTTGTAAGTTAATTTGGTAATTTTTGTTAATTTTCTTGGACTCCTCTAATAAACGTTAGCTATAGTTTCTATAATTTATATTTTAGTATGATTGGACATGTTGCTAACATTATGATATTTTGTCTGAGGCCTAAAGTTGTTATTAAAATTTATTCTAAGCGTGATATGATTTGTTATGATTATGCTAGCCTTTTGCTAGTCCTACTTTTTTGGATTTCTAATGGTTTTGTTGGATATTTCTGAGCATTCTATGAGAGAAAAATGGGGATTTATCAAATCAAAGATAACAATAACAACAATTAAAATAGAAAAATTAAACAAATAAATTCAAAACAAGCAATTCAAATATGAAGTAAGAAAAAAAAAAAAAAACTTAGATGAGAGATAAGCTTCTAACTAATGGAAGTAATGAATGGTTTTTCTAAGTTAATCCTAGGCACGAGCGTAGCTTAAGATAAATTCCTCTCCCTTCTTAGTAAATGGCTATGGTTGTTAAAATATTTTAGCAACATATGCTTTCTTAGTGTGTTAGCCAAGAGAAGCTCTTAACTCAACCTTTAATTAGTTAACAATCCTAAGTAAGCACCTAAATTTTAATTAACTAATCACTTTAAGAACCAAACCCCACCATTTCTAATTTACTAAAGCATGAAACATGTTTAGAAAATCATCATTCACACTCTGTTAATGTAGAAGAAAGTGTTCTAACAATTTCTACACTAATTTTCTACTAATATTGGTCAAAATAAACAATTATGGATTTACTCTAATCAACTGGAATATAATCAATTCTAGGCAAGACAAAAATTGAGTTGAAATCATTCATCTACCCATAATGATGCAAATAAAATAGGAATGTAAAAAACCAAGAAGAGGAAAATAGAGAAGAGTGTTAACATTTCTAAAATCACACATCATTGAAGAACCCATAAAATACCCCTTAGTTAGAATGTAGAAATTAGCTATTCATGGTTGTAAAAATCTGAAATCCATGCTCAAAATCCATATTATAAATCTATAATTCAAATCCAAGCTGCTTTCTCTCACTAAGATTAAAGGAGAGAGAGAAAAAAAGAAGAATAAGAAGAATAAGAAGAAGAAGAAGAAACCTACATCTACAAAGTGGCATCTAAAAGAAAATAAAATGACCTAAAAATGAAAATCTTTTAGCTCCCACTGGTTTCCAACTAATTTGTCCAAATAAAAATGTTAAAACCATTCCAAAATGAGCTTTGGAAGCTCCTATGCCCATTTCTTTCATCTTCCAATGCCCTAAAGAGAGAAAGTTATTAGGAATGCTAAGCTGTCTATTTTTAATTTTAAAAATAGCTTCCTAAGTTCGTAACTTATCTCCTTGTATCTTGATCAATTATAGTGTAAACCGAGTCCACGTCTAACTTCAGCTCCAATTTCAACAAAATCACCCCCTTAACCTGAAACTAACCAAAATAATTACAAATAGCTTGATTTCCTTAGAAAAATGCTAAAAATAAAACCAAAATAAGATTAAAAATAAGCTAAATTTACAACCTAATAGGGTTTCATGTGAAGATTAACAATGTTTTCATCATTTTGGTTATGTTTGTGTTAATTGTTAAAGGTTTTCATATTTCACGATAACAAATGGTTTGTAGAAAAAACTCTACCGTACCTAGTCTATCCCTTCCATTGCTTAATTAGTATTATCTGCTCACTGAATTTTCACTTACTTATCATTTTTTATCATGTTTCAAATAGTAGTACTATTATAGATCCCCATTTAGAGACTAAGACCTTAACAAATGTCTTTTTTTAATAAGTCTTACATTGTTCACAAGGGCAAGACCTTTTTTGTTGTTAAGTCTGTAATTGTAATCTAGTGGCTCCCATACACAAACAATCTTAGTTTGTGATTGTTCATGATAGCTATTTGTTGTAAACATTACTGATAGTAGAGTTCTCTTTTATGTGCATAAAAAGTTTTCTCATTACAAATATTTTGAAAAGTCCACATGTTAGGGGAAATCCTTACCAAAATTTCTAAATAGGAATGAAACTAATTCTTTGGTAGGTATGAATATATTTTGTCTTGGTTCAATCTGTTGATAAATCTATTGATAGTTGTTTGTTGTAAGAATTATTGAGAGCAAAGCTCTCTTTCCAATGTATATATGGTTTCCTCGTTCTAGACATTTTAGGAGATCCAAATTTAAGGGGAGGCCCTGCAGAAATTTTAAACAAGAATGAAATTGATTCTTTGGTAGGTATGAGTATAATTTTTCTTGGTTTAATCTGTTAATAATTATATTTGCTTATATTGTAATCATATTTCTTATGGTATATAACAAGCTTACTAGGACGAGATTTATCTTCTTTTTCGTGCTAGTCACATCCTCATTTGTAAGGGTTGTGACAACAAACTCTTTGTTGGCATTGATTGAGGAAATCTAAAGAAAACCTAAACAAATTACTGGAAGAGATAGAGAATTCGGTGGGTGAGGATTGGTTGTCGATAATAAGGTGTTGAGAGTGAACGAGTTTAGAGAGAGATCGCGATGCCTAAGTTTCAAAGAAGCAATAAAATAGATATGTGAATTAAAGAGAATGGAACAACATGAATAGATTAGGAGGATGGCGATGGGAGAGTGGGAGGGGGAGCAGTAGAAAAGTGAGCAAAAGAGTGGTAGGCAAAAACTTTTGGCCACAATTGAAAATGGAAGGAGAGCAACGAAGCATAAATTATACTTTTTCAAGCTATTCAAACTCCCATTTAGGGAGGGTTAAAAAAACTTTTAGTATTTGTTCACTTAACATGGGTTATAAAAAACCTTCACTAAATAACCCTCACTATTACACACTTTTTTGGTAGTGTTAAACCACTAAATTTTCATCCACAATTTACCATGATCAAACATAACCTTATGTTCTCATTGTAGGAAAAATTAGAATTACATTTTGATATGTGTTTATGATTATAATTTTTTTAATTATTAACTTTCTAATCTTCTGACTTTATTATAATACCTTTTTATTATTTAAATTAAACATATAGTATTTAACTAAATTAAATAAATGTGAGTTGCATATGCAATTCTTTTATCAAAACATTAATTTTCTTTTACCGGTTGCCATATTATGAGATTTTTATGATTAAGTATTCATAAAGTTTGATAAATTTTTTTAATTTGCACTATTGTCATGTTCCAAAATTAAGCAATAGTATTAAGTTATTTTATTTGATTGAAACATCAAGATAAACAAGTTATCTTATATTTATGACTATTCTTAACAAGTAGTTACAATTTCTTTGATGAATGAAATGCCCTACTTTAGAAATAAAATTATAGGATAGTCAAGAGTAATTTTTTAGTCGTTCTCATGATATTAATTACCAGATTATAACATTAATTTATATACACTTAATATGTAAAACTTGATCAATAACTAAAGAGGACATCATATCATAATATCATCCGCTCCTCCTACCCAAAAAAGTGGAATCTAGATCTTTTCCAGTAGCATTGCTACTGGAGAATCTTCAGTAAAATGGAGATCATTTGATAGAAATTTAATGATTTAAATTTTTTTATCAATGACTGCATGCAGTAATTAATGATTGTACACAGTCCTAAGTTACTTTTTTATCTTTGAATTTAAACCATTAGATCTTAATCCAACGGTTTGTACTTATTATTGGAGCATCTCCAATAATCACCTCTACTGGGGTGATCCATTTTGATAAAAGTGGTAGCTTTATATACATACATATATATATATATATATATAGTAGTTTTGTCCTCTTACATAAGAAAATGTTTTCATTTTGGCCCGTATTACTTTTTAAACAAATCAAAGTTAACTTTTCCTTCTTAAACTCTTTTTTTTTTAATCCTATCTTCTTTCTTATGTCTAGGCATAGTTGTCTATCATTTTTCTTCTTAGTATATATATGTTCATGCCTGTATATTAGTACAGAGTATAGACTAAAATTTGAAAGAGCGAATATCACAATTTTTTTCTATCTTTTTATGTATTTTATTTTTATTTTTCTCATTCTTTTATTATTGATCTCCATTCTTTTCTAATATTTTTCAAAGATATTTTTTTCTCTTTTTTTTTTTGTTAATGTTTTCCAACTTGCACTCTCTATTTACATTTGTTAACTTTTTTTAGTCTCTCCTTATCTCTAGGTTTAATAAAATGTCTTATGTATTATTATTATTATTGTCAAATTATCACACACACATAGATATACATACATACATATATAAAATGAAAAAAAAAATAGAATTTTGATTAATTTGATTATCTAAAGATGAAACTCTTTAGAAACTAATGAACGTCCAAAAGAATCAAATCTCACACACTCACAGATATACATACATACACACATATAAAATGAGAAAAGTACAATTTTGGTCATTTATTTTTGGCTAAAGTACTAATTTGATCATCCAAATTTTGAAAAAAGTAAATTGATTTGTTTCTTTCAGAGAACCATTATTTTCTTAAGGGTTCCATCCTTAGAGGAGCAAATTAATTTTAAAACCAAAATTAAGGGACTAAAATTATATTTTTCTCCATATGTTACTTGAAATTAATTAGTTTATAATTCACAAAAAGTTACTCTAGAAGAAAAATTATATAAAATAAAACATATTTAAAGAATATGTTGTGTTTTATGCATATTCTATACTATAATATTGTACAAATAGTTATAGCATTGTCTATACCATAATTCACTATTAATTTATTTGATTTTGTGGATAAATAAATAAATATATATATATACACACACACCCTCAAAAAATACCATATGATATAATTTACAATCTCAGCCTCCTAATATATATATATATATATATATATAGATATATATTGCCTCTGTCACTTCATATCCTTTGATTAAAAGTATTTAAGGCCGTTTTAGATATATTATTTATTTTATCTGTGTCATGCACAATTTATTATTATTTTTCATTATAGCATAGTCGAGTGAAAAATTGCAAATTTAAGTTTGCTATGTGCATACTTTTCTTCTTCCACGCTACTTTGGTACGTAACATACAATATAACTGAGTGGAAATTTACATCATCACTGCATGCCAGAAATGTACGTTGATTCAAGAAGGGAAGCAAATGAAGTCCATTATTCCATGAATATTCACTACAAATAAAAAAAAATCATTTTCTGGCCATTTTTTCTTCAATTTGCGACAGTTAAAGGCGTCAGAAACTGTTCAATGCGGTGGATGTGGGCTGCTAGTATGGGTGATTCAAGAACCGCGGATTACAAGCTGTACAGTATAAATCGTATATAAATTTTTTGTTAACATTTTTTCTACGGTCAATTGTTGTATAATTAATGTTGTATGGCGGTTGATCCGTATGTATGATTAAGTGTCAACAGTCGTTTCGTTAAAAAAAAAAAAAAAAGAATCATTTTCTGTTTTGACTGGCGCTTTTGTTGTCTGTTCCTAGCGATTCTTGACGGCTAAGATTTGTTTGTACTTTGTACTGTGTGCATTCTCCGGTGGTTTTGCATGACCCTTGGTAATTGTAATTTTATTTTCTTAAAAAAAGTCACCTGATTATACAATATTAAAATGGACTATGCGAGTTATTTATATATTTATTATATTATTATTTAATTAAAATATGATAAATATTTGATCAATTAATAATTTAATTTTAAAATAAAATAATCATATGTAATAATTATACACGTGTTATAATATTATTAAATAACTAAATATGTAGTACTAAAAAAATAGCATGATAAAAATATAAAAAGCTTTATATGAATTTTTTTCATATGAAAATGTGAATTAATATTAAAATGTCAACTATTGGTAAAATCATCAAATTACATTTGAAACGTAATATTAGCGTAAAAAATACCATTAATACATCAATTGCAGTAAAAATTGTCAATGATACAATTATCAAGTATTTTGCATAATACTATTCATCTAAACATGCGCAAAAGTAAAAAACTACAATTAGAAATCATTCCCTACCTATTGGGTGGATCACCGAAAGAAGACGAAGGACGCAGATTATGAACATCTCATAAAATAAAAGAAAATACCTGTTAGCCGCTATCGTAATTTGAGCGAATAAATATTCAACTACATAATTTACTTGACCAAAGAACATGTTTTTTAACTGAAACAATTGGAGCAACTGAAATTGAGATGGTTCATACATGGTGGTAGTATACCTCTTAAGCACTTATCAAAAATTCAGAAAAACATACAACTTGTACTTAACATAAATTATTAACCTAAAAAAGCAAAAAGTAAACAAATAATATGTGTGTGTATGTGAGGGAAACACAACTCTCAACACTCTTTAAAGTAATGAAAATGAATAGAGAGATTCTTAAATAAATATGATCTATCAAAGATAAATAAGCCAAATTTAATTATAGATAGATGTATAAACATTTCAGAAATTTTTTTTTTTAAAAGTCTGTCTTATACTCTAACTCTTACATATTTATTCAATATTTTTGTAATTTACCTGATTTTAGTAAAATGAGACAACTTGAGAATTTTATATATTAGAAGACTTTGCTAACGAGTACTTTCAATAAATGATTTTTAATTAATAAAATTAGTTGGTAAGTATTTATTATTATTGTTAATAGGTGCAATAAATAATCATTGATTAATTTCATTAGTTAAAAATTAATTATTATGTATAATAGATGATCTTTAATTAATAAGTGCTTTAAAAATACTCATTAAAAAAATCCTATATAATAATCTTAGGCGAAATCAACACTAGCATTTATTATATAGTTTTGATCATAATCACAGACTGTAACACATGGGTTTGCCTTCATAAATTTGTCACCTTCTTCCAAATAAACATTATTCTAATGGGTCTTCCCCTGCGCCCGTGATTCCAAACACTTCTTTTCAACACCTATGTATTTCTCTGTTTGCCTTTGCTCTTATTGGAAGTTCATTGTCACTCATTTCAGAAATTGAAGAGAGAGACTCAGACTGAGAAACGTCACAAAATAGATATTCCCAAGTACGCGTGATCGCTTCTCTTATGCTTACCACGTATTTCAGTATAAAAGTGATTGATTGGGGTACAAAATATATATGGATTAGTTTCTGTTAATCAAGCAAGGATAATTAATGTCAACAAGTTGTTACCTTGTTCAGCTTTTCAATTTTTGTCTTATTTTATAAATCGGTTGTAGAGTTTATAAATATATAAAATTAATTACACGCTCCCATATATATATATATATATATATATATATATATATATATATATAAACTCTGCAATCATCAATATTAATAGGTCTTGCCAATGCAATTGAGATAACAAAGATTCTCCAATGGACCAAACAAAACATGAGACACGCTCCCATATATTATATATATATATATATATATATATATATAGATATATGTAAACGGAGTTCAAGTTTCAATGTTATATAAAAACAAAGCCAAAAGTAGTAAAGAAAGACAAAAGATATTTTTATTATATAATCGTGTGTACGTGTGTCGACTACCGCATTCCTTTGTAACAATAAATTTATATGTTGATTTATAGCTTATCAACTGATGTGCAGAGAGAAATCACAGAAATAATTGCTTTTCTATTTTAGGTACTTTCAAAGCTTATTTTATACCTTGCATTTAAAATCTCTGAGCAAAAGCTCCCCTTCGTCTAAAGATATATGTTTAAAAGCAACATGCCTTCATAGGCATTAAACCATTTGACATGAAGATTGAATATTTATCTTTCAGAGCAAATTCAAACCATGTGATATGAAAGTCTAGATTTTCAAGACTACTTACCACTTACTCACCTTGGGCTTTCTTTCATAAACTGTGAGAGAATTCCAATCTCTAGCAATAATATCTTCCTCTTTATTAGCTATTTCCTTCTTATTTATCGGTACCTTTCATACCTGCAGTTTCGGCGTGGTACAGTGTATACGTGCAAGCAAAATGCAAGAGAGCTAGGGTAAATGGAGTTATAACAGAAAAGCTTGGTTATCGGGACTTAATTAAGAAATTTTGTAACTATACGGATTTAACTCTAAATTTTAAGATAGAGGGATCAAATTAAAAACTAAGTGAAAGTATAGGGACTAAATAGATTAATTCAACCTACAACGTTTTAATGCCCTCGTTCCAAAGACTTTTGTTTTTTTTGGCCACTCCCTAGTTCCAAAGCCTTTACTTTCTTTGAAATTTGTATTTGATGCCCTAGCTAGTTCCAAAGCCTACGTCTTTTTGTTGCTCTAGTTCCGAAGCCTTAGCTTTACATAAAAAAGAAACTTTCAGTAACCATGACTGAATATCATATATCTTTGTTCTCTACCATGGGCTTTTCAAATATTTTTTGCTTCTCAATCTGTTGCAGCTAAAGTTGTTAAACTCGCTAGTTTAGATAAACTCGTAAGAGAGAGGTAAACTTATAACGTAGACTCATAACATAAACTTATAAGAGTTTGCCTCGATTAATAAATAATTATCAAAGTATGAAATTTTATAGTTTAAATACTATATACATTAAAAAATTATTCAAATGTAATTCAAATTATACTTAATCAAATAAAAACTATTCATATTTCATAATTTGTAATACTCAATATAAATATTTTAAGATTGTCATAAATAAATAATTATTCAATATAACTAATTAAATCATATTTATTTTATTTTATTTAATAAATACATATTAAATATAATTTTATTATTTTTTATACATATTCAAACTTGTAATAATATAAATTGTAAAGGCTTCATGGAAAAGAAGCATATCTATATCTTATTTAGTATTGAGTTGAAATTATTATGTTGCTCATTTTACAAGCTAGTTGACATGTTAAAATTGTAAACTTAGTAAGTCAATTTACGACTTTACCCGAGTTTGTATTAAGTTCGAGTTTATGAGAGTTAACTTGTTTTTTTTTTATGTGCAATTATAAACTCGTAAACTCGGATAATAAACTCGCGAGTTTGACAACTATGGTTACGACAGATTTATTTGTTGGTTTAGCAGCAGTTGAAGATCTGGCACTAATTCGGAACCAACTTGGCTACACCTGGCAATTACAACTGCAGCTTCGGAATGAATATTTGGAACATTTGAATAAAAATTTAATAAAATCTAGATATATATTAATAAATGCAATTATATTTATTGTCTATAGATATAAATTACTCGATTTTCATTTCAAGATTCAAATTTAATATATCAAAGAAGACAGTTGGAACAAGACCGTAGAGAATTATGATCGCACTTGTACTGTAAATTTTGAATTCCATTGCTCTTAATTTATTGAATCGAAAACTCTCGATGCGCAATTTGATTCCATCAATTTATTCCAAATAAGAGTCTTCTCTTCCTTAAATATGATTTTTTTATGCATAGTTATTTATGCTTGTTACCATAGGGAATTAATTACTTCGAATATGTAAAAAAAAAAGATTACATCAAAAATTTATAACATCATTAATGACTACTTCAAACATTTTTTTTATTCCCTAACAATATAGAACTAGGCAATTATTTGTTTCAAATTAACTGTCTCTTTTAACTAATAAATATTCTTGGAAGTCTTGAAGTTTATAAAACAAAAGAAAGTCACACCCATTGAGAAATCCAAGCAGTTACGTTCGGCAAGGCAGTTTCACGGGTCAATTCATGTAAGGCCAACAAAAAAAACCGAAGATGGTCATATTAATCAGTATGTTTGCGTGCGATCATAGTTTTACCATAATTATATGGTTTAGGAGTACATTTTCTTATATATTTCTATCAAGGGCTTTGATAATTATATGAGGGTGTTGCAATTATAAAATTAATTGTACTGGTATAATCATCATGTGACATACTTAGTAGATGACATGTATTAATGACATATCAAAATAATTGTTGATTGTATCCAAACTCAAAATGACTTTTCTTTTTAGTATACTTTTCTTCTTTCATGCCAGTTTGGTATGTGACATATAAACATAATTAACGACGGGGAAATATACGTCATCATTGCTGCCAGAAATGTAGATATAATGCACGAAATCCTCTATAAATATCAGGGAATACATAAAACATTAACACACTCAAACTATGCCCTTAATCACAAGGAGAGGCATTTCCTGTATCTCTTTCATAAGCCGCTCTTTCTGATTGTGTGAGGCACCTCAGAACGCATAGCAAGCCATGTCTGTCGGGGCTTCTGACTTCACCAGAAATTGTGCCAAATTTCAACCAACCCTTTGGGGCAATGTTTTTCTTCAATATGCTTCCGAATCAATGGTATTATATGCTATTGTATGCAACTACTTATATGAGTTATGATATTTACTCTGCTTGTTTGTGAACCAATGAAAATTTTATCTGAGTGTTTAGTCTAAACCCGAAAAATTTATATGTTGTTATTATTGTCAATTTATATTCCACGTATTGTTTGTATCATCTTAGTACCAGAGAATTATAATTTTTTTGTTGACCTCTTTAGATATATATTTGGTCCTATAATGAAATTAATGATCTCACTAGCTATTTTTCAAAGACTAAAATAAGATTTTTCTTTAAAATGAAAATAGTTAAACCTAATGCATAATTGAGCTTCTTTACTTTAAGATTTTATGGATTATTTCATTATTTGTGACTTTTCAGAAAGTCGATGACAACATGGACCTGAAAGTTCAAAGAGAGGAAGTGAAGATGTTTATGTCATCAAACAAGAGCAATCTCTTAGAAAAACTCAAATTCATTGACTCAGTCCAACGTTTGGTTGTATCTTACCATTTTGAATGTGAAATTGAACAAGCATTGGCCATGATTAGCAACATTTATACAATCAACAATATCATCGTCACTCAGGATGTGGAGGATGACCTTCACTTTGTTTCTTTACTCTTTCGATTGCTTAGGCAACAAGGATATTCTATTTCATCGGGTAATTAACCCTCTAACTGTTCCATGTTGAATTAATTTTATTCCATCATTCCAATCATATTTGAGTTTGGGTAAATTACACTTCATCTTACATAATTAATTTGTTTCCTTGACAGAATATTATTTGGATTAAGTGAAGTTAGTTTTGTCCTAATAATAGCCATAGAAGATTATGAAACGATTTAAGGTGTAAATGAACCATTTTAATATGTACATTATTAATCCTCTAACTATACTAATGATATTTGAGTTTGGGAAAATTAAAATTTATCTTGCAAAACTAATTTATTTGAGAAAAATACAATTTTACTCCCGCATATTTGGCTAAAGTAATAATTTGGTCCTCCAAAGATGGAAAGTATCAAAATAGCCCTCCAAAGATGAAATGTGAATAGATTTGGTCCTTATGGAGAACTAAATTGATCTTTGAAAGACTTATATTTTATGAAAGATTTCATTTTAGAGAGACCATTTTAATACTTTCTATCTTTGGAGGACAAAATTGATCTTAAGGCCAAAAATGATGGATCAAAACTATATTTTTTTCTAATTTATTTCCTTGAGAGATTATTATTTGGGTCAAGTGAAGTTAGTTTAATCCTGATAATAGCCAATAGTCACAGAAGACTATGAAATAACTTGAGTAGATGAACCGTGCTTTTATAATAATTATATTGTATAATTGGCAATTGATGTGTGTGTGTGTGTGTGTATAAAAGGCCCATATATATAAAAATCATAAGTTCCATGAGTTGAACAGCTGTATTCAACAAATTCAAGATGGAGAATGGAAACTTCAATGAAGAAATAGCCAAGGATGTTGAGGGAATGTTGGCCCTGTATGAAGCTGCCCAGCTAAGGACTCATGGAGAGGACATACTGGAAGAAGCTCTTGATTTCACTTTCACTCACCTAAACTCGTCTTTGACCACCCAGTTCATAAGCCCTTCTCTTGCTGCTAACGTGAATCACTGCTTAAGGTAACCTCTTCGCAAGGCATTGCCAAGGATAAATGCAAGGCATTACATGTCTTTCTACCTGCAGTATCGTCCCCATAGTCACATTCACATTCTGCTCAACTTTGCAAAGTCAGATTTCAATATGCTGCAGAACCTGCATCAAAAAGAAGTTGGCAATATCACCAAGTAAGTATTAATGTACGTATTAATATAATACAAATCTAACTTGTTGAATCACAGTTAGAGTTTGATGGTGGGAATTAGGTGATCGGCCAATTCATGGATAACAGCTATGTCAATAAACTTAAATTCGGCAACAGCTTATTAGGCTGTACAATTTAAGGTCATGTTTGGCTTAGCTTAGGTCGGCTTAATCACAAATCCATTAATTTTTCTCACTCTTTACATTACTTTAATTTTTATTATGTCTGTTTTTTTCATTTAATAAATTCAATTTCTTTTCGTATCAAATGTGATAAGTCAGGACAAATTGGACACAAATCTCTTTAGTTATCAAGGTATCACTAAATGGACAATGTATTAATTAAAGTTTTTGTCATTTTTAGAAGATAGTGGTTATTTATTTTTAATAGATGCTAGGTTATATATCTATTTTTTCCCTTAATTTTGAGATAAATTTTATTCTTAACAATTAGAACATGGCCTAAAATTGGGTTTTACCTAGTTTAATTAAGCCATTATTATTTGGCCCTTAAGGATAGGCCTAAATCACGACTAGATCCTTGCCTGTGTAATCACAATCAACACATTTTCCTTAACGCTTTTAATTCTATGCTATGAATATATATTTTAGATTACTGTTTAACAACTTGTGTTGCAGATGGCGGATTAACTCAGATTATGTGAGAAAGGTCCCTTATGCTAGAGATAGGTTGGTGGAGGCCTACTTTTGGCCCTTGGCCATGTCCTATGAGCCTCAATACAGCACTGCAAGGTTTATACTGGGAAAACTGCTTTGTATCAACTGTCTTCTGGATGATACCTACGATTCCTTTGGCACCATTGAAGAACTTGAACTCCTTACAGTGGCCATCCACAGGTTTAACCAAAAATTCATAGGGTCATTATTCACGAAACTGTTATTTGAAATCACATTCCTTTTATTTTATTTTTATTTTTTCAGATGGGATATCAGTCACATTAAATCTCTTCCCGAATGCATGCAAGTGGTATTTGAGGCAGTTCTGGAAGTGTACGATGAGATGGAGTTGGTGACTGCACAGGAGAAAACATCAAGTTTTGTGATGCCACATATTAAACGAGTTGTAAGCTGTTGACAATGGACTAATTAAATTTCTTTTTTGGCCTTTCTAAAATGAATTCAGGATAGATTGATTTCCTCAAGGATTCTTAGTATACTACTAAAAAAATTTGATTTCAACTCTCTCTCTCTCAGACATATACACACATTATTAACGTTTGATTAAAAAATTTGGTACTTATTGAGTATTTTGATAGAATAAAATTGAAACATAAAAATTAAGGAGTCATTTCAAGACTGATTTCATTTTGGAAAGATCAAAATATTAATCTTGGACTCGGAAGCCTTAATCATCCATGTTTAATACTTAATTATTTTATTCCACGTGTAGATTTATGACTTGTCACGAGCCTACTTGGTGGAAGCAAAATGGTGCAACGAAGGGCACATCCCAAGCTATGATGAGTACAAGGATAATGGAGTTGTGTCTTCTACTTGCCCACTTCAGATAACTTCATTTCTTGGCCTTGGCAACTTTGCAACCAAAGAAGTGTTTGATTGGATTTCCAGAGATCCAAAAATCATTAGAGCTGTGTCAATTATCGCCAGGCTCTTGAATGGCATGGCTTCTCACAAGGTAAAAAGACAAACATATATATATATAATGTTTATGATTGAACTTGGTTTTGGCTCGGGCTGTTATATATAAATTAGAATAAACCCATGGTATGCCTTATTTTAATTTGGTTCAAAATTAATTATCATAGAATGAGTAAATGATAACACATAATCAATAGACATAATCAGTTAATTAATTTTTGGCCAAATTAAGTCATTTGTAATTTACTAATAATGATTCCAGTCTATTAACTTTATGGTTTTGGTTTGATATGAAGTTTGAGCAGGAAAGAGTGCATGTTGCATCAGGAGTGGAATGTTGCATGAAGCAATATGGGATATCAGAAGAAGAAGCCTGCAAAGTACTCCAAAACGACATCAAAAAGTGTTGGAAGGACATCAATGAAAAGTGCCTCATCAATCCACATGATGTCCCGAAGCCTGTGCTTGATTGTGTCCTCAATTTGGGTCGTGTGTGTGAGTCTGTGTATGAAAACCTCGTGGATAGATTCACAAATGGGGATCTGCTGAAAGATCATGTTGTAGCACTGCTTGTGGATCACATTCCAGTTTAGCCAATTAGCGTCACTAGTAGCTATATTACCAATGAACACCTCATGCGCACGGATGTTTATGGACTACAATCACTACATATAATATGTTAAGGTTAATAAGTAATTATTTCCTTTTCTTTTATTATCATCTTATGTTTATTTTATGGTAAAATTTTTCATGTTTTGTTTTAATTAGGTTTTGAGTTTAGACAATAGAACTGTTATAGGCAATGATTATTTGTATTTAAATTAATTATTTTAAAGTTAAGAGCAAAACCTGAGGTGTTTAAGCTTTGAAAAAATATAGTAAAGATGATGAGTCATGAATATATTTAAATTGATTACAAAGATAGAGTTTTTTAAAAGAGTAAGCAACGTATGATATTAAGTAAGGTCGAAAATTAAATAGAGAGTAAGGCTGGCACAAGTGATTTAGCCTATTCCTGTTTCCTGCATGACTTAGTTCAAACCTCAAGCTTCTGCCTGCTAAAATTTATTCTTGCGTTGACACGGGGCTCAGTGAAGGGTGAAAGTAAAAAATGCCTCCCCCTGCCCCAATTTTCCTCTCTTTCTCACGCGAAAGAACGCCAGCCATCCAAAACGCAGTCTTCCTTCCAAAGGTGCCATCAACACTGCCTTGAGATTCCGATCACTTTAGAAGTAAAAAAAAAAAAGGAAATTGTACTAGGCTTGAGTTACTTAGTGGATCTTTTAGATTTTGCCTGTTATTTACTTTGTTTCTTGTTCTGGAGGTTGGGATGCTTTTGGAATTGGAATAGGAACCTTCTGAGAATATATTCCCTCATTATATATATATAAGAAACAGTTTTATAGCTCCTTGAATTATAAAGGAAGGGAATTATTCACTTGATTTCATTCATGGGTTGTATTTCAATCATGTAGTGGTTTACGTGTTAAAAGAGAAACTGTGGAACAATAATAATAATAATAATAATAATAATAACCGTGCAACTGACTAAAATAAGTTGAAGGACCATTTGAATAGGGTTTTCCTGTTTAATATAACTGTGATTTATCCGCAAATTGGTCTTTTGTTTAAAGTTACAAGCATGCTCCCAGCAGTTTGTAAATACACGACTTCAGAGGTTAGAACTATTGCATGCACACAATTTTTAACTCATTGATAATTAGATATTGCTCCCTCTACTGTATAGCATTAACTCATTTTGAAATAATATTATTGGGTTGGGAACTCCTATAATTGGGTACTATCATACTTGACTAGCATATGATAACTTTGGTCTATATATTGTGAATTGTCATTCACCATCGATTAAGAATTAATGATATCGTGAACATTTTCACATGAAAAAAAATAAAGTCGAAGTTAATTGGTTGATGGCTCTGTCATTACCCACATTAATATAGATGCAAGTTGCGTATTCACCTCATTGTATTTGAAAGAAAACTAATATATGGGATAAAGTCAAGACCAAATAAATACTGCTAAGGGAGAAAGAAACTTAAAGTAAACTTTTATTTTTATTTTCTTCCATGACTTCTACTTATTCTTATTTGCTTAGTCAGTTCTAAAATATCTTCCAACATCTTTGGCCAATGGTTGCTTGTTAAGACATTGTCAAATTAATTCTTCAATGTACTTTTGAAATTTGGTTTGATTGATGAAGGAATTAAATAATGAATGCATTCATAGATAATTCAGAGTAGGAAACTTACATATTTCTCCTAATTGCGGAAGCTGATCGGAGTCTAGTTGGGATCACTGATCATAGGAGATACCCACAATGTGTTAAATGTATCTCGGGTTTTCACAGTCTAAATCCTCTCTCTAATGTGATTGCAGAATCCTTCGCCGGTATTCCTCTCAGAGTATCTCAAGTTTCTATAGACTATTCTCTCAGTATATCAATCTGTATATTCTTTATCGTATAATAGTTTAGTCCTTTTTATAAAAGGTTAGTTAAAGTTAGGGTTTACTAGTAATTCCTGAAATTACTATTTTACCCTTATTTAATGAGCAGCCCTTATGGGTGGACACTACATAATATCTTAATAGATTTAAACTCTAAATATTATACGATATTCTAACAGCAATAAAGGGCTTGTGCTTATATTAGTAGGATGTATTTTGCCAAATCTAAATGCCATTTGTGAGGTAAAACCTTTGATTGTGTGATATAGTTTTAATTGTTATTGTGGTTCCAATTATTGTAGTTCATGGGGTGTTTGAAGTTGGTGATAGAAGAAAGTTTTATTTGATAATTAAGTCAAATCCTTACACCATTATCTTAGTTAGTTGAAATACTGAGGTTTGTGTTTTTTGGAATTATTTTCTTAATGGGCCTATGAAGAGGGATGCTGATAGTAGTCAATAAGTGAATAAAGGCTAGAGTTGGAGACTAATTTGGTAAATTGGCTCCATGAGGGCTGTAGAGTTGATAAGTGGGAAATCCTGCATTATTGATATTTTAGGGAACCTTGTAGGCAATTTCAATAAGAGACTAGTTGAAGGGTGGCGAGCAATGCCACAATGATGTTATTGTACTTTGACTAGATAACATCCCAACTCCACATACATGTAATTATATTTACTTGTGGCAAACAACAGTTCGGTTAGGCCATGGTATATCATGAGAATACCCAACTAATAGGGTTATTGGATATGCTAACCTAGTGTAACGGACATCACATATGAATAGGAGGAATTATAGATTTCATGAGTAGAGGTCTAACACTATATGGTTATTTCAAGAGTTGAGGTCTCATGTCACTTGGTTATTTATCCTTGAGAGTTGTGTGCTCTTGCCTGTATGTAATTACCCTGAAGGGCTATGTGTTCTTGTCAGTTTGTGATTACCTTAAAGGGTTATATGCCCTCGTCAGATTTGTGATTACCCTCTGGACTGTGTGTGCATGACAGATTTTTGTTTCATCTGCAATAGTCCTTCCTCTAAGATGGATTTATTTAACAAGTGATTTTCTCCTCTCTTAACGCTAATGAATGGTTTTAATTCAGAATTTTTCTCTGCATTATTGATTACTTCTATTCACATGAAGTAGTTTTTAGTATGTCTTCTTCATATCATATTTATTATTGGTTTGATAATTTATTTATGCTTATGCATGTCTTGCTTTTGTTTATTTGATTTATTCTTTAGATTGGTTATTTTCTGGGATGTTATTTACTCTATGAAAATTTGGAATCTCATATAGCGTAACAGGTCTGGAATCAACGCCAGAAAGGGAGAGATTTGTGAAGCTTGATGGGGTAGGACGTAATTGTGCGGTGGGATTTGTCTACGAGTGTGTTATTGAAAAACATTGTATAGCAGGACCTCTACCCTGCAAGAAAGTGGTGTTTGAAGCGGTGCTAGAAATGTGCAATGGTGATGGTTACAGCAGCTAAAGACCATTAAATTTGGCGAAATGCTAAAGGAGTAATAGGCTCTACTTTATTAATTAATTTAAAACTTTCAGAGTCCAAACTAAATTATTGTTTTCCAGATACTCACCTAGTTAATTATATATTCTGGCTGTTGTGCTCGTAGGGTTATAACTTGTCACAAGCCTAATTGGTTGAAAGCAGAACAGTGCAATGAAGACTACGTTATGAGTATAAGGATAATGGAACTGCATCTTCCAGTTACCCACTTCAAATAAGTTCATTTTTTGTTGGGAACTCAGTAACCAAAGAGGCGTTTGATTGGATTTCCACGGATCCAAACATACTTGGAGCATTGTCAATTATTGGCAGACTCATCTCATAGATGACATGGCCTCTCATACGATGCATGATTAAGTAACGGTCTTAATATTTTGGTAGATGACTACGTGGCAAGTGGAGAGTAATAATAATTATTGGGTTGTTACGAGGTTTTGTTGTTTTTTGTCCTTAACTCTTATAATATCCTAGTGTTTTGGTAGGGGATACAAAAAGATCATGAATGATAGAGTAATGGATCATTTGATCCTTTTCTCGACTAAAGGAGCGCTTATCATTATTTCTTCTTTTACATTTTAATCCCTTCTATTCATTTTCTTTTTAGCTATTTTGAATTTGATGCTATCAACGTTTGTGGCTCATATATTTCTATTTTTAGTTAATTGGGGGTCGCTGTTTCAGTGAGGTGGCTTTTGGCTCTGTAAGAAGTTTAATCATATAATAATACCAAGATACTAAGGCACAGCATATATGGTTGGATCATATATCTTTCCCATCAATGGTGTCCATGTTGGCTAAATAACACGCCATCAACAAATATTTGATGTGTGTAACATATTAAGGTTTGAAGTTTGAACCTTTATTTATATTTTTTTGTATATTTTTGTTAATTTAAATATAATAAATTCTGAATATAAACTGTAGAGAAAAGTGGAAGCACTTATTGAGATTGAAAGAGAAAAATAAAAACTTGTAGAGTAATATTGTAATTTAATAAGAATGTTAATAGTTGTGATATAATTACGAAAATACAAATTAAGCATCTATTTAGTGGGCATATCACGAAAATTATAAATAATATGACCTCACTTGAATCACATCATTATAATATAGTTATGTAAAGAATTTATTTGTATAAAATTTGGTTTAAAATTTTAAGTTAAATTAATTCTTATTTTTCTTGTAAAAAATTATTTTGAATTATGTAATATGACTAATAAAATTATTACAAAAACATTGAATTAGTTTTATTGACAATTAAGTATTACAAAAAGTATAGAATGTAAATTATGCATCATAAAATGAGTATTTATGTATAAAATTTTATGTATTTATATGATACAATTATGTTTAATATTCATTATTGTAAACTTTTACGATTCTACATTACGAGTTTACATTACGAGTCTACCTTCCCCTTACGAGTTTACCTAGAATCACGAGTTTGACAACCTTGAAGGAGAGTGAAGTACATAGAGGAGACTACTGCTATATTGATTAGAAGTTTAATGAAAATATATAAATAAGTACTAATTTACTATTGATGAATGTCAAAATATCGTGATTTTCATATTTTTTTAAAATTAATATATACAAATGAATATTTAAAAAGTAATTAAAAATCCGAAAAAAAAAAAGAAACAGTAGAAGCTCGAGCCATCCTAAACTCTTAGCTTGAAAGAATTTCAAAATTCGAATCTCTTCACTCATCTGCATTCAACACTGCACATGTTTCCGTTTGCTTCTGTCTAATGTATTACAAACTCCATTAGCAATATTATGATGTGTACTTGTTGAAGCATGAGAAATTAATGTATCACATTTTCAAAAAGTCACTTTTAAATGTCCTTCGGATTCTCATTACATCCCAACCTCGTCCACTAATTAAGATGTTAGTCCATTTTTGTCTTTTATTTTACTATTTCTTTCCCCGTCCAAGTAAGAACCTGATTGAGAATCATAGGAACATCCTTCACGAGTCTAAAAGAAAGTTGAGTAAGCAAAAAAAAAAAAAAAAATCATTGACTTTCGCGTCAGCTTTTGATTATATTAAATTTGGGATAGTGGAGGCTTATTAAAGTTAGAGTTTAAATATCCCATAACTTTAAAAGCAATTCTTTTAGTTAATCATAAATTTATTTACTTTGCCTCTGCTAACTTGTGTAACTTCTTAACAATGAGTATATTATAAAAATAATGAAGAATAATACTTTCGGTCCTATATTTTAGTCAATTTTTAATTTAGTTTTTGAAGTTTAAAAATTTATAATTAAATTCTTATTTCTATAAATATTTTAATTTTCTCACTACAGCTAAAATTATGTAACCATTTTATTAAATTTTGTTGATGTATCTAATTAATTATATACTGCCTTGAAATTTTAAATATGTAGGGTTCATACTAATATTACAAATAAAAGTGAATGATAAACCAAAATTAACTAATATATATGACAAAATATTAAACACAATAGTAATAGGAAGTAAATCGTAAATCATCTATGAGGACCTACGCATAAAGGTTTAAAGTATAAGGACAAAACTAAAACGTGAGTCAAATTATAAGGACCAAAATATAATTCTTTGTTTTTTTATTTATTATTTATATCATATAACAGGTATTTAAGATATATATATATATATATATTATTAATATAAAAGTAATCAAGTTCTTAAATTTAGAATAATTTAAATCTATAGTTTTTAACACCAAAGTAAACAACATTGATGTAAAATTTTGAAAATATATTTTCATTAAGTTATACTTTTAATTACAAAATTAGTGTTAGTCTTGAAAATCTTTTAATTATATTTTAACTTAAATTTTAGAGCTATTTTGATTATATTTTAACTTAAATTAATCATATGAACTAATTTTGAATGTAGCACTTTGGAAATTATAAAGCCAATAATTTTAGTTCATTCAACTAAATTTAAGTTATAACCCAGTTGGTTAGGAAATGAAGTAAAATGATTAGAGGGAGTGAAATTAAATTTAAATTAATTATAGGAAAATTTCCAAAAGAGTTAGACAAGGCATAAGATTAAATGTGGTAGGAAATTATACTAAAATTGAGGTTGACTCATTAGTTAAGTCACACTCTTCCTCTCCAATAGGTGAAAAGATGATCTTATCGTCTTCATGTGCACTCCCTCTCCTCTCACACGTCATATGATTTCTTCAAGCTTCTTCATCTCTTTTGCACTTGCGATTAGACGCTGGCATGTTCTCCAAACTTTCCCATTAGTTTTTCTAATGAATGTCAATCAGAATTCTACCCAACGATGGCATGCTCGTGAACTCAATTTTTGTCGACATGTAGAGCTCAAAAAAAGGCAATTTGGCTTGATCATAAGGAGTTTCTTGAAATTAGGTTAGGGCTTTTGCTTTTTAGCTGAATCTCAACCTTATACCTTTATTGGTTCAGATTTCACCAAGATTCCAACTCTAATTTCTAGAACACTTCTTATTTGCATCAGGGTTTATAAAGGGATGGCTTGGCATGATTCAGTGAGGGCTTGACTGAAATTAGGTTAGGGGTTTTGTTCTTAAGGTAATTTTTGTCCTTTCCCCTCTCTTTGTTGCAAGTAAACAACAAGATTTGGGTCCTAATTTCTAAAACTTACTTTGGGCTGCATTTTTAGGGTTTTAAAGACCTTTGTGCAAATTTCAAGCCTTGTTCTTTCATTTAACAATATACAAGGTGGGGTAGGTGATTATAAGTATCTATGTGTTGCTAGAGATTGTAAGTGTGTTGGGACTGATGGTGAATTGATTAAAAAGAGGTATGTTAGATCGTAAAATGAAATTCCTTAAAATTTGAGTATGGACATTCAATTAAGTACATGTATAATCCTAACTCCTTATGAGTTAAGTGTTCTTTGAAAGCTTTTGGTAAAATAGGGCTAGGAAAAAAGTGAGAAAGGCCTTTCACATTACTAGGGGAAAAAATAGAGACAGAAAGAGTCCATGTCTAAATTCAATAAATTTCATGTCTGAATTATCCTAAGATGGAATTTAACATAGATTTAGTTTCGTATCGTAAATCTTGGTTTATAAATGATCAAATAAGAAATTATGTATTCCATCTCTAAATTGGCACAGAAAAATTCATATTAGATGATAAAAAGATTCTTTGCAATTATGAAACAGAAGTCGCATCTATTATTATGATTTAAAAGATAGAGGTAGAATTATTCCGTCATAAAAGTGGCATGAAAATTTTAGATATGGATTTCCATCTATCTCAGATAATTAGTTAAAAGAATTCACTTTATATCTGATTCTATGTCTAATTTTTAGATACAAAATTCCATCTGTGTCAGAGTGGGAAATGGCTTGTTTTCATTTGGTGTCTAATTCCGTCTCTATAATATTGATACAGATTTATTCTGTCTCATATTGCTTTTGTCTTTTTGTATCTAATTTTGTATTTGATTGTGGAGAATTAAAGTACTTAATTTTGGTATCTAATTCTGTGTCTAAATTGTTATTTGTATACCTAGACCACTTGTTCCTTTTCACTTCTATCTTATTCATATTTCAACCATGTAAACAAATATGAAAAATAACATAAATGAAAATATCTATCCTCATTATTTAATCAAGTAATGCGATACAAATTAGTAACAATATATTAAAGTCTTATCAATAGGACAACAATTTTAGAAGTGTTATAATAGAATAATACTAATATTAACACTAATATAATAAAAGAAATGAATTGACTATCTCTAATCAGTTTTCTCATCCTCTAAGTGCTCGTATCCTTTAGGTGCTTATGCTGTAAGTGGCGCCAATGTCTGATCACTAGGGTTTAAGACTCTAAACCACTGCTCTAACCATTCCATCCTTTAGATCATCATTGCAAATTGTTCATCATTACGCTGTAATTGAGTAGTGAGATTAGAAATTGTCGCCTTGAGGGCAGCCAACTCAGCTTGTGTAGAAGCATTAATTGAAGCTGATGAAAGGACGGTAGATTTTGCAAATAATGTAACTTGTGAACCTAGTCCCTTAACATGACCTTTCTTACAAACGCCTCCTATAGCATCCAAATAAATGTTATTGTCAGATTGTTGACTACTGCCCTCCCTAGTAGGATACTAGGCATCTTTCCTAGCTATCTGCCTCTCATACTCATCCTAGAAACAAAGTATTGAAACATATAAATAAAGTAAATAACTTTAAATGAGATATCATACTACTAAACTAATTAACCATATAAAAAATAAATTATGTCTGTTTCAAACTACCAATCATTTAAAGATAACAAAAAACTCATCATATGTACACTCAACTATAATGATTGCATCTATTTCAACATTTTTCAAATTGTTACTTTGAAACTCATCATAATATAAAATAAGATATTTATTATCAGTGCACTTAATAAAGTTTATACTTACAGCAATGTTTGCAAAAGCTGGCGAGTCCCATTGATTTTCTTGTCCTTTACATCTGTGAAGGCGTTGGAACATGTCCCAACAATTTGGCTCTCTTCCTATTTGATTTATTTGCAAAGATAAAGAGATTAAAACAAATTCTACTAGTAAATACCTAATTTGGATTATAAATTTGATAGAAAGTACATACTAATCTTTTTTTAGTGCTCTATAGTAGGGATAGAGCCTTAACAGTGCACAGAGAACCCCCTTTAGATCACCTATTTTGACTCTTCTACTTTAACTTGTTTTGTCATTTAGGATCTTGCTACTTTATGTCCAACTGCTCACGAATACTTTAAGGAAGTCATTTCCCCTTATCTTCCCCTCTTTTCAACCTACCTATAGTGACCTTTAGCAAGTTAGATCCTTTACTATCAATGATCTTTCTAATATGAAAATTGTGTTCAGACAACCATTTATATTTTCTCTACATAGAGGAATAAAGATTAAGGAAATATATACTAATAGATCAACAAATTTGTTCAAATAAATCAAAGATAGATTTCACCAAATTTAACAAACCACTCTTCAGTAGCCCCTCCATTTAATGCTTTTATCTAATTAGTTTATGACCCATTAAATTTGCTTTTGAAGATTGAAGAGATATCCCCATGTCTACTTGTAGTAGGCTTAAACCTAGAAAACATATGAGTCTTAATAAAATTGAAGAATATTTTTTATTTAAAATTAATTATTAAGATTAGACAATTAACTCATGAACTAATCCAAATACACCTGCCAACATCTTTACTTCCCCATATATTGGCCTATGTTTTAGATGATAGCCAATATGCTAGGTTAGATTAGCTATTCTGCCTTAGTAAGGGGAAGGGTAGATGGGCTAGGTGGTTGGGGAGATGAGCTTGGTGGTTGGAGAGATGATCTAGACAATTTGTTTGGCATGTGTATCAACAAATGAGATGGAAAAGAGGTTAGGTGTGTTTCTATAGGTTGTGTTAAAAGATGGGATATGTGAGCCCCCAGTTTGAGGGTTAAGAGATGTGGTGGGCAATTCAAATGGTTAATAGGTACCTCTCCCTTTGCCTCATCCCCTACCCCTACCTCTTCCTTTGCTAGCATCCGTCATCTATCAACATTTAAAGAAAAATCACAATCCTAAAGAAGTTAATACTATGATGGCAACAAGTATAGTAAAAAATAGTAACCATAGACATTGAGAAACATCCATTAAAATAGTAGCCAAACAATGTGAATTAATACCCATGTCAATTGGAATGTGGCACTAGCTTCAAGTCTTAGCCCCATTTTTCTTAATTTTTTAAATGCTGACATGTGCCATTAAAATAGTTAAAAAGACGATTTTGCTCTCACTCTCATCCTCATCACATGAACTCCCTCTCCTTCCACATGTCTTCTAATTTCTTTAAGCATTTGCCTCTTTCTCTATCTCTCTCTCTAGTTCAATTGGATGTTAGTGTGTTCTTCGACTTTTCCCCTTCATTTTTTGGCGAATGTGGGTCAAAATTCTACCTAATTATGATGTGCACGGGAACTTTTTTCCATTGATGTTTAGAGCTTGAAAAGGGGCATTTTCACTTAATTCAATGGGCGTCACTCGAAATTCAATAAAACTTTTGCTTCTGAGGTAAATCTTAATCTTTCCTCTCTCTTAATTTAAATTATCACCAAGATTTCAACTTTGATTTACGAAACTCTTCGTGATTGTCTTAGGGTTCATTGAGGGATGGCTTGGCATGATTCAGTGAAAGCTTGACCAAAACTGGGTTAAGGATTTTGTTCTTAAGGTAATTTTCTTCCTTTCCCTTTTTATGGCCATAGGTAAACTTAAAGATTTAAGTCTTAATCTATGAAACTTACTTTAAGTTGCATTTTTAGGGTTTTGCAAATTTGTTGCCTTGTTCCTTCATTTAGTAATATCCAAGGTGGGAAAGGTGGCTATAAGCAAGTATTGAGTATGTTAAGTTTGCAAATTGTAATATGTATACTATACTAGAGATTGTAAATGCTGGCATTGATGGTGAATTGATTTGAATCAGATATTCTAGTTTTTGGAATGAAATTCCTTAAAATTAGGGTATACACATTCACTTGAATCTTATGAATTGAGAGTTCCTTGAAAGCTTTTGTAAAATAGTGTTAGGAAAAGAATGAGGAAGGCCCTTAAATTTAAGTTAAGGTGCTAAGATTGGTTAAAATAGAAGTTTAGGGCATGAATGTATGTGTATGTCTCTGTGTGTGTGTGTATGGATGGAAATCTGCATGTAACCACTTTTGTTGATTACATAAGAGTTCTTACATTTGTTAAGAAAGGATTTTCTTTAAACATGATTTGGAAGTTCTAAACTAATGAAGTTCTTCTTATAGTTTTAAGAATAATTACTTATAAGAATTGTTACTAAGAATATATGGAATAAGAAAAGGAATTAATTTTAATTCCTCCAAAAGTTAAATATTAAACTTTTATTATTTTCTACTTGCATAGAGGCTTCTTAATGGAGTGAGTTCTACCAGAGTTAAGGAAGAATTGGTTGCCTTATAGTAGTGGCATTCAAGTGAGCATATAACAGCCCCAACTCCTTAAAAATATTTGATTTTCATACTTTTTGCTAGTTTTTTCAAATTTTATTTTTCCTACCTTCTTATTTTTCTTATTAGATGAATTTCCAATGGTGTTTATAATAATGAAATCTTGTATGGAAGTGAAAAGAATAGTTACGTATGATATGTAGTTGAATTAGTACCTGTAAATGTACTACCTTGACATATTGGTTATTGAAAAGCTATTGAAAAATCTACACGCCAGTTTTAGATTTTTGTGTGGGTTTTGGAAGGTCTGGTTTAGGATGTTGGAAGTTAACAATAGTTCTATCATCCTTTGGTGCACCTAGGAATTATCTAGCTACTAGGGTTATTGGAGATACTAGCCCTATATGACGATCATCATATGTGGACAGGAGGGATGGTAGATTTCGTGAGCTTTGGTCTTAAGCCAGTTAGTTATTTTATGAGCTGCAATCACACACCAGTTGGTTATTTACCCTTGAAGATTATATGTCCTTGCCAGTTTGTGATTTACCCTCGTAGGCTGTGTGACCACGCCGTATTTTAGTTATTCGTTAGTCTTTTCCCCTCCCCCCCCCCCTAAAATTTAAGAAATTGATTATTTTTCATGTTCTAGTGTTGAAATCAAATCCTGAAGTGATTTTATTCTAAGTGTTTGAAATTAAAAGATAAGGGTTGACTACTTTATATGCTAGTGGCATTGACTATGCTTTTGGTTAAGCTAAAATGAAAATCTTTAAGTTCACTATATAGCTTATTTCAACTTTTGAAGATTTTTGCACTATTTGTTACTTTACTTTATTTCATTTATTCTTCTTTTCTTTTTAATTATCCTAATTTATATTATCTGTTACTAATGTTGGGGTGTTGTCGATATGGTGAAAAGTTTTGTTATCTAAGATAGTAAAGTTGATCAGATTTAGAAAGTAGAGGAGTGATTGTTGATTCCACCTAGTTAGTCCAGTTTTGCTTCACAAGGGCAATCTCCGTTCCTTTTTCTTATCTATTATCTTAGGGTTATATATGTTGTTTGTGATTATCTAGGAGTTATACAACTTTTGACCATTATAAAAATTTACATCCATTATTAGATTCTCAATAGCTCACTTCCTTCCTTTTCTATGGTTATTGGCCACCAATCTTAAAAATTTCAAGTCTTTGGCCAATTTCTAACCCTATGCAAGCAATAAATGCAATTTCAAAAATTGAAGGCCCAAAGCTTTGAATTAATTCGTGAAATTATGGGGGAATGGACAAAATTTGCCTAAACAATTAGAAGCACAAACTAATTTCATCAAATCCTTACCATTCAATGTCTAAATCACACCATTATCCTATTGTAGCATCACGTAGAGGAGAAGGAGTGTTGACGATGTTGTTTGAAGAGCTACCAATCAGAGCACGCTAGAAACAAACTAACAACAACAAGGACAAGCCGAAAAGGAATGAACAACAATAGGCTTTGAAGGTGGGAGGAAGAAACGCATACCTAAGGCTAGACAAAGCTTTCCTTCGCAATGGGAAAGGGACTCGTGTACACGAAGAAGGCTAGGGGCAATTTAGTAATTTCACATCATTAAATGCCATATGTTAAGCTGTTAAAAAATATAGCTAAAAGGGGAAGCTAGGACCTAAACATACTACTTAGTGGAAAGAAAGAGCAAGGTTGAGCCATTGTGCCAGGCTCAAGTTCAAGTTTTATCCTCACATGTCATATGTTTAAATCTTCATTGATCCTCTTTTAATCTTTCCTAACCAAGCACAAAAAATTACATTCTTAAGGCCCAAAATAAATTAAATGAATCATAAGCTGCATAATTTCCCTATCATTACTAATGTATACTATGTCTCATCGAAAATTATGCTTCATATTATTTCTATATTAATTACATTGTTTTGATTGTCTTTAATAAATTGGATTTACCTTGAAATTCTTGGAACTTTAATAATATATAGGGATCCTTCATCCAATCTAATGGTTATCATATGAAATAAGGGAATGAATTTGAATTTTTTAATTGGTAAAAAGTTTAAGAAATTAGTAAATGCTTTTGTATTATTATCTATCTATCTACCATCGTGGACATTAAATTAATATTATTGGTTTTAAAAAGTTCAAGGTTGTTCACTTAGGCTGCTTCAAGGGACATATGTAAGGCCAAATATTAATAATATTAGGTAAACATATGGAATTAAATTTATAGAAGATGAAAGCTTTGCAATCAAATTGAAATATAAGTTCACATCAATTTTGGTTTGTGACAATGAGCAATTCACTTGATGGTATTATAAAAGAAGTTCATTTCAAGAACACATTATAAGTTCACATTAATTTTGGTTTATGACAATGAGCAATCCTTTTGTATGAAATCATCAAAATCTTGCAAGATCCCAAATCCAGCTGTTTTTACACAAATTTCGATTATGTACTTTCAAGTTTGTTATTATTCATCCATTTTTCTACACCTAGTACCTAGCTACAAGTAACTACTAATGTTTCTTCATTTTGGTAGATTTGAATGAAAAATTATAATTTAGTTTTTCAATTTAAGTATATTTTTCTTCGTGTTAGTTTATATGTCATATAAACTGAACTCTGTGGAAATATAAATATTGGGAAATAAATATGAGAAAAAATGAGAGGTTTTAGAAAAAAAAAATGACATACACAAGAAATTGAAACTTTTTCTTAATGCATGAAATAGCTTACACTCATTGGCTTTATAGATGTTGAATGTCAGACATTACAAATGCCACTTTCACCAACCTCCTCACATATTCTACAATTTGGTTACTTCATTAATTCTAGCACCTTTTCATTTATTTCATTAGCACACTTTGTTTACCTAGCCACCATTGCATTTATTTTGCAATATATTTTGTCTTCCATATGCAAGATTTTCTAGATTACATGTTAACCCTCCCCTTTAATCTAGAAAAATATTGTAATTCTAAGCATTTCTCTGAACTTAATAGTTTTTTATCAATAATTGGCCTTGTAAAAAATATCAGCAAGTTAATCTTTGGTCTTGCAAAATTTTAATTCAATTTCTCCTTGTTCCACTGGCTCTCGTATAAAGTAATGTCAGATCTCAATATGTATAGTACAACTGTGAAAAATAGGACTCTTGGTTATAGCAATAGTGGACATATTGTCACAGTAGATTCGTGTTGGTGCATTGTTAGGTTAATTCAAATTCTTCAAGATCCTTTTAGGCTAAGTTGCATAGCATGCGGTGCAATTTGCTATCTCATATTCAGATTTTACTTATGAAAGTGCTATTGTTTTTATCTTCGTTGTTGTCCATGAAATCACCTCTGAAGCCAAAAAAATGTATACAGTTGTGCTCTTTTGATCATCAACATAACTTGCCCAGTCATTATTTGTATAGTTAACCAAATTGCAATGGTCTTTTGCTTCATACATAATACTAAAATTCTTCGAGCCCTTGATATTCTCAAAATTCTTTTTTTTAGCTAATAAGTGGAATTTACTGGGTTCACTCATGAATCTTGAAATGATACTGACCGTATGTACTATGTCTAGCTTAGTGTTTATAAGATAGATCAATGATCCTTGTCTCATCTTTTTTTTTTTTCCATCTTACTTTGATAATTTCTCATTTGTTACCCATCGTAGTTGATGCTTGATTACTATCTTCCATCTTGAACTTCTTTAACAAATCATCTGCATAATTTTGTTAATACATAAATATTTGTCGAAGCCTTTTGTTTGACTTGCATTCTAAGAAAATTATCTCATGAGGCCAAGATTATTCATCTCATATTCCTTCATCATGGCCTACTTAAACTCTTCAATCACCCTTATGTTATAGCTCGGGTAAATTAAATTATCCAAGTATAAATACAGGATAAGGAAATGATCTTCTTGCTTCTTCACATATAGTGATGGCTCACTTGGACATTTTATGAATCCATGATCATGAAGATACCAGTCTATTTTACTATTCCATGCATGTGACACTTGCTTTAGTCTGTAGAGAGCTTTCTTCAAATGATAAACTTTGTCTTCTTGACCTTGGGCAATGTATCCTTGAGGTTGCTCCACATATGCTTCTTTTTTAAATTCTCTATTTAGGAATGTTGGCTTCACATCTAATTGATACACTTGTAACTTCAGTTGTGTAGCTAGAGCAAAAATCATTCTTATTGTCTCCATACTGACCAAAGGAGTGAAGGTCTTGTTGAAGTCAATACCAAGTTGTTGGGAGTATCCTTTTGCCTCGAGTTGTGCCCTGTACTTCTGGATAGATTCATCTTCATTATACTTGATTATGTATACCCATCTTAGCCCAACTTTAAAAAAAGACACTCTTTTTACTAATGGTTTTTTACCAGCCATTTTAAACAACTGCTAGAAAATAGAGCAATTTTTGGCGCTTTGAGAAACTGCCACAAATCTGATGATTTTCTTCTTTATCTAAGGGTCATTTAACTGCCATTAAATTTTTGTCCTATTTTTTATTTTCTCCTTTTTGTTTTTCTTTTCTCACTCAATTATGGACAAACTCGCACCAAAGTTAAATATCTTTTTCTCCCATTTTCACTTAGTGATGAAGTTAAGATATATATCAAATCACAAAGACAAAATAAAAAATAATAAGAAAAGAAGTAGTCATTATTATGAAAGATTAAAACAAAATATGCAATGAAAGATCAATTAATGGTTTGCAGTAATATGGTGAAAATAATCATCAATCCACAATACTCTGGTGTGGAAAGTATTTCAAGAAAGACGTAACAAAATCCTCTTCTCATTATCCCATTCTAAAGCTATTCCTATTTGGATGCCGTACATATGTAGCTTCAATGCCTACGTCCAATGAGTGTTTGATTATTTGAATTCCAAGTTTCATTTACCAAAGAACTCTAACTTAAAATATTTAGTTAGATTAATTATATTACACGATTAATGTTGTCACCTCACCAAGCATTCTACCAACTCTTTAAGTTTTGTTGAGTTTCTCAAGTTTAGTTGCTAATGTTAACTATCTTATGCATGTTATTGGTTCTCACTAATCTTTCAAAAGCATAATAGTGAGGCTGCTCAATTAATAATGTGGAATGATATCAATAAACAGACATTAATTGTAGAGTTGATACTTACTCCGCTACTTCAGAATGATCTTGTATTTGCAAAATTTTAAGATGATCAAAACTGTGATGATAGGTGATTGCAAGTCAGTACAATTTCTATTTTGCCAGTCATATCATATCTATAGTTTTCTTACTTTTTCCTAGCTTAAATTTATGTTTGTCTCATACTAATCCATGTGAGTAGTTCTAGAATGAACAATTATTGGCTAGTTCACAGTTTCTTTGCAATTTTATAAATATTTCAGAAAGACAATCAAGGGAGGGCAAGAGAAAGAGAACGAAGAGAAACAAGAAGTGAATTGTAAAAAGGTAACTTGGATGAATTACTAAGGATGATTGGTAAGTAATGTTCCTTTAAAAGTTACTGGGATAGTACCTTGTTATGTCTAGTTTGTGTACAAAATTTGGCTACTCCTATGGTTTCATTAGTGTCTATATGATGCAGTTCTTACTTCAACAATGAATATGTTGAAGTAAGAACAAGCCATTGTTTGGCTAATAAAAAAAAAAGAACAACAAGCCAGTGAATTCACTTTTTATATCTTCATTATTTTACTAGTTAAATTTGTTTTCATAGGGAAAAAGTACAGTTGACTTCTTGCACTTTGCTGACAGGGCACCATGTTCAGGAAGATTATGGTGAAGAACTTGGACAACTTTTTTTATGATATAATGAGGAAAAGGAAATGAATTGGATGACATGTATAATTTGATGAAATATATGCTTGGACTTCTATAATTTGGAATTAACATTTAAGACATGGCGAAATTCACACAGTACAAAGTTGATAACTTGTCCTTTGACTTTAATTCTAATTAAATGGTTCTCCCATTGACTTTCTTAATGTTCTCAATATGTTATTTCAGGAACAATAGCATATTATGAATATTATGAAAGTAAGAATAATACACATCACTTAATTTGGGTACTAAAATTATAATTATACTATAGTTCAAAGGATTATATGTAGTTTTCTTGCTACTATTAATATTATTTCTCTTCATTTTTGCAACATTACAAACAAGGGATTTTACTATACCGAGGCTAAGGATATTTCTCATTGATGTGCAGCTCCATCATCATTTACACGTGTTTGTCCCTCAAGTCCTAGGTATGTTTCCTGATTTTGGATCTTCTAACTTTTAATGTTCTGTTAATTGGGTAAAATTAGGAATCTTGTTGAAAGCTTATCTTTCCTAATTTTAGTTTAAAGATCCACTAGAACTCTTACTTGGACTTAACTTTCGCTTTTGTATCAGTCATCATTTTTTTATGGTTGCTCACTGAATTCATGATTTAATATGAATTGGTTTCTATTATCAAACGTATTAAACCATTGCTAGTTGTTAAAGGATTAGGCATATCATTTAAAGAAGAGTCTCCATGTAATATAATTAAACAAGCAATTAGTTAGTTTAATGTATTATATTTTTACTTGAAATGTTCTTTGACTTTTACTGTACTACAGATTATTATGAGTTTCATATATAAGAACATTTGTGGTTGACATTGCTAAAGTTGCTAGAAGGGACTATGTACCGAAAGATTTTCGTATGTATATATGTTCAATCACCTTAAAAAAATTAATTTTTTAGATTTTCTCAAGACTATTATAACACTTTTAAATGTTTTAATAAGACTTTCAATATAAGTAAATTAGTTGTGCAATAATAAAAATTCATCAAAACTTAAAAGAGAATAGATAGTGAATGCGTTCTTAAGTAATACCTATACTTAATTCCAATTTCTCACCACTATTGATAATGCATTTTATTTTTGCAACAATTCAGGTAGGGATACGTGATAGCAAAATTAGAACATGTAATTAAACATGATCACAAATAGGGAGAATAAATAAATTAACAATCTGACCTGATGAAGATGACATCGTTGATCAGAGTATTGGTTGAGTTTAATAAGTTCAACCTCCAATGCCTAAGAGCACTTTTCAGAGTGTTTTGATGACACAAAGAGAGAGTGACATATTCAGTATATCAAAATTAGGGCTTCAATGTATTATTTATAGGGTTTTATTTTAATAATATAATTAATCAATATTATTAAAATAAAATCCTGTAGAATCTTCAAAATAATTTCTCATTTAATTAATCAATCCAAATTAAGCCCATTAAATCTCTCTTTGGGTAACAATCTCAAATTAGTAATCTGACGGGATGATTACTAATACTCTTGGATTGTGGGTTGGGTTTCTGCCCAGCGGGTTTATGGATAATCGAACCCATCACCGATTATCCACAAATTAAAATAAAAAAAAATACTCAGTCCATTCACAGTTTATAAATTATAACATTAATTGCCTAATTAGAATTAACAAGATACTAATATAATAAAATAGTTAATGCTAATCCATAAAATATTAAAATTATTCTAACAATCTCCCACTTGGATAACATTAATTATATTATTAGATCATTAAATGAATAGCTAATCAGGCATAATAATGTTCATATAAACACACGGATGTGTGTATATTTATAAACCATACAAGATTCAGAGGTGAAACTATACACAAAGATCACTGAAACCGATAAGGAATCAAGTGATATTAACATTTCCATAAATAAGTATCATAATCTAAATTAAATGGAATACAAAGTAACATTCAAAAAAAATGTCAAATAACAATTCAAAAATCTCTAAAGAATTTAATTCAGACTCCCACTGAACCAAGGCTACATCAAAATTTTCAACAACGCCCATATGAGTCACATGATTCTTAAATACTTCTACGGGTAAGCCTTTGGTTAACAGATCCGCCAACATGTGTTCACCAGGAATATGAACCAAACAAGTATGAGATTTAGCAATCTTTTCTCTGACAAATAGGAACTTAACATCGAAGTGTTTAGTGCAATTGGAGTTCCTATAATTATAAGAAAAGCTGACAGCAAACGAACTATTGCAGTATATGGTTAGAGGTCGTGATATAAAATTAACCAAATGCATGCCAGATATCAATTACCTCAACCATATGGCCTGGCGGGTAGCCTCATAACAAGCGATATACTCTACCTCCATAGTCGAGGTAGCTGTTACTGATTGCTTACAACTCTTCCATGATACAACTCTTCCAGACATCATGAAGATGTATCCAGAAGTGGATTTACGATCATCCACACAAGATGCATAATCAGAATCTGAATACCCACAATTTCAAAGGGCTCAGATCTTTTAAAAGTAAACATGTGATGCTTTGTACCTTGTAGATACCTCATAATTTTCTTCGCAACCCTCCAATGATCAGGACCAGGATTACTCAAGTATCTACCAAGCATATTGACAGCAAAAGCAATATCAGGTCGTGTGCACACCTGAGAGTACATAAGACTGCTAACAGCAGATGCATACAGAATAATATTCATTTCGATTTTCAAATTATCATCAATGGGACAAGATGATCTAGACAACTTTTCACCTTTCTATACAGTTATAGTACAAGGGGCGCAAGTATGCATGTTAAATTTCTGTAGCACTCGTTCAATATAGGTTGTCTGAGATAAACCAAGATTGTCACAAGATCTATCACGGTGAATTTGAATTCCCAAGATAAAAGAGGCTTCACTAAGATCTCTATTGTCAAAAAGGCATGACAAATTTTGTTTGACTTCATTCAACATAGTTACTAAGTTACTGACTAGGAGTATGTCGTCAACATATAGAACAAGTATCATAAAGTTGTCCTTGTCAAATTTCTGATAGATACATTGATCAGCAATGTTCTCTGTAAAACCAAGTGAGGTAATTATCTGATCAAATTTCAAATACCACTGTCTTGAGGCCTGTTTAAGCCCATAAATGGACCTTTTCAGGTTGCACACTAAGTGTTCTTTCCCTGCTTCAGTGAATCCATCTGGTTGCGTCATATAAACATCCTTAAGCAAATCACCATTTAAGAATGCAATTTTGACATCCATTTGATGAAGTTCAAGATTCAACTGTACAACAAGAGCCATTACAACTTTGAAGGCATCTTTAGTAGATACGGGTAAGAACGTTTCTGTATAATCGATCCCTTCCTTCTGATTATAGCCTTTAGCTACAAGTCTGGCTTTGAATCTTTCAACTTCCCCATTGGCTCCTCTCTTGGTTTTAAAGACCCATTTGCAACTAACGGGTTTACAACCATTTGGTAACTCAGTTAATTCCCATACATGATTACGAGACATAGAGGATATCTTATCATTCATAGCCTCCAACCACTCAGATGAATAAGATCCTGACACAGCCTCATTATAAGAAACTGGATCTGTGCCATCAACAATGTCTGACTCAAATTCCTGCAAGTACACTATATAGTCATCTGAAATTGCAGGTCTACAAATCCTTTGTGATTGTCTCAAATTAAGAGTTGGTTCTCCTATATCAGTTATAGGAGCTTCTACAATGGGATCAATCGAATTCTCAATATATGTGTCATCTCTAATATCATGATCTATAGGTAGAGATGCTAACAATGGCATGGGTAAAATGGTATCCACACAATGCAGGTTAATTACTCTAGGGACACCACTCCCACTATCCAAGTCATCCTCAAAATAGAAGGCTCTGTCAAATTCAATGACCCTGGTAATGTGACTGGGATAATAAATTCTGCATCCTCTGGATCCTAAACAATACCCAATGAAGAATCCACTAACAATTCTAGAATCAAGTTTCTTGAGCTGTGGATTATTGGGTCTCACTTCTGCTCTATGACCCCACACGTGAAAGTGTCTCAGACTAGGCTTCTTACCAATGAAAAGCTCATACGGTATCTTTTCAACAAACTTACTCGGAATTTGATTCAGGACATAGGCTACTGTCCTAAGGGCATCACCCCACAAAAAATCTGGTAACGAAGAGTGACTGATCATGCTTCTAACCATGTCCATCAAGGTGCGATAACACCTCTCAGCAATTCCATTTTGTTGTGGAGTGTCAAGCATAGTATACTGAGCTTCAATTCCTTGCTCCTGTAAGAATAGAGCAAACAGTCCAGGGTTTCTCCCGGTTTCAGTATACCTTCCATAATATTCTCCACCTCTATCTGATCTTAGACTCTTGATTACCTTTCCAGACTTTAATTCAATGGTTGCCTTAAATGCTTTAAAGGCATCTAACGAGTCAGATTTTTCATGCAACAGATCAACCTAGCTGAATCTAGAATAGTCATCTATAAAGGTTATGAAATATTTATAATTGCTCATAGCAGAGGAAGTAATTAGTCTACTAATATCTGTGTGGATCAATTCCAAAATAGCCTTAGATCTATTAGCCCCTTTCTTCCTAGCTCTATCAGGAAGTTTTCCCTTAATGCAGTCAATACAGGATTCAAAGTCAAAAAATTTAGGTCATGCAATATTCCTTATCTAACCGTTCTCTCCAATATCTCTTTTGAGATATGACCCAAACGCTGATGCCATAACAAGGAAGAGTTCTCATCAATTCTTCAGCATTTATGTCCTATGATAGCATTAATTAATGCCACAAAAGTGGAATCTGAACAAACATTTGTATTCAAGCAATATAAACTGCTCATTAATTTAGCAATTCCAACAATGACTGAACTAAAGTAAACATTAATTTTACCATTTCCTTGCCAAAAGGATTATCCATCTTTATCTGACACAGAACTTGAAACTAGATTCCTCCTTGAAAAAGGTACATAGACAATGTTATTTAAAGTTAAAGTATGTCCAGAGTACAAGTTCAAAACTACAGTTCCTATGCAATCCACTACAGTTGAACTTCCTTCCATTCCCAGAATGGTCTTTTCTCTCTCATTTGGGCTCCTCCTGTCTTTGAGCCCCAGCAAGGAATTAGTTACGTGAACAGTTGCTCCAGAATCTAACCATCAAGTGTCCATAGAGGTTTCAAAATTATTAAATTCAAGACAAACTAGAGCTAAGGGGTAGTTTCAAGAAAGATACTTTCTTTCTCACGTTTGTACTTCAACTTAAGGCAATATGAGATTTTATGGCCAAGCTTCTTACAGTAATTACAATCACCCTTAAATTTCTTCTTCTGACCCTTATTCTTCTTATTGTTCTTCTTGATCTCAAAGAACCTTCTACCATTAGGCTTTCCCTCAGGTTTCTTTCCTTTAAGTTTCTCATTTCCAGCCTTGTTTGACGAAGCATGAGAGATGTAGTTCACTGAATGACCACATGAATTTGATTTCTTTAATGACGACTCCTCTTGAGTCATGATGGACATCTTCTAATTAACGGTCCATTCAGCTTCTTGCAAGTTGTATGTGGTTCTGAGAACCCCATATTCTACTGAAAGAGATTGTAGGACTTTATAGACAAGATAACTCTCACCCAGGTCCACATTTAGAGATTTCAACTTGTTGAAGTAATTCACCAGCTTCATCATATGCTTGCATACACCAGACACTCCATCATAATGAGTGTTATCTAGTAGCGAAAGATAATATGCTTTCTGCGTCTTATCGAACTTTTTAAACTTTTCACTCATAGCCATAAGGTATTCCACAACGGTGTCCTTATCAGGAATCTCTGTCTAATTGTCTTCCCAATAGTGTATTTTATTACCGTCAAACAGATCCTGTTGGATTCATACCACTACTTGTGATAAGCTCTATTAGCAGCACTAGACTCAACAGTGAGATTTGCTAGTTTTGGATCTCTCATGGCCAAATCTTCCTTGGAGATGATCAAGTACATATTAAGGGACTCATGCCAGTTATCATAATTCATCCCATTTAGAGTTTTCACCATAGATAGTTGCTGGAACACAAAAGCTGATGAAACAAAATCAGGAAATATTAATTATGTCCCGAAAACATAATCATAAAACAAGATTTCCTTTACAAAATTCAGCTTATGCAACTGTATCATCAGGAGGTGTATTATAATCTCAAAGTCTTGGATTATAACATCTTGGATTATAACAGATCAAGAAAGAAAACTCATATGTACTAATGATTTGGCCATAAAGAGAAATAATAAAATGCATTCATCATTTCCATATCGATAGAATATAAGAAACAATGAAGGCATTGGATTAAAATGCTGCTAACCATTCACAAATGTATTTATTCCACAGAATTATATTAACAATGTCACACCGAAAGGGTATGTCCATTATCAATATAACATGTATATACACTCTCTCTTGTGAACTCATCGTAATATTCAGACTCTTCCCTGATGATGGTAACTAAATTATCCAAAATTATAAGAAATTGAGTGACAAATGCGATATAAATTTATTTATAAAATAGACATATCACAATGATTGGGCCGACGATAGGTGAGCACACAATCATTAGGTGTATATGACCCAAAGTTATGAAAAATTTCATAAATGGTTCATTCCCATTTAAGGCACGTGCTTAAATTAGAAATAAAATATAATAATTAATACATAGAAATTAATTATGATTCATTTACACATAATCAAGGAGAGTGAGCTAAACATATTGTCCCATATTATATCTAGTCTAGGCACAAATTTTCTCATATCAAAATTCCTTACCTAAATATTATTTTAAGGCTTTTAATTTTTTCAAAATTTCAAAACCCCTATTTCTAGGGCTCAAAAATTTCTAAAAAAATCACCATAATTTAGATCAGAATGAGTGGAGCTGATCCCCAAATTTTGGAATTGATTGGACTAACGATGTGGCCACACGCGCCACCACGCGCTTCTTCTTCAACCTTTGGAGGGTCTTTTTGACCCGCCAGAAACCTGACAAGTATCGTTTTTGACCCGTTGGTTTTGACGTCTTCATACCACAAAATAGGGTCCTTTTTTATCGTCTTTTCATGATCTACAGTTTCCTGATGGTTGTTTCGAATGAATCTATCCCAGTTTTATGAAAATTACGTCAAAAATTTGGATTTTTTTGGTTGGTTGGTTCGTTAGTTTAACGCGGCTCACCGGCAATGGGAAACTGCTGCATTTTTGAATCGCCAGCAACCTCTTCGAATGGACAGCAACCAAAGTTCTTGCCAGTGAAGTACTTCGACGATAACGGTAATGTTGGCGAGAAAAAGAAAAGAGAAAGAAAAAAAAATTGAAGTCCATTTGGTTCTGATTACTGAATAATAATAATAATGTATGAAATTTAAAATTTCATAATCCAAAATAAAATTTTTCTGATGAAATTTAGAGAGAAAAAATTTTATAATCATAAAATTTCATAATCAGAAAAATCGTAGGCTCTAATACCATTTGATAGTGAAATTAGAACATGTAATTAAACATGATCACAAATAGGGAGAATAAATAAATTAACAATCTGACCTGATGAAGATGACATTGTTGACCTGAGTATTGGTTGAGTCTAATAAGTTCAACCCCAATGCCCAAGAGTGCTTTTCAAAGTGTTTTAACGGCAGAGAGAGAGTGACAGATTCAGTATATCAAAATTAAGGTTTTAGTGTGTTATTTATAGGGTTTTATTTTAATAATATAATTAATCAATATTATTAAAATAAAATCCTTCAGAATCTTTAAAACAATTTCTCATTTAATTAATCAATCAAAATTAAGCCTATTAAATCTCTCTTTGGCTAACAATCTCAAATTAGTAATCTGACGGGATGATTACTAATACTCTTAGGCTATGGGTTGGGTTTCTGCCCAGTGGGCTTGTGGTTAATCGAACCCATCACCGATTATCCATAAATTAAAATAAAAAAAAACCCAGTTCATTCACAATTTATAAATTATAACATTAATTGCCTAATTAGAATTATCATGATACTAATCTAATAAAATAATTAATGCTAATCCATAAAATATTAAAATTATTCTAACAATACAACCAAGAAGATATTGACTCCTAATTCAATTAAGGTTTAGGCCTAAGGATTTGAATTGTAACAGATAGGTTTTATATACATTATGTATGGATTGTATTCCCTATTATTAATATATACATTATGTATGGATTGACATACCTTAATTTATATAGTGCTAAATTTAGTCTATTATGTGCATTTATGTTTTTCTCTACGATAAATAAATATAGACAAGTTGACAAAATTCCAAAAGTTTAATGAGAAAGGACAAAACTAAAAAAAAAAAAAAAACCATGAGCAAAACCCCACTATATAACATTGTCAAGCAATTTAAAACCTCTCACCAATATGACATTTTTGGCAATTTTAAATACTTTTCGACAGTTTTGAAACCCCCAAAAAATGACATTTTCTGACGGTTTTAGAACTCCCAGAATATGACTTTTTTCAATGGTTATACCAGCAGTTGAGTAAAATTTGCCAAAAAAAAAATTTAGCAACAGATGTATCTTTGGTGTTTTTTAAAGCTCCAAAAAGCACATTTTTTAGGGGTTGAAACCACCAAAAGTGCAAAATAAACCACCACAAAATGTAAGATTTTTTTAAAGTGCATTGATATCATTTTCTTAGGGCTTTTTGCACAAGCTCACATGTTTGATTCTTCTTGATCATCATTCTTTTTGTTTTGCTACTTTTTCAAATTTTTTTGGCTCACAAGAAAAGAACATGACATTGCAAGTTTGATAAATATCTTGTACTGATCGCATCTTTCTTGGAGGTAATGAATTTGGTGACTAGCTATTCTGTCATGGAGATGAACTCGTGCTTGGTTCTGGTTCATTTCTTACATTCTCCTCAACTTCAAGATGTTGAGTTCCATTAAGATCTTCATTACTCCATTTCCAGCTGGCATCTCCATCAAAGATTGCATCGTTTGACATGATTAAACGTCTCGTATCATGATTATAGAGATGATAATCCTTGGATTCATCACTATAGCCTTTAAAGAAGCACGTTTCTCCTTTCTTATCTAGTTTGTCTTTGCTTCCTTTTAGGATGTGAGTAAAGGCAATGCTATCGAAGACTCTAGAGTGATTAACTTACAGCTTTCGCTTGAAACATGCTTTATATGGAGTTCTATTTGGAACAAATTTTATGGGAGATTAGTTGAGAATATAAACGATTATGTTAATCACTTTTACCCACAAAAATTTGGGCAGATCTTTTTCTTGTAGCATTGTGCGAGCTATCTAAACAACTGTTCTATTTTTTCTTTTTGCAACACCATTCTGCTGATGTATGTGTCGAACTGTGAGCTCTTTCTTGATGTAGTGCTCTTTGCAGTACTTGACAAATCTTTGATCACTAAATTCTCTCCCCCCCCCTAACGATCTATTCTTAAGATTTTAAACAAATGACCACTTTGTTTTTTTGCAAGAGCTTTGAACTGAGAGAAATAAGAGAATGTATATGATTTAAACTCAATAAAGTAAACCCAAATCATTAGAGTATAATCATCAACAAATATCAGAAAATAAATCTTATCACTAAGAGTAAGAGCTCTTGAGGGATCCCAAATATATGCATGCACTAACTCTAACGGGGCCTTAGCTCTCTAGGATGATTTTGGAAATGACAAACTATGTATTTTTCCAAAAATGCATCCTTCACAAATTTTCTTTTCAAAGTGCATAAAAGGGAACCCAAGCACCATTTCTTTTCTAGTTAGCAATTCAAGGCCATTGAAATTTAGATGCCCATATCTCAAATGTCATAATGCCTATTTATCCATGTTTTCACACTTCAGGGCATATTTTTGTCCAAGTCACAAATGTAAATAAAATATTTTGTTAGGGGACATTTTAATAGTAGTTATTAGCTGCCCCTTATTTTGATCAAGTGTGGTACATTTATCATCATAAAAAATCAATTGGTAGCCTTTTTGAACTAATTAGCAAACACTGAATAAATTTTACGTGAGGCCCAAAACATAGATAACATCATGAATAAATTTTTGTTAGTAATTTTTTATCTTCCCAATCATAATGCATTTGCATTAACTTCTTATGCTTTTCCATCACCAAGTATAACTTGGGATTTTATATTTTCATCAAGATTGACAAAGCAATTTTTGTTGCTTGTCATGTAGTTTGAACAACCACTATCAAGATACCATATATCCCTTAATTCTTGGTCAAGGAAAATGATTAATAAAATAATTAACTGAGTGATTAGTCTCTTTTTGTGAAATCTAGTTCTTCTTTTTCCCAAAACTAACAATCTATTTCAAAATAAGTGTGCCTTTCACACCTCTTGCATTGGAATTGGCAATTATTTATATCACGATTATTTTTCTTGCAAAGATTGCAATAGGAGCTTGATTTTTCTTTACTCCCTTGATTTATGTAATTCTTTATCCCATTTCCATGGTAATTAAATGATCCTTTATTTTGAGGATGTTGATTGTGATCAATCTTTTTATCTCCTTCAATTTTCAAAAAATTTATATTGGATTGAACGGCTAGCTCTAGTGGTTCCTCAAATCTTTTCATTCTCTTCTCATGTGCTTGGAGAAATCCCATTAGTTCCACTAGAGCAACCTTTGGCAAATCCTTGGCTTCTTCAATTGCTACCACCATATGATCAAATTTAGCTCAAAGGCTTTTTAGTAATTTTTGAATAATTTTTTTGTCTTCTATCGTGTCTCCATAACTTCTTATTTGATTAATGATATCAGTGCCCTTGTACTGGCTCTTTAAGAACTCTCATGCCTCCTTTGTTGTCTTAGCATTCATGATTTTAGGAAAGATCATGTTGCTTGCCCCTTGCTAGATAAATAGTAAGGCTCTTGCGTCCTATGCATATTTTGCTTGTACTTCTTTTGCTTTGTAGTTGTCCATATTAATTGCTCTTCTGGGGTTGATTCCTTGAAACATTTTACTACCATATCCCACAAGTCTTGTGAGATAAACAATGTCATCATTTTTGCACATAAAAAATCATAAGCTTTTCCCTCAAATGTGGGAATTGAAGATTAGGTATAATTGTTGATAGATAAATTAGAGATAGAAGTAGAGGCCATGAAAAATAACATATGATGTGTAAAAATATGGTGGTAAGGTGACTAGGTTTAACTAGCAATTTAGAACCAAAGCTCTCATACCACTAATGGAAATCATGGGAAATAAAAATGAGAAATAGGGAGAGGTTTTAGTAAGAAAATGCCACACGCAAGAAATTGAAACTTTTTATTGATGCATAAATTAGCTTACACTCATTGGCTTTATAGATGTTGAATGTCTGACATTAAAAATGCCACTTTCATCCGCCTTCTCACATATTGTACGATTTGGTTGCTTTACACTTGGTGGTGCAAATTGAAAGACACTAGAAAGCAAGGCTGGCAAGAAGTGTGCAACGACGAAATCTGATGCAAGCTTGTCTTGTAGCATTAAAAAAGTACTGTACATGTCATAGGCCCACAATAAAGCAATTAATTGATGTGGGGCAAAGCAATTCATGTGGCAGTAATTAAATTGATCAGATAATGTAAGATATTTGCAAAAGAATTTATTAAAAATTCAATGTTAGGAAGAATATGGAAATGTTTTTATAGGCTATATATATGTGTGTATTCGTGAAGTATGTAGGCAATCAAAGTTTCATTCACTTAGTCTACCAATTATTCTACTCTCTAGTCATTAATTCATTATATCTCCGTTCCTCTTCCAATCGTCGACTGCATTATCCATTTCTTTTATTTTCAAACACCATCATATTAACCATGTCTGCCGGAGCTTCTGACTCCACCAGAAATTGTGCCACTTATCATCCTACCATTTGGGGTCACTTTTTCCTTCAATATGCTTCCGAAACAACGGTATTATACTATTATCAACTTGCAATTACTTATATGAATTAGGATATCTGTTCCGCTTGTTTGAAAGAAAATATGAAAATTTTATCTGAGTGTTTAGTTTAAACTTGATCATGGATTGAGTTTAAAGCTGGAAAATTTGTGTTGTTTGTTTATTATCAATATATAATCCATATATTGTTCGTATCATCTTAGTATATTAGAGAATATAATTTTGTTTCAACCTCTTTAAGATGTATATTTGATCCAGTAACTAATGATTAATTGTTTGTATAACTCCTTTTAGCAGGTCTAAAATAGTGAATTCGAATGAATAATAATTTTATGCATTAAATTAATCCAAAAAATTTCAGAATATCAAATTAATAATCTCACAAGCTATTTCTCAGAGAGTAAAATAAGATTTTTCTTTAAAATCAAACTGATTAAACCTAACGCATAAGTTGAGCTTCCTTGGTCTCTTATATGAATTATTTCATTATTTGTGGCTTTTCAGAGTGTAGATGACGACATAGATCAAAAGATTCGAAGAGAGGAAGTAAAGATGTTTATCTCATCAAACAATAGCTATCTCCTAGCGACACTAAAATTCATTCACTCAGTCCACCGTTTAGGTGTGTCTTACCATTTTGTATGCGAAATTGAAGAAGCATTGGCCATGATTCACAACATTTACACGAAGAGCAACAATATCTTCGTCACCCAGGATGAGGATGACCTTCGCTCTGTTTCTCTACTCTTTCGACTGCTTAGGCAACAAGGATATGATATTTCATCGGGTAACTAACTCTATAACTTTCCCAATGATATTCGAGTTTGCAAAGGGCCATATAATTCACAAATCGAACGAACTGAACAGATGTATTCAACAAATTCAAGAAGGAGAATGGACACTTCGATGAAGAACTAGCCAAGGATGTCGAGGGGATGTTGGCCTTGTATGAAGCTGCACAGTTAGGGATTCATGGAGAGGACATACTGGAAGAAGCTCTTGATTTCACTTTCACTCACTTAAACTCGTCCTTGACCACCCAATTAATGAGCCCTTCACTTGCTGTTCATGTGAACCACTGCTTAAGGCAACCTCTTCGCAAGGCATTGCCTAGGATAGGGGCAAGGAATTACATGTCTTTCTACCAACAGGATCCTTCCCATTGTAGCATTCTGCTCAACTTTGCAAAGTCAGATTTCAATATGCTGCAGAAATTGCATCAGAAAGAAGTTGGCAATATGAACAAGTATGAATGTATTAATATAATACATATCTAACTTGTTAGGAATTTCTCTTAATTCTATGCTTTGAATATTTTATATCACCTAATCGACTTTGATTTGTGTTGCAGATGGTGGAATAAGTCAGAGTATGTGAGGAAGGTTCCTTATACAAGAGATAGGTTGGTGGAGGCCTACTTTTGGCCTTTGGCCATGGCCTATGAGCCTCAATACAGCACTGCAAGATTGCTATCCTGTAAACTGGTTTGCATCATTTGTCTTCTTGATGATACCTATGATTCCTATGGTACTGTTGAAGAACTTGAACTCTTCACCGAGGCCATCTACAGGTTTAACTAAAGATCCATTGGGTCATGATTCACAAAAAAATGTTGCCGAAAATCTGATTATAATTTGATTTGATTTTTTCAGATGGGATATTAGTCCCATTGAATCTCTTCCGGAATGTATGAAAGTGGTATTTGAGGCAGTTCTGGAAGTGTACAATGAGATGGAGTTGGTGACAGCACAAGAGAAAACATCTGGTTTTGTGATGCCACGTGTTAAACAAGCTGTACGCCACTGACATTAGACTAAAATTCTCTTTTGGTTTTTATAAAATAATTTCATCATCAATTACTTTTTTCCAAGGACTTTTTTTATACTACTCTAAAGTTTGACTTTTATTCTCATATATATATATGAAAGAATAAAACTGCAACTGATTTTATGGATGCTTAACATTTAATTATTTTGTTGTACTTGAGGTGTAGATTTGTGAATTATCCCGAACCTACCTGGTGGAAGCAAAATGGTGCAGTGAAGGGTACATCCCAAGCTATGATGAGTACAAGGATAATGGAGCATTGTCTTCCAGTTTGCCACTTCAGATAGTTTCGTTTCTTGGCCTTGGCAACTTTGCAGCCAAAGAGGTGTTTGATTGGATTTCCACACATCCAAAAATCATTAGAAATGCGTCTTTGATTGGAAGACTCATGGATGACATGGCTACTCGCAAGGTACAAAACAATACAATTTCATATATTGCTTATGATTGAACTACGAAACATACACCTTAGATTGGAATATCCTATCTTTAAATTAGTCGAGAATTATAAATTAATGTTAAAACAATAAACAATTTATTGTAATTTAGTAATAATGATTCCAGTCTGAAATGTTTTTGGATTTTGTTTGATATGAAGTTTGAACAAGAAAGAGTGCACGTTGCTTCAGGCGTGGAATGTTGCATGAAGCAATATGGGATATCTGAAGAAAACGCCTACAAAATACTCCAAAACGACGTCAAAAAGTGTTGGAAGGACATAAATGAAGAGTGCCTCAATAATCCACATGATGTCCCAAAGCCTGTCCTTGATTGTGTCCTTAATGTGGGTCGTGTGAGTGAACTTGTGTATGAAAACTTCCAGGACAGATTCACAAATGGTGATTTGCTGAAACATCATATTGTGGCATTGCTTGTGGACCCTATAGCCATTAATTGAGCATCACAAGTAGCTATATTACACTGCTCATTTGTGGTTTGACTTAAATAATGTACAGCCATCTTGGGAGACGTCAGTCAGAAGTTTGTGGACAACATATATTATGTTAAGGTTAATAAAGAAAAAAAAGTCTCTTAATTAATTATTTCTTTTTATTATGATTTGATCTTGATATTAAGATGTTTAGTTTCAGCAACAGTTATTAATTTTGTGATAATTAGCATTTCAGCGGATGGAGGAAAAAAAAAATGTAAGAAAAACGTGAATACCATAATTTATTTGAATAACGTTAAACCTCAATAACTAAAGCGAAGTCAAAATAATTAATTAATAAAAACACTAAAAATTTGAAAATAAACAAAAAATAAAAAATTAGTAAAAATATAAAAGATGAAAAAATGATAAAATATAAAAATAACAAATTCGACAATCAAAATAAAAATAGTGAAATAAATAGATAATAAGTGAAAAATGATAATGAAATATAAAATAAAATAGAGGTGAACCCAAATATAAATGATAAGGCCTCACTTGTATTGGAGTTTAACCCTTCTTAACCCCTTTTCCCTTTATTTTTTATTTTTTATTTTCCTTGTTTACATGTGCCGTTATATGAGGGCTCCCATTTTCATTTTATTTGCATTTCTCTTGCATTTGGTTCATTTTTAGATTTTATTTATTTCTCTTTTATGTTATATGTGTTATTCCATGAAAGTTTCATTTTTCATTTTATTTTACATTTTATATTTTTAATTTTCTTTAATTTCACATCACACATCACATCAACTCATTCATTATTATTAAATTTCGTATTTCATTTACATTATTTTAGGTTGCATTTCATACATAATACACAATTTATGCTAGATTCATTTCGTACATGTGCATTTCATTTCATGAGACATTTCATTTGCATTTAAGGGATTAAATTTTTCGATTTGATCATTTAACCTAGCTTTTGGACGTCACTTTTGGGAGAGCTCATCTTGGACGAAGGTCTTCTTGGCTCTTGGGTGGAGATTTAGGTGCTACTGTACTAGAGAGGAAGAAGCAAGGGAGGAGGAAGCACACAAGGTATTTCTTATTATCTCTCCAATTTTCATTTGTTAATGTCAAATTCTTCCCCTACATCTTTTGTTGGCCGAAACCTTCATGGACTAGATGCTAATAAATCACCATCAATGTGTTATCGATGTGATGATATTTGATCCTAAGGTGTTTGATGGATTGCTTCACATATATGCCTATTTAGATATCTAATTTTAGGCTTAATGCGGTTCATGTGAATTTTTGTGAATTTTCTGGTATTACATATGATGTCATTTTTACCTTGCTATTTGATGTCAAATTTATTTCATATGTGTAGATTCTTGATGAATCTTTCACTGATTTTTGAGCTAGGATGGGTAGTGGATAAGTGGTGAACTTTAATGCTCGTCTTGAACATGCTCTGTTTTAGTGAAGTTCACTATAGCTCAACTTCTTGAATTTTTTGGGAAGTGTCTATACATCCTTTTGAGGTAAAATTGGGTATACATGTTGTCTATCAAGTCATTGTTATTGTCCAATTTTTTCTTGAATTATAGTAACCAATTGATATGCCATTTATACAAATTTACGCACACAATTTTGTGACCAAATAGCTAGGTATAGTCAACTTTAAGAATTTTCTGGTATTGATCTAGAAGGTATTTTAAGCTTATTTTTGCGTATGTTAACCCTCTATATGTCTAGTTTATAGGATAAATTGATGTTGGGGTTTTTTTTTTTTTTTTTCTGGTGATATAACATTCCGTCGCCGATTATCATTCAAAACTCAACAACTAGATAAAACAGAGAAGTACAATTCACTCTTGCTTCATTTTGGTGTGCAATTTTGAGTTGAATTTGGTCTCCTATAATCATGTACATGGCTGTCGATTTGAATTAGAATGATTGTGACACATTTGGCTTATTTTGGTTTGCAATTTCCAATGGTGCCATAGTTCATATGATTTTTTAACTAATGTTGTTCTATGACATTGTGGCATGATTAATCTTTGGGTTGCTTAATGTTAGCTATGAATGTGTGAGCTTCTTGATATCCAAATAATGTGGAATTATAGTGAGTTTAACTTGGAATTTTGGTTAAGAGGTATCCAAATCAAGGTGCAAAGAGACACTCAAGCAAGGATTGCGAATTGGTGGCAAGGCCAATAAGATTAAGTTGTTTAATTCCTTTGAGCTTGATTGCAGTTGATGTATTATTGGTCCTTTGTAATCACCATGTAATGAATATATAATTGGGCACTTACACATACAAACACCCATGCATGCTTTATTTGACATTAACACAAACCCACACCCATGGATGATTGATCAAACACTTATACACATAAACACTAATAGTTATCTATTAAAATGTGTCATGTGAGGTCCATGCCTCCATAAGTGCACTTTTTTAAAAAAATGTGTCATGTGAGGTTCAAAGCCTCCATAGGTACTCTTTTGGGTTCCTTGCCATGTAAGGTCTAACGCCTCCATAGGCATATCCTATAAACATCTATGGGCTTTTCAACATTTATGTTGCCGTGTGATACTAACGTCTTCATGGCACCTGATGATTCACTAGTGGGATCATGCGAGATCCAACGACTATATAGGTATTACGCGATATTATTTGGTGTTTAAATTAAACTTAGGGTTACAATGACCCATATCCTATTATGCATGTTTTCTAAAATAAAGTTGGGTTTCAAGGGCCCATGTCCAATTAATGTTTTTTGAAAAAAAATTAAATTCAAGATAATCTATGTAAATAAAATCGTTTGGTAAAGTCCCTTTTGTTAAATTCTTATTTCATTTTATTTTCACATCATGAAATTCAAACCAAGCAATTTGAAAAAACAACTAAAAATGTCTTTGAATATATTTTTCAAATAAAATATTGAATTCAATGTCTCTTTGTTTTTCAAAAGTTCATTTTGTTTATAAATAAAAAAAACCAAATGTTCACATTTCAATATAAATACCCATAAGTCATGTTTTTCTAATTCAAGAAAATTCACAAGAGGAAAGTATAGAAGTAAGGTTCAGCTGATTTCATAAACTAAAACACATAAACTAATTTCTCAAAACATTGTTAGTGAAAGTTGGCATGATTTCAACTATCTTTGTTTTCTTCCCAAAAATAAAAAATACTAACCCATTGACATGTTTTTCTTGACAAATTATATGGACTTTAATCCCCATAGTGGGGTACATAGGCTTTAGGCTCCCATCCTTAGTCAAGTCTGCCCATTGTAAATATTTATTTATTTTGTTTATATTAATTCCATTGTTATTTTCATGCACATTTAATGTCGACAATTTTAAATAAATTAAAGACTGTATCTTTTACTTCGCTTCACTAATTTAGGGTAAAAATTCTCACGAACATGTGTTACTAGTGCCTAACACCTTCCTTATACTCAAATAGATTCTCAAACCATCTCTGGTTTCACATACCACCTTTTTGTTTTATTTGGTTTTCCAAAATTTTTTGTTTAAAAATTTTAGTGGTGACTTCAGTGAATTGATTTTTAAAATTAGTTTTAGGAATAAATTTACATCTCTTTCTTACATTTATTCTCTCACATCCCCCAAAATGACAATTATGACAAATTTCCTTCAATGCATTGCTTAGATTTTAATTAAAGTAGTGTTTCCATACTAGTTTTATAGAAAATAAACTTTCACAAAAAAGATATTAATCAAAATATACGATATGTTATTCTTTTTATTGAAAGATTTAAAATATTTTTTCATAACATTATGTTAGTGAATGTAGAAAAATGATTATATATATACCTGCATACAACAACTGTAACCCCATACTATACCTTAATTATGTTTTCTCTTGATGTATAAAATTAAAAATATTCTTTGTTTAGTAAATATTTTTTAAATATCTTGTTTAATTAGTTTTTAATGGAAAAAAATAGAGAAAAACCAATTCAACCCTTTCAATCATCATCAGATGAATCTTGAAAGAGAAGCTCATCATTTTTTACTCATGGAGTCAAAATTTCATTCTTCTGAGCATCTTGCTATTCCTAACCCTCAGCAAAGGCAAATTCAATTCAATGCATGATCTTGAAAAAAATAAAAAAAAATTAGTAAAACCAAAGGGCATCCCATAGGAGATTTTCAAAGGTAGGGAAGTTATTAGCTCCCTAAACCTACATATTTGTCATACGGTATCACTTTTTCATGCCTCTATATATTGTAGAATTTGAATTCCATTATTATTATTGATTGAAACTCTCAAATTGATGCAATTTGATTCCATCAATTTAGACAATATGTTATTGACCTTTGAGAAAAGTCTTCTCTTCCTATATATTACTGTAATCAAGTTCATTAATTATTGCGAACAAATTTTTTTAATAAAAGACTATTTTTTTTAAGAATATAAAATATTGTTTAATATTTAACTATTAATTACATCATAATTAGATAATATAATATTTTGAATGACATATGATCATCACTAAAAATGTGATATTCTTGAAAATTATATACTAAATACCTTGTTTTATGTAAAAAAAAATTCTTTCTAAATTATTTTATGAATTGGAAAAGCAAGGGAATGCAATTGGTGCAAGAGTAAATTTTTAATTAAGGAATATTATGGGGAGAAAAAAAAAAAAAGAAGTTTACAAAGACTAAATACAATATGAGTTAGCTTGAAAGTGAAGTTTGAGGTTGGCACAAGTGGCTAAATCTCACTCCAATTGCCCCAAGCTTAAGATATTGTTTTTCAAACTTAATAAACATTAGAAATGAATTGATGGCTTCCATCTTTAAGTAGAACTAAGATTTTACCTTTTCCTTGAACGTATATCTTGGACTTATCGCCAAAGGTGACATGTCCATTAATTTGCTTTAGGTTCACGAATAGATTTTTGTCACCAGTCATATATTACTTGCCCCAATGTCAAGATACCATATGTTATTCTTTGATTCATTATTCTTTTAGTCATCAACAAAGTGAGCTCGACATCTTCCTTCACTTTTACAAGATTAACTTTCTCTTCCACATGATTAGCATTTCTGCACTTGGAAGAATAATGGCCAAATTTGTGAAAGGTAAAGCATTTGACTTGAGATTTTTCATACCTTTGACTTTTGCTTTCTCTCTCACATTCTCTTTGAGAACCATTACTGATTTCTTCATAATTATTATAGTTTCCTCTAATTCTTCTTCTTTACCCTTGACCATGTGCATGACCCCGACCACGTCCTTGCCATTTGTATTCTCCATCACAGTATTTACTTTTTTTTCGAGTGACTTTTGAGTGAAGAGCTTGTTCCAATGGTTCAATCATCTTCTTCTTCCTCATCCTTTCTTCTTGAGCTTGTAATGACCCCATGAGTTGGTTAGCAGTCATGGTGTCTATATTTTTTTATTCTTTGATTACAACAATATATTCAAAATTGGCAGTTAAAAATCGAACAATTTTCTCTATCACTCGGGTATCATTTAAGGCTTTCCATTTCTTTTCATTTCATTAACAATAGTCAATACTCAAGTAGAATGATCAAAAATACTTTTAGAATTTTTCATGTGAAGTGCTTCAAACTCACTTTGAGGCTCTCATGGAATAATAATTTTTCATATCCTTATTACTTTGATTATTACCTAAGTCTTAAACCAAACACCTGGAAAAGACTCATAACAAACCTCACTAATATAAGGGAGCTTCATCTTAGTGGCATAGATATGTCATCAATACCACTAAGTCATTTATTCAAGAATCTATCATCTTCTATGGTCTCTTTCAGGCTTTCTTATACTAGATTTCAAGGAGACTTGAAAGATAACATCTGTTGTCCTCCTCTCCTTCAAGTGCTAGCTTTAAGCGGTAACAAAAATCTCATAGGCTATCTTCCAAAGTCTAATTGGACTGACTCCCTTTAGGTCCTTTATCTTGACAACACAGGTTTCACGGGAGAGCTACCTAATTCCATTGGCTGTATGAAATCATTACAAAAATTGGATCTCAATTCATGCCAATTTGCAAGGAAAATTCTAGAATCCTTTTGGAATCTCACACTGCTTAATTATTTGGACCTCTCTTACAACAATTTTTCAAGTCGAATCTCATCATCACTTTCGTATTTTCAACATCTCGCTACACTATTTCTCTCGTCAAATAATTTTAATGGTGAATTTCCATGGTCATCACTTTCAAGACTTGAAAATCTCACATATTTGGATATATCAAATAACAGCTTTCAAGGAAATCTTCTAGATAAAATAAGTGGATCTTTAAAAGCTTTGGATCTTTCATTCAACCAATTTAATAGTCAAATTGGGGAAATTTCCTCTTATTCACTGGAATTGCTCGATTTGTCTAATAATAAGTTGCTTGGTTTAATTCCAAGGTCAATCTTCTACTAGAAAACCTTACATTCTTGGACCTTTCTCGCAACTTGCTTCAAGGACAGCTTGATCTCACCCTCCCTGTTTCCACTGCATTCATCTCTGTATCCTATAGTAACTTGACAGGGGGTATCTCTACTTCTATATGCAATGCCAGCTCACTTCAAATTCTTAACTTGTCCTACAACAACTTCACTGGCACCATTCCCCAATGCATTGGTAGCTTTGACCTAGCTCTTTCTGTGCTGGATCTACAAATGAACTGCTTCTCTGGCACCATACCTAGAGCATTTGAAGTGGGAAACAAGTTGAGGACCCTTAATCTTAATGGCAACCTTCTGGAAGGGTCATTACCTCAATCTTTGGTCAATTGCACCATGTTAGATGTCTTAGATCTGGGTAGAAATAACATTGAGGATGCATTTCCCCATTGGCTTCAAACCCTTCAAGAATTGCAAATACTTGTTCTCAGAGAGAATAATTTACATGGCTCCTTCACCACTTTTAAAAACCAAACCGACCATGCCTTCCCAAAGTTGAGAGTTTTCGATCTATCTAGCAACAATTTAAGTGGCCCTTTACCTACAGCATTATTCAAATCTTTCAAAGCTATGATGAATGTGCACGAAGGAGAAACTGGCTTGCAATACATGAGTTATCAACACTCTAGCGAGGGCACTTATGAGGACACCATTGTGGTAACTTGGAAAGGATTGGGGATTCAGCTGGAAAAGATCTTGAGCATTTTCACAGCCATTGATATATCCAACAACATGTTTGAAGGAGAGATTCCACAAGTTATTGGAGAGCTTGGTTTACTGAAAGGGCTCAATCTTTCACATAATAGGCTACCCGGTGCAATCCTAAAATCATTGGGAAATTTAAGTAATTTGGAATGGCTGGACTTGTCATCAAACAAGTTAACAAGGGAAATTCCAATAGAATTGACTGATCTCAACAGCCTCACGGTCTTGAACCTTTCACACAACCAACTTAACGGTTGCATTCCTAGAGGTAAACAATTTAAGACTTTCACAAGTGATTCCTTTGAAGGAAATATGGGGTTGTGTGGCTTCCATGTATCAAGTGAGTATAGTACGAATGAAAGGAAAAAGCCAATAGCAGATTCTAAAAATGGATTTGAATTTGAATTTCGATGGAAACCTATTGCGCTGGGATACGGATGTGGAGCAGTATTTGGAGCGAGTATAGGTTGGGTTATGATAATGATCAGAAAACCTCGATGGCTTGTAAGTTTATTTGAACGTCCTCCAAAATTGAGAAAGAGAAGGGCAAGGAACTGTGGTAGATAGAAAATGTTATTCATGTGTTTCTATAGTAATTTCTTTTCCCAAATCTATTTTGTGAACATTGTCACTATTTAGGTAATTTCAAAAAGTAAAAATATTTCAAGTTTAGTTTTATTTAATTTTAAGTTAATTTTAATTTTTGAGTCATGTTTGATTTATTACCTAGTGGTAGCACATCCAAGTACATGAGCGCCTATTGTGCTCTACACGCTCACGAGTTTCATTTTTAAAAACAATCATTATAATTGACAAAACAAATTTAATAATATTGATATTTTAAATTTTTTTTGCGTGATGTCTAATAGTTTTCTGAATTTAAAAACTATTTAATTCTATTTATGTTTAATAAATATTAATATTATTTATATGTATTATAATAATTTTTGAAAAAATTAATATATGCTTAAAAAACTGACAAGAACATTTGCAATTTATTATCTAAAATGACAAGAACTTATTGATAGTCCACCATAACATGAATGGGTCAACGCTGCATCGTAATTCTAGCTGATGATCTTTCTTTCCCATTTTTTCATCCTAAAATTTAAGACGATAGAAAATTTAAATTAATTTTAACATATTTGGCATACTCTATCTACCTACTTATTTTATATAAATTTACTATCCAATGTTATCTTTTATAGAATTTGAAACATTAGAATTTTACCTGCTGAATACTATCAAATTTCCACAGCGTCATCTCAAATTGACATTTTAAGATTCCCAATCTTTTCTTTTACCACTTTCCAGATCTTGGACTCTTTTTCTCACCATTGATGTTGCCTTAGTAATCTTCTAGAGATTGCTTCTCAAAAGATCACAAAAAAGAAAAAAAATCGTGAAATTTACCAAGCTCTTGCTGTTTGCAAATTTAATATCATATATCGGGTACCCACAAATCCTGTTAGAGATTTCTCATATATTTCCAACATCAGTTTCACGAGCCTCACATTACTCGTCATCATAACTAAATATTAAATTTCAAAATTTGGAATAATTGATAAATCGAAATTTCGCACGCAATTATGGTACTTATTTTCAGTTTCCCTCAACCTGAACACATACTCTAACTTCACAACATTTGGCAATCATGCACGAGAACACAACATATTGTTCTCTGCCTCAATGTTCAGCATATTAATATTTTTTTCATAGTACTATTCATTATTAATAAATGTTAATAATAGTACAGTATATGTAAATAATAATGTGATTTAAATATATTATATTAAATTTGTCATTGATAAACTTTTTTTATATGGAATCATATTACTAATCTTATAATTAATTATATGAATTATATAGAATAACTATTAAAGTGATTACCATAAAATTATATGGCGTATAGCTTCTTCCTTCTTCTTTTTTTATCGCATCATGAAATTGTTAAATTCTAAATTGGAAAAATTTAGTTAAAACTTTGATGTCTGAATATCTACATATTTGATAGTGGAAAAACTCAATTTCTGAATAGTTAAAACTTTTAATAGAATTACCCCAAAAATGCCAATGCAAATTAGTTTAACAGGCCATATAGACTAAGCCTTTGCATCCTCATGTACATGGGCAGAGGTAGGGGAAAACATCGGGGGTTATATTTTATTTTATGAAAATTTATATGCAAAATTTGTCATGTTTTAGAGGTTATATGTAATTTGGAAGGATTTATATAAAATTTAATTTTTACCAAAATTGACATTTAAATAATCTTCAAAATGGTAAAAGGGCTATGGCTCATATGCCGGGGATTGAATCCTTTGGTAAGGGGTTTGAATCTTCAAAATTGACATTTAAATAATCTTCAGAATGTTAAGATTTTTTTAAGGACGAAAACGTTTTAGAAATATACCTTAAAATTGGACCCTTAGCCTACCCTTTTTGAAATTTGTATTCACGTTTTGATGGATGATCTTAGAGTAATCCATTTTTTCCATTATTTTTTTTTCTTTAGAAAATTGCCCAAAAAATAGTCAAAATCCTTTAGAATTATTCGAAGTTCATGTGTTCCTAATCTGTCCATAATCAACTCTAGTCCATGTATAACACAACACGACCAGGTCGAATCCTCCCAAATTTGAATGAACGCAACCAATGAAACACTTCCTCATAGAAAGAGGATACGAAGCTAACAACTTACCTTGGAAGTTTGACTCTTGTCGGATTACCTTACTGGTCCCCATTTTAGAAGCCCCTAACAACCCTAACAACTTCTTGGAAGTTTGCTAATGGACTGCTAAATTAGATTGTTTAGAAATCCAGGAAAAGAATCCCCTTTGGAAACAGAAAGCCAAACTTTCTTTGTCTACTTTTCTCCGACTTTCATGACTTGAACTTCATTTATTTCCATGTATCGTAGAAAAAATAATTAATTAATTAATAATGTTTAATTTCAAATGACTAATACGTGTATTAATGTAAATTTAATATATAAATATGATAAAATTTTAGAACAAATTATGTTTATCGTTTTGAACACACAAAATAACGAAACTTAGAACAAAAGTTTTTAAAAAAATACTCTTACAATAACTTTTTTTTATTAATTTTAAAATAACTTATTTTTAATAAAAGAATTAATCATATCTGTAAGGCTATTTAAAATTAAAATAAAATTAATTGCAGAATATATTTTAATTTTATGACAAAGTCATGCAATTTTTTCTAAGAAAAATAAAAAAGAATGTACTCTAATTTATCATTACATGTATTTAAATATTCTCTTCATTTATCATGACTATCACAAACGCGGTTTGCAAGGTGTCAATATTATTAGATAACTTGAAGCATCATTGAACAAAAGGAGACACAAATAACAGTCCAAAGTTAGGAGCCAGTGAAAGGCATGTGCATGTGGAAAAGTCTTTGAGCCAATTAAAATCTTGGAGCCCGTGTTTGAAAGCTGGATGAAGACCCAAAAAATAAAAAGAATTAAATGTTTTTAATAAAATTTTAAGTCAATGTTAAGTCAATTGTGCGATGGAAGGGCCAGTAAATGTTCAACCTTTTCTATCTCATTTTCTCCCGTAAAGATGGACTCCTTCTCACACGCAAATGCACAAGTGGAACACATGGATGTGGGCCATTGGATTATCTAATGGTCCACCATGTATCATATAATTTTCTTAAAATAAAAGAAAGAAGTAGGGAGGAAAGAAGCAAATAAAATGTTTATGTATTGGTCCATCCTAATCTACTTATGAGTAGGGCTCATAAAAATCAGAATGGATTTATTAAAAAAAGATGTCCGAGCTTTTCTGTTTCAACCAGGCTCATATATGTTCTTTTCGTCGAGCCTATCAAGTGGGAAGAGCTTTTTCAAGTGTTAAGCATGATTGTCTAGAGAATATTGCGTAGTAAATATAATTTGATAGAAAATATGTCCCATATAATTATATAGAAAAAATTCATTTTTTCCACAACACCTAAAAAGTTAGTTACCTCAATCTAATACTATATATATTATTTTATCAGAAGAAAACTAATAAAAATGGATTAATTGTTCTTAAAAAATAGTTTTATCATAAAAATTTTTGGTGATTTTTCCTTATATAGAGATCTATGTCCTTATGTTAATATAGAATGAATATAATGATACATGATTAGTTGGTCGATTCTTAAATGATTTATGGAAAAGTAGTTTACTTACAAAAAAATTTCATGGGAGAAGAATTAATTTTTTTATAAAAATTATATGACATTATACAAATTCATGTGTAAATTATTTAACTAATTTTTATTTTAAAAAATAAAATACAATTTTTAAAAAATATTTATAAAATTGAAGCATAAAATGTCAGGGCTTTTCTTTTTTTGTCTTTTTCGCGTGATCACGGCACATTATTAGTTATAATGAGAAGTTGAAACAATATTAAATCAATTAAACTACATGTAGAAGAGACCAAAACACTATTTAATCATGAACATAAATAATAAAAAACATAATTAAAAAAGACGATTAATATCATATCATATGCAGACAAGTGTAGTTGTTGAATCTCTTTTTATTTTGATTGCAATTGTAAAGTTACGCAATAGTATGTGAATATTTCTACACTACTTTTATACAAAAGGCATACCTCGGAATTAAAAGCATTATAAGATTTTAAGGTAAAGAAAATTTAAGCTCTAACATAGATGTTCAATTCAACAGAGAAGCCGTGTCTTACCATAATGATAAGGTTATTCTTGTCAGCTTTGAAGAAACTGAAGACAAAGCATATGAAGAGTACACAAGACGGTGAAACAGCACAAATTACAGTTTATTTACAATTAATTATCTTGGGGTTTAGGTTATTTACAATTGACAGTATAAAAAGTTTAAGCTTTAGGGTTTATAATATTTTAGTAGCAATTTTCATAAAAAAATTATAAGCAAATTCTTAATCTGTGTTTTTTTCTGCTATAGGTTGGACAGAAATCACATATTTTGCACATGTGATCTAGTTTTTCATAAATTGAACCAAAATCTCAACTTTACATGCATATTGATAATAAAAATAAAGGAAACCCTAATTTAACTTATTAATTATTACATGAAATTAAATATTCTTTTTCATTGTCAAGCCTATCATAAATGTGTTTCGCAAGGCATCAACCACATTATTGAAAACTAAAATATTATTGAATGAATGGATAAAAGTATCAAAGTGGGTTAGTCCATCCTACCTAAGTTCTTCTCAAAATAACTAGGCTAAAACTTTAATTTTCAAAATCTATAAATAGTTATTGGATTAAAGCTTTATTTTTCCAAAAATAACACATGGTATTAAAGTGCAAGTGCAGGAAATAATAAGTGAATCACAGACTTTTGAATCATAAAATAGTTTATTACAAATATGTCTGACTCACATGACAATAAATTATATTTTATTTTGTTTTTATAAAATTATTGACTAGGTGCTATATAAATATTAGTTCAAGGCATTCTAATAAGTACAAAACTTTTTAATGTTTTCTTACATTTCTATATGCGTTTTTTTAATATAAAATTTATGTCGACATTATTAAAACTAAAGAAATTTATCCATAGTCCTCCTAGAGGTTACCATATTTTGTTGGAACTAAAATTAAAAATTGTTGTGTCAAACAATAACTATGTATATTAAATATATATTTTCAATATAAGTACGGTTGTAAATGTAATAAAATTTAGGAATAAATTAGCTCTGTCGTGTTGAACACAAAATAACTAAACATAGCCAAAATTTTTAATAAAAATATTTTTCAAATAACTTGTATTTTAATAAAATAACTAATCGCACCTTTAAGGCCATATATTTCTTCTTAAAACAAAATTAACTGAGAAAATCTTTTAATTGAATGAAAGATACATGTAATTTTTCATAATAACAATAAATGAAAATTCTATTCAATTTACTAATTCTTACATGAATTTAAATATTCTCTTCACTTATAGGACTAATATAAATGCGTTTTGCAAGGCCTCGACGTTACTGGAAAATTGGAAGTATTATTCAACAAATGGGGACACCTAATATCACCGTCCAAAGATAAGGCATCAACACTTTCTTATCTTTCCCTATAAATTCACATAGTTCCTCACCATTTGTTACAACAATAACACATAGCTCCATCTATTTTGCAAATAATTTTGAGAAGTGGTTCCACATATGGGGATGTTATCCTTTTGTTCCATCCTCTGTCTCCAACTCTTTCTCCTCCACTCTCTTTCTTGCTGCTCTGCCTTTCCATCATGCCGCAAAGACCAATGCATTGCCTTGCTGGACTTCAAAAACTCTTTCTCCATTCAAAAACCCCATCCTTATTCTTATGACTTTGATGCCTGTGATTATTATTACGGAAATTCGTACCCTAAGACATCAACTTGGGAAAATAGTACAAATTGTTGCTCATGGGATGGGGTCACTTGTAATTCCTTGGGCCATGTAATTGGCCTCGACCTCACATGCAGTTGGCTTCATGGTAAAATCCATCCTAACAGTACTCTCTTCCACCTCACCCATCTTCAGAGCCTCGGCCTTGCTGTCAATGACTTCTCTGGTGAAGTTCCATCTCAAATTTCTCACCTACACAAACTGGTTTCACTTGATCTCTCTTGGTATAATAATTTTTCAGATCCTTTCAACTCTGAATATTACCTTAGTCTTAAACCAAACACCTGGAAAAGACTCATAACAAACCTCACTAATATAAGGGAGCTTCGTCTCAATGGTATAAATATGTCATCAATACCACTGAGTCATTTATTCAAGAATCTATCATCTTCTTTGGTCACTCTCGAGTTTTCTTATACTGGATTGCAAGGAGACTTGAAAGATAACATCTGTTGTTCTCCTCACCTCCAAGAGCTAAGTTTAAGAGGTAATAGAAATCTCAAAGGCTATCTTCCAAAGTCTAATTGGACCGACTCCCTTCGGTACCTTTATCTTGACAACACAGGTTTCATGGGAGAGTTGCCTCATTCCATTGGCCATATGAAATCATTAGAAGTATTGAATCTCTATTCATGCCAATTTGCAGGGAAAATTCCAAAATCCTTTTGGAATCTCACACTGCTTAGTTATTTGGACCTCTCTTACAACAATTTTTTAGGTCGAATCTCATCATCACTTTCAAATCTTCAACATCTCACTTCACTATTTCTCTCATCAAATAATTTTAATAGTGAATTTCCATGGTCATCACTTTCGAGACTTGAAAATCTCACATATTTGGCTATATTAAATAACAACTTTCAAGGAAATCTTCCAAATAAAATAAGTGGATTTTCAAATTTAGAGGGATTAGATTTATCCCATAACTCATTGAATGAAACAATTCCTTGTTGGTGTTTTAGTCTACCATCTTTGAAATTTTGGATCTTTCATTCAACCAATTCAATAGTCAAATTGGGGAAATTTCCTCTTATTCACTGAAATTGCTCGATTTGTCTAATAATGAGTTGCATGGCTTAATTCCAAGGTTAATCTTCTACCTAGAAAACCTTACATTCTTGGACCTTTCACACAACTTTCTTCAAGGACAGCTTGATCTCAACCTCTCTGTTTCCACTGCATTCATCTCTGTATCCCACAGTAACTTGAAAGGGGGTATCTCTTCTTCTATATGCAATGCCAGCTCACTTCAAATTCTTAACTTGTCCTACAACAATTTCACTGGCACCATTCCCCAATGCATTGGTAGCTCTGGCCTAGCCCTTTCTGTGCTGGATCTACAAATGAATAGCTTCTCTAGCACCATACCTAGAGCATTTGAAGTAGGGAACAAGTTGAAGACCCTTAATCTTAATGGCAACCTTTTGGAAGGGTCATTACCTCAATCTTTGGTCAATTGCGCCATGTTAAATGTCTTAGATCTGGGTAGAAATAGCATTGAGGATGCATTTCCCCATTGGCTTCAAACCCTTCAAGAATTGCAAGTACTTGTTCTCAGAGAGAATAAATTACATGGCTCCTTCACCAATTTCAAGGACCAAACTGACCATTCCTTCCCAAAGTCAAGAGTTTTCAATCTATCCAGCAACAATTTAAGTGGCCCTTTACCTACAGCATTATTCAAATCTTTCAAAGCTATGATGAATGTGCATGAAAGAGAAACTGGCTTGAAATACATCAGCTATCAAAACTGTAGCAAGGGCACTTATCAAGACACCATTGAGGTAACTTGGAAAGGATATGAAGTTCCAGTGGAAAGGATCTTGACCTATCTCGCAGACATTGATATATCCAACAACATGTTTGAAGGAGAGATTCCACAAGTTATTGGAGTGCTTGGTTTACTAAAAGGACTCAATCTTTCACATAATAGGCTAACCGGTGCAATTCCAAAATCATTGGGAAATTTAAGTAATTTGGAATGGCTAGACTTGTCATCAAACAAGTTAACAAGGGAAATTCCAATAGAATTGACTGATATCAACAGCCTCGCAGTCTTGAACCTTTCACAAAACCAACTTAACGGTTGCATTCCTAGGGGAAAACAATTTGAGACTTTCACAAATGATTCCTTCGAAGGAAATATGGGGTTGCATGGCTTCCAAGTATCAAGTGAGTGTAGCAGGGATGAAAGGAAAAAGCCAATAGCAAATTCTAAAAATGGATTTGAATTTGAATTTGGATGGAAACCTGTTGTGCTGGGATACGGATGTGGAGCAGTATTTGGAGCAAGTATAGGTTGGGTTATGATAATGATAAGAAAACCTCGATGGCTTGTAAGTTTATTTGAACGTCCTCCAAAATTGAGAAAGAGAAGGGCAAGGAACTGTGGTAGATAGAAAATGTTATTCATGTGTTTCACTTTAATAATTTCTTTTCCCAAGTCTATTATGTGAACATTGTCTCTGTTTAGGTAATTTCAAAAATTAAAAATATTTCAAGTTTAGTTTTATTTAATTTTTTTGTTAATTTTAATTTTAAAGTCATGTTTGATTTATTTCATAGTGGTAGCATATCTAGGCATATAAGGGCATATTGTGCTCTACATGCTCACTTTTTGTCTTTTTTTTTTTTTAAAAGAAGCCTTGGCATATACTAATTTCATTTTTAAGAACAATTATTGTAATACACAATAAAATAATAATAATAATAACAACAACAACAACATTTCAAATTCTTTTTTGCACGTGACATTATCCTGTTGAAGAGAGAAAAATTGAATAGGATATCATTGAAAAATAATTTGTAAAATGTGGAGTCAAAGTTTTCTCAATTTAAAAACTATTTAACATTTTTTATTTTCAATACAATAATGCCTTATATATAAAATGATTTAAAATATTAATATTATTTTTGTGCATTATGATAATTTTTTAAGAAATTAATATATACACGAAAAATTGACAAAAACATATGCAATTTATTATGTAAAGATAACAAAATCTTATTCATAACCCAACATGAACTGGTGGACGTTTTATATCATAATCCTGCTCATGTTCTTCTCCATTATTCCAATTTAATATATAATTCTATCATTTCCCAACTGTTTCAATTCCAAATTGATATTTGCTATTCAAATTGTCTATATTGCAAGAGTAATTCCAGTGGTTGATCTTTTGTCCCCATATCAAGCCAAGGATAAATTGTAATGAAGGAAAACTAATATGAAAACATAAAATAACATATTAGGATAACATTCTAGACTAATTTTGGTAGTGAGAGACTAAGGATTATGATTCCCCTAGCATTTCATAGAAACCTAACATATCCTCCTTAACATTGCACTTAATAGTATAATTTGCTAGTATAGTACTCTTAATTACCTATAAGCATCTCCGAATTACTAATAGGCATTCCTTTTATACTAATCAATAATTTCTTATGCAATTGATTAAGAGACTTAATGGAGAATGGTTCCTAATGTGTCTATGCAAGGCCAGTAGGTATATTCCTATCCTAGAAGCTAATCAATCCACTCAACATTACAAGCTCTATGAATTCACACTACCCAATCCGTGGTCAAGCCTTAAATTCCCTTTCTCAAGTTCTTTTGGGTTACCTAAATCATCTAATGATTTCTACACACTTAAAAGCATTAAGAATATGATTAAGTAAAGATATCATATCATTAATTGTATGTAAAAAGAGTCCTACTACATACTAAGGTTCATCATAATCCCAAATCAAAAGTTAAGCTCATCTGTACAAGATACATCAACATTAAAAATAGAGCATCATCAAAATAGGCATAGAAATATAAATAGACACAGAGGAAGAAGAGAAAAATTGATTTAATCAGTAAATGTCCTTCAAACCTAAGCTTTCCCCTTGCCTTTGGAGCTCATTGAGACCTTTTCTAACTTTCTTAGGCTCCAAAATGACCTAGAATGGCAACCTTACTCAAACCCCTCAAAAACCCCCTTTAAACAAATAGAAATCAGATTCTAGAATGCATTCATTTTGCTTAGTTCTGATATGGCATCATAACCATCTCATAGCTAGTCATGGTGACATTTCATTCTATCCAAAAATTTTCCTTTTAGGTCATGACCAACTGATGGCTAGTCATGACGCCAGATTCAGCAAAAAGGCTTGAAACCAATTGTTGCATCTCCTTGATCCAGGTTTTTATTGGTCAAGCTTTAAGACATCTTTGGCTTGTATTTCTTTATCTTAAAACCTAACAAAAACATATGAAATTGATTAGTTATAGATTATTAAATATCTATCTAAAAATTAGCACCTAAATACTAAGAAAATATTACTAAAACTATCAGCTAAACTTAATTGTAACTAAAGCTAAAACAATACTTTTATTACATAAACTCAAAGCAAAGCAACTCTTAACTCCTAAAAACATCACAAAATAATTAAATTATTGAGTTAACATACTTCAAACTTAAGCTATTATAGGAAACATTTACCTAAATGATCCAAGTACAAACTTATTAACTTGCCAACTAAAAGCTTCAAGAGTGACCTTAGACTACATAATTAGTAGGAAGATAACATAGTGTGCATAAGTCACAATGTACGAAATATAATGCAAGTTATTATAGTACTTTTGAAGTGTGTGTGCTATGCCTAACAAGTATTTTCATGCAAGTGTTTGGATCTAGTTTATGCACTTCAGAATGTATAAAAGCAATCTCAAATGTGGAAACTTCATAAGCTTGCCCTTATATCTTCTTTCCACTAATATAAGGATCACTCAATCTCTTGATCATTAGGTCTTTTAGGCTTGTAGCGTGGCCTTGGGTTGTGGCTATGAAAGAATGGATATGAGAAAATGTAAAAACTTCAAGAGAATTTAAATGCATACACATATAACAAAGAACATTCTCCCTCATTTTCTTCCTCTTTTTACCCTATCCTTTTTTTTTTTGTTTCACCTTTCCTTTCTTTTAACTCCCCTAAACTTCGATCAATTTTCTCTTTTTGTTCATTTGTCTTTTTCAACAAGGAGTTAATTACTTTGTCAATATCCTAATATGTCTATACCATGAAAACATAAACATGACAAAAGTAATAAATTCTTGTTTTTCTTACCACATACATATGATTCTCAATTTCCTTATTCAACCACAACAAACTCCTTTTCAAACACAAAAACTTGATGTGCAAAAAATTCTCATGAAAATGGTCAGTTATTGGTTATTCAGGTTGAGTTCGTGATGCCAATGTGGGAAAGTCAAACAAATCGTAACCAATTAGTTTTCCATGTAAAGCTAAAAATTAGAGTGAAAAGGATAACATGTAAGTAAGTTAGTATGAAAGGCTTAGAAGCATTAATGAATTGGTTAAATCATTTTTCAGGATCATGCAATACCAATGATTTGCCCTGAGAGAATATAAAACAAGTTCTAAAGTTCAAGGTTTAATATGACTTATACAAATTAATTTACCTAAAATTTTCACCAAACAACATGCAATCAAAAAATGTCTGGCTCAATAGTATGCAAAATTTTTCAAAAGTACAGGAAAATCAAACATTAAAATTATAACAAGGAATAAGAATAACTATCAATTAACTTCCTACAAAATATATGCCAATAAACAACAATTATCATCATTGGTGTTCCACATGAAATTAAGCTAACACAAGGATAGTAAGCTAAAAACAATGCCAAACAAAAATTAGATTTAGTCAAAGCTTAAGCAAACAAATCTAATTACTTTGCCACTATCAAATGACTCAAGCTACTCAAATTACTTAAACTACCCCAAAAAAAAAATTGAAAACATTTTATAGTTACCCACTCTTAAACTTAAAAGTAAACATTGTCCTCAATGATTGAAAGTTATAAATATAAAGAAAGGGAAATAGAAGTGTCGGTATGTTATTCTTACACTTCCAGATTCTTTAGGTTAAATGACATCTCTCACCAAAAAGCTCCATGTATAAGGGTCCTCATCCTTAACCTAATAACAAAAGAAAGAGCAATGATTTACAACTCACCAAAAATAGCACCTAAATATTAGAAAGTATGGCAAATGTAATGTATGTGCAAAAAACATAGTTGTGTTGACATTATAGTGAAATCCACCCAGCAAATGCCCAAGAAAATACATGAAAAGTTCATTGGAACCTCAAAACACACTAATAAACATGTTCAAGTCAAATTTACTAATTTAGAGCCACTATTCTAGGTCCAGACAATTCACAAAGTGACATGTCAAATAACAATTCTAGCAACATACCAAAACAGAGCAGTGTGCATTCAAATATATATAATCAAGTTATCTGAGCACCAAATTATGTGAGCTAAATTTTCCTAGAAACAAGACAGAAAGTAGAAAATTTTGTTATTGGTTTCATGAAAAATTTTAAAGGATATCATTGAGAAATGATTTGTAGAATGTGAAGTCTAAGTTTTCTCAATTTAAAAATTGTTTTAACTTTTTTAATTTTCATTAAGGTAATGGCTTATATATAAAATGATTTATAATATTAATATTATTTTTTCTATTATGATTATTTTTTAAGAAATTAGTATATGTATAAAAAATTAATAAAAACATACACAATTTATTATGTAAAGATAACAAAAACTTATTCATAACCCACCATGACATGAATTGGCCGACATTTTATATCATAATCCCTATGCATGCTCTTCCCCATTATTCCAATTTAATATATAATGATTATCTACAAAAAAATAGAGTGTTGACAAGAATCATGCAAAAATAATATAGCAAATGAATTCAGTTGGTTCTAAAATTTTTATGCTAAAACTAGACATATAAACAAAAAACCCACAAAATTCATAGCAAAATTCAAAGCCAATTGCTCCCAATAATTTTTTATAGTCATACTACAATAGTCATTTTTATCTTTCATAGCAACACAAGACATATATTCAAAATGGAATAGCATGCAAACATAAGAAATAATAATCAACATGTAAGCACTCAAACAAAAATCATAGATTAAATAAACTAAAATTAAGAATGAGTTGAAATCACTCTCTAATTGCATGCTTCGGTTACTCAATTTATCTTCTAACTTTGACAAATAATCAACTTGAGGATGTTAATTGTTAAAGACTCTAAAAGAGACAAAGAAAGATGGGGGTTAGGATAGTTAGCAAAACAAAATTAAAGAAATTTATTTTTACTACTATATATTATTTATCCATTTAAGTGTGGGTTGCCTCCCAAGAAGCACTTGTTTTATAGTTTTTAGCCTGACTATACATCAAAACCTAATCATAAGTATCAAAAACTATAATTGCCTTGCTCCCCTTCTATCATGGATTGGCAACCTTCAGATTAAGGAGTGTTCCCTCCAATTGTGAGCATGTTATTTCTCAATTAATGGTGTTACTAGAACACATGCTTTGGCTTGCATTTTAGGAAGCTCATATTTGCATTCTTCATTGACAGTTGTTGAAGCTTCCAAAAACTTAAAACACCCAATAAAATCATCTTGGTTCTTATCAAGAACATTGTTGTAAATCATATTCATCTTGTAATATTTTTCTTATTCCTCAAGAGGTTGGCTTGCAATGGCCACTTGGAAGGTAACCTCTTGATTTTCAATAATCCTAATCATCATACTTCATCCACATGTTACTCATGTTACCCCTCATAACGATTGAAAACCTTAGGCAATTCTCGTTCACTACTAAAAGTAGTATGCAAGTAATGTTCTTTAACATCTTTTATAAGACTAGTCACCACATTGCTTGGAAGAATCCCTTGAGGCAAATTATGGATCGTAGTAGCTAAGTGGCCTATCTAAGTCAATAGATTTTGAATTGAAGAATTAGTTTTAGCAATGTACTACATCAACAACTCTTATAAACTTGGTTTTTCCTCTTCCGGAGTGTGGGATGGGTATATTGCAAATGATAAAGCTTGACTGTCATTCTAAGAAAAAATTTGTTCATGACTCCAACTAGGAATATAACAAGAACGGTAAAAATTTTCCTTATTCATATTGAAATCATCCTTTGACTATGTAGCTTCTGTGTTATATGGGCATTGCAAAAACATAGCTAAAAAATCCTTAACAACAACACTAAAAACTTGTTGCACTATGAAAGCGTAGACGCAAGTATACATATTGCATAAGTAATATAATGATAAGCAAAGTATTGTCCCCATGAGGATTTCATAGTAAGTTAATTCCTAAGTATTAAAATTAACTCCTTAATCTAGATCAAGCCAAAGATAAATTGTAATTAAAGAAAAATAGTCTAAGAACATAAAAATAACAAATGAAGGTAACACTATAGACTAATTTTGGAAGTGAGAGACTTAGGATTATAATTTTTCTAGCGTCTAGTACCCTAGACGTAAATACTTTGTCCAAATTACTATGCAGAGGCATAACAAAAGCATAACATATAAATATGGAAGGGAAATTCTAATTATAATAAGTAAAGGAAAAGCTAACTACCTACTATATTGATCCTCAGTTACCTTTAGAGTTTATTATCTTTCAAGACATCCAAGGAAGTTTATGTGAAGTCCTATAAAATTGCATTATTCTCTTAATTCCTTATAATGTTACCTATCTTAACACCAATTCATACAAGTAAATATTTAAACAAGTTCCATAAATTAGTATATTCAAATTAAACCTATAATCTTACGAGCATTATGTCTTTCCTAAGTATTATCAACGTTAATAATTTAATTATTAATAAAGTACAATATACTGCATATTATTTTATTATTTTCCATTCTTACACTACAATACTTTTGCTCCTTTCCTTTTCGGCCATTATTTTATCTTAGCCTAGAATTCTACTATTGTCATTATTTCTTTATCGCTTATATTAAGTTTCAACATTGTCATCCCTGATAGTATACTTTGCTATGTTTCCCTACTATTTTGTGTTGTTAGTCCTTTCCTCATTCTAAGTTCCTCTTGCATTACGTATTAAATTACATAGTTCATATTGCACTTTTCCAAAAGCAACAAGATACTCTAGATCTTGCATTTCTAGCTTATAGATTTTCCTTATAATGTTCTAGTTAAACCTAGTTCCTAACGTATTCAACATAAAGACCCAAAGTAAAGGCTTATTCTATACCATATTTCTTGTTAGTTTATTGCTTCTTAGATATATATACAGAACACTATGATTGACTTTTTCCGATAGGAGTAGTATATTAGAAAAACCATTTAAATAAACTTAGCAGGTTTTGTTTCTTATTGCTTTCTAATGCCATTCAACACCATTCTGAACTCTTGTTTATTAACAGGTTTGGAATCAAAGCATCTACACCCTAATTCCTTCCCGACTTACTTCCTTTCTTCGACTGTGCTCCTTCTTTAAGGCTTATGCTCTGTTTTGTTTTGCACAAAATAGAACACTTAATCCTTAATTTCTCAATGATTTCTCTCTACCTCTCCTTTATGCTTTTCCTTCCCCTCGATGATGCTTTCTCCACCAAAATAGATTCATATTTATAGGTTTGTTATTCCTCACATGCTTTGTCTGGTAATTTCTTTAGTTTCTATTGTTAGAATAATTTTATATTATTTTTATGGATTAACATTAATCTTATTATTAGTATAATTCTTTTACAATTATTAACGAGGCAATCAATCTTAATCTAAACCATAAAAAAAATTGGGTTCATATAAACTATGGGTAATCAATGATAGGTTGTACTACCCACAAGCATATTAAATAAAGGCCTCAACCTGCAGTCTAAGACTTGCAAGTAATTATCCTATCAAATTACTGGTTGAGAGTTAAAAGAGTGATTTAAACCCCTTTGGCAGTATTTTAATTAATTATTAATATTGACAAGTTAAAGAATATGGGAGTACTTTTTGGAAAACAAATAAATTAATTTTTTGATATATTTCACCAGTTACCTAATGAAATATATATTATTCTTACTTTCCCAAATCTGTCACTCTAGGGTTTTCTCTTCTCTCTTTTTGTGGCTTCCCCCACTATGAAAAGCTTGGGTGTTATGGGCTGCAAACATTGCTGGTGAATCATGGCTAAATTTAGATATTCTCCAGATAAGTATACTCTATAAGTATTCTCTATTATATCTCGTAAAATTTTTTTAGCAATATTATAGCCTAGTTGGCTCTTGATCTGTTTATTTGTTATAACAAGAAAGAATCTAATTTTGAACATCCCTTTATGTATCTTTAGCCGTTAGAGTTGTTAATCCATACGCATTTGTTTGTGTTCATAATTGCTTATCTATTTTTGGTTCAGCTATGGTACATGTTCATAGATATGCTTCCAAATCTTGAAATAGTTTTGGGGCTCATGTGTAGAAATTTTTGTTTGAATGGAAGCCACTATATGCCATTTTCAATCGTATTGCATAATGTAAGAGAGTATAAAAACCTAAATTTTGTTATAAAAAATTACTCGAGTGTAGGGGTTCATTTGATATTGCATGAGGGATTTCATAGATCAAGAAATTTTGAATAAAATAGTATCAAAAACATGTCCAAAACATGAAAGAATATTCTCGGCCTCCATTAATGTTGAAGCTCAAAAATCTTGAAAACTTTTGAACACAATTAGGCAAAATGTAAAGGTTTTTTTTTTTTTCTGAAATTAAATTGGGGGGTTTTGTAAATTAAAGAATTCTGAGTTATTTAACACCATGAGCACCATAATACATTCAATAAAAGTTGGGTCACATATCATATCAAAATCAGGTAAAAAACTCAATTGTAGAGCCAGTTAGAGGTTGAAGACGTTGAACAACATCTATACAAGACCCACTTATGCCCCCTAGCACGTGGCCCCACTTCCTAGAAATTTATTTTCTTATCAGATTAAGTGATCTTGTTTATTTTTATTTCAGAACTTGCCATGCTTTAGTGTGTGTACACACACACACATACACACACATATATATATATATATATATTTATGTGAATATTGATTGCATTATTTTGTTAGTTTATTGATTGTCCTAATAATAAATTAATGTTAACTCCTTTTAGTTATACTGCCACTTTTAGGTTTTTGTCTTAAAACTACTAAGCTATGTTATCTCACCACCTTGTCTATTCTTATTTCCCTTATACTTTGAAAACTGATATTCGCATAATTCTTCACACTTTATGCTTATAAGTCTAGTGATATCATTAAATGCCACCTAATATTAAAACCCACATAATATATTATGCTATATTGGAAATTGTCTTGACGCTCATGGTGACGAGTAAAGTTATCATCTCTTTCTTTTTTCTCAGAGTAACGTTATTAATTATTCTTTTTCCTTAAATGCATTATTATTTTACTACTTAGATTTTGCTTTATTTTTATTTTGTAATTTTAGGAATTGTATATTAGCTAATCTTTTTAGTTTCTTCTTAATTTGGCTATTAATAAAATGCTAACAAATTCTTATGCATAATATATATATATATATATATATATACACACACACACACCCACACACACACACATATATATATATATATACTTCACTTAAAAATTCTTATAATTTAATCTCATTGTTTTATTTTCCTTTGATTCTTTTTAAAAATTCTCAAAAGAGTTTCTCTATGAGATATTATACTTCCTTTGAAAAGATTTCCCAATGTGAGACTTATAACAATGTATAGTTATGACTTATAAGGGCTTATTTTATCAACACTGGTCCATTGGTGGTTCTTTCTTCTTTGGTGGCTCCACTTAACTTCCAATATTGGCACGGTTACATCGTATCATAATCCAGCGTGTAGATTTTCTATTCGTGTATCGTTCCTTCTCAATGAAAACAACACCATAATGATTTGAAAAAAATCTAACAAAGAGCTTAAGGAAAATCATTGCTAGTATTATTTCATCCTAGAAATCATTCAAAAGGAAGTAAAGTGAATTACAAATTTTGAAAGATAAAGAACATAGTAAAAATATAAATAATAGTAGAGGGAAATGAAAACTCATAAGGGAAAGACTTAATTCACAATCTCCACACCCTCATAAGCTATTCTCCTCCGTTTACACGTTCACCTCGCACGAGGTCTTCGTGCTTTATAGCTCTTTCGTGTAGCCACCCCCATTTGCATGATTCTGTTTGTTCATGTGCTCTTCTTCACCATGTTTGTTTCCTCTAACAACTTGAGAGATAGGGTTAGATCCCCAGGTTGGGCTGGATGCCCTTATTGGCTTTGGTTCATTTCATTGGCTGGGCCCATAACAAAACCATGCAAAAAAATTCCTTGAAAATCACAAAATAACTATTTTGGTCCCCCATATAGGGATTACTTTTGCAAAGTTCATGATTTTTTAGAGACCTTTTTAGTACCCAAGTTTTTTAAAGACCAAAATGGCACAAAGACAAAAGGTGGAGGACTAAAATGAGCCCTTCTTTTTCTTTTCTTTTTTTTCTAAAATTATGATTAGTTTGTTGAACTTTTATAATTTATAGAAAAAAGTTTCATGGGAAAAGAATAATTTTTTTAAAAATATATCACATATGATATAAATTCATGTATCAATTATGTAATTAATCTTTTATTCTAAAAAATAAAATATAAGTGTGAAACGTCATCAGTGCTATTTTTTTTTCCTTTCGTGGGATCATGCATGCTATTCGTTACTATATTGAAAAGTGCAAACAATAAATCAATTAAAATACGTGTAAGTAGATAAGACCAAAAGCTATCTAATCATAAACAAAAAATAAATAAATTAAAGAAGACAATTAATATTATATCATATGCAGACAAGTGCAGTTGAATCTATTTTATTTGGATTGTAATTATAAAATTCTACACTAGCTAGTATGGGAATACTTCTACATTATTTTATACAAAAGGAAAACCCCAAAACTAAAACCAACGTTATAAGATTCTAAGGTAAGGAAAATTATTACATGAATTTAAATGTTCTTTTGACTAGTCAAGAGTCAAGAGTCTAGAGTACCATATAAACGCGTTTTACAAGGTGTCAGTGTTATTGGAAAACTTGAAATATTATTGAACTAGAGGAGACACCTAATATTTCATTTAAACCCTAAACGCAGGAGGTTTGGGTTTGAGTTTGAGAACTTAGAAACGGATAAAGATTATTATGTATTAATTAGGCCTTTAATTTTCAGGAAATGCTAGTGATAAACATGAAACTTAATCCGTAAAGAAGTTCCTGTTTTATTCGAATCAGGAAATTGAGAGATTTTTGAGATTACGATGAAGTTCAAATTAATTAGAATTATATCCTTGTAAAGTTATTTAATCCCTAATTAAATGTAAACATTAATGTATGCATCCAAGAGATTCTTTTTTTTTTTTTTTAATTGCTAGGGGCCGAGCCATCATTCAGATTTGTTCAAAATTACCTTTTTTTTTTCATTTGAGCCAATTGTTATTATTTTAATGGTATATACTTCTACATTGATTTAATGCATTTCTGTTTTTATTTTCAAAATGTATTTAACTATAAAAATAAGGATAACGAATATTTATAAATTGTATTGTTTTTTCCAAAATAAAATATACTAGCACATAAAATAAGTTACGATCTATATTATTGGAGATTCATAGATATTTGCCATACTATTTTATAATTAACTAGCTATCTATGTGGGATGATGGTGCGTTGTAACTTTATTAATTCATATGTGTATTATATAAAACAAAAATCTATTCTTCTATTTACTCACCTCAAAATTTTAAATATCACGATGAAGATAGTATTCGTAAATACCATATCACAAACAAAGTTTAAGTTTACCATATTTTATATTAGTTTTATTGATTTTTGTCTCTGAGAAACACATCATTTTTGCCACTAATGAAAAATAATTAACAAGAACTATTATATTCAAGCCTCTACTTCATTAAGTATAAGAAAGAAAACTAGCTCATCTTCTCATCAAAAGACAAAATGTAGTATGTTTCTTTTATAATATGAGATTTTATTTCCAAAAAAATATAAATTAAAGGGAAATTATATTTTCAAATTAATAAATTCATGTAAAATATCAGTGACGCATCGTAATAATAACACGGTATCTCAATCAAATTAAGACTCTTGTCGCTTCGTATAATTTTTTGGGGTGCTTTTGTGTTCATAACGAGGCAAGAAAAGAAATGTTCTCGGATATCTCTCCACGATTTCATCCTGCTTCGAGCTTCTAAATTGGGAAATAAAAGTGAAGAAAATTAATGATTGATAGTGCCTATTAAAGGATGATGATAATTAATAATAAAAAATATATATTATTTTAGCTCATAATTTATTATTGAATTTTTATTTTAATTATTCATTTATTTTATTCTTTAAAATAATTATTCTTGAATGAAACTAGTCATTTTTTATTTTTATCTTTAAGATTATTATCATATGTAATTTTAAAATTAAAATTTATTAATTTATGTAAAAAAAATTAAAACTAATAATTATAATTAATAAAAATATTATTTTAAAAAATAAAATAAAGTTAGAGAATAAAATAAATATTCAGTGATCGTTAATAAGCGCGTTGATTCATGTCGGTTATAATTATTATTACGTATAATTATATATTTATTCATTTTCTTATTTAATTTGTCAAAGTTTAATAAACCCTAAAGAAAAGAAAGATGGAAATGATAAGTGACAAGCCCATTCTCAGCACCTTGAACTCACCTACTTAAGCAAAGCACTACTCAGTACTCACTTCACTTCTTTTTTCCATAGGCCCCATTAATCTCATACGTCATACTTTCCCATTGGTCCAAAGTAGAAAATTTGTTTCATCAACATGCACAATATTTCGGCAGATTCTTGAGGAGATCATGAAAGTCAAACTTGCAAGAAATTAATGAAAATATAGGATCCAATATTAGTGATATGATGTATTACTGAAAAATATGAATATGTGAGAAATAATATCAAAGCACCATTATAGCACATGAATGACGGGATTGAATGAGGATACTAATTAAGGAATATGATTTTGGTTGTAGTGTATGTATGCAGAAGAGGAATGAACCAGAGACATTGGGCTTCTTTATATTTGCAAAATAAAAAGGTGGGAACAATATGGCGTCTCTGTTTTTATATATATATATATATATATATCTCCATATTGCATTCAAATCACATCATTCTCACTCTCTTCTATTTTTGTGTTGGTCTTGTTTTTCTTTCCATGGAGACTTTCGCTGGAATGATTAAGAAGAAGTCCAAGAAATGGTCAAATATCGTGACCAAGTTGCTTCGATGCTTCAAACCAATCTCATGCATGGACAAGGTGATTGAGCATGTTGCAGATTCAAACACGTCGTTGGTATTGACCATTGTGGAGGATTGCAATGAACATGAGGTACAACTTTGTCATACATGTTGAACTTGAAATTACATTATGACTGTCGTAAAAACTTGATCAAGAAAATCATGCATGCTTCAAAATAAATTTTTGTTCTGGTTTAGTCCTAGACATTTTTGATAGATAGAAGGACAAACTTGCGACACGGTAACTCAGAATTCAGAATCTCCAGTTTTGTATTTCAAACATGTCTTCATGATGATTGGGTGAAAATGAAAGATAGAAAACGAAAACGAAAACGAAAAGATGAAATGCCTATTCCATCAGAAAATTCTGTGTGGTATCATTTTCTTTAGACATTCTTCTCGCCATATTTTCAGACATTCTTTTGTCTTTTTTGAGGGAAAGATTTAACTCTACAATTTTTATCCCTTTTTTTTATAATTAATTTTACGTATAATCAAACCCTAATGGCATTGATTATTCTCTGGGGATTCTTTTCTATCTCAGATCAGATCAACGTCTTCATTTATTAAAAAGATTATGAGTTAAAGAAAAAATTCTCCCATTCCGAGTCAAATTATAGCTGCAGGCTGTAACGCCTGAGTCAGCATACAGTGGTTTTAAGGTGTGAGAATCTTCAGTTCAAGGGCCAAGGACTACATAATATTACATTACACACCGGAAAGAAAAAAAACTGAAGTTATGATTAATTGACAAACATGGGTCCATGTCTCATTATGCGACCTATATTTATTGGGTGGAAAAAATTCAAATCATCCTTTCTTATCAAATCCTTAAAATTCTTAAACCCAGGCTCTATCTACATAAAAAATTTTCATATGAACATAATTTTAAGACTAATTCATTTAAAATTATTCATATAAAATTACAATAAATTATCTAGTGTCTCAAACAATGACTAATAAAATTAAAAACATATATAATAATATTTGAATGATCATTTTTAGTTCTTAATATTAGGGACTCTAATTAATACTATTTCCAGAACCAATTCAATTAAAAATTTAAAAGTTTAGAGCCTGTTTGACTCTATTTTATATTTTTGTATTTTTGAAACAGTTTTCTCAATTTTTTTAAAAATAAGTTCTAAACATGGAAAAATAATTAGATATGCTTGAATGAAATTTGTTCTATTAAGATAAGATGTTCTCCGTTTTTTCGTTAAAATTTGTTCTATTAAGATAAGATGTTCTCTGTGTTTTCGTGATCAAGTTTTTTTTTTTTTTTCCTTTTCTTAATGATTTCCACTATACGTTGTTATATTAAACAAAAATTTCTCAGAATTTATTTAATTAAATTATATTATTTATAATGTCACAAAGTTGCTTTGTAACAGAAATTGGTTTCGTCCGTGCTTACACTTGAGCTACACCTTATTAGTATAAAATAGAACACTTCTGTATTTTGCTAAATAAACAAATTCTTATATTAGAATTATAATTGGCATAGAAGTGCATTTGAATTCGCCTAAATAGCAGAGAGAATTATAGTTTGGATTCTCTTAATTTTTTTTAATTTAAAGGAAATAGATTTATTTAAACGATAAACTCTACTCATTCTTTGTCCACTTCTTCCCAAAATTGACTTAAATCAACACTTTTAGTTGTAATTACAACATAAAAATAGAAGTATTTAACCTTTTTATTTTTTTATTCTTTTAGGAATTTGTATTAACATGCTAATGGTGGAAATAAAAAATTCAGAGAATAAAATGAAACATTGAAATATGCAAAATCAAATTAATGTAAATCAATTTTGGAGGATCAAAATTTCAATTTACTTCTAAAATTGTATAAATTTGAACTATTTAAATGACACTTACACAGTACTGTACACTATGTATTTAAATGTCAAAAGTCCCCTGAGAATCATTTTTTATTAAATATTATAATTGATATAATCAATTTTTTCACATTAGGTTTAAGAAAAACATATGCACAAGTGCATAATCGGATGATAGGGTGTAGTATATTCCCTATCACACTTCTTCAATGTCTAGTTAATTTTAGATAGAGGTAGTCTACTTGAATAATAAATTTTACTTAAACATACGAAACTTATTTGAAAAGTAAACCTTCTTTGTTTTGTATCAATCCTACATAAAATTGACGGAACTTTGAATAAGTCAAAATAAAAACTTTAGTTGTAATAGCAATGTAAAAGATAGAAGTATTATAACATTTTTTTTGTTGAAATTTTTGCTAACATGATGGTGGAGATAAAAAAAAAAACATTGAGAGAATAAAATGAGACATTTAAATTTGTAAAATCAAATTAATGCAAATTATTTTATAAGGACTAAAATTTCAATTTACTCCTAAAATTATATAAACCTGAACTAATTAATCAACACAATACAGTACTCTATATATTTAAATGAGAAAAGTCCCCTGAGAATCATTTTTTATTAAATATTATAATTGATATAATCAATTTTTTCACATTAGGTTTAAGAAAAATATATGCTCAAGTGCATAATTGGATGCTAGGGTGTAGTATATTCCATATCACACTATCGGTGATGGTGTACACTACAAGAAACATGTTGTTCCCTTCAAAATTTAGAGTCTTATACAAAAGAATCTAACCTTTCAAAAGATCAAGCTTTCGTGTAAACGATTTATTATTATTTACATAGATATTAAAATGATTAATTAATAAAATATTGACTTGTCCGAAATCCGAAACACTCTCTAACAAAAAATTATTAGAAATTATAACAAATGACAAAGCTCAGTTAGTCCCTAAGGTAATCGCTGATCCTAACATATGTTCTTAGCAAGTTAAACACAAAGCCAAATGAAAGGAAAATCATAAAACAGCCCCAAAAGAGGATTTGAAAAAGTGCAAGAAAAAGTACCAACTTTCAAAATATCTTTCAGAACTTGGAATATGCATAAGAAGAAACTAACTTCTACACTTCTAAAACATTAATGCTAATTTAATCATTTGTTAAGATCAATACCAAGTGAAAATTGTCATATCAAGCACTTATTATTAAGAAAGTTATAAAATATTATTGTTAATTATGATACAATAATATTTCTTAATTCATTATCTAAGAAACTGTATACAAGCTTTACAATTTAAACACAACAAATTAATAGACACGTAACTATGTATCAATACCTTAGCTCAATTTTAGAGTGAAAGAAGAAACAAAATCTACTTACGAATTTGTTAATAAAAGCATGTCAAATGACGGACAATGATCCCTATAGTCGGGAATCTTGTAGTTTTTTTGTAGTATTCAATGCTTTGAAATGTACTACATGATTTTTTAATCTAATTTTTAATAAAAAAATAAATTTTTAAAAAAAATAAGATAATACATGAAGACAATAATTTTTTTATATAGATTGATAGCTTACTAAATAAATAAATAAATTATAAAGGGTTAAAAATAAAAAATATAATATTAAAAGTTTAGTTTTTCTTCTCTTCAAAATATTTACTGTGTATAGTTTTTCACTTTACCCAAAAACCAATACCATCCTACTAAAGTTTAATGTACGTTTATAGATCTAAGATATTAATAGATATTTTATTTCATAATATAAAACATGTTGATGGATCAATTAGTAAGTTTCTTTACAATTTTTTAGTTCATAATATTAATAGATATTTTATTTCATAATATAATATTTTATTTACATTTTTTTAGAAATTATGTACCAACTTTCAAGGCTTAACGAAATACATAAGAATCTCATGTGACCTCTATTTAAGTGTTTAAGGAGATTAGTATTCCCACGTGACACTGTGAAAATTAGGATGAGATAATAATAGTAATGGTGATAATAATACTAATGATGATAAGAATAAAACAAAAATAAATAACTAAATGAATAAAATAAATAAATAACAACATCAAGAAATGAAATGACCACTCACGTGCCTTCATGCAGCCAATATGCACGTACAAGACAACCCCTTTTTGGCTTCAGTAGATCTTTGTTCCCAAAAATTGAGCTTTGTTAAACCAGACCCTTCTACAATTGTGTCTTGATAAGAAGGCATTGTTATAATAGCACTTGTCAAACTAACACCATTCTTCTTAACATCATTGAAACGCTCTCCTGGAACAACTCAACATTTGTGCTATCCAAAAATGTTCACCTAGATGATACGAACTAGTGATAAATCAGCCTCTAAGTCATTAATATTCAACTTTTGGGACAAGTTGCTATTTGAACCAACAACACCGGTAGTTGATTTAATTTTATAAAAGTGGGTTGCACTTCATGCAATGATGTCTTTAGCAGCCTCTATGGCCTCGGGAACTGAGAAATCACCACCAATGCATGAATAATGTAAAACAGAGAAAACAACTTCATGAGACTCTTTTGCACCTATATAGAAAGTTTCAGGAAATGCATAGCCATCGGTACTAAACATCACCTTGTCCATTGGAGCTAGCTCTAATAGCTATATGACTGAAGATATCATCCCATGAACACTAAGGTTTGGAATTGCTAACCCAGAATCAAGATACACCTGGGAGTAAACAGGGGCTAGGTATGATGCTTCCCTCAAGAATGGATAGGATTCATGTAAAAGAACTATACGACACTTTGAATATCTCTAGTCCTCAAGAGCCCCACGGAGAGGAAGAGGATTGGATAGTCGCATATCCAAATCTTTATCCCTAAAGCCTGTGCGTATACTTCAATGAGACCTTTTTCTGCATCCTTCTTTGTTACTTTTGTATTGATTTCAAGACTGCTACAATATGTAGCAATGCTTTTAAATCCAAATATCTTACCAGCAACAGATTTCAACTTTGACAGAAATGCTTCAATGAACTTATCCAATGTCCAATGAGGTCCGTTTGGCAATGTTTCATCAAGAATATTCTCAACCAACCGTTCAATTCCTAAGATTCTACCAACAAGAGTTGTCAAACTCTCATGCCACTTTAAACCATGCTTTTTATTGAATTCTAACCCATCATCAATGAGTATGGTAGAGGTCTTTGTAGCTTTGAAGCACATAGAACAGATGGACTACTGTCTAGAGACTCTATGGTATTCTTCAACACTTTGCAAAGAACACTGGGATCCATAAAGTCCAGCAATTTCTCTCAAACTTCTCTTAAAGGATATAGAGTGAGGTGTGAAAGAAACGGTATCACCATAGGCTTCAGAAAAGGCATGGATAAAATCAAAGTTAGAGTCAAGGTCAACCATGTTGTGGGCATGACCATCGACGAGCTCAACCTCCTTCTCATGCTATAATTTTCTTTCTGTCTATCATGCTTTCTAATATTGTAGCACTTTTTTAACAATATTTCAGAAGCAAAATCAAGTGGTGGACTATAAAGTCAAAAATACAGGTGCCTCACTCCCCACTATAAAGAAATGTACAGTGAAAAGAGGAGGAGGGAAAGGAAATGTAGGAGCAGTGAGGAGTAAAACAGACTTTAAAGTCGTAGCAAAATAAGCAGAAGCGCACTTTCTTCTCTTTCTCTCTCGCCTCCTCCTTTTTCTCCTTCTTTCTCAGCTCGGCCTTCTCGGTGTACCTTTTATCTCAATGGCCTTCCATCCTATGGGGTGTCATCTGGCCCTAAGATAACTTCATTCTAAACCATAATATTATTGTCTTATGGAGAACCACTGATGCCCGTAAGAAGGTCTCACTGCAATCTTTTAAAATCTCTCATCAATCTCTCCCTCGCAGGAGTCGACATTCTCACGACAAATATTGAGTAAAGGTGGTGAGTTTCTGCAAACCCAATTGACATTGAACAACGTGTAAAGAGGAGGAAAGTTAGAAACTTTGACTAGCTTGTGCAGAGCCCAGAAGAGGGTGAGTTTTAGACAAAGAATTTATTTGTTATCTAAGGAATGCTTCCATGGCGATCAGCTCGAAGGCTGATAGATTGTTGTCACCACTGTTCGACCACCGCGTGCCAACTCTGTAAAATTGCCACAATGCGTTGCGCCATCATGAAGTCCAACCTGGATGTTGGCTCATTCAGTAATAGCAGACTCGGGTTCACCGGTATCTTTTACCTGATACTGACCTGCTTTCATTCGCCATCGGAAATGTCGCGTACTAAGCTGGTGCCGTCCCCGACCTATTACAGTACCTAGTTAGCTTGAGCTCCATCATGATGGCCTTGGCGTTCTCTATTTTCTCTTCTCTGGTGAGACTTTTAGGAAGTCTTAGAAAAGCAACAAAAGTGAACATCTCATGAACAGTGAAGTGAGGGTAAAGGATGTCATCATACGGGACAAACCCGGTCTCGCACTCCATAGAGCTGGAGAAAAAGATGGCTATTGTAAGTTATAAAGCCTGAGACTTTTCTGGCGAGCTGGCCTATGGAAGCTGTAATCAGCGTGGTCTTCCCGCTGCCGGATGGACCCAGCATTGCCATCAACTCGTTGGACTGGACAATCCCTATCACACTGTTGAGTATCATCCCTGTCATTCCCACTGAAGGGCTTGGTTTATTTCATCTGCTTCTCCTTCTTCTATTTTTCTTCTTACAATGCTCTACTTCTTGTCGCTATAATAGGGAAGAACAGAGCACCTTCATGGAGTGCCATTTTCCTCTCCTATGCTTTTCTAGTTTCCTCTATGTTCAAATAAGAATGGTGTTTGATTACTGTTTCTCTCGAGCTCCCTTACTTCTACTCCCTCTCTCTCTCCTCGGCCTGTGACTACAAAAGCTCCGGCACGCCTCTTTCTCTTCCTTCTTCTTTTACTTTCTTCTTTTCTTCCTCCTTTCTTCCTCCTCTATTCATCTTTGCCTGTAGTGCTTAGAACAGGGCAGACTGCTTCTTCTTCTTCTTCTTCTTCTCCTTCCTTCTTCTTCTTCTCTCTGCACTCAGCACCTTCTTAGCTCGTCATTTAGCACCTCTTCGGCACGCCTCTCTCCCCTTTTTCTCCTTCCTTAGTCCAGCCCAGCACTGCATAAACACGTCATCCCTCCTTCTCTCCTCTCCTTCCTCTTCTTCCTTCTTCTCTCCTTGGTACACCTCTTCTCCTTTCAGTTTTCTTTCTCAGCCTTCTCTTTCTCTCCCCCTCCTTCAATTTCTTCCTCACTGTCTTCTTCCTCAAAGCTGGTCCCTTTTTTTTTTTTTTTTCTTACCTCAAGATTTAAGGATGTCTTTCCCTTGGGCTAGGGTGGGTGCTGTTGCTACTGCTACTGCTAGAGCCAAGTCCTGTCTCTCATGGACATTCAAAACCTTATGCCCAACAACAGTGCTTCTCCTTTTTCCAGCTTTCCCCTGCAACTTAAGAGTAATGAGTAGTAAGTTCACTACTCAAGCTCACTTCCTCATTCTTTTCTCTGAAGGCTGCATCAATCTCTGCCCAACAATGCTTCACCTTTTTCCAGCTTTTTTTTTTTTGCAACTTTCAGTAGGTTGCAATCCTTTTCCCATTCTAGCCATTGTAGGAGTAGGAAGTTGTCTTTGTTTTTTTTCTTCTGATTTCTTCCTTCCTTTTTGCCCACGCCAAACCTAATCCTTATTTTGCTATGACGCTTTCCAAAATGATGTTTGTTCATAAATGAGTCAGCCGCCAAGCTTCTTACATTGATTCTTTCCTCTTTTTTTTTTTTTTCTTTTTTCGTTTTTGTTTTTGTTTTTGTGGTTTTATATTTAAAGTCATCTTTCTCTTTTATCCCCTTCTTATTTTATGATTTTATTTTTATTTTTCAATTTCATTGTTGCCTTTTTATTATTCAACGTCTTTTTCCATTTTTTATATTTTATTTTGATCCTGTTAAGTTCATTATTATCATTATTATTAATAAATAAAATTAGCTAATTTTATTTTTGGGTTTTGAGTTTATTTAACTATCTTTCATTATTTATTTTTTAATTTTAAATTGTCCCTACTTGAAAATGTTATTTGAGGCTTTGTCATTTTAATTTTTCCTATTCGCTTAATTGTTAATTAATCGGTTAAATAATTAGAAAGTTAGGGGTGGGATGTTCACACTAATTTATTTTTTTATTTATAGCTGTTATAATTAGCGCCAATAGCTTGAATACATCGAGTCTACTTTGATCACAAAACATTGTGTGATAAGTTGTTCTTGAACATAAGTTTTGGGATCAATTTATGATACTAGATATTTATTACTAGGGAAGATTATATCCTAAGGGAGGGACTACAATGATGTGTAGTCCCTAAAATTAATTGTTTATTTGCTTTAAGGTTTTTAAAGAAAAAAAATCATATTGTTTTTGTTTCCATTAATGATTGTTCTTTTTTAAATAGTAATTATAATGATTGTTAAATATAGACTTACATACTTTAACAAGAAAAGTTCAAGAGAAATTATGTAAATATTGGCTTTTGAATTTAAAAGAGTTGCACACACAAAAAATAATAATAATGCCCCGTCTGAATTATTTTCACTTCATATATGATGTTCTTATTAATTTGATATTTGAAATTGTGGTCCTACATATTGTTTTGTGGGTTCATACTTCATAAAAGTGTATGATTACTCTCATGAGATGGACTATTTTATGGTGAAGTGACTAGCTAATACCATGTTGAACAACCTTTATTGCATTTAAAATACCCTCTATATTGCTAAGGATACATACTTATTTATTTTTCACCACTTAAGAGTTGTACTCATCTTATTTCAACCATTTGAGAGTGGATTCAATTAATTGATATAAAACATGAATTTAAAGTAAAAGGCATATAACATCTTGCATGAGAATATCAATATTAATCAAAGATGGCCTTTTGTTGATGTTACTATGAAAGGTTTGTCAAAATAGTGTAACTCTTAATGTCTAACTATGCATTGCAGATTATTATTTTGTTTAAAAAGGTAGGACATAGTGCTTCACAAGAAATAAGAATTAGAATATCTAGACTCATGAAGCTTTTCAAATACTAAGTTGATATTTTTTTCATCATCTTCTTTAATCCAGTGAGTAGCTTTTACAAGTGGTTTCACATTTGCCTTTACTTCAATTCTTGGATAGTTTAAGATGATGGAGATCATTTTACACATATGGTTTTGTTTATTATTTTAAGGATCTAATGCACTAGTGTTAAAAAGTTGATTATTGCCTCTTTACCCCTTTTTAGGCTCTACTTTAATCTGTTTACATACTATATATATATATATATATATATATATATATATATATATTCCTTAGGTGATTAGACTATATCGCTTTGGAAAATCTTTTTTGCTAAATTAAAATCTTTCTTTTTCTTGTTATGAAGGTGACTCTTTTATACCTACTAAAATTTTCCCTCAGTACCAACAATTTATAATTTTTTGTAGTTAGTATCTAATTGCTTACAATAACATAATGTGAACTAGTGTGTTTGTTCTGTTAAGGTTTAGTGCTGGACACATGTATGGCACCAAGACAAATGGTGGGTGGAGATTTACCTTTTATGCTTGATTGGCAGTGATCACATTTATAATTTTTGTTCTCTTTTGGCTCCTACTGTATAGGAATATGGGTTTGGGAAATAGCTATAGACTTTGATATTGTTGGAGTGAGTACTTATGTATTTTTACCTTGATATAGAAGGATTTGATAGTGTTGGGAAGTCAAATGTAAATGATGATTGGTAATTTTGGATTGATATTGCAAATTGTGGCCATTGTAGTTTTAGTTCATTATGATATATCATTTTCCAATGGTCCTGTTCTTTTATTTTATTTTTTTTAGATTTTTGCTCTTGCAATTATCTTGAGTTCTGTGCTTATTTATTATCAGCCTCAAACAATTGGTAATTTCCTTTGTCCCCTTTGGCAACCCTTATTTTTATGTTTTTTTTTTTATCTTGTTCAAAAGTTGGATAAATTGATAAACAATGTCTTTTGGTTAAAAAATTAGCAATTTAGAAAAGCATATATGCATGACTAAGTGTTAAGTATATAGTTGTTTAGTTCTAAGTACTTTCAGTGTACATATTTGTCTTGGTGATGATTTTCCCTTACAATTGTTAGGTTTGCTCTCAAATTCAAACTTACTTCTAGTGTTGAAAACGATATGAGTTGGCTAGTTAAAATTTTTGTGGACAGAAAATTGAAGAATGTAATTAATATAGCATGCCAAATTACCTTTCTGGATTTGAAAACAAAGCAATTTTCCCCTTAAAAACTTGTTTGCTTGCGTATGTTTGCTAATTATAATTTTTAATTTCTTAGTGGAGGCCTATTAACTTTAAATCCATGACTAGTATATGTCCCCTTTCAAATTATTTTTGTGGCTATTCTAATCTTTTTTTACTTTTCAACATGTCTATATTTTTGCCTATTCAGATACGAGAAGCTAACATTTCTCTATTATCTTTTGCTATTGAACTTGTTGAAGAATTTTACGGGACGAAGATTATATCTTAGTGAAATTTTATTGTGTCAATATCATGTGTCCTTTCAACTCTTCTCTCTCTGTCCATCCTTTTATTTTTGCTTTTGGTGTCAAGTTTGCAAAAAAGTATTGAAAAAGATAATTATGGTATGTTTTATCATTCTCTAAATCCTCATCTTTATCTGAGTTTTTATATTTTGTCCAAACCTTCTTAAGGCAAAATCTAAGCATTCATTTGTCATTTATTTTTGTCAATTATGAATAACCATACTCTCTACCCTACTATAATTTAATAAATTGTTGACCTAGTCCCTATAGCAAATCGAGGCCGTAGCTATAATTTTCTTACAATTAAACTACAGCTAATTGTTTTACCCGCGGTTGAAACAACCAATGGCTAATTGACTTAAATGAAATTTAAGCCAACTGTGTTGCTATTGTCTATAGCAGCGATTCCAACCACTACTGATGTTTGTGCCTATTTTATAAAAAATATTAAAAATTTTTTTATATGGACTATCAAGCATCCCACCTCCATTCTTGGAATCACAAAATGAAATGTAACATTCAAACACATTGTTTAAACAACAGAGACTAGCTTTCTTGGCTCAAAGTAAGCGAATAGTATACAAAATTACAACCAGTTGAACATAAATTAGAAATAAAAAGTAAGCTATTGCTCTTTTACCAACAAACCACTTCAAAATATGACTTCTCTGCCTAACTAAAACTTCACATATAAGAGAATTATACTGTACATCTTATCACAACTAGCTTTTGATGAAGTTTTGTATCCAATTGCCCTTTCTATCGTACATCATAGCTATTCCAATCTTTTAACATCATCACGCTCTGTATTCAAAATAATATGCCAACTATGATAAATTGAAAAACAAAAACTGATACCTTTAATCCATGTTCAAAGTATTCACGGTCAAATGAATACATCTAATGAAAAAAAATTTCTAAAAGCATTTCCTAGCTTATAAATGCCAAAACTTTGTACCTTTCCTTTTATCACTGCGTTCACAAGTAATCCTAAAAATAACTCTTCTTAATTTTTGTTAAAGCATATATGCAATGCAAATATAATTAAGAGGTATAAAAAATTATGAAAGAATGTCAAAAAGGATTTTGGAAAGTGAGCAAAGACTAAATATATTTTATTCTAAAAGACCATCTTTGTCCTCTCAAGTAGTATGACAGTTCAATCTCCACTAAAGAAATTTTACATTTATCTAACTAGGTTTACTTTTGAGACAATTTAAGTTACAAATAAAAAGAATTCACAACCATATTTGCATATATTTGTGTTAAGTTAGCTAACATAAACTATTTTCGTATAAAGAAATAAAATCTGCCAATTTACTAAACCTATTGAAAATAAACTCACCTGGTATCTAAGATTCAGAATGGTTTGAAACACTTGAAGCATGCTTAAATCAAATTATAGTTGAAAAGAAAAGGAGAAAGAAAAACGTTTGTTATGATGCCATGATCATTGTGGCTCTGCATTTTAAAAAAATGAGATAGAGTCTAGTCGATAAGAGTATTCATAATAGAATCTGATTATATAAAATTAAATTATGGAAGATAATAAAGAGAATAGCAAACCTACCTCCTTCCCCCCCTCCCCCCCAACAACTCTTTTGAGTGGCTTAACTTATGTTCATTCATAAGCAGTTTGATGTACCAAAAGAGTTTTCATTTTTTGAAGGCACAATATAAGATGAGGGTTAAATAAATGACCTTGTAACTCTTTGGGTGCAATGGCAAGAACACATATAGAAAATGCAAATAAAATTAAGAGCATCTTTGGGAGTGCGAAGTCAATTTTCCTAGTAACTTTGTTTTGTTTTCATACCTTGCTTATTCATTAAATTCTTGAAATGGCCATGAATCTTTGCACACTTAATTTGTATATAAAATAAGAATTCTATCTACAAATTAGGATGTGCACAAAAATGTTAGGAATGAAAAAAAAACACTATGAAAATAAGTAGTAATATTTACCATTGAAAACATATAGTATTTAGAACTCACAGCAAGCTGGAAATACCATCCCATACCATTGAACAATAATAAAATTTAAATATTTAATTAATTCAACAAGTTCAAAGAACAAACCAAAGAGAAAAAACAAGAAGGCCCAACTAGTCATCGAAAAATAAAATTACTCAGATTTATGAAATTGGAATAGATAAACAAAAAGGAATTCACATGGTCTCATTATTCTACTAGAAATACAAAATAAAATAAAAATTAATGAAGAAACAAAGATATTACATTATATTTATTTTCTTCAATGTACATTATAAGTCGAAGATCCAGAGAAAATAAGTTGAGTGTCAAATCGAAGACTACCTGCAAGAAATAGATGTAGATTGCATTGAATGCAACATATTTCTGTAATAAAGTGATTTAAAATTTTCAATTATGTAAAGTACATTGATATATTTTTTTAATCAACTCTTTGAAATCTCTGTATATCTTCTTAGCAGAAGAGTTGAGAACCACGTGTTTCACATGTTCATGTTTTAAATAATAATAATAATGACAGGATTACTGATTGTAACATTTTACAACGATATCGAAGTATAACTTTTTAATCAACAAAAATTATATTTTAGTTAGTTAAGGTTGATTCAAGTTTCAATTTAATCCCTTGACTAACTTTTATTTCAATTCAATCTCTCAACATTGCACAATATTCCAATCCTTTTCTAACTGCTAATAGAGTTATTCCATATCAGAAGTTTCCGTCTAAGTTCAAATTATGAACAGATTAGAAGGTTTTGTAATGTTAGATAATCAAATTAAAATAAAAATAAATCAAATGGCTAAATTGAAATGCAAATCAAAGTGAAATATATAACTTGATGTTTTGTGTAAAAGTCAAAAATTACAAAAACTACTACTGTGGATGGAGAGAATTTCAAAAATGATCCTCCATTTTAGTAGCCATGCATAAGAGGTTAAGCTCGTATTTAGAGACCTAATCCTGGAACACCCAACCTTTCCTAGGATCTAACGAGAACTGCCACTGCATGAGACACGTCTTCACATGACCATTTTAACTTTTAGATAAGAATTTTCAATGCAATTTGAGGCTAGATCATGTAGATAAAACACTATTAAAAAAAGAACCACAAGAACTCCAAAGTACAATTAAAAAAATCATGAATACCTTGATAAAAGAGGAATAAGGAGGTGAGAGGAGCTAACAGGGCCAATTTATTGATATTCTCGAATCCGTGCCCATCGTTACTGCTAATAAGGGGATTTAACTCCTCCATAATCTCACCCATACGCATCTATGTAGTTGAAATCGACGAGTTACTAGCTAGCATTATTTGTGCCACTGGCGAGAGAAAATGGATAGCTTAGGAGCTGGGATGTGAGACAGGGCACTATGACTAGGACGCTGAACTCCAAAATACTAAATGGGGGTCTTGTGAGGTAGGGATTCAAGGGTTAAGTTAAACCTTACTATGGTTGCCAAAAGCAATCATAGTTAAGTAAAACTTAACTATGATTTGTGTCAATTGCAGTTAATTAAAGGTGGTGGAAATCCCAACTGTAATTGAGTAATAAAATTCGTTATGGTTGTAAAATCTGCTTTTGAGAAACTACTCTTACTTACCTTTTATGTAGTGAATTATTCTCTAAAATATAAATTAAATATTATTTTTCCATCTAATAAATTTTCTTTTCTTCTACAGTCATCTTATAGTTCTTAATTTTCTTCTAACGTTTAAAACTAACATATAGCAATTTCACATAAGAGCCTGAAATTTTCAATTTTACCTAGTTTCAAGTTTCATTTTGGGCTTCTTAATATGTATGCTACCCATTGGCAGAGAAATGAGTGAAGGCCATAGCCATAATCCAATATTCCATACATGTGTTCCTTTTTTTTTTTTTTTTTCTTTTCGTTCTTTGAAAGGGTTTTAAATGTTGCAGGTATGTAGTAGCCTAAGTAACAAAATGTAAGAAAAAATTTTCTTCTAGTCCTCGATATTTTATTTCAATTTTGTTTTAGTCCGTAAAATTTAAAAGTTTATAATTAAATCCTTATAATATCTAAATATTTCAATTTATACTTTTATGCAAAGATTTTGCTTAATTTTATTAATACAATTAATTATGTATTAACTCAAATATTTGAAAATATGTGGTTTCATTAATCATAAAAGTAAAAGTAAATAATGAAGCAAAATTGACTAATATACAAGTTAAAATGTTGACAAAAATATAATAATTAAGACTAAATTATAAATCTTTAAAATTATGCAGATGTTATTATAGATTTTTTAAAGCGCAAAGACAAAATTAAAAAATGGATGAAATTAGAATGTCAAATAGTAGAATTTTTCCTAAATCCAGTCCTTCTATTTTTTGTTTCTTGGTCTTTTTTAATCTCAAGATTGTTGTTAATTGTCTCAATTTAGTCCTCATATATAAAAACTAACTTTAGTTCTCAAAATTGTTGCAATACATACTTTCTTATAGTAAAATTCTAGTAAAACTGTAAATGAAGAAAGATATATAATTTGTTAATATCTAATTGATAGTTAAATATTCAATTTCAAATTTAAGTATTTATATTATATTCATTATCATTGAATAGACTAAATTATAAAATAACTTATTGTTCTAAATGTGATTAGATAAAAAAGACAAGGCCAGAGTCGAGAAGGATTTTGTCTGCATAATCATTTACTAAGCCATACAAAATTAGATGAAAATTAAACCCACCGTGAATTGGTCTATTCCTTCTATGTTCAGCCCTGTTACTTCTTCTACCCTCTCTCACTATGCTTCTCGGCTCACTCTCCCCTGTATCTCTCTTGATTATGTTTTTTTTGTCACTCAGACTTCTCTTTTTCATCGTCAGTTCTCTATGCCTCTGCCTTCTCAATGCCTCTCAGCTATCTTCTTCTCACACTGCCTCCCTCAAACTCCCTCTTATTCTCAATTTATCTTTTTTTTTTTCTTATGCTCACTTGGTCTCTCTTCTCTTCACCAATTCAATTTCGTTCTTTCTCTTCTGTTGCTACCTCTTTTTTTCCAAGTCTTCCCACTCTTAATGTCTCATTCTCTATCGTTGCCCAATTCTTTTCTCTCTTTTTTTTCTCACTTTTTTGGCTCTCTCCATATCTCTTAGCTTTCACTCTCCTCTTGTGGTCTCCCTTCATGAACTTCTCTCTATCTGTGTTTCTTTTTTTGATTTTATCATTTTCCCCTTTGCTTTCATCTTAATCTGCCCCCCGTTTCTTCTCTTTTTTTTTACTCATATCTCGTGCTTCCTCCCTCATGCTCCCTCTATCTCCTCAGCCTCACTCTTTCTTATGGTCACCCTTCCTAAACTTCTTTCTATCTCAATTTCTCAATTTCTCTAGCTCCTCCTCTTTTTGTTTCTCATATTCTTCCCCTTCTCTTATTCTTTGTCTATTTTCTTATCTTCTCTCTTCACCGACCATGCCCTTAAAAAATTGGATCCTATTTTGTTATAGTGGGTTAAAGGTTGCCTTTGATTCTCATGATGAGTCCCCATCACTCCTTAATACTACTTTCCTCCCTTAGATAAGATTAGATTGAAGCAAAAAAGGGATGTTAGTCTTTTTTGTTCTCGTTCACAGGGATTCAGATCTACTCTTGTAAGGGCTCTCCAGTAGCTTTCTCTAGTAGCTGATCATGGCCGTTGGTTTGATCTAGCGGACAGAAGAAGGACATGTTGCAGAGGGTCCGAAACGCATTGTTTTACTTAAGTGAAATGGTGCGTTTTGGCCCTTAAATTTTTTTTTAACTCATCAGGTCAAAACGACGCTATTTTGAGGTTTTTTTTTTTAATCTTGGCCATTCTTTTGATCTCACAGACAAAAGAATGCCATGTCGCCTTGGGATCCGAAACGCACCGTTTCACTTAAGTGAAATGGTACGTTTTGGGCCTTAAATTTTTATTAAATTCATCAGGTCAAAATGACGCTATTTTGAGGTTTTTTTTTTTCTAATCTTGGTCGTTCATTTGATCTCACAGATAGAAGAACGCCACATCGCCCTAGGATCTGAAACGCTTCGTTTCACCCAAGTGAAATGGTGCATTTTGGACCTTAAATTTTTTTAAAGTCAGCCGGTCAAAAATGACACTGTTTTGATTTTTTTTTTTTTTACCTGTGGACAAAAACAACGTCATTTGCAGAAGGCTTCATCATCTCGTCTTCAACCTTCATTTACATTGCTCTGGTTCGACGTTTGTAGTGGCAGGAAATAGGGTGCCGGTTCCGGTTGATGTGGGTGGCTCAACGAAGAATGGTGGCAGCAAAGAGACAGTCATTTCAGGCAAAGCGATCATTTCTAGGTGTGTAGTTGTGGTCTCCTACTTGTTTGATGCAACCGCAGAGATAGAGGACTAAGACAGCCATGGACATTGTAGAGTGAGAAGCAACCTTGTAAGATGTCCATTTTGCACAGAGGGAAGGAAGGACCATATTTGAATGACAGAAGCAGCAAATGGGTATATTGGTATTCATAACATGTGAAATCCAGCTGGAATGCCCAAGTATTTGCAAGCATAGGTAGTGTAGAAAAACGCCAATGGCTGTAATGTTCTTCATTTGTTTTTTTGTAACTGATAAAGATTGATTGGGTTTTATGTACAAAGCATATGTTTTAAGCACTATTGATTCAAACTGAAATTGCAACAACAAATGGAGAAAAAAAAATTTTACCAGCTAGTCTTCAATGAATTTTAGGTGAAGAACAAGCATAGATAGTGCATAAGTGATTAATGGCTGCAACTTCTTTTGTTTTTTTTAACTGATGAAGATTGATTGGGTTTTTTGTCCAAAGCAGATGTTTCCTGTTATGTTTATTGAAATTGAAATTGCAACTGCTAATGGAGAAAAAAAAAATGTTTTCAGGAATTTGGTTCTCAGTATTAGACTCTCATGCAAGAAAATGATGAATAAAAAACCAATATTAGAGACCAAATGGTAATTACGAATAATGATTGCAACAAATGGTATTCGTTTTATGCTACAAGTTTGACTTCCAGATTAATTTTATGATTTAATGTGCATCAATTCAAAACTTGAAATGTAAATGAGTCTTACTTATGAATTTTAGTAATTTTACCTGTTTCTGTGGAATTTACATTCAACTTATTCCAATTTTAACAATTGTTATGGATAGGGACGTTTACAGTTGAATAGAGTACGGCTAGAGACATCAGGATAGACGAGCCTTTGTAGATTTGGAAAGTGACAATGGAACAAGCAGTGTAAGGGTTATAATTTTGAATGGAAGAATAGCCTTGCTGGACATGTGTTGTAATTTCACTTGTATTGGCCATTTTGCAGGGACTTAGGTACCTCTAATATTGAATTGACTAGTGATGATAGAGTCGATGTTGAAGGGAAACCAACTGTTGGTATGGTATTTGACAATGTAGAAAATGCTTGGCAGTTTTTTTCTAACTATGGCTTGCGGATTGGATTTGGAATTAGGAAACAGTACTTGAATAAAAACAAGAAAGATGGAACAGTTACATCGTGTAAGTTTATTTGTTGCAAAGAGGGATTGCACAGGATAGACAAGAGGGAGACCTTAGCTATTAATCATCAACCTGAAACTAGAATAGATTGTAAAGTCAAAATGAACCTTGTAACAAGGAATCGAAAATTAATGATCAATGAATTTGTAGAGATCCATAATCACCCTCTTCAGCTTCCAGAGACTACGCATATGCTGACATCCTATCGTAGTATATCTGAAGTTCAGGCACATGAGATTGAATTGGTAGAGGACTCCGAATTGAAACAAAAAGCTACATTTCAATTGATGAGCACACATGTTGGCAGTAGAACTAATCTTGGTTTTACTAGATTCGATGTCAAAAATTATCTCAGGTCTAAAGGACAACATAGAATGGTTTACGAAGAAGTAGGGTGTTTGTTGTAGTATTTTCAACAACAGTTATTAGAGAACCCATCTTTTTTTCATGCATATCAAGTTGATGCTAATGAACAGATAACAAATATTTTTTGGGCCGATGCACGTATGATTGTTGATTACGGGTATTTTGGTGACGTAATATCTCTTGACACAACATATTGTACAAATCGTGCACAAAGACGCCTTGCACTGTTCTCAGGATTCAACCACTACAGGCCAGCAATTGTCTATGGAAGGGCATTAATGTACGATGAAACTGCTGAGTCATTTAAGTGGTTTTTTGAGACATTCTTGTCAGCCCAGGGGAACAAGAAACCACAGACCATTTTCACTGATTAGGACCAAGCAATGGCCAAAGCTTTAGGTTAGCCTATATTTTTCCTATCTTATGTGCATGTAGAAACACTACATTATATATAGAAAATTAACACCTCACTTTCTTGTAGGCGAGGTGATGCCCAATGCTCACCACGGCTTGTGCACATGGCACTTGATGCAGAACGAAATCAAACATATAGGCAATCTGATGAAGGGTGGTTCTCAATTCTTAAATGATTTTAAGAAATGTATGTACTAGTGTGATGACGAAGGCCAATTTGAAGCTACCTGCGCAAAGATGATAGCAAACTACAATGTCCAGGAGAATAGCTGGTTAAAGTCCATATATCACCTCAAGGCAAAATGGGCTGCGTGCCATATGGAACAAGCTTTCACATTAGGCATGCGCAGCACACAACTGAGTGAGAGCTTAAACTCTGATTTTAAGGCCTCCATGAAGGCAGATGTGAAGATCACACAATTTTTTAAACTTTTTGAACTGGTAGTGGAGGAGAAACGGTATAATGAGTTGAAGAGCGAGTATGATGCACGCTATAAGCTTCCTCGCTTGAGTTGTCAACATTCATCTACTCTTAAGCAAGCTGCCCAAATATACACACACACAATGTTCAACTTATTTCAACAGGAGTTTGACTTGCTATTTGTTGTACCAATTAGACATAAGAGTGAAAATCCACCTGTGTATTCATATGTTTTATCAATGTCTAACGAAAAAGGTTCATGGCAGGTTCTATTTGATCCAACACAAAAGTTTATCTCTTGAACATGCCGAAAGTTTAAGACATTCAGTATTTTGTGTAGCCATGTTTTACAGGTGTTTATTGTACTAGAAGTTAAACAAGTGCCAGAGTAATATATACTAAAATGGTGGACAAACAATGCACATAATGGTATCGTTCATGACGTGAGAGGTAAGGAGGTTGAAGGGGACCCTAACTTGGCAAGTATGTGATGGTATAGGCAACTATGTTCTATAGTTGTCATATTAGCATCTGAAATGGCTACTTGCAAATAGTTATGCTCCTTAGTTGACAAAGGTTTAGAAGAGCTATGCAAAGAAGTGATGAATGTTCGATTGGGACAACAGTACCTTCATAGGAAAGCTAATCCACCTACTAATTTAGCTAGCATCGACATAAGCCTACCAAAGAAGTTGAAGTCGAAAGACGGGTTCAAGTGTCGAAAATGACCAAAGAGTTAGGTAGAGCTTCAGGGGCGTAAGAAAAGAAATGCTACGAAAGATAGATATCCACACCATCCACCACATCTAGTATTTGAATTTAGCGTTTATTACATCGTGCCTATTTGATTTGCATTCATGTCGTGTGATGATACTTATAATTTTTCTTCCTTACAGGCTCATGAACCGTCAAGTTCATTGTTCTGTGGAGTGTCCTATTCAACACCTCCTATATCTTGCAAGGATCTTTCTAAAAATGAAGACTCAGTTAGTTTTACCAGATTATTAATGGTAATTGCAATTTAAGATATATTCATATGTATTCATTATTATATTTCTAACCCTATGTATATGGTTTATCATTTGTAGGACCCATTTGAGATTACCACACAGTCCCAGCCAGATCACACTGTCTAGGAATACATGTGTAGTTGTAGGTCTTTTGGCAAGCACAACACTTATTTTTTGGGTTGAGTTGCTTCGTATATTTTTTGGAAACATAGCACACCATTTTTTGCTTTTTGTACGGACCTATATATAGTGGTAGTTCTTAGCCTATGTATTTTTTGGGGATTATGGACAACTGTACAAAGTATGCAAATAAGGAAACAAACAAAAAACTCATTTATATTATTACTGAAAGGTGAAATACAATAGTGTCATTCGAACAGACTCTCTAAAATGACAGTGTCATTACAATAGAATCTCCTTTTACAACATTGCCATTACAACAGAATCTCTTCATACACATATTTACAACAGCTCACAGTACATAACAATTATATAACAATTACAACAATATTCAGAGCATTCCTATTCCTACTGTTGCTTTGGCTGCACCCACTGATTTCAAGTGTATTCTTGTTGCTTCATGTTGCCTAGGCTGCACCAAGTGATTTCATGTGTATTCTTATTGCTTCATGTGTCTCCAAGATGATTTGGTTCCTTCACTTGGCTTCAATTTGCTTTGGTCCTTCATGTCTCTTTAGCCACCTAATTAGATATGTTAAACCAATCAGCAGAAACAGCAATATGGTAACAAATCAGATCTTGCAATTTCACCATGCACTGTTCATATGGTAAATTTCAGATTTCTACATATTTGATAAAATCAATATATAAGGTTGAGGTTCCTGTTGCCCAATCATACATACTATTTTTGCAAAATTTTCTGAAATCAGTACCAGATATGTTAAACCAAGCAGTTGTCGGTGAAATATGGTAACAAATAGATTTTGCAATTTCACCATGCATTGTTCATATGGGGTATAACTGTCTTTTTGCTAATATTGCATTCCATTCCTTTCCTATTTTTGGCAAAGCAAATGCAAAAATGTGTTATTATCTTGATTGCTTTCTATGTAACACCAAACAAGTTCCTAGTAATGAAAATTCCATTCTTTTCTTATTCCCATTCGCATTCTGATTCCTACCTACAAAGATTCTGTGTACCAAATGGGGCCCAAGGTTTGCAATGTTAGAAATAAACTTGATTTTGGCCCAATGTATTGTAAGTCATAATCCACACCTTGTTGTCTTATCTAAATTAGGCCATTAGTTTAAGCCTAAAAATCAAATCTAATAGAAGTCTTCCTTTTTCTCTACTAGCATTTATCCTCTCTACTTTTAGAATTTCCTCTTCCAATATTCTAAACCCAAAACACCCTACCTTTTCTCCAACAAAATGGTATCAAAGCCTAACCATCTTAGAAAAAAATGGCAAATAACATATTTCCTTCTAATTCCCTTGCTTAACCAAAGACAACTATGGAAGTTAGAGAATTCATGGGAAGGCTCTATTAGGCTCTCATAACATATGGGAGATGGTAGGGAAAGGTTATGAGTTACCTCAAAATAAGGGTTTTTTAAGTCCTACCCAAAAGGAGACTTTGCATAAGGCAAGAATTAAGGATCAACAAATGCTTACTCTTATTCACCAATGCTTGGACAATGTTTTGTTTAAGAAGGTTGCTAATGCATCCACTTCGAAAAAGGCTTGGGAAATTCTTCAAAATGCATACAAGGGCATAGATAAAGTAAATTTATCTCCCCATAGATAACTTTAAAGACAACAATTATTTTTTTGCTTGCTAACACGTGCCCCTCTTATGGAAAATTACAAAACTACCCCTTAGCTTTCTTTTCTTCCCCATGAACACACTCTCGCACTACAATATGCTGAGTGTTGGCAACCATTGTTTTTCTTTTTCTTCCTTCAATCTTCACTTCATTCACTCAAACTCAAAGTCACCGGCCAATATCCTCTAGGTTTCACCGTCGTTCAGAAAAAAACAAATCATGTTATGGATCAGTGACGTCAGGCACGTTTTGCAGCTTGAAATCAATATGATTTGATGAAATTTCATGAAATCTCCACATGGTAAGGTTTTTTAGCTTCTTCTCCTTTATTTGCACCAATCAATTTCATCTAATATGTTAAGAATCATAAAATCCCAATTTGCAGCGTTAAACCAAAGTAATTTCAAGTTTGAGCTTGATTTTGTAAGTGATTTCATCAAATTGTGATGAGGGTTCAATTATAATGTAATTTTTGGAGTCCTCTCTTTTGCTTCCACTAATCAATTTCACCTGTATAGCTCAAAATCAAAAAGCCCTAAATTCTAATACTGTTTATATGTGAAAGTAGGAATTTAAGCTCAATTCGATGTAGCCTCATCAAATTGAGTTAGGGCTTCTACTCTTAGGTAAATTTCAAGTTTTTTCTTCAAAATTGAAAAATCCCAATTTGACTATGTATGTGCATACTTGTAAGGTGTTAAAGTCAGACGTTTTTAGACTCCTCTAATAACACTAAGCATTTAAGGGGAGGATTAAGGCCATTGAAAGTTTTTGTTTTGAGTTGTAAGTTAATTTGGTAATTTTTGTTAATTTTCTTGGACTCCTCTGATAAACGTTAGCTATAGTTTCTATAATTTATATTTTAGTATGACTGGGCATGTTGCTGACATTATGATATTCTATCTGAGGCCTAAATTCGTTATTTAGATTATTCTAAGCGAGATATGATTTGTTATGATTATGCTAGCCTTTTGCTAGTCCTACTTTTTTGGATTTTTTATGGTTCTATTGGATATTCTTGAGCATTCTATGAGAGAATAAGGGGGGTTTATCAAATCAAAGATAACAATAACAATTAAAATAGAAAAATTAAACAAATAAATTCAAAACAAGCAATTCAAATATGAAGCAAGACAAAATAAATAAAAAAAAAAACTTAGATGAGAGATAAGCTTCTAACTAATGGAAGTAATGAATGGTTTTTCTAAGTTAATCCTAAGCCCGAGCATAGCTTAAGATAAATTCCTCTCCCTTCTTAGTAAATGGTTATGGTTGTTAAAATGTTTTAGCAACTTATGCTTTTTTAGTATGTTAGCCAAGAGAAGCTCTTAACTCAACCTCTAATTAGTTAACAATCCTAAGTAAGTACCTAAAATTTAATTAATTAATCACTTTAAGAACAAAACCCCACCATTTCTAATTTACTAAAGCATGAAACATGTTCAACAAATCATCATTCACACTCTGTTAATGTAAAAGAAAGTGTTCTAACAATTTCTACACTAATTTTCTACTAATATTGGTTAAAATAAACAATTATGGATTTACTCTAATCAATTGGAATATAATCAATTCTAGGCAAGAAAAAATTAAGCTGAAATAATTCATCTACCCATAATGATGCAAATAAAATAGGAATGTAAATAACCAAGAAGAGGAAAAGAGAAGAGTGTGTTAACATTTCTAAAATCATATATCATTGAAGAACCCATAAAATACCCCTTAGTTAGAATGTAGAAATTAGCTATTCATGACTGTAAACATCTGAAATCCATGCTCAAAATCTATATTACAAATCTATAATTCAAATCCAAGCTGCTTTATCTAACTAAGATCAAAGGAGAGAGAGAAAAGAAGAAGAAGAAGAAGAAACCTACATCTAAAAAGTGGCATCCAAAAGAAAATAAAATGACCTAAAAATGAAAATCTTTTAGCTCCCACTGGTTTCCAACTAATTTGCCCAAATAAAAATGTTAAAACCATTCCAAAATCAGCTTTGGAAGCTCCTATGCCCATTTCTTTCATCTTCTAATGCCCTAGAGAGAGAAAGTTATTAGAAATGCTAAGCTGTCTATTTTTAATTTTAAAAACAGCTTCCTAAGTCGTGGTCACGACTTATCTCCTTGATTCTTACTCAATTATAGTGTAAACCTTGTCCACGTCTAACTTCGGCTTCAATTTCAACAAAATCACCCCCTTAACCTAAAACTAACCAAAATAATTACAAATAGATTGATTTCCTTAGAAAAATGCTAAAAATAAAACCAAAATAAGATTAAAAATAAGCCAAATTTACAACCTAATAGGGTTTCATGTGAAAATTAACAATGTTTTCATCATTTTGGTTATGTTTGTGTTAATTGTTAAAGGTTTTCATATTTCAAGATAACAAATGGCTTGTAGAAAAAACTCTATCGTACCTTGTCTATCCCTTCCATTGCTTAATTAGTATTATATGCTCACTGAGTTTTCACTTACCTATCATTTTTTTATCATGTTTCAAATAGTAGTGCTATTATAGATCCCCATTTGGAGACAAAGAGCTTAACAAATGTCTCTTTTAGTAAGCATTACATTGTTTACAAGGGAAAGACCTTTTTTGTTGTTAAGTCTGTAATTGTAATCTAGTGGCTCCCATACATATAGGCAAACGATCCTAGTTTGTGATTGTTCATGATAGCTATTTGTTGTAAACATTACTGAGAGCAGAGTTCTCTTTTATGTGCATAAAAGGTTTTCTCATTACAAATATTTCAAGAAGTCCACATTTTAGGGGAAATCTTTACCAAAATTTCTACACAGGAATGAAACTAATTCTTTGGTAGGTATGAATATATTTTGTCTTAGTTCAATCTATTGATAGTTGTTTGTTGTAACAATTATTGTGAGCAGAGCTCTCTTTCCAATGCATATAAGGTTTCCTCGTTATAGACATTTCAGGAGATCTAAATTTAAGGGGAGGCCCTGCAGAAATTTTTAAACGGGAATGAAATTGATTCTTTGGTAGGTATGAATATAATTTTTCTTGGTTTAATTTGTTAATAATTATATTTGCTTATACTGTAATCATATTTCTTACGGTATATAACAAGCTTACTAGGGCAAGATTTATCTTCTTTTTCGTGCTAGTCACATCCTCATTTGTATGGGTTGTGACAACAAACTCTTTGTTGGCATTGATTGAGGAAATCTAAAGAAAACCTGAACAAATTACTAGAAGAGATAGAGAATTTGATGGGTAAGGATTGGTTGCCGATAATAAGGTGTTGAGAGTGAATGAGTTCAGAGAGAGATCGCGATGCCTAAGTTTCAAAGAAGTAATAAAATAGATATGTGAATTGAAGAGAATGGAACAACATGAATAGATGAGGAGGATGGCAAGTGGGAGAGTGGGAGGGGGAGCAGTAGAAAAGTGATCAAAAAAGTGGTAGACGAAAACTTTTGGCCACAATTGAAAATGGGAGGAGAGTAACAAAGCATAAATTATACTTCTTCAAGCTATTCGAACTCCCATTTAGGGAGGGTTAGAAAAACTTTTAGTATTTGTTCATTTAGCATGGGTTATAAAAAACCTTCACTAAATAACCCTCACTATTACACACTTTTTTGGTAGTGTTAAACCACTGAATTTTCATCCACAATTTACCATGATCAAACATAACCTTATGTTCTCATTGTAGGAAAAATTGCAATTACATTTTGATATGTGTTTATGATTATAATTTTTTTAATTATTAACTTTCTAATCATCTAACATTATTATAATACCTTTTTATTATTTAAATTAAACATATAGTATTTAACTAAATTAAATAAATGTGAGTTGCATATGCAATTATTTTATCAAAACATTAATTTTCTTTTATCGGTTGCCATATTATGAGATTTTTATGATTAAGTATTCATAAAGTTTGATAAATTTTTTTAATCTGCACTATTGTCATTTTCCAAAATTAAGCAATAGTATTAAGTTATTTTATTTGATTGAAACATCAAGATAAACAAGTTATCTTATATTTATGACTATTCTTAACAAGTAGTTACAATTTCTTTGATGAATGAAATGCCCTATTTTAGAAATAAAATTATAGGATAGTCAAGAGTAATTTTTTAGTCGTTCTCATGATATTAATTACCAGATTATAACATTAATTTATATACACTTAATATGTAAAACTTGATCAATAACTAAAGAGGACATCATATCATGATATCATCTGCTCCTCCTACCCAAAAAAGTGGAATCTAGATCTTTTCCAGTAGCATTGCTACTGGAGAATCTTCAGCAAAATAGAGATCATTTGATAGAAATCTAATGATTTAAATTTTTTATCAATGACTACATGCGGTAATTAATGATTGTACGCAGTCCTAGGTTACTTTTTTATCTTTGAATTTAAACTATTAGATCTTAATCCAACAGTCTGTGTTTATTACTGGAGAATCTCCAATAATCACCTCTGCTGGGGTGATCTGTTTTGAAAGAAGTGGTAGCTTTATATATATATATATATATATAGTAGTTTTGTCCTCTTACAAAAGAAAAGGATTTCATTTTGGCCCGTATTGCTTTTTAAACAAATCAAAGTTAACTTTTCCTTCTTAAACTCGTTTTTTTTTTAATCCTATCTTCTTTCGTATGTCTAGGCATAGTTGTCTATCATTTTTTTTCTTAGTGTATATATGTTCATGCCTATATATTAGTACAGAGTATAGACTAAAATTTGAAAGAGCGAATATCACAATTTTTTTCTATCTTTTTATGTATTTTATTTTTATTTTTCTCATTCGTCTATTATTGATCTCTATTCTTTTCTAATATTTTTCAAAGATATTTTTTTCTCTTTTTTTTTTTGTTAATGTTTTTCAACTTGCGCTCTCTATTTACATTTGTTAACTTTTTTTAGTCTCCCCTTATCTCTAGGTTTAATAAAATGTCTTATGTATTGTTATTATTATTATCAAATTATCACACACACATAGATATACATAAATACATATATAAAATGAAAAAAAAAAAACAATTTTGATTAATTTGATTATCTAAAGATGAAACTCTTTAAAAAGTAATGAACGTCCAAAAGAATCAAATCTCACACACTCAAATATATACATACATACATACATATAAAATGAGAAAAATATAATTTTGGTCATTTACTTTTGGCTAAAGTAAAATTGATTTGTTTCTTATGGAGAACCATTATTTTCTTAAGGGTTCCATCCTTAGAGGAGCAAATTAATTTTAAAACCAAAAGTGAGGAACTAAAATTGTATTTTTCTCCATATATTATTTGAAATTAATTAGTTTATAATTCACAAAAAGTTACTCTAAAAGAAAAATTATATAAAATAAGACATATTTAAAGAATATGTTGTGTTTTATGCATATTCTATACTATAATATTGTACAAATAGTTATAGCATACTCTATACCATAATTCACAATTAATTTATTTGATTTTGTGGATATATATATATATATATATATACACACACACACCCTCAAAAAATACCATATGATATAATTTACAATCTCAGCCTCCTAATTTTTTTTTTTTTTTTTTTGCCTCTGTCACTTCATATCCTTTGTTTAAAAGTATTTAAGGCCGTTTTAGATATTTTATTTATTTTATCTGTGTCATGCACAATTTATTATTATTTTTCATTATAGCATAGTCGAATGAAAAATTACAATTTTAAGTTTTCTATGTGCATACATTTCTTCTTCCACGCTACTTTGGTACGTAACATACAATATAACTGAGTGGAAATTTACATCATCACTGCATGCCAGAAATGTACGTTGATTCAAGAAGGGAAGCAAATGTGATTCAAGAAGGGAAGCAAATGAAGTCCATTATTCCATGAATATTCACTAAAAATAAAAATAAAAAACCATTTTCTGGCCATTTTTTCTTCAATTTGCGACAGTTAAAGGCGCCAGAAACTGTTCAATGTGGTGGATGTGGGCTGCTAGTATGGGTGATTCAAGAACCGCGTATTACAAGCTGTACAGTATACATCATATATAATTTTTTTGCACATAAAATTTTTTTATTTTTTTGTTAAAATTTTTTTATGGTCAATTACTGTATAATTAATGTTGTATGGCGGTTGATCCGTATTTATGATTAAGTGTCAAGAGTCCTTTCGTGAAAAAAAAAGAAAAAAAAGTTCATTTTCTGTTTTAACTGGCGCTTTTGTTGTCTGTTCCTAGCGGTTCTTGACGGCTAAGATTTGTTTGTACTTTGTACTGTGTGCATTCCCCGGTGGTTTTGCATGACCCTTGGTAATTGTAATTTTATTTTCTTAAAAAAAGGTCACCTGATTATACAATATTAAAATGGACTACACTTATGTGAGTTATTTATATATTTATTATATTATTATTTAATTAAAATATGATAAATATTTGATCAATTAATAATTTAATTTTAAAATAAAATAATCATTTATAACAACCATATATGTGTTATAATATTATTAGACAACTGAATATGTAGTATTAAAAAAATAGCATGATACAAATATAAAAAGCTTTATATGAATTTTTTCATTTGAAAATGTGAATTAATATTAAAATGTCAACTATTGGTAAAATCATCAAATTACATTTGAAACGTAATATTAGCGTAAAAAATACCATTAATACATCAATTGCAGTAAAAATTGTCAATGATACAATTATCAAGTAATTTGCATAATACTGTTCATCTAAACATGCACAAAAGTAAAAAACTACAATTAGAAATCATTCCCTAGCTATTGGGTGGATCACCGAAAGAAGACGAAGGACGCAGATTATGAACATCTCATAAAATAAAATAAAATACCTGTTAGCCGCTATCGTAATTTGAGTGAATAAATATTCAACTACATAATTTACTTGACCAAAGAACATGTTTTTTAACTGAAACAATTGGAGCAACTGAAATTGAGATGGTTCATACATGGTGGTAGTATACCTCTTAAGCACTTATCTAAAATTCAGAAAAATATACAACTTGTGCTTAACATAAATTATTAACCTAAAAAAGCAAAAAGTAAACAAATAATATGTGTGTGTGTGTGAAGGAAACACAACTCTCAACACTCTTTAAAGTAATGAAAATGAATAGAGAGATTCTTAGATAAATATGATCTATCAAAGATAAATAAGCCAAATTTAATTATAGATTGATGTATAAACATTTCAGAAAATTTATTTTTAAAAAAGTCTGTCTTATACTCTTACATATTTATTCAATATTTTTGTAATTTACCTGATTTTAGTAAAATGAGACAACTTGAGAATTTTATATATTATAAGACTTTGCTAACGAGTACTTTCAATAAATGATTTTTAATTAATAAAATTAGTAGGTAAGTATTTATTATTATTGTTAATAGGTGCAATAAATAATCATTGATTAATTTCATTAGTTAAAAATTAATTATTATGTATAATAAATGATCTTTAATTAATAAGTGCTTTAAAAATACTCATTAAAAAAATCCTATATAATAATCTTAGGCGAAATCAACACTAGCATTTATTATATAGTTTTGATCACAATCACAGACTGCAACACATGGATTTGCCTTCATAAATTTGTCACCTTCTTCCAAATAAACATTATTCTAATGGGTCTTCCCCTGCGCCCGTGATTCCAAACACTTCTTGTCAACACCTATGTATTTCTCTATTGGCCTTTGCTCTTATTGGAAGTTCATTGTCACTCATTTCAGACATTGAAGAGAGACCCAAACGTGACAAAATAGATATTCCCAAGTACGTGTGACGGCTTCTCTTATGCTTATCACGTATTTCAGTATGGAAATAAAAAGTGGTTCAATAATACCCAAACTGTTAGTGATACCGGGCCTATAAAAGTGATTGATTGGGGTACAAAATATATATAGATTAGTTTCTGTTAATCAAGCAAGGATAATTATTGTCAACAAGTTGTTACCTTGTTCAGCTTTTCAATTTTTGTCTTATTTTATAAATCGGTCGTAGAGTTTATAAATATATAAAATTAATTACTCTACATATAAACTCTGCAATCATCAATATTAATAGGTCTTACCATGCAATTGAGATAACAAAGATTATCCAATGGACCAAACAAAACATGAGACACGCTCCCATATATATTATATTATATTATATTATATTATATTATATATATATATATATGTAAACGGAGTTCAAGTTTCAATGTTATATAAAAACAAAGCCAAAAGTAGTAAAGAAAGACAAAAGATATTTTTGTTATATAATCGTGTGTACGTGCGTCGACTACCGCATTCCTTTGTAACAATAAATTTATATGTTGATTTATCGCTTATCAACTGATGCGCAGAGAGAAATCACAGAAATAATTGCTTTTCTATATTAGGTACTTTCAAAGCTTATTTTATACCTTGCATTTAAAATCTCTGAGCAAAAGCTCCCCTTCGTCTAAAGATATATGTTTAAAAGCAACATGCCTTCATGGGCATTAAACCATTTGACATGAAGATTGAATATTTATCTTTCAGAGCAAATTCAAACCATGTGACATGAAAGTCTAGATTTTCAAGACTACTTACCACTTACTCACCTTGGGCTTTCTTTCATAAACTGTGAGAGAATTCCAATCTCTAGCAATAATATCTTCCTCTTTATTAGCTATTTCCTTCTTATTTATCGGTACCTTTCATACCTGCAGTATCGGCGTGGTATAGTGTATACGTGCAAGCAAAATGCAAGTGAGCTAGGGTAAATGGAGTTATAACAGAAAAGCTTGGTTATCGGGACTTAATTAAGAGATTTTGTAACTGTACGGATTTAACTCTAAATTTTTAGATAGAGGGACCAAATTAAAAACTAAGTGAAAGTATAGGGACTAAATAGATTAATTCAACCTACAACGTTTTAATGCCCTCGTTCCAAAGACTTTTGTTTTTTTTGGCCACTCCCTAGTTCCAAAGCCTTTACTTTCTCTGAAATTTGTATTTGATGCCCTAGCTAGTTCCAAAGCCTACGTCTTTTTGTTGCTCTAGTTCCGAAGCCTTAGCTTTCCATAAAAAAGAAACTTTCAGTAACCATGACTGAATATCATATATCTTTGTTCTCTACCATGGGCTTTTCAAATATTTTTTGCTTCTCAATCTGTTGCAGCTAAAGTTGTTAAACTCGTTAGTTTAGATAAACTCGTAAAAGAGAGGTAAACTTGTAACGTAAACTCATAACGTAAACTTGTAAGAGTTTGCCTCGATTAATAAATAGTTACCAAAGTATGAAATTTTATAGTTTAAATACTATATACATTAAAAAATTATTCAAATGTAATTCAAATTATACTTAATCAAATAAAAACTATTCATATTTCATAATTTGTAATACTCAATATAAATATTTTAAGATTGTCATAAATAAATAATTATTTAATATAACTAATTAAATAATATTAATTTTATTTTATTTAATAAATACATATTAAATGTAATTTTATTATTTTTTATACATATTCAAACTTGTAATAATATAAATTGTAAAGGTTTCATGGAAAAAAAGCATATCTATATCTTATTTAATATTGAGTTGAAATTATTATGTTGCTGACTTTATAAGCTAGTTGACATGTTAAAATTGTAAACTTAGTAAGTCAATTTACGACTTTACCCGAGTTTGTACCAAGTTCGAGTTTACAACAATTTAACTTATTTTCTTTATATACAATTATAAACTCGTAAACTCGAATAATAAACTCGCGAGTTTGACAACTATGGTTATGGCAGACTTATTTGTTGGTTTAGCAGCAGTTGAAGATCTAGCACTAATTCGGAACCAACTTGGCTACACCTGGCAATTACAACTGCAGCTTCGGTATGAATATTTGGAACATTTGAATAAAAATTTAATAAAATCCAGATATATATTAATAAATGCAATTATATTTATTGTCTATAGATATAAATTACTCGATTTTCATTTCAAGATTCAAATTTAATATATCAAAGAAGACAGTTGGAACAAGACCGTAGAGAATTATGATCGCACTTGTACTGTAAATTTTGAATTCCATTGCTCTTAATTTATTGAATCGAAAACTCTCGATGCGCAATTTGATTCCATCAATGTATTCCAAATAAGAGTCTTCTCTTCCTTAAATATGATTTTTTTATGCATAGTTATTTGTGCTTGTTACCATAGGGAATTAATTACTTCGAATATGTAAAAAAAAAAAAAATTACATCAAGGATTTATAACATCATTAATGACTACTTCAAACATTTTTTTTATTCCCTAACAATATAGAACTAGGCAATTATTAGTTTCAAATTAACTGTCTCTTTTAACTAATAAATATTCTTGGAAGTCTTGAAGTTTATAAAACAAAAGAAAGTCACACCCATTGAGAAATCCAAGCAGTTACGTTCGGCAAGGCAGTTTCACGGGTCAATTCATGTAAGGCCAACAAAAAAAACCGAAGATGGTCATATTAATCAGTATGTTTGCGTACGATCATAGTTTTACCATAATTATATGGTTTAGGAGTACATTTTCTTATATATTTCTATCATGGGCTCAGATAATTATATGATGATATTGCAACTATAAAGTTGATTGTATCAGTATAATCATCATATGACACATTTAGTAGATGATATGTTAAAATAATTGTTGATTGTATCCAAACTCAAAATGACTTTTCTTTTTTAGTATACTTTTCTTCTTTCATGCCAGTTTGGTATGTGACATATAAACATAATTAACTACGGGGAAATACACGTCATCATTGCTGCCAGAAATGTAGATATAATGCACGAAATCCTCTATAAATATCAGGGAATACATAAAACATTAACACACTCAAACTATGCCCTTAATCACAAGGAGAGGCATTTCCTGTATCTCTTTCATAAGCCGCCTTTTCTGATTGTGTGAGCACCTCAGAACGCATAGCAAGCCATGTCTGTCGTGGCTTCTGACTTCACCAGAAATTGTGCCAAATTTCAACCAACCCTTTGGGGCAATGTTTTTCTTCAATATGCTTCCGAATCAATGGTATTATATGCTATTGTATGCAACTACTTATATGAGTTATGATATTTACTCTGCTTGTTTGTGAACCAATGAAAATTTTATCTGAGTGTTTAGTCTAAACCTGAAAAATTTATATGTTGTGATTATTGTCAATTTATATTCCACGTATTGTTTGTATCATCTTAGTAACAGAGAATTATAATTTTTTCGTTGACCTCTTTAGATATATATTTGGTCCTATAATGAAATTAATGATCTCACTAGCTATTTTTCAAAGACTAAAATAAGATTTTTCTTTAAAATGAAAATAGTTAAACCTAATGCATAATTGAGCTTCTTTACTTTAAGATTTTATGGATTATTTCATTATTTGTGACTTTTCAGAAAGTCGATGACAACATTGAGCAGAAAATTCAAAGAGAGGAAGTGAAGAAGATGTTTATGTCATCAAACAAGAACAATCTATTAGAAAAACTCAAATTCATTGACTCAGTCCAACGTTTGGGTGTATCTTACCATTTTGAATGTGAAATTGAACAAGCATTGGCCATGATTAGCAACATTTATACAATCAACAATATCATCGTCACTCAAGATGAGGAGGATGACCTTCACTTTGTTTCTGTACTCTTTCGATTACTTAGGCAACAAGGATATTATATTTCATCGGGTAATTAACCCTCTAACTTTTCTATGTTGAATTAATTTTATTCCATTATTCCAATCATATTTGAGTTTGGGTAAATTACAGTTCATCTTACATAATTAATTTGTTTCCATGAGAGAATATTATTTGGATTAGTAAAGCTAGTTTTGTCCTAATAATAGCCATAGAAGATTATGAAACGATTTAAGGTGTAAATGAACCATTTTAATATGTACATTATTAATCCTCTAACTATACTAATGATATTTGAGTTAGGCAAAATTAAAATTTATCTTGCAAAAGTAATTTATTTGAGAAAAATACAATTTTAGTCCCTCACATTTGGCTAAAGTAGTAATTTAATCCTTCAAAGATGGAAAGTATCAAAATAGTCTTCCAAAGATGAAATGTGACTGGATTTTGTCCTTATGGAGGACTAAATTGAACTTTGGAAAACTTATATTTTCCTAAAAGATTTGATTTATGGGAGACCATTTTAATATTTTTCATCGGATGACAAAATTGATCTTAAGGCCAAAAATGATGAATCAAAACTATATTTTTCTCTAATTTATTTCCTTGAGAGATTATTATTTGGGTCAAGTGAAGTTGGTTTAATCCTGATAATAGCCAATAGCCACAGAAGACTATGAAATAACTTTGAGTAGATGAACCGTGCTTTTATAATAATTTAAATTGTATAATTGGTAATTGAATATATATATATATATATATATATGTGTGTGTGTGTGTGTGTGTGTGTGTGTGTAAAAGGCCCATATATATAAAAATCATAAGTTCCATGAGTTGAACAGCTGTATTCAACAAATTCAAGAAGGAGAATGGAAACTTCAATGAAGAACTAGCCAAGGATGTTGAGGGAATGTTGGCCCTGTATGAAGCTGCCCAGCTAAGGACTCATGGAGAGGACATACTGGAAGAAGCTCTTGATTTCACTTTCACTCACCTAAACTCGTCTTTGACCACCCAGTTCATAAGCCCTTCTCTTGCTGATCACGTGAATCACTGCTTAAGGCAACCTCTTCGCAAGGCATTGCCTAGGATAGAGGCAAGGCATTACATGTCTTTCTACCTACAGTATCGTCCCCATAGTCACATTCACATTCTGCTCAACTTTGCAAAGTCCGATTTCAATATGCTGCAGAACCTGCATCAGAAAGAAGTTGGCAATATCACCAAGTAAGTATTAATGTACGTATTAATATAATACAAATCTCACTTGTTGAATCACAGTTAGAGTTTGATGGTGGGAATTAGGTGGTCGGCCAATTCATGGATAACAGCTATGTCAATAACCTTAAATTCGACAACAGCTTATTAGGCTGTACAATTTAAGGTCATGTTTGGCTTAGCTTATGTCGGCTTAATCACAAATCCATTAATTTTTCTCACTCTTTACATTACTTTAATTTTTATTATGTCTGTCTTTTTCATTTTATAAATTCAATTTCTTTTCGTATCAAATATGATAAGTCAGGACAAATTGGACACAAATCTCTTTAGTTATCAAGGTATCATTAAATTGACAATGTATTAATTAAAGTTTTTGTCATTTTTAGAAGATAGTGGTTATTTATTTTTAATAGATGCTAGATTATATATCTATTTTTTCCCTTAATTTGAGATAAATTTTATTCTTAGCAATTAGAACATGGCCTAAACTTGGGTTTTACCTAGTTTAATTAAGCCATTATTATTTGGCCCTTAAGGATAGGCCTAAATCACGACCAGATCCTTGCCTGTGTAATCACAATCAACTCATTTTCCTTCATGCTTTTAATTCTATGCTATGAATATGTATTTTAGATTACTGTTTATCAACTTGTGTTGCAGATGGTGGATTAACTCAGATTATGTGAGAAAGGTCCCTTATGCTAGAGATAGGTTGGTGGAAGCCTACTTTTGGCCCTTGGCCATGTCCTATGAGCCTCAATACAGCACTGCAAGGTTTATACTGGGAAAACTTCTTTGTATCAACTGTCTTCTGGATGATACCTACGATTCCTTTGGCACCATTGAAGAACTTGAACTCCTTACAGTGGCCATCCACAGGTTTAACCAAAAATTCATAGGGTCATTATTCACGAAACTGTTATTCGAAATCACATTCCTTTTATTTGATTTTTATTTTTTCAGATGGGATATCAGTCACATTAAATCTCTTCCCGAATGCATGCAAGTAGTATTTGAGGCAGTTCTGGAAGTGTACGATGAGATGGAGTTGGTGACTGCACAGGAGAAAACATCAAGTTTTGTGATGCCACATATTAAACGAGTTGTAAGCTATTGACAATGGACTAATTAAATTTCTTTTTCGGCCTTTCTAAAATGAATTCAGTATAGATTGATTTCCTAAAGGATTCTTAGTATACTACTAACAAAATTTGATTTCAACTCTCTCTCTCAGACATATACACACACATTATTAACGTTTGATTCTAAAGTATTGTACTTACTGAGTATTTTGATAGAATAAAACTGAAACATAAAAAATTAAGGAGTCATTTCAAAACTGATTTCATTTTGGAAAGATCAAAATATTAATCTTGGACTCGGAAGCCTAAATCATCCATGTTTAATACTTAATTATTTTATTGTACTTGTAGATTTATGACTTGTCACGAGCCTACTTGGTGGAAGCAAAATGGTGCAATGAAGGGTACATCCCAAGCTATGATGAGTACAAGGATAATGGGGTTGTGTCTTCCACTTGCCCACTTCAGATAACTTCATTTCTTGGCCTTGGCAACTTTGCAACCAAAGAAGTGTTTGATTGGATTTCCAGAGATCCAAAAATCATTAGAGCTGTGTCAATTATCGCCAGGCTCTTGAATGACATGGCTTCTCACAAGGTAAAAAGACAAATATATATATATATATATAATGTTCATGAATGAACTTGGTTTTGGCTCGGGCTGTTATGTATAAATTAGAATAAACCCATGGTATGCCTTCTTTTAATTTGGTTCAAAATTAATTATCATAAAATGAGTAAATGATAACACATAATCAATAGACATAATCAGTAAATTAATTTTTGGCCAAATTAAGTCATTTGTAATTTACTAATAATGATTCCAGTCTATTAACTTTATGGTTTTGGTTTGATATGAAGTTTGAGCAGGAAAGAGTGCATGTTGCATCAGGAGTGGAATGTTGCATGAAGCAATATGGGATATCAGAAGAAGAAGCCTGCAAAGTATTCCAAAACGACATCAAAAAGTGTTGGAAGGACATCAATAAAAAGTGCCTCATCAATCCACATGATGTTCCGAAGCCTGTGCTTGATTGTGTCCTCAATTTGGGTCGTGTGTGCGAGTCTCTGTATGAAAACTTCGTGGATAGATTCAAAAATGGGGATCTGCTGAAAGATCATGTTGTAGCACTGCTTGTGGATGACATTCCAGTTTAGCCAATTAGCGTCACTAGTAGCTATATTACCAATGAACACCTCATGCACACGGATGTTTATGGACTACAATCACTACATATAATATGTTAAGGTTAATAAGTAATTATTTTTTTTTCTTTTATTATCATCTTATGTTTATTTTATGGTAAAATTTTTCATGTTTTGTTTAATTAGATTTTGAGTTTAGACAATAGAACTGTTATAGGCAATGATTATTTGTATTTAAATTAATTATTTTAAAGTTAAGAGCAAAACCTGAGGTGTTTAAGCTTGGGAAAAATATAGGAAAGATGATGAGTCATGAATAAATTTAAATTGATTACAAGGATTGAATTTTTTAAAAGAGTAAGCAACGTATGATATTAAGTAAGGTCGAAAATTAAATAGAGAGTAAGGCTGGCACAAGTGTTTTAGCCTATTCCTGTTTCCTGCATGACTTAGTTCAAACCTCAAGCTTCTGCCTGCTAAAATTTATTCTTGCGTTGACACGGGTCTCAGTGAAGGGTGAAAAGTAAAAAATGCACCCCCCGCCCCCTTCTTCCCCATCCCACGCCTCTTTTTCTCACACGGAAGAACCCCAGCCATCCAAAACGCAGTCTTCCTTCCAAAGGTGCCATCAACACTGCCTTGAGATTCCGATCACTTTAGAAGTAAAAAAAAAAAAGGAAATTGTACTAGGCTTGAGTTACTTAGTGGATCTTTTAGATTTTGCCTGTTATTTACTTTGTTTCTTGTTCTGGAGGTTGGGATGCTTTTGGAATTGGAATAGGAACCTTCTGAGAATATATTCCCTTATTATATATATATAAGAAACAGTTTTATAGCTCCTTGAATTATAAAGGAAGGGAATTATTCACTTGATTTCATTCATGGGTTGTATTTCAATCATGTAGTGGTTTACGTGTTAAAAGAGAAACTGTGGAACAATAATAATAATAATAATAATAATAATAACCGTGCAACTGACTAAAATAAGTTGAAGGACCATTTGAATAGGGTTTTCCTGTTTAATATAACTGTGATTTATCCGCAAATTGGTCTTATGTTTAAAGTTACAAGCATGCTCCCAGCAGTTTGTAAATACACGGCTTCAGAGGCTAGAACTATTGCAAGCACACATTTTTTAAGTCATTGATAATTAGATATTGCTCCCTCTACAGTATAGCATTAACTCATTTTCAAATAATATTATTGGGTTGGGAACTCCTATAATTGGGTACTATCATACTTGACTAGCATATGATAACTTTGGTCTATATATTGTGAATTGTCATTCACCATCGATTAAGAATTAATGATATCGTGAACATTTTAACATGAAAAAAAAATAAAGTCTAAGTTAATTGGTTGATGGCTCTGTCATTACCCACATTAATATAGATGCAAGTTGCGTATTCACCTCATTGTATTTGAAAGAAAACTAATATATGGGATAAAGTCAAGACCAAATAAATACTGCTAAGGGAGAAAGAAACTTAAAGTAAACTTTTATTTTTATTTTCTTCCATGACTTCTGCTTATTCTTATTTGCTTAGTCAGTTTTAAAATATCTTCCAACATCTTTGGCCAATGGTTGCTTGTTAAGACATTGTCAAATTAATTCATCAATGTACTTTTGAAATTTGGTTTGATTGATCAAGGAATTAAATAATGAATGCATTCATAGATAATTCAAGGTAGGAGACTTACATATTTCTCCTAATTACATAAGCTAATCAGAGTCTGGTTGGGATCACTAATCATAGGAGATATGCACAATGTGTTGGATGTATCTTGGATTTTCATAGCCTAAATCCCCTCTCTAATGTGGCTACAAAATACTTCGCAGGTATTCTTCTCAAAGTGTCTCAAGTTTCTATAGACTATTCTCTCGGTATATCAGTCTATATATTCTCTATCGTATAATAGTTTAGTCCTTTTTATAAAAGGCTAGCTAAGGTTATGATTTAGTAGTAATTTTTGAAATTACTATTTTACCCTTACTTAATGAGCAGCCTTTATGGGTGGACACTATATAATATCTTAATAGATTTAAACCTTAAATATTATACGATATTCTAATAGCAATAAAGGGCTTGTGCTTATATTAGTAGGATGTATTTTGCCAAATCTAAATGCCATTTGTGAGGTAAAACCTTTGATTGTGTGGTATAGTTTTAATTGTTATTGTGGTTCCAATTATTGTAGTTCATGGGGTGTTTGAAGTTGGTGGTAGAAGAAAGTTTTATTCGATAATTAAGTCAAATCCTTACACTATTATCTTATTTAGTTGAAATACTGAGGTTTGTGTTTTTTGGAATTATTTTCTTAATAGGCTTATGACGAGGGATGCTGATAGTAGTCAATAAGTGAATAAAGGCTAGAGTAGGAGACTAATTTGGTAAATTGGCTCCATGAGGGCTGTAGAGTTGATAAGTGGGAAATCCTGCATTATTGATATTTTAGGGAACCTTGTAGGCAATTTCAATAAGAGACTAGTTGAAGGGTGGCGGGCAATGCCACAATGATGTTATTGTACTTTGACTAGATAACATCCCAACTCCACATACATGTAATTATATTTACTTGTAGCTAACAACAGTTCGGTTAGGCCATGGTATATCATGAGAATACCCAACTAATAGGGTTATTGGATATGCTAACCCCATGTTACGGACATCACATGTAAATAGGAGGAATTATAGATTTCATGAGTAGAGGTCTAACACTATATGGTTATTTCAAGAGTTGAGGTCTCATGTCACTTGGTTATTTATCCTCGAGAGTTGTGTGCTCTTGCCTGTATGTAATTACCCTCAAGGGCTATGTGTTCTTGTCAGTTTGTGATTACCTTAAAGGGTTATATGCCCTCGTCAGATTTGTAATTACCCTCTGGACTGTGTGTCCATGACAGATTTTTGTTTCATCTGCAATAGTCTTTCCTCTAAGATGGATTTATTTAACAAGTGATTTTTTCCTCTCTTAACGCTAATGAATGGTTTTAATTCAGAATTTTTCTCTGCATTATTGATTACTTCTATTCACATGAACTAGTTTTCAGTATGTCTTCTTCATATCATATTTATTATTGGTTTGATAATTTATTTATGCTTATGCATGTCTTGCTTTTGTTTATTTGATTTATTCTTTAGATTGGTTATTTTCTGGGATGTTATTTACTCTATGAAAATTTGGAAGCTCATATAGCGTAACAAGTCTGGAATCAACGCCAGAAAGGGAGAGATTTGTGAAGCTTGATGGGGTAGGACGTAATTGTGCGGTGGGATTTGTCTACGAGTGTGTTATTGAGAAACATTGTATATTTTAATTTGTAATTTCTAAGATGTTTGCGTAATCCTAGAGGTAGCTCCTCGATGACCACGAGCAGGACCCCTACCCTGCAAGAAAGTGGTGTTTGAAGCGGTTCTAGAAGTGTGCAGTGAAATGGTGATGGTTACAGCAGCGAAAGACCATTAAATTTGGCGAAATGCTAAAGGAGTAAAGGCTCTACTTTATTAATTAATTTAAAACTTTCAGAGTCCAAACATAAATTATTGTTTTCCAGATACTCACCTGGTTAATTATATATTCTGGTTGTTGTGCTTATAGGGTTATAACTCGTCACAAGCCTACTTGGTTGAAAGCAGAACAGTGCAATGAAGGCTACGTTATGAGTATAAGGATAATGGAGCTGTATCTTCTAGTTACCCACTTCAAATAACTTCATTTCTTATTGGGAACTCAGCAACCAAAGAGGCGTTTGATTGGATTTCCACGGATCCAAACATACTTGGAGCATTGTCAATTATTGGCAGACTCATCTCATGGATGACATGGCCTCTCATACGATACATGATTAAGTAACGGTCTTAATATTTTGGTAGATGACTATGTGGCAAGTGGAGAGTAATAATAATTATTGGGTTGTTACGAGGTTTTGTTGTTTTTTGTCCTTAACTCTTATAATAGCCTAGTGTTTTGGTAGGGGATATAAAAAGATCATGAATGATAGAGTAATTGATCAATTGATCCTTTTCTCAAATAAAGGAACGCTTATCATTATTTCTTCTTTTACATTTTAATCCCTTCAATTCATTTTCTTTTTAGCTATTTTGAATTTGATGCTATCAACGTTTGTGGCTCATGTATTTCTATTTTTAGTTAATTGGGGGTCGCTGTTTCAGTGAGGTGGCTTTTGGCTCTGTAAGAAGTTCAATCATGTAATATTACCAAGATACTAAGACATTGCATATATGGTTGGATCATATATCTTTCCCATCATTGGTGTCCATATAGCTGGATCCAATTGGCTAAATAACACGCCATCAACAAATATTTGATGTGCGTAACATATTAAGGTTTGAACCTTTATTTATATTTTTGTATATTTAAATATAATAAATTCTGAATATAAACTGTAGAGAAAAGTGGAAGCACTTATTGAGATTGAAAGAGATAAATAAAAACTTGTAGAGTAATATTGTAATTTAATAAGAATGTTAATAGTTGTGATATAATTACGAAAATACAAATTATGCATCTATTTAGTGGGCATATCACGAAAATTATAAATAATATGACCTCACTTGAATCACATCATTATAATATAGTTATGTAAAGAATTTATTTGTATAAAATTCGGTTTAAAATTTTAAGTTAAATTAATTCTTATTTTTCTTGTAAAAAATTATTTTGAATTATGTAATATGTCTAATAAAATTATTACAAATACATTGAATTAGTTTTATTGACAATTAAGTATTACAACATTGAATATAACTTCAGTTTGTTCAATTTGTTAACAATTTACTGGCCATTTTATTGAACTTTCAAAAGTAAGAAAATTTCTTTTTATTTGTATAATTTGATTGAGAATTTAAAGGTAAGTAGAGTGAAGTACATAGAGGAGACTACTGCTATATTGATTAGAAGTTTAATGAAAATATATAAATAAGTAGTAATTTACTATTGATGAATGTCAAAATATCGTGATTTTCATATTTTTAAAAAATTAACATATACAAATGAATATTTAAAAAGTAATTAAAAATCCGAAAAAAAAAAAAAGAAACAGTAGAAACTCAAACCATCCTAAACTCTTAGCGTGAAAGAATTTCAAAATTCGAATCTCTTCACTCATCTGCATTCAACACTGCACATGTTTCCGTTTGCTTCTGTCTAATGTATTACAAACTCCATTTGCAATTTTATGATGTGTACATGTTGAAGCATGAGAAATTAATGCATCGCATTTTCAAAAATTCACTATTAAATTTCCTTAGGATTCTCATTACATCCCAACCTCGTCCACTAATTAAGTTGTTAGTCCATTTTTCTCTTTTATTTTACTATTTCTTACCCCGTCCAAGTAAGAACCTGATTGAGAATCATAGGAAGATTCTTCACGAGTCTAAAAGAAAGTTGTCTAAAAGAAAGTTGAGTAAGCAAAAAAGAAGAAGAAATCATTGACTTTGGCATCAGCTTTTGATTGTATTAAATTTTGGATAGTGGAGGCTTATTAAAGTTAGAGTTTAAATATCCCATAACTTTAAAAGCAATTCTTTTAGTTAATTATAAATTTATTTACTTTGCCTCTGCTAACTTGTGTAACTTCTTAACAATGAGTATATTATAAAAATAATGAAGAATAATACTTTCGGTCCTATATTTTAGTCAATTTTTAATTTATTTTTTGAAGTTTAAAAATTTATAATTAAATTCTTATATTCTATAAATATTTTAATTTTCTCACTACAGCAGAAATTATGTAACCATTTTATTAAATTTTGTTGATGTATCTAATTAATTATATGCTGCCTTGAAATTTTGAATATGTAGGGTTCATACTAATATCACAAATAAAAGTGAATGATAAACCAAAATTAACTAATATATATGACAAAATATTAAACACAATAGTAATAGGAAGTAAATCGTAAATCATCTATGAGGACCTACTCATAAAGGGTTAAAGTATAAGGACAAAACTAAAACGTGAGTCAAATTATAAGGACCAAAATATTTTTTTTTGGTTTTTTATTTATTATTTATATCATATAACAGGTATTTAAGATATATATATATATATATATATTATTAATATAAAAGTAAGCAAGTTCTTAAATTTAGAATAAATTAAATCTATAGTTTTTAACACCAAAGTAAACAACATTGATGTAAAATTTTGAAAATATATTTTCATTAAGTTATACTTTTAATTGCAAAATTAGTGTTAATCTTGAAAATCTTTTAATTATATTTTAACATAAATTTTAGAGATATTTTGACTATATTTTAACTTAAATTAATCATAAGAACTAATTTTGAATGTAGCACTTTGGAAATTATAAAGCCAATAATTTTAGTTCGTTCAACTAAATTTAAGTTATAACCCAGTTGGTTAGGAAATGAAGTAAAATTATTAGAGGGAGTGAAATTAAATTTAAATTAATTATAGGAAAATTTCGAAAAGAGTTAGACAAGGCATAAGATTAAATGTGGTAGGAAATTATACTAAAATTAAGGTTGACTCATTGGTTAAGTCACATTCATCCTCTCCAATAGGTGAAAAGATGATCTTATTGTCTTCATGTGCACTCCCTCTCCTCTCACAAGTCATATGATTTCTTCGAGGCTTTTCATCTCTTTCACACTTGCGATTAGATGCTGGCATGTTCTCCAAACTTTTCCATTAGTTTTTCTAATGAATGTCGGTCATAATTCTACCCAACGATGGCATGCTCGTGAACTCTATTTTTGTCGACATGTAGAGCTCAAAAAAGGGCAATTTGGCTTGATCATAGGGAGTTTCTTGAAATTAGGTCAAGGCTTTTGCTTTTGAGGTGAATCTTAACCTTCTACCATTCTTGATTCAGATTTTCACCAAGATTCCAATTCTAATTTCTAGAACACCTCTTACTTGCATCAAGGTTTATAAAGGGATGGCTTGGCATGATTCAGTGAAGGCTTGACTGAAATTAGGTTAGGGGTTTTGTTCTTAAGGTAAGTTTTGTCCTTTCCCCACTCTTTGTTGCAAGTAAACAACAAGATTTAGGTCCTAATTTCTAAAACTTACTTTGGGCAGCATTTTTAGGGTTTTAAGGACCTTTGTGCAAATTTCAAGCCTTGTTCCTTCATTTAACAATATACAAGGTGGGGTAGGTGATTATAAGTATCTATGTGTTGCTAGAGATTGAAAGTGTGTTGGGACTGATGGAGAATTGATTAAAAGGAGGTATGTTAGTTTGTAAAATGAAATTCCTTAAAATTTGAGTATGGGCATTCACTTAAGTACATGTATAATCCTAACTCCTTATGAGTTAAGTGTTCTTTGAAAGCTTTTGGTAAAATAGGGCTAGGAAAAAAGTGAGGAAGGCCCTTCACATTACTAGGAAAAAAAATAGAGACAGAAAGAGTCCATGCCTAAATTCAATAAATTTCGTGTCTGAATTACCCTAAGACGGAATTTAACACAGATTCAGTTTCGTATCGTAAATCTTGGTCTATAAATGATTAGACAATAAATTATGTATTCCATCTCTAAATTGGCACAAAAAAATTCATACTGGATGATAAAAAGTTTCTTTGCAATTATGAAATAGAAGTCGCATCTATTATTATGATTTAAAAGATAGAGACAGAATTATTCCGTCTCAAAAGTGGCATCAAAATTTTAGATATGGATTTCCATCTATCTCAGATAATTAGTTAAAAGAATTCACTCTGTATCTGATTCTATGTCTAATTTTTAGATACAAAATTCCATCTATGTCAAAGTGGGAAATGGATTGTTTTCATTTGGTGTCTAATTCCGTCTCTATAATTTTGATACTTAATTATTCCATCTCATATTGCTTTTGTCTTTTCGTATCTAATTTCGTATTTAATTGTGGAGAATTAAAGTACTTAATTTTGGTATGTAATTTTGTGTCTAAATTGTTATTTGTATACCTAGACCTCTTATTCCTTTTCACTTCTATCTTATTCATATTTCAACCATGTAAACAAATATGAAAAATAACATAAATGAAAATATCTATCCTCATTATTTAATCAAGTAATGCGATACAAATTAGTAATAATATATTAAAGTTTTATCAATAGGACAACAAATTTAGAAGTGTTATAATAGAATAATACTAATATCAATACTAATATAATAAAAGAAATGAATTGACTATCTCTAATATGTTTTCTCATCCTTTAAGTGCACATATCCTTTAGGTGCTTATGTTGTAAGTGGCGCCAATGTATTATCACTAGGGTTTAAGACTCCAAACCACTACTCTAACCATTCCATCCTTTAGATCATCATTGTAAATTGTTCATCATTGCGTTGCAATTAAGTAGTAAGATTAGAAACTGTCGCCTTGAGTGTAGCCAACTCAGCTTGTGTAGAAGCGTTAATTGAAGCTGATGAAAAGGCGGTAGATTTTGCAAATGATGTGACTTGTGAACCCAGTCCCTTAACATGACTTTTCTTACTAACACCTCCTATAGCATCCAAATAAATGTTATTGTCAAATTGTCGACTACTGCCCTCCCTAGTAGGATATTAGGCATCTTTCTTAGCTATTCGCCTCTCATACTCATCCTAGAAACAAAGTATTGAAACATATAAATAAAGTAAATAACTTTAAATGAGATATTATACTACTAAACTATTTAACCATATAAAACATAAATTATGTCTATTTCAAACTACCAATCATTTAAAGATAACAAAAAACTCATCATATGTACACTCAACTATAATGATTGCATCTATTTCAGCATTTTTCAAATTGTTAGTTTGAAACTCATCATAATATAAAATAAGATATTTATTATCAGTGCACCTAATAAAGTTTATACTTACAGCAATGTTTGTAAAAGCTGGGGAGTCCCATTGATTTTCTTGTCCTTTACATCTGCGAAGGCGTTGGAACATGTCCCAACAATTTGGCTCTCTTCCTATTTGATTTCTTTGTAAAGATAAAGAGACTAAAACAAATTCAACTAGTAAATACCTACTTTGGATTATAAATTTGATAAAAAGTACACACCAATCTTTTTTTAGTGCTTTACAGTAAGGATGGAGCCTTAACAGTGCACAGAGAACCCCCTTTAGATCACCTATTTTGACTCTTCTACTTTAACTTGTTTTATCATTTAGGATCTTGCCACTTTATGTCCAACTGCTCACGAATACTTTAAGGAAGTCATTTGCCCTTATCCTCCCCTCTTTTCAACCTACCCATAGTGACCTTTAGCAAGTTAGATCCTTTACTATCAATGATCTGTCTAATATGAAAATTATGCTCAGGCAACCATTTATATTTTCTCTATATAGAGGAATAAAGATTAAGGAAGTATATACTAATAGATTAACAACTTTGTTCAAATAAATCAAAGATAGATTTCACCAAATTTAACAAACCACTCTTCAGTAGCCCTTCCATTTAATGCTTCTGCCCAATTAGTTTATGACCTATTAAATTTGCTTTTAAAGATTGAAGAGATATCCCCAGGTATACTTGTAACAGGCTTAAACCTAGAAAACATATGAGTCTTAATAAAATTGAAGAATATTTTTTATTTAAAATTAGTTGTTAAGATTAGACAATTAACTCATGAACTAATCCAAATACACCTGCTAACATCTTTACTCCCCCATATAATGGCCTATGTATTAGATGATAGCCAATATGCTAGGTTAGATTAGCTATTCTGCCTCAGTAAGGGGAAGGGTAGATGGGCTAGGTGGTTGGGGAGATGAGCTTGGTGGTTGAAGATATGATCTAGATAATTTATTTGGCATGTGTATCAACAAATGAGATGGAAAAGAGGTTAGGTGTGTTTCTATAGGTTGTGTGTTAAAAGATGGGATATGTGAGCCTTCAGTTTGAGGGTTAAGAGATGTGGTAGGCAATTCAAATGGTTGATAGGTACCTCTCCCTTTGCCTCATCCCCTACCCCTACCTCTTCCGTTGCTAGCATCCGTCATCTATCAATATTTAAAGAAAAATCACAATCCTAAAGAAGTTAATAATATGATGGCAACAAGTATAGTTAAAAATAGTAACCATAGACAATGAGAAACATCCATTAAAATAGTAGCCAAACAATGTGAATTAATACCCAGTGAATTGGAATGTGGCACTAGCTTCAAGTCTTAGCCCCTTTTTTTCTTAATTTTTTAAATGCTAACATGTGGCATTAAAATAGTTAAAAAGACAATTTTGCTCTCACTTTCATCCTTTTCACATGAACTCCCTCTCCTCCCACATGTCTTCTAATTTCTTTAAGCTTTTGCCTCTTTCTCTATCTCTCTCTCTGGTTCAATTGGATGTCAGTGTGTTCTTCGACTTTTCCCCTTCATTTTTTGGCGAATGTGGGTCAAAATTCTACCCAATTATGGTGGGCACGGGAACTTGTTTCCATTGATGTTTAGAGCTTGAAAAGGGGCATTTTCACTTAATTCAATGGGTGTCACTCGAAATTTGATAAAACTTTTGCTTCTGAAGTAAATCTTAATCTTTCCTCTCTCTTGATTTAAATTATCACCAAGATTTCAACTTTGATTTATGAAACTCTTCGTGACTTTCTTAGGGTTCATTGAGGGATGGCTTGGCATGATTCAGTAAAGGCTTGTCCAAAACTAGGTTAAGGATTTTGTTCTTAAGGTAATTTTCTTCCTTTCCCTTTTTATGGCCATAGGTAAACTTAAAGATTTAAGTATTAATCTATGAAACTTACTTTAAGTTGCATTTTTAGGGTTTTGCAAATTTGTTGCCTTGTTCCTTCATATAGTAATATCCAAGGTGGGAAAGGTGGTTATAAGCAAGTATTGAGTAAGTTAAGTTTGCAAATTGTAATTTGTATACTATACTAGAGATTGTAAATGCTGGCATTGTTGGTGAATTGATTTGAATCAGATATTCTAGTTTTCGGAATGAAATTCCTTAAAATTAGGGTATACACATTCACTTAAATCTTATGAATTGAGAGTTCCTTGAAAGCTTTTGTAAAATAGTGTTAGGAAAAGAATGAGGAAGGCCCTTAAATTTAAGTTAAGGTGCTAAGATTGGTTAAAATAGAAGTTTAGGGCATGAATGTATGTGTATGTCTCTGTGTGAGTGTGTATGGATGGAAATCTGCATGTAACCACTTTTGTTGATTACATAAGAGTTCTTACATTTGTTAAGAAAGGATTTTCTTTAAACATGATTTGGAAGTTCTAAACTAATGAAGTTCTTCTTATAGTTTTAAGAATAATTACTTATAAGAATTGTTACTAAGAATATGTGGAATAAGAAAAGGAATTAATTTTAATTCCTCCAAAAGTTAAATATTAAAATTTTATTATTTTCTAATTGCATAGAGGCTTCTTAATGGAGTGAGTTTTACCAGAGTTAAGGAAGAATTGGTTGCCTTATAGTAGTGGCATTCAAGTGAGCATATAACAGCCCTAACTCCTTAAAAATATTTGATTTTCATACTTTTTGCTAGTATTTTCAAATTCTATTTTTCTTACCTTCTTATTTTTCTTATTAGATGAATTTCCAATGGTGTTTATAATAATGAAATCTTGTATGGAAGTGAAAAGAGTAGTTACATATGATATGTAGTTGAATTAGTACCTGTAAATGTACTACCTTGACATATTGGTTATTGAAAAGCTATTAAAAAATCTACACGCTAGTTTTAGATTTTTGTGTGGGTTTTGGAAGGTCTGGTTTAGGATGTTGGAAGTTAACAACAGTTCTATCATCCTTTGGTGCACCTAGGAATTATCTAGCTACCAGAGTTATTGGAGATACTAGCCCTATATGATGATCATCACACGTGGACAGGAGGGATGGTAGATTTCATAAACTTTGGTCTTAAGCTAGTTAGTTATTTTGTGAGTTGCGATCACACACCAGTTGGTTATTTACCCTTGAAGACTATGTGTCCTTGTTAGTTTATGATTTACCCTCGTAGGCTGTGTGACCACGCCATATATTTAGTTATTTGTTAGTCTTTTCCCCTCTCCCCCACTAAAATTTAAGAAATTGATTATTTTTCATGTTCTAGTGTTGAAATTAAATCCTAAAGTGATTTTATTTCAAGTGTTTGAAATTAAAAGATGGGTTGACTACTTTATATGCTAGTGGCATTGACTATGCTTTTGGTTAAGCTAAAATGAAAATCTTTAAGTTCACTATATAGCTTATTTCAACTTTTGAAGATTTTTGCCCTATTTGTTACTTTACTTTATTTCATTTATTCTTCTTTTCTTTTTAATTATCCCAATTTATATTATTTGTTACTAATGTTGGGGTGTTGTCGATATGGTGAAAAGCTTTGTTATCTAAAATAGTAAAGTTGATCTGATTTAGAAAGCGGAGGAGTGATTGTTGATTCCACCTAGTTAGCCCAGTTTTGCTTCACAAGGGCAATCTCTATTCCTTTTTCGTATCTATTATCTTAGGGATATATATGTTGTTTGTGATTATCTAGGAGTTATACAACTTTTGACCATTATAAAAATTTACATCACTTATTAGATTCTCAATAGCTCACTTCCTTCCTTTTCTTTGGTTATTGGCCACCAATCTAAAAAATTTCAAGTCTTTGGCCAATTTCTAACCTTACGCAAGCAATAAATGGAATTTCAAAAATTAAAGGCCCAAAGCTTTGAATTAATTCTTGAAATTATGGGGGAATGGACAAAATTTGCCTAAACAATTAGAAGCACAAACTAATTTCATCAAATCCTTACCATTCAATGTCTAAATCACACCATTATCCTATCGTAGCATCACGTAGAGGAGAAGGAGTGTTGACGATGTTGTTTGAAGAGCTACCAATCCGAGCACACTAGAAACAAACTAACAACAACAAGGACAAGCCGAAAAGGAATGAACAACGATAGGCTTAGAGGGTGGGAGGAAGAAACACATACCCAAGGCTAGACAAAGCTTTCCTTTGCAATGGGAAAGGGACTCGTGTACATGAAGAAGATAGGGGCAATTTAGTAATTTCACATCATTAAATGCCATATGTTATGCTATTAAAAAAATATAGCCAAAAGGGGAAGCTATGACCTAAACATACTACTTAATGGAAAGAAAGAGTAAGGTTGAGCCATTACGCCAGGCCCAAGTTCAAGTTTTATCCTCACATGTCATATAATTAAATCTTCATTGACCCTCTTTTAATCTTTCCTAACCAAGCATAAAAAATTACATTCTTAAGGCCCAAAATAAATTAAATGAATCATAAGCTGCATAATTTCCCTATCATTACAAATGTATAGTATGTCTCATCGAAAATTATGCTTCATATTATTTCTATATTAATTACATTGTTTTGATAGTCTTTAATAAATTGGATTTACCTTGAAATTCTTGGAACTTTAATAATATATAGGGATCCTTCATCCAATCTAATGGTTATCATATGAAATAAGCGAATGAATTTGAATTTTTTAATTGGTAAAAAGTTTAAGAAATTAGTAAATGCTTTTGTATTATTATCTATCTATCTACCATCATGGACATTAAATTAATATTATTGGTTTTAAGAAGTTCAAGGTTGTTCACTTAGGCTGCTTCAAGGGACATATGTAAGGCCCAATATTAATAATATTAGGTAAACATATGGAATTAAATTTATAGAAGATGAAAGCTTTGCAATCAAATTGAAATATAAGTTCACATCAATTTTGGTTTGTGACAATGAGCAATTCACTTGATGGTATTATAAAAGAAGTTCATGTCAAGAACATATTATAAGTTCACATTAATTTTGGTTTATGACAATGAGCAATTCTTTTGTATGAAATCATCAAAATCTTGCAAGATCCCAAATCTAGCTGCTTTTACACAAATTTCGATTCTGTACTTTCAAGTTTGTTGTTATTCATCCATTTTTCTACAACTAGTACCTAACTGCAAGTAACTACTAATGTTTCTTCATTTTGGTAGATTTGAATGAAAAATTATCATTTAGTTTTTCAATTTAAGTATATTTTTCTTCGAGTTAGTTTATATGTCATATAAACCAAACTATGTGGAAATATAAATATTGGGAAATAAATATGAGAAAAAATGAGAGGTTTTTGTAAAAAAAATGACATCCACAAGAAATTGAAACCTTTTATTAATGCATGAAATAGCTTAAACTCATTGGCTTTATCGATGTTGAATGTCTGACATACATAATACTGAAATTCTTTGAGCCCTTGATATATCTAAAAATTCTTTTTTAAGCTAATAAGTGGGATTTACTGGGCTCACTCATGAATCTTGAAATGATACTGACCATAGGTACTATGTCTAGCTAGGTGTTTATGAGATAGATCAACGATCCTTGTCTCATTCACTTTTTTTTTTCCATCTTCCTTTGATAATTTTCTCATTTGTTACCCATCGTAGTTGATGCTTGATTACTATCTTCCATCTTGAACTTCTTTAACAAATCATCTGCATAATTTTGTTAATACATAAATATTTGTCCAAGCCTTTTGTTTGACTTGCATTCTAAATTATCTCATGAGGCCAAGATTATTCATCTCATATTCCTTCATCATGGCCTACTTAAACTCTTCAATCACCCTTATGTTGTAGCTTTGGGTAAATTAAATGATCCAAGTACAGATACAGGATGAGGAAATGATCTTCTTGCTTCTTCACATATAGTGATGGCTCACTTGGACATTTTATGAATCCATGATAAAAAAGATACCAATCTATCTTACTATTCCATACATGTGGCACTTGCTTCAGTCTGTAGAGAGCTTTCTTCAAATGATAAACTTTGTCTTCTTGACCTTGGGCAATGTATCCTTGAGGTTGTTCCAATTATGCTTCTTCTTTAAATTCTCTATTTTGGAATATTGGCTTCACATCTAATTGATACACTTGTAACTTCAGTTGCGTAGCTAGAGCAAAAATCAATCTTATTGTCTCCATACTGACCAGAGGAGTGAAGGTCTTGTTAAAGTCAATACCAAGTTGTTGGGAGTATCCTTGTGCCTCGAGTTGTGTCCTGTACTTCTGGATAAATTCATCTTCATTATACTTGATTATGTATACCCATCTTAGCCTAACTTTAAAAAAAGACACTCTTTTTACCATCCATTTTAAACAATTGCTAGAAAATAGAGCAATTTTTGGCGCTTTGAGAAATTGCCACAAATTCTAATGATTTTTTTCTTTATCTAAGGGTCATTTAACTGCCACTAAATTTTTGTCCTATTTTGATTTTCTCCTTTTTGTTTTTCATTTCTCACTCAATTATGGACAAACTCGCACCAAAGTTAAATATCTTTTTCTCCCATTTCCACTTAGTGATGAAGTTGGGATATACATTAAATCACAGAGACAAACTAAAAAATAATAAGAAAAGAAGTAGTCATTATTATGAAAGATTAAAACAAAATGTGCAATGAAAGATCAATTAATAGTTTGCAATAATATGGTGAAAATAATCATCAATCCACAATACTCTGGTGTGGAAAGTATGTCAAGAAAGACATAACAAAATCCTCTTCTCATTATCCCATTCTAAAGCTATTCCTATTTGGATGCCGTACATATGTAGCTTCAATGCTTGCGTCCAATGAGGATTTGATTATTTGAATTCTAGGTTTCATTTACCAAAGAACTCTAACTTAAAATATTTAGTTAGATTAATTATATTACACGATTAATGTTGTCACCTCACCAAGCATTCTACCAACTCTTTAAGTTTTGTTAAGTTTCTCAAGTTTAGTTACTAATGTTAACTATCTTATGCATGTTATTGGTTCTCACTGATCTTTCAAAAGCATAATCTCAAATATTAAAAATCAAGTGAGGCTGCTCAATTAACAATGTGGAATGATATCAATAAGCAGACATTAATTGTAGTGTTGATACTTGTTCCACTACTTCAGAATGATCTTGTATTTGCAAAATTTTAAGATGATCAAAACTGTGATGATAGGTGATTGCAGGTCAGTACAATTTCTATTTTGCCTATCATATCATTTCTATAGTTTTCTTACTTTTTCCTGGCTTAAATTTACATTTGTCTCATACTAATCCATGTAAGTAGTTCTAGAATGAACAATTATTGGCTAGTTCACAGTTTCTTTGCAATTTTATAAGTATTTCAGAAAGACAATCAAGGGAGGGCAAGAGAAAGAGAATGAAAGAGAAACAAGAGGTGAATTGTAAAGAGGTAACTTGGATGAATTACTAAGGATGATTGGTAAGTAATGATCCTTTAAAAGTTGTTGGGATAGTACCTTGTTATGTCTAGTTTGTGTACAAAATTTGGCTACTCCCATGGTTTCATTAGTGTCTATATGATGCAGTTCTTACTTCAACAATGAATATGTTGAAGTAAGAACAAGCCATTGTTTGGCTAATAAAAATAAAAGAACAGCAAGCCAATGAATTCGCTTTTTATATCTTCATTATTTTACTAGTTAAATTTGTTTTCATAGGGAAAAGGTACAGTTAACTTCTTGCACTTTGCAAACAGGGCACCATGTTCAGGAAGATTATGGTGAAGAACTCGGACAACTTTTTTTATGATATAATGAGGAAAAGGAAAGGAATTAGATGACATGTATAATTTGATGAAATATATGCTTAGACTTCTATAATTTGGAATTAACAGTTAAGACATGGCGAAATTCACACAGTACAAAGTTGATAACTTGTCCTTTGACTTTAATTCTAATTAAATGGTTCTCCCATTGACTTTCTTAATTTTCTCAGTATGTTATTTCAGGAACAATAGCATATTATGAATATTAAGAATGTAAGAACAATACACATCACTTAATTTGGATATTAAAATTATAATTATACTATAGTTCAAAGGATTATATGTAGTTTTCTAGCCACTATTAATATTATTTCTCTTCATTTTTGCAACATTACAAACAAGGGATTTTCCTATACCGAGGCCAAGGATATTTCTCATTGATGTGCAGCTCCGTCATCATCTACATGTGTTTGTCCCTCAAGTCCTATGTATGTTTCCTGATTTTGGATCTTCTAACTTTTAATGTTCCGTTAATTGGGTAAAATTAGGAATCTTGTTGAAAGCTTATCTTTCCTAATTTTAGTTTAAAGATCCACTAGAACTCTTACTTGGACTTAACTTTCGTTTTTATATCAGTCATCATTTTATTATGATTGCTTACTGAATTCATGATTTAATATGAATTGGTTTCTATTATCAAACGTATTAAACCGTTGCTAGTTGTTAAAGAAGAGTCTCCATGTAATATAATTAAACAAGCAATTAGTTAGTTTAATGTATTATGTTTTTACTTGAAATGCTCTTTGATTTTTAATGTACTACAGATTATTATGAGTTTCATATATAAGAACATTTGCGGTTGACGTTGCTAAAGTTGCTGGAAGGGACTGTGTACCGAAAGATTTTCGTATGTATATATGTTCAATCACCTTAAAAAAAAATTATTTTTTTGGATTTTCTCAAGACTATTATACCACTTTTAAATGTTTTAATAAGACTTTCAATATAAGTAAATCAGTTGTGCAATAATAAAAATTCATCAAAACTTAAAAGAGAATAGATAGTGAATGCATTCTTAAGTAATACCTATACTTAATTCCAATTTCTCACCACTATTGATAATATTGCATTTTATTTTTGCAACAATTCAGGTAGGGATACGACCAAGAAGATATTGACTCCTAATTCAAGTAGGGTTCGGGCCTTAGGATTTGAATTGTAACAGAGAGGTTTTATATACATTATGTATGGATTGTATTCCCTATTATTATTATATACATTATGTATGGATTGACATACCTTAATTTATATGGTGCTTAATTTAGTCTATTATGTGCATTTATGTTTTTCTCTACGATAAATAAATATAGACAAGTTGACAAAAATTCCAAAAGTTTAATAAGAAAGGACAAAACCAAAAAAAAATCATGAGCCAAACCCCACTATATAACGTTGTCAAGCAATTTAAAACCCCTCACCAATATGACATTTCTGGCAATTTTAAATACTTTTCGACAGTTTTGAAACCCTCACAAAATGACATATTCTGACGGTTTTAGAACTCCCAGAATATGACTTTTTTCAATGGTTATACCAACGGTTGAGTAAAATCTGCCCAAAAAAAAAAAAACATTTAGCAACAGATGTATCTTTGGTGTTTTTCAAACCTCCAAAAAGCACATTTTTTAGGGGTTGAAACCACCAAAAGTGCAAAATAAACCACCACAAAATGTAAGATTTTTTTGTAGTGCATTGATATCATTTTCTTAGGGCTTTTTGCACAAGCTCACATGTTTGATTCTTCTTGATCATCTTTATTTCTTTATCCATTGCTCTTCTCCATTCTTCTTGTTCGGCTACTTTTCAAATTTTGTTAGCTCACAAGAAAAGAACATGACATTGCAAGTTTGATAAATATCTTGTAATGATCGCATCTTTCTTGGAGGTAATGAATTTGGTGACTAGCTATTCTGTCTTACAGGTGAACTCGTACTTGGTTCTGGTTCATTTCTTACATTCTCCTCAGCTTCAAGATGTTAAGTTCCATTAAGATCATCATTGCTCCATTTCCAGCTGGCATCTCCATCAAAGATTACGTCCTTTGAAATGATTAAACATCTCGTATCATGATTATAAAGATGATAATCCTTGGATTCATCACTGTAGCCTTTAAAGATGCACGTTTCTCCTATCTTATCTAGTTTGTCTTTGCTTCCTTTTAGGATGTGAGTAAAGGCAATGCAATCGAAGACTCTAGAGTGATTAACTTACAGCTTTTGCTTGAAACATGCTTTACATGGAGTTCTATTTGGAACAACTTTTATGGGAGATTAGTTGAGAATATAAACAACTGTGTTAATTACTTCTACCCACAAAAATTTGGGCAGATCTTTTCCTTGTAGCATTGTGCGAGCCATTTAAACAACTGTTCTATTTTTTTTTTTGCAACACCATTCTGCTGATGTATGTGTCGAACTGTGAGCTCTTTCTTGATGTCGTGCTCTTTGCAGTACTTGACAAATCTTTGATCACTAAATTCTCTCCCCCCCCCCTAACAATCTATTCTTAAGATTTTAAACAAATGACCACTTTGTTTTTTTGCAAGAGCTTTGAACTAAGAGAAATAAGAGAATGTATATGATTTTAACTCAATAAAGTAAACCCAAATCATTAGAGTATAATCATCAACAAATATCAAAAAATATCTCTTATCACCAAGAGTAAGAGCTCTTGAGGGACTCCAAATATATGCATGCACTAACTCTAACGGGGCCTTAGCTCTCTATGATGATTTTGGAAATGACAAACTATGTATTTTTCCAAAAATGCATCCTTCACAAATTTTCTTTTCAAAATGCATAAAAGGGATCCCAAGCATCATGTCTTTTCTAGTTAGCAATTCAAGGCCATTGAAATTTAGATGCTCATATCTCAAATGTCATAATGCCTACTTATCCATGTTTTCACACTTCAGGGCATATTTTTGCCCAAGTCACAAATGTAAATAAAATATTTTGTTATGGGTCATTTTAATAGTAGTTATTAGCTGCCCTTTATTTTGATCAAATATGGTACATTTATCATCAACAAAAATCAATTTGTAGCCTTTTTGAACTAATTAGTGAACACTAAATAAATTTTGTGTGAGACCCAAAACATAGATAACATCATGAATATATTTTTGTTGGTCATTTTTAATCTTCCCAATAATAATGCATTTGCATTAACTTCTTATACTTTTCCATCACCAAGTATAACTTGGGATTTTATATTTTCATTAAGATTGACAAAGCAATTTTTGTTGTTTGTCATGTGGTTTGAACAACCACTATCAAGATACCATATATCCCTTGATTCTTGGTCAGGGAAAATGATTAATAAAATAATTAACAGAGTGATTAGTCTCTTTCTGTGAAATTTAGTTCTTCTTTTTCCCAAAACCAACAATCTATTTCAAAATAAGTGTGCCTTTCACACCTCTTGCATTGGAATTGGCAATTATTTATATCATGATTATTTTTCTTGCAAAGATTGCAATAGGAGCTTGATTTTTCTTTACTCCATTGATTTCTGTAATTCTTTATCCCATTTCCATGGTAATTAAATGATCCTTTATTTTGAGGATGTTGATTGTGATCAATCTTTTTATCTCCTTCAATTTTCAAAATATTTATATTGGATTAAAAGGCAAGCTCTAGTGGTTCCTCAAATCTTTTCATTCTCTTCTCATATGCTTGGAGAAATCCCATTAGTTCCACTAGAGCAACCTTCGGCAAATCCTTGGCTTCTTCAATTGCTGCCACCACATGAACAAATTTAGCTCAAAGGCTTCTTAGTAATTTTTTAATAATTTTCTTGTCTTCTATAGTGTCTCCATAACTTCTTATTTGATTAATGATATTAGTGCCCTTGTACTAGCTCTTTAAGAACTCTCATGCCTCCTTTGTTGTCTTAGCATTCATGATTTTAGGAAAAATCATGTTGCTTGACCCTTGCTAGATATATAGTAAGGCTCTTGCGTCCTATGCATATTTTGCTTGTACTTCTTTTGCTTTGTTGTTGTCCATATTAATTGCTCTTCTAGGGTTGATTCCTTGAAACATTTTACTGTCATATCCCACAAGTCTTGTGAGATAAATAACGTCTTCATTTTTGTACATCAAAAATCATAAGCTTCTCCCTCAAATGAGGGAATTGAAGATCAGGTATAATTGGTGATAGATAAATTAGAGATAGAAGTAGAGGCCATGAAAAATAATATATGATGTGTAAAAATATGGTGGTAAGGTGACTAGGATTAACTAGCAATTTAGAACCAAAGCTCTCATACCACTAATGGAAATCTTGGGAAATAAAAATGAGAAATAGGGAGAGGTTTTAGTAAGAAAATGCCACACGCAAGAAATTGAAACTTTTTATTGATGCATAAATTAGCTTACACTCATTGGCTTTATAGATGTTGAATGTCTGACAATAAAAATGCCACTTTCATCCGCCTTCTCACATATTGTACGATTTGGTTGCTTTACAATTGGTGGTGCAAATTTAAAGACACTAGAAAGCAAGGCTGGCAAGAAGTGTGCAACGACGAAATCTGATGCAAGCTTGTCTTGTAGCATTAGACAAATACTGTACATGTCATAGGCCCACAATAAAGCAATTAATTGATGTGGGGCAAAGCAATTCAAGTGGCAGTAATTAAATAGATCAGATAATGTAAGATATTTGCAAAAGAATTTATTAAAAATTCAATGTTAGGAAGAATATGGAAATGTTTTTACCGACATTATAGGCTATATATATGTGTGTATTCGTGAAGGATGTTGGCAATCATTCACTTGTCTACCAATTATTCTACTCTCCAGTCATTAATTCATTATATCTCCGTTCCTCTTCCAATCGTCGACTGCATTATCCATTTCTTTTATTTTCGAACACCATCATATTAACCATGTCTGTCGGAGCTTCTGACTCCACCAGAAATTGTGCCACTTATCATCCTACCATTTGGGGTCACTTTTTCCTTCAATATGCTTCTGAAACAACGGTATTATACTATTATCAACTTGCAATTACTTATATGAATTAGAATATCTGTTCCGTTTGTATGAAAGAAAATATGAAAATTTTATCTGAGTGTTTAGTTTAAACTTGATCATGGATTGAGTTTAAAGCTGGAAAATTTGTGTTGTTTGTTTATTATCAATATATAATCCATATATTGTTCGTATCATCTTAGTATATTAGAGAATATAATTTTGTTTCAACCTCATTAAGATGTATATTTGATCCAGTAACTAATGATTAATTGTTTGTATAACTCCCTTTAGCACGTCTAAAATAGTGAATTCGAATGAATAATAATTTTATGTATGAAATTAATCCAAAAAATTTCAGAATATCAAATTAATGATCTCACAAGCTATTTTTCAGAGAGTAAAATAAGATTTTTCTTTAAAATCAAACTGATTAAACCCAACGCATAAGTTGAGCTTCCTTGGTCTCTTATATGAATTATTTCATAGTTTGTGGCTTTCAGAGTGTAGATGACGACATAGATCAAAAGATTCGAAGAGAGAAAGTAAAGATGTTTATCTCATCAAACAATAGCAATCTCCTAGCGACACTAAAATTCATTGACTCAGTCCAACGTTTAGGTGTGTCTTACCATTTTGTATGCGAAATTGAAGAAGCACTGGCCATGATTCACAACACTTACGCGAAGAGCAACAATATCTTCGTCACCCAGGATGAGGATGACCTTCACTCTGTTTCTCTACTCTTTCGACTGCTTAGGCAACAAGGATATGATATTTCATCGGGTAACTAACTCTCTATAACTTTCCCAATGATATTTGAGTTTGCAAAGGGCCATATAATTCACAAATTGAACGAACTGAACAGATGTATTCAACAAATTCAAGAAGGAGAATGGACACTTTGATGAAGAACTAGCCAAGGATGTCGAGGGGATGTTGGCCTTGTATGAAGCTGCACAGTTAGGGACTCATGGAGAGGACATACTGGAAGAAGCTCTTGATTTCACTTTCACTCACCTAAACTCGTCCTTGACCACCCAATTGATGAGCCCTTCTCTTGCTGTTCATGTGAACCACTGCTTAAGGCAACCTCTTCGCAAGGCATTGCCTAGGATAGGGGCAAGGAATTACATGTCTTTCTACCAACAGGATCCTTCCCATTGTAGCATTCTCCTCAACTTTGCAAAGTCAGATTTCAATATGCTGCAGAAATTGCATCAAAAAGAAGTTGGCAATATGAACAAGTATGAATGTATTAATATAATACATATCTAACTTGTTAGGAATTTCTCTTAATTCTATGCTTTGAATATTTTATATCACCTAATCAACTTTGATTTGTGTTGCAGATGGTGGAATAAGTCAGAGTATGTGAGGAAGGTTCCTTATACAAGAGATAGGCTGGTGGAGGCCTACTTTTGGCCTTTGGCCATGGCCTATGAGCCTCAATACAGCAGTGCAAGATTGCTATGCTGTAAACTGGTTTGCATCATTTGTCTTCTTGATGATACCTATGATTCCTATGGTACTGTTGAAGAACTTGAACTCTTCACCGAGGCCATCTACAGGTTTAACTAAAGATCCATTGGGTCATGATTCACAAAAAATGTTGCTGAAAATCTGATTATAATTTGATTTGATTTTTCCAGATGGGATATTAGTCCCATTGAATCTCTTCCGGAATGTATGAAAGTGGTGTTTGAGGCAGTTGTGGAAGTGTACAATGAGGTGGAGTTGGTGACAGCACAAGAGAAAACATCTGGTTTTGTGATGCCACGTGTTAAACAAGCTGTACGCCACTGACATTAGACTAAAATTCTCTTTTGGTTTTTTTAAAATGATTTCATTATCAATTACTTTTTGTATACTACACTAAAGTTTGACTTCTGTTCTCATATATATATATATATATGGAAGAATAAAACTGCAACTGATTTTATGGATGCTTAACATTCAAATATTTTGTTGTACTTGAGGTGTAGATTTGTGAATTGTCCCGAACCTACCTGGTGGAAGCAAAATGGTGCAGTGAAGGGTACATCCCAAGCTATGATGAGTACAAGGATAATGGAGCATTGTCTTCTAGTTGTCCACTTCAGATAACTTCGTTTCTTGGCCTTGGCATCTTTGCAACCAAAGAGGTGTTTGATTGGATTTCCACACATCCAAAAATCATTAGAAATGCGTCTATGATTGGAAGACTCATGGATGACATGGCTACTCACAAGGTACAAAACAATACAATTTATATATTGCTTATGATTGAACTGCGAAACATACACCTTAGAATGGAATATCTTATTTTTAAATTAGTCGAGAATTATAAGTTAATGTTAAAACAATAAACAATTTATTGTAATTTAGTAATAATGATTCCAGTCTAAAATGTTTTTGGATTTTGTTTGATATGAAGTTTGAACAAGAAAGAGTGAACGTTGCTTCAGGCGTGGAATGTTGCATGAAGCAATATGGGATATCTGAAGAAGACGCCTACAAAATACTCCAAAACGACGTCAAAAAGTGTTGGAAGGACATAAATGAAGAGTGCCTCAATAATCCACATGATGTCCCAAAGCCTGTCCTTGATTGTGTCCTTAATGTGGGTCGTGTGAGTGAGCTTGTGTATGAAAACTTCCAGGACGGATTCACAAATGGTGATTTGCTGAAACATCATGTTGTGGCACTGCTTGTGGACCCTATAGCCATTAATTGAGCATCACAAGTAGCTATATTACACTGCTCATGCACGTGGTTTGACTTAAATAATGTACAGCCATCTTGGGAGACGTCAGTCAGATGTTTGTGGACAACATATATTATGTTAAGGTTAATATAAAAAAAAGTGTCTTAGTTAATTATTTCTTTTTATTATGATTTGATGTTGATATTAAGATGTCTAGTTTCACCAACAGTTATTAATTTTGTCATAATTGACATTCCAGATAAAAAAAATGTAAGAAAAATGTGAATAGAATAATATTAAACCTCAATAATTAAAGCGAAGTCAAAACAATTAATTAATTAATAATTTAACAATTTTCTGATATTAATCTAGAAGGTATTTTAAGCTTATTTTTGCGTATATGAACCCTCTATATGTCTAGTTTATAAGATAAATTGGTGTTGGGGTTTTTTCTTTTATATAACATTTTGTCATTGATTATCATTCAAAATTCAACAACTAGATAAAATAGAGTAGTGAAATTCACTCGTGCTTCATTGTGGTGTACAATTTTGAGTTTGGTCTCCTATGATCTTGTACATGGCTGTCCATTTCAATTAGCATGATTGTGACACATTTGGCTTACTTTGGTGTGCAATTCCCAATGGTGCCATGGTTCATATGATTTTTAACTAATGTTGTTCTATGACATTGTGGCATGATTAATCTTTAGGTTGCTTAATGTTAGCTATGAATGTGTGAGCTTCTTGCTATCCAAATAATGTGGAAGTATGGTGAGTTTAACTTGGAATCATGGTTTAGAGGTATCCAAATCAAGGTGCAAAGAGACACTCAAGCAATGATTGCGGGTGTCTAACACCTTCCTTACACTCAAACAGATTATCAAACCATCTCTAGTTTCACTGACTACCCTTTTGTTTTATTTGGTTTTTCAAAATTTTTTATTTAAAAATTTTAGTGGTAACTTTAGTAAATTGATTTTCAAAATTAGTTATAGGAATCAATTTATATCTCTTTCGTACATTTATTCTCTCCCATCCCCAAGGATGTCAGTTATGATAAATTTCCTTCAATGCATTGCTTAGATTTTAATTAAAGTAGTGTTTCCACACTAGTTTTATAGAAAATAAACTTTCACGAAAAAGATATTAATCAAAATATATGATATGTTATTCATTTCATTAAAAGATTTAAAATATTTTTTCATAACATTGTATTGGTGAATGTAGAAAAATGATTATATAATTACCTGCATACAACAACTGTAACCTCATACTATACCCTAATTATGTTTTCTCTTGATGTATAAAATAAAGAATATTCTTTGGTTAGTAAATATTTTTTAAATATATTGTTTAATTAGTTTTTAATGGAAAAAAATAAAGAAAAATCAATTCAACCCTTTCAATAATCATCAGATGAATCCTGAAAGAGAAGCTCATCATTTTTAACTTACGGAGTCAAAATTTCATTCTTCTGAGCATCTTGCTATTCTTAACCCTCAGCAAAGGCAAATTCAATTCAATACATGATCTTAAAAAAAATAAAAATTTAGTAAAACCAAAGGGCATCCCGTAAGAGATTTTTGAAGGTAAGGAAGTTATTATCTCCCTAAACCTACATATTTGTCGCACGGTATCACTTTTTCATGCCTCTATATATTGTAGATTTTGAATTTTAATATGCAAATTGATTCCATCAATTTAGACAATATGTTATTGACCTTTGAGAAAAGTCCTATCTTCCTATATATTACTATAATCAAGTTCATTAATTATTGCAACCAAAATTTTTAATAAAATACAATTTTTTTGAAGAATATAAAATATTGTTTAATATTTAACTATTAATTACATCATAATTAGATAATATAATATTCTAAATGACATGTGATCATCACTAAAAATGTAATATTCTTGAAAATTATATGCTAAATACCTTGTTTTATGTAAGAAAAAAAATCTTTCTAAATTATTTTATGAATTGGAAAAGCAAGGGAGTGCAATTGGTGCAAGAGTAAAATTTTAATTGAGGAATATTAAGGAAAGAAAAAAGAAATTTAGAAAGACTAAATATAATATGAGTTAGCTTGAAATTTAAGCTTGAGGTTGGTACAAGTAGCTAAGTCTCACTCCATGTATTCTAGGGTGCACAAGTTCAAATCTCCCCATAGACAACCATTATTTTTTTTGCTTGCTAACACATGTCCCTCTTATGGGAAATTACAAAACTACCCCTTAGCTCTCTTTTCTTCCCTACGAACACTCCCTCACATTGCAGTATGCTGAGTGTTAGCAACCATTTTTTTTTTCCTTCTTCTTCCCTCAATCTTCACTTCATTCACTCAAACTCAAAGTCACCGACCAATAACCTTTAGGTTTCACCGTCGTTCACCAAAAGACAAATCATGTTATGGATCAATGATGTTAAGCATGTTTTGCAACCTGAAATCAACGTGATTTGATGAAATTTCATGAAATGCCCACATGGTAAGGTATTTCGACCTCTTCTCCCCTATTTACACTAATCAATTTCATTTAATAAGTTATGAATCATAAAATCCTAATGTGTAGCGTTAAAACAAAGTAATTTCAAGTTTGAACTTGATTTTGGAAGCGATTTCATCAAATTGAGATGAGGGTTCAGTTATAATGTAATTTTTGAAGTTCTCTCTTTTGTTTCCACTAATCAATTTCACCTATATAACTTAGAATAAAAAAAACCCTAAATTCTAGTACTGTTTATATGTGAAGTAGAGAATTTGAGCTCAATTTGATGTAACCTTATCAAATTGAGTTGGTGCTTCTAATCTTAGGTAAATTTCAATCTTTCTCCCTTAGAATGAGTGGTCAATTTGGTTATGTATGTGCATACTTGTAAGGTGTTAAAGTCATATGTTTTTGGACTTCTCTAACAACACTAAGCATTTAAGGGGAGGATTAAGGCCACTGATAGTTTTTGTTTTGAGTTGTAAGTTGATTTGGTAATTTTTGTTAAATTTCTTGGAATTTCATTGATATAAAAGGAAGGAATGATCAATGGAAAACCATGTTAGGGTTGATAAAGTAGCCTTAAATGATTATTACAATTAATTGAGTAATTTTGGGCTTTGGTTGGTTGATCTTAATGCCAGATTGGTGAAACCAATAAATTCTTGATTTTTGAATAAAGGTAAAATAAGACTAGGTAGAGAGGATTTAAGGTATTAAATATTATTTAATGTTATGAATTAATTTTGGTTTAAGAATGTGTCATTTCCAAGCTATGAATGAAGTTGGATGGTTTGTAATCATGAAGACAGAAGTTAGAAAGAAAAAAAGAGCTTATTGAAGGTGTATTGGAATATAATTAATAATTAAAATTTTAGAGGAATTGAATCGAAATTAATCAAGTTAAACAAGATTACATTAAATGTGCTATCTAATTGATTAATATGGTGTTTATTTAATTATTGGACCTTGAAATGTAAAGTAAGTTTGTTAAAAGAGTTAGGGATGATTATGGAAAGCTATGTTTGATAATCCTTGAGGCTTATATTTATGGTTCAGAAACAAATGATTAGCTAAATAACTAAAGTGATAGAATTAATTAGATTGTTTCTAGATATCAAAGGTTAAGAGTGTGATTGCATGTTTTTATAGGTCCTTGGGACTAATCATAATCAAGTGGATTTTTAAAGGTGTTATGGAAAGGTTATGTGTTCCTCTCAAGTGAGTAGATATTGCTAACTATGCTTGTTAAATGTGTTTTATTACCTTTCTTACGAATTTTTTGTTTTCTTCACTTAGCTTCTTTATGGAACATACTTCCTCAGTTATACAATTTTCTTCCTCAAAAATTCTGTAAATGCTTTCACAACTTCAAAGTAATGTGTTATATAGCTTCTTTTAGTATCTGGTATGACTTTTAGTTTAAGATGTATATCTCTGTATATTCTAGATTCTAGTACACTGATTCTAGGTTTATGAATTACAATTATTTTGGATTTTTGAATTACTCTATTTAGTATTTCTTAAGTACTTTGACTCATAAATGTAGAGTACCATGATTCTGTAAATTTTGATTACTTGGATTTCATTTTTTGGAATAAATCTGACTATGGATATGATATGATTCTGATTATCTAATTGAGGCATACAACTGGTATTCTAATTATTCCAAGCTTGAGTCTTATGTCTGATATCTGTTTTGTTCTAATAACATCCCAGCTAGTAGGGGAGATAACAGCCCCATGGATCTAATACGATTCTAATTAGCTGATTGAGGAGTATGACCTGTATTCTGATCATTCCAAGCTTAAGGCCAGTGTCTGATATTTGTTTTGTTCTAATAGCACTAGCCTATAGCTTGCTCTAATTTTTATGACACTTTGATAATTCTTTTGGATGTTCCCGACTATACCACCTTGCATGAGTTTCATTTATGTTGTATTATAGAATTTGATTCATTTCTCCATATTGTATTTCATACATTTTGGACTAAGTTTCAAGTAAACATTAATGAGTTCTCATTATTCATATTTAGTGAATAATTATTTGTTTGTGTGAAGATTTCAAAGATAAATAACTAATTTATGAAAAAACTCTTCCACTTTCTTTTGTTCCCTTCCTTATAAATTTAGTGATATTTATTCACTGAGTTTTTTTCATTCAATGCTTTAATTACATGTTTTCCAAATAGCAGTGTTGACCATGTGCCCTTCTATTGCATAAAGAGACTTTAGATATCCCTATGTGAGCTATGCGTTGTTTGTATTGACGCAATTTACTTGTTGTCGTTGAACATTGTAATTTTGTAATCTAGTAGCGCTAATTGTCACAACTAAGAAATTAATGAGTACGGTATATTTAGGGTTGCCTGGTTGCATTATTTTGTGAAAGCGGAGCTCTCTTATTTTCTGATTTTACAGGTTTAAATTATGGAAATTTCAAAAAGTCTATATTTCAAGGGAGACTCTGCCAAAATTTCCCCACGAAGTCAATTAGTGAATTTCATGCTTATGCATTGTCATAATCTGGTAATCATCAATTAGTAGGTTTGTCATCAAATTGTCCGCATTGTTTGATTTCCTTTTTTTGATTCGTAGAGGCAAAGTTTACTTTGTTCTTCATACCGATCACACTTCCTTTATTAAAGATGTGACAAAAAAATTCAAAAAGTTAGTGCAGTAATTGGAAATGACTTATTAATTGCCTCTTTGTACGGTTAAAAATGTTGTGAATTGAAAGAATATAAATAAAAGAATTCAATTTCTTTTAAATAAAACATGATGATTAATTAATTGAGGCCACCAAGATACTAAAATGAAGGAAAATGCTAATATACATATGAGTGATGATCACTTGTTCTCAAGAACATATATTTATGACGTTTCCTATTTATAATAGAATTAACAATTACATATTATGCAGTATTTTATTAAAAAATTTTGCGAGCAATAATTAATGATTTTTTATTATTGTAATAAATCCATTTAAAAATGTAAATTATTGTTCTACATTTAGTAATATTTAATTATTAATTACATCATAAATATGGAACATCATGTTTATAAGAATATCCGATCATTACTTATGCATATATGAGTTATTGTACCATTGGCAACAATGGAGATTTTAACTTAAATTATTAAACAGATCTTACATTAAACGAGGACAAGAATGACCTTGAACTTGATCGTTAGATGAAATTTCAATGGTTTATATTTATATTAAATTAATATAACCACATGCGATCATAAGTTTTTAATTAGTAAATTTAGACCATTAAATTCTCATCCATGATCCATGCATAATCAAACATCTCCTCATATTTCCACCAGAAGATGAGGGGATCTAAATTGTACAAAAAATTACAATTACGTTTTGATATTTGTTTGAGATTATAATTTTTTTATTATTGACTTTCTAATCTTCTAACATTATTGTAATACTTTTTTTATTATTTTAATTAAGCATATAGTATTTAACTAAATTAAATAAATGTAAGTTGTATATGTGATACTTTTATCAAAACATTAATTTTCTTTCACTGGTTACCATAGAGTGAAATTTTTATGATTAATTATTCATATAGTTTGATAATTTTTTAATTTGCACTATTGTGATGATCAAAAATTAAGCAATAGTATGAAGTTATTTTATTTGATTGAAAAATCCAGTTTAAAAAGTTATCTTATATTTAAGGCTATTCTTAACAAGTAGTTATAATTTGTTTGATAAATGAAATTACTTTTTTTCAATAAAATTATTGGATAGTTAAGTGTAATTTGTCTGTCGTTGTCATGAGATTAATTAATACTAGATTATAAAATTAATTTATATACATTTAATAGGTAAAACTTGATCAATAACTAAAAAGGATATCATATTGATATCATATCCTTTGTTTTAAAAGTGTCTAAGGTTGTTTTAAATATTTAATTTATTTTATCTATGTCTTACACAATTTATTATTATCTATTATATTGTAACACTTGCTAAGTTTACTAAGTTCATGCAAAATTGTTTTTTTTTTTTTTTAAATTAGCAAGAATGAGGAATAAGTATTTGTAATGTGTAATACTTATCAGATGTGAGTCTTGGCTCAGTGGTAAAGCAAGTTATCCAAAACCAAAAGGGCGTGGGTTTGAGATGTAGTTCCCTCATCCCTCAGCATTTTGCTGGTGCTAACACATGTCACCTCCCTCAGCAAAATTACCATTATACCCTTCACTATAACCTTCTTCTACATGCTTCTCCTCCAAATTTCTGCAGAAAAACGTAGCTCCTTCCTCCCTTTAGATTTCTACTTTTTACTTCGCTCACCGCCACATTCAACCTCTGGCCACCTCCCTCCATCACCGGCGAAGGTTTCTGGGTGGCCACCGCTTGCCGCTGGCCGGCAACAACCACTTTTTCCGGTGGGTTTTGTGGCATAGTTGTGCAGCGACGTTTTCTTAATTTTGGTGAGTTTTAAGTGGTTTTTTCATGAGAATGATTTTTGGCCCCTTTCCATTGAATTTGAGCTTTGGAAGCATGATTTTAGCTAAGTTTTTTTTGAGTTATTCTGACAGGGACTAAACTGAAAAGTTTTGAAATTTTGGGGTTTTCAGAAAATGGTGAAATTCTGCAGTTGAATGCGTTTAAATTGTTCTTATAAGAACACTTTTACAGTGTATGTCATGAAACCTTAGTGTTCTTCATGGATGGAAGGAAAAAGTATGAAATGGGGGACTAAAGTGAAACTTCAGAAAGTTTTTAAGGCAGTGAGTGTAAATTGACGAAAATTCTGGGAAAAAATGAGGGGATGAAATTAAGAATTTGGTCTAAGGTTTTTTTTTTAGTAATGATAATGGAATGGAATATCAAATTGGAAATAGCAATATGAAGAAGTAAAGAGAATATGTAATAAAGTAATGAGATAGGATTTTGGTTGTTTTATGGCTTTGTTAAGGCATTATAATCAACCTAAATTGATGTATTTAGTAATGGGAATTGAGGAAAGTATATTCTTATGTTATAGGAATTGTGGGTGAAATCGAATTTATAATCAAGAGAGATTGAGATAAGGTGATTATAGCACACGTAAGCTACCAGGTAAGCGGTAGCTTTCCCCACTTTATAATTACCCTCGTAATTATGGTAGCAACTTGTTAGACTTGTTAGCCTTGCATATGACCTATGAATTATGATTGATATGTGATATTCATGTAAAATTTGTAAAAGAGAGGTTTGAATAAAAGAAGGAATGTGTTACTAAAGAATTGATATTGAAAAAAGGAAAATTTATAAATGGCAAGTCCTTAGATTTAGGGAGGACAAGATAAGACAGATGACTTTAGCGTGAACTTGTGACTCATGACCGTGTTGGTGATTTACCCCGAGATGCTATGTGCTTTCGACCGTATGGGTGATTTACCCCGAGATGTTGTGTGCTCTCGACAGATGATTAAACTGCATGGGTCATGAGTTCATGACCGATACTTTATGTCAGATAATCCTCCCTAAAATCTAGGTCCTAAGCCAACGATATTTTAAATAAAAAGGAAGGTTTTTACCTAACTTTAACAAGTATTCAAGGGCTGAGTTCCCTTGATAGTTTGATGTTAATTGATGGAAAGGATTCTCTGAAAGTTGTGGATCCTCGATCGTGAAAATCATTTAAATTGTTCATTAAGTGTAAGTGCATATTATTGCTTGTTATGGTTTAAAGTATAAAGGCTTAATTCATAAATTGATTCATTACTGGAAATGCTACCCGTTTATGTTTTAATGAATTTCAGGCGGCCATCCTGAGCAGTTTACTGATCAAGAAGGCTAGAGGAGCCCTGTTGGCATTTTGTTTCTCCATTTTGTTGAGATTTTGTTGTAATTGATATATGTAAATAGATGTAAATGTTATGTATGACCACAGGTCGATTCCCCATTCCCCTGTGTTGTAATTGTCTTTGACTGAATTGAGAGCTGAGCTCTCTTTTATGTATAATATTGTTTTGGGCAAATGTTTGTAGAAACCTCAGGAGGTCTCAGTTATAGAGGAGACTCTGCCCAAATTTCTACAAATTTGATTTGAATGTGAATCTGCTTAGCTATGAATGTTTGTTATGTATGATTGTAATTTAGCTAAGACCAACTTGTTAGGCTTACAGAGGCAGGCTAGTCTCGTTTTCTATGCCGATCACACTCTGAGAGTTGGGGTGTGACATATATATAAGTAAAGTATACTCTCTTTAACGTGGAAGTTCAATTGACCTATAAGAAAGGTTTGTTAAGCAAACCCTTTCTCACATTATGACTTTTCGTCTTCTCATTCATGTATTAGGAATTCTTTAAAGTGCATAAATTCTTTGCAAACAACAAGAAAAATAATAAAGTTATCAATTTACGTAAATTCTTCCTAATTAAAAAAAATCAAGTAATTAATTAATAAATTAATTAACCGCATCTTAAATCAAAAATTTTTTGTGGTGAACAAGAAAATTAATGAATTATTTTTCAAAGTATGAGAATACTTTGAAGTGAATGAGAAAATTAATGAATCAATTAATCACCTCTCAAATTGTGAATTCTTTGAAGTTTGAATATTTTTTTGGAATTAATGAGAAAATAATGAATTGATTAATTAATTGTATTTAAATTTTCTATTAAGGGACTATAAATATAACTTGACTCAATCCAAAATTGATTCAAGAGTAAACAATGGATGAATGGTTTATGATGGTATCCTCTCAATGAGTCTATTGTCTTCACTTCTCTCTCACTAATCTCCCTTAGCCAATTTTATGTGCCTTCTCTTAATCATTATGTTTTTGAGAAAAGTATAGTTTTGGTCCCTCACTTTTGGCCTTGAAATTAATTTGGTCTTCCATAGATGGAAAGTATTAAAATGGCCCTTCGAAGATGAAATCCTTCAAAAAATATAGGTTCTCCAAAGATGGATTTAGTCCTCCCTAAGGACTAAATCCATTCACTTTTTCATATTTGGATGACCATTTTGATACTTTCCATCTTTGAAGGACCAAATTAGTACTTTAGCTAAAAGTGAGGGACTAAAATTGTATTTTTCTCTTATGTTTTCTTTTTCTCACAATATATTATTAAATTCAATTTTTTACTAACACTTGTAAATATTGTTGATTTAAAATATTTTGACATATAGTAAAACAAACTAATTTTCTTTAAAGCTCATGCAACGAGGGGGCAAATTAACTAGTTTTTAATTAATTAAAACTTAACTTATAAGTCACAATTGTTTCTTCATTATGTCAGAGTCAAATGAAAGATTATGAATTTAAGTTTTCACTGTGTACACTTTTCTTTTTGCCCGCTAAGTACTTTGGTATATAACATATAAATATACTTCAAATTTATGCATATTAAAGAATTTTCAGAGAATTCAACCAAAATAGAACCTTGTAATTAACAACAGTAGACGTTAGCTGTAGTTTCTATAATTTATGTTTTGATATGACTGGGCATGTTGCCGACATTATGATATTCTGTCTAAGGCCTTAAGTCATTATTCAAATTATTCTGAGCTTGATATGATTTATTCTGATTATGCTAGCCTTTAGCTAGTCCTACTTCTTTGGATTTTTTATGGTTCTATTGGATATTCTTAAGGATTCTATTTTGATTTAGATACTCTTATGTTGCAACTTAATTGATTCATTTTTGTTCATGATTTGTTTATAATTTTATTTGGGGTTTGATGGGTGTTGAATCAATCAAACTTAAATTACTACTCTCAAGTGAATATATATACATATATATTACGATAACGATAAGTAGGGTCAAACCCATAAAGATTGGCGTTTTCAACAATTTAGATTAACCAAGAATAATGCATAAAAGTATGAGAGAAACAGGGGCGTTTATCAAATCAAAGATAAAAATAACAACAATTAAAATAGAAAAATTAAATAAATAAATTTAGAACAAGCAATTCAAATATAAAGTAAGACAAAATAAAAGAAACTTAGATGAAAGATAAGCTTCTAACTAATGGAAGTAATGAATGGTTTTTCTAAGTTAATCCCAGGCATGAGCATAGCTTAAGATAAATTCCTTTCCCTTTTTAGTAAATGGCTATGGTTATTAAAATGTTTTAGCAACTTAGGCTTTCTTAATTACGTTAGCCCAAAAAAGCTCTTAACTCAACCTCTGATTAGTTAACAATCCTAAGTAAGCACCTAAAATTTAATTAACTAATCACTTTAAGAACAAAATCCCATTAACTCTAATTTACTAAAGCATGAAACATGTTCAACAAATCATCATTCACACTCCGTTAATGTAGAAGAAAGTGTTCTAACAATCTCCACACTAATTTTCCACTAATATTGGTCAAAATAAACAACTATGGATTTACTCTAATCAATTGAAATATAATCAATTCTAGGCAAGACAAAAAATGAGCTAAAATCGTTCATCTACCCATAATGATGCACATAAAATAGGAATGTAAATAACTAAGAAGAGGAAAAGAAAGGAAAGTGTTAACATTTCTAAAGTCTTACAACATTGAAGAACCCATAAAATACCCCTTAGTTAGAATGTAGAAATTAGCTATTCATGATTGTAAACATATGAAATCCATGCTCAAACTCCATATTACAAATCTATAATTCAAATCCAAGCTACTTTCTCTCACTAAAAAAAAGAAGAAGTAGAAGAAAAAAAAACCATACATCTAAAAAGCGGCATCCAAAAGAAAATAAAATGACCTAAAAATAAAAATCTTTTAGCTCCCACTGGTTTCCAACTAATTTGCCTAAGTAAAAATGTCAAAACCGTTCCAAAATCGGCTTTAGAAGCTCCTATGCCATTTCTTTCATCTTCCAATGCCCTAGAGAGAGAAAGTTGTTAGAAATGCTGAGCTGTCTATTTTTAATTTTAAAAACAGCTTCCTAAGTTGAGCCTGTGGCTTATCTCCTTGTATCTAGCTCAATTATAGTGTAAACGTTTTCCACATCTAACTTCAGCTCCAATTTCAACAAAATCACCCCCTTAACCTGAAAGTGACCAAAATAATTACAAATAGCTTGATTTCCTTAGAAAAATGCTAAAAATAAAACCAAAATAAGATTAAAAATAAGCCAAATTTACAACCTAATAGGGTTTCATGTGAAGATTAACAATGTTTTCATCATTTTGGTTATGTTTGTGCTAATTGTTAAAGGTTTTCTTATTTCTAGATAATACATGGTTTTCATCAATTCAGTTGATGAAACTTATTTATGGAAATGTTGACATCACTTGAATCCCTATCGATTTCAGTGATTTTGTGTATGGTTTCTCCACTGAATCTTGTATTGTTTATAAATATACATTCATCCATGTATCTATGTAAACATTATTGCGCCTGATTAACTATTCGTTTATTGATCCAATAATTTAATTAATGCTATCCAAGTGGGAGATTGTTGGAATAATTTTTGAATTTTATGGATTAGCATTAATTATTTTATTAGATTAGTACCTAATTAGGCAATTAATGTTACAATTTATAAACTGAGAATGGACTGGGTTTTATTTTAATATGTGTGTGGATAATCGGTGATGGGTTCGATTATCCACAAGCCCACAAAGGCAGAAACCCAACCCACAGCCCGAGAGCATTAGTAATCATCCCGTCAGATTACTAATCCAAGATTGTTATCCAGAGACAGAGATTTTATGGGCTTAATTTAAATTTAAAATTGTTTTAAAGATTCTGGAGGATTTTACTGAATAATATTGATTAATTATATTGGTTAAATAAAATCCTATAAATAACAGAATGAAGCCCTAGTTTGATAACTGATACAAAATTATTTTTTACAACTCTCTCTCTGCCGTCAAGACTCTCTGTAAAGCACTCTTGGGTATTGTGGGTTGAACTAATTGGACTCAACCAACATTCGAAGTAACGATGTCGTCTCCATCAGGTCAGACAGTTGAATTTATTCTCCCACATTATATTTTGAATTACATGTTTTTTTTTTTTTTTGATTTCGTTGAAATCCAATTCCGCTTTCATGAATATCACAATTTTTTTCTTTCTTTTTATGTATTTTATTTTTATTTTCTCATTCTTTTATTATTGATCTCTATTCTTTTCTAATATTTTTCAAAGATATTTTTTCCTTTTTTGTTTTTGTTAATGTTTTTCAACTTGTGCTCTCTATTTACATTTGTTAACTTTTTTTAGTCTCACCTTATATCTAGGTTTAATAAAATGTCTTATGTATTATTATTATTATTATCAAATTATCTCACACACAGATATACATACATACATATATAAAATGAAAAAAAAAATACAATTTTTAATAATTTGATTATCTAAAGATGAAACCCTTTAGAAAATAATGAATGTCCAAAAGAATCAAATCTCACACATATACATACATACATACATATAAAATGAGAAAAATACAATTTTGGTCATTTACTTTTGGCTAAAGTACCAATTTAATCCTCTAAATTTAAAAAAAGTAAATTGATTTGTTTCTTTCGGAGGACCATTATTTTCTTAAGGGTTCCATCCTCAGAGGAACAAATTAATTTTAAAACCAAAAGTGAGAGACTAAAATTGTATTTTTCTTCATATATTACTTGAAATTAGTTAGTTTATAATTCACAAAAAGTTACTCTATAAGAAAAATTATATAAAATAAGACATATTTAAAGAATATGTTGTGTTTCATGCATATTCTATACTATAATACTGTACAAATAGTTATAGCATTGTCTATACCATAATTCACTATTAATTTATTTGATTTTGTGGATAAATAAATAAATAAAAATATATATATACATATATACACACACCCTCATAAAAATCCATATGATATAATTTACAATCTCAGCCTCCTAATTTTTTATTTTTTATTTTTTTTGCCTCTGTCACTTCATATCCTTTGTTTAAGAGTATTTAAGGCCGTTTTAGATATATTATTTATTTTATCTGTGTCATGCACAATTTATTATTATTTTTCATTATAGCATAGTCGAATGAAAAATTACAAATTTAAGTTTTCTATGTGCATACTTTTCTTCTTCCACGCTACTTTGGTACGTAACATACAATATAACTGAGTGGAAATTTACATCATCACTGCATGCCAGAAATGTACGTTGATTCAAGAAGGGAAGCAAATGAAGTCCATCATTCCATGAATATTCACTACAAATAAAAAAAAAAAAAACTCATTTTCTGGCCATTTTTTCTTCAATTTGCGACAGTTAAAGGCGCCAGAACTGTTCAATGTGGTGGATGTGGGCTGCTAGTATGGGTGATTCAAGAACCGCGTATTACAAGCTGTACAGTACACATCATATATAATTTTTTTACATAAAATTTTTTATGTTTTTGTTCAAATTTTTTCTATGGTCAATTATTGTATAATTAATGTTGTATAGTCGTTGATTCGTATTTATGATTAATTGTCAAGAGTCCTTTCGCAAAAAACAAAAAAAAAGTTCATTTTCTGTTTTGACTGCGCTGTTGTTGTCAGTTCCTAGCGGGTCATGACAGCTAAGCTTTGTTTGTACTTTTTACTGTGTGCATTCCCCGGTGGTTTTGCATGAACCTTGGTAATTGTAATTTTATTTTCTTAAAAAAAGTCACCTGATTATACAATTTTAAAATGGACTACACTTATGCGAGTTATTTATATATTTGTTATATTATTATTTTATTAAAATATGATAAATATTTGATCAATTAATAATTTAATCTTAAAATAAAATAATCATATGTAACTATCATATATGTGTCATAATATTATTAAATAACTAAATATTTATCATGTTATATTTAAAAAATAACATGATAAAAATATAAAAAGCTTTATATAAATTTTTTTCATTTCAAAATTTGAATTAATATTAAAATATCAACTATTGGTAAAATCATCAAATTACATTTGAAACCTAATATTAACGTAAAAAATACCATTAATACATCAACTGCAGTAAAAATTGCCAATCATACAATTATCAAGTACTTTGCATAATACTATTCATCTCAACATGCGCGAAAGTAAAATACTACAAATAGAAATCATTCCCTAGCTATTTGGTGGATGACCGAAAGAAGACGAAGGACGCAGATTATGAACATCTCATTAAATAAAATAAAATACCTGTTAGCCGCTATCGTAATTTGAGTGAATAAATACTCAACTACATAATTTACATGACCAAACAACATGTTTTTTAACTGAAACCATTGGAGCAACTGAAATTGATATGGTTCATACATAGTGGCAGCATACCTCGTAAGCACTTATCTAAAATTCAGAAAATATACAACTTGTACTTAACATAAATTATTAACCTAGAAAGCAAAAAGTAAACTAATTGTTAGAATATCGTATAATATTTAAAAAATAAATCTGTTAAGATATATATGTATGTTAGAATATTGTATAATATCTAGAGAATATGTCTGTTAAGATATTATATTGTGTGTACTTATAAAAGATACTCATTAAATAAGGATAAAATAGTAATTATAAGAATTACTACTAAACCCTAACCCTAGCTAGCTTTCTATAAACAGGGCTAGACTAGTGTATGATGAAAATACATCATTAACGAGTGAGACATGAGACGTTCTAACTAGAATACCTGCGAGCATTCTACAGTCATATTTGAGAGGGGATTGAGGCTGTAAAAACCCGAGATATACCCAATACGAGATATACCCAATACATTGTGGGTATCTCATCTAATCAGTAATCCCAGCCAGAGATCAATGAGCTTCCGGAAATTAGGAGATTAATGTAAGTCTCCTACCCAACTCTGAATTTATATTCTTGTGTTCTTTTATTCCCTTCATTGGTATCAGAGCTAGTAGGTTGGTTTTCTGATCATTTATATATCTTATTGGGATCAAATTTTTTATTTTGGGCCTAAATTAATTAGGGTTCAAAAAAAACAGTTTTTTTTGAAATTCTGAAAATTTAAAAATATGTATATGTATAATAAAATAAATTTTTAGAAATCTTAATTTTTTGGATCTGAGACCTTGAAATTTTTTGAGCTTAAGGTTTGATCTAGGCTCATTGTTAAAATTGTCTTGAGCCTTTTAAAAATATTTTGAAGAAAATAAGGCCTTTAAAATTTTTTTTAATAATTTTTTTTGAGTTGAGTCTTTTTAAATTGGGCATGTGGCCCATCCAAAAATAATAATTAGAGGCCTAATAGTTTAATCCCTAATTAATGAACCTTTAAAAAAAATTTTGGATAATTTTTTTGAGTTAAGTCTTTTTAAATTGGACAGTGGCCCATCCAAAAATAATAATTAGAGGCCTAATAGTTAAATCCCTAATTAATGAACATTAAAAATGTTCAAAAATATAAGTTGTGTATTTATATTTTAGCCCCAAATAAATGCAATTAATTTTTTGTGAAAAATTAACATATCCCAAGAAATATCAAGTCCAAGTAATATGTGATTACTTATTATGTTAATTAGTTTAACATTTTTTTAATTTTCTTCCAATAGAAAATTTAAACATATAATGTTAATTAGCTTAACATTATGCAATTAAATGTGTTAATTAGTTTAACATGTTTATTTAATGAAAGTTAATTAGTTTAGCATTATATAAATAATGTGTGTGTGTGTGTGTGTGTGTGTGAAGGGAACGCAACTCTCAACGCTCTTTAAAGTAATGAAAATGAATAGAGAGATTCTTTGATAAATATGATCTATCAAAGATAAATAAGCCAAATTTAATTATAGATAGATGTATAAACATTTCAAAAAATTTATTTGTTAAAAAGTCTATCTTATACTTTTACAAATTTATTCAATATTTTTGTAATTTACCTAATTTTATTAAAATAAGACTACTTGAGAATTTTATATATTATAGGATTTTGCTAATGTGTACCTTCAATAAATGATTTTTAATTAATAAAATTGTGTGTAAGTATTTATTATTATTGTTAATAGGTGCCATAAATAATCATTGATTAATTTCATTAGCTACAAATTAATTTATTATGTATAATAAATTATCTTTAATTAATAAGTGCTTTAAAAATACTCATTAAAAAAATCCTATATAAAAATCTTAGGCGAAATCAACACTAGCATTTATTAGATAGTTTTGATCACAATCACATACTGCAACAGACGGGTTTGCCTTCATAAATTTGTCACCTTCTTCCAAATAAACATTATTCTAATGCGTCTTCCCCTATGCCTGTGATTCCAAACACTTCTTTTCAACACCTATGTATTTCTCTGTTTGCCTTTGCTCTTATTGGAAGTTCATTGTCACTCATTTCATATATTGAAGAGAGAGACTCAGACTGAGAAATGTGGCAAAATCGATTTTCCTAAATACATAGACTTTGATCCCTATTACAGGGTACGTAGGCCCTAGGCTTTCATCTTAGGTCAAGTCTACCTTTTTGTAAATATCAATTTGTTTACTTTCATTATTGTGAATTTTACCTTCTCTATTTAACGAGTATACATGTCAATAAAAGGTAACTGAGATAAACTTAAGGCAATATTCTATCTCATTTGACTAATTTAATGTAATCGTCCTTATGGACAGGTGTTGTGAGGTGCCTATTACCTTCCCTACACTCAAATAAACTCTCAAATTTGTCTCCATTTTCGCATACTACTTTACCTTTTCTTTTGGTTTTCAATTAGTTTTCCAAAGTCTTCTATTAAAAATTTTGGTGGCGACTCCGATAAATTGATTTTCAAGATTCATTTAGGAATCAATAAGAACCCATTTTGTTCTTTTCACTGAAAAATCAGTTATGACAGCCATATTTGTCATGAGCTATCTTAATTATTTTCCTATTTACATTAAGGTTGGCATATGATACCTTTAAGGCTACAATTTTAGATAAATTCAATCTATCACAAATAAATAAAAAATTTATTCATGAATAGATATGTAAATTAGATGAAGTATAGTATGTCTTTGTAACAACTGCAATTCCAGAAACTCAAAGAGAAAAAGAAAGATACAGATCAAGTCCTTTTTTGGAGCAAAAGGGAAGCTCCATGAGATAATTCTCCAAAATTCTTCTTTGCCTCTAGCCTCTCTCAGACGCATCTGATATAAAGTGAAAGAAAGTGGTAGCTAGGGTTCTCCTCCTCTTGGGTCTTGCTAGTGGATTGCTAAGATTTTAGACTTGGAAGAAATTAGCTAATGACTCCATAATGGGCCTGGGTTAACTTTAACCGTAACAATATTCAACCCTTCATAACAAAACTGCCCTTAAGGTTGATGTTGTCAAGATTGCTCCTTGTCTAGTAGCATTAAGCAAATTAGCTAAAGCACATCCCAATCTCCTTTCTAGCGCTCTGCCTTTCTGGACCATCTAGCAACGCTGTGATAATAGAGACTCCATCATTAGCAAATAAGGAGATATCAAAAAGTTCTGTTATAAACTACTAGCGGACAGTCATGTTGTTGAGAATATTTAGGAAGCACATTGCTTTGATGAGAAACCTCAGTTATCCTCCAAGTCAAATTCACATATATTGAAACAATTGTCTCTGAAACTGATATCATTATTCCAGCTACCATATATAAAGATCTTGACTTAAAATGCACTTCTTTGTCGCAATTGTAAACAAGTGACCAATCTGAATTTTTTTCTGTTTAATTAGTTCAATCCAAGCCCACTTTGGAGGATTTAGATAAACTTTTTAAAGATGAAAAGTAGGTGCTAATGATGCTGCTGAACTTAACTTTCATGCAAGGTATTTTGCCGCTTTCCTTGGAAATGATAACTTGGAACAAGTTGGAAAGACAATTAAACCTTCCTCATCAGAAATTGATTCTCATTAACACTCCTTGGCGTATAATAGAAATAACTAACCCTTAACTCCAATAATTAAGTCCATCTGACAAATATTTTTCTTGTGTAAAACTTAGTCCCAACGACCTTATAGAAAGATTTGAATCACAAACTTTAAATCCAAGACTAAGTGGAGTATTAATCCCAATGTGGTCCTCAATTTCAATATCATAACATGATGCATAAAAGTTGCTGTTAATGCCAGGGTCAAAGATGAAGATGATAGCCACTTGCAAAATGATTTTAGGATATTGAAGCTTAACGGTTTGTAGTATCCAATGGCAACTGAGATTATCTTTAAGTGTTTCACCAAACTTACTAAGAGGTTCAAAATGGAATTTCCTCGAACGTATGTAGGGTATGTCATCAAGTTGCTGGGTTAAGATAGAGGAGCTTTTTAATGATTGCCGACTTATTATGGACTTCTCCACATTGTAGGGGAATGAAATATTACTCTGAGAAAGCCAAGAGATCCAAAATCTGCCCACACACAGGGCACCAAGCATTTAGTTTATGGAGGCCCCATTTTGGCTTCCCTGGACGCACAAGATTAGTCACATTGATATCTCACACTTACAATTTCCACTTTTGTTTGCCTTGATGGAGAATTTGCATATGCTAGTAATAAATCATCTTCAAGAAGCAAGAATATGTTCGGGTACAAAACAGGATTAAGGATTTGGAAATCTGGTACATTCCCTTGCAAATCTTAACCTTCCATCGACATTGCCTCAACTATTATGACTGTTAGCTCTATTCCAATTCCATTTTGCTGCTTGCCCAAGTTTAAAGATATGATAGCGTAGTATTCTTCCATCGAGGCACATTCTTGAGCATCCATCTTTGGATCTACTCCATCCGCTTGAGCTTCCAATTCATCCATTTTTGGTTCCTCGACACCGTTGTTATGTAATTCTTCAGAATCCCTATCAAGTTCTAGCTTGTCCTTATTCTCCTCTTCGACATCTGCAAGGACAAGTTTTAATTTCGCAATGATCATTGTGTCTTCACGCTTCGCGAATGCTAAAACTTTATTGTTTGGAGTGACAACTTTAAGGATGACATTGTTTGGAGGATTTCTACTAGCACAGATGTTGATCCATCAATTTCTTTGTTTTCATCTTCATCTTGAACTGTCTTCACTATTTTTTCAGCCTCTTAAAAAACTGTAGCTATAACAACTAAAAAGAAGGAATTAGATTGGGTTGTTGGTCGAGTAGTTGTCGTAACATCTTATGCGCGCTTAGCATATGTGCTTCAACATTCTTCATTCGTCTGCTCTGTTAGGATAAATGATGACAGGCTCGGGTATTTAGCCCAGTCCAATTCACCTGAAGCCTCTGGGACACTTTCAAAAATGTGTTAGATAACTTTTGTTGTATAGCTGTGGTGCTCTTGTGTATTAGTTAGTTAGAGATTTTTTCAGTCTTTCATTCTTTTAATGCCATCTGTCATTAGTAGTTAGCTAGGTGTCCTTGCTTGATTGGATGGCATGTACTATTTATACATGTGCTCTCAGCTTTGTAAATTTAAGGAAGATAATTTGACTATTCAAAATCTTGTTTTGCTCATACTAGTGAAACGATGTGTCAACTTGTTACCAACCTCATTAGGAATGGAAAAGTTGTCTTCTTCATCCATGACAAGGGAAGGATTTAATGAAAGCACCATTTGTAACAACTGCAATTCCAGAAACTCAAAGAGAAAAAGAAAGACACAGATCAAGTCCTTTTTCCAAGCCAAAGGGAAGTTCCATGAGATAATTCTCCAAAATTATTCTATGCCTATAGCCTCTCTTAGACACATCTTATATGAAGTCAAAGAAAGTGGTGGACCAGGATCCTCTCCTATTCTGGCAGGAATAGTAGGGATCTTGTTCCTTTTTTTCTATTTTTTAATATATATTATAATTTTACATTATTATATATATATATATATTATAATTTTTTTAATTTTTTAATAAAATTTAGTAATTTTTTTATTATAAGAAACAAATTTTTTTATTTATAACAAAGGTGGCAATATGGGGTCAAATGATTGTGTAGTAGAAGTTAGCTGATGACTTTATAATGGGCCTAGATTAACTTTAACCATAACAGTGTCATTGAAAATTATACTTAATATCATATCCATTGTTGTCAAACTACTAAGTCAACGTTTATTTTGAGTTGGACAAGTTAAAGAATTGCCTTTGCACAAGGACTGACTCGGTGAATTGCCTTCACACAGCTCGGTTGGATGCCTTTGAGTCATGTATTTTGCCAAAAACTCCATCTCCAGATCTCAAACCTAAGTTCCCTCATCATCAGCTCCAGCGTCTCTACCATCCCAACCAACAAGCTTTTTTAGTATATAATATGCAACTTTTATATATAACATCATCTCCCATCCATTTTTGACACTAATATCCAACATATTTTTATATTAATCCCTTAGTTAGCCATTTTAAAAGATTAGTATGGAATAATTTTTTATATAAAAATTTGATTTATATTTCATTTTAGGATAATTAAGAACATAAACAAAATTCAAATCTATTACTTTTTATTAATATCTTTTATTTTAAATGTTAATATCATTTTTTCATGAGTCATCATATGTTGTTTTGAACTGTATAATTTTTATATAATATCATAAATAATAAAAGACAAAACATATATATATAGTTAAAATTGTATCAAATATATATTTTAATATTAATAATGCAATTAAATATCTAAAATAAGCATGTAAAATTACCTCTCATACTTTTTTTTATGGATAACAAATTTATGATTAATTTGTTTTTTTAATTTGTAGCTTTTAATAGTATATCCTATTTATTTTTTTATAATGATTTTAAATATAATTAATATTTGAATAAATCTCATGTTCTATATTGTATTTTAACTATGTAATTATATATTTAAATAATTATTTATTAATAAAAATAAACTCTTATGATTCTACGTTACGAGTTTACGATACGAGTCTACATCCCCCTTTCAAGTTTGCCTAAACTCGCGAGTTTGACAACCTTGATCATATCTATATTAATGATGTTATTTTAATCATCTTTAGCAAATCGGATTTACTCTGAAATTCTTGCAATTTAATAACATGACTCTTCATCTCCAATCCAAAGGTTATCACATGGAATAAGAGAAAGAAACGAATTTGAATTTTCTGACCGGTAAAAAATTTAAGAAATTAGTAAATGCTTATGTGTATTATTTATCAATCCACCGTCATGGACACTAGATTTAAATGATTGGTTTTGAGAAGTTCAAGGTTGTTCACCCACTGATATGCTCCATGGGTCATATGTAAGGCCAAACTGAAGGTGGTTGCGGAAGACTGGAAAGATAAGATAATCTGGTCTTGTCTAATACACATAATCATATGGATTAGAATTACATTTTCTTGTATATTTTTATCAACGTCTCTAATAATTATATAATACATGGGAAATATTTATGCTTATCCTATTTTCATTAAAAATTTGTTGTAACAAAATATATTATAATTAAAAAGGAAAGAACAAAATGATGTACGAGAAAATAACAGTTTAGAATATAAAAATTAAAGAACATCAATCAATTCAGGCGGCAATTATTTTTTTAAAGGCAAATTGGATCGGATATTATATATATAGCAAATTGATTACATTTTCTTCTAATAATTTAGGCCGCATGTTAACTGTATATAGATGACAATGACATAAGTTGTAAAAGGAAAGAACAAAATGAAGAAAGAGAAAACAACAGTCTAGAATATAAAAATGAAAAAACATTGATCAATTCAGGCGGCAATTATTTTTTTTTTGAAGGTAAATTGGATCAGCTTATATATATATATATATATATATATATATAGCAAATTGGATCAGCTTATATATATATATATATATATATATATATATATATATCAAATTGATTATATTTTCTTCCAATAATTTAGGCCGTATGAGCATGTTAACTGTATATAGATGACAATTACATAAGTTGTGAGAAGGGTCAAGCACATGAAATTGGGTTCAAACCATTAAAAAAAACATAAAAATAAAAATTGGTGCATATATTGGAAATGACTTATTAATTGCTTATACATGCACAAAAATTGTCACGTCTTAAATTTATTGGTTATGATTGGTACATAGGCTAAATCAACTTAATCCAATCAGCCTAAAATAACTTTTTTTTTTTTAACTAACATTTACAAAACAATATCGATGACAAACATTAGACGTACTTTAAAATGTAATCCAACAATTTCATTATATATATATATATATATATATATATATTTCGCATAATAAGAAAATAGCCCACATAAGGCTTACAACACTTCACAAAATCCTAAAAAAAATAGACATCTAATAGCCACCACCTTGAAGTCAGACATACATTGTGATTAGCCCAAAATGACCTACCAAAATGTTTGGACAATAGGAAAATTTTCAAGGCAACTTCACTAGCCAATCTTAAAAATGTTAAAGAAATAGGTGTAAGTCTATCACTGACTTAGTGAATGAATAAATAACAAAGCAAGTGGAAAGGAAAAAAATAGAAATCTTTGAATTTTTAACAAACAACAAGTTTCGATAATATAGTTTTAAATGAAACAAGTATCAAGGAAAGAACCAATATCATCATACTCATATTCATTCATCAGATATGTTTCAATAATTCATAATGTATCCATTTACCAAATACGTCTCAATAACTCATATTTGTATCCCTTCACCAGATACATCTCAATATTTTATATTTGTATCCCTTCACTGGATATGTCTCAATAATTCATACATGTATCCCTTTACTAGATACATCTCAACATCTCATATTTGTATCCCTTCACTAGATGCATCTCAATAATTCATACTCATATCTTTTTATCAAATACATCTCAATTTCTCATATCAGTATCTCTTCACTGGATACATCTCAATAATATATACTCGTATTCCTTTACTTGATACGTATTTAATAATTTATTTCTACAAGGTGCATTAAGGTTGTTACCCCCGCTAATGGCTATGAGGTTCTTACATGAATTCTCATTCATCCTTTAAATTATAAAATTCATTGAAGAATGTAAATAAGATATAAAAATAAATAAATTTATTTAAATATATTTACTACCATAAATTAATTTAAATAAAAATAATCCTAAAGAAAAAAAAAAGAGTAATTAAGAATGAAGTGACAATAATATAAAGGATTAAAATAAAACTTGCATTCAAATCACTTGAGAACTTGCAGATCATTGGCATCTATACCTTATTTGTAAGATATGGAAATCATAAATCCTAAATGAGTGTCTAGTCTTTTAAAGATAATAATAATAATAATAATAATAATAATACTTTGATAGTTTAGAATCCCCTTTATGCCTTAAAATTTACTGAATATTTAGTTTCCAATTTTCTAGTCCAGGTTGATCCAGGAGCCATTAACATGATTCGATTCCATAATGTTCCTAATAGGAAAATATAGTAACCCCATATATTAGTGACCATTTAGGTGGTATAATCATGCCATAGATTTTAGGAGTTTTGGAATGAATTATTTTGCTAAGGAACTTATAAAATTTAAATTAGTTATTTAGGCGGTATAGTCTGCTATAGTCTTACTTTTACAAACGTCCATAAGGCTCCATAAAAGTATGATTAAATTTCATTTTTGTGTCATAATTCTATTCAATTCATCAAATGGGATTTCACCACCATCATGAGCATAATATGTAAAAAATTGTTGTATAACATCGATTAATATTCTTAAAGACTAGAGAGAAAAAGAATATATATATATATATATATATATCTCTCTCTCTCTCTATATATATAACCCATATAAAATAGAGAGATTGAAATTTAGACAAAAAAATAAAGACGTTTGGTAAAATAAAAAGTACTAATTTGCTAATTATACAATCACCGATAGGGATCAAGAGTAAAGATTCCCTATTCCTACAGTACAGCTTGAATTAAACAAATCTCTGTAAAACTACCTCTTATACAAATACGAACGCTCTTTTGATCTCTCCTTCTAGTTTTGAATATGAAAATTAAGCAATATTCGTACAATTTATAAAAATTTTAAAGCTACTATGTAGGTTATTATTTGATTGCGCAAATAGTAACCACGCATTTTGATTCAAGGTACTAGCTAAAAGTAACTACGATTGTTTCTTCATTTTGGCAGACTTGAATTTTTCATTCTGAGTCATATAAAAATAACTCCGAATAAATATGTACCATCATTGCTCATGCCGGAAATGTTGATTCAATGCACGAAGTCCTCTGTATTTATATATGGGAATACGTAAAACTTTAGCACCCAAATCAAGAGCCCTTAATCTTTCTTAGGGAGAGGCATTTCTGGTATCTCTTTTCTTTCAGGACTAAGAACCTCACAACGTATAGCAAACCATGTCTGTCGGGGCTTCTGACTTCACCAGAAATTGTGCCAATTTTCATCCTACCTTTTGGGGTTCTGCAATATGCTTCCGAATCAATGGTATTATACCATCATATGCAACTACTTATATGAATTATGATATTAGTTCTGTTTGTTTGAAACAAAAATGAAATTTAAATACTTAAACCTAATTAATAAGTTGAGCTTCTTTGGTCTTGTGAATTATTTCATTAATTGTGACTTTTCAGGAAGTAGATGACAACATGGATCAGAAGGTTCAGAGACAGGAAGTGAAGAAGATGTTTATCTCGTCAAATAATAGCAATCTCCTAGAGACACTAAAATTCATTGACTCAGTCCAACGTTTAGGTGTGTCTTACCATTTAGTATGCGAAATTGAAGAAGCACTGGCCTTGATTCACAACACTTACACGAAGAACAACAATATCTTCGTCACCCAAGATGAGGAAGACCTTCATTCTGTTTCTCTACTCTTTCGACTGCTTAGGCAACAAGGATATGATATTTCTTCGGGTAACTAACCCTCTATAACTACCCCATTGATACTCGAGTTAGCAAAGGGCCATATAATTCACAAATTGAATGAATTGAACAGTTGTATTCAACAAATTCAAGAAGGAGAATGGACATTTTGATGAAGAACTAGCCAAGGATGCGAGGGGATGTTGGCCTTGTATGAAGCTGCACAGTTAGGGATTCATGGAGAGGACATACTGGAAGAAGCTCTTGATTTCACTTTCACTCACCTAAACTCGTCCTTGACCACCCAATTGATGAGCCCTTCTCTTGCTGTTCATGTGAACCACTGCTTAAGGCAACCTCTTCGCAAGGCATTGCCTAGGATAGGGACAAGGAATTACGTGTCTTTCTACCAACAGGATCCATCCCATAGTAGCATTCTGCTCAACTTTGCAAAGTCAGATTTCAATATGCTGCAGAAATTGCATAAAAAAGAAGTTGGCAATATGAACAAGTATGAATGTATCAATATAATACATATCTAACTTGTTAGGAATTTCTCTTAATTCTATGCTTTGAATATTTTATATCACCTAATCAACTTTGATTTGTGTTGCAGATGGTGGAATAAGTCAGAGTATGTGAGGAAGGTTCCTTATACAAGAGATAGGTTGGTGGAGGCCTACTTTTGGCCTTTGGCCATGGCCTATGAGCCTCAATACAGCACTGCAAGATTGCTGTCCTGTATACTGGTTTGCATCATTTGTCTTCTTGATGATACCTATGATTCCTATGGTACTGTTGAAGAACTTGAACTCTTCACCGAGGCCATCTACAGGTTTAACTAAAGATCCATTGGGTCATGATTCACAAAAAATGTTGCTGAAAATCTGATTACAATTTGATTTGATTTTTTCAGATGGGATATTAGTCCCATTGAATCTCTTCCGGAATGTATGAAAGTGGTGTTTGAGGCAGTTGTGGAAGTGTACAATGAGATGGAGTTGGTGACAGCACAAGAGAAAACATCTGGTTTTGTGATGCCACGTGTTAAACAAGCTGTACGCCACTGAAATTAGACTAAAATTCTCTTTTGGTTTTTTTAAAATGATTTCATTATCAATTACTTTTTGTATACTACTCTAAAGTTTGACTTTTATTCTCATATATGTATATATATGAAAGAATAAAACTGCGACTGATTTTATGGATGCTTAACATTTAATTATTTTGTTGTACTTGAGGTGTAGATTTGTGAATTGTCCCGAACCTACCTGGTGGAAGCAAAATGGTGCAGTGAAGGGTACATCCCAAGCTATGATGAGTACAAGGATAATGGAGCATTGTCTTCGGGTTGTCCACTTCAGATAACTTCGTTTCTTGGCCTTGGCATCTTTGCAACCAAAGAGGTGTTTGATTGGATTTCCACACATCCAAAAATCATTAGAAATGCGTCTATGATTGGAAGACTCATGGATGACATGGCTACTCACAAGGTACAAAACAATACAATTTCATATATTGCTTATGATTGAACTACGAAACATACACCTTAGATTGGAATATCCTATCTTTAAATTAGTCGAGAATTATAAATTAATGTTAAAACAATAACAATTTATTGTAATTTAGTAATAATGATTCCAGTCTGAAATGTTTTTGGATTTTGTTTGATTTGAAGTTTGAACAAGAAAGAGTGCACGTTGCTTCAGGCGTGGAATGTTGCATGAAGCAATATGGGATATCTGAAGAAGACGCCTACAAAATACTCCAAAACGACGTTAAAAAGTGTTGGAAGGACATAAATGAAGAGTGCCTCAATAATCCACATGATGTCCCAAAGCCTGTCCTTGATTGTGTCCTTAATGTGGGTCGTGTGAGTGAACTTGTGTATGAAAACTTCCAGGACAGATTCACAGATGGTGATTTGCTGAAACATCATATTGTGGCACTGCTTGTGGACCCTATAGCCATTAATTGAGCATCACAAGTAGCTATATTACACTGCTCATGCACGTGGTTTGACTTAAATAATGTACAGCCATCTTGGAGACGTCAGTCAGAAGTTTGTGGACAACATATATTATGTTAAGGTTAATAAAAAAAAAAAGTCTCTTAATTAATTATTTCTTTTTATTATGATTTGATCTTGATATTAAGATGTCTAGTTTCAGCAACAGTTATTAATTTTTTGATAATTAACATTTCGGCGGATGGAGGAAAAGAAAAAGGTAAGAAAAATGTGAATACCGTAATTTATTTGAATAACATTAAACCTCAATAACTAAAGCGAAGTCAAAACAATTAATTAATAAAAACACTAAAAATTTGAAAACAAACAAAAGATAAAATATTAGTAAAAATATAAAAGATGAAAAAATGATAAAATATAAAAATAACAAATTCGACAATCAAAATAAAAATAGTGAAATAAATACATAATAAGTGAAAAATGATAATGAAATATAAAATAAAGTAGAGGTGAACTCAAATATAAATGGTAAGGCCTAACCCACTTGTCTTGGAGTTTGACCCTTTTTCCCTTGATTTTTTATTTTTCATTTTCTTTGTTTACATGTGCCGTTATATGAGGGCTCCCATTTTCATTTTATTTGCATTTGGTTCATTTTTAGATTTTATTTATTTCTCTTTTATGTTATACGTGGTATTCCATCAAATCTTCATTTTGCATTTTATTCCAATTTCATTTGCATTTTATTTTAATTTTATATTTTTAATTTTCTTTAATTTCACATCACACATCACATCAACTCATTCATTATTATTAAATTTCGTTTTTCATTTACATTATTTTAGGTTGCATTTCATACATAATACACAATTTATGCTAGATTCATTTTGTACATGTGCATTTCATTTCATGAGACATTACATTTGCATTTAAGGGATTAAATTTTCAGATTTGATCATTTAACCTAGCTTTTGGACGTCACTTTTTGGAGAGCTCATCTTGGAGGATGGTCTTCTTGGCTCTTGGGTGGAGACTTAGGTACTACTGTGCTAGAGAGGAAGAAGCAAGGAAGGAGGAAGCACACAAGGTATTTCTTATTATCTCTCCAATTTTCATTTTGTTAATGTCAAGTTCTTCCCCTACTTCTTTTGTTGGCTGAAACCTTCATGGACTAGATGCTAATAGATCACCATCGATGTGTTATTGATGTGATGATATTTGATCCTAAGTTGTTTGATGGATTGCTTTACATATATGCTTATTTAGATATCCAATTTTAGGCTTAATGTGGTTCGTGTGAATTTTTGTGAATTTTTTGGTACTTCGTATGATGTCATTTTACCTTGCTGTTTGATGTCAAATTTATTTCATATGTGTAGATTCTTGATGAACTTTTCACAAATTTTTGAGCTAGGATGAGTAGTGGATAAGTGGTGAACTTTAATACTCGTCTTGAACATGCTCTGTTTTAGTGAAGTTCACTATAACTCAACTTCTTGAATTTTTTGGGAAGTGTCTATACATCCTTTTAAGGTAAAATTGGGTGTACATGTTGTCTATCAAGTCATTGTTATTGTCCAATTTTTTTCTAGAATTATAGTAACCAATTGATATGCCATTTATACAAATTTACACACACAATTTTGTGACCAGATAGCTCAGGTATAGTCAACTTTAAGAATTTTCTGGTATTGATCTAGAAGGTATTTTAAGCTTATTTTTGCGTATGTGAACCCTCTATATGTCTAGTTTATAGGATAAATTGGTGTTGGGCTTTTTTTTTTTTTTTATGATATAACATTTCGCCACCGATTATCATTCAAAACTTAACAACTAGATAAAATAGAGTAGTGGAATTCACTCTTGCTTCATTTTGGTGTGCAATTTTGAGTTGAATTTGGACTCCTATAATCATTTACATGGCTGTCGATTTGAATTAGAATGATTGTGACACATTTGGCTTATTTTGGTGTGCAATTTCCAATGGTGCCATAGTTCATATGATTTTTTAAATAATGTTGTTCTTTGACATTGTGGCATGATTAATCTTTGGGTTGCTTAATGTTAGCTATGAATGTGTGAGCTTCTTGATATCTAAATAATGTGGAATTATAGTGAGTTTAACTTTGAATCATGGTTAAGAGGTATCCAAATCAAGGTGCATAGAGACACTCAAGCAAGGATTGCAAATTGGTGGCAAAGCTAATAAGATCAAGTTGTTTAATTCCTTTAAGCTTGATTGCAGTTGATGTATTATTGGTCCTTTGTAATCACCATGTAATGAATATATAATTAGGCACTTACACATACAAACACCCATGCATGCTTTATTTAACCTCAACACAAACCCACGCCCATAGATGTTTGATCAAACACCTATACACATAAACACTAATAGTTATTTATTAAAATGTGTCATGTGGGGTCCATGCCTCCATAAGTGCACTCTTTTTAAAAAATGTGTCATGTGAGGTTCAAAGCCTTCATAGGTACTCTTTTGGGTTCCTTGCCATGTAAGGTCTAATGCCTCTATAGGCATATCCTATAAACATCTATGGGGTTTTCAACATTAATGTTGTTGTATGAGACTAATGTCTTCATGGCACCAGATGATTCACTAGTGGGGTCATGTGAGATCCAACAACTGTGTAGGCGTTACCCAATACTATTTGGTGTTTAAATTAAACTTAGGGTTACAATGACCCATATCCTATTATGCACGTTTTCTAAAATAAAGTTGGGTTTCAAAGGCCCATGTCCAATTAATGTTTTTTGAAAAAAAAAAAATTAAATTCAAGATAATCTATGTAAATAAAATTGTTTGCTAAAGTCCCTTTTGTTAAATTCTTATTTCATTTTATTTTCACATCTTGAAATTCAAACCAAGCAATTTGAAAAAACAAATAAAAATTTCTTTGAATATATTTTTCAAGTAAAATATTGAATTCAATGTCTCTTTGTTTTTCAAAAGTTCATTTTGTTTATAAAATAAAAAACCAAATGTTCACATTTATATATAAATACCAATAAGTCATGTTTTTCTAATTCAAGAAAATTCACAAAAGGAAAGTATAGAAGTGAGGTTCAGCCGATTTCATAAACTAAAACACATAAACTAATTTCTAAAAACATATTGTTTGTGAAAGTTGGCATGATTTCAACTATCTTTGTTTTCTTCCCAAAAATAAAAAATACTAACCCATTGACACGTTTTTCTTGACAAACTATGTGGACTTTGATCCCTATAGTAGGGTACATAGGCTCTAGGCTCTCATCCTTAGTCAAGTCTGCCCATTGTAAATATTCTTTTTTTTTTTGTTTATGTTCATTCCATTGTTATTTTCATGCATATTTAATGTGGACAATTTTAAATAAATTAAAGACTGTATCTTTTACTTCACTTCACTAATTTAGGATAACAATTCTCATGAACATGTGTTGCTAGTGCCTAACACCTTCCTTATATTCAAATAGATTCCCAAACCATCTCTGGTTTCACATACCACCCTTTTGTTTTATTTGGTTTCCCAAAATTTTTTGTTTAAAAATTTTAGTGGTAACTTCAATGAATTGATTTTTAAAATTAGTTTTAGGAATAAATTTACATCTCTTTCTTACATTTATTCTTTCACATCCCTCAAAATGTCAGTTATGACAAATTTCCTTCAATGCATTGCTTAGATTTTAATTAAAGTAGTGTTTCCATACTAGTTTTATAGAAAATAAAATTTCACAAAAAAGATATTAATCAAAATATACAATATGTTATTCTTTTTATTGAAAGATTTAAAATATTTTTTCATAACATTGTGTTAGTGAATGTAGAAAAACAATTATATATATACATGCATACAACAACTGTAACCTCATACTATACCCTAATTATGTTTCTCTTGATGTATAAAATTAAAAATATTCTTTGGTTAGTAAATATTTTTTAAATATCTTGTTTAATTAGTTTTTGATGGAAAAAAATAGAGAAAAACTAATTCAACCCTTTCAATCATCATCAGATGAATCTTGAAAGAGAAGCTCACCATTTTTTACTCACGAAGTCAAAATTTCATTCTTCTGAGCATCTTGTTATTCCTAACCCTCAGCATAGGCAAATTCAATTCAATGCATGATCTTGAAAAAATAAAAAAAAATTAGTAAAACCAAAGGGCATCCCGTAAGAGATTTTCAAAGGTAGAGAAGTTATTAGCTCCCTAAACCTACATATTTGTCATACAATATCACTTTTTCATGCCTCTATATATTGTAGAATTTGAATTCCATTATTATTATTGATTGAAACTCTTAGATTGATGCCATTTGATTACATCAATTTAGACAATATGTTATTGACCTTTGAGAAAAGTCTTCTCTTCTTATATAATATTGTAATCAAGTTCATTAATTATCGCAAACAAAAATTTTTAATAAAGACTATTTTTTTTTTTTGAAGAATATAAAATATTGTTTAATATTTAACTATTAATTACATCATAATTAGATAATATAATATTCTGAATGACATATGATCATCATTAAAAATGTGATATTCTTGAAAATTATATGCTAAATACCTTCTTTTATGTTAAAAAAAAATTCTTTCTAAATTATTTTATGAATTGGAAAAGCAAGGGAATGCAATTGGTGCAAGAGTAAATTTTTAATTGAGGAATATTAAGGGGAGAAAAAAAAAAGAAGTTTAGAAAGACTAAATACAATATGAGTTAGCTTGAAAGTGAAGCTTGAGGTTGGTACAAGTGGCTAAGTCTCACTCCATGTATTCAAGGGTGCACAAGTTTAATTCTCCCCATAGATAACTTTAAAGACAACCATTATTTTTTTGCCTGCTAACATGTGTCCCTCTTATGGAAAATTACAAAACTGCCCCTTAGCTTTCTTTTCTTCCCCATGAACACACTCTCGCACTACAAAATGCTGAGTGTTAGCAGTGTTTTTCTTCTTCTTCCTTCAATCTTCACTTCGTTCACTCAAACTCAAAGTCACCGGCCAATATCCTCTAGGTTTCACTGCCGTTCACTAAAAGACAAATCATGTTACAGATCAGTGATGTTAGGTGCATTTCGCAGCTTGAAATCAACGTGATTTGATGAAATTTATGAAATCTCCATATGGTAAGGTTTTTCAACATCTTCTCCCTTATTTGTGCCAATCAATTTCATCTAATAAGTTAAGAATCATAAAATCCCAATCTACAGCATTAAACCAAAGTAATTTTGAGTTTGAGCTTGATTTTGGAAGTGATTTCATCAAATTGAAATGAGGGTTTAGTTATAATGTAATTTTTGGAGTTCTCACTTTTGCTTCCACTAATCAATTTCACCTGTACAGTACAAAATCAAAAAACCCCAAATTCTAGTACTGTTTATATATGAAAGTAGGAATTTGAGCTCAATTCGATGTAGCCTTATCAAATTAAGTGGGGCTTCTACTCTTAAGTAAGTTTCAAGTTTTTTCTTCAGGATTGAAAAATCCCAATTTGGCTATGTATGTGCATACTTGTAAGGCGTTAAAGTCAAACGTTTTTGGACTCCTCTAATAACACTAAGCATTTAATGGGAGGATTAAGGCCATTGAAATTTTTTGTTTTGAGTTGTAAGTTAATTTGGTAATTTTTGTTAATTTTCTTGGACTCCTCTAATAAACGTTAGCTATAGTTTCTATAATTTATATTTTAGTATGATTGGACATGTTGCTAACATTATGATATTTTGTCTGAGGCCTAAAGTTGTTATTAAAATTTATTCTAAGCGTGATATGATTTGTTATGATTATGCTAGCCTTTTGCTAGTCCTACTTTTTTGGATTTCTAATGGTTTTGTTGGATATTTCTGAGCATTCTATGAGAGAAAAATGGGGATTTATCAAATCAAAGATAACAATAACAACAATTAAAATAGAAAAATTAAACAAATAAATTCAAAACAAGCAATTCAAATATGAAGTAAGAAAAAAAAAAAAAAAACTTAGATGAGAGATAAGCTTCTAACTAATGGAAGTAATGAATGGTTTTTCTAAGTTAATCCTAGGCACGAGCGTAGCTTAAGATAAATTCCTCTCCCTTCTTAGTAAATGGCTATGGTTGTTAAAATATTTTAGCAACATATGCTTTCTTAGTGTGTTAGCCAAGAGAAGCTCTTAACTCAACCTTTAATTAGTTAACAATCCTAAGTAAGCACCTAAATTTTAATTAACTAATCACTTTAAGAACCAAACCCCACCATTTCTAATTTACTAAAGCATGAAACATGTTTAGAAAATCATCATTCACACTCTGTTAATGTAGAAGAAAGTGTTCTAACAATTTCTACACTAATTTTCTACTAATATTGGTCAAAATAAACAATTATGGATTTACTCTAATCAACTGGAATATAATCAATTCTAGGCAAGACAAAAATTGAGTTGAAATCATTCATCTACCCATAATGATGCAAATAAAATAGGAATGTAAAAAACCAAGAAGAGGAAAATAGAGAAGAGTGTTAACATTTCTAAAATCACACATCATTGAAGAACCCATAAAATACCCCTTAGTTAGAATGTAGAAATTAGCTATTCATGGTTGTAAAAATCTGAAATCCATGCTCAAAATCCATATTATAAATCTATAATTCAAATCCAAGCTGCTTTCTCTCACTAAGATTAAAGGAGAGAGAGAAAAAAAGAAGAATAAGAAGAATAAGAAGAAGAAGAAGAAACCTACATCTACAAAGTGGCATCTAAAAGAAAATAAAATGACCTAAAAATGAAAATCTTTTAGCTCCCACTGGTTTCCAACTAATTTGTCCAAATAAAAATGTTAAAACCATTCCAAAATGAGCTTTGGAAGCTCCTATGCCCATTTCTTTCATCTTCCAATGCCCTAAAGAGAGAAAGTTATTAGGAATGCTAAGCTGTCTATTTTTAATTTTAAAAATAGCTTCCTAAGTTCGTAACTTATCTCCTTGTATCTTGATCAATTATAGTGTAAACCGAGTCCACGTCTAACTTCAGCTCCAATTTCAACAAAATCACCCCCTTAACCTGAAACTAACCAAAATAATTACAAATAGCTTGATTTCCTTAGAAAAATGCTAAAAATAAAACCAAAATAAGATTAAAAATAAGCTAAATTTACAACCTAATAGGGTTTCATGTGAAGATTAACAATGTTTTCATCATTTTGGTTATGTTTGTGTTAATTGTTAAAGGTTTTCATATTTCAAGATAACAAATGGTTTGTAGAAAAAACTCTACCGTACCTAGTCTATCCCTTCCATTGCTTAATTAGTATTATCTGCTCACTGAATTTTCACTTACTTATCATTTTTTATCATGTTTCAAATAGTAGTACTATTATAGATCCCCATTTAGAGACTAAGAGCTTAACAAATGTCTTTTTTTAATAAGTCTTACATTGTTCACAAGGGCAAGACCTTTTTTGTTGTTAAGTCTGTAATTGTAATCTAGTGGCTCCCATACACAAACAATCTTAGTTTGTGATTGTTCATGATAGCTATTTGTTGTAAACATTACTGATAGTAGAGTTCTCTTTTATGTGCATAAAAAGTTTTCTCATTACAAATATTTTGAAAAGTCCACATGTTAGGGGAAATCCTTACCAAAATTTCTAAATAGGAATGAAACTAATTCTTTGGTAGGTATGAATATATTTTGTCTTGGTTCAATCTGTTGATAAATCTATTGATAGTTGTTTGTTGTAAGAATTATTGAGAGCAAAGCTCTCTTTCCAATGTATATATGGTTTCCTCGTTCTAGACATTTTAGGAGATCCAAATTTAAGGGGAGGCCCTGCAGAAATTTTAAACAAGAATGAAATTGATTCTTTGGTAGGTATGAGTATAATTTTTCTTGGTTTAATCTGTTAATAATTATATTTGCTTATATTGTAATCATATTTCTTATGGTATATAACAAGCTTACTAGGACGAGATTTATCTTCTTTTTCGTGCTAGTCACATCCTCATTTGTAAGGGTTGTGACAACAAACTCTTTGTTGGCATTGATTAAGGAAATCTAAAGAAAACCTAAACAAATTACTGGAAGAGATAGAGAATTCGGTGGGTGAGGATTGGTTGTCGATAATAAGGTGTTGAGAGTGAACGAGTTTAGAGAGAGATCGCGATGCCTAAGTTTCAAAGAAGCAATAAAATAGATATGTGAATTAAAGAGAATGGAACAACATGAATAGATTAGGAGGATGGCGATGGGAGAGTGGGAGGGGGAGCAGTAGAAAAGTGAGCAAAAGAGTGGTAGGCAAAAACTTTTGGCCACAATTGAAAATGGAAGGAGAGCAACGAAGCATAAATTATACTTTTTCAAGCTATTCAAACTCCCATTTAGGGAGGGTTAAAAAAACTTTTAGTATTTGTTCACTTAACATGGGTTATAAAAAACCTTCACTAAATAACCCTCACTATTACACACTTTTTTGGTAGTGTTAAACCACTAAATTTTCATCCACGATTTACCATGATCAAACATAACCTTATGTTCTCATTGTAGGAAAAATTAGAATTACATTTTGATATGTGTTTATGATTATAATTTTTTTAATTATTAACTTTCTAATCTTCTGACTTTATTATAATACCTTTTTATTATTTAAATTAAACATATAGTATTTAACTAAATTAAATAAATGTGAGTTGCATATGCAATTCTTTTATCAAAACATTAATTTTCTTTTACCGGTTGCCATATTATGAGATTTTTATGATTAAGTATTCATAAAGTTTGATAAATTTTTTTAATTTGCACTATTGTCATGTTCCAAAATTAAGCAATAGTATTAAGTTATTTTATTTGATTGAAACATCAAGATAAACAAGTTATCTTATATTTATGACTATTCTTAACAAGTAGTTACAATTTCTTTGATGAATGAAATGCCCTACTTTAGAAATAAAATTATAGGATAGTCAAGAGTAATTTTTTAGTCGTTCTCATGATATTAATTACCAGATTATAACATTAATTTATATACACTTAATATGTAAAACTTGATCAATAACTAAAGAGGACATCATATCATAATATCATCCGCTCCTCCTACCCAAAAAAGTGGAATCTAGATCTTTTCCAGTAGCATTGCTACTGGAGAATCTTCAGTAAAATGGAGATCATTTGATAGAAATTTAATGATTTAAATTTTTTTATCAATGATTGCATGCAGTAATTAATGATTGTACGCAGTCCTAAGTTACTTTTTTATCTTTGAATTTAAACCATTAGATCTTAATCCAACGGTTTGTACTTATTATTGGAGCATCTCCAATAATCACCTCTACTGGGGTGATCCATTTTGATAAAAGTGGTAGCTTTATATACATACATATATATATATATATATATATATATAGTAGTTTTGTCCTCTTACATAAGAAAATGTTTTCATTTTGGCCCGTATTACTTTTTAAACAAATCAAAGTTAACTTTTCCTTCTTAAACTCTTTTTTTTTTAATCCTATCTTCTTTCTTATGTCTAGGCATAGTTGTCTATCATTTTTCTTCTTAGTATATATATGTTCATGCCTGTATATTAGTACAGAGTATAGACTAAAATTTGAAAGAGCGAATATCACAATTTTTTTCTATCTTTTTATGTATTTTATTTTTATTTTTCTCATTCTTTTATTATTGATCTCCATTCTTTTCTAATATTTTTCAAAGATATTTTTTTCTCTTTTTTTTTTTGTTAATGTTTTCCAACTTGCACTCTCTATTTACATTTGTTAACTTTTTTTAGTCTCTCCTTATCTCTAGGTTTAATAAAATGTCTTATGTATTATTATTATTATTGTCAAATTATCACACACACATAGATATACATACATACATATATAAAATGAAAAAAAAATAGAATTTTGATTAATTTGATTATCTAAAGATGAAACTCTTTAGAAACTAATGAACGTCCAAAAGAATCAAATCTCACACACTCACAGATATACATACATACACACATATAAAATGAGAAAAGTACAATTTTGGTCATTTATTTTTGGCTAAAGTACTAATTTGATCATCCAAATTTTGAAAAAAGTAAATTGATTTGTTTCTTTCAGAGAACCATTATTTTCTTAAGGGTTCCATCCTTAGAGGAGCAAATTAATTTTAAAACCAAAATTAAGGGACTAAAATTATATTTTTCTCCATATGTTACTTGAAATTAATTAGTTTATAATTCACAAAAAGTTACTCTAGAAGAAAAATTATATAAAATAAAACATATTTAAAGAATATGTTGTGTTTTATGCATATTCTATACTATAATATTGTACAAATAGTTATAGCATTGTCTATACCATAATTCACTATTAATTTATTTGATTTTGTGGATAAATAAATAAATATATATATATACACACACACCCTCAAAAAATACCATATGATATAATTTACAATCTCAGCCTCCTAATATATCTATATATATATATATATATATAGATATATATTGCCTCTGTCACTTCATATCCTTTGATTAAAAGTATTTAAGGCCGTTTTAGATATATTATTTATTTTATCTGTGTCATGCACAATTTATTATTATTTTTCATTATAGCATAGTCGAGTGAAAAATTGCAAATTTAAGTTTGCTATGTGCATACTTTTCTTCTTCCACGCTACTTTGGTACGTAACATACAATATAACTGAGTGGAAATTTACATCATCACTGCATGCCAGAAATGTACGTTGATTCAAGAAGGGAAGCAAATGAAGTCCATTATTCCATGAATATTCACTACAAATAAAAAAAAATCATTTTCTGGCCATTTTTTCTTCAATTTGCGACAGTTAAAGGCGTCAGAAACTGTTCAATGCGGTGGATGTGGGCTGCTAGTATGGGTGATTCAAGAACCGCGGATTACAAGCTGTACAGTATAAATCGTATATAAATTTTTTGTTAACATTTTTTCTACGGTCAATTGTTGTATAATTAATGTTGTATGGCGGTTGATCCGTATGTATGATTAAGTGTCAACAGTCATTTCGTTAAAAAAAAAAAAAAAGAATGATTTTCTGTTTTGACTGGCGCTTTTGTTGTCTGTTCCTAGCGATTCTTGACGGCTAAGATTTGTTTGTACTTTGTACTGTGTGCATTCTCCGGTGGTTTTGCATGACCCTTGGTAATTGTAATTTTATTTTCTTAAAAAAAGTCACCTGATTATACAATATTAAAATGGACTATGCGAGTTATTTATATATTTATTATATTATTATTTAATTAAAATATGATAAATATTTGATCAATTAATAATTTAATTTTAAAATAAAATAATCATATGTAATAATTATACACGTGTTATAATATTATTAAATAACTAAATATGTAGTACTAAAAAAATAGCATGATAAAAATATAAAAAGCTTTATATGAATTTTTTTCATATGAAAATGTGAATTAATATTAAAATATCAACTATTGGTAAAATCATCAAATTACATTTGAATCCTAATATTAGCGTAAAAAATACCATTAATACATCAATTGCAGTAAAAATTGTCAATGATACAATTATCAAGTATTTTGCATAATACTATTCATCTAAACATGCGCAAAAGTAAAAAACTACAATTAGAAATCATTCCCTACCTATTGGGTGGATCACCGAAAGAAGACGAAGGACGCAGATTATGAACATCTCATAAAATAAAAGAAAATACCTGTTAGCCGCTATCGTAATTTGAGCGAATAAATATTCAACTACATAATTTACTTGACCAAAGAACATGTTTTTTAACTGAAACAATTGGAGCAACTGAAATTGAGATGGTTCATACATGGTGGTAGTATACCTCTTAAGCACTTATCACAAATTCAGAAAAACATACAACTTGTACTTAACATAAATTATTAACCTAAAAAAGCAAAAAGTAAACAAATAATATGTGTGTGTATGTGAGGGAAACACAACTCTCAACACTCTTTAAAGTAATGAAAATGAATAGAGAGATTCTTAAATAAATATGATCTATCAAAGATAAATAAGCCAAATTTAATTATAGATAGATGTATAAACATTTCAGAAATTTTTTTTTTTAAAAGTCTGTCTTATACTCTAACTCTTACATATTTATTCAATATTTTTGTAATTTACCTGATTTTAGTAAAATGAGACAACTTGAGAATTTTATATATTATAAGACTTTGCTAACGAGTACTTTCAATAAATGATTTTTAATTAATAAAATTAGTTGGTAAGTATTTATTATTATTGTTAATAGGTGCAATAAATAATCATTGATTAATTTCATTAGTTAAAAATTAATTATTATGTATAATAAATGATCTTTAATTAATAAGTGCTTTAAAAATACTCATTAAAAAAATCCTATATAATAATCTTAGGCGAAATCAACACTAGCATTTATTATATAGTTTTGATCATAATCACAGACTGTAACACATGGGTTTGCCTTCATAAATTTGTCACCTTCTTCCAAATAAACATTATTCTAATGGGTCTTCCCCTGCGCCCGTGATTCCAAACACTTCTTTTCAACACCTATGTATTTCTCTGTTTGCCTTTGCTCTTATTGGAAGTTCATTGTCACTCATTTCAGAAATTGAAGAGAGAGACTCAGACTGAGAAACGTCACAAAATAGATATTCCCAAGTACGCGTGATCGCTTCTCTTATGCTTACCACGTATTTCAGTATAAAAGTGATTGATTGGGGTACAAAATATATATTGATTAGTTTCTGTTAATCAAGCAAGGATAATTAATGTCAACAAGTTGTTACCTTGTTCAGCTTTTCAATTTTTGTCTTATTTTATAAATCGGTTGTAGAGTTTATAAATATATAAAATTAATTACACGCTCCCATATATATATATATATATATATATATATATAAACTCTGCAATCATCAATATTAATAGGTCTTGCCAATGCAATTGAGATAACAAAGATTCTCCAATGGACCATACAAAACATGAGACACGCTCCCATATATTATATATATATATATATATATATATATATATATATATATGTAAACGGAGTTCAAGTTTCAATGTTATATAAAAACAAAGCCAAAAGTAGTAAAGAAAGACAAAAGATATTTTTATTATATAATCGTGTGTACGTGTGTCGACTACCGCATTCCTTTGTAACAATAAATTTACATGTTGATTTATAGCTTATCAACTGATGCGCAGAGAGAAATCACAGAAATAATTGCTTTTCTATATTAGGTACTTTCAAAGCTTATTTTATACCTTGCATTTAAAATCTCTGAGCAAAAGCTCCCCTTCGTCTAAAGATATATGTTTAAAAGCAACATGCCTTCATAGGCATTAAACCATTTGACATGAAGATTGAATATTTATCTTTCAGAGCAAATTCAAACCATGTGACATGAAAGTCTAGATTTTCAAGACTACTTACCACTTACTCACCTTGGGCTTTCTTTCATAAACTGTGAGAGAATTCCAATCTCTAGCAATAATATCTTCCTCTTTATTAGCTATTTCCTTCTTATTTATCGGTACCTTTCATACCTGCAGTTTCGGCGTGGTACAGTGTATACGTGCAAGCAAAATGCAAGTGAGCTAGGGTAAATGGAGTTATAACAGAAAAGCTTGGTTATCGGGACTTAATTAAGAGATTTTGTAACTATACGGATTTAACTCTAAATTTTTAGATAGAGGGATCAAATTAAAAACTAAGTGAAAGTATAGGGACTAAATAGATTAATTCAACCTACAACGTTTTAATGCCCTCGTTCCAAAGACTTTTGTTTTTTTTGGCCACTCCCTAGTTCCAAAGCCTTTACTTTCTTTGAAATTTGTATTTGATGCCCTAGCTAGTTCCAAAGCCTACGTCTTTTTGTTGCTCTAGTTCCGAAGCCTTAGCTTTACATAAAAAAGAAACTTTCAGTAACCATGACTGAATATCATATATCTTTGTTCTCTACCATGGGCTTTTCAAATATTTTTTGCTTCTCAATCTGTTGCAGCTAAAGTTGTTAAACTCGCTAATTTAGATAAATTTGTAAGAGAGAGGTAAACTTATAACGTAAACTCATAACGTAAACTAGTAAGAGTTTGCCTCGATTAATATATAATTATCAAAGTATGAAATTTTATAGTTTAAATACTATATACATTAAAAAAATTATTCAAATGTAATTCAAATTATACTTAATCAAATAAAAACTATTTATATTTCATAATTTGTAATACTCAATATAAATATTTTAAGATTGTCATAAATAAATAATTATTCAATATAACTAATTAAATAATATTTATTTTATTTTATTTAATAAATACATATTAAATATAATTTTATTATTTTTTATACATATTTAAACTTGTAATAATATAAATTGTAAAGGCTTCATAGAAAAGAAGCATATCTATATCTTATTTAGTATTGAGTTGAAATTATTATGTTGCTAATTATACAAGCTAGTTAACATGTTAAAATTGTAAACTTAGTAAGTCAATTCACGAGTTTACCCGAGTTTGTACTAAGTTCGAGTTTACGAGAGTTAACTTGTTTTATTTTATGTACAATTATAAATTCGTAAACTCGAATAATAAACTCGTCAATTTGACAACTATAGTTACAATAGACTTATTTGTTGGTTTAGCAGCAGTTGAAGATCTGGCACTAATTCGGAACCAACTTGGCTACACCTGGCAATTACAACTGCAGCTTCGGTATGAATATTTGGAACATTTGAATAAAAATTTAATAAAATCTAGATATATATTAATAAATGCAATTATATTTATTGTCTATAGATATATATTACTCGATTTTCATTTCAAGATTCAAATTTAATATATCAAAGAAGACAGTTGGAACAAGACCGTAGAGAATTATGATCGCACTTGTACTGTAAATTTTGAATTCCATTGCTCTTAATTTATTGAATCGAAAACTCTCGATGCGCAATTTGATTCCATCAATTTATTCCAAATAAGAGTCTTCTCTTCCTTAAATATGATTTTTTTATGCATAGTTATTTGTGCTTGTTACCATAGGGAATTAATTACTTCGAATATGTAAAAAAAAATTACATCAAGAATTTATAACATCATTAATGACTACTTCAAACATTTTTTTTATTCCCTAACAATATAGAACTAGGCAATTATTAGTTTCAAATTAACTGTCTCTTTTAACTAATAAATATTCTTGGAAGTCTTGAAGTTTATAAAACAAAAGAAAGTCACACCCATTGAGAAATCCAAGCAGTTACGTTCGGCAAGGCAGTTTCACGGGTCAATTCATGTAAGGCCAACAAAAAAAAACCGAAGATGGTCATATTAATCAGTATGTTTGCGTACGATCATATTTTACCATAATTATATGGTTTAGGAGTACATTTTCTTATATATTTCTATCAAGGGCTCAGATAATTATATGATGATATTGCAACTATAAAATTGATTGTATCAGTATAATCATCATGTGACACATTTAGTAGATGATATGTTAAAATAATTGTTGATTGTATCCAAACCCAAAATGACTTTTCTTTTTTAGTATACTTTTCTTCTTTCATGCCAGTTTGGTATGTGACATATAAACATAATGAACTACGGGGAAATATACGTCATCATTGCTGCCAGAAATGTAGATATAATGCACGAAATCCTCTATAAATATCAGGGAATACATAAAACATTAACACACTCAAACTATGCCCTTAATCACAAGGAGAGGCGTTTCCTGTATCTCTTTCATAAGCCGCCTTTTCTGATTGTGTGAGCACCTCAGAACGCATAGCAAGCCATGTCTGTCGGGGCTTCTGACTTCACCAGAAATTGTGCCAAATTTCAACCAACCCTTTGGGGCAATGTTTTTCTTCAATATGCTTCCGAATCAATGGTATTATATGCTATTGTATGCAACTACTTATATGAGTTATGATATTTACTCTGCTTGTTTGTGAACAAATGAAAATTTTATCTGAGTGTTTAGTCTAAACCCGAAAAATATATATGTTGCTATTATTGTCAATTTATATTCCACGTATTGTTTGTATCATCTTAGTAACAGAGAATTATAATTTTTTCGTTGACCTCTTTAGATATATATTTGGTCCTATAATGAAATTAATGATCTCACTAGCTATTTTTCAAAGACTAAAATAAGATTTTTCTTTAAAATGAAAATAGTTAAACCTAATGCATAACTGAGCTTCTTTACTTTAAGATTTTATGGATTATTTCATTATTTGTGACTTTTCAGAAAGTCGATGACAACATGGAGCAGAAAATTCAAAGAGAGGAAGTGAAGAAGATGTTTATGTCATCAAACAAGAACAATCTATTAGAAAAACTCAAATTCATTGACTCAGTCCAACGTTTGGGTGTATCTTACCATTTTGAATGTGAAATTGAACAAGCATTGGCCATGATTAGCAACATTTATACAATCAACAATATCATCGTCACTCAGGATGAGGAGGATGACCTTCACTTTGTTTCTGTACTCTTTCGATTACTTAGGCAACAAGGATATTATATTTCATCGGGTAATTAACCCTCTAACTTTTCTATGTTGAATTAATTTTATTCCATTATTCCAATCATATTTGAGTTTGGGTAAATTACACTTCATCTTACATAATTAATTTGTTTCCTTGAGAGAATATTATTTGGATTAGTAAAGCTAGTTTTGTCCTATTAGTTTTGTCCTAATAATAGCCATAGAAGATTATGAAACGATTTAACGTGTAAATGAACCATTTTAATATGTACATTATTAATCCTCTAACTATACTAATGATATTTGAGTTAGGCAAAATTAAAATTTATCTTGCAAAAGTAATTTATTTGAGAAAAATACAATTTTAGTCCCTCACATTTGGCTAAAGTAGTAATTTGATCCTTCAAAGATGGAAAGTATCAAAATAGTCTTCCAAAGATGAAATGTGACTGGATTTTGTCCTTATGGAGGACTAAATTGATCTTTGGAAAACTTATATTTTCCTAAATGATTTGATTTTTGGGAGACCATTTTAATATTTTCCATCGGATGACAAAATTGATCTTAAGACCAAAAATGATGAATCAAAACTATATTTTTCTCTAATTTATTTCCTTGAGAGATTATTATTTGGGTCAAGTGAAGTTGGTTTAATCCTGATAATAGCCAATAGCCACAGAAGACTATGAAATAACTTTGAGTAGATGAACCGTGCTTTTATAATAATTTAAATTGTATAATTGGTAATTGAATATATATATATATATATATATATGTGTGTGTTTGTGTGTGTGTGTGTGTGTGTGTATAAAAGGCCCATATATATAAAAATCATAAGTTCCATGAGTTGAACAGCTGTATTCAACAAATTCAAGAAGGAGAATGGAAACTTCAATGAAGAACTAGCCAAGGATGTTGAGGGAATGTTGGCCCTGTATGAAGCTGCCCAGCTAAGGACTCATGGAGAGGACATACTGGAAGAAGCTCTTGATTTTACTTTCACTCACCTAAACTCGTCTTTGACCACCCAGTTCATAAGCCCTTCTCTTGCTGATCACGTGAATCACTGCTTAAGGCAACCTCTTCGCAAGGCATTGCCTAGGATAGAGGCAAGGCATTACATGTCTTTCTACCTACAGTATCGTCCCCATAGTCACATTCACATTCTGCTCAACTTTGCAAAGTCAGATTTCAATATGCTGCAGAACCTGCATCAAAAAGAAGTTGGCAATATCACCAAGTAAGTATTAATGTACGTATTAATATAATACAAATCTAACTTGTTTGAATCACTGTTAGAGTTTGATGGTGGGAATTAGGTGGTCGGCCAATTCATGGATAACAGCAATGTCAATAAACTTAAATTCGACAACAGCTTATTAGGCTGTACAATTTAAGGTCATGTTTAGCTTAGCTTAGGTCGGCTTAATCACAAATCCATTAATTTTTCTCACTCTTTACATTACTTTAATTTTTATTATGTCTGTTTTTTTCATTTTATAAATTCAATTTCTTTTCGTATCAAATATGATAAGTCAGGACAAATTGACACAAATCTCTTTAGTTATCAAGGTATCACTAAATGGACAATGTATTAATTAAAGTTTTTTTCATTTTTAGAAGATAGTGGTTATTTATTTTTAATAGATGCTAGATTATATATCTATTTTTTCCCTTAATTTGAGATAAATTTTATTCTTAACAATTAGAACATGGCCTAAACTTGGGTTTTACCTAGTTTAATCAAGCCATTATTATTTGGCCCTTAAGGATAGGCCTAAATCACGACCAGATCCTTGCCTGTGTAATCACAATCAACTCATTTTCCTTCACGCTTTTAATTCTATGCTATGAATATGTATTTTAGATTACTGTTTATCAACTTGTGTTGCAGATGGCGGATTAACTCAGATTATGTGAGAAAGGTCCCTTATGCTAGAGATAGGTTGGTGGAGGCCTACTTTTGGCCCTTGGCCATGTCCTATGAGCCTCAATACAGCACTGCATTGTATCAACTGTCTTCTGGATGATACCTACGATTCCTTTGGCACCATTGAAGAACTTGAACTCCTTACAGTGGCCATCCACAGGTTTAACCAAAAATTCATAGGGTCATTATTCACGAAACTGTTATTTGAAATCACATTCCTTTTATTTTATTTTTATTTTTTCAGATGGGATATCAGTCACATTAAATCTCTTCCCGAATGCATGCAAGTGGTATTTGAGGCAGTTCTGGAAGTGTACGATGAGATGGAGTTGGTGACTGCACAGGAGAAAACATCAAGTTTTGTGATGCCACATATTAAACGAGTTGTAAGCTGTTGACAATGGACTAATTAAATTTCTTTTTTGGCCTTTCTAAAATGAATTCAGGATAGATTGATTTCCTCAAGGATTCTTAGTATACTACTAAAAAAATTTGATTTCAACTCTCTCTCTCTCAGACATATACACACATTATTAACGTTTGATTAAAAAATTTGGTACTTATTGAGTATTTTGATAGAATAAAATTGAAACATAAAAATTAAGGAGTCATTTCAAGACTGATTTCATTTTGGAAAGATCAAAATATTAATCTTGGACTCGGAAGCCTTAATCATCCATGTTTAATACTTAATTATTTTATTCCACGTGTAGATTTATGACTTGTCACGAGCCTACTTGGTGGAAGCAAAATGGTGCAACGAAGGGCACATCCCAAGCTATGATGAGTACAAGGATAATGGAGTTGTGTCTTCTACTTGCCCACTTCAGATAACTTCATTTCTTGGCCTTGGCAACTTTGCAACCAAAGAAGTGTTTGATTGGATTTCCAGAGATCCAAAAATCATTAGAGCTGTGTCAATTATCGCCAGGCTCTTGAATGGCATGGCTTCTCACAAGGTAAAAAGACAAACATATATATATAATGTTTATGATTGAACTTGGTTTTGGCTCGGGCTGTTATATATAAATTAGAATAAACCCATGGTATGCCTTATTTTAATTTGGTTCAAAATTAATTATCATAGAATGAGTAAATGATAACACATAATCAATAGACATAATCAGTTAATTAATTTTTGGCCAAATTAAGTCATTTGTAATTTACTAATAATGATTCCAGTCTATTAACTTTATGGTTTTGGTTTGATATGAAGTTTGAGCAGGAAAGAGTGCATGTTGCATCAGGAGTGGAATGTTGCATGAAGCAATATGGGATATCAGAAGAAGAAGCCTGCAAAGTACTCCAAAACGACATCAAAAAGTGTTGGAAGGACATCAATGAAAAGTGCCTCATCAATCCACATGATGTCCCGAAGCCTGTGCTTGATTGTGTCCTCAATTTGGGTCGTGTGTGTGAGTCTGTGTATGAAAACCTCGTGGATAGATTCACAAATGGGGATCTGCTGAAAGATCATGTTGTAGCACTGCTTGTGGATCACATTCCAGTTTAGCCAATTAGCGTCACTAGTAGCTATATTACCAATGAACACCTCATGCGCACGGATGTTTATGGACTACAATCACTACATATAATATGTTAAGGTTAATAAGTAATTATTTCCTTTTCTTTTATTATCATCTTATGTTTATTTTATGGTAAAATTTTTCATGTTTTGTTTTAATTAGGTTTTGAGTTTAGACAATAGAACTGTTATAGGCAATGATTATTTGTATTTAAATTAATTATTTTAAAGTTAAGAGCAAAACCTGAGGTGTTTAAGCTTGGAAAAAATATAGTAAAGATGATGAGTCATGAATATATTTAAATTGATTACAAAGATAGAGTTTTTTAAAAGAGTAAGCAACGTATGATATTAAGTAAGGTCGAAAATTAAATAGAGAGTAAGGCTGGCACAAGTGATTTAGCCCTATTCCTGTTTCCTGCATGACTTAGTTCAAACCTCAAGCTTCTGCCTGCTAAAATTTATTCTTGCGTTGACACGGGGCTCAGTGAAGGGTGAAAGTAAAAAATGCCTCCCCCTGCCCCAATTTTCCTCTCTTTCTCACGCGAAAGAACGCCAGCCATCCAAAACGCAGTCTTCCTTCCAAAGGTGCCATCAACACTGCCTTGAGATTCCGATCACTTTAGAAGTAAAAAAAAAAAAGGAAATTGTACTAGGCTTGAGTTACTTAGTGGATCTTTTAGATTTTGCCTGTTATTTACTTTGTTTCTTGTTCTGGAGGTTGGGATGCTTTTGGAATTGGAATAGGAACCTTCTGAGAATATATTCCCTCATTATATATATATAAGAAACAGTTTTATAGCTCCTTGAATTATAAAGGAAGGGAATTATTCACTTGATTTCATTCATGGGTTGTATTTCAATCATGTAGTGGTTTACGTGTTAAAAGAGAAACTGTGGAACAATAATAATAATAATAATAATAATAATAACCGTGCAACTGACTAAAATAAGTTGAAGGACCATTTGAATAGGGTTTTCCTGTTTAATATAACTGTGATTTATCCGCAAATTGGTCTTTTGTTTAAAGTTACAAGCATGCTCCCAGCAGTTTGTAAATACACGACTTCAGAGGTTAGAACTATTGCATGCACACAATTTTTAACTCATTGATAATTAGATATTGCTCCCTCTACTGTATAGCATTAACTCATTTTGAAATAATATTATTGGGTTGGGAACTCCTATAATTGGGTACTATCATACTTGACTAGCATATGATAACTTTGGTCTATATATTGTGAATTGTCATTCACCATCGATTAAGAATTAATGATATCGTGAACATTTTCACATGAAAAAAAATAAAGTCGAAGTTAATTGGTTGATAGCTCTGTCATTACCCACATTAATATAGATGCAAGTTGCGTATTCACCTCATTGTATTTGAAAGAAAACTAATATATGGGATAAAGTCAAGACCAAATAAATACTGCTAAGGGAGAAAGAAACTTAAAGTAAACTTTTATTTTTATTTTCTTCCATGACTTCTACTTATTCTTATTTGCTTAGTCAGTTCTAAAATATCTTCCAACATCTTTGGCCAATGGTTGCTTGTTAAGACATTGTCAAATTAATTCTTCAATGTACTTTTGAAATTTGGTTTGATTGATGAAGGAATTAAATAATGAATGCATTCATAGATAATTCAGAGTAGGAAACTTACATATTTCTCCTAATTGCGGAAGCTGATCGGAGTCTAGTTGGGATCACTGATCATAGGAGATACCCACAATGTGTTAAATGTATCTCGGGTTTTCACAGTCTAAATCCTCTCTCTAATGTGATTGCAGAATCCTTCGCCGGTATTCCTCTCAGAGTATCTCAAGTTTCTATAGACTATTCTCTCAGTATATCAATCTGTATATTCTTTATCGTATAATAGTTTAGTCCTTTTTATAAAAGGCTAGTTAAAGTTAGGGTTTACTAGTAATTCCTGAAATTACTATTTTACCCTTATTTAATGAGCAGCCCTTATGGGTGGACACTACATAATATCTTAATAGATTTAAACTCTAAATATTATACGATATTCTAACAGCAATAAAGGGCTTGTGCTTATATTAGTAGGATGTATTTTGCCAAATCTAAATGCCATTTGTGAGGTAAAACCTTTGATTGTGTGATATAGTTTTAATTGTTATTGTGGTTCCAATTATTGTAGTTCATGGGGTGTTTGAAGTTGGTGATAGAAGAAAGTTTTATTTGATAATTAAGTCAAATCCTTACACCATTATCTTAGTTAGTTGAAATACTGAGGTTTGTGTTTTTTGGAATTATTTTCTTAATGGGCCTATGAAGAGGGATGCTGATAGTAGTCAATAAGTGAATAAAGGCTAGAGTTGGAGACTAATTTGGTAAATTGGCTCCATGAGGGCTGTAGAGTTGATAAGTGGGAAATCCTGCATTATTGATATTTTAGGGAACCTTGTAGGCAATTTCAATAAGAGACTAGTTGAAGGGTGGCGAGCAATGCCACAATGATGTTATTGTACTTTGACTAGATAACATCCCAACTCCACATACATGTAATTATATTTACTTGTGGCAAACAACAGTTCGGTTAGGCCATGGTATATCATGAGAATACCCAACTAATAGGGTTATTGGATATGCTAACCTAGTGTAACGGACATCACATATGAATAGGAGGAATTATAGATTTCATGAGTAGAGGTCTAACACTATATGGTTATTTCAAGAGTTGAGGTCTCATGTCACTTGGTTATTTATCCTTGAGAGTTGTGTGCTCTTGCCTGTATGTAATTACCCTGAAGGGCTATGTGTTCTTGTCAGTTCGTGATTACCTTAAAGGGTTATATGCCCTCGTCAGATTTGTGATTACCCTCTGGACTGTGTGTGCATGACAGATTTTTGTTTCATCTGCAATAGTCCTTCCTCTAAGATGGATTTATTTAACAAGTGATTTTCTCCTCTCTTAACGCTAATGAATGGTTTTAATTCAGAATTTTTCTCTGCATTATTGATTACTTCTATTCACATGAAGTAGTTTTTAGTATGTCTTCTTCATATCATATTTATTATTGGTTTGATAATTTATTTATGCTTATGCATGTCTTGCTTTTGTTTATTTGATTTATTCTTTAGATTGGTTATTTTCTGGGATGTTATTTACTCTATGAAAATTTGGAATCTCATATAGCGTAACAGGTCTGGAATCAACGCCAGAAAGGGAGAGATTTGTGAAGCTTGATGGGGTAGGACGTAATTGTGCGGTGGGATTTGTCTACGAGTGTGTTATTGAAAAACATTGTATAGCAGGACCTCTACCCTGCAAGAAAGTGGTGTTTGAAGCGGTGCTAGAAATGTGCAATGGTGATGGTTACAGCAGCGAAAGACCATTAAATTTGGCGAAATGCTAAAGGAGTAATAGGCTCTACTTTATTAATTAATTTAAAACTTTCAGAGTCCAAACTAAATTATTGTTTTCCAGATACTCACCTAGTTAATTATATATTCTGGCTGTTGTGCTCGTAGGGTTATAACTTGTCACAAGCCTAATTGGTTGAAAGCAGAACAGTGCAATGAAGACTACGTTATGAGTATAAGGATAATGGAACTGCATCTTCCAGTTACCCACTTCAAATAAGTTCATTTTTTGTTGGGAACTCAGTAACCAAAGAGGCGTTTGATTGGATTTCCACGGATCCAAACATACTTGGAGCATTGTCAATTATTGGCAGACTCATCTCATAGATGACATGGCCTCTCATACGATGCATGATTAAGTAACGGTCTTAATATTTTGGTAGATGACTACGTGGCAAGTGGAGAGTAATAATAATTATTGGGTTGTTACGAGGTTTTGTTGTTTTTTGTCCTTAACTCTTATAATATCCTAGTGTTTTGGTAGGGGATACAAAAAGATCATGAATGATAGAGTAATGGATCATTTGATCCTTTTCTCGACTAAAGGAGCGCTTATCATTATTTCTTCTTTTACATTTTAATCCCTTCTATTCATTTTCTTTTTAGCTATTTTGAATTTGATGCTATCAACGTTTGTGGCTCATATATTTCTATTTTTAGTTAATTGGGGGTCGCTGTTTCAGTGAGGTGGCTTTTGGCTCTGTAAGAAGTTTAATCATATAATAATACCAAGATACTAAGGCACAGCATATATGGTTGGATCATATATCTTTCCCATCAATGGTGTCCATGTTGGCTAAATAACACGCCATCAACAAATATTTGATGTGTGTAACATATTAAGGTTTGAAGTTTGAACCTTTATTTATATTTTTTTGTATATTTTTGTTAATTTAAATATAATAAATTCTGAATATAAACTGTAGAGAAAAGTGGAAGCACTTATTGAGATTGAAAGAGAAAAATAAAAACTTGTAGAGTAATATTGTAATTTAATAAGAATGTTAATAGTTGTGATATAATTACGAAAATACAAATTAAGCATCTATTTAGTGGGCATATCACGAAAATTATAAATAATATGACCTCACTTGAATCACATCATTATAATATAGTTATGTAAAGAATTTATTTGTATAAAATTTGGTTTAAAATTTTAAGTTAAATTAATTCTTATTTTTCTTGTAAAAAATTATTTTGAATTATGTAATATGACTAATAAAATTATTACAAAAACATTGAATTAGTTTTATTGACAATTAAGTATTACAAAAAGTATAGAATGTAAATTATGCATCATAAAATGAGTATTTATGTATAAAATTTTATGTATTTATATGATACAATTATGTTTAATATTCATTATTGTAAACTTTTACGATTCTACATTACGAGTTTACGTTACGAGTCTACCTTCCCCTTACGAGTTTACCTAGAATCGCGAGTTTGACAACCTTGAAGGAGAGTGAAGTACATAGAGGAGACTACTGCTATATTGATTAGAAGTTTAATGAAAATATATAAATAAGTACTAATTTACTATTGATGAATGTCAAAATATCGTGATTTTCATATTTTTTTAAAATTAATATATACAAATGAATATTTAAAAAGTAATTAAAAATCCGAAAAAAAAAAGAAACAGTAGAAGCTCGAGCCATCCTAAACTCTTAGCTTGAAAGAATTTCAAAATTCGAATCTCTTCACTCATCTGCATTCAACACTGCACATGTTTCCGTTTGCTTCTGTCTAATGTATTACAAACTCCATTAGCAATATTATGATGTGTACTTGTTGAAGCATGAGAAATTAATGTATCACATTTTCAAAAAGTCACTTTTAAATGTCCTTCGGATTCTCATTACATCCCAACCTCGTCCACTAATTAAGATGTTAGTCCATTTTTGTCTTTTATTTTACTATTTCTTTCCCCGTCCAAGTAAGAACCTGATTGAGAATCATAGGAACATCCTTCACGAGTCTAAAAGAAAGTTGAGTAAGCCAAAAAAAAAAAAAAATCATTGACTTTCGCGTCAGCTTTTGATTATATTAAATTTGGGATAGTGGAGGCTTATTAAAGTTAGAGTTTAAATATCCCATAACTTTAAAAGCAATTCTTTTAGTTAATCATAAATTTATTTACTTTGCCTCTGCTAACTTGTGTAACTTCTTAACAATGAGTATATTATAAAAATAATGAAGAATAATACTTTCGGTCCTATATTTTAGTCAATTTTTAATTTAGTTTTTGAAGTTTAAAAATTTATAATTAAATTCTTATTTCTATAAATATTTTAATTTTCTCACTACAGCTAAAATTATGTAACCATTTTATTAAATTTTGTTGATGTATCTAATTAATTATTTACTGCCTTGAAATTTTAAATATGTAGGGTTCATACTAATATTACAAATAAAAGTGAATGATAAACCAAAATTAACTAATATATATGACAAAATATTAAACACAATAGTAATAGGAAGTAAATCGTAAATCATCTATGAGGACCTACGCATAAAGGTTTAAAGTATAAGGACAAAACTAAAACGTGAGTCAAATTATAAGGACCAAAATATAATTCTTTGTTTTTTTATTTATTATTTATATCATATAACAGGTATTTAAGATATATATATATATATATATATATATATATATATATATTATTAATATAAAAGTAATCAAGTTCTTAAATTTAGAATAATTTAAATCTATAGTTTTTAACACCAAAGTAAACAACATTGATGTAAAATTTTGAAAATATATTTTCATTAAGTTATACTTTTAATTACAAAATTAGTGTTAGTCTTGAAAATCTTTTAATTATATTTTAACTTAAATTTTAGAGCTATTTTGATTATATTTTAACTTAAATTAATCATATGAACTAATTTTGAATGTAGCACTTTGGAAATTATAAAGCCAATAATTTTAGTTCATTCAACTAAATTTAAGTTATAACCCAGTTGGTTAGGAAATGAAGTAAAATGATTAGAGGGAGTGAAATTAAATTTAAATTAATTATAGGAAAATTTCCAAAAGAGTTAGACAAGGCATAAGATTAAATGTGGTAGGAAATTATACTAAAATTGAGGTTGACTCATTAGTTAAGTCACACTCTTCCTCTCCAATAGGTGAAAAGATGATCTTATCGTCTTCATGTGCACTCCCTCTCCTCTCACACGTCATATGATTTCTTCAAGCTTCTTCATCTCTTTTGCACTTGCGATTAGACGCTGGCATGTTCTCCAAACTTTCCCATTAGTTTTTCTAATGAATGTCAATCAGAATTTTACCCAACGATGGCATGCTCGTGAACTCAATTTTTGTCGACATGTAGAGCTCAAAAAAAGGCAATTTGGCTTGATCATAAAGAGTTTCTTGAAATTAGGTTAGGGCTTTTGCTTTTTAGCTGAATCTCAACCTTATACCTTTATTGGTTCAGATTTCACCAAGATTCCAACTCTAATTTCTAGAACACTTCTTATTTGCATCAGGGTTTATAAAGGGATGGCTTGGCATGATTCAGTGAGGGCTTGACTGAAATTAGGTTAGGGGTTTTGTTCTTAAGGTAATTTTTGTCCTTTCCCCTCTCTTTGTTGCAAGTAAACAACAAGATTCGGGTCCTAATTTCTAAAACTTACTTTGGGCTGCATTTTTAGGGTTTTAAAGACCTTTGTGCAAATTTCAAGCCTTGTTCTTTCATTTAACAATATACAAGGTGGGGTAGGTGATTATAAGTATCTATGTGTTGCTAGAGATTGTAAGTGTGTTGGGACTGATGGTGAATTGATTAAAAAGAGGTATGTTAGATCGTAAAATGAAATTCCTTAAAATTTGAGTATGGACATTCAATTAAGTACATGTATAATCCTAACTCCTTATGAGTTAAGTGTTCTTTGAAAGCTTTTGGTAAAATAGGGCTAGGAAAAAAGTGAGAAAGGCCTTTCACATTACTAGGGGAAAAAATAGAGACAGAAAGAGTCCATGTCTAAATTCAATAAATTTCATGTCTGAATTATCCTAAGATGGAATTTAACATAGATTTAGTTTCGTATCGTAAATCTTGGTTTATAAATGATCAAATAAGAAATTATGTATTCCATCTCTAAATTGGCACAGAAAAATTCATATTAGATGATAAAAAGATTCTTTGCAATTATGAAACAGAAGTCGCATCTATTATTATGATTTAAAAGATAGAGGTAGAATTATTCCGTCATAAAAGTGGCATGAAAATTTTAGATATGGATTTCCATCTATCTCAGATAATTAGTTAAAAGAATTCACTTTATATCTGATTCTATGTCTAATTTTTAGATACAAAATTCCATCTGTGTCAGAGTGGGAAATGGCTTGTTTTCATTTGGTGTCTAATTCCGTCTCTATAATATTGATACAGATTTATTCTGTCTCATATTGCTTTTGTCTTTTTGTATCTAATTTTGTATTTGATTGTGGAGAATTAAAGTACTTAATTTTGGTATCTAATTCTGTGTCTAAATTGTTATTTGTATACCTAGACCACTTGTTCCTTTTCACTTCTATCTTATTCATATTTCAACCATGTAAACAAATATGAAAAATAACATAAATGAAAATATCTATCCTCATTATTTAATCAAGTAATGCGATACAAATTAGTAACAATATATTAAAGTCTTATCAATAGGACAACAATTTTAGAAGTGTTATAATAGAATAATACTAATATTAACACTAATATAATAAAAGAAATGAATTGACTATCTCTAATCAGTTTTCTCATCCTCTAAGTGCTCGTATCCTTTAGGTGCTTATGCTGTAAGTGGCGCCAATGTCTGATCACTAGGGTTTAAGACTCTAAACCACTGCTCTAACCATTCCATCCTTTAGATCATCATTGCAAATTGTTCATCATTACGCTGTAACTGAGTAGTGAGATTAGAAATTGTCGCCTTGAGGGTAGCCAACTCAGCTTGTGTAGAAGCATTAATTGAAGCTGATGAAAGGACGATAGATTTTGCAAATAATGTAACTTGTGAACCTAGTCCCTTAACATGACCTTTCTTACAAACGCCTCCTATAGCATCCAAATAAATGTTATTGTCAGATTGTTGACTACTGCCCTCCCTAGTAGGATACTAGGCATCTTTCCTAGCTATCTGCCTCTCATACTCATCCTAGAAACAAAGTATTGAAACATATAAATAAAGTAAATAACTTTAAATGAGATATCATACTACTAAACTAATTAACCATATAAAAAATAAATTATGTCTGTTTCAAACTACCAATCATTTAAAGATAACAAAAAACTCATCATATGTACACTCAACTATAATGATTGCATCTATTTCAACATTTTTCAAATTGTTACTTTGAAACTCATCATAATATAAAATAAGATATTTATTATCAGTGCACTTAATAAAGTTTATACTTACAGCAATGTTTGCAAAAGCTGGGGAGTCCCATTGATTTTCTTGTCCTTTACATCTGTGAAGGCGTTGGAACATGTCCCAACAATTTGGCTCTCTTCCTATTTGATTTATTTGCAAAGATAAAGAGATTAAAACAAATTCTACTAGTAAATACCTAATTTGGATTATAAATTTGATAGAAAGTACACACTAATCTTTTTTTAGTGCTCTATAGTAGGGATAGAGCCTTAACAGTGCACAGAGAACCCCCTTTAGATCACCTATTTTGACTCTTCTACTTTAACTTGTTTTGTCATTTAGGATCTTGCTACTTTATGTCCAACTGCTCATGAATACTTTAAGGAAGTCATTTCCCCTTATCTTCCCCTCTTTTCAACCTACCTATAGTGACCTTTAGCAAGTTAGATCCTTTACTATCAATGATCTTTCTAATATGAAAATTGTGTTCAGGCAACCATTTATATTTTCTCTACATAGAGGAATAAAGATTAAGGAAATATATACTAATAGATCAACAACTTTGTTCAAATAAATCAAAGATAGATTTCACCAAATTTAACAAACCACTCTTCAGTAGCCCCTCCATTTAATGCTTTTATCTAATTAGTTTATGACCCATTAAATTTGCTTTTGAAGATTGAAGAGATATCCCCATGTCTACTTGTAGTAGGCTTAAACCTAGAAAACATATGAGTCTTAATAAAATTGAAGAATATTTTTTATTTAAAATTAATTATTAAGATTAGACAATTAACTCATGAACTAATCCAAATACACCTGCCAACATCTTTACTTCCCCATATATTGGCCTATGTTTTAGATGATAGCCAATATGCTAGGTTAGATTAGCTATTCTGCCTTAGTAAGGGGAAGGGTAGATGGGCTAGGTGGTTGGGGAGATGAGCTTGGTGGTTGGAGAGATGATCTAGACAATTTGTTTGGCATGTGTATCAACAAATGAGATGGAAAAGAGGTTAGGTGTGTTTCTATAGGTTGTGTGTTAGAAGATGGGATATGTGAGCCCCCAGTTTAAGGGTTAAGAGATGTGGTGGGCAATTCAAATGGTTAATAGGTACCTCTCCCTTTGCCTCATCCCCTACCCCTACCTCTTCCTTTGCTAGCATCCGTCATCTAGCAACATTTAAAGAAAAATCACAATCCTAAAGAAGTTAATACTATGATGGCAACAAGTATAGTAAAAAATAGTAACCATAGACATTGAGAAACATCCATTAAAATAGTAGCCAAACAATGTGAATTAATACCCATGTCAATTGGAATGTGGCACTAGCTTCAAGTCTTAGCCCCATTTTTCTTAATTTTTTAAATGCTGACATGTGCCATTAAAATAGTTAAAAAGACGATTTTGCTCTCACTCTCATCCTCATCACATGAACTCCCTCTCCTTCCACATGTCTTCTAATTTCTTTAAGCATTTGCCTCTTTCTCTATCTCTCTCTCTAGTTCAATTGGATGTTAGTGTGTTCTTCGACTTTTCCCCTTCATTTTTTGGCGAATATGGGTCAAAATTCTACCTAATTATGATGTGCACGGGAACTTTTTTCCATTGATGTTTAGAGCTTGAAAAGGGGCATTTTCACTTAATTCAATGGGCGTCACTCGAAATTCAATAAAACTTTTGCTTCTGAGGTAAATCTTAATCTTTCCTCTCTCTTAATTTAAATTATCACCAAGATTTCAACTTTGATTTACGAAACTCTTCGTGATTGTCTTAGGGTTCATTGAGGGATGGCTTGGCATGATTCAGTGAAAGCTTGACCAAAACTGGGTTAAGGATTTTGTTCTTAAGGTAATTTTCTTCCTTTCCCTTTTTATGGCCATAGGTAAACTTAAAGATTTAAGTCTTAATCTATGAAACTTACTTTAAGTTGCATTTTTAGGGTTTTGCAAACTTGTTGCCTTGTTCCTTCATTTAGTAATATCCAAGGTGGGAAAGGTGGCTATAAGCAAGTATTGAGTATGTTAAGTTTGCAAATTGTAATATGTATACTATACTAGAGATTGTAAATGCTGGTATTGATGGTGAATTGATTTGAATCAAATATTCTAGTTTTTGGAATGAAATTCCTTAAAATTAGGGTATACACATTCACTTGAATCTTATGAATTGAGAGTTCCTTGAAAGCTTTTGTAAAATAGTGTTAGGAAAAGAATGAGCAAGGCCCTTAAATTTAAGTTAAGGTGCTAAGATTGGTTAAAATAGAAGTTTAGGGCATGAATGTATGTGTATGTCTCTGTGTGTGTGTGTATGGATGGAAATCTGCATGTAACCACTTTTGTTGATTACATAAGAGTTCTTACATTTGTTAAGAAAGGATTTTCTTTAAACATGATTTGGAAGTTCTAAACTAATGAAGTTCTTCTTATAGTTTTAAGAATAATTACTTATAAGAATTGTTACTAAGAATATATGGAATAAGAAAAGGAATTAATTTTAATTCCTCCAAAAGTTAAATATTAAACTTTTATTATTTTCTACTTGCATAGAGGCTTCTTAATGGAGTGAGTTCTACCAGAGTTAAGGAAGAATTGGTTGCCTTATAGTAGTGGCATTCAAGTGAGCATATAACAGCCCCAACTCCTTAAAAATATTTGATTTTCATACTTTTTGCTAGTTTTTTCAAATTTTATTTTTCCTACCTTCTTATTTTTCTTATTAGATGAATTTCCAATGGTGTTTATAATAATGAAATCTTGTATGGAAGTGAAAAGAATAGTTACGTATGATATGTAGTTGAATTAGTACCTGTAAATGTACTACCTTGACATATTGGTTATTGAAAAGCTATTGAAAAATCTACACGCCAGTTTTAGATTTTTGTGTGGGTTTTGGAAGGTCTGGTTTAGGATGTTGGAAGTTAACAATAGTTCTATCATCCTTTGGTGCACCTAGGAATTATCTAGCTACTAGGGTTATTGGAGATACTAGCCCTATATGACGATCATCATATGTGGACAGGAGGGATGGTAGATTTCGTGAGCTTTGGTCTTAAGCCAGTTAGTTATTTTATGAGCTGCAATCACACACCAGTTGGTTATTTACCCTTGAAGATTATATGTCCTTGCCAGTTTGTGATTTACCCTCGTAGGCTGTGTGACCACGCCGTATTTTAGTTATTCGTTAGTCTTTTCCCCTCCCCCCCCCTAAAATTTAAGAAATTGATTATTTTTCATGTTCTAGTGTTGAAATCAAATCCTGAAGTGATTTTATTCTAAGTGTTTGAAATTAAAAGATAAGGGTTGACTACTTTATATGCTAGTGGCATTAACTATGCTTTTGGTTAAGCTAAAATGAAAATCTTTAAGTTCACTATATAGCTTATTTCAACTTTTGAAGATTTTTGCACTATTTGTTACTTTACTTTATTTCATTTATTCTTCTTTTCTTTTTAATTATCCTAATTTATATTATCTGTTACTAATGTTGGGGTGTTGTCGATATGGTGAAAAGTTTTGTTATCTAAGATAGTAAAGTTGATCAGATTTAGAAAGTAGAGGAGTGATTGTTGATTCCACCTAGTTAGTCCAGTTTTGCTTCACAAGGGCAATCTCCGTTCCTTTTTCTTATCTATTATCTTAGGGTTATATATGTTGTTTGTGATTATCTAGGAGTTATACAACTTTTGACCATTATAAAAATTTACATCCATTATTAGATTCTCAATAGCTCACTTCCTTCCTTTTCTATGGTTATTGGCCACCAATCTTAAAAATTTCAAGTCTTTGGCCAATTTCTAACCCTATGCAAGCAATAAATGCAATTTCAAAAATTGAAGGCCCAAAGCTTTGAATTAATTCGTGAAATTATGGGGGAATGGACAAAATTTGCCTAAACAATTAGAAGCACAAACTAATTTCATCAAATCCTTACCATTCAATGTCTAAATCACACCATTATCCTATCGTAGCATCACGTAGAGGAGAAGGAGTGTTGACGATGTTGTTTGAAGAGCTACCAATCAGAGCACGCTAGAAACAAACTAACAACAACAAGGACAAGCCGAAAAGGAACGAACAACAATAGGCTTTGAAGGTGGGAGGAAGAAACGCATACCTAAGGCTAGACAAAGCTTTCCTTCGCAATGGGAAAGGGACTCGTGTACACGAAGAAGGCTAGGGGCAATTTAGTAATTTCACATCATTAAATGCCATATGTTAAGCTGTTAAAAAATATAGCTAAAAGGGGAAGCTAGGACCTAAACATACTACTTAGTGGAAAGAAAGAGTAAGGTTGAGCCATTGTGCCAGGCTCAAGTTCAAGTTTTATCCTCACATGTCATATGTTTAAATCTTCATTGATCCTCTTTTAATCTTTCCTAACCAAGCACAAAAAATTACATTCTTAAGGCCCAAAATAAATTAAATGAATCATAAGCTGCATAATTTCCCTATCATTACTAATGTATACTATGTCTCATCGAAAATTATGCTTCATATTATTTCTATATTAATTACATTGTTTTGATTGTCTTTAATAAATTGGATTTACCTTGAAATTCTTGGAACTTTAATAATATATAGGGATCCTTCATCCAATCTAATGGTTATCATATGAAATAAGGGAATGAATTTGAATTTTTTAATTGGTAAAAAGTTTAAGAAATTAGTAAATGCTTTTGTATTATTATCTATCTATCTACCATCGTGGACATTAAATTAATATTATTGGTTTTAAAAAGTTCAAGGTTGTTCACTTAGGCTGCTTCAAGGGACATATGTAAGGCCAAATATTAATAATATTAGGTAAACATATGGAATTAAATTTATAGAAGATGAAAGCTTTGCAATCAAATTGAAATATAAGTTCACATCAATTTTGGTTTGTGACAATGAGCAATTCACTTGATGGTATTATAAAAGAAGTTCATTTCAAGAACACATTATAAGTTCACATTAATTTTGGTTTATGACAATGAGCAATCCTTTTGTATGAAATCATCAAAATCTTGCAAGATCCCAAATCCAGCTGTTTTTACACAAATTTCGATTATGTACTTTCAAGTTTGTTATTATTCATCCATTTTTCTACACCTAGTACCTAGCTACAAGTAACTACTAATGTTTCTTCATTTTGGTAGATTTGAATGAAAAATTATAATTTAGTTTTTCAATTTAAGTATATTTTTCTTCGTGTTAGTTTATATGTCATATAAACTGAACTCTGTGGAAATATAAATATTGGGAAATAAATATGAGAAAAAATGAGAGGTTTTAGAAAAAAAAAATGACATACACAAGAAATTGAAACTTTTTCTTAATGCATGAAATAGCTTACACTCATTGGCTTTATAGATGTTGAATGTCAGACATTACAAATGCCACTTTCACCAACCTCCTCACATATTCTACAATTTGGTTACTTCATTAATTCTAGCACCTTTTCATTTATTTCATTAGCACACTTTGTTTACCTAGCCACCATTGCATTTATTTTGCAATATATTTTGTCTTCCATATGCAAGATTTTCTAGATTACATGTTAACCCTCCCCTTTAATCTAGAAAAATATTGTAATTCTAAGCATTTCTCTGAACTTAATAGTTTTTTTATCAATAATTGGCCTTGTAAAAAATATCAGCAAGTTAATCTTTGGTCTTGCAAAATTTTAATTCAATTTCTCCTTGTTCCACTGGCTCTCGTATAAAGTAATGTCAGATCTCAATATGTATAGTACAACTGTGAAAAATAGGACTCTTGGTTATAGCAATAGTGGACATATTGTCACAGTAGATTCGTGTTGGTGCATTGTTAGGTTAATTCAAATTCTTCAAGATCCTTTTAGGCTAAGTTGCATAGCATGCGGTGCAATTTGCTATCTCATATTCAGATTTTACTTATGAAAGTGCTATTGTTTTTATCTTCGTTGTTGTCCATGAAATCACCTCTGAAGCCAAAAAAATGTATACAGTTGTGCTCTTTTGATCATCAACATAACTTGCCCAGTCATTATTTGTATAGTTAACCAAATTGCAATGGTCTTTTGCTTCATACATAATACTAAAATTCTTCGAGCCCTTGATATTCTCAAAATTCTTTTTTTTAGCTAATAAGTGGAATTTACTGGGTTCACTCATGAATCTTGAAATGATACTGACCGTATGTACTATGTCTAGCTTAGTGTTTATAAGATAGATCAATGATCCTTGTCTCATCTTTTTTTTTTTTCCATCTTACTTTGATAATTTCTCATTTGTTACCCATCGTAGTTGATGCTTGATTACTATCTTCCATCTTGAACTTCTTTAACAAATCATCTGCATAATTTTGTTAATACATAAATATTTGTCCAAGCCTTTTGTTTGACTTGCATTCTAAGAAAATTATCTCATGAGGCCAAGATTATTCATCTCATATTCCTTCATCATGGCCTACTTAAACTCTTCAATCACCCTTATGTTATAGCTCGGGTAAATTAAATTATCCAAGTATAAATACAGGATAAGGAAATGATCTTCTTGCTTCTTCACATATAGTGATGGCTCACTTGGACATTTTATGAATCCATGATCATGAAGATACCAGTCTATTTTACTATTCCATGCATGTGACACTTGCTTTAGTCTGTAGAGAGCTTTCTTCAAATGATAAACTTTGTCTTCTTGACCTTGGGCAATGTATCCTTGAGGTTGCTCCACATATGCTTCTTTTTTAAATTCTCTATTTAGGAATGTTGGCTTCACATCTAATTGATACACTTGTAACTTCAGTTGTGTAGCTAGAGCAAAAATCATTCTTATTGTCTCCATACTGACCAAAGGAGTGAAGGTCTTGTTGAAGTCAATACCAAGTTGTTGGGAGTATCCTTTTGCCTCGAGTTGTGCCCTGTACTTCTGGATAGATTCATCTTCATTATACTTGATTATGTATACCCATCTTAGCCCAACTTTAAAAAAAGACACTCTTTTTACTAATGGTTTTTTACCAGCCATTTTAAACAACTGCTAGAAAATAGAGCAATTTTTGGCGCTTTGAGAAACTGCCACAAATCTGATGATTTTCTTCTTTATCTAAGGGTCATTTAACTGCCATTAAATTTTTGTCCTATTTTTTATTTTCTCCTTTTTGTTTTTCTTTTCTCACTCAATTATGGACAAACTCGCACCAAAGTTAAATATCTTTTTCTCCCATTTTCACTTAGTGATGAAGTTAAGATATATATCAAATCACAAAGACAAAATAAAAAATAATAAGAAAAGAAGTAGTCATTATTATGAAAGATTAAAACAAAATATGCAATGAAAGATCAATTAATGGTTTGCAGTAATATGGTGAAAATAATCATCAATCCACAATACTCTGGTGTGGAAAGTATTTCAAGAAAGACGTAACAAAATCCTCTTCTCATTATCCCATTCTAAAGCTATTCCTATTTGGATGCCGTACATATGTAGCTTCAATGCCTACGTCCAATGAGTGTTTGATTATTTGAATTCCAAGTTTCATTTACCAAAGAACTCTAACTTAAAATATTTAGTTAGATTAATTATATTACACGATTAATGTTGTCACCTCACTAAGCATTCTACCAACTCTTTAAGTTTTGTTGAGTTTCTCAAGTTTAGTTGCTAATGTTAACTATCTTATGCATGTTATTGGTTCTCACTAATCTTTCAAAAGCATAATAGTGAGGCTGCTCAATTAATAATGTGGAATGATATCAGTAAACAGACATTAATTGTAGAGTTGATACTTACTCCGCTACTTCAGAATGATCTTGTATTTGCAAAATTTTAAGATGATCAAAACTGTGATGATAGGTGATTGCAAGTCAGTACAATTTCTATTTTGCCAGTCATATCATATCTATAGTTTTCTTACTTTTTCCTAGCTTAAATTTATGTTTGTCTCATACTAATCCATGTGAGTAGTTCTAGAATGAACAATTATTGGCTAGTTCACAGTTTCTTTGCAATTTTATAAATATTTCAGAAAGACAATCAAGGGAGGGCAAGAGAAAGAGAACGAAGAGAAACAAGAAGTGAATTGTAAAAAGGTAACTTGGATGAATTACTAAGGATGATTGGTAAGTAATGTTCCTTTAAAAGTTACTGGGATAGTACCTTGTTATGTCTAGTTTGTGTACAAAATTTGGCTACTCCTATGGTTTCATTAGTGTCTATATGATGCAGTTCTTACTTCAACAATGAATATGTTGAAGTAAGAACAAGCCATTGTTTGGCTAATAAAAAAAAAAGAACAACAAGCCAGTGAATTCACTTTTTATATCTTCATTATTTTACTAGTTAAATTTGTTTTCATAGGGAAAAAGTACAGTTGACTTCTTGCACTTTGCTGACAGGGCACCATGTTCAGGAAGATTATGGTGAAGAACTTGGACAACTTTTTTTATGATATAATGAGGAAAAGGAAATGAATTGGATGACATGTATAATTTGATGAAATATATGCTTGGACTTCTATAATTTGGAATTAACATTTAAGACATGGCGAAATTCACACAGTACAAAGTTGATAACTTGTCCTTTGACTTTAATTCTAATTAAATGGTTCTCCCATTGACTTTCTTAATGTTCTCAATATGTTATTTCAGGAACAATAGCATATTATGAATATTATGAAAGTAAGAATAATACACATCACTTAATTTGGGTACTAAAATTATAATTATACTATAGTTCAAAGGATTATATGTAGTTTTCTCGCTACTATTAATATTATTTCTCTTCATTTTTGCAACATTACAAACAAGGGATTTTACTATACCGAGGCTAAGGATATTTCTCATTGATGTGCAGCTCCATCATCATTTACACGTGTTTGTCCCTCAAGTCCTAGGTATGTTTCCTGATTTTGGATCTTCTAACTTTTAATGTTCTGTTAATTGGGTAAAATTAGGAATCTTGTTGAAAGCTTATCTTTCCTAATTTTAGTTTAAAGATCCACTAGAACTCTTACTTGGACTTAACTTTCGCTTTTGTATCAGTCATCATTTTTTTATGGTTGCTCACTGAATTCATGATTTAATATGAATTGGTTTCTATTATCAAACGTATTAAACCATTGCTAGTTGTTAAAGGATTAGGCATATCATTTAAAGAAGAGTCTCCATGTAATATAATTAAACAAGCAATTAGTTAGTTTAATGTATTATATTTTTACTTGAAATGTTCTTTGACTTTTACTGTACTACAGATTATTATGAGTTTCATATATAAGAACATTTGTGGTTGACATTGCTAAAGTTGCTAGAAGGGACTATGTACCGAAAGATTTTCGTATGTATATATGTTCAATCACCTTAAAAAAATTAATTTTTTAGATTTTCTCAAGACTATTATAACACTTTTAAATGTTTTAATAAGACTTTCAATATAAGTAAATTAGTTGTGCAATAATAAAAATTCATCAAAACTTAAAAGAGAATAGATAGTGAATGCGTTCTTAAGTAATACCTATACTTAATTCCAATTTCTCACCACTATTGATAATGCATTTTATTTTTGCAACAATTCAGGTAGGGATACGTGATAGCAAAATTAGAACATGTAATTAAACATGATCACAAATAGGGAGAATAAATAAATTAACAATCTGACCTGATGAAGATGACATCGTTGATCAGAGTATTGGTTGAGTTTAATAAGTTCAACCTCCAATGCCTAAGAGCACTTTTCAGAGTGTTTTGATGACACAAAGAGAGAGTGACATATTCAGTATATCAAAATTAGGGCTTCAATGTATTATTTATAGGGTTTTATTTTAATAATATAATTAATCAATATTATTAAAATAAAATCCTGTAGAATCTTCAAAATAATTTCTCATTTAATTAATCAATCCAAATTAAGCCCATTAAATCTCTCTTTGGGTAACAATCTCAAATTAGTAATCTGACGGGATGATTACTAATACTCTTGGATTGTGGGTTGGGTTTCTGCCCAGCGGGTTTATGGATAATCGAACCCATCACCGATTATCCACAAATTAAAATAAAAAAAAATACTCAGTCCATTCACAGTTTATAAATTATAACATTAATTGCCTAATTAGAATTAACAAGATACTAATATAATAAAATAGTTAATGCTAATCCATAAAATATTAAAATTATTCTAACAATCTCCCACTTGGATAACATTAATTATATTATTAGATCATTAAATGAATAGCTAATCAGGCATAATAATGTTCATATAAACACACGGATGTGTGTATATTTATAAACCATACAAGATTCAGAGGTGAAACTATACACAAAGATCACTGAAACCGATAAGGAATCAAGTGATATTAACATTTCCATAAATAAGTATCATAATCTAAATTAAATGGAATACAAAGTAACATTCAAAAAAAATGTCAAATAACAATTCAAAAATCTCTAAAGAATTTAATTCAGACTCCCACTGAACCAAGGCTACATCAAAATTTTCAACAACGCCCATATGAGTCACATGATTCTTAAATACTTCTACGGGTAAGCCTTTGGTTAACAGATCCGCCAACATGTGTTCACCAGGAATATGAACCAAACAAGTATGAGATTTAGCAATCTTTTCTCTGACAAATAGGAACTTAACATCGAAGTGTTTAGTGCAATTGGAGTTCCTATAATTATAAGAAAAGCTGACAGCAAACGAACTATTGCAGTATATGGTTAGAGGTCGTGATATAAAATTAACCAAATGCATGCCAGATATCAATTACCTCAACCATATGGCCTGGCGGGTAGCCTCATAACAAGCGATATACTCTACCTCCATAGTCGAGGTAGCTGTTACTGATTGCTTACAACTCTTCCATGATACAACTCTTCCAGACATCATGAAGATGTATCCAGAAGTGGATTTACGATCATCCACACAAGATGCATAATCAGAATCTGAATACCCACAATTTCAAAGGGCTCAGATCTTTTAAAAGTAAACATGTGATGCTTTGTACCTTGTAGATACCTCATAATTTTCTTCGCAACCCTCCAATGATCAGGACCAGGATTACTCAAGTATCTACCAAGCATATTGACAGCAAAAGCAATATCAGGTCGTGTGCACACCTGAGAGTACATAAGACTGCTAACAGCAGATGCATACAGAATAATATTCATTTCGATTTTCAAATTATCATCAATGGGACAAGATGATCTAGACAACTTTTCACCTTTCTATACAGTTATAGTACAAGGGGCGCAAGTATGCATGTTAAATTTCTGTAGCACTCGTTCAATATAGGTTGTCTGAGATAAACCAAGATTGTCACAAGATCTATCACGGTGAATTTGAATTCCCAAGATAAAAGAGGCTTCACTAAGATCTCTATTGTCAAAAAGGCATGACAAATTTTGTTTGACTTCATTCAACATAGTTACTAAGTTACTGACTAGGAGTATGTCGTCAACATATAGAACAAGTATCATAAAGTTGTCTTTGTCAAATTTCTGATAGATACATTGATCAGCAATGTTCTCTGTAAAACCAAGTGAGGTAATTATCTGATCAAATTTCAAATACCACTGTCTTGAGGCCTGTTTAAGCCCATAAATGGACCTTTTCAGGTTGCACACTAAGTGTTCTTTCCCTGCTTCAGTGAATCCATCTGGTTGCGTCATATAAACATCCTCAAGCAAATCACCATTTAAGAATGCAATTTTGACATCCATTTGATGAAGTTCAAGATTCAACTGTACAACAAGAGCCATTACAACTTTGAAGGCATCTTTAGTAGATACGGGTAAGAACGTTTCTGTATAATCGATCCCTTCCTTCTGATTATAGCCTTTAGCTACAAGTCTGGCTTTGAATCTTTCAACTTCCCCATTGGCTCCTCTCTTGGTTTTAAAGACCCATTTGCAACTAACGGGTTTACAACCATTTGGTAACTCAGTTAATTCCCATACATGATTACGAGACATAGAGGATATCTTATCATTCATAGCCTCCAACCACTCAGATGAATAAGATCCTGACACAGCCTCATTATAAGAAACTGGATCTGTGCCATCAACAATGTCTGACTCAAATTCCTGCAAGTACACTATATAGTCATCTGAAATTGCAGGTCTACAAATCCTTTGTGATTGTCTCAAATTAAGAGTTGGTTCTCCTATATCAGTTATAGGAGCTTCTACAATGGGATCAATCGAATTCTCAATATATGTGTCATCTCTAATATCATGATCTATAGGTAGAGATGATAACAATGGCATGGGTAAAATGGTATCCACACAATGCAGGTTAATTACTCTAGGGACACCACTCCCACTATCCAAGTCATCCTCAAAATAGAAGGCTCTGTCAAATTCAATGACCCTGGTAATGTGACTGGGATAATAAATTCTGCATCCTCTGGATCCTAAACAATACCCAATGAAGAATCCACTAACAATTCTAGAATCAAGTTTCTTGAGCTGTGGATTATTGGGTCTCACTTCTGCTCTATGACCCCACACGTGAAAGTGTCTCAGACTAGGCTTCTTACCAATGAAAAGCTCATACGGCATCTTTTCAACAAACTTACTTGGAATTTGATTCAGGACATAGGCTACTGTCCTAAGGGCATCACCCCACAAAAAATCTGGTAACGAAGAGTGACTGATCATGCTTCTAACCATGTCCATCAAGGTGCGATAACACCTCTCAGCAATTCCATTTTGTTGTGGAGTGTCAAGCATAGTATACTGAGCTTCAATTCCTTGCTCCTGTAAGAATAGAGCAAACAGTCCAGGGTTTCTCCCGGTTTCAGTATACCTTCCATAATATTCTCCACCTCTATCTGATCTTAGACTCTTGATTACCTTTCCAGACTTTAATTCAATGGTTGCCTTAAATGCTTTAAAGGCATCTAACGAGTCAGATTTTTCATGCAACAGATCAACCTAGCTGAATCTAGAATAGTCATCTATAAAGGTTATGAAATATTTATAATTGCTCATAGCAGAGGAAGTAATTAGTCTACTAATATCTGTGTGGATCAATTCCAAAATAGCCTTAGATCTATTAGCCCCTTTCTTCCTAGCTCTATCAGGAAGTTTTCCCTTAATGCAGTCAATACAGGATTCAAAGTCAAAAAATTTAGGTCATGCAATATTCCTTATCTAACCGTTCTCTCCAATATCTCTTTTGAGATATGACCCAAACGCTGATGCCATAACAAGGAAGAGTTCTCATCAATTCTTCAGCATTTATGTCCTATGATAGCATTAATTAATGCCACAAAAGTGGAATCTGAACAAACATTTGTATTCAAGCAATATAAACTGCTCATTAATTTAGCAATTCCAACAATGACTGAACTAAAGTAAACATTAATTTTACCATTTCCTTGCCAAAAGGATTATCCATCTTTATCTGACACAGAACTTGAAACTAGATTCCTCCTTGAAAAAGGTACATAGACAATGTTATTTAAAGTTAAAGTATGTCCAGAGTACAAGTTCAAAACTACAGTTCCTATGCAATCCACTACAGTTGAACTTCCTTCCATTCCCAGAATGGTCTTTTCTCTCTCATTTGGGCTCCTCCTGTCTTTGAGCCCCAGCAAGGAATTAGTTACGTGAACAGTTGCTCCAGAATCTAACCATCAAGTGTCCATAGAGGTTTCAAAATTATTAAATTCAAGACAAACTAGAGCTAAGGGGTAGTTTCAAGAAAGATACTTTCTTTCTCACGTTTGTACTTCAACTTAAGGCAATATGAGATTTTATGGCCAAGCTTCTTACAGTAATTACAATCACCCTTAAATTTCTTCTTCTGACCCTTATTCTTCTTATTGTTCTTCTTGATCTCAAAGAACCTTCTACCATTAGGCTTTCCCTCAGGTTTCTTTCCTTTAAGTTTCTCATTTCCAGCCTTGTTTGACGAAGCATGAGAGATGTAGTTCACTGAATGACCACATGAATTTGATTTCTTTAATGACGACTCCTCTTGAGTCATGATGGACATCTTCTAATTAACGGTCCATTCAGCTTCTTGCAAGTTGTATGTGGTTCTGAGAACCCCATATTCTACTAAAAGAGATTGTAGGACTTTATAGACAAGATAACTCTCACCCAGGTCCACATTTAGAGATTTCAACTTGTTGAAGTAATTCACCAGCTTCATCATATGCTTGCGTACACCAGACACTCCATCATAATGAGTGTTATCTAGTAGCGAAAGATAATATGCTTTCTGCGTCTTATCGAACTTTTTAAACTTTTCACTCATAGCCATAAGGTATTCCACAACGGTGTCCTTATCAGGAATCTCTGTCTAATTGTCTTCCCAATAGTGTATTTTATTACCGTCAAACAGATCCTGTTGGATTCATACCACTACTTGTGATAAGCTCTATTAGCAGCACTAGACTCAACAGTGAGATTTGCTAGTTTTGGATCTCTCATGGCCAAATCTTCCTTGGAGATGATCAAGTACATATTAAGGGACTCATGCCAGTTATCACAATTCATCCCATTTAGAGTTTTCACCATAGATAGTTGCTGGAACACAAAAGCTGATGAAACAAAATCAGGAAATATTAATTATGTCCCGAAAACATAATCATAAAACAAGATTTCCTTTACAAAATTCAGCTTATGCAACTGTATCATCAGGAGGTGTATTATAATCTCAAAGTCTTGGATTATAACATCTTGGATTATAACAGATCAAGAAAGAAAACTCATATGTACTAATGATTTGGCCATAAAGAGAAATAATAAAATGCATTCATCGTTTCCATATCGATAGAATATAAGAAACAATGAAGGCATTGGATTAAAATGCTGCTAACCATTCACAAATGTATTTATTCCACAGAATTATATTAACAATGTCACACCGAAAGGGTATGTCCATTATCAATATAACATGTATATACACTCTCTCTTGTGAACTCATCGTAATATTCAGACTCTTCCCTGATGATGGTAACTAAATTATCCAAAATTATAAGAAATTGAGTGACAAATGCGATATAAATTTATTTATAAAATAGACATATCACAATGATTGGGCCGACGATAGGTGAGTACACAATCATTAGGTGTATATGACCCAAAGTTATGAAAAATTTCATAAATGGTTCATTCCCATTTAAGGCACGTGCTTAAATTAGAAATAAAATATAATAATTAATACATAGAAATTAATTATGATTCATTTACACATAATCAAGGAGAGTGAGCTAAACATATTGTCCCATATTATATCTAGTCTAGGCACAAATTTTCTCATATCAAAATTCCTTACCTAAATATTATTTTAAGGCTTTTAATTTTTTCAAAATTTCAAAACCCCTATTTCTAGGGCTCAAAAATTTCTAAAAAAATCACCATAATTTAGATCAGAATGAGTGGAGCTGATCCCCAAATTTTGGAATTGATTGGACTAATGATGTGGCCACACGCGCCACCACGCGCTTCTTCTTCAACCTTTGGAGGGTCTTTTTGACCCGCCAGAAACCTGACAAGTATCGTTTTTGACCCGTTGGTTTTGACGTCTTCATACCACAAAATAGGGTCCTTTTTTATCGTCTTTTCATGATCTACAGTTTCCTGATGGTTGTTTCGAATGAATCTATCCCAGTTTTATGAAAATTACGTCAAAAATTTGGATTTTTTTGGTTGGTTGGTTCGTTAGTTTAACGCGACTCACCGGCAATGGGAAACTGCTGCATTTTTGAATCGCCAGCAACCTCTTCGAATGGACAGCAACCAAAGTTCTTGCCAGTGAAGTACTTCGACGATAACGGTAATGTTGGCGAGAAAAAGAAAAGAGAAAGAAAAAAAAATTGAAGTCCATTTGGTTCTGATTACTGAATAATAATAATAATGTATGAAATTTAAAATTTCATAATCCAAAATAAAATTTTTCTGATGAAATTTAGAGAGAAAAAATTTTATAATCATAAAATTTCATAATCAGAAAAATCGTAGGCTCTAATACCATTTGATAGTGAAATTAGAACATGTAATTAAACATGATCACAAATAGGGAGAATAAATAAATTAACAATCTGACCTGATGAAGATGACATTGTTGACCTGAGTATTGGTTGAGTCTAATAAGTTCAACCCCAATGCCCAAGAGTGCTTTTCAAAGTGTTTTAACGGCAGAGAGAGAGTGACAGATTCAGTATATCAAAATTAAGGTTTTAGTGTGTTATTTATAGGGTTTTATTTTAATAATATAATTAATCAATATTATTAAAATAAAATCCTTCAGAATCTTTAAAACAATTTCTCATTTAATTAATCAATCAAAATTAAGCCTATTAAATCTCTCTTTGGCTAACAATCTCAAATTAGTAATCTGACGGGATGATTACTAATACTCTTAGGCTATGGGTTGGGTTTCTGCCTAGTGGGCTTGTGGTTAATCGAACCCATCACCGATTATCCATAAATTAAAATAAAAAAAAACTCAGTTCATTCACAATTTATAAATTATAACATTAATTGCCTAATTAGAATTATCATGATACTAATCTAATAAAATAATTAATGCTAATCCATAAAATATTAAAATTATTCTAACAATACAACCAAGAAGATATTGACTCCTAATTCAATTAAGGTTTAGGCCTAAGGATTTGAATTGTAACAGATAGGTTTTATATACATTATGTATGGATTGTATTCCCTATTATTAATATATACATTATGTATGGATTGACATACCTTAATTTATATAGTGCTAAATTTAGTCTATTATGTGCATTTATGTTTTTCTCTACGATAAATAAATATAGACAAGTTGACAAAATTCCAAAAGTTTAATGAGAAAGGACAAAACTAAAAAAAAAAAAAAAACCATGAGCAAAACCCCACTATATAACATTGTCAAGCAATTTAAAACCTCTCACCAATATGACATTTTTGGCAATTTTAAATACTTTTCGACAGTTTTGAAACCCCCAAAAAATGACATTTTCTGACGGTTTTAGAACTCCCAGAATATGACTTTTTTCAATGGTTATACCAGCAGTTGAGTAAAATTTGCCAAAAAAAAAATTTAGCAACAGATGTATCTTTGGTGTTTTTTAAAGCTCCAAAAAGCACATTTTTTAGGGGTTGAAACCACCAAAAGTGCAAAATAAACCACCACAAAATGTAAGATTTTTTTAAAGTGCATTGATATCATTTTCTTAGGGCTTTTTGCACAAGCTCACATGTTTGATTCTTCTTGATCATCATTCTTTTTGTTTTGCTACTTTTTCAAATTTTTTTGGCTCACAAGAAAAGAACATGACATTGCAAGTTTGATAAATATCTTGTACTGATCGCATCTTTCTTGGAGGTAATGAATTTGGTGACTAGCTATTCTGTCATGGAGATGAACTCGTGCTTGGTTCTGGTTCATTTCTTACATTCTCCTCAACTTCAAGATGTTGAGTTCCATTAAGATCTTCATTACTCCATTTCCAGCTGGCATCTCCATCAAAGATTGCATCGTTTGACATGATTAAACGTCTCGTATCATGATTATAGAGATGATAATCCTTGGATTCATCACTATAGCCTTTAAAGAAGCACGTTTCTCCTTTCTTATCTAGTTTGTCTTTGCTTCCTTTTAGGATGTGAGTAAAGGCAATGCTATCGAAGACTCTAGAGTGATTAACTTACAGCTTTCGCTTGAAACATGCTTTATATGGAGTTCTATTTGGAACAAATTTTATGGGAGATTAGTTGAGAATATAAACGATTATGTTAATTACTTTTACCCACAAAAATTTGGGCAGATCTTTTCCTTGTAGCATTGTGCGAGCTATCTAAACAACTGTTCTATTTTTTCTTTTTGCAACACCATTCTGCTGATGTATGTGTCGAACTGTGAGCTCTTTCTTGATGTAGTGCTCTTTGCAGTACTTGACAAATCTTTGATCACTAAATTCTCTCCCCCCCCCCTAACGATCTATTCTTAAGATTTTAAACAAATGACCACTTTGTTTTTTTGCAAGAGCTTTGAACTGAGAGAAATAAGAGAATGTATATGATTTAAACTCAATAAAGTAAACCCAAATCATTAGAGTATAATCATCAACAAATATCAGAAAATAAATCTTATCACTAAGAGTAAGAGCTCTTGAGGGATCCCAAATATATGCATGCACTAACTCTAACGGGGCCTTAGCTCTCTAGGATGATTTTGGAAATGACAAACTATGTATTTTTCCAAAAATGCATCCTTCACAAATTTTCTTTTCAAAGTGCATAAAAGGGAACCCAAGCACCATTTCTTTTCTAGTTAGCAATTCAAGGCCATTGAAATTTAGATGCCCATATCTCAAATGTCATAATGCCTATTTATCCATGTTTTCACACTTCAGGGCATATTTTTGTCCAAGTCACAAATGTAAATAAAATATTTTGTTAGGGGACATTTTAATAGTAGTTATTAGCTGCCCCTTATTTTGATCAAGTGTGGTACATTTATCATCATAAAAAATCAATTGGTAGCCTTTTTGAACTAATTAGCAAACACTGAATAAATTTTACGTGAGGCCCAAAACATAGATAACATCATGAATAAATTTTTGTTAGTAATTTTTTATCTTCCCAATCATAATGCATTTGCATTAACTTCTTATGCTTTTCCATCACCAAGTATAACTTGGGATTTTATATTTTCATCAAGATTGACAAAGCAATTTTTGTTGCTTGTCATGTAGTTTGAACAACCACTATCAAGATACCATATATCCCTTAATTCTTGGTCAAGGAAAATGATTAATAAAATAATTAACTGAGTGATTAGTCTCTTTTTGTGAAATCTAGTTCTTCTTTTTCCCAAAACTAACAATCTATTTCAAAATAAGTGTGCCTTTCACACCTCTTGCATTGGAATTGGCAATTATTTATATCACGATTATTTTTCTTGCAAAGATTGCAATAGGAGCTTGATTTTTCTTTACTCCCTTGATTTATGTAATTCTTTATCCCATTTCCATGGTAATTAAATGATCCTTTATTTTGAGGATGTTGATTGTGATCAATCTTTTTATCTCCTTCAATTTTCAAAAAATTTATATTGGATTGAACGGCTAGCTCTAGTGGTTCCTCAAATCTTTTCATTCTCTTCTCATGTGCTTGGAGAAATCCCATTAGTTCCACTAGAGCAACCTTTGGCAAATCCTTGGCTTCTTCAATTGCTACCACCATATGATCAAATTTAGCTCAAAGGCTTTTTAGTAATTTTTGAATAATTTTTTTGTCTTCTATCGTGTCTCCATAACTTCTTATTTGATTAATGATATCAGTGCCCTTGTACTGGCTCTTTAAGAACTCTCATGCCTCCTTTGTTGTCTTAGCATTCATGATTTTAGGAAAGATCATGTTGCTTGCCCCTTGCTAGATAAATAGTAAGGCTCTTGCGTCCTATGCATATTTTGCTTGTACTTCTTTTGCTTTGTAGTTGTCCATATTAATTGCTCTTCTGGGGTTGATTCCTTGAAACATTTTACTACCATATCCCACAAGTCTTGTGAGATAAACAATGTCATCATTTTTGCACATAAAAAATCATAAGCTTTTCCCTCAAATGTGGGAATTGAAGATTAGGTATAATTGTTGATAGATAAATTAGAGATAGAAGTAGAGGCCATGAAAAATAACATATGATGTGTAAAAATATGGTGGTAAGGTGACTAGGTTTAACTAGCAATTTAGAACCAAAGCTCTCATACCACTAATGGAAATCATGGGAAATAAAAATGAGAAATAGGGAGAGGTTTTAGTAAGAAAATGCCACACGCAAGAAATTGAAACTTTTTATTGATGCATAAATTAGCTTACACTCATTGGCTTTATAGATGTTGAATGTCTGACATTAAAAATGCCACTTTCATCCGCCTTCTCACATATTGTACGATTTGGTTGCTTTACACTTGGTGGTGCAAATTGAAAGACACTAGAAAGCAAGGCTGGCAAGAAGTGTGCAACGACGAAATCTGATGCAAGCTTGTCTTGTAGCATTAAAAAAGTACTGTACATGTCATAGGCCCACAATAAAGCAATTAATTGATGTGGGGCAAAGCAATTCATGTGGCAGTAATTAAATTGATCAGATAATGTAAGATATTTGCAAAAGAATTTATTAAAAATTCAATGTTAGGAAGAATATGGAAATGTTTTTATAGGCTATATATATGTGTGTATTCGTGAAGTATGTAGGCAATCAAAGTTTCATTCACTTAGTCTACCAATTATTCTACTCTCTAGTCATTAATTCATTATATCTCCGTTCCTCTTCCAATCGTCGACTGCATTATCCATTTCTTTTATTTTCAAACACCATCATATTAACCATGTCTGCCGGAGCTTCTGACTCCACCAGAAATTGTGCCACTTATCATCCTACCATTTGGGGTCACTTTTTCCTTCAATATGCTTCCGAAACAACGGTATTATACTATTATCAACTTGCAATTACTTATATGAATTAGGATATCTGTTCCGCTTGTTTGAAAGAAAATATGAAAATTTTATCTGAGTGTTTAGTTTAAACTTGATCATGGATTGAGTTTAAAGCTGGAAAATTTGTGTTGTTTGTTTATTATCAATATATAATCCATATATTGTTCGTATCATCTTAGTATATTAGAGAATATAATTTTGTTTCAACCTCTTTAAGATGTATATTTGATCCAGTAACTAATGATTAATTGTTTGTATAACTCCTTTTAGCAGGTCTAAAATAGTGAATTCGAATGAATAATAATTTTATGCATTAAATTAATCCAAAAAATTTCAGAATATCAAATTAATAATCTCACAAGCTATTTCTCAGAGAGTAAAATAAGATTTTTCTTTAAAATCAAACTGATTAAACCTAACGCATAAGTTGAGCTTCCTTGGTCTCTTATATGAATTATTTCATTATTTGTGGCTTTTCAGAGTGTAGATGACGACATAGATCAAAAGATTCGAAGAGAGGAAGTAAAGATGTTTATCTCATCAAACAATAGCTATCTCCTAGCGACACTAAAATTCATTGACTCAGTCCACCGTTTAGGTGTGTCTTACCATTTTGTATGCGAAATTGAAGAAGCATTGGCCATGATTCACAACATTTACACGAAGAGCAACAATATCTTCGTCACCCAGGATGAGGATGACCTTCGCTCTGTTTCTCTACTCTTTCGACTGCTTAGGCAACAAGGATATGATATTTCATCGGGTAACTAACTCTATAACTTTCCCAATGATATTCGAGTTTGCAAAGGGCCATATAATTCACAAATCGAACGAACTGAACAGATGTATTCAACAAATTCAAGAAGGAGAATGGACACTTCGATGAAGAACTAGCCAAGGATGTCGAGGGGATGTTGGCCTTGTATGAAGCTGCACAGTTAGGGATTCATGGAGAGGACATACTGGAAGAAGCTCTTGATTTCACTTTCACTCACCTAAACTCGTCCTTGACCACCCAATTAATGAGCCCTTCACTTGCTGTTCATGTGAACCACTGCTTAAGGCAACCTCTTCGCAAGGCATTGCCTAGGATAGGGGCAAGGAATTACATGTCTTTCTACCAACAGGATCCTTCCCATTGTAGCATTCTGCTCAACTTTGCAAAGTCAGATTTCAATATGCTGCAGAAATTGCATCAGAAAGAAGTTGGCAATATGAACAAGTATGAATGTATTAATATAATACATATCTAACTTGTTAGGAATTTCTCTTAATTCTATGCTTTGAATATTTTATATCACCTAATCGACTTTGATTTGTGTTGCAGATGGTGGAATAAGTCAGAGTATGTGAGGAAGGTTCCTTATACAAGAGATAGGTTGGTGGAGGCCTACTTTTGGCCTTTGGCCATGGCCTATGAGCCTCAATACAGCACTGCAAGATTGCTATCCTGTTAACTGGTTTGCATCATTTGTCTTCTTGATGATACCTATGATTCCTATGGTACTGTTGAAGAACTTGAACTCTTCACCGAGGCCATCTACAGGTTTAACTAAAGATCCATTGGGTCATGATTCACAAAAAAATGTTGCCGAAAATCTGATTATAATTTGATTTGATTTTTTCAGATGGGATATTAGTCCCATTGAATCTCTTCCGGAATGTATGAAAGTGGTATTTGAGGCAGTTCTGGAAGTGTACAATGAGATGGAGTTGGTGACAGCACAAGAGAAAACATCTGGTTTTGTGATGCCACGTGTTAAACAAGCTGTACGCCACTGACATTAGACTAAAATTCTCTTTTGGTTTTTATAAAATAATTTCATCATCAATTACTTTTTTCCAAGGACTTTTTTTATACTACTCTAAAGTTTGACTTTTATTCTCATATATATATATGAAAGAATAAAACTGCAACTGATTTTATGGATGCTTAACATTTAATTATTTTGTTGTACTTGAGGTGTAGATTTGTGAATTATCCCGAACCTACCTGGTGGAAGCAAAATGGTGCAGTGAAGGGTACATCCCAAGCTATGATGAGTACAAGGATAATGGAGCATTGTCTTCCAGTTTGCCACTTCAGATAGTTTCGTTTCTTGGCCTTGGCAACTTTGCAGCCAAAGAGGTGTTTGATTGGATTTCCACACATCCAAAAATCATTAGAAATGCGTCTTTGATTGGAAGACTCATGGATGACATGGCTACTCGCAAGGTACAAAACAATACAATTTCATATATTGCTTATGATTGAACTACGAAACATACACCTTAGATTGGAATATCCTATCTTTAAATTAGTCGAGAATTATAAATTAATGTTAAAACAATAAACAATTTATTGTAATTTAGTAATAATGATTCCAGTCTGAAATGTTTTTGGATTTTGTTTGATATGAAGTTTGAACAAGAAAGAGTGCACGTTGCTTCAGGCGTGGAATGTTGCATGAAGCAATATGGGATATCTGAAGAAAACGCCTACAAAATACTCCAAAACGACGTCAAAAAGTGTTGGAAGGACATAAATGAAGAGTGCCTCAATAATCCACATGATGTCCCAAAGCCTGTCCTTGATTGTGTCCTTAATGTGGGTCGTGTGAGTGAACTTGTGTATGAAAACTTCCAGGACAGATTCACAAATGGTGATTTGCTGAAACATCATATTGTGGCATTGCTTGTGGACCCTATAGCCATTAATTGAGCATCACAAGTAGCTATATTACACTGCTCATTTGTGGTTTGACTTAAATAATGTACAGCCATCTTGGGAGACGTCAGTCAGAAGTTTGTGGACAACATATATTATGTTAAGGTTAATAAAGAAAAAAAAGTCTCTTAATTAATTATTTCTTTTTATTATGATTTGATCTTGATATTAAGATGTTTAGTTTCAGCAACAGTTATTAATTTTGTGATAATTAGCATTTCAGCGGATGGAGGAAAAAAAAAATGTAAGAAAAACGTGAATACCATAATTTATTTGAATAACGTTAAACCTCAATAACTAAAGCGAAGTCAAAATAATTAATTAATAAAAACACTAAAAATTTGAAAATAAACAAAAAATAAAAAATTAGTAAAAATATAAAAGATGAAAAAATGATAAAATATAAAAATAACAAATTCGACAATCAAAATAAAAATAGTGAAATAAATAGATAATAAGTGAAAAATGATAATGAAATATAAAATAAAATAGAGGTGAACCCAAATATAAATGATAAGGCCTCACTTGTATTGGAGTTTAACCCTTCTTAACCCCTTTTCCCTTTATTTTTTATTTTTTATTTTCCTTGTTTACATGTGCCGTTATATGAGGGCTCCCATTTTCATTTTATTTGCATTTCTCTTGCATTTGGTTCATTTTTAGATTTTATTTATTTCTCTTTTATGTTATATGTGTTATTCCATGAAAGTTTCATTTTTCATTTTATTTTACATTTTATATTTTTAATTTTCTTTAATTTCACATCACACATCACATCAACTCATTCATTATTATTAAATTTCGTATTTCATTTACATTATTTTAGGTTGCATTTCATACATAATACACAATTTATGCTAGATTCATTTCGTACATGTGCATTTCATTTCATGAGACATTTCATTTGCATTTAAGGGATTAAATTTTTCGATTTGATCATTTAACCTAGCTTTTGGACGTCACTTTTGGGAGAGCTCATCTTGGACGAAGGTCTTCTTGGCTCTTGGGTGGAGATTTAGGTGCTACTGTACTAGAGAGGAAGAAGCAAGGGAGGAGGAAGCACACAAGGTATTTCTTATTATCTCTCCAATTTTCATTTGTTAATGTCAAATTCTTCCCCTACATCTTTTGTTGGCCGAAACCTTCATGGACTAGATGCTAATAAATCACCATCAATGTGTTATCGATGTGATGATATTTGATCCTAAGGTGTTTGATGGATTGCTTCACATATATGCCTATTTAGATATCTAATTTTAGGCTTAATGCGGTTCATGTGAATTTTTGTGAATTTTCTGGTATTACATATGATGTCATTTTTACCTTGCTATTTGATGTCAAATTTATTTCATATGTGTAGATTCTTGATGAATCTTTCACTGATTTTTGAGCTAGGATGGGTAGTGGATAAGTGGTGAACTTTAATGCTCGTCTTGAACATGCTCTGTTTTAGTGAAGTTCACTATAGCTCAACTTCTTGAATTTTTTGGGAAGTGTCTATACATCCTTTTGAGGTAAAATTGGGTATACATGTTGTCTATCAAGTCATTGTTATTGTCCAATTTTTTCTTGAATTATAGTAACCAATTGATATGCCATTTATACAAATTTACGCACACAATTTTGTGACCAAATAGCTAGGTATAGTCAACTTTAAGAATTTTCTGGTATTGATCTAGAAGGTATTTTAAGCTTATTTTTGCGTATGTTAACCCTCTATATGTCTAGTTTATAGGATAAATTGATGTTGGGGTTTTTTTTTTTTTTTCTGGTGATATAACATTCCGTCGCTGATTATCATTCAAAACTCAACAACTAGATAAAACAGAGAAGTACAATTCACTCTTGCTTCATTTTGGTGTGCAATTTTGAGTTGAATTTGGTCTCCTATAATCATGTACATGGCTGTCGATTTGAATTAGAATGATTGTGACACATTTGGCTTATTTTGGTTTGCAATTTCCAATGGTGCCATAGTTCATATGATTTTTTAACTAATGTTGTTCTATGACATTGTGGCATGATTAATCTTTGGGTTGCTTAATGTTAGCTATGAATGTGTGAGCTTCTTGATATCCAAATAATGTGGAATTATAGTGAGTTTAACTTGGAATTTTGGTTAAGAGGTATCCAAATCAAGGTGCAAAGAGACACTCAAGCAAGGATTGCGAATTGGTGGCAAGGCCAATAAGATTAAGTTGTTTAATTCCTTTGAGCTTGATTGCAGTTGATGTATTATTGGTCCTTTGTAATCACCATGTAATGAATATATAATTGGGCACTTACACATACAAACACCCATGCATGCTTTATTTGACATTAACACAAACCCACACCCATGGATGATTGATCAAACACTTATACACATAAACACTAATAGTTATCTATTAAAATGTGTCATGTGAGGTCCATGCCTCCATAAGTGCACTTTTTTTAAAAAATGTGTCATGTGAGGTTCAAAGCCTCCATAGGTACTCTTTTGGGTTCCTTGCCATGTAAGGTCTAACGCCTCCATAGGCATATCCTATAAACATCTATGGGCTTTTCAACATTTATGTTGCCGTGTGATACTAACGTCTTCATGGCACCTGATGATTCACTAGTGGGATCATGCGAGATCCAACGACTATATAGGTATTACGCGATATTATTTGGTGTTTAAATTAAACTTAGGGTTACAATGACCCATATCCTATTATGCATGTTTTCTAAAATAAAGTTGGGTTTCAAGGGCCCATGTCCAATTAATGTTTTTTGAAAAAAAATTAAATTCAAGATAATCTATGTAAATAAAATCGTTTGGTAAAGTCCCTTTTGTTAAATTCTTATTTCATTTTATTTTCACATCATGAAATTCAAACCAAGCAATTTGAAAAAACAACTAAAAATGTCTTTGAATATATTTTTCAAATAAAATATTGAATTCAATGTCTCTTTGTTTTTCAAAAGTTCATTTTGTTTATAAATAAAAAAAACCAAATGTTCACATTTCAATATAAATACCCATAAGTCATGTTTTTCTAATTCAAGAAAATTCACAAGAGGAAAGTATAGAAGTAAGGTTCAGCTGATTTCATAAACTAAAACACATAAACTAATTTCTCAAAACATTGTTAGTGAAAGTTGGCATGATTTCAACTATCTTTGTTTTCTTCCCAAAAATAAAAAATACTAACCCATTGACATGTTTTTCTTGACAAATTATATGGACTTTAATCCCCATAGTGGGGTACATAGGCTTTAGGCTCCCATCCTTAGTCAAGTCTGCCCATTGTAAATATTTATTTATTTTGTTTATATTAATTCCATTGTTATTTTCATGCACATTTAATGTCGACAATTTTAAATAAATTAAAGACTGTATCTTTTACTTCGCTTCACTAATTTAGGGTAAAAATTCTCACGAACATGTGTTACTAGTGCCTAACACCTTCCTTATACTCAAATAGATTCTCAAACCATCTCTGGTTTCACATACCACCTTTTTGTTTTATTTGGTTTTCCAAAATTTTTTGTTTAAAAATTTTAGTGGTGACTTCAGTGAATTGATTTTTAAAATTAGTTTTAGGAATAAATTTACATCTCTTTCTTACATTTATTCTCTCACATCCCCCAAAATGACAATTATGACAAATTTCCTTCAATGCATTGCTTAGATTTTAATTAAAGTAGTGTTTCCATACTAGTTTTATAGAAAATAAACTTTCACAAAAAAGATATTAATCAAAATATACGATATGTTATTCTTTTTATTGAAAGATTTAAAATATTTTTTCATAACATTATGTTAGTGAATGTAGAAAAATGATTATATATATACCTGCATACAACAACTGTAACCCCATACTATACCTTAATTATGTTTTCTCTTGATGTATAAAATTAAAAATATTCTTTGTTTAGTAAATATTTTTTAAATATCTTGTTTAATTAGTTTTTAATGGAAAAAAATAGAGAAAAACCAATTCAACCCTTTCAATCATCATCAGATGAATCTTGAAAGAGAAGCTCATCATTTTTTACTCATGGAGTCAAAATTTCATTCTTCTGAGCATCTTGCTATTCCTAACCCTCAGCAAAGGCAAATTCAATTCAATGCATGATCTTGAAAAAAATAAAAAAAAATTAGTAAAACCAAAGGGCATCCCATAGGAGATTTTTAAAGGTAGGGAAGTTATTAGCTCCCTAAACCTACATATTTGTCATACGGTATCACTTTTTCATGCCTCTATATATTGTAGAATTTGAATTCCATTATTATTATTGATTGAAACTCTCAAATTGATGCAATTTGATTCCATCAATTTAGACAATATGTTATTGACCTTTGAGAAAAGTCTTCTCTTCCTATATATTACTGTAATCAAGTTCATTAATTATTGCGAACAAATTTTTTTAATAAAAGACTATTTTTTTTAAGAATATAAAATATTGTTTAATATTTAACTATTAATTACATCATAATTAGATAATATAATATTTTGAATGACATATGATCATCACTAAAAATGTGATATTCTTGAAAATTATATACTAAATACCTTGTTTTATGTAAAAAAAAATTCTTTCTAAATTATTTTATGAATTGGAAAAGCAAGGGAATGCAATTGGTGCAAGAGTAAATTTTTAATTAAGGAATATTATGGGGAGAAAAAAAAAAAAAGAAGTTTACAAAGACTAAATACAATATGAGTTAGCTTGAAAGTGAAGTTTGAGGTTGGCACAAGTGGCTAAATCTCACTTCAATTGCCCCAAGCTTAAGATATTGTTTTTCAAACTTAATAAACATTAGAAATGAATTGATGGCTTCCATCTTTAAGTAGAACTAAGATTTTACCTTTTCCTTGAACGTATATCTTGGACTTATCGCCAAAGGTGACATATCCATTAATTTGCTTTAGGTTCACGAATAGATTTTTGTCACCAGTCATATATTACTTGCCCCAATGTCAAGATACCATATGTTATTCTTTGATTCATTATTCTTTTAGTCATCAACAAAGTGAGCTCAACATCTTCCTTCACTTTTACAAGATTAACTTTCTCTTCCACATGATTAGCATTTCTGCACTTGGAAGAATAATGGCCAAATTTGTGAAAGGTAAAGCATTTGACTTGAGATTTTTCATACCTTTGACTTTTGCTTTCTCTCTCACATTCTCTTTGAGAACCATTACTGATTTCTTCATAATTATTATAGTTTCCTCTAATTCTTCTTCTTTACCCTTGACCATGTGCATGACCCCGACCACGTCCTTGCCATTTGTATTCTCCATCACAGTATTTACTTTTTTTTCGAGTGACTTTTGAGTGAAGAGCTTGTTCCAATGGTTCAATCATCTTCTTCTTCCTCATCCTTTCTTCTTGAGCTTGTAATGACCCCATGAGTTGGTTAGCAGTCATGGTGTCTATATTTTTTTATTCTTTGATTACAACAATATATTCAAAATTGGCAGTTAAAAATCGAACAATTTTCTCTATCACTCGGGTATCATTTAAGGCTTTCCATTTCTTTTCATTTCATTAACAATAGTCAATACTCAAGTAGAATGATCAAAAATACTTTTAGAATTTTTCATGTGAAGTGCTTCAAACTCACTTTGAGGCTCTCATGGAATAATAATTTTTCATATCCTTATTACTTTGATTATTACCTAAGTCTTAAACCAAACACCTGGAAAAGACTCATAACAAACCTCACTAATATAAGGGAGCTTCATCTTAGTGGCATAGATATGTCATCAATACCACTAAGTCATTTATTCAAGAATCTATCATCTTCTATGGTCTCTTTCAGGCTTTCTTATACTAGATTTCAAGGAGACTTGAAAGATAACATCTGTTGTCCTCCTCTCCTTCAAGTGCTAGCTTTAAGCGGTAACAAAAATCTCATAGGCTATCTTCCAAAGTCTAATTGGACTGACTCCCTTTAGGTCCTTTATCTTGACAACACAGGTTTCACGGGAGAGCTACCTAATTCCATTGGCTGTATGAAATCATTACAAAAATTGGATCTCAATTCATGCCAATTTGCAAGGAAAATTCTAGAATTCTTTTGGAATCTCACACTGCTTAATTATTTGGACCTCTCTTACAACAATTTTTCAAGTCGAATCTCATCATCACTTTCGTATTTTCAACATCTCGCTACACTATTTCTCTCGTCAAATAATTTTAATGGTGAATTTCCATGGTCATCACTTTCAAGACTTGAAAATCTCACATATTTGGATATATCAAATAACAGCTTTCAAGGAAATCTTCTAGATAAAATAAGTGGATCTTTAAAAGCTTTGGATCTTTCATTCAACCAATTTAATAGTCAAATTGGGGAAATTTCCTCTTATTCACTGGAATTGCTCGATTTGTCTAATAATAAGTTGCTTGGTTTAATTCCAAGGTCAATCTTCTACTAGAAAACCTTACATTCTTGGACCTTTCTCGCAACTTGCTTCAAGGACAGCTTGATCTCACCCTCCCTGTTTCCACTGCATTCATCTCTGTATCCTATAGTAACTTGACAGGGGGTATCTCTACTTCTATATGCAATGCCAGCTCACTTCAAATTCTTAACTTGTCCTACAACAACTTCACTGGCACCATTCCCCAATGCATTGGTAGCTTTGACCTAGCTCTTTCTGTGCTGGATCTACAAATGAACTGCTTCTCTGGCACCATACCTAGAGCATTTGAAGTGGGAAACAAGTTGAGGACCCTTAATCTTAATGGCAACCTTCTGGAAGGGTCATTACCTCAATCTTTGGTCAATTGCACCATGTTAGATGTCTTAGATCTGGGTAGAAATAACATTGAGGATGCATTTCCCCATTGGCTTCAAACCCTTCAAGAATTGCAAATACTTGTTCTCAGAGAGAATAATTTACATGGCTCCTTCACCACTTTTAAAAACCAAACCGACCATGCCTTCCCAAAGTTGAGAGTTTTCGATCTATCTAGCAACAATTTAAGTGGCCCTTTACCTACAGCATTATTCAAATCTTTCAAAGCTATGATGAATGTGCACGAAGGAGAAACTGGCTTGCAATACATGAGTTATCAACACTCTAGCGAGGGCACTTATGAGGACACCATTGTGGTAACTTGGAAAGGATTGGGGATTCAGCTGGAAAAGATCTTGAGCATTTTCACAGCCATTGATATATCCAACAACATGTTTGAAGGAGAGATTCCACAAGTTATTGGAGAGCTTGGTTTACTGAAAGGGCTCAATCTTTCACATAATAGGCTACCCGGTGCAATCCTAAAATCATTGGGAAATTTAAGTAATTTGGAATGGCTGGACTTGTCATCAAACAAGTTAACAAGGGAAATTCCAATAGAATTGACTGATCTCAACAGCCTCACGGTCTTGAACCTTTCACACAACCAACTTAACGGTTGCATTCCTAGAGGTAAACAATTTAAGACTTTCACAAGTGATTCCTTTGAAGGAAATATGGGGTTGTGTGGCTTCCATGTATCAAGTGAGTATAGCACGAATGAAAGGAAAAAGCCAATAGCAGATTCTAAAAATGGATTTGAATTTGAATTTCGATGGAAACCTATTGCGCTGGGATACGGATGTGGAGCAGTATTTGGAGCGAGTATAGGTTGGGTTATGATAATGATCAGAAAACCTCGATGGCTTGTAAGTTTATTTGAACGTCCTCCAAAATTGAGAAAGAGAAGGGCAAGGAACTGTGGTAGATAGAAAATGTTATTCATGTGTTTCTATAGTAATTTCTTTTCCCAAATCTATTTTGTGAACATTGTCACTATTTAGGTAATTTCAAAAAGTAAAAATATTTCAAGTTTAGTTTTATTTAATTTTAAGTTAATTTTAATTTTTGAGTCATGTTTGATTTATTACCTAGTGGTAGCACATCCAAGTACATGAGCGCCTATTGTGCTCTACACGCTCACGAGTTTCATTTTTAAAAACAATCATTATAATTGACAAAACAAATTTAATAATATTGATATTTTAAATTTTTTTTGCGTGATGTCTAATAGTTTTCTGAATTTAAAAACTATTTAATTCTATTTATGTTTAATAAATATTAATATTATTTATATGTATTATAATAATTTTTGAAAAAATTAATATATGCTTAAAAAACTGACAAGAACATTTGCAATTTATTATCTAAAATGACAAGAACTTATTGATAGTCCACCATAACATGAATGGGTCAACGCTGCATCGTAATTCTAGCTGATGATCTTTCTTTCCCATTTTTTCATCCTAAAATTTAAGACGATAGAAAATTTAAATTAATTTTAACATATTTGGCATACTCTATCTACCTACTTATTTTATATAAATTTACTATCCAATGTTATCTTTTATAGAATTTGAAACATTAGAATTTTACCTGCTGAATACTATCAAATTTCCACAGCGTCATCTCAAATTGACATTTTAAGATTCCCAATCTTTTCTTTTACCACTTTCCAGATCTTGGACTCTTTTTCTCACCATTGATGTTGCCTTAGTAATCTTCTAGAGATTGCTTCTCAAAAGATCACAAAAAAGAAAAAAAATCGTGAAATTTACCAAGCTCTTGCTGTTTGCAAATTTAATATCATATATCGGGTACCCACAAATCCTGTTAGAGATTTCTCATATATTTCCAACATCAGTTTCACGAGCCTCACATTACTCGTCATCATAACTAAATATTAAATTTCAAAATTTGGAATAATTGATAAATCGAAATTTCGCACGCAATTATGGTACTTATTTTCAGTTTCCCTCAACCTGAACACATACTCTAACTTCACAACATTTGGCAATCATGCACGAGAACACAACATATTGTTCTCTGCCTCAATGTTCAGCATATTAATATTTTTTTCATAGTACTATTCATTATTAATAAATGTTAATAATAGTACAGTATATGTAAATAATAATGTGATTTAAATATATTATATTAAATTTGTCATTGATAAACTTTTTTTATATGGAATCATATTACTAATCTTATAATTAATTATATGAATTATATAGAATAACTATTAAAGTGATTACCATAAAATTATATGGCGTATAGCTTCTTCCTTCTTCTTTTTTTATCGCATCATGAAATTGTTAAATTCTAAATTGGAAAAATTTAGTTAAAACTTTGATGTCTGAATATCTACATATTTGATAGTGGAAAAACTCAATTTCTGAATAGTTAAAACTTTTAATAGAATTACCCCAAAAATGCCAATGCAAATTAGTTTAACAGGCCATATAGACTAAGCCTTTGCATCCTCATGTACATGGGCAGAGGTAGGGGAAAACATCGGGGGTTATATTTTATTTTATGAAAATTTATATGCAAAATTTGTCATGTTTTAGAGGTTATATGTAATTTGGAAGGATTTATATAAAATTTAATTTTTACCAAAATTGACATTTAAATAATCTTCAAAATGGTAAAAGGGCTATGGCTCATATGCCGGGGATTGAATCCTTTGGTAAGGGGTTTGAATCTTCAAAATTGACATTTAAATAATCTTCAGAATGTTAAGATTTTTTTAAGGACGAAAACGTTTTAGAAATATACCTTAAAATTGGACCCTTAGCCTACCCTTTTTGAAATTTGTATTCACGTTTTGATGGATGATCTTAGAGTAATCCATTTTTTCCATTATTTTTTTTTCTTTAGAAAATTGCCCAAAAAATAGTCAAAATCCTTTAGAATTATTCGAAGTTCATGTGTTCCTAATCTGTCCATAATCAACTCTAGTCCATGTATAACACAACACGACCAGGTCGAATCCTCCCAAATTTGAATGAACGCAACCAATGAAACACTTCCTCATAGAAAGAGGATACGAAGCTAACAACTTACCTTGGAAGTTTGACTCTTGTCGGATTACCTTACTGGTCCCCATTTTAGAAGCCCCTAACAACCCTAACAACTTCTTGGAAGTTTGCTAATGGACTGCTAAATTAGATTGTTTAGAAATCCAGGAAAAGAATCCCCTTTGGAAACAGAAAGCCAAACTTTCTTTGTCTACTTTTCTCCGACTTTCATGACTTGAACTTCATTTATTTCCATGTATCGTAGAAAAAATAATTAATTAATTAATAATGTTTAATTTCAAATGACTAATACGTGTATTAATGTAAATTTAATATATAAATATGATAAAATTTTAGAACAAATTATGTTTATCGTTTTGAACACACAAAATAACGAAACTTAGAACAAAAGTTTTTAAAAAAATACTCTTACAATAACTTTTTTTTATTAATTTTAAAATAACTTATTTTTAATAAAAGAATTAATCATATCTGTAAGGCTATTTAAAATTAAAATAAAATTAATTGCAGAATATATTTTAATTTTATGACAAAGTCATGCAATTTTTTCTAAGAAAAATAAAAAAGAATGTACTCTAATTTATCATTACATGTATTTAAATATTCTCTTCATTTATCATGACTATCACAAACGCGGTTTGCAAGGTGTCAATATTATTAGATAACTTGAAGCATCATTGAACAAAAGGAGACACAAATAACAGTCCAAAGTTAGGAGCCAGTGAAAGGCATGTGCATGTGGAAAAGTCTTTGAGCCAATTAAAATCTTGGAGCCCGTGTTTGAAAGCTGGATGAAGACCCAAAAAATAAAAAGAATTAAATGTTTTTAATAAAATTTTAAGTCAATGTTAAGTCAATTGTGCGATGGAAGGGCCAGTAAATGTTCAACCTTTTCTATCTCATTTTCTCCCGTAAAGATGGACTCCTTCTCACACGCAAATGCACAAGTGGAACACATGGATGTGGGCCATTGGATTATCTAATGGTCCACCATGTATCATATAATTTTCTTAAAATAAAAGAAAGAAGTAGGGAGGAAAGAAGCAAATAAAATGTTTATGTATTGGTCCATCCTAATCTACTTATGAGTAGGGCTCATAAAAATCAGAATGGATTTATTAAAAAAAGATGTCCGAGCTTTTCTGTTTCAACCAGGCTCATATATGTTCTTTTCGTCGAGCCTATCAAGTGGGAAGAGCTTTTTCAAGTGTTAAGCATGATTGTCTAGAGAATATTGCGTAGTAAATATAATTTGATAGAAAATATGTCCCATATAATTATATAGAAAAAATTCATTTTTTCCACAACACCTAAAAAGTTAGTTACCTCAATCTAATACTATATATATTATTTTATCAGAAGAAAACTAATAAAAATGGATTAATTGTTCTTAAAAAATAGTTTTATCATAAAAATTTTTGGTGATTTTTCCTTATATAGAGATCTATGTCCTTATGTTAATATAGAATGAATATAATGATACATGATTAGTTGGTCGATTCTTAAATGATTTATGGAAAAGTAGTTTACTTACAAAAAAATTTCATGGGAGAAGAATTAATTTTTTTATAAAAATTATATGACATTATACAAATTCATGTGTAAATTATTTAACTAATTTTTATTTTAAAAAATAAAATACAATTTTTAAAAAATATTTATAAAATTGAAGCATAAAATGTCAGGGCTTTTCTTTTTTTGTCTTTTTCGCGTGATCACGGCACATTATTAGTTATAATGAGAAGTTGAAACAATATTAAATCAATTAAACTACATGTAGAAGAGACCAAAACACTATTTAATCATGAACATAAATAATAAAAAACATAATTAAAAAAGACGATTAATATCATATCATATGCAGACAAGTGTAGTTGTTGAATCTCTTTTTATTTTGATTGCAATTGTAAAGTTACGCAATAGTATGTGAATATTTCTACACTACTTTTATACAAAAGGCATACCTCGGAATTAAAAGCATTATAAGATTTTAAGGTAAAGAAAATTTAAGCTCTAACATAGATGTTCAATTCAACAGAGAAGCCGTGTCTTACCATAATGATAAGGTTATTCTTGTCAGCTTTGAAGAAACTGAAGACAAAGCATATGAAGAGTACACAAGACGGTGAAACAGCACAAATTACAGTTTATTTACAATTAATTATCTTGGGGTTTAGGTTATTTACAATTGACAGTATAAAAAGTTTAAGCTTTAGGGTTTATAATATTTTAGTAGCAATTTTCATAAAAAAATTATAAGCAAATTCTTAATCTGTGTTTTTTTCTGCTATAGGTTGGACAGAAATCACATATTTTGCACATGTGATCCAGTTTTTCATAAATTGAACCAAAATCTCAACTTTACATGCATATTGATAATAAAAATAAAGGAAACCCTAATTTAACTTATTAATTATTACATGAAATTAAATATTCTTTTTCATTGTCAAGCCTATCATAAATGTGTTTCGCAAGGCATCAACCACATTATTGAAAACTAAAATATTATTGAATGAATGGATAGAAGTATCAAAGTGGGTTAGTCCATCCTACCTAAGTTCTTCTCAAAATAACTAGGCTAAAACTTTAATTTTCAAAATCTATAAATAGTTATTGGATTAAAGCTTTATTTTTCCAAAAATAACACATGGTATTAAAGTGCAAGTGCAGGAAATAATAAGTGAATCACAGACTTTTGAATCATAAAATAGTTTATTACAAATATGTCTGACTCACATGACAATAAATTATATTTTATTTTGTTTTTATAAAATTATTGACTAGGTGCTATATAAATATTAGTTCAAGGCATTCTAATAAGTACAAAACTTTTTAATGTTTTCTTACATTTCTATATGCGTTTTTTTAATATAAAATTTATGTCGACATTATTAAAACTAAAGAAATTTATCCATAGTCCTCCTAGAGGTTACCATATTTTGTTGGAACTAAAATTAAAAATTGTTGTGTCAAACAATAACTATGTATATTAAATATATATTTTCAATATAAGTACGGTTGTAAATGTAATAAAATTTAGGAATAAATTAGCTCTGTCGTGTTGAACACAAAATAACTAAACATAGCCAAAATTTTTAATAAAAATATTTTTCAAATAACTTGTATTTTAATAAAATAACTAATCGCACCTTTAAGGCCATATATTTCTTCTTAAAACAAAATTAACTGAGAAAATCTTTTAATTGAATGAAAGATACATGTAATTTTTCATAATAACAATAAATGAAAATTCTATTCAATTTACTAATTCTTACATGAATTTAAATATTCTCTTCACTTATAGGACTAATATAAATGCGTTTTGCAAGGCCTCGACGTTACTGGAAAATTGGAAGTATTATTCAACAAATGGGGACACCTAATATCACCGTCCAAAGATAAGGCATCAACACTTTCTTATCTTTCCCTATAAATTCACATAGTTCCTCACCATTTGTTACAACAATAACACATAGCTCCATCTATTTTGCAAATAATTTTGAGAAGTGGTTCCACATATGGGGATGTTATCCTTTTGTTCCATCCTCTGTCTCCAACTCTTTCTCCTCCACTCTCTTTCTTGCTGCTCTGCCTTTCCATCATGCCGCAAAGACCAATGCATTGCCTTGCTGGACTTCAAAAACTCTTTCTCCATTCAAAAACCCCATCCTTATTCTTATGACTTTGATGCCTGTGATTATTATTACGGAAATTCGTACCCTAAGACATCAACTTGGGAAAATAGTACAAATTGTTGCTCATGGGATGGGGTCACTTGTAATTCCTTGGGCCATGTAATTGGCCTCGACCTCACATGCAGTTGGCTTCATGGTAAAATCCATCCTAACAGTACTCTCTTCCACCTCACCCATCTTCAGAGCCTCGGCCTTGCTGTCAATGACTTCTCTGGTGAAGTTCCATCTCAAATTTCTCACCTACACAAACTGGTTTCACTTGATCTCTCTTGGTATAATAATTTTTCAGATCCTTTCAACTCTGAATATTACCTTAGTCTTAAACCAAACACCTGGAAAAGACTCATAACAAACCTCACTAATATAAGGGAGCTTCGTCTCAATGGTATAAATATGTCATCAATACCACTGAGTCATTTATTCAAGAATCTATCATCTTCTTTGGTCACTCTCGAGTTTTCTTATACTGGATTGCAAGGAGACTTGAAAGATAACATCTGTTGTTCTCCTCACCTCCAAGAGCTAAGTTTAAGAGGTAATAGAAATCTCAAAGGCTATCTTCCAAAGTCTAATTGGACCGACTCCCTTCGGTACCTTTATCTTGACAACACAGGTTTCATGGGAGAGTTGCCTCATTCCATTGGCCATATGAAATCATTAGAAGTATTGAATCTCTATTCATGCCAATTTGCAGGGAAAATTCCAAAATCCTTTTGGAATCTCACACTGCTTAGTTATTTGGACCTCTCTTACAACAATTTTTTAGGTCGAATCTCATCATCACTTTCAAATCTTCAACATCTCACTTCACTATTTCTCTCATCAAATAATTTTAATAGTGAATTTCCATGGTCATCACTTTCGAGACTTGAAAATCTCACATATTTGGCTATATTAAATAACAACTTTCAAGGAAATCTTCCAAATAAAATAAGTGGATTTTCAAATTTAGAGGGATTAGATTTATCCCATAACTCATTGAATGAAACAATTCCTTGTTGGTGTTTTAGTCTACCATCTTTGAAATTTTGGATCTTTCATTCAACCAATTCAATAGTCAAATTGGGGAAATTTCCTCTTATTCACTGAAATTGCTCGATTTGTCTAATAATGAGTTGCATGGCTTAATTCCAAGGTCAATCTTCTACCTAGAAAACCTTACATTCTTGGACCTTTCACACAACTTTCTTCAAGGACAGCTTGATCTCAACCTCTCTGTTTCCACTGCATTCATCTCTGTATCCCACAGTAACTTGAAAGGGGGTATCTCTTCTTCTATATGCAATGCCAGCTCACTTCAAATTCTTAACTTGTCCTACAACAATTTCACTGGCACCATTCCCCAATGCATTGGTAGCTCTGGCCTAGCCCTTTCTGTGCTGGATCTACAAATGAATAGCTTCTCTAGCACCATACCTAGAGCATTTGAAGTAGGGAACAAGTTGAAGACCCTTAATCTTAATGGCAACCTTTTGGAAGGGTCATTACCTCAATCTTTGGTCAATTGCGCCATGTTAAATGTCTTAGATCTGGGTAGAAATAGCATTGAGGATGCATTTCCCCATTGGCTTCAAACCCTTCAAGAATTGCAAGTACTTGTTCTCAGAGAGAATAAATTACATGGCTCCTTCACCAATTTCAAGGACCAAACTGACCATTCCTTCCCAAAGTCAAGAGTTTTCAATCTATCCAGCAACAATTTAAGTGGCCCTTTACCTACAGCATTATTCAAATCTTTCAAAGCTATGATGAATGTGCATGAAAGAGAAACTGGCTTGAAATACATCAGCTATCAAAACTGTAGCAAGGGCACTTATCAAGACACCATTGAGGTAACTTGGAAAGGATATGAAGTTCCAGTGGAAAGGATCTTGACCTATCTCGCAGACATTGATATATCCAACAACATGTTTGAAGGAGAGATTCCACAAGTTATTGGAGTGCTTGGTTTACTAAAAGGACTCAATCTTTCACATAATAGGCTAACCGGTGCAATTCCAAAATCATTGGGAAATTTAAGTAATTTGGAATGGCTAGACTTGTCATCAAACAAGTTAACAAGGGAAATTCCAATAGAATTGACTGATATCAACAGCCTCGCAGTCTTGAACCTTTCACAAAACCAACTTAACGGTTGCATTCCTAGGGGAAAACAATTTGAGACTTTCACAAGTGATTCCTTCGAAGGAAATATGGGGTTGCATGGCTTCCAAGTATCAAGTGAGTGTAGCAGGGATGAAAGGAAAAAGCCAATAGCAGATTCTAAAAATGGATTTGAATTTGAATTTGGATGGAAACCTGTTGTGCTGGGATACGGATGTGGAGCAGTATTTGGAGCAAGTATAGGTTGGGTTGTGATAATGATAAGAAAACCTCGATGGCTTGTAAGTTTATTTGAACGTCCTCCAAAATTGAGAAAGAGAAGGGCAAGGAACTGTGGTAGATAGAAAATGTTATTCATGTGTTTCACTTTAATAATTTCTTTTCCCAAGTCTATTATGTGAACATTGTCTCTGTTTAGGTAATTTCAAAAATTAAAAATATTTCAAGTTTAGTTTTATTTAGTTTTTTGTTAATTTTAATTTTAAAGTCATGTTTGATTTATTTCATAGTGGTAGCATATCTAGGCATATAAGGGCATATTGTGCTCTACATGCTCACTTTTTGTCTTTTTTTTTTTTTAAAAGAAGCCTTGGCATATACTAATTTCATTTTTAAGAACAATTATTGTAATACACAATAAAATAATAATAATAATAACAACAACAACAACATTTCAAATTCTTTTTTGCACGTGACATTATCCTGTTGAAGAGAGAAAAATTGAATAGGATATCATTGAAAAATAATTTGTAAAATGTGGAGTCAAAGTTTTCTCAATTTAAAAACTATTTAACATTTTTTATTTTCAATACAATAATGCCTTATATATAAAATGATTTAAAATATTAATATTATTTTTGTGCATTATGATAATTTTTTAAGAAATTAATATATACACGAAAAATTGACAAAAACATATGCAATTTATTATGTAAAGATAACAAAAACTTATTCATAACCCAACATGAACTGGTGGACGTTTTATATCATAATCCTGCTCATGTTCTTCTCCATTATTCCAATTTAATATATAATTCTATCATTTCCCAACTGTTTCAATTCCAAATTGATATTTGCTATTCAAATTGTCTATATTGCAAGAGTAATTCCAGTGGTTGATCTTTTGTCCCCATATCAAGCCAAGGATAAATTGTAATGAAGGAAAACTAATATGAAAACATAAAATAACATATTAGGATAACATTCTAGACTAATTTTGGTAGTGAGAGACTAAAGATTATGATTCCCCTAGCATTTCATAGAAACCTAACATATCCTCCTTAACATTGCACTTAATAGTATAATTTGCTAGTATAGTACTCTTAATTACCTATAAGCATCTCCGAATTACTAATAGGCATTCCTTTTATACTAATCAATAATTTCTTATGCAATTGATTAAGAGACTTAATGGAGAATGGTTCCTAATGTGTCTATGCAAGGCCAGTAGGTATATTCCTATCCTAGAAGCTAATCAATCCACTCAACATTACAAGCTCTATGAATTCACACTACCCAATCCGTGGTCAAGCCTTAAATTCCCTTTCTCAAGTTCTTTTGGGTTACCTAAATCATCTAATGATTTCTACACACTTAAAAGCATTAAGAATATGATTAAGTAAAGATATCATATCATTAATTGTATGTAAAAAGAGTCCTACTACATACTAAGGTTCATCATAATCCCAAATCAAAAGTTAAGCTCATCTGTACAAGATACATCAACATTAAAAATAGAGCATCATCAAAATAGGCATAGAAATATAAATAGACACAGAGGAAGAAGAGAAAAATTGATTTAATCAGTAAATGTCCTTCAAACCTAAGCTTTCCCCTTGCCTTTGGAGCTCATTGAGACCTTTTCTAACTTTCTTAGGCTCCAAAATGACCTAGAATGGCAACCTTACTCAAACCCCTCAAAAACCCCCTTTAAACAAATAGAAATCAGATTCTAGAATGCATTCATTTTGCTTAGTTCTGATATGGCATCATAACCATCTCATAGCTAGTCATGGTGACATTTCATTCTATCCAAAAATTTTCCTTTTAGGTCATGACCAACTGATGGCTAGTCATGACGCCAGATTCAGCAAAAAGGCTTGAAACCAATTGTTGCATCTCCTTGATCCAGGTTTTTATTGGTCAAGCTTTAAGACATCTTTGGCTTGTATTTCTTTATCTTAAAACCTAACAAAAACATATGAAATTGATTAGTTATAGATTATTAAATATCTATCTAAAAATTAGCACCTAAATACTAAGAAAATATTACTAAAACTATCAGCTAAACTTAATTGTAACTAAAGCTAAAACAATACTTTTATTACATAAACTCAAAGCAAAGCAACTCTTAACTCCTAAAAACATCACAAAATAATTAAATTATTGAGTTAACATACTTCAAACTTAAGCTATTATAGGAAACATTTACCTAAATGATCCAAGTACAAACTTATTAACTTGCCAACTAAAAGCTTCAAGAGTGACCTTAGACTACATAATTAGTAGGAAGATAACATAGTGTGCATAAGTCACAATGTACGAAATATAATGCAAGTTATTATAGTACTTTTGAAGTGTGTGTGCTATGCCTAACAAGTATTTTCATGCAAGTGTTTGGATCTAGTTTATGCACTTAAGAATGTATAAAAGCAATCTCAAATGTGGAAACTTCATAAGCTTGCCCTTATATCTTCTTTCCACTAATATAAGGATCACTCAATCTCTTGATCATTAGGTCTTTTAGGCTTGTAGCGTGGCCTTGGGTTGTGGCTATGAAAGAATGGATATGAGAAAATGTAAAAACTTCAAGAGAATTTAAATGCATACACATATAACAAAGAACATTCTCCCTCATTTTCTTCCTCTTTTTACCCTATCCTTTTTTTTTTTGTTTCACCTTTCCTTTCTTTTAACTCCCCTAAACTTCGATCAATTTTCTCTTTTTGTTCATTTGTCTTTTTCAACAAGGAGTTAATTACTTTGTCAATATCCTAATATGTCTATACCATGAAAACATAAACATGACAAAAGTAATAAATTCTTGTTTTTCTTACCACATACATATGATTCTCAATTTCCTTATTCAACCACAACAAACTCCTTTTCAAACACAAAAACTTGATGTGCAAAAAATTCTCATGAAAATGGTCAGTTATTGGTTATTCAGGTTGAGTTCGTGATGCCAATGTGGGAAAGTCAAACAAATCGTAACCAATTAGTTTTCCATGTAAAGCTAAAAATTAGAGTGAAAAGGATAACATGTAAGTAAGTTAGTATGAAAGGCTTAGAAGCATTAATGAATTGGTTAAATCATTTTTCAGGATCATGCAATACCAATGATTTGCCCTGAGAGAATATAAAACAAGTTCTAAAGTTCAAGGTTTAATATGACTTATACAAATTAATTTACCTAAAATTTTCACCAAACAACATGCAATCAAAAAATGTCTGGCTCAATAGTATGCAAAATTTTTCAAAAGTACAGGAAAATCAAACATTAAAATTATAACAAGGAATAAGAATAACTATCAATTAACTTCCTACAAAATATATGCCAATAAACAACAATTATCATCATTGGTGTTCCACATGAAATTAAGCTAACACAAGGATAGTAAGCTAAAAACAATGCCAAACAAAAATTAGATTTAGTCAAAGCTTAAGCAAACAAATCTAATTACTTTGCCACTATCAAATGACTCAAGCTACTCAAATTACTTAAACTACCCCAAAAAAAAAATTGAAAACATTTTATAGTTACCCACTCTTAAACTTAAAAGTAAACATTGTCCTCAATGATTGAAAGTTATAAATATAAAGAAAGGGAAATAGAAGTGTCGGTATGTTATTCTTACACTTCCAGATTCTTTAGGTTAAATGACATCTCTCACCAAAAAGCTCCATGTATAAGGGTCCTCATCCTTAACCTAATAACAAAAGAAAGAGCAATGATTTACAACTCACCAAAAATAGCACCTAAATATTAGAAAGTATGGCAAATGTAATGTATGTGCAAAAAACATAGTTGTGTTGACATTATAGTGAAATCCACCCAGCAAATGCCCAAGAAAATACATGAAAAGTTCATTGGAACCTCAAAACACACTAATAAACATGTTCAAGTCAAATTTACTAATTTAGAGCCACTATTCTAGGTCCAGACAATTCACAAAGTGACATGTCAAATAACAATTCTAGCAACATACCAAAACAGAGCAGTGTGCATTCAAATATATATAATCAAGTTATCTGAGCACCAAATTATGTGAGCTAAATTTTCCTAGAAACAAGACAGAAAGTAGAAAATTTTGTTATTGGTTTCATGAAAAATTTTAAAGGATATCATTGAGAAATGATTTGTAGAATGTGAAGTCTAAGTTTTCTCAATTTAAAAATTGTTTTAACTTTTTTAATTTTCATTAAGGTAATGGCTTATATATAAAATGATTTATAATATTAATATTATTTTTTCTATTATGATTATTTTTTAAGAAATTAGTATATGTATAAAAAATTAATAAAAACATACACAATTTATTATGTAAAGATAACAAAAACTTATTCATAACCCACCATGACATGAATTGGCCGACATTTTATATCATAATCCCTATGCATGCTCTTCCCCATTATTCCAATTTAATATATAATGATTATCTACAAAAAAATAGAGTGTTGACAAGAATCATGCAAAAATAATATAGCAAATGAATTCAGTTGGTTCTAAAATTTTTATGCTAAAATTAGACATATAAACAAAAAAACCCACAAAATTCATAGCAAAATTCAAAGCCAATTGCTCCCAATAATTTTTTATAGTCATACTACAATAGTCATTTTTATCTTTCATAGCAACACAAGACATATATTCAAAATGGAATAGCATGCAAACATAAGAAATAATAATCAACATGTAAGCACTCAAACAAAAATCATAGATTAAATAAACTAAAATTAAGAATGAGTTGAAATCACTCTCTAATTGCATGCTTCGGTTACTCAATTTATCTTCTAACTTTGACAAATAATCAACTTGAGGATGTTAATTGTTAAAGACTCTAAAAGAGACAAAGAAAGATGGGGGTTAGGATAGTTAGCAAAACAAAATTAAAGAAATTTATTTTTACTACTATATATTATTTATCCATTTAAGTGTGGGTTGCCTCCCAAGAAGCACTTGTTTTATAGTTTTTAGCCTGACTATACATCAAAACCTAATCATAAGTATCAAAAACTATAATTGCCTTGCTCCCCTTCTATCATGGATTGGCAACCTTCAGATTAAGGAGTGTTCCCTCCAATTGTGAGCATGTTATTTCTCAATTAATGGTGTTACTAGAACACATGCTTTGGCTTGCATTTTAGGAAGCTCATATTTGCATTCTTCATTGACAGTTGTTGAAGCTTCCAAAAACTTAAAACACCCAATAAAATCATCTTGGTTCTTATCAAGAACATTGTTGTAAATCATATTCATCTTGTAATATTTTTCTTATTCCTCAAGAGGTTGGCTTGCAATGGCCACTTGGAAGGTAACCTCTTGATTTTCAATAATCCTAATCATCATACTTCATCCACATGTTACTCATGTTACCCCTCATAACGATTGAAAACCTTAGGCAATTCTCGTTCACTACTAAAAGTAGTATGCAAGTAATGTTCTTTAACATCTTTTATAAGACTAGTCACCACATTGCTTGGAAGAATCCCTTGAGGCAAATTATGGATCGTAGTAGCTAAGTGGCCTATCTAAGTCAATAGATTTTGAATTGAAGAATTAGTTTTAGCAATGTACTACATCAACAACTCTTATAAACTTGGTTTTTCCTCTTCCGGAGTGTGGGATGGGTATATTGCAAATGATAAAGCTTGACTGTCATTCTAAGAAAAAATTTGTTCATGACTCCAACTAGGAATATAACAAGAACGGTAAAAATTTTCCTTATTCATATTGAAATCATCCTTTGACTATGTAGCTTCTGTGTTATATGGGCATTGCAAAAACATAGCTAAAAAATCCTTAACAACAACACTAAAAACTTGTTGCACTATGAAAGCGTAGACGCAAGTATACATATTGCATAAGTAATATAATGATAAGCAAAGTATTGTCCCCATGAGGATTTCATAGTAAGTTAATTCCTAAGTATTAAAATTAACTCCTTAATCTAGATCAAGCCAAAGATAAATTGTAATTAAAGAAAACTAGTCTAAGAACATAAAAATAACAAATGAAGGTAACACTATAGACTAATTTTGGAAGTGAGAGACTTAGGATTATAATTTTTCTAGCGTCTAGTACCCTAGACGTAAATACTTTGTCCAAATTACTATGCAGAGGCATAACAAAAGCATAACATATAAATATGGAAGGGAAATTCTAATTATAATAAGTAAAGGAAAAGCTAACTACCTACTATATTGATCCTCAGTTACCTTTAGAGTTTATTATCTTTCAAGACATCCAAGGAAGTTTATGTGAAGTCCTATAAAATTGCATTATTCTCTTAATTCCTTATAATGTTACCTATCTTAACACCAATTCATACAAGTAAATATTTAAACAAGTTCCATAAATTAGTATATTCAAATTAAACCTATAATCTTACGAGCATTATGTCTTTCCTAAGTATTATCAACGTTAATAATTTAATTATTAATAAAGTACAATATACTGCATATTATTTTATTATTTTCCATTCTTACACTACAATACTTTTGCTCCTTTCCTTTTCGGCCATTATTTTATCTTAGCCTAGAATTCTACTATTGTCATTATTTCTTTATCGCTTATATTAAGTTTCAACATTGTCATCCCTGATAGTATACTTTGCTATGTTTCCCTACTATTTTGTGTTGTTAGTCCTTTCCTCATTCTAAGTTCCTCTTGCATTACGTATTAAATTACATAGTTCATATTGCACTTTTCCAAAAGCAACAAGATACTCTAGATCTTGCATTTCTAGCTTATAGATTTTCCTTATAATGTTCTAGTTAAACCTAGTTCCTAACGTATTCAACATAAAGACCCAAAGTAAAGGCTTATTCTATACCATATTTCTTGTTAGTTTATTGCTTCTTAGATATATATACAGAACACTATGATTGACTTTTTCCGATAGGAGTAGTATATTAGAAAAACCATTTAAATAAACTTAGCAGGTTTTGTTTCTTATTGCTTTCTAATGCCATTCAACACCATTCTGAACTCTTGTTTATTAACAGGTTTGGAATCAAAGCATCTACACCCTAATTCCTTCCCGACTTACTTCCTTTCTTCGACTGTGCTCCTTCTTTAAGGCTTATGCTCTGTTTTGTTTTGCACAAAATAGAACACTTAATCCTTAATTTCTCAATGATTTCTCTCTACCTCTCCTTTATGCTTTTCCTTCCCCTCGATGATGCTTTCTCCACCAAAATAGATTCATATTTATAGGTTTGTTATTCCTCACATGCTTTGTCTGGTAATTTCTTTAGTTTCTATTGTTAGAATAATTTTATATTATTTTTATGGATTAACATTAATCTTATTATTAGTATAATTCTTTTACAATTATTAACGAGGCAATCAATCTTAATCTAAACCATAAAAAAAATTGGGTTCATATAAACTATGGGTAATCAATGATAGGTTGTACTACCCACAAGCATATTAAATAAAGGCCTCAACCTGCAGTCTAAGACTTGCAAGTAATTATCCTATCAAATTACTGGTTGAGAGTTAAAAGAGTGATTTAAACCCCTTTGGCAGTATTTTAATTAATTATTAATATTGACAAGTTAAAGAATATGGGAGTACTTTTTGGAAAACAAATAAATTAATTTTTTGATATATTTCATCAGTTACCTAATGAAATATATATTATTCTTACTTTCCCAAATCTGTCACTCTAGGGTTTTCTCTTCTCTCTTTTTGTGGCTTCCCCCACTATGAAAAGCTTGGGTGTTATGGGCTGCAAACATTGCTGGTGAATCATGGCTAAATTTAGATATTCTCCAGATAAGTATACTCTATAAGTATTCTCTATTATATCTCGTAAAATTTTTTTAGCAATATTATAGCCTAGTTGGCTCTTGATCTGTTTATTTGTTATAACAAGAAAGAATCTAATTTTGAACATCCCTTTATGTATCTTTAGCCGTTAGAGTTGTTAATCCATACGCATTTGTTTGTGTTCATAATTGCTTATCTATTTTTGGTTCAGCTATGGTACATGTTCATAGATATGCTTCCAAATCTTGAAATAGTTTTGGGGCTCATGTGTAGAAATTTTTGTTTGAATGGAAGCCACTATATGCCATTTTCAATCGTATTGCATAATGTAAGAGAGTATAAAAACCTAAATTTTGTTATAAAAAATTACTCGAGTGTAGGGGTTCATTTGATATTGCATGAGGGATTTCATAGATCAAGAAATTTTGAATAAAATAGTATCAAAAACATGTCCAAAACATGAAAGAATATTCTCGGCCTCCATTAATGTTGAAGCTCAAAAATCTTGAAAACTTTTGAACACAATTAGGCAAAATGTAAAGGTTTTTTTTTTTTTTCTGAAATTAAATTGGGGGGTTTTGTAAATTAAAGAATTCTGAGTTATTTAACACCATGAGCACCATAATACATTCAATAAAAGTTGGGTCACATATCATATCAAAATCAGGTAAAAAACTCAATTGTAGAGCCAGTTAGAGGTTGAAGACGTTGAACAACATCTATACAAGACCCACTTATGCCCCCTAGCACGTGGCCCCACTTCCTAGAAATTTATTTTCTTATCAGATTAAGTGATCTTGTTTATTTTTATTTCAGAACTTGCCATGCTTTAGTGTGTGTACACACACACACACACATATATATATATATATATATATTTATGTGAATATTGATTGCATTATTTTGTTAGTTTATTGATTGTCCTAATAATAAATTAATGTTAACTCCTTTTAGTTATACTGCCACTTTTAGGTTTTTGTCTTAAAACTACTAAGCTATGTTATCTCACCACCTTGTCTATTCTTATTTCCCTTATACTTTGAAAACTGATATTCGCATAATTCTTCACACTTTATGCTTATAAGTCTAGTGATATCATTAAATGCCACCTAATATTAAAACCCACATAATATATTATGCTATATTGGAAATTGTCTTGACGCTCATGGTGACGAGTAAAGTTATCATCTCTTTCTTTTTTCTCAGAGTAACGTTATTAATTATTCTTTTTCCTTAAATGCATTATTATTTTACTACTTAGATTTTGCTTTATTTTTATTTTGTAATTTTAGGAATTGTATATTAGCTAATCTTTTTAGTTTCTTCTTAATTTGGCTATTAATAAAATGCTAACAAATTCTTATGCATAATATATATATATATATATATATATATATATACACACACACACCCACACACACACACACATACATATATATATATACTTCACTTAAAAATTCTTATAATTTAATCTCATTGTTTTATTTTCCTTTGATTCTTTTTAAAAATTCTCAAAAGAGTTTCTCTATGAGATATTATACTTCCTTTGAAAAGATTTCCCAATGTGAGACTTATAACAATGTATAGTTATGACTTATAAGGGCTTATTTTATCAACACTGGTCCATTGGTGGTTCTTTCTTCTTTGGTGGCTCCACTTAACTTCCAATATTGGCACGGTTACATCGTATCATAATCCAGCGTGTAGATTTTCTATTCGTGTATCGTTCCTTCTCAATGAAAACAACACCATAATGATTTGAAAAAAATCTAACAAAGAGCTTAAGGAAAATCATTGCTAGTATTATTTCATCCTAGAAATCATTCAAAAGGAAGTAAAGTGAATTACAAATTTTGAAAGATAAAGAACATAGTAAAAATATAAATAATAGTAGAGGGAAATGAAAACTCATAAGGGAAAGACTTAATTCACAATCTCCACACCCTCATAAGCTATTCTCCTCCGTTTACACGTTCACCTCGCACGAGGTCTTCGTGCTTTATAGCTCTTTCGTGTAGCCACCCCCATTTGCATGATTCTGTTTGTTCATGTGCTCTTCTTCACCATGTTTGTTTCCTCTAACAACTTGAGAGATAGGGTTAGATCCCCAGGTTGGGCTGGATGCCCTTATTGGCTTTGGTTCATTTCATTGGCTGGGCCCATAACAAAACCATGCAAAAAAATTCCTTGAAAATCACAAAATAACTATTTTGGTCCCCCATAAAGGGATTACTTTTGCAAAGTTCATGATTTTTTAGAGACCTTTTTAGTACCCAAGTTTTTTAAAGACCAAAATGGCACAAAGACAAAAGGTGGAGGACTAAAATGAGCCCTTCTTTTTCTTTTCTTTTTTTTCTAAAATTATGATTAGTTTGTTGAACTTTTATAATTTATAGAAAAAAGTTTCATGGGAAAAGAATAATTTTTTTAAAAATATATCACATATGATATAAATTCATGTATCAATTATGTAATTAATCTTTTATTCTAAAAAATAAAATATAAGTGTGAAACGTCATCAGTGCTATTTTTTTTTCCTTTCGTGGGATCATGCATGCTATTCGTTACTATATTGAAAAGTGCAAACAATAAATCAATTAAAATACGTGTAAGTAGATAAGACCAAAAGCTATCTAATCATAAACAAAAAATAAATAAATTAAAGAAGACAATTAATATTATATCATATGCAGACAAGTGCAGTTGAATCTATTTTATTTGGATTGTAATTATAAAATTCTACACTAGCTAGTATGGGAATACTTCTACATTATTTTATACAAAAGGAAAACCCCAAAACTAAAACCAACGTTATAAGATTCTAAGGTAAGGAAAATTATTACATGAATTTAAATGTTCTTTTGACTAGTCAAGAGTCAAGAGTCTAGAGTACCATATAAACGCGTTTTACAAGGTGTCAGTGTTATTGGAAAACTTGAAATATTATTGAACTAGAGGAGACACCTAATATTTCATTTAAACCCTAAACGCAGGAGGTTTGGGTTTGAGTTTGAGAACTTAGAAACGGATAAAGATTATTATGTATTAATTAGGCCTTTAATTTTCAGGAAATGCTAGTGATAAACATGAAACTTAATCCGTAAAGAAGTTCCTGTTTTATTCGAATCAGGAAATTGAGAGATTTTTGAGATTACGATGAAGTTCAAATTAATTAGAATTATATCCTTCTAAAGTTATTTAATCCCTAATTAAATGTAAACATTAATGTATGCATCCAAGAGATTCTTTTTTTTTTTTTTTAATTGCTAGGGGCCGAGCCATCATTCAGATTTGTTCAAAATTACCTTTTTTTTTTCATTTGAGCCAATTGTTATTATTTTAATGGTATATACTTCTACATTGATTTAATGCATTTCTGTTTTTATTTTCAAAATGTATTTAACTATAAAAATAAGGATAACGAATATTTATAAATTGTATTGTTTTTTCCAAAATAAAATATACTAGCACATAAAATAAGTTACGATCTATATTATTGGAGATTCATAGATATTTGCCATACTATTTTATAATTAACTAGCTATCTATGTGGGATGATGGTGCGTTGTAACTTTATTAATTCATATGTGTATTATATAAAACAAAAATCTATTCTTCTATTTACTCACCTCAAAATTTTAAATATCACGATGAAGATAGTATTCGTAAATACCATATCACAAACAAAGTTTAAGTTTACCATATTTTATATTAGTTTTATTGATTTTTGTCTCTGAGAAACACATCATTTTTGCCACTAATGAAAAATAATTAACAAGAACTATTATATTCAAGCCTCTACTTCATTAAGTATAAGAAAGAAAACTAGCTCATCTTCTCATCAAAAGACAAAATGTAGTATGTTTCTTTTATAATATGAGATTTTATTTCCAAAAAAATATAAATTAAAGGGAAATTATATTTTCAAATTAATAAATTCATGTAAAATATCAGTGACGCATCGTAATAATAACACGGTATCTCAATCAAATTAAGACTCTTGTCGCTTCGTATAATTTTTTGGGGTGCTTTTGTGTTCATAACGAGGCAAGAAAAGAAATGTTCTCGGATATCTCTCCACGATTTCATCCTGCTTCGAGCTTCTAAATTGGGAAATAAAAGTGAAGAAAATTAATGATTGATAGTGCCTATTAAAGGATGATGATAATTAATAATAAAAAATATATATTATTTTAGCTCATAATTTATTATTGAATTTTTATTTTAATTATTCATTTATTTTATTCTTTAAAATAATTATTCTTGAATGAAACTAGTCATTTTTTATTTTTATCTTTAAGATTATTATCATATGTAATTTTAAAATTAAAATTTATTAATTTATGTAAAAAAAATTAAAACTAATAATTATAATTAATAAAAATATTATTTTAAAAAATAAAATAAAGTTAGAGAATAAAATAAATATTCAGTGATCGTTAATAAGCGCGTTGATTCATGTCGGTTATAATTATTATTACGTATAATTATATATTTATTCATTTTCTTATTTAATTTGTCAAAGTTTAATAAACCCTAAAGAAAAGAAAGATGGAAATGATAAGTGACAAGCCCATTCTCAGCACCTTGAACTCACCTACTTAAGCAAAGCACTACTCAGTACTCACTTCACTTCTTTTTTCCATAGGCCCCATTAATCTCATACGTCATACTTTCCCATTGGTCCAAAGTAGAAAATTTGTTTCATCAACATGCACAATATTTCGGCAGATTCTTGAGGAGATCATGAAAGTCAAACTTGCAAGAAATTAATGAAAATATAGGATCCAATATTAGTGATATGATGTATTACTGAAAAATATGAATATGTGAGAAATAATATCAAAGCACCATTATAGCACATGAATGACGGGATTGAATGAGGATACTAATTAAGGAATATGATTTTGGTTGTAGTGTATGTATGCAGAAGAGGAATGAACCAGAGACATTGGGCTTCTTTATATTTGCAAAATAAAAAGGTGGGAACAATATGGCGTCTCTGTTTTTATATATATATATATATATCTCCATATTGCATTCAAATCACATCATTCTCACTCTCTTCTATTTTTGTGTTGGTCTTGTTTTTCTTTCCATGGAGACTTTCGCTGGAATGATTAAGAAGAAGTCCAAGAAATGGTCAAATATCGTGACCAAGTTGCTTCGATGCTTCAAACCAATCTCATGCATGGACAAGGTGATTGAGCATGTTGCAGATTCAAACACGTCGTTGGTATTGACCATTGTGGAGGATTGCAATGAACATGAGGTACAACTTTGTCATACATGTTGAACTTGAAATTACATTATGACTGTCGTAAAAACTTGATCAAGAAAATCATGCATGCTTCAAAATAAATTTTTGTTCTGGTTTAGTCCTAGACATTTTTGATAGATAGAAGGACAAACTTGCGACACGGTAACTCAGAATTCAGAATCTCCAGTTTTGTATTTCAAACATGTCTTCATGATGATTGGGTGAAAATGAAAGATAGAAAACGAAAACGAAAACGGAAACGAAAACGAAAAGATGAAATGCCTATTCCATCAGAAAATTCTGTGTGGTATCATTTTCTTTAGACATTCTTCTCGCCATATTTTCAGACATTCTTTTGTCTTTTTTGAGGGAAAGATTTAACTCTACAATTTTTATCCCTTTTTTTTATAATTAATTTTACGTATAATCAAACCCTAATGGCATTGATTATTCTCTGGGGATTCTTTTCTATCTCAGATCAGATCAACGTCTTCATTTATTAAAAAGATTATGAGTTAAAGAAAAAATTCTCCCATTCCGAGTCAAATTATAGCTGCAGGCTGTAACGCCTGAGTCAGCATACAGTGGTTTTAAGGTGTGAGAATCTTCAGTTCAAGGGCCAAGGACTACATAATATTACATTACACACCGGAAAGAAAAAAAACTGAAGTTATGATTAATTGACAAACATGGGTCCATGTCTCATTATGCGACCTATATTTATTGGGTGGAAAAAATTCAAATCATCCTTTCTTATCAAATCCTTAAAATTCTTAAACCCAGGCTCTATCTACATAAAAAATTTTCATATGAACATAATTTTAAGACTAATTCATTTAAAATTATTCATATAAAATTACAATAAATTATCTAGTGTCTCAAACAATGACTAATAAAATTAAAAACATATATAATAATATTTGAATGATCATTTTTAGTTCTTAATATTAGGGACTCTAATTAATACTATTTCCAGAACCAATTCAATTAAAAATTTAAAAGTTTAGAGCCTGTTTGACTCTATTTTATATTTTTGTATTTTTGAAACAGTTTTCTCAATTTTTTTAAAAATAAGTTCTAAACATGGAAAAATAATTAGATATGCTTGAATGAAATTTGTTCTATTAAGATAAGATGTTCTCCGTTTTTTCGTTAAAATTTGTTCTATTAAGATAAGATGTTCTCTGTGTTTTCGTGATCAAGTTTTTTTTTTTTTTTCCTTTTCTTAATGATTTCCACTATACGTTGTTATATTAAACAAAAATTTCTCAGAATTTATTTAATTAAATTATATTATTTATAATGTCACAAAGTTGCTTTGTAACAGAAATTGGTTTCGTCCGTGCTTACACTTGAGCTACACCTTATTAGTATAAAATAGAACACTTCTGTATTTTGCTAAATAAACAAATTCTTATATTAGAATTATAATTGGCATAGAAGTGCATTTGAATTCGCCTAAATAGCAGAGAGAATTATAGTTTGGATTCTCTTAATTTTTTTTAATTTAAAGGAAATAGATTTATTTAAACGATAAACTCTACTCATTCTTTGTCCACTTCTTCCCAAAATTGACTTAAATCAACACTTTTAGTTGTAATTACAACATAAAAATAGAAGTATTTAACCTTTTTATTTTTTTATTCTTTTAGGAATTTGTATTAACATGCTAATGGTGGAAATAAAAAATTCAGAGAATAAAATGAAACATTGAAATATGCAAAATCAAATTAATGTAAATCAATTTTGGAGGATCAAAATTTCAATTTACTTCTAAAATTGTATAAATTTGAACTATTTAAATGACACTTACACAGTACTGTACACTATGTATTTAAATGTCAAAAGTCCCCTGAGAATCATTTTTTATTAAATATTATAATTGATATAATCAATTTTTTCACATTAGGTTTAAGAAAAACATATGCACAAGTGCATAATCGGATGATAGGGTGTAGTATATTCCCTATCACACTTCTTCAATGTCTAGTTAATTTTAGATAGAGGTAGTCTACTTGAATAATAAATTTTACTTAAACATACGAAACTTATTTGAAAAGTAAACCTTCTTTGTTTTGTATCAATCCTACATAAAATTGACGGAACTTTGAATAAGTCAAAATAAAAACTTTAGTTGTAATAGCAATGTAAAAGATAGAAGTATTATAACATTTTTTTTGTTGAAATTTTTGCTAACATGATGGTGGAGATAAAAAAAAAAACATTGAGAGAATAAAATGAGACATTTAAATTTGTAAAATCAAATTAATGCAAATTATTTTATAAGGACTAAAATTTCAATTTACTCCTAAAATTATATAAACCTGAACTAATTAATCAACACAATACAGTACTCTATATATTTAAATGAGAAAAGTCCCCTGAGAATCATTTTTTATTAAATATTATAATTGATATAATCAATTTTTTCACATTAGGTTTAAGAAAAATATATGCTCAAGTGCATAATTGGATGCTAGGGTGTAGTATATTCCATATCACACTATCGGTGATGGTGTACACTACAAGAAACATGTTGTTCCCTTCAAAATTTAGAGTCTTATACAAAAGAATCTAACCTTTCAAAAGATCAAGCTTTCGTGTAAACGATTTATTATTATTTACATAGATATTAAAATGATTAATTAATAAAATATTGACTTGTCCGAAATCCGAAACACTCTCTAACAAAAAATTATTAGAAATTATAACAAATGACAAAGCTCAGTTAGTCCCTAAGGTAATCGCTGATCCTAACATATGTTCTTAGCAAGTTAAACACAAAGCCAAATGAAAGGAAAATCATAAAACAGCCCCAAAAGAGGATTTGAAAAAGTGCAAGAAAAAGTACCAACTTTCAAAATATCTTTCAGAACTTGGAATATGCATAAGAAGAAACTAACTTCTACACTTCTAAAACATTAATGCTAATTTAATCATTTGTTAAGATCAATACCAAGTGAAAATTGTCATATCAAGCACTTATTATTAAGAAAGTTATAAAATATTATTGTTAATTATGATACAATAATATTTCTTAATTCATTATCTAAGAAACTGTATACAAGCTTTACAATTTAAACACAACAAATTAATAGACACGTAACTATGTATCAATACCTTAGCTCAATTTTAGAGTGAAAGAAGAAACAAAATCTACTTACGAATTTGTTAATAAAAGCATGTCAAATGACGGACAATGATCCCTATAGTCGGGAATCTTGTAGTTTTTTTGTAGTATTCAATGCTTTGAAATGTACTACATGATTTTTTAATCTAATTTTTAATAAAAAAATAAATTTTTTAAAAAAATAAGATAATACATGAAGACAATAATTTTTTTATATAGATTGATAGCTTACTAAATAAATAAATAAATTATAAAGGGTTAAAAATAAAAAATATAATATTAAAAGTTTAGTTTTTCTTCTCTTCAAAATATTTACTGTGTATAGTTTTTCACTTTACCCAAAAACCAATACCATCCTACTAAAGTTTAATGTACGTTTATAGATCTAAGATATTAATAGATATTTTATTTCATAATATAAAACATGTTGATGGATCAATTAGTAAGTTTCTTTACAATTTTTTAGTTCATAATATTAATAGATATTTTATTTCATAATATAATATTTTATTTACATTTTTTTAGAAATTATGTACCAACTTTCAAGGCTTAACGAAATACATAAGAATCTCATGTGACCTCTATTTAAGTGTTTAAGGAGATTAGTATTCCCACGTGGCACTGTGAAAATTAGGATGAGATAATAATAGTAATGGTGATAATAATACTAATGATGATAAGAATAAAACAAAAATAAATAACTAAATGAATAAAATAAATAAATAACAACATCAAGAAATGAAATGACCACTCACGTGCCTTCATGCAGCCAATATGCACGTACAAGACAACCCCTTTTTGGCTTCAGTAGATCTTTGTTCCCAAAAATTGAGCTTTGTTAAACCAGACCCTTCTACAGTTGTGTCTTGATAAGAAGGCATTGTTATAATAGCACTTGTCAAACTAACACCATTCTTCTTAACATCATTGAAACGCTCTCCTGGAACAACTCAACATTTGTGCTATCCAAAAATGTTCACCTAGATGATACGAACTAGTGATAAATCAGCCTCTTAAGTCATTAATATTCAACTTTTGGGACAAGTTGCTATTTGAACCAACAACACCGGTAGTTGATTTAATTTTATAAAAGTGGGTTGCACTTCATGCAATGATGTCTTTAGCAGCCTCTATGGCCTCGGGAACTGAGAAATCACCACCAATGCATGAATAATGTAAAACAGAGAAAACAACTTCATGAGACTCTTTTGCACCTATATAGAAAGTTTCAGGAAATGCATAGCCATCGGTACTAAACATCACCTTGTCCATTGGAGCTAGCTCTAATAGCTATATGACTGAAGATATCATCCCATGAACACTAAGGTTTGGAATTGCTAACCCAGAATCAAGATACACCTGGGAGTAAACAGGGGCTAGGTATGATGCTTCCCTCAAGAATGGATAGGATTCATGTAAAAGAACTATACGACACTTTGAATATCTCTAGTCCTCAAGAGCCCCACGGAGAGGAAGAGGATTGGATAGTCGCATATCCAAATCTTTATCCCTAAAGCCTGTGCGTATACTTCAATGAGACCTTTTTCTGCATCCTTCTTTGTTACTTTTGTATTGATTTCAAGACTGCTACAATATGTAGCAATGCTTTTAAATCCAAATATCTTACCAGCAACAGATTTCAACTTTGACAGAAATGCTTCAATGAACTTATCCAATGTCCAATGAGGTCCGTTTGGCAATGTTTCATCAAGAATATTCTCAACCAACCGTTCAATTCCTAAGATTCTACCAACAAGAGTTGTCAAACTCTCATGCCACTTTAAACCATGCTTTTTATTGAATTCTAACCCATCATCAATGAGTATGGTAGAGGTCTTTGTAGCTTTGAAGCACATAGAACAGATGGACTACTGTCTAGAGACTCTATGGTATTCTTCAACACTTTGCAAAGAACACTGGGATCCATAAAGTCCAGCAATTTCTCTCAAACTTCTCTTAAAGGATATAGAGTGAGGTGTGAAAGAAACGGTATCACCATAGGCTTCAGAAAAGGCATGGATAAAATCAAAGTTAGAGTCAAGGTCAACCATGTTGTGGGCATGACCATCGACGAGCTCAACCTCCTTCTCATGCTATAATTTTCTTTCTGTCTATCATGCTTTCTAATATTGTAGCACTTTTTTAACAATATTTCAGAAGCAAAATCAAGTGGTGGACTATAAAGTCAAAAATACAGGTGCCTCACTCCCCACTATAAAGAAATGTACAGTGAAAAGAGGAGGAGGGAAAGGAAATGTAGGAGCAGTGAGGAGTAAAACAGACTTTAAAGTCGTAGCAAAATAAGCAGAAGCGCACTTTCTTCTCTTTCTCTCTCGCCTCCTCCTTTTTCTCCTTCTTTCTCAGCTCGGCCTTCTCGGTGTACCTTTTATCTCAATGGCCTTCCATCCTATGGGGTGTCATCTGGCCCTAAGATAACTTCATTCTAAACCATAATATTATTGTCTTATGGAGAACCACTGATGCCCGTAAGAAGGTCTCACTGCAATCTTTTAAAATCTCTCATCAATCTCTCCCTCGCAGGAGTCGACATTCTCACGACAAATATTGAGTAAAGGTGGTGAGTTTCTGCAAACCCAATTGACATTGAACAACGTGTAAAGAGGAGGAAAGTTAGAAACTTTGACTAGCTTGTGCAGAGCCCAGAAGAGGGTGAGTTTTAGACAAAGAATTTATTTGTTATCTAAGGAATGCTTCCATGGCGATCAGCTCGAAGGCTGATAGATTGTTGTCACCACTGTTCGACCACCGCGTGCCAACTCTGTAAAATTGCCACAATGCGTTGCGCCATCATGAAGTCCAACCTGGATGTTGGCTCATTCAGTAATAGCAGACTCGGGTTCACCGGTATCTTTTACCTGATACTGACCTGCTTTCATTCGCCATCGGAAATGTCGCGTACTAAGCTGGTGCCGTCCCCGACCTATTACAGTACCTAGTTAGCTTGAGCTCCATCATGATGGCCTTGGCGTTCTCTATTTTCTCTTCTCTGGTGAGACTTTTAGGAAGTCTTAGAAAAGCAACAAAAGTGAACATCTCATGAACAGTGAAGTGAGGGTAAAGGATGTCATCATACGGGACAAACCCGGTCTCGCACTCCATAGAGCTGGAGAAAAAGATGGCTATTGTAAGTTATAAAGCCTGAGACTTTTCTGGCGAGCTGGCCTATGGAAGCTGTAATCAGCGTGGTCTTCCCGCTGCCGGATGGACCCAGCATTGCCATCAACTCGTTGGACTGGACAATCCCTATCACACTGTTGAGTATCATCCCTGTCATTCCCACTGAAGGGCTTGGTTTATTTCATCTGCTTCTCCTTCTTCTATTTTTCTTCTTACAATGCTCTACTTCTTGTCGCTATAATAGGGAAGAACAGAGCACCTTCATGGAGTGCCATTTTCCTCTCCTATGCTTTTCTAGTTTCCTCTATGTTCAAATAAGAATGGTGTTTGATTACTGTTTCTCTCGAGCTCCCTTACTTCTACTCCCTCTCTCTCTCCTCGGCCTGTGACTACAAAAGCTCCGGCACGCCTCTTTCTCTTCCTTCTTCTTTTACTTTCTTCTTTTCTTCCTCCTTTCTTCCTCCTCTATTCATCTTTGCCTGTAGTGCTTAGAACAGGGCAGACTGCTTCTTCTTCTTCTTCTTCTTCTCCTTCCTTCTTCTTCTTCTCTCTGCACTCAGCACCTTCTTAGCTCGTCATTTAGCACCTCTTCGGCACGCCTCTCTCCCCTTTTTCTCCTTCCTTAGTCCAGCCCAGCACTGCATAAACACGTCATCCCTCCTTCTCTCCTCTCCTTCCTCTTCTTCCTTCTTCTCTCCTTGGTACACCTCTTCTCCTTTCAGTTTTCTTTCTCAGCCTTCTCTTTCTCTCCCCCTCCTTCAATTTCTTCCTCACTGTCTTCTTCCTCAAAGCTGGTCCCTTTTTTTTTTTTTTTTCTTACCTCAAGATTTAAGGATGTCTTTCCCTTGGGCTAGGGTGGGTGCTGTTGCTACTGCTACTGCTAGAGCCAAGTCCTGTCTCTCATGGACATTCAAAACCTTATGCCCAACAACAGTGCTTCTCCTTTTTCCAGCTTTCCCCTGCAACTTAAGAGTAATGAGTAGTAAGTTCACTACTCAAGCTCACTTCCTCATTCTTTTCTCTGAAGGCTGCATCAATCTCTGCCCAACAATGCTTCACCTTTTTCCAGCTTTTTTTTTTTTGCAACTTTCAGTAGGTTGCAATCCTTTTCCCATTCTAGCCATTGTAGGAGTAGGAAGTTGTCTTTGTTTTTTTTCTTCTGATTTCTTCCTTCCTTTTTGCCCACGCCAAACCTAATCCTTATTTTGCTATGACGCTTTCCAAAATGATGTTTGTTCATAAATGAGTCAGCCGCCAAGCTTCTTACATTGATTCTTTCCTCTTTTTTTTTTTTTTCTTTTTTCGTTTTTGTTTTTGTTTTTGTGGTTTTATATTTAAAGTCATCTTTCTCTTTTATCCCCTTCTTATTTTATGATTTTATTTTTATTTTTCAATTTCATTGTTGCCTTTTTATTATTCAACGTCTTTTTCCATTTTTTATATTTTATTTTGATCCTGTTAAGTTCATTATTATCATTATTATTAATAAATAAAATTAGCTAATTTTATTTTTGGGTTTTGAGTTTATTTAACTATCTTTCATTATTTATTTTTTAATTTTAAATTGTCCCTACTTGAAAATGTTATTTGAGGCTTTGTCATTTTAATTTTTCCTATTCGCTTAATTGTTAATTAATCGGTTAAATAATTAGAAAGTTAGGGGTGGGATGTTCACACTAATTTATTTTTTTATTTATAGCTGTTATAATTAGCGCCAATAGCTTGAATACATCGAGTCTACTTTGATCACAAAACATTGTGTGATAAGTTGTTCTTGAACATAAGTTTTGGGATCAATTTATGATACTAGATATTTATTACTAGGGAAGATTATATCCTAAGGGAGGGACTACAATGATGTGTAGTCCCTAAAATTAATTGTTTATTTGCTTTAAGGTTTTTAAAGAAAAAAAATCATATTGTTTTTGTTTCCATTAATGATTGTTCTTTTTTAAATAGTAATTATAATGATTGTTAAATATAGACTTACATACTTTAACAAGAAAAGTTCAAGAGAAATTATGTAAATATTGGCTTTTGAATTTAAAAGAGTTGCACACACAAAAAATAATAATAATGCCCCGTCTGAATTATTTTCACTTCATATATGATGTTCTTATTAATTTGATATTTGAAATTGTGGTCCTACATATTGTTTTGTGGGTTCATACTTCATAAAAGTGTATGATTACTCTCATGAGATGGACTATTTTATGGTGAAGTGACTAGCTAATACCATGTTGAACAACCTTTATTGCATTTAAAATACCCTCTATATTGCTAAGGATACATACTTATTTATTTTTCACCACTTAAGAGTTGTACTCATCTTATTTCAACCATTTGAGAGTGGATTCAATTAATTGATATAAAACATGAATTTAAAGTAAAAGGCATATAACATCTTGCATGAGAATATCAATATTAATCAAAGATGGCCTTTTGTTGATGTTACTATGAAAGGTTTGTCAAAATAGTGTAACTCTTAATGTCTAACTATGCATTGCAGATTATTATTTTGTTTAAAAAGGTAGGACATAGTGCTTCACAAGAAATAAGAATTAGAATATCTAGACTCATGAAGCTTTTCAAATACTAAGTTGATATTTTTTTCATCATCTTCTTTAATCCAGTGAGTAGCTTTTACAAGTGGTTTCACATTTGCCTTTACTTCAATTCTTGGATAGTTTAAGATGATGGAGATCATTTTACACATATGGTTTTGTTTATTATTTTAAGGATCTAATGCACTAGTGTTAAAAAGTTGATTATTGCCTCTTTACCCCTTTTTAGGCTCTACTTTAATCTGTTTACATACTATATATATATATATATATATATATTCCTTAGGTGATTAGACTATATCGCTTTGGAAAATCTTTTTTGCTAAATTAAAATCTTTCTTTTTCTTGTTATGAAGGTGACTCTTTTATACCTACTAAAATTTTCCCTCAGTACCAACAATTTATAATTTTTTGTAGTTAGTATCTAATTGCTTACAATAACATAATGTGAACTAGTGTGTTTGTTCTGTTAAGGTTTAGTGCTGGACACATGTATGGCACCAAGACAAATGGTGGGTGGAGATTTACCTTTTATGCTTGATTGGCAGTGATCACATTTATAATTTTTGTTCTCTTTTGGCTCCTACTGTATAGGAATATGGGTTTGGGAAATAGCTATAGACTTTGATATTGTTGGAGTGAGTACTTATGTATTTTTACCTTGATATAGAAGGATTTGATAGTGTTGGGAAGTCAAATGTAAATGATGATTGGTAATTTTGGATTGATATTGCAAATTGTGGCCATTGTAGTTTTAGTTCATTATGATATATCATTTTCCAATGGTCCTGTTCTTTTATTTTATTTTTTTTAGATTTTTGCTCTTGCAATTATCTTGAGTTCTGTGCTTATTTATTATCAGCCTCAAACAATTGGTAATTTCCTTTGTCCCCTTTGGCAACCCTTATTTTTATGTTTTTTTTTTTATCTTGTTCAAAAGTTGGATAAATTGATAAACAATGTCTTTTGGTTAAAAAATTAGCAATTTAGAAAAGCATATATGCATGACTAAGTGTTAAGTATATAGTTGTTTAGTTCTAAGTACTTTCGGTGTACATATTTGTCTTGGTGATGATTTTCCCTTACAATTGTTAGGTTTGCTCTCAAATTCAAACTTACTTCTAGTGTTGAAAACGATATGAGTTGGCTAGTTAAAATTTTTGTGGACAGAAAATTGAAGAATGTAATTAATATAGCATGCCAAATTACCTTTCTGGATTTGAAAACAAAGCAATTTTCCCCTTAGAAACTTGTTTGCTTGCGTATGTTTGCTAATTATAATTTTTAATTTCTTAGTGGAGGCCTATTAACTTTAAATCCATGACTAGTATATGTCCCCTTTCAAATTATTTTTGTGGCTATTCTAATCTTTTTTTACTTTTCAACATGTCTATATTTTTGCCTATTCAGATACGAGAAGCTGACATTTCTCTATTATCTTTTGCTATTGAACTTGTTGAAGAATTTTACGGGACGAAGATTATATCTTAGTGAAATTTTATTGTGTCAATATCATGTGTCCTTTCAACTCTTCTCTCTCTGTCCATCCTTTTATTTTTGCTTTTGGTGTCAAGTTTGCAAAAAAGTATTGAAAAAGATAATTATGGTATGTTTTATCATTCTCTAAATCCTCATCTTTATCTGAGTTTTTATATTTTGTCCAAACCTTCTTAAGGCAAAATCTAAGCATTCATTTGTCATTTATTTTTGTCAATTATGAATAACCATACTCTCTACCCTACTATAATTTAATAAATTGTTGACCTAGTCCCTATAGCAAATCGAGGCCGTAGCTATAATTTTCTTACAATTAAACTACAGCTAATTGTTTTACCCGCGGTTGAAACAACCAATGGCTAATTGACTTAAATGAAATTTAAGCCAACTGTGTTGCTATTGTCTATAGCAGCGATTCCAACCACTACTGATGTTTGTGCCTATTTTATAAAAAATATTAAAAATTTTTTTATATGGACTATCAAGCATCCCACCTCCATTCTTGGAATCACAAAATGAAATGTAACATTCAAACACATTGTTTAAACAACAGAGACTAGCTTTCTTGGCTCAAAGTAAGCGAATAGTATACAAAATTACAACCAGTTGAACATAAATTAGAAATAAAAAGTAAGCTATTGCTCTTTTACCAACAAACCACTTCAAAATATGACTTCTCTGCCTAACTAAAACTTCACATATAAGAGAATTATACTGTACATCTTATCACAACTAGCTTTTGATGAAGTTTTGTATCCAATTGCCCTTTCTATCGTACATCATAGCTATTCCAATCTTTTAACATCATCACGCTCTGTATTCAAAATAATATGCCAACTATGATAAATTGAAAAACAAAAACTGATACCTTTAATCCATGTTCAAAGTATTCACGGTCAAATGAATACATCTAATGAAAAAAAATTTCTAAAAGCATTTCCTAGCTTATAAATGCCAAAACTTTGTACCTTTCCTTTTATCACTGCGTTCACAAGTAATCCTAAAAATAACTCTTCTTAATTTTTGTTAAAGCATATATGCAATGCAAATATAATTAAGAGGTATAAAAAATTATGAAAGAATGTCAAAAAGGATTTTGGAAAGTGAGCAAAGACTAAATATATTTTATTCTAAAAGACCATCTTTGTCCTCTCAAGTAGTATGACAGTTCAATCTCCACTAAAGAAATTTTACATTTATCTAACTAGGTTTACTTTTGAGACAATTTAAGTTACAAATAAAAAGAATTCACAACCATATTTGCATATATTTGTGTTAAGTTAGCTAACATAAACTATTTTCGTATAAAGAAATAAAATCTGCCAATTTACTAAACCTATTGAAAATAAACTCACCTGGTATCTAAGATTCAGAATGGTTTGAAACACTTGAAGCATGCTTAAATCAAATTATAGTTGAAAAGAAAAGGAGAAAGAAAAACGTTTGTCATGATGCCATGATCATTGTGGCTCTGCATTTTAAAAAAATGAGATAGAGTCTAGTCGATAAGAGTATTAATAATAGAATCTGATTATATAAAATTAAATTATGGAAGATAATAAAGAGAATAGCAAACCTACCTCCTTCCCCCCCTCCCCCCCAACAACTCTTTTGAGTGGCTTAACTTATGTTCATTCATAAGCAGTTTGATGTACCAAAAGAGTTTTCATTTTTTGAAGGCACAATATAAGATGAGGGTTAAATAAATGACCTTGTAACTCTTTGGGTGCAATGGCAAGAACACATATAGAAAATGCAAATAAAATTAAGAGCATCTTTGGGAGTGCGAAGTCAATTTTCCTAGTAACTTTGTTTTGTTTTCATACCTTGCTTATTCATTAAATTCTTGAAATGGCCATGAATCTTTGCACACTTAATTTGTATATAAAATAAGAATTCTATCTACAAATTAGGATGTGCACAAAAATGTTAGGAATGAAAAAAAAACACTATGAAAATAAGTAGTAATATTTACCATTCCAGACCATTAAGCACTAATAAGTAGTAATATTTACCATTGAAAACATATAGTATTTAGAACTCACAGCAAGCTGGAAATACCATCCCATACCATTGAACAATAATAAAATTTAAATATTTAATTAATTCAACAAGTTCAAAGAACAAACCAAAGAGAAAAAACAAGAAGGCCCAACTAGTCATCGAAAAATAAAATTACTCAGATTTATGAAATTGGAATAGAGAAACAAAAAGGAATTCACATGGTCTCATTATTCTACTAGAAATACAAAATAAAATAAAAATTAATGAAGAAACAAAGATATTACATTATATTTATTTTCTTCAATGTACATTATAAGTCGAAGATCCAGAGAAAATAAGTTGAGTGTCAAATCGAAGACTACCTGCAAGAAATAGATGTAGATTGCATTGAATGCAACATATTTCTGTAATAAAGTGATTTAAAATTTTCAATTATGTAAAGTACATTGATATATTTTTTTAATCAACTCTTTGAAATCTCTGTATATCTTCTTAGCAGAAGAGTTGAGAACCACGTGTTTCCCATGTTCATGTTTTAAATAATAATAATAATGACAGGATTACTGATTGTAACATTTTACAACGATATCGAAGTATAACTTTTTAATCAACAAAAATTATATTTTAGTTAGTTAAGGTTGATTCAAGTTTCAATTTAATCCCTTGACTAACTTTTATTTCAATTCAATCTCTCAACATTGCACAATATTCCAATCCTTTTCTAACTGCTAATAGAGTTATTCCATATCAGAAGTTTCCGTCTAAGTTCAAATTATGAACAGATTAGAAGGTTTTGTAATGTTAGATAATCAAATTAAAATAAAAATAAATCAAATGGCTAAATTGAAATGCAAATCAAAGTGAAATATATAACTTGATGTTCTGTGTAAAAGTCAAAAATTACAAAAACTACTACTGTGGATGGAGAGAATTTCAAAAATGATCCTCCATTTTAGTAGCCATGCATAAGAGGTTAAGCTCGTATTTAGAGACCTGATCCTGGAACACCCAACCTTTCCTAGGATCTAACGAGAACTGCCACTGCATGAGACACGTCTTCACATGACCATTTTAACTTTTAGATAAGAATTTTCAATGCAATTTGAGGCTAGATCGTGTAGATAAAACACTATTAAAAAAAGAACCACAAGAACTCCAAAGTACAATTAAAAAAATCATGAATACCTTGATAGAAGAGGAATAAGGAGGTGAGAGGAGCTAACAGGGCCAATTTATTGATATTCTCGAATCCGTGCCCATCGTTACTGCTAATAAGGGGATTTAACTCCTCCATAATCTCACCCATACGCATCTATGTAGTTGAAATCGACGAGTTACTAGCTAGCATTATTTGTGCCACTGGCGAGAGAAAATGGATAGCTTAGGAGCTGGGATGTGAGACAGGGCACTATGACTAGGACGCTGAACTCCAAAATACTAAATGGGGGTCTTGTGAGGTAGGGATTCAAGGGTTAAGTTAAACCTTACTATGGTTGCCAAAAGCAATCATAGTTAAGTAAAACTTAACTATGATTTGTGTCAATTGCAGTTAATTAAAGGTGGTGGAAATCCCAACTGTAATTGAGTAATAAAATTCGTTATGGTTGTAAAATCTGCTTTTGAGAAACTACTCTTACTTACCTTTTATGTAGTGAATTATTCTCTAAAATATAAATTAAATATTATTTTTCCATCTAATAAATTTTCTTTTTTTCTACAGTCATCTTATAGTTCTTAATTTTCTTCTAACGTTTAAAACTAACATATAGCAATTTCACATAAGAGCCTGAAATTTTCAATTTTACCTAGTTTCAAGTTTCATTTTGGGCTTCTTAATATGTATGCTACCCATTGGCAGAGAAATGAGTGAAGGCCATAGCCATAATCCAATATTCCATACATGTGTTCCTTTTTTTTTTTTTTTTTTTTTTCGTTCTTTGAAAGGGTTTTAAATGTTGCAGGTATGTAGTAGCCTAAGTAACAAAATGTAAGAAAAAATTTTCTTCTAGTCCTCGATATTTTATTTCAATTTTGTTTTAGTCCGTAAAATTTAAAAGTTTATAATTAAATCCTTATAATATCTAAATATTTCAATTTATACTTTTATGCAAAGATTTTGCTTAATTTTATTAATACAATTAATTATGTATTAACTCAAATATTTGAAAATATGTGGTTTCATTAATCATAAAAGTAAAAGTAAATAATGAAGCAAAATTGACTAATATACAAGTTAAAATGTTGACAAAAATATAATAATTAAGACTAAATTATAAATCTTTAAAATTATGCAGATGTTATTATAGATTTTTTAAAGCGCAAAGACAAAATTAAAAAATGGATGAAATTAGAATGTCAAATAGTAGAATTTTTCCTAAATCCAGTCCTTCTATTTTTTGTTTCTTGGTCTTTTTTAATCTCAAGATTGTTGTTAATTGTCTCAATTTAGTCCTCATATATAAAAACTAACTTTAGTTCTCAAAATTGTTGCAATACATACTTTCTTATAGTAAAATTCTAGTAAAACTGTAAATGAAGAAAGATATATAATTTGTTAATATCTAATTGATAGTTAAATATTCAATTTCAAATTTAAGTATTTATATTATATTCATTATCATTGAATAGACTAAATTATAAAATAACTTATTGTTCTAAATGTGATTAGATAAAAAAGACAAGGCCAGAGTCGAGAAGGATTTCGTCTGCATAATCATTTACTAAGCCATACAAAATTAGATGAAAATTAAACCCACCGTGAATTGGTCTATTCCTTCTATGTTCAGCCCTGTTACTTCTTCTACCCTCTCTCACTATGCTTCTCGGCTCACTCTCCCCTGTATCTCTCTTGATTATGTTTTTTTTGTCACTCAGACTTCTCTTTTTCATCGTCAGTTCTCTATGCCTCTGCCTTCTCAATGCCTCTCAGCTATCTTCTTCTCACACTGCCTCCCTCAAACTCCCTCTTATTCTCAATTTATCTTTTTTTTTTTCTTATGCTCACTTGGTCTCTCTTCTCTTCACCAATTCAATTTCGTTCTTTCTCTTCTGTTGCTACCTTTTTTTTTCCAAGTCTTCCCACTCTTAATGTCTCATTCTCTATCGTTGCCCAATTCTTTTCTCTCTTTTTTTTCTCACTTTTTTGGCTCTCTCCATATCTCTTAGCTTTCACTCTCCTCTTGTGGTCTCCCTTCATGAACTTCTCTCTATCTGTGTTTCTTTTTTTGATTTTATCATTTTCCCCTTTACTTTCATCTTAATCTGCCCCCCGTTTCTTCTCTTTTTTTTTACTCATATCTCGTGCTTCCTCCCTCATGCTCCCTCTATCTCCTCAGCCTCACTCTTTCTTATGGTCACCCTTCCTAAACTTCTTTCTATCTCAATTTCTCTATTTCTCTAGCTCCTCCTCTTTTTGTTTCTCATATTCTTCCCCTTCTCTTATTCTTTGTCTATTTTCTTATCTTCTCTCTTCACCGACCATGCCCTTAAAAAATTGGATCCTATTTTGTTATAGTGGGTTAAAGGTTGCCTTTGATTCTCATGATGAGTCCCCATCACTCCTTAATACTACTTTCCTCCCTTAGATAAGATTAGATTGAAGCAAAAAAGGGATGTTAGTCTTTTTTGTTCTCGTTCACAGGGATTCAGATCTACTCTTGTAAGGGCTCTCCAGTAGCTTTCTCTAGTAGCTGATCATGGCCGTTGGTTTGATCTAGCGGACAGAAGAAGGACATGTTGCAGAGGGTCCGAAACGCATTGTTTTACTTAAGTGAAATGGTGCGTTTTGGCCCTTAAATTTTTTTTTAACTCATCAGGTCAAAACGACGCTATTTTGAGGTTTTTTTTTTTTAATCTTGGCCATTCTTTTGATCTCACAGACAAAAGAATGCCATGTCGCCTTGGGATCCGAAACGCACCGTTTCACTTAAGTGAAATGGTACGTTTTGGGCCTTAAATTTTTATTAAATTCATCAGGTCAAAATGACGCTATTTTGAGGTTTTTTTTTTTCTAATCTTGGTCGTTCATTTGATCTCACAGATAGAAGAACGCCACATCGCCCTAGGATCTGAAACGCTTCGTTTCACCCAAGTGAAATGGTGCATTTTGGACCTTAAATTTTTTTAAAGTCAGCCGGTCAAAAATGACACTGTTTTGATTTTTTTTTTTTTTTACCTGTGGACAAAAACAACGTCATTTGCAGAAGGCTTCATCATCTCGTCTTCAACCTTCATTTACATTGCTCTGGTTCGACGTTTGTAGTGGCAGGAAATAGGGTGCCGGTTCCGGTTGATGTGGGTGGCTCAACGAAGAATGGTGGCAGCAAAGAGACAGTCATTTCAGGCAAAGCGATCATTTCTAGGTGTGTAGTTGTGGTCTCCTACTTGTTTGATGCAACCGCAGAGATAGAGGACTAAGACAGCCATGGACATTGTAGAGCGAGAAGCAACCTTGTAAGATGTCCATTTTGCACAGAGGGAAGGAAGGACCATATTTGAATGACAGAAGCGGCAAATGGGTATATTGGTATTCATAACATGTGAAATCCAGCTGGAATGCCCAAGTATTTGCAAGCATAGGTAGTGTAGAAAAACGCCAATGGCTGTAATGTTCTTCATTTGTTTTTTTGTAACTGATAAAGATTGATTGGGTTTTATGTACAAAGCATATGTTTTAAGCACTATTGATTCAAACTGAAATTGCAACAACAAATGGAGAAAAAAAAATTTTACCAGCTAGTCTTCAATGAATTTTAGGTGAAGAACAAGCATAGATAGTGCATAAGTGATTAATGGCTGCAACTTCTTTTGTTTTTTTTAACTGATGAAGATTGATTGGGTTTTTTGTCCAAAGCAGATGTTTCCTGTTATGTTTATTGAAATTGAAATTGCAACTGCTAATGGAGAAAAAAAAAATGTTTTCAGGAATTTGGTTCTCAGTATTAGACTCTCATGCAAGAAAATGATGAATAAAAAACCAATATTAGAGACCAAATGGTAATTACGAATAATGATTGCAACAAATGGTATTCGTTTTATGCTACAAGTTTGACTTCCAGATTAATTTTATGATTTAATGTGCATCAATTCAAAACTTGAAATGTAAATGAGTCTTACTTATGAATTTTAGTAATTTTACCTGTTTCTGTGGAATTTACATTCAACTTATTCCAATTTTAACAATTGTTATGGATAGGGATGTTTACAGTTGAATAGAGTACGGCTAGAGACATCAGGATAGACGAGCCTTTGTAGATTTGGAAAGTGACAATGGAACAAGCAGTGTAAGGGTTATAATTTTGAATGGAAGAATAGCCTTGCTGGACATGTGTTGTAATTTCACTTGTATTGGCCATTTTGCAGGGACTTAGGTACCTCTAATATTGAATTGACTAGTGATGATAGAGTCGATGTTGAAGGGAAACCAAATGTTGGTATGGTATTTGACAATGTAGAAAATGCTTGGCAGTTTTTTTCTAACTATGGCTTGCAGATTGGATTTGGAATTAGGAAACAGTACTTGAATAAAAACAAGAAAGATGGAACAGTTACATCGTGTAAGTTTATTTGTTGCAAAGAGGGATTGCACAGGATAGACAAGAGGGAGACCTTAGCTATTAATCATCAACCTGAAACTAGAATAGATTGTAAAGTCAAAATGAACCTTGTAACAAGGAATCGAAAATTAATGATCAATGAATTTGTAGAGATCCATAATCACCCTCTTCAGCTTCCAGAGACTACGCATATGCTGACATCCTATCGTAGTATATCTGAAGTTCAGGCACATGAGATTGAATTGGTAGAGGACTCCGAATTGAAACAAAAAGCTACATTTCAATTGATGAGCACACATGTTGGCAGTAGAACTAATCTTGGTTTTACTAGATTCGATGTCAAAAATTATCTCAGGTCTAAAGGACAACATAGAATGGTTTACGAAGAAGTAGGGTGTTTGTTGTAGTATTTTCAACAACAGTTATTAGAGAACCCATCTTTTTTTCATGCATATCAAGTTGATGCTAATGAACAGATAACAAATATTTTTTGGGCCGATGCACGTATGATTGTTGATTACGGGTATTTTGGTGACGTAATATCTCTTGACACAACATATTGTACAAATCGTGCACAAAGACGCCTTGCACTGTTCTCAGGATTCAACCATTACAGGCCAGCAATTGTCTATGGAAGGGCATTAATGTACGATGAAACTGCTGAGTCATTTAAGTGGTTTTTTGAGACATTCTTGTCAGCCCAGGGGAACAAGAAACCACAGACCATTTTCACTGATTAGGACCAAGCAATGGCCAAAGCTTTAGGTTAGCCTATATTTTTCCTATCTTATGTGCATGTAGAAACACTACATTATATATAGAAAATTAACACCTCACTTTCTTGTAGGCGAGGTGATGCCCAATGCTCACCACGGCTTGTGCACATGGCACTTGATGCAGAACGAAATCAAACATATAGGCAATCTGATGAAGGGTGGTTCTCAATTCTTAAATGATTTTAAGAAATGTATGTACTAGTGTGATGACGAAGGCCAATTTGAAGCTACCTGCGCAAAGATGATAGCAAACTACAATGTCCAGGAGAATAGCTGGTTAAAGTCCATATATCACCTCAAGGCAAAATGGGCTGCGTGCCATATGGAACAAGCTTTCACATTAGGCATGCGCAGCACACAACTGAGTGAGAGCTTAAACTCTGATTTTAAGGCCTCCATGAAGGCAGATGTGAAGATCACACAATTTTTTAAACTTTTTGAACTGGTAGTGGAGGAGAAACGGTATAATGAGTTGAAGAGCGAGTATGATGCACGCTATAAGCTTCCTCGCTTGAGTTGTCAACATTCATCTACTCTTAAGCAAGCTGCCCAAATATACACACACACAATGTTCAACTTATTTCAACAGGAGTTTGACTTGCTATTTGTTGTACCAATTAGACATAAGAGTGAAAATCCACCTGTGTATTCATATGTTTTATCAATGTCTAACGAAAAAGGTTCATGGCAGGTTCTATTTGATCCAACACAAAAGTTTATCTCTTGAACATGCCGAAAGTTTAAGACATTCAGTATTTTGTGTAGCCATGTTTTACAGGTGTTTATTGTACTAGAAGTTAAACAAGTGCCAGAGTAATATATACTAAAATGGTGGACAAACAATGCACATAATGGTATCGTTCATGACGTGAGAGGTAAGGAGGTTGAAGGGGACCCTAACTTGGCAAGTATGTGATGGTATAGGCAACTATGTTCTATAGTTGTCATATTAGCATCTGAAATGGCTACTTGCAAATAGTTATGCTCCTTAGTTGACAAAGGTTTAGAAGAGCTATGCAAAGAAGTGATGAATGTTCGATTGGGACAACAGTACCTTCATAGGAAAGCTAATCCACCTACTAATTTAGCTAGCATCGACATAAGCCTACCAAAGAAGTTGAAGTCGAAAGACGGGTTCAAGTGTCGAAAATGACCAAAGAGTTAGGTAGAGCTTCAGGGGCGTAAGAAAAGAAATGCTACGAAAGATAGATATCCACACCATCCACCACATCTAGTATTTGAATTTAGCGTTTATTACATCGTGCCTATTTGATTTGCATTCATGTCGTGTGATGATACTTATAATTTTTCTTCCTTACAGGCTCATGAACCGTCAAGTTCATTGTTCTGTGGAGTGTCCTATTCAACACCTCCTATATCTTGCAAGGATCTTTCTAAAAATGAAGACTCAGTTAGTTTTACCAGATTATTAATGGTAATTGCAATTTAAGATATATTCATATGTATTCATTATTATATTTCTAACCCTATGTATATGGTTTATCATTTGTAGGACCCATTTGAGATTACCACACAGTCCCAGCCAGATCACACTGTCTAGGAATACATGTGTAGTTGTAGGTCTTTTGGCAAGCACAACACTTATTTTTTGGGTTGAGTTGCTTCGTATATTTTTTGGAAACATAGCACACCATTTTTTGCTTTTTGTACGGACCTATATATAGTGGTAGTTCTTAGCCTATGTATTTTTTGGGGATTATGGACAACTGTACAAAGTATGCAAATAAGGAAACAAACAAAAAACTCATTTATATTATTACTGAAAGGTGAAATACAATAGTGTCATTCGAACAGACTCTCTAAAATGACAGTGTCATTACAATAGAATCTCCTTTTACAACATTGCCATTACAACAGAATCTCTTCATACACATATTTACAACAGCTCACAGTACATAACAATTATATAACAATTACAACAATATTCAGAGCATTCCTATTCCTACTGTTGCTTTGGCTGCACCCACTGATTTCAAGTGTATTCTTGTTGCTTCATGTTGCCTAGGCTGCACCAAGTGATTTCATGTGTATTCTTATTGCTTCATGTGTCTCCAAGATGATTTGGTTCCTTCACTTGGCTTCAATTTGCTTTGGTCCTTCATGTCTCTTTAGCCACCTAATTAGATATGTTAAACCAATCAGCAGAAACAGCAATATGGTAACAAATCAGATCTTGCAATTTCACCATGCACTGTTCATATGGTAAATTTCAGATTTCTACATATTTGATAAAATCAATATATAAGGTTGAGGTTCCTGTTGCCCAATCATACATACTATTTTTGCAAAATTTTCTGAAATCAGTACCAGATATGTTAAACCAAGCAGTTGTCGGTGAAATATGGTAACAAATAGATTTTGCAATTTCACCATGCATTGTTCATATGGGGTATAACTGTCTTTTTGCTAATATTGCATTCCATTCCTTTCCTATTTTTGGCAAAGCAAATGCAAAAATGTGTTATTATCTTGATTGCTTTCTATGTAACACTAAACAAGTTCCTAGTAATGAAAATTCCATTCTTTTCTTATTCCCATTCGCATTCTGATTCCTACCTACAAAGATTCTGTGTACCAAATGGGGCCCAAGGTTTGCAATGTTAGAAATAAACTTGATTTTGGCCCAATGTATTGTAAGTCATAATCCACACCTTGTTGTCTTATCTAAATTAGGCCATTAGTTTAAGCCTAAAAATCAAATCTAATAGAAGTCTTCCTTTTTCTCTACTAGCATTTATCCTCTCTACTTTTAGAATTTCCTCTTCCAATATTCTAAACCCAAAACACCCTACCTTTTCTCCAACAAAATGGTATCAAAGCCTAACCATCTTAGAAAAAAATGGCAAATAACATATTTCCTTCTAATTCCCTTGCTTAACCAAAGACAACTATGGAAGTTAGAAAATTCATGGGAAGGCTCTATTAGGCTCTCATGACATATGGGAGATGGTAGGGAAAGGTTATGAGTTACCTCAAAATAAGGGTTTTTTAAGTCCTACCCAAAAGGAGACTTTGCATAAGGCAAGAATTAAGGATCAACAAATGCTTACTCTTATTCACCAATGCTTGGACAATGTTTTGTTTAAGAAGGTTGCTAATGCATCCACTTCGAAAAAGGCTTGGGAAATTCTTCAAAATGCATACAAGGGCATAGATAAAGTAAATTTATCTCCCCATAGATAACTTTAAAGACAACAATTATTTTTTTGCTTGCTAACACGTGCCCCTCTTATGGAAAATTACAAAACTACCCCTTAGCTTTCTTTTCTTCCCCATGAACACACTCTCGCACTACAATATGCTGAGTGTTGGCAACCATTGTTTTTCTTCTTCTTCCTTCAATCTTCACTTCATTCACTCAAACTCAAAGTCACCGGCCAATATCCTCTAGGTTTCACCGTCGTTCAGAAAAAAACAAATCATGTTATGGATCAGTGACGTCAGGCACGTTTTGCAGCTTGAAATCAATATGATTTGATGAAATTTCATGAAATCTCCACATGGTAAGGTTTTTTAGCTTCTTCTCCTTTATTTGCACCAATCAATTTCATCTAATATGTTAAGAATCATAAAATCCCAATTTGCAGCGTTAAACCAAAGTAATTTCAAGTTTGAGCTTGATTTTGTAAGTGATTTCATCAAATTGTGATGAGGGTTCAATTATAATGTAATTTTTGGAGTCCTCTCTTTTGCTTCCACTAATCAATTTCACCTGTATAGCTCAAAATCAAAAAGCCCTAAATTCTAATACTGTTTATATGTGAAAGTAGGAATTTAAGCTCAATTCGATGTAGCCTCATCAAATTGAGTTAGGGCTTCTACTCTTAGGTAAATTTCAAGTTTTTTCTTCAGAATTGAAAAATCCCAATTTGACTATGTATGTGCATACTTGTAAGGTGTTAAAGTCAGACGTTTTTAGACTCCTCTAATAACACTAAGCATTTAAGGGGAGGATTAAGGCCATTGAAAGTTTTTGTTTTGAGTTGTAAGTTAATTTGGTAATTTTTGTTAATTTTCTTGGACTCCTCTGATAAACGTTAGCTATAGTTTCTATAATTTATATTTTAGTATGACTGGGCATGTTGCTGACATTATGATATTCTATCTGAGGCCTAAATTCGTTATTTAGATTATTCTAAGCGAGATATGATTTGTTATGATTATGCTAGCCTTTTGCTAGTCCTACTTTTTTGGATTTTTTATGGTTCTATTGGATATTCTTGAGCATTCTATGAGAGAATAAGGGGGGTTTATCAAATCAAAGATAACAATAACAATTAAAATAGAAAAATTAAACAAATAAATTCAAAACAAGCAATTCAAATATGAAGCAAGACAAAATAAATAAAAAAAAAAACTTAGATGAGAGATAAGCTTCTAACTAATGGAAGTAATGAATGGTTTTTCTAAGTTAATCCTAAGCCCGAGCATAGCTTAAGATAAATTCCTCTCCCTTCTTAGTAAATGGTTATGGTTGTTAAAATGTTTTAGCAACTTATGCTTTTTTAGTATGTTAGCCAAGAGAAGCTCTTAACTCAACCTCTAATTAGTTAACAATCCTAAGTAAGTACCTAAAATTTAATTAATTAATCACTTTAAGAACAAAACCCCACCATTTCTAATTTACTAAAGCATGAAACATGTTCAACAAATCATCATTCACACTCTGTTAATGTAAAAGAAAGTGTTCTAACAATTTCTACACTAATTTTCTACTAATATTGGTTAAAATAAACAATTATGGATTTACTCTAATCAATTGGAATATAATCAATTCTAGGCAAGAAAAAATTAAGCTGAAATAATTCATCTACCCATAATGATGCAAATAAAATAGGAATGTAAATAACCAAGAAGAGGAAAAGAGAAGAGTGTGTTAACATTTCTAAAATCATATATCATTGAAGAACCCATAAAATACCCCTTAGTTAGAATGTAGAAATTAGCTATTCATGACTGTAAACATCTGAAATCCATGCTCAAAATCTATATTACAAATCTATAATTCAAATCCAAGCTGCTTTATCTAACTAAGATCAAAGGAGAGAGAGAAAAGAAGAAGAAGAAGAAGAAACCTACATCTAAAAAGTGGCATCCAAAAGAAAATAAAATGACCTAAAAATGAAAATCTTTTAGCTCCCACTGGTTTCCAACTAATTTGCCCAAATAAAAATGTTAAAACCATTCCAAAATCAGCTTTGGAAGCTCCTATGCCCATTTCTTTCATCTTCTAATGCCCTAGAGAGAGAAAGTTATTAGAAATGCTAAGCTGTCTATTTTTAATTTTAAAAACAGCTTCCTAAGTCGTGGTCACGGCTTATCTCCTTGATTCTTACTCAATTATAGTGTAAACCTTGTCCACGTCTAACTTCGGCTTCAATTTCAACAAAATCACCCCCTTAACCTAAAACTAACCAAAATAATTACAAATAGATTGATTTCCTTAGAAAAATGCTAAAAATAAAACCAAAATAAGATTAAAAATAAGCCAAATTTACAACCTAATAGGGTTTCATGTGAAAATTAACAATGTTTTCATCATTTTGGTTATGTTTGTGTTAATTGTTAAAGGTTTTCATATTTCAAGATAACAAATGGCTTGTAGAAAAAACTCTATCATACCTTGTCTATCCCTTCCATTGCTTAATTAGTATTATATGCTCACTGAGTTTTCACTTACCTATCATTTTTTTATCATGTTTCAAATAGTAGTGCTATTATAGATCCCCATTTGGAGACAAAGAGCTTAACAAATGTCTCTTTTAGTAAGCATTACATTGTTTACAAGGGAAAGACCTTTTTTGTTGTTAAGTCTGTAATTGTAATCTAGTGGCTCCCATACATATAGGCAAATGATCCTAGTTTGTGATTGTTCATGATAGCTATTTGTTGTAAACATTACTGAGAGCAGAGTTCTCTTTTATGTGCATAAAAGGTTTTCTCATTACAAATATTTCAAGAAGTCCACATTTTAGGGGAAATCTTTACCAAAATTTCTACACAGGAATGAAACTAATTCTTTGGTAGGTATGAATATATTTTGTCTTAGTTCAATCTATTGATAGTTGTTTGTTGTAACAATTATTGTGAGCAGAGCTCTCTTTCCAATGCATATAAGGTTTCCTCGTTATAGACATTTCAGGAGATCTAAATTTAAGGGGAGGCCCTGCAGAAATTTTTAAACGGGAATGAAATTGATTCTTTGGTAGGTATGAATATAATTTTTCTTGGTTTAATTTGTTAATAATTATATTTGCTTATACTGTAATCATATTTCTTACGGTATATAACAAGCTTACTAGGGCAAGATTTATCTTCTTTTTCGTGCTAGTCACATCCTCATTTGTATGGGTTGTGACAACAAACTCTTTGTTGGCATTGATTGAGGAAATCTAAAGAAAACCTGAACAAATTACTAGAAGAGATAGAGAATTTGATGGGTAAGGATTGGTTGCCGATAATAAGGTGTTGAGAGTGAATGAGTTCAGAGAGAGATCGCGATGCCTAAGTTTCAAAGAAGTAATAAAATAGATATGTGAATTGAAGAGAATGGAACAACATGAATAGATGAGGAGGATGGCAAGTGGGAGAGTGGGAGGGGGAGCAGTAGAAAAGTGATCAAAAAAGTGGTAGACGAAAACTTTTGGCCACAATTGAAAATGGGAGGAGAGTAACAAAGCATAAATTATACTTCTTCAAGCTATTCGAACTCCCATTTAGGGAGGGTTAGAAAAAATTTTAGTATTTGTTCATTTAGCATGGGTTATAAAAAACCTTCACTAAATAACCCTCACTATTACACACTTTTTTGGTAGTGTTAAACCACTGAATTTTCATCCACAATTTACCATGATCAAACATAACCTTATGTTCTCATTGTAGGAAAAATTGCAATTACATTTTGATATGTGTTTATGATTATAATTTTTTTAATTATTAACTTTCTAATCATCTAACATTATTATAATACCTTTTTATTATTTAAATTAAACATATAGTATTTAACTAAATTAAATAAATGTGAGTTGCATATGCAATTATTTTATCAAAACATTAATTTTCTTTTATCGGTTGCCATATTATGAGATTTTTATGATTAAGTATTCATAAAGTTTGATAAATTTTTTTAATCTGCACTATTGTCATTTTCCAAAATTAAGCAATAGTATTAAGTTATTTTATTTGATTGAAACATCAAGATAAACAAGTTATCTTATATTTATGACTATTCTTAACAAGTAGTTACAATTTCTTTGATGAATGAAATGCCCTATTTTAGAAATAAAATTATAGGATAGTCAAGAGTAATTTTTTAGTCGTTCTCATGATATTAATTACCAGATTATAACATTAATTTATATACACTTAATATGTAAAACTTGATCAATAACTAAAGAGGACATCATATCATGATATCATCTGCTCCTCCTACCCAAAAAAGTGGAATCTAGATCTTTTCTAGTAGCATTGCTACTGGAGAATCTTCAGCAAAATAGAGATCATTTGATAGAAATATAATGATTTAAATTTTTTATCAATGACTACATGCGGTAATTAATGATTGTACGCAGTCCTAGGTTACTTTTTTATCTTTGAATTTAAACTATTAGATCTTAATCCAACAGTCTGTGTTTATTACTGGAGAATCTCCAATAATCACCTCTGCTGGGGTGATCTGTTTTGAAAGAAGTGGTAGCTTTATATATATATATATATATAGTAGTTTTGTCCTCTTACAAAAGAAAAGGATTTCATTTTGGCCCGTATTGCTTTTTAAACAAATCAAAGTTAACTTTTCCTTCTTAAACTCGTTTTTTTTTAATCCTATCTTCTTTCGTATGTCTAGGCATAGTTGTCTATCATTTTTCTTCTTAGTGTATATATGTTCATGCCTATATATTAGTACAGAGTATAGACTAAAATTTGAAAGAGCGAATATCACAATTTTTTTCTATCTTTTTATGTATTTTATTTTTATTTTTCTCATTCGTCTATTATTGATCTCTATTCTTTTCTAATATTTTTCAAAGATATTTTTTTCTCTTTTTTTTTTTGTTAATGTTTTTCAACTTGCGCTCTCTATTTACATTTGTTAACTTTTTTTAGTCTCCCCTTATCTCTAGGTTTAATAAAATGTCTTATGTATTGTTATTATTATTATCAAATTATCACACACACATAGATATACATAAATACATATATAAAATGAAAAAAAAAAACAATTTTGATTAATTTGATTATCTAAAGATGAAACTCTTTAAAAAGTAATGAACGTCCAAAAGAATCAAATCTCACACACTCAAATATATACATACATACATACATATAAAATGAGAAAAATATAATTTTGGTCATTTACTTTTGGCTAAAGTAAAATTGATTTGTTTCTTATGGAGAACCATTATTTTCTTAAGGGTTCCATCCTTAGAGGAGCAAATTAATTTTAAAACCAAAAGTGAGGAACTAAAATTGTATTTTTCTCCATGTATTATTTGAAATTAATTAGTTTATAATTCACAAAAAGTTACTCTAAAAGAAAAATTATATAAAATAAGACATATTTAAAGAATATGTTGTGTTTTATGCATATTCTATACTATAATATTGTACAAATAGTTATAGCATACTCTATACCATAATTCACAATTAATTTATTTGATTTTGTGGATAAATATATATATATATATATATATATATATATATATATACACACACACCCTCAAAAAATACCATATGATATAATTTACAATCTCAGCCTCCTAATTTTTTTTTTTTTTTTTTGCCTCTGTCACTTCATATCCTTTGTTTAAAAGTATTTAAGGCCGTTTTAGATATTTTATTTATTTTATCTGTGTCATGCACAATTTATTATTATTTTTCATTATAGCATAGTCGAATGAAAAATTACAATTTTAAGTTTTCTATGTGCATACATTTCTTCTTCCACGCTACTTTGGTACGTAACATACAATATAACTGAGTGGAAATTTACATCATCACTGCATGCCAGAAATGTACGTTGATTCAAGAAGGGAAGCAAATGTGATTCAAGAAGGGAAGCAAATGAAGTCCATTATTCCATGAATATTCACTAAAAATAAAAATAAAAAACCATTTTCTGGCCATTTTTTCTTCAATTTGCGACAGTTAAAGGCGCCAGAAACTGTTCAATGTGGTGGATGTGGGCTGCTAGTATGGGTGATTCAAGAACCGCGTATTACAAGCTGTACAGTATACATCATATATAATTTTTTTGCACATAAAATTTTTTTATTTTTTTGTTAAAATTTTTTTATGGTCAATTACTGTATAATTAATGTTGTATGGCGGTTGATCCGTATTTATGATTAAGTGTCAAGAGTCCTTTCGTGAAAAAAAAAGAAAAAAAAGTTCATTTTCTGTTTTAACTGGCGCTTTTGTTGTCTGTTCCTAGCGGTTCTTGACGGCTAAGATTTGTTTGTACTTTGTACTGTGTGCATTCCCCGGTGGTTTTGCATGACCCTTGGTAATTGTAATTTTATTTTCTTAAAAAAAGGTCACCTGATTATACAATATTAAAATGGACTACACTTATGTGAGTTATTTATATATTTATTATATTATTATTTAATTAAAATATGATAAATATTTGATCAATTAATAATTTAATTTTAAAATAAAATAATCATTTATAACAACCATATATGTGTTATAATATTATTAGACAACTGAATATGTAGTATTAAAAAAATAGCATGATACAAATATAAAAAGCTTTATATGAATTTTTTCATTTGAAAATGTGAATTAATATTAAAATGTCAACTATTGGTAAAATCATCAAATTACATTTGAAACGTAATATTAGCGTAAAAAATACCATTAATACATCAATTGCAGTAAAAATTGTCAATGATACAATTATCAAGTAATTTGCATAATACTGTTCATCTAAACATGCGCAAAAGTAAAAAACTACAATTAGAAATCATTCCCTAGCTATTGGGTGGATCACCGAAAGAAGACGAAGGACGCAGATTATGAACATCTCATAAAATAAAATAAAATACCTGTTAGCCGCTATCGTAATTTGAGGGAATAAATATTCAACTACATAATTTACTTGACCAAAGAACATGTTTTTTAACTGAAACAATTGGAGCAACTGAAATTGAGATGGTTCATACATGGTGGTAGTATACCTCTTAAGCACTTATCTAAAATTCAGAAAAATATACAACTTGTGCTTAACATAAATTATTAACCTAAAAAAGCAAAAAGTAAACAAATAATATGTGTGTGTGTGTGAAGGAAACACAACTCTCAACACTCTTTAAAGTAATGAAAATGAATAGAGAGATTCTTAGATAAATATGATCTATCAAAGATAAATAAGCCAAATTTAATTATAGATTGATGTATAAACATTTCAGAAAATTTATTTTTAAAAAAGTCTGTCTTATACTCTTACATATTTATTCAATATTTTTGTAATTTACCTGATTTTAGTAAAATGAGACAACTTGAGAATTTTATATATTATAAGACTTTGCTAACGAGTACTTTCAATAAATGATTTTTAATTAATAAAATTAGTAGGTAAGTATTTATTATTATTGTTAATAGGTGCAATAAATAATCATTGATTAATTTCATTAGTTAAAAATTAATTATTATGTATAATAAATGATCTTTAATTAATAAGTGCTTTAAAAATACTCATTAAAAAAATCCTATATAATAATCTTAGGCGAAATCAACACTAGCATTTATTATATAGTTTTGATCACAATCACAGACTGCAACACATGGATTTGCCTTCATAAATTTGTCACCTTCTTCCAAATAAACATTATTCTAATGGGTCTTCCCCTGCGCCCGTGATTCCAAACACTTCTTGTCAACACCTATGTATTTCTCTATTGGCCTTTGCTCTTATTGGAAGTTCATTGTCACTCATTTCAGACATTGAAGAGAGACCCAAACGTGACAAAATAGATATTCCCAAGTACGTGTGACGGCTTCTCTTATGCTTATCACGTATTTCAGTATGGAAATAAAAAGTGGTTCAATAATACCCAAACTGTTAGTGATACCGGGCCTATAAAAGTGATTGATTGGGGTACAAAATATATATAGATTAGTTTCTGTTAATCAAGCAAGGATAATTATTGTCAACAAGTTGTTACCTTGTTCAGCTTTTCAATTTTTGTCTTATTTTATAAATCGGTCGTAGAGTTTATAAATATATAAAATTAATTACTCTACATATAAACTCTGCAATCATCAATATTAATAGGTCTTACCATGCAATTGAGATAACAAAGATTATCCAATGGACCAAACAAAACATGAGACACGCTCCCATATATATTATATTATATTATATTATATTATATTATATTATATATATATATATATATATATGTAAACGGAGTTCAAGTTTCAATGTTATATAAAAACAAAGCCAAAAGTAGTAAAGAAAGACAAAAGATATTTTTGTTATATAATCGTGTGTACGTGCGTCGACTACCGCATTCCTTTGTAACAATAAATTTATATGTTGATTTATCGCTTATCAACTGATGCGCAGAGAGAAATCACAGAAATAATTGCTTTTCTATATTAGGTACTTTCAAAGCTTATTTTATACCTTGCATTTAAAATCTCTGAGCAAAAGCTCCCCTTCGTCTAAAGATATATGTTTAAAAGCAACATGCCTTCATGGGCATTAAACCATTTGACATGAAGATTGAATATTTATCTTTCAGAGCAAATTCAAACTATGTGACATGAAAGTCTAGATTTTCAAGACTACTTACCACTTACTCACCTTGGGCTTTCTTTCATAAACTGTGAGAGAATTCCAATCTCTAGCAATAATATCTTCCTCTTTATTAGCTATTTCCTTCTTATTTATCGGTACCTTTCATACCTGCAGTATCGGCGTGGTATAGTGTATACGTGCAAGCAAAATGCAAGTGAGCTAGGGTAAATGGAGTTATAACAGAAAAGCTTGGTTATCGGGACTTAATTAAGAGATTTTGTAACTGTACGGATTTAACTCTAAATTTTTAGATAGAGGGACCAAATTAAAAACTAAGTGAAAGTATAGGGACTAAATAGATTAATTCAACCTACAACGTTTTAATGCCCTCGTTCCAAAGACTTTTGTTTTTTTTGGCCACTCCCTAGTTCCAAAGCCTTTACTTTCTCTGAAATTTGTATTTGATGCCCTAGCTAGTTCCAAAGCCTACGTCTTTTTGTTGCTCTAGTTCCGAAGCCTTAGCTTTCCATAAAAAAGAAACTTTCAGTAACCATGACTGAATATCATATATCTTTGTTCTCTACCATGGGCTTTTCAAATATTTTTTGCTTCTCAATCTGTTGCAGCTAAAGTTGTTAAACTCGTTAGTTTAGATAAACTCGTAAAAGAGAGGTAAACTTGTAACGTAAACTCATAACGTAAACTTGTAAGAGTTTGCCTCGATTAATAAATAGTTACCAAAGTATGAAATTTTATAGTTTAAATACTATATACATTAAAAAATTATTCAAATGTAATTCAAATTATACTTAATCAAATAAAAACTATTCATATTTCATAATTTGTAATACTCAATATAAATATTTTAAGATTGTCATAAATAAATAATTATTTAATATAACTAATTAAATAATATTAATTTTATTTTATTTAATAAATACATATTAAATGTAATTTTATTATTTTTTATACATATTCAAACTTGTAATAATATAAATTGTAAAGGTTTCATGGAAAAAAAGCATATCTATATCTTATTTAATATTGAGTTGAAATTATTATGTTGCTGACTTTATAAGCTAGTTGACATGTTAAAATTGTAAACTTAGTAAGTTAATTTACGACTTTACCCGAGTTTGTACCAAGTTCGAGTTTACAACAATTTAACTTATTTTCTTTATATACAATTATAAACTCGTAAACTCGAATAATAAACTCGCGAGTTTGACAACTATGGTTATGGCAGACTTATTTGTTGGTTTAGCAGCAGTTGAAGATCTAGCACTAATTCGGAACCAACTTGGCTACACCTGGCAATTACAACTGCAGCTTCGGTATGAATATTTGGAACATTTGAATAAAAATTTAATAAAATCCAGATATATATTAATAAATGCAATTATATTTATTGTCTATAGATATAAATTACTCGATTTTCATTTCAAGATTCAAATTTAATATATCAAAGAAGACAGTTGGAACAAGACCGTAGAGAATTATGATCGCACTTGTACTGTAAATTTTGAATTCCATTGCTCTTAATTTATTGAATCGAAAACTCTCGATGCGCAATTTGATTCCATCAATGTATTCCAAATAAGAGTCTTCTCTTCCTTAAATATGATTTTTTTATGCATAGTTATTTGTGCTTGTTACCATAGGGAATTAATTACTTCGAATATGTAAAAAAAAAAAAATTACATCAAGGATTTATAACATCATTAATGACTACTTCAAACATTTTTTTTATTCCCTAACAATATAGAACTAGGCAATTATTAGTTTCAAATTAACTGTCTCTTTTAACTAATAAATATTCTTGGAAGTCTTGAAGTTTATAAAACAAAAGAAAGTCACACCCATTGAGAAATCCAAGCAGTTACGTTCGGCAAGGCAGTTTCACGGGTCAATTCATGTAAGGCCAACAAAAAAAACCGAAGATGGTCATATTAATCAGTATGTTTGCGTACGATCATAGTTTTACCATAATTATATGGTTTAGGAGTACATTTTCTTATATATTTCTATCATGGGCTCAGATAATTATATGATGATATTGCAACTATAAAGTTGATTGTATCAGTATAATCATCATATGACACATTTAGTAGATGATATGTTAAAATAATTGTTGATTGTATCCAAACTCAAAATGACTTTTCTTTTTTAGTATACTTTTCTTCTTTCATGCCAGTTTGGTATGTGACATATAAACATAATTAACTACGGGGAAATACACGTCATCATTGCTGCCAGAAATGTAGATATAATGCACGAAATCCTCTATAAATATCAGGGAATACATAAAACATTAACACACTCAAACTATGCCCTTAATCACAAGGAGAGGCATTTCCTGTATCTCTTTCATAAGCCGCCTTTTCTGATTGTGTGAGCACCTCAGAACGCATAGCAAGCCATGTCTGTCGTGGCTTCTGACTTCACCAGAAATTGTGCCAAATTTCAACCAACCCTTTGGGGCAATGTTTTTCTTCAATATGCTTCCGAATCAATGGTATTATATGCTATTGTATGCAACTACTTATATGAGTTATGATATTTACTCTGCTTGTTTGTGAACCAATGAAAATTTTATCTGAGTGTTTAGTCTAAACCTGAAAAATTTATATGTTGTGATTATTGTCAATTTATATTCCACGTATTGTTTGTATCATCTTAGTAACAGAGAATTATAATTTTTTCGTTGACCTCTTTAGATATATATTTGGTCCTATAATGAAATTAATGATCTCACTAGCTATTTTTCAAAGACTAAAATAAGATTTTTCTTTAAAATGAAAATAGTTAAACCTAATGCATAATTGAGCTTCTTTACTTTAAGATTTTATGGATTATTTCATTATTTGTGACTTTTCAGAAAGTCGATGACAACATTGAGCAGAAAATTCAAAGAGAGGAAGTGAAGAAGATGTTTATGTCATCAAACAAGAACAATCTATTAGAAAAACTCAAATTCATTGACTCAGTCCAACGTTTGGGTGTATCTTACCATTTTGAATGTGAAATTGAACAAGCATTGGCCATGATTAGCAACATTTATACAATCAACAATATCATCGTCACTCAAGATGAGGAGGATGACCTTCACTTTGTTTCTGTACTCTTTCGATTACTTAGGCAACAAGGATATTATATTTCATCGGGTAATTAACCCTCTAACTTTTCTATGTTGAATTAATTTTATTCCATTATTCCAATCATATTTGAGTTTGGGTAAATTACAGTTCATCTTACATAATTAATTTGTTTCCATGAGAGAATATTATTTGGATTAGTAAAGCTAGTTTTGTCCTAATAATAGCCATAGAAGATTATGAAACGATTTAAGGTGTAAATGAACCATTTTAATATGTACATTATTAATCCTCTAACTATACTAATGATATTTGAGTTAGGCAAAATTAAAATTTATCTTGCAAAACTAATTTATTTGAGAAAAATACAATTTTAGTCCCTCACATTTGGCTAAAGTAGTAATTTAATCCTTCAAAGATGGAAAGTATCAAAATAGTCTTCCAAAGATGAAATGTGACTGGATTTTGTCCTTATGGAGGACTAAATTGAACTTTGGAAAACTTATATTTTCCTAAAAGATTTGATTTATGGGAGACCATTTTAATATTTTTCATCGGATGACAAAATTGATCTTAAGGCCAAAAATGATGAATCAAAACTATATTTTTCTCTAATTTATTTCCTTGAGAGATTATTATTTGGGTCAAGTGAAGTTGGTTTAATCCTGATAATAGCCAATAGCCACAGAAGACTATGAAATAACTTTGAGTAGATGAACCGTGCTTTTATAATAATTTAAATTGTATAATTGGTAATTGAATATATATATATATATATGTGTGTGTGTGTGTGTGTGTGTGTGTGTAAAAGGCCCATATATATAAAAATCATAAGTTCCATGAGTTGAACAGCTGTATTCAACAAATTCAAGAAGGAGAATGGAAACTTCAATGAAGAACTAGCCAAGGATGTTGAGGGAATGTTGGCCCTGTATGAAGCTGCCCAGCTAAGGACTCATGGAGAGGACATACTGGAAGAAGCTCTTGATTTCACTTTCACTCACCTAAACTCGTCTTTGACCACCCAGTTCATAAGCCCTTCTCTTGCTGATCACGTGAATCACTGCTTAAGGCAACCTCTTCGCAAGGCATTGCCTAGGATAGAGGCAAGGCATTACATGTCTTTCTACCTACAGTATCGTCCCCATAGTCACATTCACATTCTGCTCAACTTTGCAAAGTCCGATTTCAATATGCTGCAGAACCTGCATCAGAAAGAAGTTGGCAATATCACCAAGTAAGTATTAATGTACGTATTAATATAATACAAATCTCACTTGTTGAATCACAGTTAGAGTTTGATGGTGGGAATTAGGTGGTCGGCCAATTCATGGATAACAGCTATGTCAATAACCTTAAATTCGACAACAGCTTATTAGGCTGTACAATTTAAGGTCATGTTTGGCTTAGCTTAGGTCGGCTTAATCACAAATCCATTAATTTTTCTCACTCTTTACATTACTTTAATTTTTATTATGTCTGTCTTTTTCATTTTATAAATTCAATTTCTTTTCGTATCAAATATGATAAGTCAGGACAAATTGGACACAAATCTCTTTAGTTATCAAGGTATCATTAAATTGACAATGTATTAATTAAAGTTTTTGTCATTTTTAGAAGATAGTGGTTATTTATTTTTAATAGATGCTAGATTATATATCTATTTTTTCCCTTAATTTGAGATAAATTTTATTCTTAGCAATTAGAACATGGCCTAAACTTGGGTTTTACCTAGTTTAATTAAGCCATTATTATTTGGCCCTTAAGGATAGGCCTAAATCACGACCAGATCCTTGCCTGTGTAATCACAATCAACTCATTTTCCTTCATGCTTTTAATTCTATGCTATGAATATGTATTTTAGATTACTGTTTATCAACTTGTGTTGCAGATGGTGGATTAACTCAGATTATGTGAGAAAGGTCCCTTATGCTAGAGATAGGTTGGTGGAAGCCTACTTTTGGCCCTTGGCCATGTCCTATGAGCCTCAATACAGCACTGCAAGGTTTATACTGGGAAAACTTCTTTGTATCAACTGTCTTCTGGATGATACCTACGATTCCTTTGGCACCATTGAAGAACTTGAACTCCTTACAGTGGCCATCCACAGGTTTAACCAAAAATTCATAGGGTCATTATTCACGAAACTGTTATTCGAAATCACATTCCTTTTATTTGATTTTTATTTTTTCAGATGGGATATCAGTCACATTAAATCTCTTCCCGAATGCATGCAAGTGGTATTTGAGGCAGTTCTGGAAGTGTACGATGAGATGGAGTTGGTGACTGCACAGGAGAAAACATCAAGTTTTGTGATGCCACATATTAAACGAGTTGTAAGCTATTGACAATGGACTAATTAAATTTCTTTTTCGGCCTTTCTAAAATGAATTCAGTATAGATTGATTTCCTAAAGGATTCTTAGTATACTACTAACAAAATTTGATTTCAACTCTCTCTCTCAGACATATACACACACATTATTAACGTTTGATTCTAAAGTATTGTACTTACTGAGTATTTTGATAGAATAAAACTGAAACATAAAAAATTAAGGAGTCATTTCAAAACTGATTTCATTTTGGAAAGATCAAAATATTAATCTTGGACTCGGAAGCCTAAATCATCCATGTTTAATACTTAATTATTTTATTGTACTTGTAGATTTATGACTTGTCACGAGCCTACTTGGTGGAAGCAAAATGGTGCAATGAAGGGTACATCCCAAGCTATGATGAGTACAAGGATAATGGGGTTGTGTCTTCCACTTGCCCACTTCAGATAACTTCATTTCTTGGCCTTGGCAACTTTGCAACCAAAGAAGTGTTTGATTGGATTTCCAGAGATCCAAAAATCATTAGAGCTGTGTCAATTATCGCCAGGCTCTTGAATGACATGGCTTCTCACAAGGTAAAAAGACAAACATATATATATAATGTTTATGATTGAACTTGGTTTTGGCTCGGGCTGTTATATATAAATTAGAATAAACCCATGGTATGCCTTATTTTAATTTGGTTCAAAATTAATGATCATAGAATGAGTAAATGATAACGCATAATCAATAGACATAATCAGTTAATTAATTTTTGGCCAAATTAAGTAATTTGTAATTTACTAATAATAATAATTCCAGTCTATTAACTTTATGGTTTTGGTTTGATATGAAGTTTGAGCAGGAAAGAGTGCATGTTGCATCAGGAGTGGAATGTTGCATGAAGCAATATGGGATATCAGAAGAAGAAGCCTGCAAAGTACTCCAAAACGACATCAAAAAGTGTTGGAAGGACATCAATGAAAAGCGCCTCATCAATCCACATGATGTCCCGAAGCCTGTGCTTGATTGTGTCCTCAATTTGGGTCGTGTGTGTGAGTCTGTGTATGAAAACCTCGTGGATAGATTCACAAATGGGGATCTGCTGAAAGATCATGTTGTAGCACTGCTTGTGGATCACATTCCAGTTTAGCCAATTAGCGTCACTAGTAGCTATATTACCAATGAACACCTCATGCACACGGATGTTTATGGACTACAATCACTACATATAATATGTTAAGGTTAATAAGTAATTATTTCCTTTTCTTTTATTATCATCTTATGTTTATTTTATGGTAAAATTTTTCATGTTTTGTTTTAATTAGGTTTTGAGTTTAGACAATAGAACTGTTATAGGCAATGATTTTTGTATTTAAATTAATTATTTTAAAGTTAAGAGCAAAACCTGAGGTGTTTAAGCTTGGGAAAAATATAGGAAAGATGATGAGTCATGAATAAATTTAAATTGATTACAAAGATAGAATTTTTTTCAAAAGAGTAAGCAACGTATAATATTAAGTTAGGTCGAAAATTAAATTGACAGTAAGGCTGGCACAAGTGATTTAGCCTATTCTTGTTTCCTGCATGACTTAGTTCAAACCTCAAGCTTCTGCCTGCTAAAATTTATTCTTGCGTTGACACGGGTCTCAGTGAAGGGTGAAAAGTAAAAAATGCACCCCCCGCCCCCTTCTTCCCCATCCCACGCCTCTTTTTCTCACACGGAAGAACCCCAGCCATCCAAAACGCAGTCTTCCTTCCAAAGGTGCCATCAACACTGCCTTGAGATTCCGATCACTTTAGAAGTAAAAAAAAAAAAGGAAATTGTACTAGGCTTGAGTTACTTAGTGGATCTTTTAGATTTTGCCTGTTATTTACTTTGTTTCTTGTTCTGGAGGTTGGGATGCTTTTGGAATTGGAATAGGAACCTTCTGAGAATATATTCCCTCATTATATATATATAAGAAACAGTTTTATAGCTCCTTGAATTATAAAGGAAGGGAATTATTCACTTGATTTCATTCATGGGTTGTATTTCAATCATGTAGTGGTTTACGTGTTAAAAGAGAAACTGTGGAACAATAATAATAATAATAATAATAATAATAATAACCGTGCAACTGACTAAAATAAGTTGAAGGACCATTTGAATAGGGTTTTCCTGTTTAATATAACTGTGATTTATCCGCAAATTGGTCTTATGTTTAAAGTTACAAGCATGCTCCCAGCAGTTTGTAAATACACGGCTTCAGAGGCTAGAACTATTGCAAGCACACATTTTTTAAGTCATTGATAATTAGATATTGCTCCCTCTACAGTATAGCATTAACTCATTTTCAAATAATATTATTGGGTTGGGAACTCCTATAATTGGGTACTATCATACTTGACTAGCATATGATAACTTTGGTCTATATATTGTGAATTGTCATTCACCATCGATTAAGAATTAATGATATCGTGAACATTTTAACATGAAAAAAAAATAAAGTCTAAGTTAATTGGTTGATGGCTCTGTCATTACCCACATTAATATAGATGCAAGTTGCGTATTCACCTCATTGTATTTGAAAGAAAACTAATATATGGGATAAAGTCAAGACCAAATAAATACTGCTAAGGGAGAAAGAAACTTAAAGTAAACTTTTATTTTTATTTTCTTCCATGACTTCTGCTTATTCTTATTTGCTTAGTCAGTTTTAAAATATCTTCCAACATCTTTGGCCAATGGTTGCTTGTTAAGACATTGTCAAATTAATTCATCAATGTACTTTTGAAATTTGGTTTGATTGATCAAGGAATTAAATAATGAATGCATTCATAGATAATTCAAGGTAGGAGACTTACATATTTCTCCTAATTACATAAGCTAATCAGAGTGTGGTTGGGATCACTAATCATAGGAGATATGCACAATGTGTTGGATGTATCTTGGATTTTCATAGCCTAAATCCCCTCTCTAATGTGGCTACAAAATACTTCGCAGGTATTCTTCTCAAAGTGTCTCAAGTTTCTATAGACTATTCTCTCGGTATATCAGTCTATATATTCTCTATCGTATAATAGTTTAGTCCTTTTTATAAAAGGCTAGCTAAGGTTATGATTTAGTAGTAATTTTTGAAATTACTATTTTACCCTTACTTAATGAGCAGCCTTTATGGGTGGACACTATATAATATCTTAATAGATTTAAACCTTAAATATTATACGATATTCTAACAGCAATAAAGGGCTTGTGCTTATATTAGTAGGATGTATTTTGCCAAATCTAAATGCCATTTGTGAGGTAAAACCTTTGATTGTGTGGTATAGTTTTAATTGTTATTGTGGTTCCAATTATTGTAGTTCATGGGGTGTTTGAAGTTGGTGGTAGAAGAAAGTTTTATTCGATAATTAAGTCAAATCCTTACACTATTATCTTATTTAGTTGAAATACTGAGGTTTGTGTTTTTTGGAATTATTTTCTTAATAGGCTTATGACGAGGGATGCTGATAGTAGTCAATAAGTGAATAAAGGCTAGAGTAGGAGACTAATTTGGTAAATTGGCTCCATGAGGGCTGTAGAGTTGATAAGTGGGAAATCCTGCATTATTGATATTTTAGGGAACCTTGTAGGCAATTTCAATAAGAGACTAGTTGAAGGGTGGCGGGCAATGCCACAATGATGTTATTGTACTTTGACTAGATAACATCCCAACTCCACATACATGTAATTATATTTACTTGTAGCTAACAACAGTTCGGTTAGGCCATGGTATATCATGAGAATACCCAACTAATAGGGTTATTGGATATGCTAACCCCATGTTACGGACATCACATGTAAATAGGAGGAATTATAGATTTCATGAGTAGAGGTCTAACACTATATGGTTATTTCAAGAGTTGAGGTCTCATGTCACTTGGTTATTTATCCTCGAGAGTTGTGTGCTCTTGCCTGTATGTAATTACCCTCAAGGGCTATGTGTTCTTGTCAGTTTGTGATTACCTTAAAGGGTTATATGCCCTCGTCAGATTTGTAATTACCCTCTGGACTGTGTGTCCATGACAGATTTTTGTTTCATCTGCAATAGTCTTTCCTCTAAGATGGATTTATTTAACAAGTGATTTTTTCCTCTCTTAACGCTAATGAATGGTTTTAATTCAGAATTTTTCTCTGCATTATTGATTACTTCTATTCACATGAACTAGTTTTCAGTATGTCTTCTTCATATCATATTTATTATTGGTTTGATAATTTATTTATGCTTATGCATGTCTTGCTTTTGTTTATTTGATTTATTCTTTAGATTGGTTATTTTCTGGGATGTTATTTACTCTATGAAAATTTGGAAGCTCATATAGCGTAACAAGTCTGGAATCAACGCCAGAAAGGGAGAGATTTGTGAAGCTTGATGGGGTAGGACGTAATTGTGCGGTGGGATTTGTCTACGAGTGTGTTATTGAGAAACATTGTATATTTTAATTTGTAATTTCTAAGATGTTTGCGTAATCCTAGAGGTAGCTCCTCGATGACCACGAGCAGGACCCCTACCCTGCAAGAAAGTGGTGTTTGAAGCGGTTCTAGAAGTGTGCAGTGAAATGGTGATGGTTACAGCAGCGAAAGACCATTAAATTTGGCGAAATGCTAAAGGAGTAAAGGCTCTACTTTATTAATTAATTTAAAACTTTCAGAGTCCAAACATAAATTATTGTTTTCCAGATACTCACCTGGTTAATTATATATTCTGGTTGTTGTGCTTATAGGGTTATAACTCGTCACAAGCCTACTTGGTTGAAAGCAGAACAGTGCAATGAAGGCTACGTTATGAGTATAAGGATAATGGAGCTGTATCTTCTAGTTACCCACTTCAAATAACTTCATTTCTTATTGGGAACTCAGCAACCAAAGAGGCGTTTGATTGGATTTCCACGGATCCAAACATACTTGGAGCATTGTCAATTATTGGCAGACTCATCTCATGGATGACATGGCCTCTCATACGATACATGATTAAGTAACGGTCTTAATATTTTGGTAGATGACTATGTGGCAAGTGGAGAGTAATAATAATTATTGGGTTGTTACGAGGTTTTGTTGTTTTTTGTCCTTAACTCTTATAATAGCCTAGTGTTTTGGTAGGGGATATAAAAAGATCATGAATGATAGAGTAATTGATCAATTGATCCTTTTCTCAAATAAAGGAACGCTTATCATTATTTCTTCTTTTACATTTTAATCCCTTCAATTCATTTTCTTTTTAGCTATTTTGAATTTGATGCTATCAACGTTTGTGGCTCATGTATTTCTATTTTTAGTTAATTGGGGGTCGCTGTTTCAGTGAGGTGGCTTTTGGCTCTGTAAGAAGTTCAATCATGTAATATTACCAAGATACTAAGACATTGCATATATGGTTGGATCATATATCTTTCCCATCATTGGTGTCCATATAGCTGGATCCAATTGGCTAAATAACACGCCATCAACAAATATTTGATGTGCGTAACATATTAAGGTTTGAACCTTTATTTATATTTTTGTATATTTAAATATAATAAATTCTGAATATAAACTGTAGAGAAAAGTGGAAGCACTTATTGAGATTGAAAGAGATAAATAAAAACTTGTAGAGTAATATTGTAATTTAATAAGAATGTTAATAGTTGTGATATAATTACGAAAATACAAATTATGCATCTATTTAGTGGGCATATCACGAAAATTATAAATAATATGACCTCACTTGAATCACATCATTATAATATAGTTATGTAAAGAATTTATTTGTATAAAATTCGGTTTAAAATTTTAAGTTAAATTAATTCTTATTTTTCTTGTAAAAAATTATTTTGAATTATGTAATATGACTAATAAAATTATTACAAATACATTGAATTAGTTTTATTGACAATTAAGTATTACAACATTGAATATAACTTCAGTTTGTTCAATTTGTTAACAATTTACTGGCCATTTTATTGAACTTTCAAAAGTAAGAAAATTTCTTTTTATTTGTATAATTTGATTGAGAATTTAAAGGTAAGTAGAGTGAAGTACATAGAGGAGACTACTGCTATATTGATTAGAAGTTTAATGAAAATATATAAATAAGTAGTAATTTACTATTGATGAATGTCAAAATATCGTGATTTTCATATTTTTAAAAAATTAACATATACAAATGAATATTTAAAAAGTAATTAAAAATCCGAAAAAAAAAAAAGAAACAGTAGAAACTCAAACCATCCTAAACTCTTAGCGTGAAAGAATTTCAAAATTCGAATCTCTTCACTCATCTGCATTCAACACTGCACATGTTTCCGTTTGCTTCTGTCTAATGTATTACAAACTCCATTTGCAATTTTATGATGTGTACATGTTGAAGCATGAGAAATTAATGCATCGCATTTTCAAAAATTCACTATTAAATTTCCTTAGGATTCTCATTACATCCCAACCTCGTCCACTAATTAAGTTGTTAGTCCATTTTTCTCTTTTATTTTACTATTTCTTACCCCGTCCAAGTAAGAACCTGATTGAGAATCATAGGAAGATTCTTCACGAGTCTAAAAGAAAGTTGTCTAAAAGAAAGTTGAGTAAGCAAAAAAGAAGAAGAAATCATTGACTTTGGCATCAGCTTTTGATTGTATTAAATTTTGGATAGTGGAGGCTTATTAAAGTTAGAGTTTAAATATCCCATAACTTTAAAAGCAATTCTTTTAGTTAATTATAAATTTATTTACTTTGCCTCTGCTAACTTGTGTAACTTCTTAACAATGAGTATATTATAAAAATAATGAAGAATAATACTTTCGGTCCTATATTTTAGTCAATTTTTAATTTATTTTTTGAAGTTTAAAAATTTATAATAAAATTCTTATATTCTATAAATATTTTAATTTTCTCACTACAGCAGAAATTATGTAACCATTTTATTAAATTTTGTTGATGTATCTAATTAATTATATGCTGCCTTGAAATTTTGAATATGTAGGGTTCATACTAATATCACAAATAAAAGTGAATGATAAACCAAAATTAACTAATATATATGACAAAATATTAAACACAATAGTAATAGGAAGTAAATCGTAAATCATCTATGAGGACCTACTCATAAAGGGTTAAAGTATAAGGACAAAACTAAAACGTGAGTCAAATTATAAGGACCAAAATATTTTTTTTTGGTTTTTTATTTATTATTTATATCATATAACAGGTATTTAAGATATATATATATATATATATATATATATTATTAATATAAAAGTAAGCAAGTTCTTAAATTTAGAATAAATTAAATCTATAGTTTTTAACACCAAAGTAAACAACATTGATGTAAAATTTTGAAAATATATTTTCATTAAGTTATACTTTTAATTGCAAAATTAGTGTTAATCTTGAAAATCTTTTAATTATATTTTAACATAAATTTTAGAGATATTTTGACTATATTTTAACTTAAATTAATCATAAGAACTAATTTTGAATGTAGCACTTTGGAAATTATAAAGCCAATAATTTTAGTTCGTTCAACTAAATTTAAGTTATAACCCAGTTGGTTAGGAAATGAAGTAAAATTATTAGAGGGAGTGAAATTAAATTTAAATTAATTATAGGAAAATTTCGAAAAGAGTTAGACAAGGCATAAGATTAAATGTGGTAGGAAATTATACTAAAATTAAGGTTGACTCATTGGTTAAGTCACATTCATCCTCTCCAATAGGTGAAAAGATGATCTTATTGTCTTCATGTGCACTCCCTCTCCTCTCACAAGTCATATGATTTCTTCGAGGCTTTTCATCTCTTTCACACTTGCGATTAGATGCTGGCATGTTCTCCAAACTTTTCCATTAGTTTTTCTAATGAATGTCGGTCATAATTCTACCCAACGATGGCATGCTCGTGAACTCTATTTTTGTCGACATGTAGAGCTCAAAAAAGGGCAATTTGGCTTGATCATAGGGAGTTTCTTGAAATTAGGTCAAGGCTTTTGCTTTTGAGGTGAATCTTAACCTTCTACCATTCTTGATTCAGATTTTCACCAAGATTCCAATTCTAATTTCTAGAACACCTCTTACTTGCATCAAGGTTTATAAAGGGATGGCTTGGCATGATTCAGTGAAGGCTTGACTGAAATTAGGTTAGGGGTTTTGTTCTTAAGGTAAGTTTTGTCCTTTCCCCACTCTTTGTTGCAAGTAAACAACAAGATTTAGGTCCTAATTTCTAAAACTTACTTTGGGCAGCATTTTTAGGGTTTTAAGGACCTTTGTGCAAATTTCAAGCCTTGTTCCTTCATTTAACAATATACAAGGTGGGGTAGGTGATTATAAGTATCTATGTGTTGCTAGAGATTGAAAGTGTGTTGGGACTGATGGAGAATTGATTAAAAGGAGGTATGTTAGTTTGTAAAATGAAATTCCTTAAAATTTGAGTATGGGCATTCACTTAAGTACATGTATAATCCTAACTCCTTATGAGTTAAGTGTTCTTTGAAAGCTTTTGGTAAAATAGGGCTAGGAAAAAAGTGAGGAAGGCCCTTCACATTACTAGGAAAAAAAATAGAGACAGAAAGAGTCCATGCCTAAATTCAATAAATTTCATGTCTGAATTACCCTAAGACGGAATTTAACACAGATTCAGTTTCATATCGTAAATCTTGGTCTATAAATGATTAGACAATAAATTATGTATTCCATCTCTAAATTGGCACAAAAAAATTCATATTGGATGATAAAAAGTTTCTTTGCAATTATGAAATAGAAGTCGCATCTATTATTATGATTTAAAAGATAGAGACAGAATTATTCCGTCTCAAAAGTGGCATCAAAATTTTAGATATGGATTTCCATCTATCTCAGATAATTAGTTAAAAGAATTCACTCTGTATCTGATTCTATGTCTAATTTTTAGATACAAAATTCCATCTATGTCAAAGTGGGAAATGGATTGTTTTCATTTGGTGTCTAATTCCGTCTCTATAATTTTGATACTTAATTATTCCATCTCATATTGCTTTTGTCTTTTCGTATCTAATTTCGTATTTAATTGTGGAGAATTAAAGTACTTAATTTTGGTATGTAATTTTGTGTCTAAATTGTTATTTGTATACCTAGACCTCTTATTCCTTTTCACTTCTATCTTATTCATATTTCAACCATGTAAACAAATATGAAAAATAACATAAATGAAAATATCTATCCTCATTATTTAATCAAGTAATGCGATACAAATTAGTAATAATATATTAAAGTTTTATCAATAGGACAACAAATTTAGAAGTGTTATAATAGAATAATACTAATATCAATACTAATATAATAAAAGAAATGAATTGACTATCTCTAATATGTTTTCTCATCCTTTAAGTGCACATATCCTTTAGGTGCTTATGTTGTAAGTGGCGCCAATGTATTATCACTAGGGTTTAAGACTCCAAACCACTACTCTAACCATTCCATCCTTTAGATCATCATTGTAAATTGTTCATCATTGCGTTGCAATTAAGTAGTAAGATTAGAAACTGTCGCCTTGAGTGTAGCCAACTCAGCTTGTGTAGAAGCGTTAATTGAAGCTGATGAAAAGGCGGTAGATTTTGCAAATGATGTGACTTGTGAACCCAGTCCCTTAACATGACTTTTCTTACTAACACCTCCTATAGCATCCAAATAAATGTTATTGTCAAATTGTCGACTACTGCCCTCCCTAGTAGGATATTAGGCATCTTTCTTAGCTATTCGCCTCTCATACTCATCCTAGAAACAAAGTATTGAAACATATAAATAAAGTAAATAACTTTAAATGAGATATTATACTACTAAACTATTTAACCATATAAAACATAAATTATGTCTATTTCAAACTACCAATCATTTAAAGATAACAAAAAACTCATCATATGTACACTCAACTATAATGATTGCATCTATTTCAGCATTTTTCAAATTGTTAGTTTGAAACTCATCATAATATAAAATAAGATATTTATTATCAGTGCACCTAATAAAGTTTATACTTACAGCAATGTTTGTAAAAGCTGGGGAGTCCCATTGATTTTCTTGTCCTTTACATCTGCGAAGGCGTTGGAACATGTCCCAACAATTTGGCTCTCTTCCTATTTGATTTCTTTGTAAAGATAAAGAGACTAAAACAAATTCAACTAGTAAATACCTACTTTGGATTATAAATTTGATAAAAAGTACACACCAATCTTTTTTTAGTGCTTTACAGTAAGGATGGAGCCTTAACAGTGCACAGAGAACCCCCTTTAGATCACCTATTTTGACTCTTCTACTTTAACTTGTTTTATCATTTAGGATCTTGCCACTTTATGTCCAACTGCTCACGAATACTTTAAGGAAGTCATTTCCCCTTATCCTCCCCTCTTTTCAACCTACCCATAGTGACCTTTAGCAAGTTAGATCCTTTACTATCAATGATCTGTCTAATATGAAAATTATGCTCAGGCAACCATTTATATTTTCTCTATATAGAGGAATAAAGATTAAGGAAGTATATACTAATAGATTAACAACTTTGTTCAAATAAATCAAAGATAGATTTCACCAAATTTAACAAACCACTCTTCAGTAGCCCTTCCATTTAATGCTTCTGCCCAATTAGTTTATGACCTATTAAATTTGCTTTTAAAGATTGAAGAGATATCCCCAGGTATACTTGTAACAGGCTTAAACCTAGAAAACATATGAGTCTTAATAAAATTGAAGAATATTTTTTATTTAAAATTAGTTGTTAAGATTAGACAATTAACTCATGAACTAATCCAAATACACCTGCTAACATCTTTACTCCCCCATATAATGGCCTATGTATTAGATGATAGCCAATATGCTAGGTTAGATTAGCTATTCTGCCTCAGTAAGGGGAAGGGTAGATGGGCTAGGTGGTTGGGGAGATGAGCTTGGTGGTTGAAGATATGATCTAGATAATTTATTTGGCATGTGTATCAACAAATGAGATGGAAAAGAGGTTAGGTGTGTTTCTATAGGTTGTGTGTTAAAAGATGGGATATGTGAGCCTTCAGTTTGAGGGTTAAGAGATGTGGTAGGCAATTCAAATGGTTGATAGGTACCTCTCCCTTTGCCTCATCCCCTACCCCTACCTCTTCCGTTGCTAGCATCCGTCATCTATCAATATTTAAAGAAAAATCACAATCCTAAAGAAGTTAATAATATGATGGCAACAAGTATAGTTAAAAATAGTAACCATAGACAATGAGAAACATCCATTAAAATAGTAGCCAAACAATGTGAATTAATACCCAGTGAATTGGAATGTGGCACTAGCTTCAAGTCTTAGCCCCTTTTTTTCTTAATTTTTTAAATGCTAACATGTGGCATTAAAATAGTTAAAAAGACAATTTTGCTCTCACTTTCATCCTTTTCACATGAACTCCCTCTCCTCCCACATGTCTTCTAATTTCTTTAAGCTTTTGCCTCTTTCTCTATCTCTCTCTCTGGTTCAATTGGATGTCAGTGTGTTCTTCGACTTTTCCCCTTCATTTTTTGGCGAATGTGGGTCAAAATTCTACCCAATTATGGTGGGCACGGGAACTTGTTTCCATTGATGTTTAGAGCTTGAAAAGGGGCATTTTCACTTAATTCAATGGGTGTCACTCGAAATTTGATAAAACTTTTGCTTCTGAAGTAAATCTTAATCTTTCCTCTCTCTTGATTTAAATTATCACCAAGATTTCAACTTTGATTTATGAAACTCTTCGTGACTTTCTTAGGGTTCATTGAGGGATGGCTTGGCATGATTCAGTAAAGGCTTGTCCAAAACTAGGTTAAGGATTTTGTTCTTAAGGTAATTTTCTTCCTTTCCCTTTTTATGGCCATAGGTAAACTTAAAGATTTAAGTATTAATCTATGAAACTTACTTTAAGTTGCATTTTTAGGGTTTTGCAAATTTGTTGCCTTGTTCCTTCATATAGTAATATCCAAGGTGGGAAAGGTGGTTATAAGCAAGTATTGAGTAAGTTAAGTTTGCAAATTGTAATTTGTATACTATACTAGAGATTGTAAATGCTGGCATTGATGGTGAATTGATTTGAATCAGATATTCTAGTTTTCGGAATGAAATTCCTTAAAATTAGGGTATACACATTCACTTAAATCTTATGAATTGAGAGTTCCTTGAAAGCTTTTGTAAAATAGTGTTAGGAAAAGAATGAGGAAGGCCCTTAAATTTAAGTTAAGGTGCTAAGATTGGTTAAAATAGAAGTTTAGGGCATGAATGTATGTGTATGTCTCTGTGTGAGTGTGTATGGATGGAAATCTGCATGTAACCACTTTTGTTGATTACATAAGAGTTCTTACATTTGTTAAGAAAGGATTTTCTTTAAACATGATTTGGAAGTTCTAAACTAATGAAGTTCTTCTTATAGTTTTAAGAATAATTACTTATAAGAATTGTTACTAAGAATATGTGGAATAAGAAAAGGAATTAATTTTAATTCCTCCAAAAGTTAAATATTAAAATTTTATTATTTTCTAATTGCATAGAGGCTTCTTAATGGAGTGAGTTTTACCAGAGTTAAGGAAGAATTGGTTGCCTTATAGTAGTGGCATTCAAGTGAGCATATAACAGCCCCAACTCCTTAAAAATATTTGATTTTCATACTTTTTGCTAGTATTTTCAAATTCTATTTTTCTTACCTTCTTATTTTTCTTATTAGATGAATTTCCAATGGTGTTTATAATAATGAAATCTTGTATGGAAGTGAAGAGAGTAGTTACATATGATATGTAGTTGAATTAGTACCTGTAAATGTACTACCTTGACATATTGGTTATTGAAAAGCTATTAAAAAATCTACACGCTAGTTTTAGATTTTTGTGTGGGTTTTGGAAGGTCTGGTTTAGGATGTTGGAAGTTAACAACAGTTCTATCATCCTTTGGTGCACCTAGGAATTATCTAGCTACCAGAGTTATTGGAGATACTAGCCCTATATGATGATCATCACACGTGGACAGGAGGGATGGTAGATTTCATAAACTTTGGTCTTAAGCTAGTTAGTTATTTTGTGAGTTGCGATCACACACCAGTTGGTTATTTACCCTTGAAGACTATGTGTCCTTGTTAGTTTATGATTTACCCTCGTAGGCTGTGTGACCACGCCATATATTTAGTTATTTGTTAGTCTTTTCCCCTCTCCCCCACTAAAATTTAAGAAATTGATTATTTTTCATGTTCTAGTGTTGAAATTAAATCCTAAAGTGATTTTATTTCAAGTGTTTGAAATTAAAAGATGGGTTGACTACTTTATATGCTAGTGGCATTGACTATGCTTTTGGTTAAGCTAAAATGAAAATCTTTAAGTTCACTATATAGCTTATTTCAACTTTTGAAGATTTTTGCCCTATTTGTTACTTTACTTTATTTCATTTATTCTTCTTTTCTTTTTAATTATCCCAATTTATATTATTTGTTACTAATGTTGGGGTGTTGTCGATATGGTGAAAAGCTTTGTTATCTAAAATAGTAAAGTTGATCTGATTTAGAAAGCGGAGGAGTGATTGTTGATTCCACCTAGTTAGCCCAGTTTTGCTTCACAAGGGCAATCTCTATTCCTTTTTCGTATATATTATCTTAGGGATATATATGTTGTTTGTGATTATCTAGGAGTTATACAACTTTTGACCATTATAAAAATTTACATCACTTATTAGATTCTCAATAGCTCACTTCCTTCCTTTTCTTTGGTTATTGGCCACCAATCTAAAAAATTTCAAGTCTTTGGCCAATTTCTAACCTTACGCAAGCAATAAATGCAATTTCAAAAATTAAAGGCCCAAAGCTTTGAATTAATTCTTGAAATTATGGGGGAATGGACAAAATTTGCCTAAACAATTATAAGCACAAACTAATTTCATCAAATCCTTACCATTCAATGTCTAAATCACACCATTATCCTATCGTAGCATCACGTAGAGGAGAAGGAGTGTTGACGATGTTGTTTGAAGAGCTACCAATCCGAGCACACTAGAAACAAACTAACAACAACAAGGACAAGCCGAAAAGGAATGAACAACGATAGGCTTAGAGGGTGGGAGGAAGAAACACATACCCAAGGCTAGACAAAGCTTTCCTTTGCAATGGGAAAGGGACTCGTGTACATGAAGAAGATTGGGGCAATTTAGTAATTTCACATCATTAAATGCCATATGTTATGCTATTAAAAAAATATAGCCAAAAGGGGAAGCTATGACCTAAACATACTACTTAATGGAAAGAAAGAGTAAGGTTGAGCCATTGCGCCAGGCCCAAGTTCAAGTTTTATCCTCACATGTCATATAATTAAATCTTCATTGACCCTCTTTTAATCTTTCCTAACCAAGCATAAAAAATTACATTCTTAAGGCCCAAAATAAATTAAATGAATCATAAGCTGCATAATTTCCCTATCATTACAAATGTATAGTATGTCTCATCGAAAATTATGCTTCATATTATTTCTATATTAATTACATTGTTTTGATAGTCTTTAATAAATTGGATTTACCTTGAAATTCTTGGAACTTTAATAATATATAGGGATCCTTCATCCAATCTAATGGTTATCATATGAAATAAGCGAATGAATTTGAATTTTTTAATTGGTAAAAAGTTTAAGAAATTAGTAAATGCTTTTGTATTATTATCTATCTATCTACCATCATGGACATTAAATTAATATTATTGGTTTTAAGAAGTTCAAGGTTGTTCACTTAGGCTGCTTCAAGGGACATATGTAAGGCCCAATATTAATAATATTAGGTAAACATATGGAATTAAATTTATAGAAGATGAAAGCTTTGCAATCAAATTGAAATATAAGTTCACATCAATTTTGGTTTGTGACAATGAGCAATTCACTTGATGGTATTATAAAAGAAGTTCATGTCAAGAACATATTATAAGTTCACATTAATTTTGGTTTATGACAATGAGCAATTCTTTTGTATGAAATCATCAAAATCTTGCAAGATCCCAAATCTAGCTGCTTTTACACAAATTTCGATTCTGTACTTTCAAGTTTGTTGTTATTCATCCATTTTTCTACAACTAGTACCTAACTGCAAGTAACTACTAATGTTTCTTCATTTTGGTAGATTTGAATGAAAAATTATCATTTAGTTTTTCAATTTAAGTATATTTTTCTTCGAGTTAGTTTATATGTCATATAAACCGAACTATGTGGAAATATAAATATTGGGAAATAAATATGAGAAAAAATGAGAGGTTTTTGTAAAAAAAATGACATCCACAAGAAATTGAAACCTTTTATTAATGCATGAAATAGCTTAAACTCATTGGCTTTATCGATGTTGAATGTCTGACATACATAATACTGAAATTCTTTGAGCCCTTGATATATCTAAAAATTCTTTTTTAAGCTAATAAGTGGGATTTACTGGGCTCACTCATGAATCTTGAAATGATACTGACCATAGGTACTATGTCTAGCTAGGTGTTTATGAGATAGATCAACGATCCTTGTCTCATTCACTTTTTTTTTTCCATCTTCCTTTGATAATTTTCTCATTTGTTACCCATCGTAGTTGATGCTTGATTACTATCTTCCATCTTGAACTTCTTTAACAAATCATCTGCATAATTTTGTTAATACATAAATATTTGTCCAAGCCTTTTGTTTGACTTGCATTCTAAATTATCTCATGAGGCCAAGATTATTCATCTCATATTCCTTCATCATGGCCTACTTAAACTCTTCAATCACCCTTATGTTGTAGCTTTGGGTAAATTAAATGATCCAAGTACAGATACAGGATGAGGAAATGATCTTCTTGCTTCTTCACATATAGTGATGGCTCACTTGGACATTTTATGAATCCATGATAAAAAAGATACCAATCTATCTTACTATTCCATACATGTGGCACTTGCTTCAGTCTGTAGAGAGCTTTCTTCAAATGATAAACTTTGTCTTCTTGACCTTGGGCAATGTATCCTTGAGGTTGTTCCAATTATGCTTCTTCTTTAAATTCTCTATTTAGGAATATTGGCTTCACATCTAATTGATACACTTGTAACTTCAGTTGCGTAGCTAGAGCAAAAATCAATCTTATTGTCTCCATACTGACCAGAGGAGTGAAGGTCTTGTTAAAGTCAATACCAAGTTGTTGGGAGTATCCTTGTGCCTCGAGTTGTGTCCTGTACTTCTGGATAAATTCATCTTCATTATACTTGATTATGTATACCCATCTTAGCCTAACTTTAAAAAAAGACACTCTTTTTACCAGCCATTTTAAACAATTGCTAGAAAATAGAGCAATTTTTGGCGCTTTGAGAAATTGCCACAAATTCTAATGATTTTTTTCTTTATCTAAGGGTCATTTAACTGCCACTAAATTTTTGTCCTATTTTGATTTTCTCCTTTTTGTTTTTCATTTCTCACTCAATTATGGACAAACTTGCACCAAAGTTAAATATCTTTTTCTCCCATTTCCACTTAGTGATGAAGTTGGGATATACATTAAATCACAGAGACGAACTAAAAAATAATAAGAAAAGAAGTAGTCATTATTATGAAAGATTAAAACAAAATGTGCAATGAAAGATCAATTAATAGTTTGCAATAATATGGTGAAAATAATCATCAATCCACAATACTCTGGTGTGGAAAGTATGTCAAGAAAGACATAACAAAATCCTCTTCTCATTATCCCATTCTAAAGCTATTCCTATTTGGATGTCGTACATATGTAGCTTCAATGCTTGCGTCCAATGAGGATTTGATTATTTGAATTCTAGGTTTCATTTACCAAAGAACTCTAACTTAAAATATTTAGTTAGATTAATTATATTACACGATTAATGTTGTCACCTCACCAAGCATTCTACCAACTCTTTAAGTTTTGTTAAGTTTCTCAAGTTTAGTTACTAATGTTAACTATCTTATGCATGTTATTGGTTCTCACTGATCTTTCAAAAGCATAATCTCAAATATTAAAAATCAAGTGAGGCTGCTCAATTAACAATGTGGAATGATATCAATAAGCAGACATTAATTGTAGTGTTGATACTTGTTCCACTACTTCAGAATGATCTTGTATTTGCAAAATTTTAAGATGATCAAAACTGTGATGATAGGTGATTGCAGGTCAGTACAATTTCTATTTTGCCTATCATATCATTTCTATAGTTTTCTTACTTTTTCCTGGCTTAAATTTACATTTGTCTCATACTAATCCATGTAAGTAGTTCTAGAATGAACAATTATTGGCTAGTTCACAGTTTCTTTGCAATTTTATAAGTATTTCAGAAAGACAATCAAGGGAGGGCAAGAGAAAGAGAATGAAAGAGAAACAAGAGGTGAATTGTAAAGAGGTAACTTGGATGAATTACTAAGGATGATTGGTAAGTAATGATCCTTTAAAAGTTGTTGGGATAGTACCTTGTTATGTCTAGTTTGTGTACAAAATTTGGCTACTCCCATGGTTTCATTAGTGTCTATATGATGCAGTTCTTACTTCAACAATGAATATGTTGAAGTAAGAACAAGCCATTGTTTGGCTAATAAAAATAAAAGAACAGCAAGCCAATGAATTCGCTTTTTATATCTTCATTATTTTACTAGTTAAATTTGTTTTCATAGGGAAAAGGTACAGTTAACTTCTTGCACTTTGCAAACAGGGCACCATGTTCAGGAAGATTATGGTGAAGAACTCGGACAACTTTTTTTATGATATAATGAGGAAAAGGAAAGGAATTAGATGACATGTATAATTTGATGAAATATATGCTTAGACTTCTATAATTTGGAATTAACAGTTAAGACATGGCGAAATTCACACAGTACAAAGTTGATAACTTGTCCTTTGACTTTAATTCTAATTAAATGGTTCTCCCATTGACTTTCTTAATTTTCTCAGTATGTTATTTCAGGAACAATAGCATATTATGAATATTAAGAATGTAAGAACAATACACATCACTTAATTTGGATATTAAAATTATAATTATACTATAGTTCAAAGGATTATATGTAGTTTTCTAGCCACTATTAATATTATTTCTCTTCATTTTTGCAACATTACAAACAAGGGATTTTCCTATACCGAGGCCAAGGATATTTCTCATTGATGTGCAGCTCCGTCATCATCTACATGTGTTTGTCCCTCAAGTCCTATGTATGTTTCCTGATTTTGGATCTTCTAACTTTTAATGTTCCGTTAATTGGGTAAAATTAGGAATCTTGTTGAAAGCTTATCTTTCCTAATTTTAGTTTAAAGATCCACTAGAACTCTTACTTGGACTTAACTTTCGTTTTTATATCAGTCATCATTTTATTATGATTGCTTACTGAATTCATGATTTAATATGAATTGGTTTCTATTATCAAACGTATTAAACCGTTGCTAGTTGTTAAAGAAGAGTCTCCATGTAATATAATTAAACAAGCAATTAGTTAGTTTAATGTATTATGTTTTTACTTGAAATGCTCTTTGATTTTTAATGTACTACAGATTATTATGAGTTTCATAATAAGAACATTTGCGGTTGACGTTGCTAAAGTTGCTGGAAGGGACTGTGTACCGAAAGATTTTCGTATGTATATATGTTCAATCACCTTAAAAAAAAAATATTTTTTTGGATTTTCTCAAGACTATTATACCACTTTTAAATGTTTTAATAAGACTTTCAATATAAGTAAATCAGTTGTGCAATAATAAAAATTCATCAAAACTTAAAAGAGTATAGATAGTGAATGCATTCTTAAGTAATACCTATACTTAATTCCAATTTCTCACCACTATTGATAATATTGCATTTTATTTTTGCAACAATTCAGGTAGGGATACGACCAAGAAGATATTGACTCCTAATTCAAGTAGGGTTCGGGCCTTAGGATTTGAATTGTAACAGAGAGGTTTTATATACATTATGTATGGATTGTATTCCCTATTATTATTATATACATTATGTATGGATTGACATACCTTAATTTATATGGTGCTTAATTTAGTCTATTATGTGCATTTATGTTTTTCTCTACGATAAATAAATATAGACAAGTTGACAAAAATTCCAAAAGTTTAATAAGAAAGGACAAAACCAAAAAAAAATCATGAGCCAAACCCCACTATATAACGTTGTCAAGCAATTTAAAACCCCTCACCAATATGACATTTCTGGCAATTTTAAATACTTTTCGACAGTTTTGAAACCCTCACAAAATGACATTTTCTGACGGTTTTAGAACTCCCAGAATGTGACTTTTTTCAATGGTTATACCAACGGTTGAGTAAAATCTGCCCAAAAAAAAAAAACATTTAGCAACAGATGTATCTTTGGTGTTTTTCAAACCTCCAAAAAGCACATTTTTTAGGGGTTGAAACCACCAAAAGTGCAAAATAAACCACCACAAAATGTAAGATTTTTTTGTAGTGCATTGATATCATTTTCTTAGGGCTTTTTGCACAAGCTCACATGTTTGATTCTTCTTGATCATCTTTATTTCTTTATCCATTGCTCTTCTCCATTCTTCTTGTTCGGCTACTTTTCAAATTTTGTTAGCTCACAAGAAAAGAACATGACATTGCAAGTTTGATAAATATCTTGTAATGATCGCATCTTTCTTGGAGGTAATGAATTTGGTGACTAGCTATTCTGTCTTACAGGTGAACTCGTACTTGGTTCTGGTTCATTTCTTACATTCTCCTCAGCTTCAAGATGTTAAGTTCCATTAAGATCATCATTGCTCCATTTCCAGCTGGCATCTCCATCAAAGATTACGTCCTTTGAAATGATTAAACATCTCGTATCATGATTATAAAGATGATAATCCTTGGATTCATCACTGTAGCCTTTAAAGATGCACGTTTCTCCTATCTTATCTAGTTTGTCTTTGCTTCCTTTTAGGATGTGAGTAAAGGCAATGCAATCGAAGACTCTAGAGTGATTAACTTACAGCTTTTGCTTGAAACATGCTTTACATGGAGTTCTATTTGGAACAACTTTTATGGGAGATTAGTTGAGAATATAAACAACTGTGTTAATTACTTCTACCCACAAAAATTTGGGTAGATCTTTTCCTTGTAGCATTGTGTGAGCCATTTAAACAACTGTTCTATTTTTTTTTTTGCAACACCATTCTGCTGATGTATGTGTCGAACTGTGAGCTCTTTCTTGATGTCGTACTCTTTGCAGTACTTGACAAATCTTTGATCACTAAATTCTCTCCCCCCCCCCTAACAATCTATTCTTAAGATTTTAAACAAATGACCACTTTGTTTTTTTGCAAGAGCTTTGAACTAAGAGAAATAAGAGAATGTATATGATTTTAACTCAATAAAGTAAACCCAAATCATTAGAGTATAATCATCAACAAATATCAAAAAATATCTCTTATCACCAAGAGTAAGAGCTCTTGAGGGACTCCAAATATATGCATGCACTAACTCTAACGGGGCCTTAGCTCTCTATGATGATTTTGGAAATGACAAACTATGTATTTTTCCAAAAATGCATCCTTCACAAATTTTCTTTTCAAAATGCATAAAAGGGATCCCAAGCATCATGTCTTTTCTAGTTAGCAATTCAAGGCCATTGAAATTTAGATGCTCATATCTCAAATGTCATAATGCCTACTTATCCATGTTTTCACACTTCAGGGCATATTTTTGCCCAAGTCACAAATGTAAATAAAATATTTTGTTAGGGGTCATTTTAATAGTAGTTATTAGCTGCCCTTTATTTTGATCAAATATGGTACATTTATCATCAACAAAAATCAATTTGTAGCCTTTTTGAACTAATTAGTGAACACTAAATAAATTTTGTGTGAGACCCAAAACATAGATAACATCATGAATATATTTTTGTTGGTCATTTTTAATCTTCCCAATAATAATGCATTTGCATTAACTTCTTATACTTTTCCATCACCAAGTATAACTTGGGATTTTATATTTTCATTAAGATTGACAAAGCAAATTTTGTTGTTTGTCATGTGGTTTGAACAACCACTATCAAGATACCATATATCCCTTGATTCTTGGTCAGGGAAAATGATTAATAAAATAATTAACAGAGTGATTAGTCTCTTTCTGTGAAATTTAGTTCTTCTTTTTCCCAAAACCAACAATCTATTTCAAAATAAGTGTGCCTTTCACACCTCTTGCATTGGAATTGGCAATTATTTATATCATGATTATTTTTCTTGCAAAGATTGCAATAGGAGCTTGATTTTTCTTTACTCCATTGATTTCTGTAATTCTTTATCCCATTTCCATGGTAATTAAATGATCCTTTATTTTGAGGATGTTGATTGTGATCAATCTTTTTATCTCCTTCAATTTTCAAAATATTTATATTGGATTAAAAGGCAAGCTCTAGTGGTTCCTCAAATCTTTTCATTCTCTTCTCATATGCTTGGAGAAATCCCATTAGTTCCACTAGAGCAACCTTCGGCAAATCCTTGGCTTCTTCAATTGCTGCCACCACATGAACAAATTTAGCTCAAAGGCTTCTTAGTAATTTTTTAATAATTTTCTTGTCTTCTATAGTGTCTCCATAACTTCTTATTTGATTAATGATATTAGTGCCCTTGTACTAGCTCTTTAAGAACTCTCATGCCTCCTTTGTTGTCTTAGCATTCATGATTTTAGGAAAAATCATGTTGCTTGCCCCTTGCTAGATATATAGTAAGGCTCTTGCGTCCTATGCATATTTTGCTTGTACTTCTTTTGCTTTGTTGTTGTCCATATTAATTGCTCTTCTAGGGTTGATTCCTTGAAACATTTTACTGTCATATCCCACAAGTCTTGTGAGATAAATAACGTCTTCATTTTTGTACATCAAAAATCATAAGCTTCTCCCTCAAATGAGGGAATTGAAGATCAGGTATAATTGGTGATAGATAAATTAGAGATAGAAGTAGAGGCCATGAAAAATAATATATGATGTGTAAAAATATGGTGGTAAGGTGACTAGGATTAACTAGCAATTTAGAACCAAAGCTCTCATACCACTAATGGAAATCTTGGGAAATAAAAATGAGAAATAGGGAGAGGTTTTAGTAAGAAAATGCCACACGCAAGAAATTGAAACTTTTTATTGATGCATAAATTAGCTTACACTCATTGGCTTTATAGATGTTGAATGTCTGACAATAAAAATGCCACTTTCATCCGCCTTCTCACATATTGTACGATTTGGTTGCTTTACAATTGGTGGTGCAAATTTAAAGACACTAGAAAGCAAGGCTGGCAAGAAGTGTGCAACGACGAAATCTGATGCAAGCTTGTCTTGTAGCATTAGACAAATACTGTACATGTCATAGGCCCACAATAAAGCAATTAATTGATGTGGGGCAAAGCAATTCAAGTGGCAGTAATTAAATAGATCAGATAATGTAAGATATTTGCAAAAGAATTTATTAAAAATTCAATGTTAGGAAGAATATGGAAATGTTTTTACCGACATTATAGGCTATATATATGTGTGTATTCGTGAAGGATGTAGGCAATCATTCACTTGTCTACCAATTATTCTACTCTCCAGTCATTAATTCATTATATCTCCGTTCCTCTTCCAATCGTCGACTGCATTATCCATTTCTTTTATTTTCGAACACCATCATATTAACCATGTCTGTCGGAGCTTCTGACTCCACCAGAAATTGTGCCACTTATCATCCTACCATTTGGGGTCACTTTTTCCTTCAATATGCTTCTGAAACAACGGTATTATACTATTATCAACTTGCAATTACTTATATGAATTAGGATATCTGTTCCGTTTGTATGAAAGAAAATATGAAAATTTTATCTGAGTGTTTAGTTTAAACTTGATCATGGATTGAGTTTAAAGCTGGAAAATTTGTGTTGTTTGTTTATTATCAATATATAATCCATATATTGTTCGTATCATCTTAGTATATTAGAGAATATAATTTTGTTTCAACCTCATTAAGATGTATATTTGATCCAGTAACTAATGATTAATTGTTTGTATAACTCCCTTTAGCACGTCTAAAATAGTGAATTCGAATGAATAATAATTTTATGTATGAAATTAATCCAAAAAATTTCAGAATATCAAATTAATGATCTCACAAGCTATTTTTCAGAGAGTAAAATAAGATTTTTCTTTAAAATCAAACTGATTAAACCCAACGCATAAGTTGAGCTTCCTTGGTCTCTTATATGAATTATTTCATAGTTTGTGGCTTTCAGAGTGTAGATGACGACATAGATCAAAAGATTCGAAGAGAGAAAGTAAAGATGTTTATCTCATCAAACAATAGCAATCTCCTAGCGACACTAAAATTCATTGACTCAGTCCAACGTTTAGGTGTGTCTTACCATTTTGTATGCGAAATTGAAGAAGCACTGGCCATGATTCACAACACTTACGCGAAGAGCAACAATATCTTCGTCACCCAGGATGAGGATGACCTTCACTCTGTTTCTCTACTCTTTCGACTGCTTAGGCAACAAGGATATGATATTTCATCGGGTAACTAACTCTCTATAACTTTCCCAATGATATTTGAGTTTGCAAAGGGCCATATAATTCACAAATTGAACGAACTGAACAGATGTATTCAACAAATTCAAGAAGGAGAATGGACACTTTGATGAAGAACTAGCCAAGGATGTCGAGGGGATGTTGGCCTTGTATGAAGCTGCACAGTTAGGGACTCATGGAGAGGACATACTGGAAGAAGCTCTTGATTTCACTTTCACTCACCTAAACTCGTCCTTGACCACCCAATTGATGAGCCCTTCTCTTGCTGTTCATGTGAACCACTGCTTAAGGCAACCTCTTCGCAAGGCATTGCCTAGGATAGGGGCAAGGAATTACATGTCTTTCTACCAACAGGATCCTTCCCATTGTAGCATTCTCCTCAACTTTGCAAAGTCAGATTTCAATATGCTGCAGAAATTGCATCAAAAAGAAGTTGGCAATATGAACAAGTATGAATGTATTAATATAATACATATCTAACTTGTTAGGAATTTCTCTTAATTCTATGCTTTGAATATTTTATATCACCTAATCAACTTTGATTTGTGTTGCAGATGGTGGAATAAGTCAGAGTATGTGAGGAAGGTTCCTTATACAAGAGATAGGCTGGTGGAGGCCTACTTTTGGCCTTTGGCCATGGCCTATGAGCCTCAATACAGCAGTGCAAGATTGCTATGCTGTAAACTGGTTTGCATCATTTGTCTTCTTGATGATACCTATGATTCCTATGGTACTGTTGAAGAACTTGAACTCTTCACCGAGGCCATCTACAGGTTTAACTAAAGATCCATTGGGTCATGATTCACAAAAAATGTTGCTGAAAATCTGATTATAATTTGATTTGATTTTTCCAGATGGGATATTAGTCCCATTGAATCTCTTCCGGAATGTATGAAAGTGGTGTTTGAGGCAGTTGTGGAAGTGTACAATGAGGTGGAGTTGGTGACAGCACAAGAGAAAACATCTGGTTTTGTGATGCCACGTGTTAAACAAGCTGTACGCCACTGAAATTAGACTAAAATTCTCTTTTGGTTTTTTTAAAATGATTTCATTATCAATTACTTTTTGTATACTACACTAAAGTTTGACTTCTGTTCTCATATATATATATATATATATGGAAGAATAAAACTGCAACTGATTTTATGGATGCTTAACATTCAATTATTTTGTTGTACTTGAGGTGTAGATTTGTGAATTGTCCCGAACCTACCTGGTGGAAGCAAAATGGTGCAGTGAAGGGTACATCCCAAGCTATGATGAGTACAAGGATAATGGAGCATTGTCTTCTAGTTGTCCACTTCAGATAACTTCGTTTCTTGGCCTTGGCATCTTTGCAACCAAAGAGGTGTTTGATTGGATTTCCACACATCCAAAAATCATTAGAAATGCGTCTATGATTGGAAGACTCATGGATGACATGGCTACTCACAAGGTACAAAACAATACAATTTATATATTGCTTATGATTGAACTGCGAAACATACACCTTAGAATGGAATATCTTATTTTTAAATTAGTCGAGAATTATAAGTTAATGTTAAAACAATAAACAATTTATTGTAATTTAGTAATAATGATTCCAGTCTAAAATGTTTTTGGATTTTGTTTGATATGAAGTTTGAACAAGAAAGAGTGAACGTTGCTTCAGGCGTGGAATGTTGCATGAAGCAATATGGGATATCTGAAGAAGACGCCTACAAAATACTCCAAAACGACGTCAAAAAGTGTTGGAAGGACATAAATGAAGAGTGCCTCAATAATCCACATGATGTCCCAAAGCCTGTCCTTGATTGTGTCCTTAATGTGGGTCGTGTGAGTGAGCTTGTGTATGAAAACTTCCAGACGGATTCACAAATGGTGATTTGCTGAAACATCATGTTGTGGCACTGCTTGTGGACCCTATAGCCATTAATTGAGCATCACAAGTAGCTATATTACACTGCTCATGCACGTGGTTTGACTTAAATAATGTACAGCCATCTTGGGAGACGTCAGTCAGATGTTTGTGGACAACATATATTATGTTAAGGTTAATATAAAAAAAAGTGTCTTAGTTAATTATTTCTTTTTATTATGATTTGATGTTGATATTAAGATGTCTAGTTTCACCAACAGTTATTAATTTTGTCATAATTGACATTCCAGATAAAAAAAATGTAAGAAAAATGTGAATAGAATAATATTAAACCTCAATAATTAAAGCGAAGTCAAAACAATTAATTAATTAATAATTTAACAATTTTCTGATATTAATCTGGAAGGTATTTTAAGCTTATTTTTGCGTATATGAACCCTCTATATGTCTAGTTTATAAGATAAATTGGTGTTGGGGTTTTTTCTTTTATATAACATTTTGTCATTGATTATCATTCAAAATTCAACAACTAGATAAAATAGAGTAGTGAAATTCACTCGTGCTTTATTGTGGTGTACAATTTTGAGTTTGGTCTCCTATGATCTTGTACATGGCTGTCCATTTCAATTAGCATGATTGTGACACATTTGGCTTACTTTGGTGTGCAATTCCCAATGGTGCCATGGTTCATATGATTTTTAACTAATGTTGTTCTATGACATTGTGGCATGATTAATCTTTAGGTTGCTTAATGTTAGCTATGAATGTGTGAGCTTCTTGCTATCCAAATAATGTGGAAGTATGGTGAGTTTAACTTGGAATCATGGTTTAGAGGTATCCAAATCAAGGTGCAAAGAGACACTCAAGCAATGATTGCGGGTGTCTAACACCTTCCTTACACTCAAACAGATTATCAAACCATCTCTAGTTTCACTGACTACCCTTTTGTTTTATTTGGTTTTTCAAAATTTTTTATTTAAAAATTTTAGTGGTAACTTTAGTAAATTGATTTTCAAAATTAGTTATAGGAATCAATTTATATCTCTTTCGTACATTTATTCTCTCCCATCCCCAAGGATGTCAGTTATGATAAATTTCCTTCAATGCATTGCTTAGATTTTAATTAAAGTAGTGTTTCCACACTAGTTTTATAGAAAATAAACTTTCACGAAAAAGATATTAATCAAAATATATGATATGTTATTCATTTCATTAAAAGATTTAAAATATTTTTTCATAACATTGTATTGGTGAATGTAGAAAAATGATTATATAATTACCTGCATACAACAACTGTAACCTCATACTATACCCTAATTATGTTTTCTCTTGATGTATAAAATAAAGAATATTCTTTGGTTAGTAAATATTTTTTAAATATATTGTTTAATTAGTTTTTAATGGAAAAAAATAAAGAAAAATCAATTCAACCCTTTCAATAATCATCAGATGAATCCTGAAAGAGAAGCTCATCATTTTTAACTTACGGAGTCAAAATTTCATTCTTCTGAGCATCTTGCTATTCTTAACCCTCAGCAAAGGCAAATTCAATTCAATACATGATCTTAAAAAAAATAAAAAATTAGTAAAACCAAAGGGCATCCCGTAAGAGATTTTTGAAGGTAAGGAAGTTATTATCTCCCTAAACCTACATATTTGTCGCACGGTATCACTTTTTCATGCCTCTATATATTGTAGATTTTGAATTTTAATATGCAAATTGATTCCATCAATTTAGACAATATGTTATTGACCTTTGAGAAAAGTCCTATCTTCCTATATATTACTATAATCAAGTTCATTAATTATTGCAACCAAAATTTTTAATAAAATACAATTTTTTTGAAGAATATAAAATATTGTTTAATATTTAACTATTAATTACATCATAATTAGATAATATAATATTCTAAATGACATGTGATCATCACTAAAAATGTAATATTCTTGAAAATTATATGCTAAATACCTTGTTTTATGTAAGAAAAAAAATCTTTCTAAATTATTTTATGAATTGGAAAAGCAAGGGAGTGCAATTGGTGCAAGAGTAAAATTTTAATTGAGGAATATTAAGGAAAGAAAAAAGAAATTTAGAAAGACTAAATATAATATGAGTTAGCTTGAAATTTAAGCTTGAGGTTGGTACAAGTAGCTAAGTCTCACTCCATGTATTCTAGGGTGCACAAGTTCAAATCTCCCCATAGACAACCATTATTTTTTTTGCTTGCTAACACATGTCCCTCTTATGGGAAATTACAAAACTACCCCTTAGCTCTCTTTTCTTCCCTACGAACACTCCCTCACATTGCAGTATGCTGAGTGTTAGCAACCATTTTTTTTTTCCTTCTTCTTCCCTCAATCTTCACTTCATTCACTCAAACTCAAAGTCACCGACCAATAACCTTTAGGTTTCACCGTCGTTCACCAAAAGACAAATCATGTTATGGATCAATGATGTTAAGCATGTTTTGCAACCTGAAATCAACGTGATTTGATGAAATTTCATGAAATGCCCACATGGTAAGGTATTTCGACCTCTTCTCCCCTATTTACACTAATCAATTTCATTTAATAAGTTATGAATCATAAAATCCTAATGTGTAGCGTTAAAACAAAGTAATTTCAAGTTTGAACTTGATTTTGGAAGCGATTTCATCAAATTGAGATGAGGGTTCAGTTATAATGTAATTTTTGAAGTTCTCTCTTTTGTTTCCACTAATCAATTTCACCTATATAACTTAGAATAAAAAAAACCCTAAATTCTAGTACTGTTTATATGTGAAGTAGAGAATTTGAGCTCAATTTGATGTAACCTTATCAAATTGAGTTGGTGCTTCTAATCTTAGGTAAATTTCAATCTTTCTCCCTTAGAATGAGTGGTCAATTTGGTTATGTATGTGCATACTTGTAAGGTGTTAAAGTCATATGTTTTTGGACTTCTCTAACAACACTAAGCATTTAAGGGGAGGATTAAGGCCACTGATAGTTTTTGTTTTGAGTTGTAAGTTGATTTGGTAATTTTTGTTAAATTTCTTGGAATTTCATTGATATAAAAGGAAGGAATGATCAATGGAAAACCATGTTAGGGTTGATAAAGTAGCCTTAAATGATTATTACAATTAATTGAGTAATTTTGGGCTTTGGTTGGTTGATCTTAATGCCAGATTGGTGAAACCAATAAATTCTTGATTTTTGAATAAAGGTAAAATAAGACTAGGTAGAGAGGATTTAAGGTATTAAATATTATTTAATGTTATGAATTAATTTTGGTTTAAGAATGTGTCATTTCCAAGCTATGAATGAAGTTGGATGGTTTGTAATCATGAAGACAAAAGTTAGAAAGAAAAAAAGAGCTTATTGAAGGTGTATTGGAATATAATTAATAATTAAAATTTTAGAGGAATTGAATCGAAATTAATCAAGTTAAACAAGATTACATTAAATGTGCTATCTAATTGATTAATATGGTGTTTATTTAATTATTGGACCTTGAAATGTAAAGTAAGTTTGTTAAAAGAGTTAGGGATGATTATGGAAAGCTATGTTTGATAATCCTTGAGGCTTATATTTATGGTTCAGAAACAAATGATTAGCTAAATAACTAAAGTGATAGAATTAATTAGATTGTTTCTAGATATCAAAGGTTAAGAGTGTGATTGCATGTTTTTATAGGTCCTTGGGACTAATCATAATCAAGTGGATTTTTAAAGGTGTTATGGAAAGGTTATGTGTTCCTCTCAAGTGAGTAGATATTGCTAACTATGCTTGTTAAATGTGTTTTATTACCTTTCTTACGAATTTTTTGTTTTCTTCACTTAGCTTCTTTATGGAACATACTTCCTCAGTTATACAATTTTCTTCCTCAAAAATTCTGTAAATGCTTTCACAACTTCAAAGTAATGTGTTATATAGCTTCTTTTAGTATCTGGTATGACTTTTAGTTTAAGATGTATATCTCTGTATATTCTAGATTCTAGTACACTGATTCTAGGTTTATGAATTACAATTATTTTGGATTTTTGAATTACTCTATTTAGTATTTCTTAAGTACTTTGACTCATAAATGAAGAGTACCATGATTTTGTAAATTTTGATTACTTGGATTTCATTTTTTGGAATAAATCTGACTATGGATATGATATGATTCTGATTATCTAATTGAGGCATACAACTGGTATTCTAATTATTCCAAGCTTGAGTCTTATGTCTGATATCTGTTTTGTTCTAATAACATCCCAGCTAGTAGGGGAGATAACAGCCCCATGGATCTAATACGATTCTAATTAGCTGATTGAGGAGTATGACCTGTATTCTGATCATTCCAAGCTTAAGGCCAGTGTCTGATATTTGTTTTGTTCTAATAGCACTAGCCTATAGCTTGCTCTAATTTTTATGACACTTTGATGGTTCTTTTGGATGTTCCCGACTATACCACCTTGCATGAGTTTCATTTATGTTGTATTATAGAATTTGATTCATTTCTCCATATTGTATTTCATACATTTTGGACTAAGTTTCAAGTAAACATTAATGAGTTCTCATTATTCATATTTAGTGAATAATTATTTGTTTGTGTGAAGATTTCAAAGATAAATAACTAATTTATGAAAAAACTCTTCCACTTTCTTTTGTTCCCTTCCTTATAAATTTAGTGATATTTATTCACTGAGTTTTTTTCATTCAATGCTTTAATTACATGTTTTCCAAATAGCAATGTTGACCATGTGCCCTTCTATTGCATAAAGAGACTTTAGATATCCCTATGTGAGCTATGCGTTGTTTGTATTGACGCAATTTACTTGTTGTCGTTGAACATTGTAATTTTGTAATCTAGTAGCGCTAATTGTCACAACTAAGAAATTAATGAGTACGGTATATTTAGGGTTGCCTGGTTGCATTATTTTGTGAAAGCGGAGCTCTCTTATTTTCTGATTTTACAGGTTTAAATTATGGAAATTTCAAAAAGTCTATATTTCAAGGGAGACTCTGCCAAAATTTCCCCACGAAGTCAATTAGTGAATTTCATGCTTATGCATTGTCATAATCTGGTAATCATCAATTAGTAGGTTTGTCATCAAATTGTCCGCATTGTTTGATTTCCTTTTTTTGATTCGTAGAGGCAAAGTTTACTTTGTTCTTCATACCGATCACACTTCCTTTATTAAAGATGTGACAAAAAAATTCAAAAAGTTAGTGCAATAATTGGAAATGACTTATTAATTGCCTCTTTGTACGGTTAAAAATGTTGTGAATTGAAAGAATATAAATAAAAGAATTCAATTTCTTTTAAATAAAACATGATGATTAATTAATTGAGGCCACCAAGATACTAAAATGAAGGAAAATGCTAATATACATATGAGTGATGATCACTTGTTCTCAAGAACATATATTTATGACGTTTCCTATTTATAATAGAATTAACAATTACATATTATGCAGTATTTTATTAAAAAATTTTGCGAGCAATAATTAATGATTTTTTATTATTGTAATAAATCCATTTAAAAATGTAAATTATTGTTCTACATTTAGTAATATTTAATTATTAATTACATCATAAATATGGAACATCATGTTTATAAGAATATCCGATCATTACTTATGCATATATGAGTTATTGTACCATTGGCAACAATGGAGATTTTAACTTAAATTATTAAACAGATCTTACATTAAACGAGGACAAGAATGACCTTGAACTTGATCGTTAGATGAAATTTCAATGGTTTATATTTATATTAAATTAATATAACCACATGCGATCATAAGTTTTTAATTAGTAAATTTAGACCATTAAATTCTCATCCATGATCCATGCATAATCAAACATCTCCTCATATTTCCACCAGAAGATGAGGGGATCTAAATTGTACAAAAAATTACAATTACGTTTTGATATTTGTTTGAGATTATAATTTTTTTATTATTGACTTTCTAATCTTCTAACATTATTGTAATACTTTTTTTATTATTTTAATTAAGCATATAGTATTTAACTAAATTAAATAAATGTAAGTTGTATATGTGATACTTTTATCAAAACATTAATTTTCTTTCACTGGTTACCATAGAGTGAAATTTTTATGATTAATTATTCATATAGTTTGATAATTTTTTAATTTGCACTATTGTGATGATCAAAAATTAAGCAATAGTATGAAGTTATTTTATTTGATTGAAAAATCCAGTTTAAAAAGTTATCTTATATTTAAGGCTATTCTTAACAAGTAGTTATAATTTGTTTGATAAATGAAATTACTTTTTTTCAATAAAATTATTGGATAGTTAAGTGTAATTTGTCTGTCGTTGTCATGAGATTAATTAATACTAGATTATAAAATTAATTTATATACATTTAATAGGTAAAACTTGATCAATAACTAAAAAGGATATCATATTGATATCATATCCTTTGTTTTAAAAGTGTCTAAGGTTGTTTTAAATATTTAATTTATTTTATCTATGTCTTACACAATTTATTATTATCTATTATATTGTAACACTTGCTAAGTTTACTAAGTTCATGCAAAATTGTTTTTTTTTTTTTTTAAATTAGCAAGAATGAGGAATAAGTATTTGTAATGTGTAATACTTATCAGATGTGAGTCTTGGCTCAGTGGTAAAGCAAGTTATCCAAAACCAAAAGGGCGTGGGTTTGAGATGTAGTTCCCTCATCCCTCAGCATTTTGCTGGTGCTAACACATGTCACCTCCCTCAGCAAAATTACCATTATACCCTTCACTATAACCTTCTTCTACATGCTTCTCCTCCAAATTTCTGCAGAAAAACGTAGCTCCTTCCTCCCTTTAGATTTCTACTTTTTACTTCGCTCACCGCCACATTCAACCTCTGGCCACCTCCCTCCATCACCGGCGAAGGTTTCTGGGTGGCCACCGCTTGCCGCTGGCCGGCAACAACCACTTTTTCCGGTGGGTTTTGTGGCATAGTTGTGCAGCGACGTTTTCTTAATTTTGGTGAGTTTTAAGTGGTTTTTTCATGAGAATGATTTTTGGCCCCTTTCCATTGAATTTGAGCTTTGGAAGCATGATTTTAGCTAAGTTTTTTTTGAGTTATTCTGACAGGGACTAAACTGAAAAGTTTTGAAATTTTGGGGTTTTCAGAAAATGGTGAAATTCTGCAGTTGAATGCGTTTAAATTGTTCTTATAAGAACACTTTTACAGTGTATGTCATGAAACCTTAGTGTTCTTCATGGATGGAAGGAAAAAGTATGAAATGGGGGACTAAAGTGAAACTTCAGAAAGTTTTTAAGGCAGTGAGTGTAAATTGACAAAAATTCTGGGAAAAAATGAGGGGATGAAATTAAGAATTTGGTCTAAGGTTTTTTTTTTAGTAATGATAATGGAATGGAATATCAAATTGGAAATAGCAATATGAAGAAGTAAAGAGAATATGTAATAAAGTAATGAGATAGGATTTTGGTTGTTTTATGGCTTTGTTAAGGCATTATAATCAACCTAAATTGATGTATTTAGTAATGGGAATTGAGGAAAGTATATTCTTATGTTATAGGAATTGTGGGTGAAATCGAATTTATAATCAAGAGAGATTGAGATAAGGTGATTATAGCACACGTAAGCTACCAGGTAAGCGGTAGCTTTCCCCACTTTATAATTACCCTCGTAATTATGGTAGCAACTTGTTAGACTTGTTAGTCTTGCATATGACCTATGAATTATGATTGATATGTGATATTCATGTAAAATTTGTAAAAGAGAGGTTTGAATAAAAGAAGGAATGTGTTACTAAAGAATTGATATTGAAAAAAGGAAAATTTATAAATGGCAAGTCCTTAGATTTAGGGAGGACAAGATAAGACAGATGACTTTAGCGTGAACTTGTGACTCATGACCGTGTTGGTGATTTACCCCGAGATGCTATGTGCTTTCGACCGTATGGGTGATTTACCCCGAGATGTTGTGTGCTCTCGACAGATGATTAAACTGCATGGGTCATGAGTTCATGACCGATACTTTATGTCAGATAATCCTCCCTAAAATCTAGGTCCTAAGCCAACGATATTTTAAATAAAAAGGAAGGTTTTTACCTAACTTTAACAAGTATTCAAGGCCTGAGTTCCCTTGATAGTTTGATGTTAATTGATGGAAAGGATTCTCTGAAAGTTGTGGATCCTCGATCGTGAAAATCATTTAAATTGTTCATTAAGTGTAAGTGCATATTATTGCTTGTTATGGTTTAAAGTATAAAGGCTTAATTCATAAATTGATTCATTACTGGAAATGCTACCCGTTTATGTTTTAATGAATTTCAGGCGGCCATCCTGAGCAGTTTACTGATCAAGAAGGCTAGAGGAGCCCTGTTGGCATTTTGTTTCTCCATTTTGTTGAGATTTTGTTGTAATTGATATATGTAAATAGATGTAAATGTTATGTATGACCACAGGTCGATTCCCCATTCCCCTGTGTTGTAATTGTCTTTGACTGAATTGAGAGCTGAGCTCTCTTTTATGTATAATATTGTTTTGGGCAAATGTTTGTAGAAACCTCAGAAGGTCTCAGTTATAGAGGAGACTCTGCCCAAATTTCTACAAATTTGATTTGAATGTGAATCTGCTTAGCTATGAATGTTTGTTATGTATGATTGTAATTTAGCTAAGACCAACTTGTTAGGCTTACAGAGGCAGGCTAGTCTCGTTTTCTATGCCGATCACACTCTGAGAGTTGGGGTGTGACATATATATAAGTAAAGTATACTCTCTTTAACGTGGAAGTTCAATTGACCTATAAGAAAGGTTTGTTAAGCAAACCCTTTCTCACATTATGACTTTTCGTCTTCTCATTCATGTATTAGGAATTCTTTAAAGTGCATAAATTCTTTGCAAACAACAAGAAAAATAATAAAGTTATCAATTTACGTAAATTCTTCCTAATTAAAAAAAATCAAGTAATTAATTAATAAATTAATTAACCGCATCTTAAATCAAAAATTTTTTGTGGTGAACAAGAAAATTAATGAATTATTTTTCAAAGTATGAGAATACTTTGAAGTGAATGAGAAAATTAATGAATCAATTAATCACCTCTCAAATTGTGAATTCTTTGAAGTTTGAATATTTTTTTGGAATTAATGAGAAAATAATGAATTGATTAATTAATTGTATTTAAATTTTCTATTAAGGGACTATAAATATAACTTGACTCAATCCAAAATTGATTCAAGAGTAAACAATGGATGAATGGTTTATGATGGTATCCTCTCAATGAGTCTATTGTCTTCACTTCTCTCTCACTAATCTCCCTTAGCCAATTTTATGTGCCTTCTCTTAATCATTATGTTTTTGAGAAAAGTATAGTTTTGGTCCCTCACTTTTGGCCTTGAAATTAATTTGGTCTTCCATAGATGGAAAGTATTAAAATGGCCCTTCGAAGATGAAATCCTTCAAAAAATATAGGTTCTCCAAAGATGGATTTAGTCCTCCCTAAGGACTAAATCCATTCACTTTTTCATATTTGGATGACCATTTTGATACTTTCCATCTTTGAAGGACCAAATTAGTACTTTAGCTAAAAGTGAGGGACTAAAATTGTATTTTTCTCTTATGTTTTCTTTTTCTCACAACATATTATTAAATTCAATTTTTTACTAACACTTGTAAATATTGTTGATTTAAAATATTTTGACATATAGTAAAACAAACTAATTTTCTTTAAAGCTCATGCAACGAGGGGGCAAATTAACTAGTTTTTAATTAATTAAAACTTAACTTATAAGTCACAATTGTTTCTTCATTATGTCAGAGTCAAATGAAAGATTATGAATTTAAGTTTTCACTGTGTACACTTTTCTTTTTGCCCGCTAAGTACTTTGGTATATAACATATAAATATACTTCAAATTTATGCATATTAAAGAATTTTCAGAGAATTCAACCAAAATAGAACCTTGTAATTAACAACAGTAGACGTTAGCTGTAGTTTCTATAATTTATGTTTTGATATGACTGGGCATGTTGCCGACATTATGATATTCTGTCTAAGGCCTTAAGTCATTATTCAAATTATTCTGAGCTTGATATGATTTATTCTGATTATGCTAGCCTTTAGCTAGTCCTACTTCTTTGGATTTTTTATGGTTCTATTGGATATTCTTAAGGATTCTATTTTGATTTAGATACTCTTATGTTGCAACTTAATTGATTCATTTTTGTTCATGATTTGTTTATAATTTTGTTTGGGGTTTGATGGGTGTTGAATCAATCAAACTTAAATTACTACTCTCAAGTGAATATATATACATATATATTACGATAACGATAAGTAGGGTCAAACCCATAAAGATTGGCATTTTCAACAATTTAGATTAACCAAGAATAATGCATAAAAGTATGAGAGAAACAGGGGCGTTTATCAAATCAAAGATAAAAATAACAACAATTAAAATAGAAAAATTAAATAAATAAATTTAGAACAAGCAATTCAAATATAAAGTAAGACAAAATAAAAGAAACTTAGATGAAAGATAAGCTTCTAACTAATGGAAGTAATGAATGGTTTTTCTAAGTTAATCCCAGGCATGAGCATAGCTTAAGATAAATTCCTTTCCCTTTTTAGTAAATGGCTATGGTTATTAAAATGTTTTAGCAACTTAGGCTTTCTTAATTACGTTAGCCCAAAAAAGCTCTTAACTCAACCTCTGATTAGTTAACAATCCTAAGTAAGCACCTAAAATTTAATTAACTAATCACTTTAAGAACAAAATCCCATTAACTCTAATTTACTAAAGCATGAAACATGTTCAACAAATCATCATTCACACTCCGTTAATGTAGAAGAAAGTGTTCTAACAATCTCCACACTAATTTTCCACTAATATTGGTCAAAATAAACAACTATGGATTTACTCTAATCAATTGAAATATAATCAATTCTAGGCAAGACAAAAAATGAGCTAAAATCGTTCATCTACCCATAATGATGCACATAAAATAGGAATGTAAATAACTAAGAAGAGGAAAAGAAAGGAAAGTGTTAACATTTCTAAAGTCTTACAACATTGAAGAACCCATAAAATACCCCTTAGTTAGAATGTAGAAATTAGCTATTCATGATTGTAAACATATGAAATCCATGCTCAAACTCCATATTACAAATCTATAATTCAAATCCAAGCTACTTTCTCTCACTAAAAAAAAGAAGAAGTAGAAGAAAAAAAAACCATACATCTAAAAAGCGGCATCCAAAAGAAAATAAAATGACCTAAAAATAAAAATCTTTTAGCTCCCACTGGTTTCCAACTAATTTGCCTAAGTAAAAATGTCAAAACCGTTCCAAAATCGGCTTTAGAAGCTCCTATGCCATTTCTTTCATCTTCCAATGCCCTAGAGAGAGAAAGTTGTTAGAAATGCTGAGCTGTCTATTTTTAATTTTAAAAACAGCTTCCTAAGTTGAGCCTGTGGCTTATCTCCTTGTATCTAGCTCAATTATAGTGTAAACGTTTTCCACATCTAACTTCAGCTCCAATTTCAACAAAATCACCCCCTTAACCTGAAAGTGACCAAAATAATTACAAATAGCTTGATTTCCTTAGAAAAATGCTAAAAATAAAACCAAAATAAGATTAAAAATAAGCCAAATTTACAACCTAATAGGGTTTCATGTGAAGATTAACAATGTTTTCATCATTTTGGTTATGTTTGTGCTAATTGTTAAAGGTTTTCTTATTTCTAGATAATACATGGTTTTCATCAATTCAGTTGATGAAACTTATTTATGGAAATGTTGACATCACTTGAATCCCTATCGATTTCAGTGATTTTGTGTATGGTTTCTCCACTGAATCTTGTATTGTTTATAAATATACATTCATCCATGTATCTATGTAAACATTATTGCGCCTAATTAACTATTCGTTTATTGATCCAATAATTTAATTAATGCTATCCAAGTGGGAGATTGTTGGAATAATTTTTGAATTTTATGGATTAGCATTAATTATTTTATTAGATTAGTACCTAATTAGGCAATTAATGTTACAATTTATAAACTGAGAATGGACTGGGTTTTATTTTAATATGTGTGTGGATAATCGGTGATGGGTTCGATTATCCACAAGCCCACAAAGGCAGAAACCCAACCCACAGCCCGAGAGCATTAGTAATCATCCCGTCAGATTACTAATCCAAGATTGTTATCCAGAGACAGAGATTTTATGGGCTTAATTTAAATTTAAAATTGTTTTAAAGATTCTGGAGGATTTTACTGAATAATATTGATTAATTATATTGGTTAAATAAAATCCTATAAATAACAGAATGAAGCCCTAGTTTGATAACTGATACAAAATTATTTTTTACAACTCTCTCTCTGCCGTCAAGACTCTCTGTAAAGCACTCTTGGGTATTGTGGGTTGAACTGATTGGACTCAACCAACATTCAAAGTAACGATGTCGTCTCCATCAGGTCAGACAGTTGAATTTATTCTCCCACATTATATTTTGAATTACATGTTTTTTTTTTTTTTTGATTTCGTTGAAATCCAATTCCGCTTTCATGAATATCACAATTTTTTTCTTTCTTTTTATGTATTTTATTTTTATTTTCTCATTCTTTTATTATTGATCTCTATTCTTTTCTAATATTTTTCAAAGATATTTTTTCCTTTTTTGTTTTTGTTAATGTTTTTCAACTTGTGCTCTCTATTTACATTTGTTAACTTTTTTTAGTCTCACCTTATATCTAGGTTTAATAAAATGTCTTATGTATTATTATTATTATTATCAAATTATCTCACACACAGATATACATACATACATATATAAAATGAAAAAAAAAATACAATTTTTAATAATTTGATTATCTAAAGATGAAACCCTTTAGAAAATAATGAATGTCCAAAAGAATCAAATCTCACACATATACATACATACATACATATAAAATGAGAAAAATACAATTTTGGTCATTTACTTTTGGCTAAAGTACCAATTTAATCCTCTAAATTTAAAAAAAGTAAATTGATTTGTTTCTTTCGGAGGACCATTATTTTCTTAAGGGTTCCATCCTCAGAGGAACAAATTAATTTTAAAACCAAAAGTGAGAGACTAAAATTGTATTTTTCTTCATATATTACTTGAAATTAGTTAGTTTATAATTCACAAAAAGTTACTCTATAAGAAAAATTATATAAAATAAGACATATTTAAAGAATATGTTGTGTTTCATGCATATTCTATACTATAATACTGTACAAATAGTTATAGCATTGTCTATACCATAATTCACTATTAATTTATTTGATTTTGTGGATAAATAAATAAATAAAAATATATATATACATATATACACACACCCTCATAAAAATCCATATGATATAATTTACAATCTCAGCCTCCTAATTTTTTATTTTTTATTTTTTTTGCCTCTGTCACTTCATATCCTTTGTTTAAGAGTATTTAAGGCCGTTTTAGATATATTATTTATTTTATCTGTGTCATGCACAATTTATTATTATTTTTCATTATAGCATAGTCGAATGAAAAATTACAAATTTAAGTTTTCTATGTGCATACTTTTCTTCTTCCACGCTACTTTGGTACGTAACATACAATATAACTGAGTGGAAATTTACATCATCACTGCATGCCAGAAATGTACGTTGATTCAAGAAGGGAAGCAAATGAAGTCCATCATTCCATGAATATTCACTACAAATAAAAAATAAAAAACTCATTTTCTGGCCATTTTTTCTTCAATTTGCGACAGTTAAAGGCGCCAGAACTGTTCAATGTGGTGGATGTGGGCTGCTAGTATGGGTGATTCAAGAACCGCGTATTACAAGCTGTACAGTACACATCATATATAATTTTTTTTACATAAAATTTTTTATTTTTTTGTTCAAATTTTTTCTATGGTCAATTATTGTATAATTAATGTTGTATAGTCGTTGATTCGTATTTATGATTAATTGTCAAGAGTCCTTTCGCAAAAAAAAAAAAAAAAAGTTCATTTTCTGTTTTGACTGGCGCTGTTGTTGTCAGTTCCTAGCGGGTCATGACAGCTAAGCTTTGTTTGTACTTTGTACTGTGTGCATTCCCCGGTGGCTTTGCATGAACCTTGGTAATTGTAATTTTATTTTCTTAAAAAAAGTCACCTGATTATACAATATTAAAATGGACTACACTTATGCGAGTTATTTATATATTTGTTATATTATTATTTTATTAAAATATGATAAATATTTGATCAATTAATAATTTAATCTTAAAATAAAATAATCATATGTAACTATCATATATGTGTCATAATATTATTAAATAACTAAATATTTATTATGTTATATTTAAAAAATAACATGATAAAAATATAAAAGGCTTTATATAAATTTTTTTCATTTCAAAATTTGAATTAATATTAAAATATCAACTATTGGTAAAATCATCAAATTACATTTGAATCCTAATATTAGCGTAAAAAATACCAATAACACATCAACTGCAGTAAAAATTGCCAATCATACAATTATCAAGTACTTTGCATAATATTATTCATCTAAACATGCGCAAAAGTAAAATACTACAAATAGAAATCATTCCCTAGCTATTTGGTGGATGACCGAAAGAAGACGAAGGACGCAGATTATGAACATCTCATTAAATAAAATAAAATACCTGTTAGCCGCTATCGTGATTTGAGTGAATAAATACTCAACTACATAATTTACTTGACCAAACAACATGTTTTTTAACTGAAACCATTGGAGCAACTGAAATTGATATGGTTCATACATTGTCGTAGCATACCTCTTAAGCACTTATCTAAAATTCAGAAAATATACAACTTGTACTTAACATAAATTATTAACCTAAAAAAGTAAAAAGTAAACTAATAATATGTGTGTGTGTGTGTGTGTGTGTGTGTGTGTGTGAAGGGAACGCAACTCTCAACGCTCTTTAAAGTAATGAAAATGAATAGAGAGATTCTTAGATAAATATGATCTATCAAAGATAAATAAGCCAAATTTAATTATAGATAGATGTATAAACATTTCAGAACATTTATTTGTTAAAAAGTCTATCTTATACTCTTACAAATTTATTCAATATTTTTGCAATTTACCTAATTTTATTAAAATAAGACTACTAGAGAATTTTATATATTATAGGATTTTGCTAACGTGTACCTTCAATAAATGATTTTTAATTAATAAAATTGTCTGTAAGTATTTATTATTATTGTTAATAGGTGCCATAAATAATCATTGATTAATTTCATTAGTTACAAATTAATTTATTATGTATAATAAATTATCTTTAATTAATAAGTGCTTTAAAAATACTCATTAAAAAAATCCTATATAATAATCTTAGGCGAAATCAACACTAGCATTTATTATATAGTTTTGATCACAATCACATACTGCAACACACGGTTTTGCCTTCATAAATTTGTCACCTTCTTCCAAATAAACATTATTCTAATGGGTCTTCCCCTATGCCTGTGATTCCAAACACTTCTTTTCAACACCTATGTATTTCTCAGTTTGCCTTTGCTCTTATTGGAAGTTCATTGTCACTCATTTCATATATTGAAGAGAGAGACTTAGACTGAGAAATGTGACAAAATTGATTTTCCTAAGTACATAGACTTTGATCCCTATTACAGGGTACGTAGGCCCTAGGCTTTTATCTTAGGTCAAGTCTGCCTTTTTGTAAATATCAATTTGTTTACTTTTATTATTGTGATTTTTACCTTCTCTATTTAACGAGTATGTATGTCAATGAAGGGTAATTGAGATGAACTTAAGGCAATATTCTATTTTATTTAACTAGTTTAATATAATCATCTTCATGGACAAGTGTTGTGGGGTGCCTATCACCTTCCCAACACTCAAATAAACTCTCAAATTTGTCTCCATTTTCGCATACTACTTTACCTTTTCTTTTGGTTTTCAATTAGTTTTCCAAAGTTTTCTGTTAAAAATTTTGGTAGCGACTCCGATAAATTGATTTTTAAGATTCATTTAGAAATCAATACGAACCCATTTTGTTATTTTCACTGAAAAATCAGTTATGACAGTCATATTTGTCATGAGCTATCTTAATTATTTTCCTATTTACATTAAGGTTGGCATATGATACCTTTAAGGCTACAATTTTAGATAAATTCAATCTATCACAAATCAATAAAAAATTTATTCATGAATAGATATGTAAATTAGATGAAGTATAGTATGTCTTTGTAACAACTGCAATTCCAGAAACTCAAAGAGAAAAAGAAAGATACAGATCCAGTCCTTTTTTGGAGCAAAAGGGAAGCTCCATGAGATAATTCTCCAAAATTCTTCTTTGACTCTAGCCTCTCTCAGACGCATCTGATATAAAGTGAAAGAAAGTGGTAGCTAGGGTTCTCCTTCTCTTGGGTCTTGCTAGTGGATTGCTAAGATTTTAGACTTAGTGGTAGCTAGGGTTCTCCTTCTCTTGGGTCTTGCTAGTGGATTGCTAAGATTTTAGACTTGGAAGAAATTAGCTAATGACTCCATAATGGGCCTGGGTTAACTTTAACCGTGACAATATTCAACCCTTCATAACAAAACTGTCCTTAAGGTTGATGTTGTCAAGATTGCTCCTTGTCTAGTAGCATTAAGCAAATTAGCTAAAGCACATCCCAATCTCCTTTCTAGCGCTCTGCCTTTCTGGACCATCTAGCAACGCTGTGATAATAGAGACTCCATCTTTAGCAAATAAGGAGATATCAAAAAGTTCTATTATAAACTACTAGTGGACAGTCATGTTGTTGAGAATATTTAGGAAGCACATTGCTTTGATGAGAAACCTCAGTTATCCTCCAAGTCAAATTCACATATATTGACACAATTGTCTCTGAAACTGATATCATTATTCCAGCTACCATATATAAAGATCTTGACTTAAAAAGCACTTCTTTGTCGCAATTGTAAACAAGTGACCAATCTGAATTTTTTTTTGTTTAATTAGTTCAATCCAAGCCCACTTTGGAGGATTTAGATAAACTTTTTAAAGATGAAAAGTAGGTGCTAATGATGCTGCTGAACTTAACTTTCATGCAAGGTATTTTGCCGCTTTCCTTGGAAATGATAACTTGGAACAAGTTGGGAAGACAATTAAACCTTCCTCATCAGAAATTGATTCTCATTAACACTCCTTGGCGTATAATAGAAATAACTAACCCTTAACTCCAATAATTAAGTCCATCTGACAAATATTTTTCTTGTGTAAAACTTAGTCCCAATGACCTTATAGAAAGATTTGAATCACAAACTTTAAATCCAAGACTAAGTGGAGTATTAATCCCAATGTGGTCCTCAATTTCAATATCATAACATGATGCATAAAAGTTGCTGTTAATGCCAGGGTCAAAGATGAAGATGATAGCCACTTGCAAAATGATTTTAGGATATTGAAGCTTAACGGTTTGTAGTATCCAATGGCAACTGAGATTATCTTTAAGTGTTTCACCAAACTTACTAAGAGGTTCAAAATGGAATTTCCTCGAACGTATGTAGGGTATGTCATCAAGTTGCTGGGTTAAGATAGAGGAGCTTTTTAATGATTGCCGACTTATTATGGACTTCTCCACATTGTAGGGGAATGAAATATTACTCTGAGAAAGCCAAGAGATCCAAAATCTGCCCACACACAGGGCACCAAGCATTTAGTTTATGGAGGCCCCATTTTGGCTTCCCTGGACGCACAAGATTAGTCACATTGATATCTCACACTTACAATTTCCACTTTTGTTTGCCTTGATGGAGAATTTGCATATGCTAGTAATAAATCATCTTCAAGAAGCAAGAATATGTTCGGGTACAAAACAGGATTAAGGATTTGGAAATCTGGTACATTCCCTTGCAAATCTTAACCTTCCATCGACATTGCCTCAACTATTATGACTGTTAGCTCTATTCCAATTCCATTTTGCTGCTTGCCCAAGTTTAAAGATATGATAGCGTAGTATTCTTCCATCGAGGCACATTCTTGAGCATCCATCTTTGGATCTACTCCATCCGCTGGAGCTTCCAATTCATCCATTTTTGGTTCCTCGACACCGTTGTTATGTAATTCTTCAGAATCCCTATCAAGTTCTAGCTTGTCCTTATTCTCCTCTTCGACATCTGCAAGGACAAGTTTTAATTTCGCAATGATCATTGTGTCTTCACGCTTCGCGAATGCTAAAACTTTATTGTTTGGAGTGACAACTTTAAGGATGACATTGTTTGGAGGATTTCTACTAGCACAGATGTTGATCCATCAATTTCTTTGTTTTCATCTTCATCTTGAACTGTCTTCACTATTTTTTCAGCCTCTTAAAAAACTGTAGCTATAACAACTAAAAAGAAGGAATTAGATTGGGTTGTTGGTCGAGTAGTTGTCGTAACATCTTATGCGCGCTTAGCATATGTGCTTCAACATTCTTCATTCGTCTGCTCTGTTAGGATAAATGATGACAGGCTCGGGTATTTAGCCCAGTCCAATTCACCTGAAGCCTCTGGGACACTTTCAAAAATGTGTTAGATAACTTTTGTTGTATAGCTGTGGTGCTCGTGTACTAGTTAGTTAGAGATTTTTTCAGTCTTTCATTCTTTTAATGCCATCTGTCATTAGTAGTTAGCTAGGTGTCCTTGCTTGATTGGATGGCATGTACTATTTATACATGTGCTCTCAGCTTTGTAAATTTAAGGAAGATAATTTGACTATTCAAAATCTTGTTTTGCTCATACTAGTGAAACGATGTGTCAACTTGTTACCAACCTCATTAGGAATGGAAAAGTTGTCTTCTTCATCCATGACAAGGGAAGGATTTAATGAAAGCACCATTTGTAACAACTGCAATTCCAGAAACTCAAAGAGAAAAAGAAAGACACAGATCAAGTCCTTTTTCCAAGCCAAAGGGAAGTTCCATGAGATAATTCTCCAAAATTCTTCTATGCCTATAGCCTCTCTTAGACACATCTTATATGAAGTCAAAGAAAGTGGTGGACCAGGATCCTCTCCTATTCTGACAGGCATAGTAGGGATCTTGTTCCTTTTTTTCTATTTTTTAATATATATTATAATTTTAAGTATCATTATTATATATATATATATATATATATATTATAATTTTTTTAATTTTTTAATAAAATTTAGTAATTTTTTTATTATAAGAAACAAATTTTTTTATTTATAACAAAGGTGGCAATATGGGGTCAAATGATTGTGTAGCATAAGTTAGCTGATGACTTTATAATGGGCCTAGATTAACTTTAACCATAACAGTGTCATTGAAAATTATATTTAATATCATATCCATTGTTGTCAAACTACTAAGTCAACGTTTATTCCGAGTTGGACAAGTTAAAGAATTGCCTTTGCACAAGGACTGACTCGGTGAATTGCCTTCACACAGCTCGGTTGGATGCCTTTGAATCATGTATTTTGCCAAAAACTCCATCTCCAGATCTCAAACCTAGGTTCCCTCGTCATCAGCTCCAGCGTCTCTACCATCCCAACCAACAAGCTTCTTTAGTATATAATATGCAACTTTTATATATAACATTATCTCCCATCCATTTTTGACACTAATATCCAACATATTTTTATATTAATCCCTTAGTTAGCCATTTTAAAAGACTAGCATGGAATAATTTTTTATATAAAAATTTGATTTATATTTCATTTTAGGATAATTAAGAACATAAACAAAATTCAAATCTATTACTTTTTATTAATATTTTTTATTTTAAATGTTAATATCATTTTTTCATGAGTCATCATATGTTGTTTTGAACTGTATAATTTTTATATAATATCATGAATAATAAAAGACAAAACATATATATATAGTTAAAATTGTATCAAATATATATTTTAATATTAATAATGCAATTAAATATCTAAAATAAGCATGTAAAATTACCTCTCATATTGTTTTTTTAAGGATAACAAATTTATGATTAATTTGTTTTTTTAATTTGTAGCTTTTAATAGTATATCCTATTTATTTTTTATAATGATTTTAAATATAATTAGTATTTGAATAAATCTCATGTTCTATATTGTATTTTAACTATGTAATTATATATTTAAATAATTATTTATTAATAAAAATAAACTTTTATGATTTTACGTTACGAATTTACGATACGAGTTTACATCCCCTTTTCAAGTTTACCTAAACTCGCGAGTTTGACAACCTTGATCATATCTATATTAATGATGTTATTTTAATCATCTTTAGCAAATCGGATTTACTCTGAAATTCTTGCAATTTAATAACATGACTCTTCATCTCCAATCCAAAGGTCTGAAATTCTTGCAATTTAATAACATGACTCTTCATCTCCAATCCAAAGGTTATCACATGGACATGACTCTTCATCTCCAATCCAAATAGTAACCACGCATTTTGATTCAAGGTACTAGCTAAAAGTAACTACGATTGTTTCTTCATTTTGGCAGACTTGAATTTTTCATTCTGAGTCATATAAACATAACTCCGAATAAATATATACCATCATTGCTCATGCCGGAAATGTTGATTCAATGCACGAAGTCCTCTGTATTTATATATGGGAATACGTAAAACTTTAGCACCCAAATCAAGAGCCCTTAATCTTTCTTAGGGAGAGGCATTTCTGGTATCTCTTTTCTTTCAGGACTAAGAACCTCACAACGTATAGCAAACCATGTCTGTCGGGGCTTCTGACTTCACCAGAAATTGTGCCAATTTTCATCCTACCTTTTGGGGTTCTGCAATATGCGTCCGAATCAATGGTATTATACCATCATATGCAACTACTTATATGAATTATGATATTAGTTCTGTTTGTCTGAAACAAAAATGAAATTTAAATAGTTAAACCTAATTAATAAGTTGAGCTTCTTTGGTCTTGTGAATTATTTCATTAATTGTGACTTTTCAGGAAGTAGATGACAACATGGATCAGAAGGTTCAGAGACAGGAAGTGAAGAAGATGTTTATCTCGTCAAATAATAGCAATCTCCTAGAGACACTAAAATTCATTGACTCAGTCCAACGTTTAGGTGTGTCTTACCATTTAGTATGCGAAATTGAAGAAGCACTGGCCGTGATTCACAACAATTACACGAAGAACAACAATATCTTCGTCACCCAAGATGAGGAAGACCTTCATTCTGTTTCTCTACTCTTTCGACTGCTTAGGCAACAAGGATATGATATTTCTTCGGGTAACTAACCCTCTATAACTACCCCATTGATACTCGAGTTAGCAAAGGGCCATATAATTCACAAATTGAATGAATTGAACACTTGTATTCAACAAATTCAAGAAGGAGAATGGACATTTTGATGAAGAACTAGCCAAGGATGCGAGGGGATGCTGGCCTTGTATGAAGCTGCACAGTTAGGGATTCATGGAGAGGACATACTGGAAGAAGCTCTTGATTTCACTTTCACTCACCTAAACTCGTCCTTGACCACCCAATTGATGAGCCCTTCTCTTGCTGTTCATGTGAACCACTGCTTAAGGCAACCTCTTCGCAAGGCATTGCCTAGGATAGGGGCAAGGAATTACGTGTCTTTCTACCAACAGGATCCATCCCATAGTAGCATTCTGCTCAACTTTGCAAAGTCAGATTTCAATATGCTGCAGAAATTGCATAAAAAAGAAGTTGGCAATATGAACAAGTATGAATGTATGAATATAATACATGTCTAACTTGTTAGGAATTTCTCTTAATTCTATGCTTTGAATATTTTATATCACCTAATCAACTTTGATTTGTGTTGCAGATGGTGGAATAAGTCAGAGTATGTGAGGAAGGTTCCTTATACAAGAGATAGGCTGGTGGAGGCCTACTTTTGGCCTAAGGCCATGGCCTATGAGCCTCAATACAGCACTGCAAGATTGCTGTCCTGTAAACTGGTTTGCATCATTTGTCTTCTTGATGATACCTATGATTCCTATGGTACTGTTGAAGAACTTGAACTCTTCACCGAGGCCATCTACAGGTTTAACTAAAGATCCATTGGGTCATGATTCACAAAAAATGTTGCTGAAAATCTGATTACAATTTGATTTGATTTTTTCAGATGGGATATTAGTCCCATTGAATCTCTTCCGGAATGTATGAAAGTGGTGTTTGAGGCAGTTGTGGAAGTGTACAATGAGATGGAGTTGGTGACAGCACAAGAGAAAACATCTGGTTTTGTGATGCCACGTGTTAAACAAGCTGTACGCCACTGAAATTAGACTAAAATTCTCTTTTGGTTTTTTTAAAATGATTTCATTATCAATTACTTTTTGTATACTACTCTAAAGTTTGACTTTTATTCTCATATATGTATATATATGAAAGAATAAAACTGCAACTGATTTTATGGATGCTTAACATTTAATTATTTTGTTGTACTTGAGGTGTAGATTTGTGAATTGTCCCGAACCTACCTGGTGGAAGCAAAATGGTCCAGTGAAGGGTACATCCCAAGCTATGATGAGTAGAAGGATAATGGAGCATTGTCTTCCGGTTGTCCACTTCAGATAACTTCGTTTCTTGGCCTTGGCATCTTTGCAACCAAAGAGGTGTTTGATTGGATTTCCACACATCCAAAAATCATTAGAAATGCGTCTATGATTGGAAGACTCATGGATGACATGGCTACTCACAAGGTACAAAACAATACAATTTCATATATTGCTTATGATTGAGCTACGAAACATACACCTTAGATTAGAATATCCTATCTTTAAATTAGTCGAGAATTATAAATTAATGTTAAAAAAATAACAATTTATTGTAATTTAGTAATAATGATTCCAGTCTGAAATGTTTTTGGATTTTGTTTGATATGAAGTTTGAACAAGAAAGAGTGCACGTTGCTTCAGGCGTGGAATGTTGCATGAAGCAATATGGGATATCTGAAGAAGACGCCTACAAAATACTCCAAAACGACGTTAAAAAGTGTTGGAAGGACATAAATGAAGAGTGCCTCAATAATCCACATGATGTCCCAAAGCCTGTCCTTGATTGTGTCCTTAATGTGGGTCGTGTGAGTGAACTTGTGTATGAAAACTTCCAGGACAGATTCACAGATGGTGATTTGCTGAAACATCATATTGTGGCACTGCTTGTGGACCCTATAGCCATTAATTGAGCATCACAAGTAGCTATATTACACTGCTCATGCACTTGGTTTGACTTAAATAATGTACAGCCATCTTGGAGACGTCAGTCAGAAGTTTGTGGACAACATATATTATGTTAAGGTTAATAAAAAAAAAAGTCTCTTAATTAATTATTTCTTTTTATTATGATTTGATCTTGATATTAAGATGTCTAGTTTCAGCAACAGTTATTAATTTTTTGATAATTAACATTTCGGCGGATGGAGGAAAAGAAAAAGGTAAGAAAAATGTGAATACCGTAATTTATTTGAATAACATTAAACCTCAATAACTAAAGCGAAGTCAAAACAATTAATTAATAAAAACACTAAAAATTTGAAAACAAACAAAAGATAAAATATTAGTAAAAATATAAAAGATGAAAAAATGATAAAATATAAAAATAACAAATTCGACAATCAAAATAAAAATAGTGAAATAAATACATAATAAGTGAAAAATGATAATGAAATATAAATAAAGTAGAGGTGAACTCAAATATAAATGGTAAGGCCTAACCCACTTGTATTGGAGTTTGACCCTTTTTCCCTTGATTTTTTATTTTTCATTTTCTTTGTTTACATGTGCCGTTATATGAGGGCTCCCATTTTCATTTTTTTTGCATTTGGTTCATTTTTAGATTCTATTTATTTCTCTTTTATGTTATACGTGGTATTCCATCAAATCTTCATTTTGCATTTTATTCCAATTTCATTTGCATTTTATTTTAATTTTATATTTTTAATTTTCTTTAATTTCACATCACACATCACATCAACTCATTCATTATTATTAAATTTCGTTTTTCATTTACATTATTTTAGGTTGCATTTCATACATAATACACAATTTATGCTAGATTCATTTTGTACATGTGCATTTCATTTCATGAGACATTACATTTGCATTTAAGGGATTAAATTTTCAGATTTGATCATTTAACCTAGCTTTTGGACGTCACTTTTTGGAGAGCTCATCTTGGAGGAAGGTCTTCTTGGCTCTTGGGTGGAGACTTAGGTACTACTGTGCTAGAGAGGAAGAAGCAAGGAAGGAGGAAGCACACAAGGTATTTCTTATTATCTCTCCAATTTTCATTTTGTTAATGTCAAGTTCTTCCCCTACTTCTTTTGTTGGCTGAAACCTTCATGGACTAGATGCTAATAGATCACCATCGATGTGTTATCGATGTGATGATATTTGATCCTAAGGTGTTTGATGGATTGCTTTACATATATGCTTATTTAGATATCCAAATTTAGGCTTAATGTGGTTCGTGTGAATTTTTGTGAATTTTTTGGTACTTCGTATGATGTCATTTTTACCTTGCTGTTTGATGTCAAATTTATTTCATATGTGTAGATTCTTGATGAATTTTTCACAGATTTTTTAGCTAGGATGAGTAGTGGATAAGTGGTGAACTTTAATACTCGTCTTGAACATGCTCTGTTTTAGTGAAGTTCACTATAACTCAACTTCTTGAATTTTTTGGGAAGTGTCTATACATCCTTTTAAGGTAAAATTGGGTATACATGTTGTGTATCAAGTCATTGTTATTGTCCAATTTTTTCTAGAATTATAGTAACCAATTGATGTGCCATTTATACAAATTTACACACACAATTTTGTGATCAGATAGCTTAGGTATTGTCAACTTTAAGAATTTTTTGGTATTGATCTAGAAGGTATTTTAAGCTTATTTTTGCGTATGTGAACTCTCTATATGTCTAGTTTATAGGATAAATTGGTGCTGGGGTTTTTTTTTTATGATATAACATTTCGCCACTGATTATCATTCAAAACTTAACAACTAGATAAAATAGAGTAGTGGAATTCACTCTTGCTTCATTTTGGTGTGCAATTTTGAGTTGAATTTGGACTCCTATAATCATTTACATGGCTGTCGATTTGAATTAGAATGATTGTGACACATTTGGCTTATTTTGGTGTGCAATTTCCAATGGTGCCATAGTTCATATGATTTTTTAAATAATGTTGTTCTTTGACATTGTGGCATGATTAATCTTTGGGTTGCTTAATGTTAGCTATGAATGTGTGAGCTTCTTGATATCTAAATAATGTGGAATTATGGTGAGTTTAACTTTGAATCATGGTTAAGAGGTATCCAAATCAAGGTGCAAAGAGACACTCAAGCAAGGATTGCAAATTGGTGGCAAAGCTAATAAGATCAAGTTGTTTAATTCCTTTAAGCTTGATTGCAGTTGATGTATTATTGGTCCTTTGTAATCACCATGTAATGAATATATAATTAGGCATTTACACATACAAACACCCATGCATGCTTTATTTAACATCAACACAAACCCACGCCCATAGATGTTTGATCAAACACTTATACACATAAACACTAATAGTTATTTATTAAAATGTGTCATGTGGGGTCCATGCCTCCATAAGTGCACTCTTTTTAAAAAATGTGTCATGTGAGGTTCAAAGCCTTCATAGGTACTCTTTTGGGTTCCTTGCCAAGTAAGTTCTAATGCCTCTATAGGCATATCCTATAAACATCTATGGGGTTTTCAACATTAATGTTGTTGTATGAGACTAACATCTTCATAGCACCTGATGATTCACTAGTGGGGTCATGTGAGATCCAACAACTGTGTAGGCGTTACCCAATACTATTTGGTGTTTAAATTAAACTTAGGGTTACAATGACCCATATCCTATTATGCACGTTTTCTAAAATAAAGTTGGGTTTCAAGGGCCCATGTCCAATTAATGTTTTTTGAAAAAAAAAAAATTAAATTCAAGATTATCTATGTAAATAAAATTGTTTGGTAAAGTCCCTTTTGTTAAATTCTTATTTCGTTTTATTTTCACATCTTGAAATTCAAACCAAGCAATTTGAAAAAACAAATAAAAATTTCTTTGAATATATTTTTCAAGTAAAATATTGAATTCAATGTCTCTTTGTTTTTCAAAAGTTCATTTTGTTTATAAAATAAAAAACCAAATGTTCACATTTCAATATAAATACCAATAAGTCATGTTTTTCTAATTCAAGAAAATTCACAAAAGGAAAGTATAGAAGTGAGGTTCAACCGATTTCATAAACTAAAACACATAAACTAATTTCTAAAAACATATTGTTTGTGAAAGTTGGCATGATTTCAACTATCTTTGTTTTCTTCCAAAAAATAAAAAATACTAACCCACTGACACGTTTTTCTTGACAAATTATGTGGACTTTAATCCCTATAGTAGGGTACATAGGCTCTAGGCTCTCATTCTTAGTCAAGTCTGCCCATTGTAAATATTCTTTTTTTTTTTTTGTTTATGTTCATTCCATTGTTATTTTCATGCATATTTAATGTGGACAATTTTAAATAATTTAAAGACTGTATCTTTTACTTCACTTCACTAATTTAGGATAACAATTCTCATGAACATGTGTTGCTAGTGCCTAACACCTTCCTTATATTCAAATAGATTCCCAAACCATCTCTGGTTTCACATATCACCCTTTTGTTTTATTTGGTTTCCCAAAATTTTTTGTTTAAAAATTTTAGTGGTAACTTTAGTGAATTGATTTTTAAAATTAGTTTTAGGAATAAATTTACATCTCTTTCTTACATTTATTCTTTCACATCCCTCAAAATGTCAGTTATGACAAATTTCCTTCAATGCATTGCTTAGATTTTAATTAAAGTAGTGTTTCCATACTAGTTTTATGGAAAATAAACTTTCACAAAAAAGATATTAATCAAAATATACAATATGTTATTCTTTTTATTGAAAGATTTAAAATATTTTTTCATAACATTGTGTTAGTGACTGTAGAAAAACGATTATATATATACATGCATACAACGACTGTAACATCATACTATACCCTAATTATGTTTTCTCTTGATGTATAAAATTAAAAATATTCTTTGGTTAGTAAATATTTTTTAAATATCTTGTTTAATTAGTTTTTGATGGAAAAAAAATAGAGAAAAACCAATTCAACCCTTTCAATCATCATCAGATGAATCTTGAAAGAGAAGCTCACCATTTTTTACTCATGAAGTCAAAATTTCATTCTTCTAAGCATCTTGTTATTCCTAACCCTCAGCATAGGCAAATTCAATTCAATGCATGATCTTGAAAAAATAAAGAAAAAAATTAGTAAAACCAAAGGGCATCCCGTAAGAGATTTTCAAAGGTAAAGAAGTTATTAGCTCCCTAAACCTACATATTTGTCATACGATATCACTTTTTCATGCCTTTATATATTGTAGAATTTGAATTCCATTATTATTATTGATTGAAACTCTTAGATTGATGCCATTTGATTACATCAATTTAGACAATATGTTATTGACCTTTGAGAAAAGTCTTCTCTTCTTATATAATATTGTAATCAAGTTCATTAATTATCGCAAACAAAATTTTTTAATAAAAGACTATTTTTTTTGAAGAATATAAAATATTGTTTAATATTTAACTATTAATTACATCATAATTAGATAATATAATATTCTGAATGACATATGATCATCATTAAAAATGTGATATTCTTGAAAATTATATGCTAAATACCTTCTTTTATGTTAAAAAAAAAAAATTCTTTCTAAATTATTTTATGAATTGGAAAAGCAAGGGAATGCAATTGATGCAAGAGTAAATTTTTAATTGAGGAATATTAAGGGGAGAAAAAAAAAAAGAAGTTTAGAAAGACTAAATACAATATGAGTTAGCTTGAAAGTGAAGCTTGAGGTTGGTACAAGTGGCTAAGTCTCACTCCATGTATTTAAGGGTGCACAAGTTTAATTCTCCCCATAGATAACTTTAAAGACAACCATTATTTTTTTGCCTGCTAACATGTGTCCCTCTTATGGGAAATTACAAAACTGCCCCTTAGCTTTCTTTTCTTCCCCATGAACACACTCTCGCACTACAAAATGCTGAGTGTTAGCAGCCATTGTTTTTCTTCTTCTTCCTTCAATCTTCACTTCGTTCACTCAAACTCAAAGTCACCGGCCAATATCCTCTAGGTTTCACTGCCGTTCACTAAAAGACAAATCATGTTACAGATCAGTGATGTTAGGTGCATTTTGCAGCTTGAAATCAACGTGATTTGATGAAATTTCATGAAATCTCCATATGGTAAGGTTTTTCGACATCTTCTCCCTTATTTGTGCCAATCAATTTCATCTAATAAGTTAAGAATCATAAAATCCCAATCTACAGCATTAAACCAAAGTAATTTTGAGTTTGAGCTTGATTTTGGAAGTGATTTCATCAAATTGAAATGAGGGTTTAGTTATAATGTAATTTTTGGAGTTCTCACTTTTGCTTCCACTAATCAATTTCACCTGTACAGTACAAAATCAAAAAACCCCAAATTCTAGTACTGTTTATATATGAAAGTAGGAATTTGAGCTCAATTCGATGTAGCCTTATCAAATTAAGTGGGGCTTCTACTCTTAAGTAAATTTCAAGTTTTTTCTTCAGGATTGAAAAATCCCAATTTGGCTATGTATGTGCATACTTGTAAGGTGTTAAAGTCAGACGTTTTTGGACTCCTCTAATAACACTAAGCATTTAATGGGAGGATTAAGGCCATTGAAATTTTTTGTTTTGAGTTGTAAGTTAATTTGGTAATTTTTGTTAATTTTCTTGGACTCCTCTAATAAACGTTAGCTATAGTTTCTATAATTTATATTTTAGTATGATTGGGCATGTTGCTAACATTATGATATTTTGTCTGAGGCCTAAAGTTGTTATTAAAATTTATTCTGAGCTTGATATGATTTGTTAAGATTATGCTAGCCTTTTGCTAGTCCTACTTTTTTGGATTTCTGATGGTTTTGTTGGATATTCCTGAGCATTCTATGAGAGAAAAATGGGAATTTATCAAATCAAAGATAACAACAACAACAATTAAAATAGAAAAATTAAACAAATAAATTCAAAACAAGCAATTCAAATATGAAGTAAGACAAAAAAAAAAAAGTTAGATGAGAGATAAGCTTCTAACTAATGGAAGTAATGAATGGTTTTTCTAAGTTAATCCTAGGCACGAGCGTAGCTTAAGATAAATTCCTCTCCCTTCTTAGTAAATGGCTATGGTTGTTAAAATATTTTAGCAACATATGCTTCTTAGTGTGTTAGCCAAGAGAAGCTCTTAACTCAACCTTTAATTAGTTAACAATCCTAAGTAAGCACCTAAATTTTAATTAACTAATCACTTTAAGAACCAAACCCCACCATTTCTAATTTACTAAAGCATGAAACATGTTTAGAAAATCATCATTCACACTCTGTTAATGTAGAAGAAAGTGTTCTAACAATTTCTACACTAATTTTCTACTAATATTGGTCAAAATAAACAATTATGGATTTACTCTAATGAACTGGAATATAATCAATTCTAGGCAAGACAAAAATTGAGCTGAAATCATTCATCTACCCATAATGATGCAAATAAAATAGGAATGTAAAAAACCAAGAAGAGGAAAATAGAGAAGAGTGTTAACATTTCTAAAATCACACATCATTGAAGAACCCATAAAATACCCTTTAGTTAGAATGTAGAAATTAGCTATTCATGGTTGTAAAAATATGAAATCCATGCTCAAAATCCATGCTCAAAATCCATATTACAAATCTATAATTCAAATCCAAGCTGCTTTCTCTCACTAAGATTAAAGGAGAGAGAGAAAAAAAGAAGAATAAGAATAAGAATAAGAATAAGAAACCTACATCTACAAAGTGGCATCTAAAAGAAAATAAAATGACCTAAAAATGAAAATCTTTTAGCTCCCACTGGTTTCCAACTAATTTGTCCAAATAAAAATGTTAAAACCATTCCAAAATGAGCTTTGGAAGCTCCTATGCCCATTTCTTTCATCTTCCAATGCCCTAAAGAGAGAAAGTTATTAGGAATGCTAAGCTGTCTATTTTTAATTTTAAAAACAGCTTTCTAAGTCGTGGTCGCAACTTATCTCCTTCTATCTTGATCAATTATAGTGTAAATCGAGTCCACGTCTAACTTCAGCTCCAATTTCAACAAAATCACCCCCTTAACTTGAAACTAACCAAAATAATTACAAATAGCTTGATTTCCTTAGAAAAATGCTAAAAATAAAACCAAAATAAGATTAAAAATAAGCTAAATTTACAACCTAATAGGGTTTCATGTGAAGATTAACAATGTTTTCATCATTTTGGTTATGTTTGTGTTAATTGTTAAAGGTTTTCATATTTCAATATAACAAATGGTTTGTAGTAAAAACTCTACCGTACCTAGTCTATCCCTTCCATTGCTTAATTAGTATTATCTGCTCACTGAATTTTCACTTACTTATCATTTTTTATCATGTTTCAAATAGTAGTACTATTATAGATCCCAATTTAGAGACTAAGAGCTTAACAAATGTCTTTTTTTAATAAGTCTTACATTGTTCACAAGGGCAAGACCTTTTTGTTGCTAAGTCTGTAATTGTAATCTAGTGGCTCCCATACACAAACAATCTTAGTTTGTGATTGTTCATGATAGCTATTTGTTGTAAACATTACTGATAGTAGAATTCTCTTTTATATGCATAAAAAGTTTTCTCGTTACAAATATTTTGAAAAGTCCACATTTTAGGGGAAATCCTTACCAAAATTTCTAAATAGGAATGAAACTAATTCTTTGGTAGGTATGAATATATTTTGTCTTGGTTCAATCTGTTGATAAATCTATTGATAGTTATTTGTTGTAAGAATTATTGAGAGCAAAGCTCTCTTTCCAATGTATATATGGTTTCCTTGTTCTAGACATTTTAGGAGATCCAAATTTAAGGGGAGGCCCTGCAGAAATTTTTAAACAAGAATGAAATTGATTCTTTGGTAGGTATGAGTATAATTTTTCTTGCTTTAATCTGTTAATAATTATATTTGCTTATATTGTAATCATATTTCTTATGGTATATAACAAGCTTACTAGGACGAGATTTATCTTCTTTTCCGTGCTAGTCACATCCTCATTTGTAAGGGTTGGGACAACAAACTCTTTATTGGCATTGATTGAGGAAATCTAAAGAAAACCTAAACAAATTACTGGAAGAGATAGAGAATTCGGTGGGTGAGATTGGTTGTCGATAATAAGGTGTTGAGAGTGAACGAGTTCAGAGAGAGGTCGCGATGCCTAAGTTTCAAAGAAGCAATAAAATAGATATGTGAATTAAAGAGAATGGAACAACATGAATAGATTAGAAGGATGGCGATGGGAGAGTGGGAGGGGGAGCAGTAGAAAAGTGAGCAAAAGAGTGTTAGGCAAAAACTTTTGGCCACAATTGAAAATGGAAGGAGAGCAACGAAGCATAAATTATACTTTTTCAAGCTATTCAAACTCCCATTTAGGGAGGGTTAAAAAAACTTTTAGTATTTGTTCACTTAACATGGGTTATAAAAAACCTTCACTAAATAACCCTCACTATTACACACTTTTTTGGTAGTGTTAAACCACTAAATTTTCATCCATGATTTACCATGATCAAACATAACCTTATGTTCTCATTGTAGGAAAAATTACAATTATATTTTGATATGTGTTTATGATTATAATTTTTTTAATTATTAACTTTCTAATCTTCTAACTTTATTATAATACCTTTTTATTATTTAAATTAAACATATAGTATTTAACTAAATTAAATAAATGTGAGTTGCATATGCAATTCTTTTATCAAAACATTAATTTTCTTTTACCGGTTGCCATATTATGAGATTTTTATGATTAAGTATTCATAAAGTTCGATAGATTTTTTTAATTTGCACTATTGTCATGTTCCAAAATTAAGCAATAGTATTAAGTTATTTTATTTGATTGAAACATCAAGATAAACAAGTTATCTTATATTTATGACTATTCTTAACAAGTAGTTATAATTTCTTTGATGAATGAAATGCCCTATTTTAGAAACAAAATTATAGGATAGTCAAGAGTAATTTTTTAGTCGTTCTCATGATATTAATTACCAGATTATAACATTAATTTATATACACTTAATATGTAAAACTTGATCAATAACTAAAAAGGACATCATATCATAATATCATCCGCTCCTCCTACCCAAAAAAGTGGAATCTAGATCTTTTCCAGTAGCATTGTTACTGGAGAATCTTCAGTAAAATGGAAATCATTTGATAGAAATTTAATGATTTAAATTTTTTTATCAATGACTGCATGCAGTAATTAATGATTGTACGCAATCCTAAGTTGCTTTTTTATCTTTGAATTTAAACCATTAGATCTTAATCCAACGGTTTGTATTTATTATTGGAGAATCTCCAATAATCACCTCTACTGGGGTGATCCATTGCCTGTATATATATATATATATATATATATATATATATATAGTAGTTTTGTCCTCTTACATAAGAAAATGTTTTCATTTTGGCCCGTATTACTTTTTAAACAAATCAAAGTTAACTTTTCCATCTTAAACTCGTTTTTTTTTTAATCCTATCTTCTTTCCTATGTCTAGGCATAGTTGTCTATCATTTTTCTTCTTAGTATATATATGTTCATGCCTGTATATTAGTACAGAGTATAGACTAAAATTTGAAAGAGCGAATATCACAATTATTTTCTATCTTTTTATGTATTTTATTTTTATTTTTCTCATTCTTTTATTATTGATCTCTATTCTTTTCTAATATTTTTCAAAGATATTTTTTTCTCTTTTTTTTTTTTTTGTTAATGTTTTCCAACTTGCACTCTCTATTTACATTTGTTAACTTTTTTTAGTCTCTCCTTATCTCTAGGTTTAATAAAATGTCTTATGTATTATTATTATTATTGTCAAATTATCACACACACATAGATATACATACATACATATATAAAATGAAAAAAAAAAATAGAATTTTGATTAATTTGATTATCTAAAGATGAAACTCTTTAGAAACTAATGAACGTCCAAAAGAATCAAATCTCACACACTCACAGATATACATACATACACACATATAAAATGAGAAAAGTACAATTTTGGTCATTTATTTTTGGCTAAAGTACTAATTTGATCATCCAAATTTTGAAAAAAGTAAATTGATTTGTTTCTTTCAGAGAACCATTATTTTCTTAAGGGTTCCATCCTTAGAGGAGCAAATTAATTTTAAAACCAAAATTAAGGGACTAAAATTATATTTTTCTCCATATGTTACTTGAAATTAATTAGTTTATAATTCACAAAAAGTTACTCTAGAAGAAAAATTATATAAAATAAAACATATTTAAAGAATATGTTGTGTTTTATGCATATTCTATACTATAATATTGTACAAATAGTTATAGCATTGTCTATACCATAATTCACTATTAATTTATTTGATTTTGTGGATAAATAAATAAATATATATATATACACACACACCCTCAAAAAATACCATATGATATAATTTACAATCTCAGCCTCCTAATATATATATATATATATAGATATATATTGCCTCTGTCACTTCATATCCTTTGATTAAAAGTATTTAAGGCCGTTTTAGATATATTATTTATTTTATCTGTGTCATGCACAATTTATTATTATTTTTCATTATAGCATAGTCGAGTGAAAAATTGCAAATTTAAGTTTGCTATGTGCATACTTTTCTTCTTCCACGCTACTTTGGTACGTAACATACAATATAACTGAGTGGAAATTTACATCATCACTGCATGCCAGAAATGTACGTTGATTCAAGAAGGGAAGCAAATGAAGTCCATTATTCCATGAATATTCACTACAAATAAAAAAAAATCATTTTCTGGCCATTTTTTCTTCAATTTGCGACAGTTAAAGGCGTCAGAAACTGTTCAATGCGGTGGATGTGGGCTGCTAGTATGGGTGATTCAAGAACCGCGGATTACAAGCTGTACAGTATAAATCGTATATAAATTTTTTGTTAACATTTTTTCTACGGTCAATTGTTGTATAATTAATGTTGTATGGCGGTTGATCCGTATGTATGATTAAGTGTCAACAGTCGTTTCGTTAAAAAAAAAAAAAAAGAATGATTTTCTGTTTTGACTGGCGCTTTTGTTGTCTGTTCCTAGCGATTCTTGACGGCTAAGATTTGTTTGTACTTTGTACTGTGTGCATTCTCCGGTGGTTTTGCATGACCCTTGGTAATTGTAATTTTATTTTCTTAAAAAAAGTCACCTGATTATACAATATTAAAATGGACTATGCGAGTTATTTATATATTTATTATATTATTATTTAATTAAAATATGATAAATATTTGATCAATTAATAATTTAATTTTAAAATAAAATAATCATATGTAATAATTATACACGTGTTATAATATTATTAAATAACTAAATATGTAGTACTAAAAAAATAGCATGATAAAAATATAAAAAGCTTTATATGAATTTTTTTCATATGAAAATGTGAATTAATATTAAAATATCAACTATTGGTAAAATCATCAAATTACATTTGAATCCTAATATTAGCGTAAAAAATACCATTAATACATCAATTGCAGTAAAAATTGTCAATGATACAATTATCAAGTATTTTGCATAATACTATTCATCTAAACATGCGCAAAAGTAAAAAACTACAATTAGAAATCATTCCCTACCTATTGGGTGGATCACCGAAAGAAGACGAAGGACGCAGATTATGAACATCTCATAAAATAAAAGAAAATACCTGTTAGCCGCTATCGTAATTTGAGCGAATAAATATTCAACTACATAATTTACTTGACCAAAGAACATGTTTTTTAACTGAAACAATTGGAGCAACTGAAATTGAGATGGTTCATACATGGTGGTAGTATACCTCTTAAGCACTTATCACAAATTCAGAAAAACATACAACTTGTACTTAACATAAATTATTAACCTAAAAAAGCAAAAAGTAAACAAATAATATGTGTGTGTATGTGAGGGAAACACAACTCTCAACACTCTTTAAAGTAATGAAAATGAATAGAGAGATTCTTAAATAAATATGATCTATCAAAGATAAATAAGCCAAATTTAATTATAGATAGATGTATAAACATTTCAGAAATTTTTTTTTTTAAAAGTCTGTCTTATACTCTAACTCTTACATATTTATTCAATATTTTTGTAATTTACCTGATTTTAGTAAAATGAGACAACTTGAGAATTTTATATATTATAAGACTTTGCTAACGAGTACTTTCAATAAATGATTTTTAATTAATAAAATTAGTTGGTAAGTATTTATTATTATTGTTAATAGGTGCAATAAATAATCATTGATTAATTTCATTAGTTAAAAATTAATTATTATGTATAATAAATGATCTTTAATTAATAAGTGCTTTAAAAATACTCATTAAAAAAATCCTATATAATAATCTTAGGCGAAATCAACACTAGCATTTATTATATAGTTTTGATCATAATCACAGACTGTAACACATGGGTTTGCCTTCATAAATTTGTCACCTTCTTCCAAATAAACATTATTCTAATGGGTCTTCCCCTGCGCCCGTGATTCCAAACACTTCTTTTCAACACCTATGTATTTCTCTGTTTGCCTTTGCTCTTATTGGAAGTTCATTGTCACTCATTTCAGAAATTGAAGAGAGAGACTCAGACTGAGAAACGTCACAAAATAGATATTCCCAAGTACGCGTGATCGCTTCTCTTATGCTTACCACGTATTTCAGTATAAAAGTGATTGATTGGGGTACAAAATATATATTGATTAGTTTCTGTTAATCAAGCAAGGATAATTAATGTCAACAAGTTGTTACCTTGTTCAGCTTTTCAATTTTTGTCTTATTTTATAAATCGGTTGTAGAGTTTATAAATATATAAAATTAATTACACGCTCCCATATATATATATATATATATATATATATATAAACTCTGCAATCATCAATATTAATAGGTCTTGCCAATGCAATTGAGATAACAAAGATTCTCCAATGGACCATACAAAACATGAGACACGCTCCCATATATTATATATATATATATATATATATATATATATATATATATATATATATATATGTAAACGGAGTTCAAGTTTCAATGTTATATAAAAACAAAGCCAAAAGTAGTAAAGAAAGACAAAAGATATTTTTATTATATAATCGTGTGTACGTGTGTCGACTACCGCATTCCTTTGTAACAATAAATTTACATGTTGATTTATAGCTTATCAACTGATGCGCAGAGAGAAATCACAGAAATAATTGCTTTTCTATATTAGGTACTTTCAAAGCTTATTTTATACCTTGCATTTAAAATCTCTGAGCAAAAGCTCCCCTTCGTCTAAAGATATATGTTTAAAAGCAACATGCCTTCATAGGCATTAAACCATTTGACATGAAGATTGAATATTTATCTTTCAGAGCAAATTCAAACCATGTGACATGAAAGTCTAGATTTTCAAGACTACTTACCACTTACTCACCTTGGGCTTTCTTTCATAAACTGTGAGAGAATTCCAATCTCTAGCAATAATATCTTCCTCTTTATTAGCTATTTCCTTCTTATTTATCGGTACCTTTCATACCTGCAGTTTCGGCGTGGTACAGTGTATACGTGCAAGCAAAATGCAAGTGAGCTAGGGTAAATGGAGTTATAACAGAAAAGCTTGGTTATCGGGACTTAATTAAGAGATTTTGTAACTATACGGATTTAACTCTAAATTTTTAGATAGAGGGATCAAATTAAAAACTAAGTGAAAGTATAGGGACTAAATAGATTAATTCAACCTACAACGTTTTAATGCCCTCGTTCCAAAGACTTTTGTTTTTTTTGGCCACTCCCTAGTTCCAAAGCCTTTACTTTCTTTGAAATTTGTATTTGATGCCCTAGCTAGTTCCAAAGCCTACGTCTTTTTGTTGCTCTAGTTCCGAAGCCTTAGCTTTACATAAAAAAGAAACTTTCAGTAACCATGACTGAATATCATATATCTTTGTTCTCTACCATGGGCTTTTCAAATATTTTTTGCTTCTCAATCTGTTGCAGCTAAAGTTGTTAAACTCGCTAATTTAGATAAATTTGTAAGAGAGAGGTAAACTTATAACGTAAACTCATAACGTAAACTAGTAAGAGTTTGCCTCGATTAATATATAATTATCAAAGTATGAAATTTTATAGTTTAAATACTATATACATTAAAAAAATTATTCAAATGTAATTCAAATTATACTTAATCAAATAAAAACTATTTATATTTCATAATTTGTAATACTCAATATAAATATTTTAAGATTGTCATAAATAAATAATTATTCAATATAACTAATTAAATAATATTTATTTTATTTTATTTAATAAATACATATTAAATATAATTTTATTATTTTTTATACATATTTAAACTTGTAATAATATAAATTGTAAAGGCTTCATAGAAAAGAAGCATATCTATATCTTATTTAGTATTGAGTTGAAATTATTATGTTGCTAATTATACAAGCTAGTTAACATGTTAAAATTGTAAACTTAGTAAGTCAATTCACGAGTTTACCCGAGTTTGTACTAAGTTCGAGTTTACGAGAGTTAACTTGTTTTATTTTATGTACAATTATAAATTCGTAAACTCGAATAATAAACTCGTCAATTTGACAACTATAGTTACAATAGACTTATTTGTTGGTTTAGCAGCAGTTGAAGATCTGGCACTAATTCGGAACCAACTTGGCTACACCTGGCAATTACAACTGCAGCTTCGGTATGAATATTTGGAACATTTGAATAAAAATTTAATAAAATCTAGATATATATTAATAAATGCAATTATATTTATTGTCTATAGATATATATTACTCGATTTTCATTTCAAGATTCAAATTTAATATATCAAAGAAGACAGTTGGAACAAGACCGTAGAGAATTATGATCGCACTTGTACTGTAAATTTTGAATTCCATTGCTCTTAATTTATTGAATCGAAAACTCTCGATGCGCAATTTGATTCCATCAATTTATTCCAAATAAGAGTCTTCTCTTCCTTAAATATGATTTTTTTATGCATAGTTATTTGTGCTTGTTACCATAGGGAATTAATTACTTCGAATATGTAAAAAAAAATTACATCAAGAATTTATAACATCATTAATGACTACTTCAAACATTTTTTTTATTCCCTAACAATATAGAACTAGGCAATTATTAGTTTCAAATTAACTGTCTCTTTTAACTAATAAATATTCTTGGAAGTCTTGAAGTTTATAAAACAAAAGAAAGTCACACCCATTGAGAAATCCAAGCAGTTACGTTCGGCAAGGCAGTTTCACGGGTCAATTCATGTAAGGCCAACAAAAAAAAACCGAAGATGGTCATATTAATCAGTATGTTTGCGTACGATCATATTTTACCATAATTATATGGTTTAGGAGTACATTTTCTTATATATTTCTATCAAGGGCTCAGATAATTATATGATGATATTGCAACTATAAAATTGATTGTATCAGTATAATCATCATGTGACACATTTAGTAGATGATATGTTAAAATAATTGTTGATTGTATCCAAACCCAAAATGACTTTTCTTTTTTAGTATACTTTTCTTCTTTCATGCCAGTTTGGTATGTGACATATAAACATAATGAACTACGGGGAAATATACGTCATCATTGCTGCCAGAAATGTAGATATAATGCACGAAATCCTCTATAAATATCAGGGAATACATAAAACATTAACACACTCAAACTATGCCCTTAATCACAAGGAGAGGCGTTTCCTGTATCTCTTTCATAAGCCGCCTTTTCTGATTGTGTGAGCACCTCAGAACGCATAGCAAGCCATGTCTGTCGGGGCTTCTGACTTCACCAGAAATTGTGCCAAATTTCAACCAACCCTTTGGGGCAATGTTTTTCTTCAATATGCTTCCGAATCAATGGTATTATATGCTATTGTATGCAACTACTTATATGAGTTATGATATTTACTCTGCTTGTTTGTGAACAAATGAAAATTTTATCTGAGTGTTTAGTCTAAACCTGAAAAATATATATGTTGCTATTATTGTCAATTTATATTCCACGTATTGTTTGTATCATCTTAGTAACAGAGAATTATAATTTTTTCGTTGACCTCTTTAGATATATATTTGGTCCTATAATGAAATTAATGATCTCACTAGCTATTTTTCAAAGACTAAAATAAGATTTTTCTTTAAAATGAAAATAGTTAAACCTAATGCATAACTGAGCTTCTTTACTTTAAGATTTTATGGATTATTTCATTATTTGTGACTTTTCAGAAAGTCGATGACAACATGGAGCAGAAAATTCAAAGAGAGGAAGTGAAGAAGATGTTTATGTCATCAAACAAGAACAATCTATTAGAAAAACTCAAATTCATTGACTCAGTCCAACGTTTGGGTGTATCTTACCATTTTGAATGTGAAATTGAACAAGCATTGGCCATGATTAGCAACATTTATACAATCAACAATATCATCGTCACTCAGGATGAGGAGGATGACCTTCACTTTGTTTCTGTACTCTTTCGATTACTTAGGCAACAAGGATATTATATTTCATCGGGTAATTAACCCTCTAACTTTTCTATGTTGAATTAATTTTATTCCATTATTCCAATCATATTTGAGTTTGGGTAAATTACACTTCATCTTACATAATTAATTTGTTTCCTTGAGAGAATATTATTTGGATTAGTAAAGCTAGTTTTGTCCTATTAGTTTTGTCCTAATAATAGCCATAGAAGATTATGAAACGATTTAACGTGTAAATGAACCATTTTAATATGTACATTATTAATCCTCTAACTATACTAATGATATTTGAGTTAGGCAAAATTAAAATTTATCTTGCAAAAGTAATTTATTTGAGAAAAATACAATTTTAGTCCCTCACATTTGGCTAAAGTAGTAATTTGATCCTTCAAAGATGGAAAGTATCAAAATAGTCTTCCAAAGATGAAATGTGACTGGATTTTGTCCTTATGGAGGACTAAATTGATCTTTGGAAAACTTATATTTTCCTAAATGATTTGATTTTTGGGAGACCATTTTAATATTTTCCATCGGATGACAAAATTGATCTTAAGACCAAAAATGATGAATCAAAACTATATTTTTCTCTAATTTATTTCCTTGAGAGATTATTATTTGGGTCAAGTGAAGTTGGTTTAATCCTGATAATAGCCAATAGCCACAGAAGACTATGAAATAACTTTGAGTAGATGAACCGTGCTTTTATAATAATTTAAATTGTATAATTGGTAATTGAATATATATATATATATATATATATATGTGTGTGTTTGTGTGTGTGTGTGTGTGTGTGTATAAAAGGCCCATATATATAAAAATCATAAGTTCCATGAGTTGAACAGCTGTATTCAACAAATTCAAGAAGGAGAATGGAAACTTCAATGAAGAACTAGCCAAGGATGTTGAGGGAATGTTGGCCCTGTATGAAGCTGCCCAGCTAAGGACTCATGGAGAGGACATACTGGAAGAAGCTCTTGATTTTACTTTCACTCACCTAAACTCGTCTTTGACCACCCAGTTCATAAGCCCTTCTCTTGCTGATCACGTGAATCACTGCTTAAGGCAACCTCTTCGCAAGGCATTGCCTAGGATAGAGGCAAGGCATTACATGTCTTTCTACCTACAGTATCGTCCCCATAGTCACATTCACATTCTGCTCAACTTTGCAAAGTCCGATTTCAATATGCTGCAGAACCTGCATCAGAAAGAAGTTGGCAATATCACCAAGTAAGTATTAATGTACGTATTAATATAATACAAATCTCACTTGTTGAATCACAGTTAGAGTTTGATGGTGGGAATTAGGTGGTCGGCCAATTCATGGATAACAGCTATGTCAATAACCTTAAATTCGACAACAGCTTATTAGGCTGTACAATTTAAGGTCATGTTTGGCTTAGCTTAGGTCGGCTTAATCACAAATCCATTAATTTTTCTCACTCTTTACATTACTTTAATTTTTATTATGTCTGTCTTTTTCATTTTATAAATTCAATTTCTTTTCGTATCAAATATGATAAGTCAGGACAAATTGGACACAAATCTCTTTAGTTATCAAGGTATCATTAAATTGACAATGTATTAATTAAAGTTTTTGTCATTTTTAGAAGATAGTGGTTATTTATTTTTAATAGATGCTAGATTATATATCTATTTTTTCCCTTAATTTGAGATAAATTTTATTCTTAGCAATTAGAACATGGCCTAAACTTGGGTTTTACCTAGTTTAATTAAGCCATTATTATTTGGCCCTTAAGGATAGGCCTAAATCACGACCAGATCCTTGCCTGTGTAATCACAATCAACTCATTTTCCTTCATGCTTTTAATTCTATGCTATGAATATGTATTTTAGATTACTGTTTATCAACTTGTGTTGCAGATGGTGGATTAACTCAGATTATGTGAGAAAGGTCCCTTATGCTAGAGATAGGTTGGTGGAAGCCTACTTTTGGCCCTTGGCCATGTCCTATGAGCCTCAATACAGCACTGCAAGGTTTATACTGGGAAAACTTCTTTGTATCAACTGTCTTCTGGATGATACCTACGATTCCTTTGGCACCATTGAAGAACTTGAACTCCTTACAGTGGCCATCCACAGGTTTAACCAAAAATTCATAGGGTCATTATTCACGAAACTGTTATTCGAAATCACATTCCTTTTATTTGATTTTTATTTTTTCAGATGGGATATCAGTCACATTAAATCTCTTCCCGAATGCATGCAAGTGGTATTTGAGGCAGTTCTGGAAGTGTACGATGAGATGGAGTTGGTGACTGCACAGGAGAAAACATCAAGTTTTGTGATGCCACATATTAAACGAGTTGTAAGCTATTGACAATGGACTAATTAAATTTCTTTTTCGGCCTTTCTAAAATGAATTCAGTATAGATTGATTTCCTAAAGGATTCTTAGTATACTACTAACAAAATTTGATTTCAACTCTCTCTCTCAGACATATACACACACATTATTAACGTTTGATTCTAAAGTATTGTACTTACTGAGTATTTTGATAGAATAAAACTGAAACATAAAAAATTAAGGAGTCATTTCAAAACTGATTTCATTTTGGAAAGATCAAAATATTAATCTTGGACTCGGAAGCCTAAATCATCCATGTTTAATACTTAATTATTTTATTGTACTTGTAGATTTATGACTTGTCACGAGCCTACTTGGTGGAAGCAAAATGGTGCAATGAAGGGTACATCCCAAGCTATGATGAGTACAAGGATAATGGGGTTGTGTCTTCCACTTGCCCACTTCAGATAACTTCATTTCTTGGCCTTGGCAACTTTGCAACCAAAGAAGTGTTTGATTGGATTTCCAGAGATCCAAAAATCATTAGAGCTGTGTCAATTATCGCCAGGCTCTTGAATGACATGGCTTCTCACAAGGTAAAAAGACAAACATATATATATAATGTTTATGATTGAACTTGGTTTTGGCTCGGGCTGTTATATATAAATTAGAATAAACCCATGGTATGCCTTATTTTAATTTGGTTCAAAATTAATGATCATAGAATGAGTAAATGATAACGCATAATCAATAGACATAATCAGTTAATTAATTTTTGGCCAAATTAAGTAATTTGTAATTTACTAATAATAATAATTCCAGTCTATTAACTTTATGGTTTTGGTTTGATATGAAGTTTGAGCAGGAAAGAGTGCATGTTGCATCAGGAGTGGAATGTTGCATGAAGCAATATGGGATATCAGAAGAAGAAGCCTGCAAAGTACTCCAAAACGACATCAAAAAGTGTTGGAAGGACATCAATGAAAAGCGCCTCATCAATCCACATGATGTCCCGAAGCCTGTGCTTGATTGTGTCCTCAATTTGGGTCGTGTGTGTGAGTCTGTGTATGAAAACCTCGTGGATAGATTCACAAATGGGGATCTGCTGAAAGATCATGTTGTAGCACTGCTTGTGGATCACATTCCAGTTTAGCCAATTAGCGTCACTAGTAGCTATATTACCAATGAACACCTCATGCACACGGATGTTTATGGACTACAATCACTACATATAATATGTTAAGGTTAATAAGTAATTATTTCCTTTTCTTTTATTATCATCTTATGTTTATTTTATGGTAAAATTTTTCATGTTTTGTTTTAATTAGGTTTTGAGTTTAGACAATAGAACTGTTATAGGCAATGATTTTTGTATTTAAATTAATTATTTTAAAGTTAAGAGCAAAACCTGAGGTGTTTAAGCTTGGGAAAAATATAGGAAAGATGATGAGTCATGAATAAATTTAAATTGATTACAAAGATAGAATTTTTTTCAAAAGAGTAAGCAACGTATAATATTAAGTTAGGTCGAAAATTAAATTGACAGTAAGGCTGGCACAAGTGATTTAGCCTATTCTTGTTTCCTGCATGACTTAGTTCAAACCTCAAGCTTCTGCCTGCTAAAATTTATTCTTGCGTTGACACGGGTCTCAGTGAAGGGTGAAAAGTAAAAAATGCACCCCCCGCCCCCTTCTTCCCCATCCCACGCCTCTTTTTCTCACACGGAAGAACCCCAGCCATCCAAAACGCAGTCTTCCTTCCAAAGGTGCCATCAACACTGCCTTGAGATTCCGATCACTTTAGAAGTAAAAAAAAAAAAGGAAATTGTACTAGGCTTGAGTTACTTAGTGGATCTTTTAGATTTTGCCTGTTATTTACTTTGTTTCTTGTTCTGGAGGTTGGGATGCTTTTGGAATTGGAATAGGAACCTTCTGAGAATATATTCCCTCATTATATATATATAAGAAACAGTTTTATAGCTCCTTGAATTATAAAGGAAGGGAATTATTCACTTGATTTCATTCATGGGTTGTATTTCAATCATGTAGTGGTTTACGTGTTAAAAGAGAAACTGTGGAACAATAATAATAATAATAATAATAATAATAATAACCGTGCAACTGACTAAAATAAGTTGAAGGACCATTTGAATAGGGTTTTCCTGTTTAATATAACTGTGATTTATCCGCAAATTGGTCTTATGTTTAAAGTTACAAGCATGCTCCCAGCAGTTTGTAAATACACGGCTTCAGAGGCTAGAACTATTGCAAGCACACATTTTTTAAGTCATTGATAATTAGATATTGCTCCCTCTACAGTATAGCATTAACTCATTTTCAAATAATATTATTGGGTTGGGAACTCCTATAATTGGGTACTATCATACTTGACTAGCATATGATAACTTTGGTCTATATATTGTGAATTGTCATTCACCATCGATTAAGAATTAATGATATCGTGAACATTTTAACATGAAAAAAAAATAAAGTCTAAGTTAATTGGTTGATGGCTCTGTCATTACCCACATTAATATAGATGCAAGTTGCGTATTCACCTCATTGTATTTGAAAGAAAACTAATATATGGGATAAAGTCAAGACCAAATAAATACTGCTAAGGGAGAAAAAAACTTAAAGTAAACTTTTATTTTTATTTTCTTCCATGACTTCTACTTATTTTTATTATAAACTTTTATTTTTATTTTCTTCCATGACTTCTACTTATTCTTATTTGCTTAGTCAGTTCTAAAATATCTTCCAACATCTTTGGCCAATGGTTGCTTGTTAAGACATTGTCAAATTAATTCTTCAATGTACTTTTGAAATTTGGTTTGATTGATGAAGGAATTAAATAATGAACGCATTCATAAATAATTCAGAGTAGAAGACTTACATATTTATCCTAATTGAGGAAGCTGATTGGAGTCTGGTTAGGATTACTAATCGTAAGAGATACCCACAATGTGTTAGGTGTATCTCAGGTTTTCACAACCTAAATCTCCTCTCTAATGCGACTGCAGAATACTTCGTAAGTATTCATTTCAAAGTGTCTCGAGTTTCTATAGACTATTCTCTCGGTGTATCAGTCTGTATATTCTCTATCGTATAATAGTTTAGTCATTTTTATAAAAGACTAGCTAGGGTTAGAGTTTAGTAGTAATTCCTAAAATTACTATTTTACCCTTACTTAATTAGCAGCCCTTATAGGTGGACACTATATAATATCTTAATAAATTTAAACCCTAAATATTATACTATATTTTAACAGCAATGAAGGGCTTGTGCTTATATTAGTAGGATGTATTTTACCAAATCTAAATGTCATTTGTAAGGTAAAACCTTTGATTGTTTGGTATAGTTTTAATTGTTATTGTGGTTCCAATTATCACAGTTCATGGTGTGTTTAAAGTTGGTGGTAGAAGAAAGTTTTATTTGATAATTAAGTCAAATCCTTACACCATTATCTTAGTTAGTTGAAATACTGAGGTTTTTGTTTTTTTGAATTATTTTCTTAATGGGCTTATGAAAAGGGATGCTGATAATAGTAAATAAGTGAATAAAGGGTAGAGTTAGAGACTAATTTGGTAAATTGGCTCCATGAAGGTTGTAGAGTTAATAAGTGGGAAATCCTGCATTATTGATATTTTAAGGAACCTTGCAAGCAGTTTCAATAGGAGACTAGTTGAAGGGTGGCAGGCAATGCCACTATGGTGTTGTTGTACTTTGACTAGATAACGTCCCAACTCTACATACATGTAATTATATTTACTTGTACATCATATACTTGCTTCCTTCGAAACTACAATTTATTTTTTTTGGACATTATATGTATGTATTGAACTGTCAAAGCACTTGATTCACTACTTTTATGGACATTCTATTTATGTATTGAATATTAGATGAAATGAATTGATTCCATGCACAAAAAAAACGTTTTAGTTTTTGGAAGGACAAGCAAACAAATGCTAGTAGCTAATAATAGTTCGGTTAGGCCATGGTGTACCATGAAAATACCCAAACTAACAAGGTTATTGGATACGCTAGCCCCGTGTAACGGACATCACACGTGAATAGAAGGAATTGTAGATTTCATGAGTAAGGGTCTAATGCCAGATGGTTATTTCAAGAGTTGAAATCTCATGTCAGTTGGTTACTTATCCTCGAGAATTGTGTGCTCTTGCCTATATATGATTACCCTCAAGGGCTATGTACCCTTACTTAAGGTTGTCAAACTCGCAAGTATAAGTAAAATCATTTAAGAAAAATAAACTCGTAATATAGAATCGTAACGTAAAATCGTAAGAATTTATGTATAATAAAAAAGTAATTATTAAAATATGCAATTACATAGTTAAAATCAATATTTTTAAATTTAAACTAATAACTAAAACTACTAAATGCAATGATTAAAAGTTTATTAGTTTGATTATAGTTGAATAAGTGATAATTAAATATAGATATTTTTTAAAATTGTATATATTTAAATCTAAATATAATAACTACTAATAATCAAATACTAGTAATTTTAAATTTGAATTAAAATTATTTATAGAGTAATAAATATAATTATTAAAGATTATTTTGTCAAAACAGGTCAAAAGATAATAATAAATAACTTTTTAAGTCATGACTAATGAAAAATTCTAAATAAAATTTTTATTAAAAAAAAAAAGTCAATAATAAATATATATATAATGCATTACAAATGATAAAATGAAGTTCTTATTGGTTATGTGGTAATGGGTGATAAAATTATTCTAAGTGTTTGGATTCAAATATAAGGAGATGTATTTTTTGAAACTAAGAAAATGAAGTGCAAATATATATAATACAGCATACATATATACTGAAAGGCAACGTTGGTTCAGTGGAGAAGTGTGGTTTTCATGTGCACTCCCTCTCCTCTCACACGTCATATGATTTCTTCGAGCTTCTTCATCTCTTTGACACTTGCGATTCAATGCTGGCATGTTCTCCAACATTTTCCATTAGTTTTTCTAGTGAATGTGGGTCGGAATTCTACCCAACGATGGCATGCTCGTGAACTCTATTTTCGTCGACATGTAGAGCTTAAAAAGTTACTTGAGTTTTCGTAATGTCAACAGGCATGAGCATTTATAAGGTCTCTTGTAATAATTGGAGCTATACTTAGATCACTGTTAGGGGTTGTTGGAACATCAGTTCCTTAGTTATTCCCCAACATTTTTACACCTTATCATATGGTTATCTAAGAGGTCAATTCTTGCACTTCAAACCTTATATGGTTATCATATGAGTATTAGTATAATTTGCACTATGAGTTCTAAAACAAGTAGCAGTGAAATTTGATTAAAGTCAAGTAATCCTGTGAATTGAGAATTGATGTATTATCTAGACCAAAATTAGTAGTTAACAACTGTATTTGAGAGTTGTGACCATGCAAATGCACAAGGTGCTGATTCCATACTTTATAGCACTAGCTGTGATACCCCCAACTCACTGCCTTGAAGGAACATTACAGGTATGCCCTGTTCAACTTCTGTGAAATAAATAGCAAGTAAATGTTTAGACAAGGAACGAATAGGGTGTTTTAAAACTAATAGCTTAGAAGTATTAATTACTTCCCATAAACTTACTCTTTTAGGCCTTTAGATTTTGGAACTTCCTTTGCTGAATGTATTATGGACTTCAATTTATGTGCTTGCATTAAACATTTTAAACTGAACTCTGTTGTTCCAATACATAAAAATAATCCAACAGTGTAATTGTACACTATGATTTTAACACAAAATTGTGTGATTATTTGATGTATCTCCCCAACTTGTTTTGCATTACTGCTCATAAATTAAATATTGTACAACAATATTATAGCAGCTTTTGTTCAATACCATACAGTGGCTTGGGCCGATCCAGTGACACAAACTTGGACCAAAAATTCCATAGGTTCATTGGGCTGGGCCTGCAGGATGTGCAACTCTAGTCAAAGTAAATCAAAATGAGTTAACTTATTTACCCATTATATTTAAAGGGGTTAAAATCTTTAACTCGATTGATTATGTGAGTTAAAAAGTTCACCTATTTAATTCATAAAAAATATTTTTTAGGAAAAAATGCAATTAATATTAATCATAATAATAAATATTCTTTAAAACGAAAAGTAATAATTAGTATCTTATAAAATTCAAAAAAAAATATCAAATAGTTAAACCTAAGCTCAAAACATTCAGACAATGTTATACTTTAACAATCAAACCAAAATAATTATCTAAGGGGAATAAAAAAAAACCTTCATGCAATCTACTGTGATGTTATGTAATCAAAACATGACAAGTACATGATTTTTTAATTATATCACAATACATGTATAGTTATTGTAGATAACTATATAATTTTTAAATTAAATTATACACTTATTATATTATTATTGGTTAACCAAACACTTGACATGTGTTAATTAAAAAACTTGATAATAAATATATAAGGAAATAAATCTAAATTTATTTTAAATTTATTAAAACTTATTAATTTAATTTATTTGAATTTTATATTCAAATAAATTATATTATAAACAAAAATAGAAAAATTATAATTTAATAATAATATTATCTGAAGTACAAAAATAAGAGTCACATTCATTCATATATAAATATTATCAATTATAACTTCAAAATATATTAACACATTTTCACTCTTAATGTAACTTATATAAATTTATACAAAACAATTAGACACCAGATTGACTGTACCAGACTGATTGTTATAAATGCATGAGTATAGAATTACAAATTTTAAAGTATAAATTATTTTAATTCCGTCATAGGAGGTGATAACTAAAAAATATTGTACTTGGAGCCCTAAAGTATTAAGAAAACAACGCTAATATGCCATATAAATCCCCCAATAGAAAAATTTTAAAATAAAATGATTGAAATTGACTTATTTAGTTTATATGGATGTATATAAAAATGATAATTAAAATAATTAAAAATAATATATATATATCAAATAATTAAATCTAAACTTAAAACACTCAACCAATTTCTTCATACTTTAACGATCAAATTAGTAAATAAAAAAATAAATTTTAAAGTAATATAACTTTTTGCTTTTCTTAACAAATAAACTAAATTATTAATATTTACATATCTTATATAATATATATATATCATAGCCTCCTATAACCTTAAGGGCTTGCTGTAGTTGTCCAGATTGTGAGTAGAGTCGTTAAAACGGGTTCGACCCATCGGGTCGAGCCCGTTTAACCCACCTAAGAGGTGGGTTGAGTTGAAGGGTTTTTTTGAAAATTTGTTTAATATACTTCTATCAACTCGACTCGTTTAACCCGCGAGTTAAGCGAGCCAACTCACGGGTTAAATGGGTTGTTCGTTTTTTTTTTTTTTAATTTTCACTCACTCAGTCTAGTGCTCTAGCCCACTACACTTTTCTATTTACAAAAATTAACCATAATGTATGTGTTTTGTTATCTCTATTATTTTGTACTTTTTCATATTTGAATATTCTGCTTATAATTATATTCTTATTATTAATGAATCATTGAATTATTGGATTATTCTACTTATTTTAATTCATTTAAACTTGTTTTTTATCTAGTTATTTTTTTTTTGTTTATTTATATTGATATAGAAAGTGATTGATTAAACAAAACATATACTTTAAAAAAATCACATTTAAATTTTTATAATTTTTTATTTTATTTTTATTTTTTTTAATTTTTTGGTGGGTTAAACGGGTCAGCTTGCTTAACCCACCAAGTAGAGTGGGTTAAGATTTTCAACCCACCACCTTATGGTGGGTTAAACGAACTGACTCGTTTAACCCACCAACTTGAGTGGGTCAACTTGGGTAGAGCTGGTTGGCTTACTTTGACAACTATAATTGTGAGTAGGTTCCTTATCAGATTAAACAAAATGTATGAAAAGTGATCGGTCGTTGGTCAAGGTCAGTTAAGATGTACATTTAAGTATATGAATCTAATAATTTTGTTAGATTAGGATATCAAAATTAATTTTTTTAATTTATAATATTCAAATAAAAAGGCCCCTTTATGTATGTATATATATATAATATATGATTATATATATAATTAAGTAACATATATATATTTTTATATATTAATAAATATAATATTATTTGGTTTATGATATTAACTTATATATATAATATCACTTAATTTAATAAAAATACAATTATATCAAGTTTACTAATTTTATTGATATTTATCTTATTATGAAAATTTAATTTTTAAGTATTGTATTTCAAAACTTAGATATATATTTTAAGTATATATGTCACTTAAATAATTAATTTTAGAAGATTTTTAAATCACAATTATTTAATGTTGATGATTTCACAAAAAAAAAAAAAAAAGAAAAAGAGTATATATTAAAATATCATAAGTTAAAACTTTTATTAGATTCGTTATATATATTTTAATAGTAAAATTTATTAGGTTAAATTAAGAATTTATATCAATTATAAAATTTATTACCTTTTTATCCTTAATTAAAGAAAATTATAGAAAAAACCCCAAAAAAATTTTAGTAGATTCATTATATGTATTATAAATTTTTTTTAGCTTTCTTTTTTTTTTTTTTTGTCAAAGTTTTTTATTGTTACGATTCAAGGCAAGTCTAAAATAATAATAATAATGATTATTATTATTATTATTATTATTATTATTAAAATGCATATTTAAAATCTACTAAGAAGTTTAATTTGTATTCTTTTTCTGTTTTGTTTATTAAATTATCAAAATAAAAAGATAATGAAATTTAAAAATTTTGTAAAGTTAATCATTCAAATGATATATATGCTTAAAATATATATTGAAGTAAATAATGACAATAAATACTAATGATTAACTTAACTATCTACTTCCTTTTTCACATACTAGACAAATAATAATAAGAAAATTAATATCCATTCATTATAAATATCACCAATTATAATTTTAAATATATCAATACTTTTTTCACACTTTAAATTTGCAATATTACTTGTATTAATTTATACCAAATAATTGAATACTAAAAGAATTATTATAAATTCATAAACAATTACCAAATTACGAATTTTAAAACATAATTATTATTATTCAATCATAAGAGAGATTAGAAAAAAAAAAAAAAAAAAAAAGGTATCATGCTTGTAACTCTAAAGTATTTTGAAAGTAATACTATTGTACCATCTAACTATCCTAATAGAAAAATAATAAAATATAATCACTGAAATTGATTTATTTTATTTTCGATTATTGTAAATAAAAATAATAATTGAAATGATTAAAAAGATACATCAAATTACTGACTCTAAATTTAAAACACTCAAACAATACTTTTATATTTAAAATAAAATTAATAAATAAAATAATAAATGTTAATTGATATAAAATTTGTTATTTTTTAAAAAAATAAATTAAATAATATAATTCTCATGAATATCCTAAATTTAAATTTTTTATTACTTTTAATAGATTATTTTTTATGTTTTAATATATATATATATATATGTAAAGGAGACGAGCCCCCAATAAGATTACAAGAAACTCACCTAGATCCATTTTTAAATTTAAAAAGAAAAAAAAGAAGAAGAATGGATTTGTCACTTCAAAGACGAATTATTTTATATGATTTAAGCATTTGAGTGTAATAATTTTATCAAATTGAAATATTAAAAATTGATTTTTTAAATTATAATATATAAATTTTAAAAAGCCCACATAAAAGTGTTTTTGGATGCATCTCTATGTGTGACAAGAGTAATGGGGGTGAGACACTCATATTATTATTTAAAATAAAAAGTAAAATTATGTTTGATGATTTGGATGTGTCACGGACAGAATCTAAAGTTAATTCATCTTAAATCAAGACAATTTAGTTTGCATTAAAATATATAGATTAAGTATTTGAGTATAAAATTTTATTAGAAGAGCATTTTTAAAAAGATAATTTTCTTTATAATATTATGATCAAATTTTCATAAATTTTATAGACCAAAAAGAAAATTGATATCATATTTTGTTCTTATTTTTTGACCTTGGTTTTTTTTTCTTATGGTGCAGACTTGATAATGAATATTAAAATAACTCCAGGTATAATAGTTTACATTCAAAGTAGAATTATCAAAATTGATCATTTTTAAAAACTAAAATTGATATAAAATTTAACATCTTAATTTGATAATCAAGTTTCATTAATAACAAAACTCGCAGTCGGTGGCTTCCAGTTCAGGCAATGTGCAGGCATTGCCCAGCCCCACTGCTTTTAAACTCCATAGCCATTGGTGGCTATTGTATATCAACTTTGATAGTGACGATGATACGGATACAGTGGAGCCCTTCAACTAAACTATATGCATTTGTCTATTTATGAATTAAAGTTAATGAGTGGTATTCCTTTATTTGGGCCACACAAGTGACTGCGTTTAATTTGTGGCTCTGATCTTATTGAGTCACATAATATTACAATGATCATAAGATAATGCATATATGGTTGGATTATATATCTTTCCCATCAATGGTGTGTAGTCCATATAGTTGGACTAAAAGGAAGAGCCTCCTATTGGCTAATAACACATGTCATCAGCAAAAATATAATTTGATCTGTGTAACACATTAAGGATTTAGCTTTTCTTTTTATACTCTATATGGATGTTGCAATAATTTATAAAATAATTTTTAATTTAAATATAATGAATTGTGAAATATAAAATGTAGCTGAAACTGGAAACACATTTCTAATATTAAAATAGGTAAATAAAAATAAATAAATAACTTATAGGGTGATAATTTTATATTAATAAGAATGTTAATATTATATTATATTATATTATTACCAAAATACAAAGCATTTATTTCGTGTTATTTTTACGCGGGCATGTTACGAAAGTTCTATAATATGATCTTACTTTAATACTTCACATCATTAGTATAAAGTCACATATAAAGAATTTATTTGGACAAATATTCAATGTAAAAGCTTAAGTTAATTAATACTTATTTTTCTTATCAACAATTATTTTAAATTTTCTAATATGACATGAAAAATATCATAAAATTATTAGAAGTACATTGAATTATCTTTTTTTCTAAACTAAGATAATTAAAAACTTTCATATAACCCCAATTTATTCAACTCCGTTTTCATTTATCATTTTATCAAACTTTCAATAATAAGAAAAAAAAATTGTATTTATATTATTTGATTGAGTGTTTAAAGTGGCGTAGACTGGTCATTACTCACTAATAGATAGAGTGAAAGTGGGATGTATAGAGGAGAGGAGACTAGCGCTTTTGTTGATTAAAAGTTTAATGAAATAAATAAATAAATAAATATTAATTCACTATTGATGGATGTTATAATACCGAGATTTTAATTTGTTAAAAATATAAACATATAAAGAGTTAAAAAATAATTTTAAAAAAAAAAAAAAGGGCTCAAACCATCCTAAACTCACAGCTTGAAAATTTCCAAAATTCGAATCTCTTCACTCATTTGTTATTTTGTGATGTGGTACTTCTTGTGGCATAAGCACTTTTAACTTCATTCGAATTCTCATTAGTCAACCTAACCCACTTTATTCCCTGCTTGTTGGTCCATTTTTTTATCTTCTATTTTACTATTGCTTTCCCCGTCCAAGTAAGAACTTAAGTAAGATTCCCAGAACATTCTTCGTATAAATACTCCAAAAGATTTGAGTCTACAAAAAAATCATTAAGAAACCTAGTTTCACGTCAGCTTTTCCTTATATTAATATTGAGAGTGGAGACTCATTAAAGTTTGAGTTTATCATGTAACAAAAGCGATCTTTTAGTGAGATAATATAGTTAATAATCACAATGGATGTTTAGTATGGCTTGAGAATACATTCTCTGTATAATTAACAATAAGAACCTCAAAATTTATTATATTCGATAATGTAACATAAGTTTGTGTTTAGCATTGATATTGATGAGATAATATAGTTAATCTTAGGCATTTAACTAACAGTTTAATTATGTGAATTTAAACTTTTGCTGACATTAATATATCAATCCCTCTCCGAATTCAATCAAAAAGGATTTTCACGTGATCATTCCGCTTTTAAAATATTAATAAAACATCCTAACTTAAACTTTAGGATTAGTGGTGTCTTAAATTTAAGGTAAATTATACTTTCTTTTCTTGAAAGATGTCCAACTTATATGACTTTATTTTTTTAGTTTAAAAATATATATTCGTTTTTCTAGAATATTCAATATATGCGTTACACTTTCCCTACAACGAAATAAAATTAATAATAAGTTACATTATATATATATATATATATATATATATATTTAACAAAATGCTTTTATCAATTATTTATATAGTATAACAAGTTAAAATATGCATTTAATAATGTACAAATAAACAAAATTTTAAAATTATAATAAATTAAATTTATAGATTTTAAACAAAATAATTTAACATTGAAATAAAAGTTTGAAAAATATGTTTTTTAGTAAGTTATATTTTCAAGTAAAAATTAATTTTATTCTTGAAAATATTTTAATCATATTTTAACTTAAATTCATCATTAGAACCAATTTTAAACTTCATCCAGTACCTTAAATTTTTGAAAGCCTAAAATTTCTTTCATACTTAGAGATGTGAGATATTAATGATGTACTCATATATATTATTAAAATAATTATAGTTTAAAACAATTGAGAAAAGCGCTTGAGTAAAATTAAAGCATTACTGAAACATGGAATATATGGTATAGAATTGTTTGAGAGAATGTTGATTCCCGTAATCCCCATGGAGATATATTTAATCTCTCATTTAGTCTAAAATTATAATTATAATTTTTTATTTATTAAAATATTTAAAATAGTGTCTCACTCATATCATACTTAATATTTTATTTTTTAAAAAATTATGCTCTAAGTTTAAATTAATAAATCTAATATTTTTTTAAAAAATAAAAAATTAATTGTGACATTTTCTAATTTTAAATATTTTAATAAATAAAAAATTATAATTATAATTTTAGACTAAATGAGAGATTAAATATATATTTTTGTCAAATTATAATTATTAGAGTATTGTGCTATTCAAGCATGCCGACTTAATATAATAGTGTTAAATATACCTTCATTGCCAATGCCTACCAATCTTCTTTTTTTCTTTTTTCTTTTTTTTCTTTGAAACTTCGCCTCTGGTCCAAAACGATACAATTGGCCATCCCTTTCAATGACCATAAGCATATAGAAAATACAATACACTCACATTCGAGTCAAAAAGTGCTTACCCAACCACACACACTCCAAGTACAACCCTAATTAGCAGCCAAAATCCTTAAACCATCAACCTCATCATCACCGTCCACGTGTCTTTACGCAAACAAACAAAACAGTATATCCGAATCGCACATACGCATGTGCCCATACTTTTAATAAGTTGTTAAAATTTTAATTTGAATAAATGATAACATTGTATTCAATATGTTTTTATTTGAAATTAAACACAGTATTTATTTCTTTGATATTCAAATTAATCAAAATTCTCAGTTTGTTTAAATAATTAATTTTATTGATACAAAATATGTTAATAAAAAATTTTCGTGATATATTACGTATGTTAATTAAGAGAATTAATTTTTTTTTCCTAAAAATGTAATCAATTTTAATACTAATTAACTCATGTGCTATATATGATACCCAAGCACAAAACACACCTATAAAATCCTGTACGAACTGCGAGCTCGGAGGGAGAAACAGGGATCGAAGAGTTTTGAGTTTTGTTTTGTGATCCTCAAAACCCTGACCTCAGTCTGAGATGCCTGCCACCACCAATGGCTCGAACCCCGAGCTCCGATCGCCGCTGATACCTCCGGCAGCGATCAAAAAGCTCGCCGGAGAGCCTGAACCGGAAAAACTCTGCATCGACGACATGCTTCGGCGATACTGCGGCGAGTTCGGGCCGTGGCAGCTCCGGCACTTCGTGCTCACGAGCCTCGCCTGGGCTCTAGAGGCCTTCCACACCATGGTCATGATATTCGCCGACCGCGAACCCGATTGGAGGTGCCGCGATGGGTCGGGTTGCGACGCGACGGCGAGGAGCGTGTGCAGGCTCAGACCCGGGTCGTGGGAGTGGGTCGGGGGTCCGGAAGCCGCGACGGTCGCAGAGTGGAGTTTGTTTTGTGGTGAGAAATACAAGGTCGGCGTGGTCCAGGCCTTGTTCTTCGGCGGCTGCATGATCGGTCAGTTTGGTTTTTCAGATTTATCTCTATTATTTTTAAATTTTGTTTTATTTTTAAATTTTAATTAGCATAATGCATGAATAGAAAAATAAGAAAATTATTTAATAACAGTGAGAGATCAAATAGCCTAGCTGGTTACAACTTAAGATAATGATAACTAGTATATTAAATTTGAAATTTTGCAAAGCTAATGAAACTATCCATTCAAACTTGTTTAATTTATTCTGTTGATCACCACGCGATGAGTATGAATGCGTGATAGTGAATCAATGACTCCTAGTTTCTAGATTTTTATGTAAATTTCATTATCTAAAAAATTAAACAAACTAAACCATTGGAAGACTTATTTTAAAAAATATATATATGAACAAATCATGACATATTTATGTAACTGTGATTATTTTTAATATGTTTTGTTAATTTTTAGTATTATGTATATTTTATGTATACATAAAGAAAAAAATTAGTTTGATATAACGAAGAAATATATTTTAAAATTTTTATTTAAATATGTCTTATAGTTCACTTAATTTACTTATCTTTATTATCTTGAAAAGTAAAGGGAAAGAGTCTTTAGAAACTAAACAAGAGTGTTTCATGAGGGGACTGGGGATAGATGAAAGAGAAAAGGACGCTTTTGAAAAGGATGAGAGTGGCAAAACAGGCCAAAGTGGGCTTTTGGGTTCTACGTATTTGAATATTATTAGTTTGCTTGTCGTCTAGCCAGTGGCTGCTGGCAAAAGCTTAATCATTTTTTGTGTTCAAGCCTTGTCGTGAACTACATCTATTAATATTCTATTTCTATCCAAAGCCTATCTAAAGAGAAGATGCCAGAGAGTATCTGAGTCATAGTGGCAAAAAACTATATACATTATGGTGACAACTTGTTGGATTTGGTTCCTTAATCACCAAATTGAATAATTAAGCTCAATTTCCGTGTCGTCTAAACTAACCTATATTCTTTTGGTCACAAGGTTCGGATATTTTTAAAATTTTAAATTTCAATTTCATGTAAAAGGAATAAAAAAATGCATGATTGAAGAGCAAGTTTGGTGTGTATTTTGTAGCGTTGCATCTAAAAGATTCTCAGCTTTATTTGACTGATTTTCATTGATCTTATCAGCATTCATGTACTTGTCCTAAAGAATGCGTCTTTTATTTTGTGCGGCTTGATGCATGTTTTGTATTATTTTACATTTTCCAGTACCTTGCTACTTATAACATTTCATGACACACTGTAGATCTCAGTAGTGTTATCATATCAACAATAGTAAATGATTAAAATTATATTTTTATTTTTTTTAAAATTGTGTATGAACCAATAGTAAAAAGTTGTTATTGACAAAATTAGTTGATAAAATATACGTGGGCTGAGCCGAATTTGTAATCTTTATATAGGTGACAACTCTCCCAAAACTTCAAACCTACCTTAAATTTCTAATTTGGAATGAGAATCAAGCTTTAGCTAAATGAGGAGAGTTTCACTTGGAAGTGATATTGCTGCATAATGGCCAACACTGACAAATTAAAATAACATTATGATAATGCGACATATAGAATCAAAGACAGACAAACAGAGAGTGTTGCTCTGTCTGAAATAAAGCCTATTGATAAATAGCCCCATCGTTTCTTTTTCAAAGGCTGCAGCATCTTTAACGTTCTCTTTCACTTTTGCGACCACAAACAATTTATATATTAGCATTTGGCCCCACCTTTAAGGTGAAAAGTGCCTTCCGTCTGCTCCTTTTCTTCTATCCTGCCGCTTTAATTAATTTCCTAAAAGCGTACGGCGTTTCTCCATTTCTGTGCAACTCATAATTGAAGAAACAAAGCATTGGGTAGATATGTAACTCACATTTTTAATTGGGAAGGGACCACTGTACGCATAATGCATATGCATGAAATGATTTTCACAGACATTGGTGAGTAGTGTTTTATTAGAAGAATGATATACTAAATTGGTGTTTTGGTCTTTGTGATTCATGCTATTTTCATTGTAGTCCCTTCCTTTTTAATTTCATGTTTGACTTATCGTCAGAAGCTATATGTAATTTTAAAATATTTATTCTATGATATATATATATATATATATAATTTAAAAATATTTTATTCACATGTTATATCTTTATTTTAAATATTGATAATAAATATTTAAATGATTTTGATTAATTTCCTTCTTAACGTACTCCGTTTTCTTTTTGTCAATTCAAGTTATCCTTGTTAAAGCTTTTTTTTTTTTTTTTGGCTAAGAACAGTCAAACAATTGATAGAGTTCCTCTTTTCAACACATCAATTCATGTGTATGTTCTGTCAATATGTCAACAATTTGGTTAACTTATAGTTCTGAATTAATGAGAAAACTAAATTAATGAATAGTAAGTGATTGAAAATTGAATTAAGAGTAATTAAACACAGAACATCAATCAATTTTATTGAGAGTGAAATTGATGCGATGTTTTTGTTATTTCAGGTGCCGGAATATTCGGTCATCTCTCAGATTCCTTTCTGGGAAGGAAAGGATCTCTCACAGTGGTGTGCCTCCTCAACACCATCTTCGGCTGCTTGACTGCACTCTGCCCTAACTACTGGACCTACGTCCTCCTCCGCCTCCTTACTGGCTTCAGCACCGGCGGCGTCGGCCTCTGCGCCTTCGTCCTTGCCACCGAACCCGTCGGCCCCAAGAAGCGCGGCGCCGCCGGCATGTCCACCTTCTACTTCTTCTCCACCGGCATCGCCCTCCTCTCTGGCATCGCCTACACCTTCCAGGAATGGCGTGCTCTCTACATCGCCTCCTCCATCCCCTCCTTCCTCTTCCTCATCATCATCCTCCCCTTCGTCTCCGAGTCCCCAAGATGGTACCTTGTCAGAGGCAGAATTAACGACGCCATGAAACTCATGTCCGCCATTGCCACCGCCAACGGTAAGCACCTTCCGGATGGCGTCGTTCTCGCGCTCGACGAAGAAGCATCAAATGACGACGTTTCAGAGGATTGTAATCAAACCTGCAAGGAACAACCATTGGAGAACAAAGATGCAATAACGGGATCTATCATAGATGCAATTCGATCCCCCATCACTCGAATTCGCCTATTTCTGGCTGTGACCATTAATTTCTTATGTTCTGTGGTGTACTATGGCCTGAGCTTGAATGTGGTAAATTTGGAAACCAACCTTTACATGAATGTTTTACTGAATGCGGTGGCGGAGATGCCGGCGTATACGATAACGGCGTTGCTACTTGACAGATTAGGGAGGAAGCCGTTGACGATTGGGACGTTATGGTTCAGTGGGTTCTTCTGTCTTCTGGGAAGCTTGATGAAGAACGTGGGGTTGTGGAAAGTGGTGAAGATGATATGTGGGATTCTGGGGATATTTGGGATGGCGGGAACGTATAATTTGCTGTTCATATACACGGCGGAGCTGTTTCCGACGGTGGTGAGGAACGCCGCGCTGGGGTGCGCGACGCAGGCGGCGCAGATGGGGGCGATTTTGGCACCGTTTGTGGTGGTTTTGGGAGGAGGGCTGCCGTTTGCGGTGTTTTCGGCGTGTGGGATCGCGGCGGGGGTGTTTGGGTTTTACCTGCCGGAGACACTGAACCAACCGCTCTATGATACGTTCGCCGGAATGGTGAATGGGGGATGTGACTCCGGTGTGTGAATTTTGACGATGATGATGATGACGATGAAACTCTTCGATGTTCTAATCTTTGTTTCCTTTTCCTATAGTTTTGTCCTCTCTCACAACTCACTAGCGTATTGTAAAAGTACTTGTTAAAAAAGGTAAATTCATGAACAATCTATCTCTTAGGAAATCTAATTTTTTTATCATCATATTTTAATTTTGTCTTTTTGAAATTATCGTTTAAAAGATAGAACGAACTAAACGATGACCTAAAGCCCAACAGGAGACTAAAACATAGAAGAGATGAGATGGGCATGGGTCAACCTTGACTATGAACTGTAATGCTTCCAATTCTGGTGTATTGGGTTTGCTTCCTAGTAAGTCTTCGGCCCCAACGAAGCAAATCAGAAGTAGATTGATTCTATTATCGCACTATCTTCACGTATATACAAGTCAGTTTTGGGTTTCTATAAGCTTCTTTCATATTAAAACCTTTTAAAAAATTCATTTAAAAGTCAAGTTTAGTGTCTCATCTACTATCTGCTAGTCAGCTTTTCTTTATGGACATTAAATCTGAAGAGTGGTGAGGTTTAGAATACTTTAGTATTCACATCGGTGAACATCCTTCCTCTAGTTAGTTAGAGTGTTTACTAAATGAAGTTCCTAACTTCTATACAATATTGTTTGATTTGATCTATCAAAGTACAGGTCAAATTAATTTTTTGCATATTCTTTTTATCTTTGTTGATGTCTGTTCGATGACGTTATTCATTTAACCATTTTTTTAAAAAAAATGGCTTCAAAAACATTTTATTTTCAATATCATTGTGTAGATCTTTTTTAAGTGACAATTGTTCCTATATACTTCAATTTTTTAAAAAATAAAAAGTTAGTTATGAAACATTTGAAAACAAATATCATAAAATACATGCGCTTAATATATTGTGACTGTATATTATCCCCTTTCAATTTATCTTTGCCATATTCTACTGCAACGTGTTATTCAGCATAAGTGGTGGAGGGGAAGAGGCCAAGGTCCTCTAAAATTTTCTATTTGGTTATCTATATATATATATATATATATAGGAATTGGTTAGCACAGCAACAGAACAGTCTTCATTTTTTCTTTTTCTTCTCGCTGACAGTGGCTGAGGAAGGGGGTCTCCTAATGCCATGACATGGCTGGATCATCTATAATAATGCAACTTCTCTTATACAGATGTAGATCATCAAATCGATCTAATAGTTCACAATTTTTTAGTACAAAATAAATTTTAAAAAATATAAAGAAAAATATAGACATACTGGAGAATGTAAGGTATCCATAGATAATCCAGCCATGGCCCCCCTTGAAATTTCTATTTGGTTAACATAGTAACAGAGTAGCCTTTTTTTTTTTTTCCTTCTCCCTTGCTTGTACTTGACTAATGATATCGCTGACACTATCCTTCCATTGACCACAGAAGTAGAATCCGAGTTTCACCACGATTAATTCAAATTAGCGTTGCATGCATTAAGATTTAATCTACAATTTATATATTTAAAGTAATTTTGATCCCATATATGTAAAGGATAAAATTTTAACTTGGCCCTAAATTATTCAAAAGAAATATTAACTACTAGCTTTTTCTAATAAAACAAAAATTCTGTTTCCTCTTTTCAATTTTTTTTTTAATGTATTTTTATGCTTTGCGATTTCTGTCTCTAGAGCTTTTTTTTCTCAAATTACTTCATTTATTTTCATTTCAATTATATCTTTATGCTCCTCTATATCTATTTACTTTATGGTTCTAAATTCTTCAATTTTCACGTAATCACACATACAAACACTTCAAGTAGGAACTTCAACAACTAGATCACTCTTCGAGTTGGGATTTGTTCTAATTACTGGAGTGGATCCAGTAATTTAATACATTAAAATAATAATATTTTAATTAAAATATTATTATTTTAATGTATTAAATTACTAGATCCACTCCAATTACAAGAATATATCCATGAGCTCACTCTTCATACTATACACTTTCACACATACACTTCACTTTGTTCAATTCAGTTAATTTTTTATTGTTTGAATTTTGCATCCTTCTCACTGACAATAGTTGTTTGGGAGCTCCATGGTTTATGCATTCGTTTATGCTTCGCCATTTCTGTCTCTAGAGTTTTTTTCTTTTGTTCAAGTTACTTCATTTATCTTCATTTCAGTTATATCTTTTTGCTCTCTCTATATCTATTTACTTTATGGTTCTAAATTCTACAATTTTCACTTAATCACATGTACAGACACTTAAGGCAGAGACGCAATTAGCATCATACTTCACACTTTCACACATTCACTTCACATTGTTCAATTCAGTTCATTGTCTATCGTTTGAATTTTGCACCTTTCTCAATGACAATATTTGTTTGGGAGCTCCATGGTTCATGCATTCGTTTATGATTTGCCATTTCTGTCTCTAGCGTTTTTCTCCAAGCTACTTCATTTATCTTCATTTAAATTATATCTTTATGCTCTCTCTATATCTATTTACTTTATGGTTCTAAATTCTTCAATTTTCACTTAATCACATGTACAGACACTTTAGGCAGAGACTTCAACAATTAGCATCACTCATCATACTTCACACTTTCACACATTAACTTCACTTTGTTCAATTCAGTTCATTTTTGTTGTTTGAATTTTGCATCTTTCTCAATGACAATAGTTGTTTAGGAGCTCCATGGTTCATGCATTCATTTATGCTTTGCCATTTCTATCTCTAGATTTTTCTTTTCAAGTTACTTCATTTATCTTCATTTCAATTATTTCTTTATGCTTTCTCTATATCTAGTTACTCTATGGTTCTCAATTCTTAAATTTTCACTTAATCACATGTACAGGCACTTCACATAGACTTTAACAATTAACATCACTCTTTATACTTCACACTTTCACACATTAAATTTACTTTGTTCAATTCAATTCATTTTTTATTGTTTGAATTTTGAATCTTTCTCAATGACAATGGTTGTTTGGGAGCTCCATGGTTCATGCATTCATTTTATTTTTGAATATAATAACTTATTAATTTTTGTTTCGTTGTTTCATAATTCATTTACTGTCATGATTAATGCCTTTATTTTTAGCTTATTCCTTCACTCCATATTATGTAAAATTATTGCGTGTTTTCTTTATATACTGCATATTTTGCCTATCTTCTTTGACTGAGTATTAATTGCTATATATGTATATATAATAGTTTTCTCTAATTACTTGTATTTCTTATTTTATTATTCTTTGATATTTTATGTACATTTTAATAATAAATTTTAGAAAAATAAGTATGTTTTGTTTAATTGTTTTATATCTTAATTTTTACTAAAGTCGTTCTTAGATATTTTAGTTGGAAATATAAGTGCATCTACTCATTATGTTGTTTGATATTTGATGATATTAACTCTAAATATATATGAGTAATATATATTACTTGAATATATATCAAAATTGTTTCATATAATATATTGATGATATTTTTTTTTTGATATGTTACCTATCTTACCCCTCACCCTATATTTCTGGCTCCGTCATTGCCTTCTCTCTTTCTCTCTCTCTCTAATTCTCAGTTCTTAATTATTTTCCTTATTGCAATCACTTGTAAGGGGTTGGGTTTTCCATCATTGTCCTATTTTTGGCTGTTTTGGGCTAATTCTTCTTTGGACTCTAACTTTTTCTTTTTACTCAGGAGAGAAATTATCTCTGGTGGAAGAGAGATCATGTCTTGAAACACCATTGAGTTCTGTGAATTGATATTATAGGCAAGTTAAATATTAATGGAGATGGAATTTGGAGCTGCCAATAGTAAGTTGGATATTTTTTTAAAGTGTAAATTACTTATAATTTTTTAAAAAGTTGTCTCTAATATTTTGTTTATCATTTAGATTTCGGACGAAGAATTGTTTCGAGGGAGCTGAGCCACTATTATAATAGGCCAGGCCTTCACCGCGAGTACAAGAGAGATTGCGGGGTTCTGGTTTTCGCGATCAACTCAAATGTGTCAAAGATCATGGCCCTTCTGCAGGCCTTGGTCACTGTCTATGACAGTGAAATCGGGGCATTGCAAATTGGCCAATATACTCTCTATTTTTGGATTGTTACTACCAGTGTGTATTCCTCTGACGGGGAGTGTATGATGCTGGTTGGGGTGCCTGATAGAGACAAGATGTTGCATGCCAATGATTTGATCAACTTCATCCATGCAATTGATGATGATAATACTGATCAAGAGGCATTCAGACAGAGCATGTCAGGTTAGTGCCTTTCTTGGCATTGCTTCTATATGGTGCCCCAAGATGGGAAAATCGGAGCGGTCAACACTCGCTTTCTCTCATTAGTTAAAAATGTAGATGAAATAAGAGATTATACTTGGGGAGCCCCAAGCTAGTTGAATCTTAACTCCAGCTTGGCATCTCTGAAGACAAATGACGAGAAATCTAACTTGTTTGGATACATCTTTGGGCTTACAATAATTTCCTTATTACTTTTTATTTTATAATTTGTTTATGTTGCTGAACTTGTTAGTAACTCTGATTTTTTTTTTCTTTTCAGGTTTTTATTTTTGCCCATATACCGAAGATCACTCTTGCATGGTTCGAGGGCTTGTTGCATTTGGAGCAATGTTTTCCCTTCATGCATGCATGGGTAAGGTTGATTGGTTCTAAACGTTTTTCGAGCGGCAAGACCAAGCCCATTGATAAGAACTTGTTCTTAAATATTATTTCGCATTTGGCTCCAGATGAGGTAATTTTTGTTCTATCCATGTTGTTTGATATGTAGTTATTTATATATAATAATCTATATATAATGATTATATATAGGAAGAATATCAAGGAAGTGAAATGGTAGTGTTACGTGTCAAATATAATTGTTGAACTATGGCTGTTTGATTTTGTGTTCTGTTGGTTGCATTAGTAGTCAGTTTTTGTTATTCAGTTGGTTTCAGTTAGAAGTCATTTTATAGCTGAGTTTGTTACTGTAACTGGTGTGTGTGAACCACGAGTATATTGACTCCTTAATACCAGGTAGCCGAGGTTCCCCTTCTTTGGGCATAAATGTATGCTATTGAATGAATATTGGGCCTTGTATGCAAATGAGTCTAAGTAGTATAACATTGCCTTTCCCTTCAAATCAACTTTGACCTCAAGGTTGAAGTAAAGACCAAAATACTATTTTGGTCTCCCACTATTTACCATAATATCATTTTAGTCCCTCACTAAATATTAGCCTCAAATAGTCCCTCAAACATAGGAAATACTCCATCTTTGGTCCCTCTGTTGCTTTTCGGTTAAAAAATTGCTGACCTGCATGGTGAAATGCTGAACTATGATGCTTTATGTTGATCGGGCACGTTTATTCACCATCTCCATCCCACATGATGAAAATGTGAATCTCTTTTTACTACTTTCAGCAATTGTGCATGCTAATTCTTAGCAATATGTTTTACTTTGACTTGCTTCTTTTTTGTTTTTTCTCCAGGTGATTTGGAAGCCATACATAGGCATCGATCTCCCTGAGCCCCGCGCATCCCATAAGGCTATAAGGAGATCATTGACTACTGCAATCTCCCACGTTTATGTCATTATCCACCGTCCTCATCTGGGCTACAACCAACTTTTTTAAGAGCAGCCCATAGTGGACGAGGGTTGGATGCAAAGGCTGCCTCGTGCACCACTTGGGCGTGAAAATGGACTACTAGATATGAGCTGAATTGATAGCTGGAATTTGAGGCGAGAGCAAGCGATTTAACCAGTGAACCCTGCCCGAGAGGAGCCTCCTTCACTACACTGTCCCTCTTCTTAGCCTCAATATGCTTCTGAGGTGCCTCCTCCTTATTCTCCTTCATCTCAGCATAGCTCTGGAATGGAGGTGCTTCCTTCACATTGTTCATTACCTCAGCTTAACACACCACCACCAGAGAACATCCTTGGAGAGGATGGTTCAGGTACTCCCCACCAAGGTTCAGTTTCTTTTAATTATGATTTTGGAGTTGGTAAGGGTGAGGCTGCCATTCCTTCTCCAAGGATGGTGGTGGGTGGTAGTGCCACCACTAAGGCTGTGGACGATGTAGAGACGGGTCTGAAATAGGTGTAGTGGCACCATCTCCGAGGGTGCCATCCAGAGTACCCAGAGAAAATATATATCTTCAAGATTTATAGTAAATACTCGTAATTTTGCTCCCATACAAAGGAGAGAGGTGAGTAATGATAGAATTTTGTTTTTAAGCGTAGAACAATTATTAATAGAAATTTTTACTTTCCAGGAAAAATTGGAGAGGAGGATGAAGAAAGGTGACGGTGCAAAGATACTGCTTGCTTTGTTGAGTTGAATTCTACTGTGTGAATAAGGAGAAGTGTTACGCTTGGACATTATCTTTTCTTTTTTCCACAATGACAGTAATTGCATGTCATTGTTTATTTTTCTCTCTCTGTCCTTCTTTGTTCTTTTTTTTTTTTTAATTTTTTATTTAAATAAGACTGATGGGGTAGCATTGCTGCTAGCTTATTTAGTTGCGTTTTTTGACTTCATATTCATCTTTAAATTTGTAATGATGAGCGTATTTGATATCTTCTTCTTTTTTTCCCTGTTGGTGCTACTAGCGAATTCAGAAACTGCTAAATTTGGTTAAATCTGAATTCAAAACGAATTTGGATTCGCTGCAATACAACAGATCTACTGTGCCGCAATGGATAAAAAAAAAATAACAACAAAAAATAAATGAAGAAAAAAATTGTGTGTTCCGCTACCACACAACAGATCTACTGTACGGTAGTGGATCTGAATTCAATCGTACATTACCAAATTTAGTTTCACAATTCTTGCCCACATATCTAACCTGGGGAACAAACTTTTTTTTAAAAAAAAATTTACATTTGCTTTTTTGTATTTCTCTTTAAATTTGATTTGTATTCCATATTTTAAACAACAAAAGATTATTAATAATTATTTAGTCTTTATGATAAGTTATTAACAAAATATTCTTTTTTGAATAATAAAGTTGATAACTGTTAAAATTTCAGAAAAATATCTCTTCAATTTGTTTATAAGATAAATTATATGAAATATGATTAATTTAAAATATATGTTCTATTTCATGTATATTCTATGTTGTAGTATTGTAGAAACAATAATAGCGATAACCCATGGCATGCTATTCATTTCTTTAATTTTAATATAATATATTGTCTCTTATAATATATATATGTATATATATATATTTAAAAAATTATATATTATAATTTACAATCCTGTCCCCTCTAGGAGAAAATTTTCTGCCTCCGCCACTGTCAAGCAAGATTTCTAATGCTGAACAAATCAGAAATAAAAAGGTTTTAAAATTTGTAGAACTGTTGGCCCTTTAACTTACCTTATGTATGCCAATGACACCACTCTCCTTTGTATGGATGGTAAGGTTGTTATCACAAGTTGGCAGGATGAGTCTCATTAACTCTGTCCCAAACTCTTTCTGATACACCAACTATATTGTATTCTCTAAAAAAGAATATTGCAATGCTTGAATTGCAAAACTAGGATTACAGCAACAATTGACCTCCATTACACATGTTGAGTTGGATTAAACTATATTAATTTTTTTTCTCATTTATAATTTAAAATTTTATTTATTTTCAAATCTTACACAAATATATTTTTAATAAGGAAGTGAAATAAAAGAAGAATTAGGAGAAGGAAAAAGGGATGAAAAGAAACAATGCCACCATGATCCCCAACATCCACTATTGGGAGCCTTTACAATTGGGTTTACATACACATACCATTTTTTAATAACAATTCTCAAGCTTTGCCTGAGTGATTTTATAGATACACCCTCTGACATTGATTTGATACATTTAAAATTTTATTCTCAGAGTGCTCTCTAAAGAAATACTAAACCCAATTTGATAAAAGAAAATGCCATTTTTCTTTTACAAAATGAGCACACTCCTTTGAGTTATGCATAAATAAAATTTGAGTGATCAAAACATGTATGGCATGGGAGAAAAGGCTGGCACAATATTGGAAGCAGCAGCTTGCCTGAAATTTATAACAAATATAGAGTCCAAGTATTAGTTCCATGCCAACAAAATTAAACTCAAAATAACTTAAATATATAAAACTATAATGATTATATTGCATACATTGCAAAGTTCAAATGGCCACAATTTGCTTGCAATTTTACATAACAAGCAAAAATCTCTTAGCTTTATCACATCTATAATTAATTCCAGTATATGTTTTAAAAAAAGTAGGAGGCCGTGGTGAGCTTTCTTCTTTCATTACGGGTTTGAAAAAACAAATAATAATTATACAAATAACCGTAATATCTACTACAAGATTATTTTTCGTGCTGGGATGATGCCTGAATATTATGGACATCGGAATATTATCATAGAATATGAAATGGTAGCAAAAGGATGAGCTTGCGTATGGTACTTATGCAGTATTGAGCATTCAGTACTACTGTAAAATTTATATCTTGTCATTACTTATTTGTCAAAATCTGTTCTCAGTACTGCCAGAATACAATGAATATTTGGCTTTTTGAGCCATTTGCATACAAAAAAAAAAAAATTTAACATCTTACTTTATGTAAAGTATTACATTATAATGATATATTTTTTTGGACTTAGAATAAATCAATCCAAGTCTTATGGCATTTTTTTAGGACTTAGAATGAACCAATTTGGGTCCCTCTTTTTATTAAAAAAAAAGAATATGTTTGAGGAATTTGAAATTTTTCATCACTAATTTTTCTGACAACTTTCAGGGAACTCGAAAAATTATATTCTAAATCTCCTAGCGTCATTTAAAAAAAATAATTTGCAGCATGATATAGATGAGCAAACAAATATTTGTCTTCTTCTTTTTACTCTTGATACAATTTTGCTTAACGCTATTTTTCATAAACTTATTTTTTAACATTTCTTATTTTTTCTTTTATCTTACATACTTACTTAAATTTTATCTAATTTCAGGTATTTGGTTATATATCAAATTCTAAAATATAAACTAAATTATGTTAAAGTTTTAAATAATTTGTAATTATTTTTTATTATTTTAAAGATATTTATTCTTCATATTTTTATAAATATTTCATATCTTATAAAATTAATTTTAATAAAAGTTAAATTTTCACATAGGAAAAATAATTTTAATTTTAATACAAGAATGATAATAATTTATGATTATTTAAAATGAATATATAAATTAATATTATTAATAAAAATATTTCAAATATTAATTTTTATTTTTAAAAATATATCAAATATAAAAAAAAGTTTAAATAATTTACATATTTATAATTTTAATAATAAAAAATTTCAAAAGTAAAGTTTTTCTTTTTTAATAAACTATATTAACATTTTTTAATTATATTTAATGAGTGAGTATAAAAGATAAAAGAAAAAAGTGTGTGAAAAAACAAGGAAAAGAATGAAATGATAACTGAAATGGAGGAACAACAGTGTAAGGTTGGAATTGTGTCAGAAACTTTAATGGTGAGGAGTGAAGGAAAGAAGGCATTTACTCTCACGAAGGAACAAATTGCTTTAGAAACATGAAGGTTGCTCGTTAGTCATGCTATGTTGCAAAAAATGTTTTTTCAATGAAGCTGAGTGAACTTTTGTGACATATTTTTTAAAAAATAAAATTAATATTTAGAATATTTTATTAATAATATTAATTTATACATTTATTTTAAACAATAATTAAATTATTATTATTCTCATATTAAAATTAAAATCATTTTTATTGCGTGAAAATTTAATTTTTATTAAATTAATTTTATAAGATATAAAATATTTATAAAAATATGAAGAATAAATATCTTTAAAATAATAAAAAAATAATTATCAATTATTTAAAACTTTAACATAATTTACTCTATGTTTTAAATTTTGATATGTGACCAAATATTTGATATTGGGTAAAGTTTAAATAAATATAGAAGATAAAAGAAAAATATGAAGTATTAAAAAATAAGTTTATGAAAAACACCGTGAGACAAGATAGTGTCAAGAATGAAGAGAAGAAGATAAATATTTGTTCACTCATTCATTCATGTTATGCTACAAATTTTTTTTTATGAAGATAAAAGACTCAAAATGTAATTTTTTGAATTTCCTTAAAGTTGTGACTGAAAAGGAAATTTTCCGAGTTTGTCTAACATATTTATTTAAAAAAAGATGGACTCAGATTATTTTATTTAGAGTCTAAAAAAAACCATGAGATTTGGATTAGTTCATTCAAAGTCTAAAACAATAGCATTATGATATAATACTTTATGTACAATAAAATTTTAAGAAAAAAATTTGACGCAGGTGGCTTAGAAAGCCATGAATATTTCGCATATATATGGCTTACAAGTATTTATATACACAATATAGATATGCCTTTTCACCTTAAGAAGTAGTGATACTAACATAAATATCCAACATAATGCAATAAATATAATGACATTATAAGATCTAAAAAATTTCAATAAAATTATAAATATGATACAGATACAAATATCAATACACATTTGTCATTCAGTAAATTTCTTATAAAAATATATATAAATTTATTATTATCATCATGACATTATCTTTAGCTTTTTTATCTTTTTATATTCACGTCAGACCTCAAAAAATTAGATCACTTATTGTTTCAACAAATACTGTAGCTCATTTTTTAAGTTAATTTTAACCTCGGACAATCGTTAATTACACTTGCAATGCACACTATAATGACAAGGAATCTAAACTCAAACACAGAACAACTCAAGTCCTTGTACTCATCTTACCTTAACTTAGATTTTTTTTTTTTGTGAGATAAATATCAAACCTTTGCGTGTGTATAATTTTTGCCGTAATTACATCATTTTAATCGTCTACTTTTTTTAAAAAATCACCTGAAATCATATTTGTGGATGTTACGCTTATCACGGCAATGAAGCGCGTGGCTGGCATCGCTCCTCCTCTTCCCCTCCCTTTCTGATTCGATGGAATCGCATCTCTGTGGCACGACGTCGTCCTCGCAAATGGGACCCAGCTTGGGCTTCCAGACACCCGCAGCTGTCGGCCTCCCCCGCTTCCGGCGACGGCGGTGCTGGGAGGAAGGCGGAGGCGGACACACGAGCGACCTCCGTTCCTCCTTGTACTGCGAGAACGAGGAGGAGGTCATCGGAACCGGCGAGCGCGGAGGGACGTAGCCGCAGCAGGACACGAAATCCAATAAGAACCTCATTATGATGAAAGAAACTCTTTCTCTATTTATCGATCTCCCGCGGCTCACCTTGCTCTTTTTGCTCTTCGTTTCTCCGGTCAGAGAAAAGGGAAGAGCGAAAGAGACAGGTTGCCGGGGATGGAGGTTGGGAAAGGGAAAGGGATGAGGCGAGAATTGGGATCTAGCGAGAAGGAAGCCATTGGAGAGAGAGATAGTGGAAGGTACTTAGCATTCTCATTCAGAGAGAGAGGAGTGATTTCCTGGGTTTGAGTTTCCGATTTTGGCTGCGGAGCACCAGTTTTTTCTGGGTATTATATAAGCAAGGAAGTTGGAACCGTTGGGAAATATAAATCATGGGAATAAAATTTTACTTTTCCTCTCGTAACATTTTTATAGATTATTTGTATATTTGATTTGGTGTTTTAAGATTTAAAATTTTGAAATTTGTTTTATAAATAATTTTATTTATTTTGGCATAAATTTAAAATTTATTTTTGATTTTTAAAACCTTTATTTGCTTTAAAAAATTTATGTTTTATTAAGTAATTACATTAATTAAAAAATTCACTTTTCAATAAAAATTTTAAACATAAATTATGTCAATACAAATTTATTTATAATTAAAAACAAGTTTATAAAATTAGGTTAATTTAAAATTAAATTTGTATAAATTTAATTCAAACACACATTATAAAAAGTTTTCTTATCAATCTTTTGTCAATTTTATTTATAATCAATTAAAAAGAATATTATTGATAATAATTTAAATTATAATCCATTAAGTTAAAAGATGTTCAGATGTGTAAATCAAAATTGAGAATATAATTTTGAAATATATTATCTTATGAGAAAACTTTCCATAGGTTTGATCAAAATAAGGTTAAAATCTAAATTACAAAGATTTGATGTTGACACCCAATAACGTTTTGGGCATGGTTTTGAGTTTTATTACAATTGTACCCTTCCCTGGGGAACCGGGTAATGGTGTGAGGTGATTGATGTGGGGACCACTGCACGTGCGTGAGTGGGATAGGCCGTGACTTCTGTGACTCCTGGCAACGAGCATATGAAAGTAGCGCCTTTATGTACACATCATTCTTGTTAACTCCCATGCAAACTTCTTGCGACCCTTAAAATTATGGTTTAATTGTGGTTTTCGTATCTCATCATCATTGAAAAGTTAACATGTCACGCATTGCTTAAAATTAAGGTCTCAAAAATTTCAAATTTGAGAAAAAAAAAATACATGTTAAGAATATTTTGCAAAGAAAAACTTGAAAAGAAATATACAGAGATATAAAGTTATTAGGACTTATTTGATTTTATTCCTCATTCTTATATTTTTAAAACTATTTGGTGAAACTATTTTTTTAACCGTTTTTAAAAGTTAAAAAATTTTTAAAAATTATTCAAATCTTTTATTTTTAAAAACATACTCAAAAATTAAAATAGAAACACTATTTACAAAAATAATTCAAAAATAGGTTTTAAAAACATTAGACCTTATTTAGTATCAATAATTGAATTTAAAATATAGAATTATAATTCTAATTCTAATTTTATTGTGATTGTAATTCAAAATTTAATTTTACTTTTATTATTTTGATAAAAGATAAATATTTGTCTATGTATTTGTATATGTTACTTATTCAGTATAATATGCATGTATGAGTATATGCATGCACATACATGTGTACGTGTGTATATATAACAAATTTATTATATATGTATTTATATTTATATGTGTGTGGACGCAAGTATTTGTACATGTAAGTGTATATATGTACTTTTATATTATACATTTGTTATATGTATTTATGCATGTTAAACATATTTGGTATAAATGTATATGTGTGTGCGCTTGCATGCACATGCATATTTATATGCATATATGTAACAATTTAAGTATATATGTATTTATATATATATATATATAAGTGTGTATGTATGTGTGTACGAGCGCATATACATTTTAATCAAACTTATTAGGTTCACTCAAAATCTAACTTTATATTATTTTAAAATATTAATTTATTTTGTTTATAAGAAGTTTTATTTATGATTAATCGTTAAAATTTTTTTATTTCAATTATTTTATATTTCAAATTGTAATTTTTGTCATGTCATTTTTTTAATCATATATTTTTTATTTTTTAATAAAACGTTATTTTTTAAAAAAGAGGTGACCCAACATGATCTATTACTAATTGGTTGAGTTGGATCTTAAATCTTATTTGAACTTAATCCACAACTTTACATAAACTCTAGTTTTACAATTTTTAAAAATAAGAGAAAACATCTAATAGTTGCTGTTTTTTATTTTTAAAAACACTTTTTTGTTCTTTAATTTTTTGGAATAATTGATAAAAAAATATTAACAAACAAGTTTTTTAAAAATATAAAAAATTATTTTTAAAAACAAACGAGGCAAATTTTTTTAACACTTATATCTTAAAATAGTCATGTTGAATAAATAATAATAATATTTGATGTGGATATGTCATTCTCATATTAAAGGTTATCACAATAATAATATGCCCAAAATCTCTCATTAGTCCATACCCATATTTTAATTCATAAACCTATTTATGTTATTAATTATGGGTCTTGTTTGTAGTGTACTTTTTTATCGTCAAACTTTACACTATACAAATTTAGAAAATCCAAATCTATATTATAATTAAAAGGCGTATTACATGACCATTTCAATGGCCCCGTAATCTGTCAACTTTTCTGCTAGAGACAACTTGCTCTTATTTCCATCATCCCCGGGCCAAAATGGCCGTAGATATATATGGTAAAATATATATATATATATATATATATATATATATATATATATATATATATATTATTTTATTTATCATAAAATTATCATTTTTATATTTTATTTATTGAAAAATATAGCCTCCACTTTTAAAAAAATTATTAAATTTAATTTTTCTATCAAACTTTAAATAATAAATTTAAGGCACAAAATTTAATATTTTTAAAAAAAGTAAAATATTAAATGTAAAAGTAAAATACACTTTTAGTTTCTCACTTATTAAAATATCAAAAATTCTTCATTCAATAGAAAATGTTGCATTTGATCCTTTATTTTTTAAAAAAATACTAAATTTAGTCTCTTAAATTTAAGATTTAGAATTTATTAGAGAGACTAAATTTGATAATTTTTTGAGAAGTGAGAAACCAAGTATGATATTTTTCAATAAGTGAAGAACTATTTTAAATATTTTAATAAATAAAGGACCAAAAATATATTTTTCTCTTAAATATAACATTTTTTAATATATAAAAATTATTTTAAACATTCCAATAAAAAGAATTATTTTTTTAATCTATATGTACTAAGAGTTTCATTACCTAGAACGATAAAACCACGCAACGAAGAAACAAATTAAAACGGTTTCTTTTAGTCAACTTGTGAGTTTTTTTTTTTAATCAATTTATGTATGACTATTTCGAAGACTACTGTAAAAGTAAAATTTTAAACACATAAACGAGGAAAACTAATGTTTGGATCATGGATGAAAAAGAAGGAAGGAAGGGGAATGACATTTTAATTTCATTATTAATCTAAATTTAAATAAATATTTTGGATCTGTTCATTTGATCCATGTTCAATTGACCCATGACAGACCTTTGATGCAATTCTCTTTCAGATATGAACACTTGAGGGACCCCAGATGCGCATATAACAACAATGACGACTTATCGGGCTGATATACAAACCCATTTCTCACCACAACTCATCTCTCTAAACGACCTTGTCGTTTTCTTTTTTAATTTTTTTTGTTTAAAAAACTGTTTGCCGGCTGGTGCTGTAGAGAAAAGAACTAGTATGGAACCCAGAAGGCCACGTAGATCTTCCATGCAACATTCGCCACGTAAATCTACATTCAATTGCAGAAGGAGGATCTTTTAAAAAAAAAAAGATTAAAAATTTTAAATTTCATAAAAAAAAAAAAATACCAATGCCTAGTGCTTGAATTAGAAAACAGCAGAAAGAATTTGAAACAAAAAACAAATGAGAAGACCTAAACAACAAGAAAGAAAACTAACCCAGGCAACTACGAAGCATCATTAGGACTTATTTGATTTTATTCCTCATTCTTATATTTTAAAAACTATTTTGTGAAACTATTTTTTTAACCGTTTTTAAAAGTTAAAAAATTTTAAAAAATTATTCAAATCTTTTATTTTTAAAAACATACTCAAAAATTAAAATAGAAACACTATTTACAAAAATAATTCAAAAATAGGTTTTAAAAACATTAGACCTTATTTAGTATCAATAATTGAATTTAAAATGTAGAATTTTAATTCTAATTCTAATTTTATTGTGATTGTAATTCAAAATTTAATTGTACTTTTATTTTTTTGATGAAAGATAAATATTTGTCTATGTATTTGTATGTGTTATATATTCAGTATAATATACATGTATGAGTATATGCATGCACATACATGTGTATGTATATATATAACAAATTAATTATATATGTATTTATATTTATATATGTGTCCACGCAAATATTTGTACATGTAAGTGCATATATGTACATTTATATTACATATTTTTTAAATATATTTATGCATGTTAAACATATTTGATATATATATATATATATATGCGTGTGCGCGCGCGCGCGCACGCTTGTATGCACATACATATTTATATGTGCACATGTAACAAATTAATTATATATATATATATATATATTTGTATTTTTATATATATGTATGTATGTATGTGTGTATGAACGCATATGCGTTTTAATCAAACTTATGAAGTTCACTCCAGCTCTATATTATTTTAAAATATTAATTTATTTTGTTTATAAGAAGTTTTATTTATGATTAATCCTTAAATTATTTTATATTTCAAATTGTAATTTTTGTCATGTCATTTTTTTAATCATATATTTTTTATTTTTTAATAAAATTTTATTTTTTAAAAAGGAGGTGACCCGACATAACCTATTACTAATTGGTTGAGTTGGATCTCAAATCATGTTTTAACATAACCCACTACTTTACATAAATTCTAGTTTTACAATTTGAAAAAAAAAAAGGAGAAAACATCTAATAGTTGCTGTTTTTTATTTTTAAAAACACTTTTGTGCTCTTTAATTTTTTGGAATAATTGATAAAAAAATATTAACAAACAAGTTTTTTTAAAATATAAAAAATTATTTTTAAAAACAAACGAGGCAAAATTTTTTCAACGCTTATATCTAAAAATAGTCATGTTGAATAAATAAGAATAATATTTGATGTGGATATGTCATTCTCATATTAATGGTTATCACAATAATAATATGCCCAAAAATCTCTCATTAGTCCATGCCCATAATTTAATTAATAAACCTATTTATGTTATTAACTCTGAGTCTTATTTATAGTGTACTTTTTTATCGTCAAACTTTACACCATGCAAATTTAGAAAATCCAAATCTATATTATAATTAAAAGGCATATTACATGACCATGTCAATGGCCCCGTAATCTGTCAACTTTTCTGCTAGAGACAACTTGCTCTTATTTCCATCATCCCCGGGCCAAAATGGCCGTAGATATATATGGTAGATATATATGTGGCAGTCGACCACAAGAGCTAGTTACTTGATTTGATTTTAAGTTACTACTGAATTTTACTCTTGTTTGAGAAAATATTAAATAGGCCGAGGTGAGATCTAAAGCCAAGGATTAAGAGTTTAGGGTGAGATTCAAATCACTGAAGAAATGGTTATAATTTAGAATAAATTACATCAATATTTTTTAGTTTTTTGTTGTGGACAATGCATTTCATTAAAAGCCAAACAAAACAGCAAAAAGAGTTTGAAACAGAAAACAAATGAGAAGACCTAAACAAGAAGAAAGAAAATTAAACCCAGGCAACTAATAAGCATCAACGCCAGCATCGTTATGAAGGCTATTAACCAATTCCTTCGCGACTCCAGTGAGCATCATCTTGCAGCAAAGAGAGTAGAGGGGGTGGGCAGTGAGATTCAGCAAGACTCATCCCCTCTCTAGCTTGCTTAGCTAGCCAGTCAGCTACCTCATTGGTTGTCCGAGGAACCCAGTGAATAGAGCAAGTTCGCAGAGCACCCATAGCTGAGATGGTGTCATGAACTGACGTCAAACAGTGCCACTCAGGACAAGTTCTTTGACTCTGCAAGGCTTGTACCAATTGTTGATTATCAGACTCAATAATCACATAAAAGAAATTCATTGCTTTCGCCAATTCCAACCCTTTCAACGGCGCACGCAACTCAATCATTATAGGCGATGAAGCATAATATACAACTTTGCAAAGATGAAGGACACAACCACAGTGATCTCTAAAACAATGGCAACATCCCCATCCACCCCCTCCCCAAAAAATAACATCGTGCTTCAGACTACTATCCACGTTTAGTTTCACCATGCCATTCCAGGGGCAAGGGAGACCAATGTCCAATAACACCAGAATCAGACGGAGCAGTCGACACCGGCCCAGGAGAGGATAAAGAATTGGCAAAAAAGAACTCAGTCACAGCTTTAGTGGCTCTGTTAAATGGTGGAAATAGGATCAATCTCCACATGGTCAAAACACAAAGAGTTTCTGTCAATCCAAGTAGACCAGCTGATGAAAGCAACAATTGTTCAAGACAGGGTAGAGAAGCATAGAACGCAGTTGTCAACTATACATCAAAACAGCTAATGTGTTTCTCCAAGATAACAAACCCCAAACAACACCCAAACCAAATGTACTTGGCTCGCTCACAAAGTAACAGCAGATGTTCGATAGTTTCCAGCTCTCTTCCCATGTTGTGACAGTTTGGCCAGCAGTCAGCAATGATGTCTGGGAGCTCTAGATAATCCAGACTCATAAGTTCAAATTTAAATGATCCTGAGCCCCTTTGACAGACATAATTGAAAATTAACAGTAATGGAGAGTAGTCAGAGCCTATGGGGTCAAGATTACACGCCTGGGCATTAGGAAATTGTACACGCCATGCCACATTGCAAATGGCACAATCAATTCGCTCTTTAATATGCGCATTACCCAACGTTCATTACTCCAAGTAAAAGCAATGCCCTTAAAGCCTAGGTCCAGCAAGTCGCAACTTGATAGAAAGTCGTGAAAGGCAAGACATCGATGAAGATTAGAAGCATTAACCCACTGTTTTTCTGATTCATACAGATCATCGTTGACGTCTCTAATACAAAGTCAGAGATTGTCAGGTCCTGGATCCAAAGACCGGAGATCTCGCGAGAAAAGATCTTTATCACCATTAACAGGAGGATCGTAGACAAAGGTAATGAAACCTCGGATATCATCAACTCCATCAAGAATTTTAACATGAATATAGTTGCGGCTTTGACACACTACATTCAGCGAGATATTATTATTCCACCATAATGCCAGACCACCTTCATTGCCAACAAAGTCCAACAAAGTCAACATTTGTCTCAAATTGATACTGTCTGAAACGTCCAAAACATCGCAGTATTTTCTGTCTCCTCATCCTAGTCTCCATGAGGAAGACAAGCAAGGGCCTATGCCACCGACAAATCTCCTTAAGAGACTTTACTGTCAAGGGGGCCCCTACCCCTGATAGTTCCATGATAATAGACTCATGGCCCCTGGGTGGCTTTCGGTAGGTAGCCACCAGACCTTTCGGCACCAGTAGAAGAAGATTGTAGTAAGGCATCATTACCCGGATGGGGAGACAGAACATGAGTAATTTGCTCATCCTGTAATTTAACAATACCTCAACCAGATGGTCCTCAGAGAAAGGGTAGGAGGAAGGTGTAAAATATGGTGCACAAGCGCCATGGCGACGACGTCTCCAACGAGCTAGTGGGGGTGGAGAAGCAGAATGACAATCAGAATGAAATGACTTAACTTTTTTCCTTCTATGATCCTCCAAACCATCTGCCGCACTTCGCTTCAAGATAATATTCTTCAAATCTTCTGATAAATCCCTCTCGTACACCGGAGCAGGGGAGAGATCACTGTTCGCACTTTCCCCTTCATCATCTTGGGCAAGCTCTACATAATAAGAAGGGCCAGTTGTAGTAGCGGGTAGAGGATGTTATACTTTACCCAACGGATAGGGTGAGGCAGCTAAACGTGATTTATTAGTCAAATCTGAATCCACAGTCTTCGAGGCCAAAACCGAGAATTGAAATGAGAGGTGACATGTATAGGTCCAGTCAACATTGAAAGAGGGGGTTCAATTCGGATTATTTCTGGTTACTGGATAAACTGGAGATAATAAAAAAAATAATATTTTATTAATAAAAATATATTATATTAAAAATAATAATTTTTTATTTACCCCTAAGTTGCCGAAGGTGATCCAATTTAGGGTTCTCATGGATTAAGGCCCAAATTTGAAGTGATCTTACTGCCTGGATGAAAGACAGAATCATAAAGGAATAGAGCACAATACACTATTAGAGTATATGGGCTTTGAACATCCCACATCATCCATAGAATGAGGTGCAACGGCCGGATTCACGTTCCAATTCACTCTCTGATTTTGAGCAGATATGGATGTTGAGGTAGTTATTCCAGAAGCAGAGTATGCAGACGTAGTGTTAACCGTTCCTATCTTGTGAAATTCACGCTCCTCCATACTCCTGGAAGATGAATCTGCACAATCGTACCAATAACTCGTGTAGGATCTACCCCAAGGCCCTCAAACTTCTTAAATTATCAACAGATCCTCCAGATGATAAGTCCACCTAAGAACAAAGACTTTAAACTATGCCCAATCCTACCACTGCCATAGCAATAAATTTGTAATTTCTCATACAAGAGAGAAACCCATATCCTTCCCATATCTGGTCGTGGCATCCAAAATCCCTTGATTAGAGGTTGTGTAATATCAATCTCAACTTGAAAACCACGGAGGACGGAGTTATTTTGAAATGGATCTTCAAAAGCCACCAGATTACCATTATGCTCACCCATTCGGATCAAGTTCTCGTGGGACATTCCTTCTTTCGGCAAGCCGTGTAACTGGATCCAAAATAGGCAAGTGTCAAAAATGATTTCTTGCAATGAAATCAACAGTGACCAGGCCTTGAGAATCAGTGGCATTCCAAGCCCAGTCCAAGAGCAGTCATGGAGAACCTTTTAAAAGTCATGTGGCATATCGAAATTGAAAAGCAATAAGTCGTTGCCAATATCTGCGACCATCACATGACCTTGTAGATTCCACGTCTTTAGCAGTAAGGATTTGACAGTATTCTACTTGTTGTACCGTTTGAGGACCTCCAGAATAGTTTGTTGGCCAGCTTTGGAAGTCAAGTTGTTTTCCAGTTCGAACTTAGCACCCTCACAACCAATACCTTCAAAATAGAAAAAATAACTGGCAACAAAAATTACCTTGATTGCTACAGTGACAAAAGATGATATAGAAGGGAGATTATAACTGCAACAATTATATAAATGTCAACTTGAAGTGAAATAGAGAGCCTAATGAAATAAACAAGAACTAAAAGCATGAGCTACATGATCAATTGTCTTCGAGTTATACCCACAACTAAATTTTTTTTGAACAATCTGCAAATTTAAAAAAAAAAAAAAAAATTTATGTCAAGTACTTTTAAGATTTAATTTTCTTCATGAAGCACTTGAGGTGGAAGAAGGAAGACATAAAAATGTTTAAGCTTAAGCAGGACCCAACAAGTCTTTAGAATATATACAAGAGATAATACCTAGAGATAATTGTCTGGTTTTTTCACTGCATACTGATTCTCATAACATACTAGTTTTTTCACTGCATACTGAAAATAAAAGAACAGAAGCCAACGGAATATATGCCTTGAAAACTGGTTTTCAGTAAACAATAAGAGTCAAATTGCATCTGGTTTTTTCACTGCATACTGATTCTCATATGATCAATTGCCACACCAAATAGCAGTAACCAAAACAAAGCTAGACAGAAAAAATAAACTACAACAAGATAGAAAAAATAAAGAACAACCAATAACAAGGTCTTAATTTAAACAAGCATTGGAAATTGATAACACTGAATACGGTGCATCACATGACAATCCTCTAGCCACACATGATCTTCACTGTACTCAATTTCCCTGGCTCTACATCTGCATTGACGTCTGCAATAACCATGATCATTTATTACTATAAGCAATGACAAGGCTACTGAAAAATTCATAACGAGCATCCATCATAATTTTTTTCCCCAATCAAATTTATCCTTATCTTGCTAAAATAGGACTTTTCTATATATATATATATATACTGTATTAAATTTTACGTAGTTAATACAAAGGTAGAGTAGAAAGTTAAATTTTTACTGCTTGAATTTTTTTTAAGAAAATTATACATAATTATTGATATAAGAGGATAGCTTTCATTTATTTTCTAAAAGTGAAAATTTCATTTTTATTTAAAATTAAAAAATTGATGCACACTTTATTGTATATCAAACTAATTTATTTTCGACAATGAGAAATATCCTATCACTTCTTTTAATTTTTTTCCAATAACCTTTCAAACAATGGGAGAAACTCTCCCTCTGCAAACTCTTCGAAGGCCACTCCTCAAGACTCGCCCAATTTGCTTACACTAACTTAGATTTGAATGTTCTATTATCAAATAATAGTCATGTAATAAAGAAGATTATCACACATCTTTTTAACTCTTAGTAGTTGATCATCATGTAACGCGCTGCATTTCTTATCTCTCTTTTTTATCATGCTCTCTGAATTGAATTTAGAGATAGCGTGTTGGGTTTAGAGAGACACCTATTGACATGTTTCTCAGAACCCACTTATATAGAGTATTATGATATCTTACACAACGTTTTCTTTTAAGATTATTTTTTAAATAATACACATTATGTAAACAACCTCATGTTTAATTGATCGTCATACTAGTTCAGCCCAGGTTGGTTGGGTCTTTTTAAAGGCCATACATGGTTACAAAATATGAAGATATATACCACCCCACTCATAAACATTATTCCACATGTTCTTCATACCAAGACTTTTCATAGTATATATCTAATAACCAACCATTCTAGATTTTTCTTGGAATCCAAGTCGGGTTTTAAACACCATTTCCAAAATCCTTGAGATTTATTAGCTACGGCTTCCTCAATGGGCGAACCAGCTCCCTAAATAATGCATGTTGAATAGGAAAGTAGTTACCAACCGTCAGTTTTCAGACCAAAATATTATTGGCCCAGTAGGAAGATAAAGTCAAAATACCATGGATGTATATCCACCGAATGAATTCTTGCTTTTACCTTAATCTCCCACTACAACCATGTCAAAACCTTCGGATTACAATAATGGAGTTTTAAAGATTTCCCATGATTTTCATAAATAATGTTTTTATGATCACAATTGTAAATAGAATATAAAACCAGTTTAATGAGGCACAATCATCAAGTAAATAATAGAATCACTGCTGGCCATATGAAGGAGGCATAGGTTGTCCAGGTTGTCCTGGTGGTGGTCTTGGTCTTGCATACTCTGCAAATATAACCCAACCATCCAAAAACTGTATAGCATGAAAACAAAAAATGAGTCAGCATTCAATTAAGCAAATAGGGTCCAAGAATATCAACATTTAACTGCCATAGCCACAGATAATTTTGTTTAGTACAACGTGCCAAATTCAAAGCAAAGGCATGAATAATGTAGAACAATAAAGAGGAAGTATCTCAAATATATTAAAATGAACAAGGCCATAATATTATGCTTTCAATTACCAAGCACAAGTTTATATCCCTGGTATTTACCATTACTATGTAACTAGCACACGTGACCTAAAAGTTCAGGACAGCTAAGAAGCAGATACTATGAGCAAAGAATGGTGAAGAGGTCAAATTTATATTGACTTCCACCAAGTGAGAGTAGAAAAATGACAACTCTGAGAAAACTCATACTGAAATAATACATTGGACTTGGTGCACAGTGCAAACTATTATAGTTAAATGTGTAAAATTTAGCATCAAGAAGAGGGAAAACAATGTTGGCACCTTCAAGTAAACATATTGTTTTCTTGGGTGCTGGGTTAGAATTTTAATCCCACATTTATTTATCCAGGCCAAAGGTTGTCATATTGCAATCTTATTTAGTATTAAATATACAAACAGACACATGGGACTCAAACAAATATATTCCTTAAATCTCCCCAAAGAACTTAAGTATAGGAATTTAATCCAGTATACCTTTCCATCCATGCCTTCAATGCCTTTTGCAGCCTCTTCTATGGTGGCATATCTTACAAAACCAAACCCTTTAGAGTAACCTGATACTCTGTCAGTTACCACTCTAGCTGAAAATAGAAAACACAACTTTTATAGTCGCAAGAAGTATAATGTTGAAAAATTACTACATGTAATGGAACAGTGAAACTATTTACAGCTTAAATTTGCTTTGAGAGGCAGGACAAACCATGAACAACTTCACCAAACTGCGAAAATGCCTCCTGCAGTCTTTCTGTAGTAGTACGTTTGCTAAGCCCTGAAAGTGTGAGATATATAGAATATTAGGCTTTTTGAGCTAAATATGAGATCACAAAATACTTTTTGTCAGAATGTTATTCTGAAAAAAGTATTACATTCATATGCTTAAAGTTGTACTTTTATCTTTTTTTTAATAAATTTTTAGTGATTCACCATGAACTAGGGCGAATCACTTATTTTTTATTTTTATTCTGAGTGCTTCGCCCTGACACACATAGAGGTGACAATTGTAACATCTTTGGCAACTTTCAGAGGCAAAACTGAAGTGAAACCTTAATTATTCTTCCTAATCTATCAAAAGAAGAAAGTCAAAACTCATGGGTTTTTTCTTGTGAATTTCCAGACCAACTCTCTGAAACAATAAAAGACATACACATTGTGAGATTGTGACAAAATATAAAGGTCACGAACTGAACTTCATGCAAATTTATATTAATGAAATTTTAGGAAAATTAGAATAAGTAAATGATATTGAAAAATGTGGGGAAAAAATCAAAAAAATTTATATTTTTACAATAACTAGCTAGTACCTCATTAATTCAATTTCACCACGTATCATTTTGTGCATAGCTGGCTGAACATATTTTAAATGGGATTGAGGATTATTATTAACTACATGTCCTGTGCCTCATATATTTTTGTTAATGTCCCATAACAGAACCAAATACAGTGCAATGTCAAGTTGCACACAATGCATATATCAAATTATCCAAGTTGATCATTTGATCTAATAGTAAAAATACCCATCAGGTTCTATAAAAGGCACTCTCCACTATGCCACCTAAAACTATAACAGCCTCCACTTGTTAAGGAAGCTAAGGGTGCCGATTGTGCAGGAAAAATGAGGTTAAAACACACACACACACACACACAAACTTCCACAGAGTTATGATTAGTGCACTATATTGTATAGCTCTGCACTGGAGCTCTTGGCGCTACGCTATGTGTGTAACCTTGCAACTTCCATGTAGTTTTCACTACAATTGTTGTATAGGAGCTCTTTTTGTATAGTTGTAGCTTGCGCTACAGATGCTAGGGTAATTAAGGCAACAATAGCCACAATTTTGCATAAGCTACTGCTTCAGGTTCATTAGATCCATCCTTTGACAACCAAAATTGGATGATTTAGCATTCATTGAGTATAATGGGGCTTTGAGAAAAAGACTTAATTCTTGTTATAGTATAGACCCAATCTCATTGAAAGAGATTGATCACAGCAATGATTGGTTGGTTGGAAAGGAGGATGAAGAACTTAACAGTGAAGAAAGTGATCTTGTATTTGAAGGTGATGGTTTGACTAATGATGATGTAGCTTTAGCTACTGAAGTCCAATAACAAAGAGGGGCAAGGGTATCCCCCTCTTCCCAAGCTCTTAGTATCGTAGATGAACAAACAAAAACCTCAAGAAAAAGAGGAAAATGAAGGATTGCCTAATGATGATTTTCGTGGAGAAGCTGCATTTGATAAATGACAATTGGTTTAGATATCTCGTGATAAAGCTTAGACTCAAAAACTTTGTTAAACATCAATGTCTTACAGTATTTAAATCCTTGATGTTGTGATTTATGGATGATTATCATGTCGTTACAGTTTTTTTTTTTTTTTTTCTGGATGAGTTTGGTTATCTACATATTAGTCATTATTGACTCATATTATGATCTTTCTTGAATTGTGCACTACATTTTCATATAGCTCGCCCACCACTATGCATCTAATTTTTGAGCCCTTTACAAGTGCGCTATTCGCTATAAATGACTATGCACACATAGTCACATACATATGAAAAATTCCCTCAGGTACCATTTGGTATGTGTAAAGTTTAATTTCCAATTACTTGTAAAACCTATTTTTATTTAATAAGATATTTAGGCTTATCCTGTATGAAAAATTCAAGATTTATGCATAAGCTAGGAAATTGCATGTATGTGTGTGTGTGTATTCCACATATCTCATAAAAAACCTTATTATATACGGCTTTCCAATTAAGATGTACACTTAACAAATACCACCTCAAGGCTTAAGGCTGGGAATATAGGAAATGGTTTTATATATATATATATATATATATATATATAATCACTAATTCAAGAGTAAATATCAAATAACTCCCCGTGGTTTGACCTTTTGCATTTTACGCCTTGATTTAAATTGTGCCCCTCTGCCTGCATTTCATTTGCTTAGTAGATTGCCGCCTTGAGTTAGTTTCCTCAAAACTGTTAGATATAAATGGGTAAAATGCTAGAGGGGACAAAGTTCAAGTAGATCAAGCCACAAGCAAGCAAAGTGCAAATAAAACGGACTATAGTATAAATCAACAAAATATTACGATTAACCTTAAACAAAAATCAACTGAATATAAACGGGCGTGAGAGATCATGATGGCAGAGAAAAGGAAAACAAACCAGAGACGAAGAGGTTGGTACTCGGCTCCGCCTTCTCTCGAGCAGAAGCTGCCGCCGTGGGCGGAGGAGGAATGAAGCTTGAAGTTGAAGTGGTTGAGAAGAGCCGCCGTAGACCGCGAGGCGCCGCCACTGCCGCTCTCATCGCCGCCATGACCTTGGGTTTAAGGGTTTCAGCTAAACCCTGCTAGAGAGAGAAAAAGATCTTTCAAAATGAACTTCTCCAAAGACTAGAGACAAAGGACGGCTAACGCGTGGTTTTTAAAGAAATTGGTGCAAGATTTATATTTCATATTACCGAAATTACCCTCCTCTTTTTTTTTTTTTCTTTAAATCAACCCTCCCCTTTTAATATTTAGTCCGTCAAATTTTCTTCTTCAAAATAATAAAATCTTTTAATTAGGCAAAATTTTACAAAGAAGTGAAAGAGAGTCCATATGGCCGTCAACTTATGATCAAGATATATATTTATTCGAGACCAAATTTTTTTTTTGTTATTGAAGAATCTCTAATATCTGGGGATAATATAATAATATTATTTTATTAATTTAATATATTTTTATTAATATAATATTATAAAATATTAATATTTTGTTACTAGAAAATCTCTTAAAATGAAAGACGATCCGCGCTCATATTTATTTAAATGATATTTTTTTAAAAATGATGTCATTTAAACAAAATTCTTTTAACACATTGATTTTGTGAAATTTTTCTTAATAATACTATCTTTAGAAAAATTTGATCTAGTATGAAGTTTTAATGGTCACGTGGACTTTTGTTTATTAGTTAAAGAGAATTGATTTAACCAACAATCATCTTAATATTTGGAAAAAACTTTTAAGAATCAAATTGAGAGTAGAGTAATTTTTTAACTGTGTTTGAGTTAAAATTGTACAAATTTAATTTTTTATTGATACAACTTTTTAATTCAATTTTGATTAAAAGTAAGTTTATATAATTATGATTTATATGGAAATTTTTTATTTGAAAAATGAGTCTTATTACAAAGATAGCTCAAAATTTTGTTTTAATTTTTATTTTAACGGAAATACGAAGGGCAAATGTGACCTAAAAAAAATATGGCCAAATCATATGTGACTGTTTATTAGACGAATCCTCATTTTAATATGAAAACTAAATACACTAAAAATCATTAATTTACTCAAATATTTATGAATAATTATATATAACTCCCTTAATCATAACGTAGTTATAAATTTAGTACCCATATTGTAAAACGTAAATATTTACCCTCTAAAAAACAAAATGTAAAAATATATTACATATCGATCAAGTTAAGTTTTAAGCATCATATTATTTTAGAAGAAGAAACATATTAGAAGTTGTGTAATAGAAATATTAAATAAGATAAATCTATATGACCTAATGTGACAAATTATTTGAATTTTAGACGTAATATATAAATTTTTTTTTTGTAACAGTTAGAAAAAGTAAAATGTTGGTTTCATAATTTAGCTAATGAAATCACAATATAATTGACAAAACACGTAAGTTTTTCTAATGTTTAATTTGGCAAGCACAATGTGAAGCGACTGGAATATTCTTTTACAAGGAAAACTTGATGGAGGATAATTATATCCACTAAAATAATTCAAAAAACTCTCTTACTAAAAGCAAAAAGTGACATAATTAATTCATAAAACGAAAAATATGACTTAATATATATGAGAAATTGCCATAGCTTAATATATTAATATAAAATATTTAAATTTAAAAATTATTTTAAAAGATCCTGAATCAAGTTTCATTTATTTTTTAAGACTTTGGCTCGAAACTTTGAAATATAATGTTTAGTCAAGTTCTTTAAAATAGATAAAATTTAGTTTTAAGATCTTTCATAATATTTTCTAAATTTAATGTCTATCATAATTAATATGTTAAACGTATGACATTCTAATATAATTTTTTATTATTTATATTTTTATTAGAAAAACAAAAATTTTATTCAATGACATTTTACAAGATTAAAGTCTATTAACTTTTTGACATCAATTTTTTTGACAAAAAAAATAATAGTACTATGATGAAAGAAAAATAAAAGAGACAAACATCAAATTAATTCCTTACTTTTATATTTTGTGATAATTTGAACCCTCACAAATAGTCGTAACAAATTAGTCATTTAAGAATTTTATTTTATATAAAATTAATTTCTTATTAATATAAATGGAATGTCTGATTTTGTACAAATTTAAATTTACAAAAAATTTGTTTTGTACAAATTTAAATTTATAAAGAACTGATTTGTTATTGTTAATTTATGAAGAACTAAATTATTTCAAAGTATAAAAGTAGATGACCAATTGTATATTTTTTTTAAATAGAATATAAATATATTATGTAATTATCATTTAAAACTGAAGGTCTGTGATTATAGAATTTAGATTAATTTAGAAATTCTGTATTATTAGTTAGAATTCTAACATTGGTTTTCTTTTTATCAAAAGAATTTACCTCTACTTGTTAGAAAAAACGGCAAAAAAAAACGCTGCATATTGGTCCTTTGAAAAAAAATAATGAGTAAATTAGACCTCCCTTGCTGAAATTACAAGCCAATAATTCCGTGATTGAGTTTCTTCTTCTCCAACTGATCAATACCCACACGACAAAGTATCAGTTCTCCCTCTGTGTCCTCGTAGCTTCGAGATAGAGTGGGACTCGATTGTCTCTGACCTAAACCGAAACTAAGGACTTCTTGCAGCATCGAGATAGGGTTGTACTGTCATTCTGGTTGTTATACATGAAACGAGGATACCAGAAATCTTCTTCATCCGCTTCCGGGCCACCTCAATCGAAAACTAGATATAACCCAGAAGGTAATTTAGTGATATTAAAGGGTAATTTAGTGGTATATGTATGTAGATTCCGTGGTTTTGTCTCTTCAGGCTTCTTTTGGTTGCTGATGAACCAATGTAGAGGCGGAATATTAGTAAAAGAATTTTGGGGGTGGGAAGGGTAAATTTTGGGGCTTTTGCTTTTGAGAATTTCCTTCGTCTGTATTACTGAATTAACTTCTCCGGCTAGTAAAGGCTTTGCAGAATTTAATTGTGGGATTTAATGGAAAAGGTACTTGGACTTGCTCTACATTTTGGGTGTATGATGAAGTATCACAGGTTTCAAAATTTCTCTATCTTTCCTTCCTTATTCTTGCTTCTCTTGTTGAAATTTTGTAATACTAGGCTCCATCAGGTATAAGATTTGTAGAATTCAATTGTGGGATATAATGAGGTAACTGCTCTACTTCCTGGCAGTGTATAATGAAGCATCCTAAGTTTCAAAATTCTCAATCTTTCCTTTGATAAAATCTTCTGGTAACTTCTATTAAGTATAATCAAGAGATGCTGTCAACAATTTCGCCAGTGTATGAATCTGAGCAGGACTGAAGAATTTAACAAAGAAAGATCATCAATTTGGTATATGCATTAGAGTACGATAACAAACAGAGAAAATGCAAGTTGTGGAAAAGATAGTTACTAGCTTTCGCGATGCTAGCTCACTGCCTGGATTCCCTACAGAAAATTCTCTACAGTCCACACTCTTCCTCATGATCAGAGCCATTTAAAAATCTCCTCCAACGGCCTCATTCTCTCTCTTCCAGCTCACCCACCCATATATTCTGTATCAGAATTATCAGCATGTGATTCTTTCATTGCCATAAGCATTTGATTCTTTCTTTGCCCTCCTTGCTACTTGTTCGCTGATTTTTATACACGTAAGTGCACGTAGTCGCGAATAGTAATAAAGAGTAAGTAAGATATTGTTCACACAAGAACTTAGATTTAATTCTGGCCTAATACTATTATCAAACTTTGGAATCAGTGTAATAACTTGGCAATAATGTAAAATTGAGTAAACAAACAACTAAATGAATTTAACATCTTGACTTCACTTCAAGCGTAATTACTATGTATTGAGAGTTACTTTTTCTTGAGTTATGAATTAGTTTACTAACCTAGGGATTCAACTGCTTATGAAGTTTTGTCAAATTATCATAAACCTAATTGCTTCTTCCAACTCCCTAAATTTCTATAAAAGCTAGCTGAGAGCTAAGAAGACAGTTGATGTAAAGCACTGCCCTAATCTTGGTTATCTAAGACAATCAAGTACTATTGTCTTGACTGCTAATTGCTATACTTACTACTCTTTCAGCATGCAAACAGAGGTAATCATCATCCAGTTCTTCATTTAGGGTTTTCCTGTCGAGTTAGCCTAAATGTCAGTTCAATTCTAAGGTAATCAAGTTCAAAAAAGTATTAATGGAAAAATGAAAATAAGTAAATTGAATTCAAAACATCAATAAGAAAATACTGTCATACAAAAGTAATTCCACAAAAAGTTCAGCAAAATACTAGATAAAACCTGCTAGCTTTTAATGGGCATTAGTACATATTCAAATAACAAAGAAAAGTAATAAAGAATACATGAAGCAAGAGGAGAGGGAGGTATTCAGATAGGAAAAAATTCTATACAAAGCCCTCACTCAAAAAGCACCCCTCTTTTCAGCAACTCTCAACTTAAATTTCTCCTCAAGTAATTTCCACTCCTCTCTATGCTTCCTCTCTGCTTGGATATCTTGTTGCTTGCCCTTAAAACCCTTTGTATAGGTCTCAAAACACTAAAAGTGGAGTATGAATTGAGTGCGGAGCCTTCAATGATTACAGCAAATTAGGGTTTCTGGCGATGCTCCCAGGTGAGGCCCATTTGGCGCTCAGGCACCATGTCTCTGGTTTTGGCGCCCGAGCATTGAGTTTCTGACGCCTAGGTGCCATCTTTCTGGCATGTGTGGCACCTTGGTGCCAACTCTCTGGTTTTAGTGGTGGTTTTTTGGCACCTGAGCGTTATTTTCCAAAAAACTGGCGCCCTGGTGCTGGAATTCTGGCACCTGGACGTGGTACCACTCACTACAAAATTTCAAAGTGCACAATTAGCACCTGTGCGCTGGATTTTTGGCGCCCGGGCGTTGGGTCTCTAAGATTGGTGCCCGGGTGCTGGATTTCTTGTACCTAAACGCTAGAATCTTCATTTTTCCTCCCTTCTTTACTAGTACTTTTCCGGATCCATTTCCTGTAAATTCATCACACAGAATGCTTAAATCTTTGCTTAATAATGGTCAAAGGTATGTCTAAGTTATAGATGAAATTTATTTGCAATCACTGAGATTTTATTTATAAATTAAGTGTTTCTACTATCACTACTTCATCTCCTTTGGCTCTTTTAGGCTAAATCAATGCATCAGCTGCTGGACTACTACTCTGAGGAACATCACCTTCCTTTTTCCTTGCTTTTCTTGTAGAAAGCTGATCGAATTGTGATTCTCAAGTTTATTTTCATGTAATTAAATTGTGTTTAGGTGATTCACAATATCTGGAGGATGAAAGCACTAAAGAATTTGTTCAGAAAGTAGCAGATCATTACAGTTCAAGAGCCAATCGAACTCTGGAAGAACGAGAGGCTAGCCCAATTATTCATTTAAAAAAACTAAACAATTGGGTATATGTTGCATTTTGTAATCATTAATTTGTTATCATTGAAATATTTACGATTGTAGAGTAATTCTTGTATGTATTCTTCTGTTCTTTTAATAGATTAAGAGTGTTCTAATCCAGCTTTATGCTCGTCGAGGAGATGCAGTCCTGGACCTGGCTTGTGGCAAGGTGCTAATGATTTCCAATATGTACCAAAATGCATCCTCAATTCCTTTCCAAAGCATGTTTAGTTATATCTTTAATGTTCACCAGGGTGGTGATCTTATTAAATGGAACAAGGCCAAAATTGGATATTACGTTGGTGTAGACATTGCCGAGGGCTCGGTAAGCATTGAAATTTCTCAAATCTCTTCATTGGTTTGTCTTTTCTGATTTTTCCTTAACATGTTTCCTCAAATCACTTTAAGAAGCAGTGAATGAGGCTGTTTAGACTAGTATTGCTAAGACATTCTAGCAATGACAGCTTTACATTTTTCTGGGCAAACCTATTTTGTTTACCTCTCACTGCTGATCTCATTTTCAATCAATTTACATTGAGAAAACTTAGATTTTGTCCATGTCTTCCAGATAACTTCATTTTCAATGCAAGTGCATTTACAGAGTTTCGCTTTTAGCTTTTATGTACTTACAGGATACAAAACCTTGTCACTTGTCAGGAACTCTTTTGGAACAATGATTATATATTTTATACATATGTTAATGGTATTACTAATAGTAGTGAAACAGCAATTGTAACTTTTTATTTTATTTTCAGTGATGAATTTCTGATATGCTATTGCCCAAGTCCTAGCTATTACACAGCAAAAGATTATATGCCCTATTGTTATGAACTCTTTGCAATTGTCATGTGTTCATAATCCTCTGCACCAGCTCACTGAAGTCAACAATCTGTCCAGATCGAAGACTGTCGTATACGTTACAATGGTGATGCTGACCATCATCAGCACCGTAAAAAGTTCACATTTCCTGCTCGCCTCATATGTGGAGATTGTTATGAGGTAAATATTATTGTACATGTTTATCTTTTGTTGTGTTTCTCCTTTGCTTTATGCTTGATAACTTCATTAAGTCCTGAAAACAAGTTTCACTTCTTAAATGTTTTAAAGAGCACTTATAAAGTATTAAATAATAAATATAAACTCTGGATATTCTTACAGGTAACAAAGATGATGCAGAACATTGGATAGTTATTTTTATAAATACATTAATAAAAAATAAAATCTAAATTAGGGTTGTGATACTGGCAGCTGCTTTAAAATTTTTAACAGTTATATAGATAGATTGATCTGACTCAAATACCCCTTCCAATAAAGACTACTTGCATGGATTAATCTTTAGTAGAATAGTTTAGTATAGTTACTTCTGCTTAAAATTCTTTTTTTTTTTTTTTTTTTTCTTGTTATCACCTTTTTTGTTTATAAAATTGAGTGTTGTTCTTGGAATCACTTGATCACAGTAGTGTATTGAATTTCATAAGAATCTAATTTAATAGTTATTGATCAAGTTAATTTATAATTTGAAATTTGAAATTCTTTTAGAGAAATTGATCTTGTGAATTGTGATATTTAGATTTAATGGAAATTTCTGTATTTTATTTTTCAATTTTGAATTTAAGTTTCATTGTTCTAATCATTGATGGTTTCAGGTTCGATTGGATAAAGTTCTTGCAGATGATGCACCTTTTGATATTTGTAGTTGCCAGGTGAATGATCCACTCCGAAGTTAACATAAATAGAAGAATGTGTGTGTACAAGAAAATACAATATTTTTATTTGGTTTCTAACTTTTCTTCTTCTCTTCTTGTTATGGCTTCTTACTAAGTCATTTGCACCTCATTATGAAATTCTAAGCTCTGTTGTTTTTATCTAGAGCAGAATTGGATACTTTGGAACTGTCATTTTGTGATATGTCTACCATATATCCTGAATGGCTGCCAGTTTTTCACTGCCTAAACTAAATCACCATACTGTTTGCACTCTTTTTTGTCACCTCGTGCAATATATAGTGATGGGCTACATACCATCTTAATGGTGTGGGTGACAAATCTGTACTCTTTTGAATTCTGCAGTTTGCATTGCATTACTCATGGTCTACAGAGGCCCGTGCTCGGCGAGCCTTGGCTAACATATCAGCTTTACTACGTCCAGGAGGCATTTTCGTTGGAACAATGCCAGATGCCAATGTGATTATCAAAAAGCTTAGAGAAGGTTTTTGGTGCACCTGCAGTTTTTTATTACATTGTCATGAATAATAATAAATTAATCTCGTATGATTAAGGCTTGTAATCAACTAAGTGTTTCTTATATGTATGAGGAAATGATTTAATATAATCAGTGTACGTGTGGGATCTGATCTTGTATGATATATATCAGATTAACAAAAGACCTTTTGAATTTCAAGTGAAATTTATCCCAATTTGGCGCTATCTACAGGGAATGAAATAAGATTTTCCATGCATTGCTTTTTGCTGTTCTTTCACGTGTTTCTTGTTTGTGCTGACAGATACAAATAGAACAGTTGTTATCTCTTTATTTATAATCTTACCTTTCATCTTCATTTTAATCCTTGATTATTTTGCATGAACACATGTTTTACTAATTGCTGTGGGTGTGAAGGGCTGTATTTTGGCTTACATTGACTGTCATGAACTGTTTCTGTTCTTACTAAAATGTTGTACTATGGGTGCTCAGCCCATGGTTGTTTTGAGGGAGTCTATACCTCTGACATGCAGAAGGATTGATCGGCTTTGTTACAGTTTTGAGTCTCTTTGGCTCCTCTTTTTTTTTTTTTTTTTTTTGGAGGATTTATTACCCTTTCCCTTCTCTTGTAACTTTTCTCTCAAATAATGTTTTTTCCTTTTATTATGTTTTCCCTTCTCTTGTACCATTGTGATTCTGTTTTCCCTTCCTTAGTAAAGAAAGGGAAAAAAGGATTTCTATGGTTGTGTTTATCTTCTTTGACATGGTAGACCATTTTCGTCATTCTTCATTGAGTAGTCTATTTTCACTGTAAATATGCAGCCGAAGGATTGGCTTTTGGTAATAGTGTCTACTGGGTGCATTTTGATGAAGAATTTTCTGATAAGGTGACTTTAAAGAACATATAATTTGGGAATAACTTTCTGCATTTTACTGGAGTGTATTTTTAACCTGAAATGCTTTTGTGTATTTCAGAAATTCAAATCTTCGAGCCCATTTGGCATTAAGTACAGATTCCATCTAGAGGTATCATACATATTACATCTCATTTAATTTCCATTCTCGTATAGGAGTTTGTCTTAGAATGTGAGGCTGATTCGGAATTTGTATGTCAAAGTATTGTCAGATGACTACGAATGACTTAATAATTGTTAACCAATGTTTTCTATTTATATTGCTTTTACCTTAGAGCTATTAATTGTACTTGTTTTAGGATGCGGTTGATTGTCCTGAATGGATTGTCCCCTTCTCCATGTTCAAGTCATTAGCTGAAGAGGTAATGCTGTCTGCAACAGTGCCAGACATTACCAGCAAGCATTGGATTTCATAAGCTTGTGCAATCTGAACAACTTATTCCTCTTTGTCCTTTACAGTATAATTTTGAGCTTGTCTTCGCAAAAAACTCACACGAATTTGTGCACGAGTACATGAAAAAATCAGAATTCGTGGAGCTTATGCAAAGACTTGGTGCCTTGGGTGATGGCAACCAAGATCAGAGTAAGTCTACTTACTCATGCATATATTCTTTGAGTTTCCATTACCACTCATTCTACACCCCTTTCCATCTCTCCAGCTATCATTATATATATATATATATATATATATATATATATATATATATATTTTACCCTTATGCTACTTTTTCAACAGTCTTAATATTAGAACCTGTGGTTTTTTCACTTTATGTCAGGCACACTCTCATCAGATGAATGGGAAGCAGCATATTTATACTTAACGTTCGTGTTGAGAAAGGTCAGCAACAATTGAGTAGCCTGTTTTTCATGATAATCCTGCTATTGTCAACCTGTTGAAGAAAAGTTTGTCAATAAATAGTTAATAGGGATTCTTCATTTGATCTACCAGCGAGGCCAACCAGACCAAACACAAGCAAGTGGCAACAGAAGTGACCGAGGGTTGATGCATATTTCAAAGGAAGACATAATGTATGTTAGCAGCCATTAACATGAATTAAACGACCAATGACTGGATTTTCAACAAAGATAATGAAACTGCACAAGGCAGGGAATGGCCTGCACAGCCATGCAGAATGCAGATGAATTCACAGGTCAACTTTTGAGCTCTCACTTCTGAATTTTGTTGTTCACAATATTGAAGATTACTTTTCCTTAAAATTTGTATTCTTGTCAAAAATAAGAAACAACACAGTTGAACTATGATTACGGTGGATGAAAATATATGAAGAACTTTTACACACTAACAGTTATCATTGTATTCTGTCCTCCAACTCACTAACAATAATCTAAATGAATGTCATGTGATGGATTCACTGACATGGCTGCTATCTATCATCAAACCCTTTTGAAGGTACAGCTGAAGTTGAATGTCCTAGTTTTTGACTTCTGCTAAGTTGGACAAAGTTAAGGGAGAAAAGATGGGGAGGTGGCAGTGGGACAGAGCTGGCATCAATTTCTAGAACTGTTAAATTAGAACTTCTCAGGTACCTATAAGGAGAACAATAATAAAAGGATGTTACAAATAAGGGACATTCTGAGTGCAATTATGCAGAGTGTCAGTATATTTTGAGTGCTGAAGAGTTATCAATTTCATAGAAAATTTCTCAATAACATAGGAAAAAGAACTTGAGTTTTGTTAATTTTGAGGAGACCTCCAATAGTAATACAGGAGAGGTAGAACACTGAGTAGTGATATTGAGGGTTAACGTAATTACTGATTCTGTCTTCTTCTGTACTTTGTGACTCATTTAGTCATTTTGAGTATTTGGGAGGAAGGACATTGAAAAATATATATAAAGTTCAATTTTCACTTGACGCAAGTTGGGGATTTTCTGAGATAAGTTGTCTGATATAAAGCCTTTTGTCCTTGGTCCATTTTTATATTCTTTTAGCAGTTATGCCGAGGTGTACGGGAAATTCCATCCTCTCATTTGGGCTTCATCTTATTTTCTGAACAGGAAATTCCTGTTTCATTATGCGAATCCGGATCACCTCCAGTAATATTGGAAGAAATTTTTTCCAGTAGAATGGCTTTTATTTTTTGTATAAAATATATTTTTAAAAATAAAAAATAATTTTTATAGACAAATATATATTCATATTTTAAATTTTTTTATAAAAAATGATATGTAGTTGAAAAAATAAAAAGACTAAATTAATTTTAACATCTCACAATTTATTTTGTATATTTTAAAGTCTATTATTTTTTAACTAGATATCACTATGTATGAAAAAAATAATCTAAAACATATATATATATATATATATATATTTGTATTTTAATTTTTAATAATATATTTTATACAAAGTATGAGGGCCATTGGATCTTAATAGAGAAAACAGTCCCTTCCAGTTAAGAATCAATAAGTAGTGCATATAGTCTATGCACAATAGAAACTCTTATAACACTTCAATCATTGAAAATACATGGTCGCATATACCCTGGTTGTAGGAAATGCAGATTCCAGACTCAATTTATAAACAGAAAAATTTAAGCAGTTGGATAAGTGGCATCCATGGCAGTGCCACATAAACCTTCCTTGGCAGTTATGTTTATCTTCGTCCTTATGTACCCTTGCTCACTCCATTCGGTTCTCCACAAGTTGTTTATTAGAACACGCTGGGCATATCATATAAAGTTTGATAAGATAAGACTTAATAGTATAAAGTTGGATTGAATAAGATTTGATAAGAATTTAATATTATACAGTGTTTGGTATAACATATAAGATAATTTGTTATATAAGATAATATGATTATATATATTTGGTAACAAATTGTTTAATACTAGATAAATTAAAAATTAATTATTTTGACAAAAATGTATGTTAATTAAATAAATTTATATTCAACAAAATGTTCAAAGATAATTTGATTTTTTCTTAACTATTAAATTCAAATTCATACTAATTGTAATATATCAATACACATTTAAGGTGGAATGGAAAAAAATAAAATTTAAAATAAAGAATAAATGAGTTAAACCTCATTTGTCCCCTCACATATATGATAATTCTCAATTTGGTCCTTTACAAAATTTCTTTTTTAATTTAGTCTCTTACGAATAAAATATTTCTCAATTTAGTCTGTCATATATGGATATTTCTCAATTTGATCTCTTATAAATAAAATCATTATCAATAATGCCTTTCTTATTTTTTTAAATTAACTTTTTTTAAATTGATAACAATTTTATATGTGAGGGTCAAATAGAGAAATGTCATTTAAGGAACTAAATTGAGGAGACAATTCTATGAAGGGCTGAATTAAGGGAACAAATTGATAAATATTTTATATGTAAGGGATCTAATTGAAAAAAAACAATTCTACGAGTTCATACATTTTAAATTAATGTGTTTTTTGAGGATATTACTAATAATTTGATTTGTGAGATATCAAATAGAAAATATATAAAGAGAGACTAAATTGAGAAAACAATTCTATAAAGGATCAAATTGAAAAATATCCTACATATTAGGGACCAAATTGAAAAAAAATTTATGAGTTTGTATTCATTAAATCAACTTGCTTTTTTAAGGATATTAATGATAATTTTATTTATGACAATCAAATAGAAAATGCACATATATGATAGACTAAATTGAGAAGACAATTATATGAGGGATTAAATTAAATAAAATATTATATATAAGACCAAATTGAAAAAGTTACTATGGATTCGTATTTTTTAAATTAACTTATTTTTAAATAATATTATTTATAACAATTTTATTTGTGAATAGTTAAATGAATAAATATTCACATATGAGGGACTAAATTAAAAGATAATTTTATAAGAGATCATATTAAAAATATCTTATATGTAAAGAACCATGTTATAAATAATTTTGGAGTTTTTTGTTTTTTTAATTAACTTATTTTTTTAGAATATTATTGATAATAATTTTATTTGTAAAAAATTAAATAAAAATATTTAAAAACTAAATTGAAAAGAATTTCTACGATAAAGAATAAATTAAAAAATATTTTAAATACAAAGAACCAAAAGAATATTTTACCAAAAAAATATAAAATATATTATTAATACAATAAAAAGTTTTATTAATAATACAGTGTTTCATTATATTAAATGTCCTGTAAAAACTTCGCTCGAGTAAAATTGTAAAGCTGACTCTCCGGCAGCAGTGGACACTGATACCGGTTGGTTGGCCACAACTTGCAATTGTTAGTTAAAGACGAAGCCGGTTATCATTTTTTTTTCTTTAATCTATATAGTGTTGAACTATAATTTTACATCTCATATATTTTAATTTTTTGATTGAGTCATATTATTTTGTTTTATTATTTGACATTTTAATGTGAACTCATTAAACTTATATATGTATTATATATATAATTTTATATTAATGTGTAAACATTTTATACTTTTTTCTATAAATAGTAGTTTTACAATAAATAATTAGATGGAATATAATTAAATTCAAATATCAATATATTATTTTTAACTAGCGTTGAACAATTGTTCCTAGAATACTTAAACATTTTTTGAAATGTTAATGAAAAATAATATTAATAATGCTCTATATATAATTTTTTTTAACAAATTGACAAATTTTTTTATTTCATTCAAAATATTATTTTGATTTGTTTATTGAACTATTTAGATGATGGTATATTGTTCTTAGTATACTTCTGTTATATAAATAGTGAGTAAATACAAATGCATTCACAAGTGTTCAGGTAGTAAAGTTAAGCTATTATCAATATGGAGAGTAATGTATAATACAAATTTATTTAAATTTAAACTTATTTTAAAATTTAAGGAGAAAGTAAGATATTATTAGTAAATTAATTTCATATAGTTTAATTAATAAGTTTAAAAGATAAAATTTTATTACAAACATATAATATTAAAATACAATTTTTTTAATTATAAATTCAAAGCCATCTTCCATGAAACCACCTTTATCAAAATCTACTAGCTCTTGCTCCGAGATCTCCTCCGTAAATGCCGCAGTTGAACATGTCCAGCAAGTACCTGGTTTTGTGCAAACATGGACACGTGTCATGACAGGACACGAACACCATGTTTTGTTGTGCTCGAATATCCGGAAGCATTTTTGCTTCTCCAGCATCCTTGTAGACCTTCACCTCACCATATTTTACCATCCATTGCTCCTGTCTTTCTCATAAAGAATGCCTCTTGGAGCTTCCGGGAAACTACTTGGGAACTCCAAACCGCAAGAATAAGAAACAGAGCTAATTTGAAGTCATAGTTGGGGTAATGGGAGATAACCAAATGTGGAGGTGTTGTATTTTCTCAAGCCATGGAATCGCACAATTTACTTGATGGGATTATTAGATTAATTTTTTTGATTTTATCAATTTCGATAAGTGAAAAATTATTAATTTCAAATATAAATTATTAAATTTAAGTAATTTTTTAATATATATATATATATATAAAAGAAATCTGGATTAGAGATAACCACTTCAACTCCAAGATGTGCAAATTATCCCATCCCTAGTGATGCAAGCTGCGGCATTTTGGAGAAAGCTACTTTGGAAATTAAATTGGAAAGGAGAGCGGTTCACTATTTAATAGTTAGATTATATTTATATTACAGTTGGATCAGTTGAATTTAAAACATTTAAAATATAATTTTATAATAATTAAATTACTAGATTGTAAGCATTGAAATTATTTTTTACTTTTCTAAAGTCATATATTCAGTAATTTGTCATAATTTAACCAACAAAGTAACGTTGGCTCCATGGGTGTCATGCTTACTGCATTTTTTTACCCCCAAAAAACCAAAAAAAGAGCTGGAAGAGATATTCCCAATGACCACATTGGTTCAATTATTCAAACCAAAAGTCCGGTTCATATTTTTAATGAAGAACCGACTTATTTCCGGTTCGGTTGATCCCATTCAATTTTCATTGACACTGCTAATATATATATATATATATAATTTGGCCAATTCCTTGAAGCGATATGTTCAACGCAACGAGTGCTGAGACGTCAAGGGTCCTGAGCTTTACAGAAAAAGCTGGTCAAAGTCAAACTATGAAATTTTTTTAAGCAATTGGTATCATTTTTGTTTTTCTTCGGTTTTGTCATCAAAGAAAAATTTAAACAAAAGATAAATTATTAAAAAAAAGGTTCGAAATTAATTTGTTCTCATATGTCCTCTTTAACACTCCTCTAATTTGTTTTATATCATTTAACTACTATGCTACTTTTTATTAAAATTTTTTAGAGAAATAATTATACAAAAGTTAAACTTTTGGACAATATTATCATTTCAACAATAATGTTCTACTTATGCTGTGAATATTTTGTAGTCTTTTATATTTATTACAAAAGATTAAACTGATTTTATTAAACTGATGTTCAAAATTGATATTATTGTCCATTTATTATTAGTAATTAATTTTAGAACACTCTAAAAATGTTTAAGATATTAGTAAATAAACTTCTAATATTCAATACAATCATCCTTTTGAACATTCACGTAACTATTTTAATTAAAAATGATATGTGAATTATTAACTAACAATTGGACAAAATATATGAGTAACAATAAGACATTATAATTTGGATCTTCTATAGTTACTGCAGTTGCACTTTATATAAAAATTATGACTGAATGCAATTATTTTTAATTTTTGACTGAGTGTGATCTTTAAAAAAAATCTCAACCGTTAGATTCTTACTGCTTCTGGAGTTGGCATCTGCCAACTGCAAAGAATCCGGATTCTAAGACATTGGGCAAAGTACTTTTGGGCCAGATTATAGGAACTAAATTTTAATTTAACAAAAATTAAATAACCTCCTTTGTCTTGTAATAATAGAAATAGGACAGAAGGTAAGAAGTTTGAATGACGATTTTCGACCACATAGCAAAGCATCAGACGGAAAATAATATGGCTCAGAAGTACCATTCGATATAACCAATGTCTTCTTACTTGGTAATTCATTATAAGAAATAAAAATTTATCAATAGTGAAATTCTAGAGGTACGTTATTCCAAATAATGAGTGGATATCTATCACAAGATTTGAACCCGCAATGAATGAAGACATTGATGAATCTAGAGAAAAATCTAATTTTAGTTTCTCACTTTTGGCCAAAATATTAATTTGGTCATCCAAAAATAAAAAGCATTAAAATGGTCATCTAAAAATAAAAAAGTGAATGGATATGATCCTTATGAAAGACTAAATTGATTTTTGGAATACCATTTTAATATTTTCCATCTTTAAATAACCAAATTGTTCTTAAGATAAAAAATAAAAGACCAAAACTGTATTTTTTTCATGAATCTTCTATCCAAGTTAATAAGAGGATATCCTTAGCACTTACCTTCCAAAAAAAAGACAACGATGAAAATCTGAACCAACGTTTGGATCGATGTCAATATGATCCATTAGCATTGATCTTGTGTTAAAATATTCTTCATGAAGAGCATGGTTGTCTCTATAAAAACCAGTGAACCATGCCTTTTGCACATATACAAATTGTGTAAGCTATGAGATGTGGCTTTCCTTGGCCTAAACTGCGATATTCTAACTCTTTTGCTCGTTCTTGCAATGGTGTTCTCAGATATTCTCTCACAAGCTTCAAGACGATACCATGGCAGACAGACACAAGCAGTGGATGGCACAATACGGTAGGGTGTACAAGGATGCTGATGAGAAGTAAAGACACTTCGACATATTTAAGGACAACTTGGAGTTCATTGAATCCTTCAATGCTGCTGGGAACAAACCCTACAAACTTAGCATTAAAAGTTTATTTATTTTTGCTCAAGGGTCTTGGATTATAATAAACTAAAAAAACTCATTGCATACCAAAAGATCTATAAAGTCAAATGTCTCAACATCTCTATATTAATAGAGTATAAGAAATACTAAGACATCAATTCAATTAAATCTTAATACTATCATATTACATTGTAAGTGTTACACAAAATGTATCCAAAGTCAATGTAATTTACTCAGAAATAACTATACAATATTAATTGAAATAGATGTCTCAATTAAATTAACCAAAAAAAAAAAACTCTATAATCAATCCCACAATAGTTGAATTTACAATCATAAGGTGTTAATTGTCAAAGTTATATTAAAAGCTAATGAAATCACTTATTTATGCCCAAAGGCAAGTAAATACCAACACTTTAGATATTGTGTTATTCAAAGAATACATGATTAACTACCAAGATTATAAAACAAACCATACTTTTAATCTCTAATTTTGTTTAAAATTAGAGAACATCCAACAAGAGGTATATATTTCATTTAAGTTTAGAAAATTGCCAAAAATAGTTAGGAATATTCATGAAGGAAAAAAAGACTACAAATTGTCACTACTAGGCTTTTATACAAAGTCATAAATCAAGTTTCTCAAAAATAAAGTAAAATAGAAATACAAACATGAATAAAAGAGGAAAAATGTTAAAAAGCCCAAAACTTATTAAAAATGATGGAATTTGGGCTTGAAACTAATTGAATCACCTTTGGCAATTTACCCAACCATCGAGCTCTAACAGAGCTTTCCATAATGGTATTATAAGCCCAAAAATTCCATTTGTACTAACTTTTTGAAGTCGATTGTCCGTTTAAGCTTATACTTGGGCTTTTGACAATTAATCTAGCCCGGTTACTCAACTAAAATAATTCATGTCACAAAAGATAAATGAGTATATTGCCTAAAAAATTTGAGATAACTAGGGCAATAATTTCCATAAGCAAATTCATATAATCCACATGAAAATTGATTTTAGAATTAAATTCAGCACAATACTAAATTTATAATTGCGTAATTTCTCTAAAAAATTATTTAGCATACCAAACTACATGACCACTGAGAGTATGTAATAATATATGGTAATAAGATGTAACTATAATAAGCACAAAAAATTTCAGACTAAAACTCGGAGAGTACATATTTGAAACTCAATGAGGAATGTCATGAAGAATTTATATTTCAAGCTTTTAAAAAATTTTGACAACAATTACCATTAAATAGAAAATTAAAATTTAACGTGAGAAACAAAAAATTTGGACTAAAATGGGCTTTGAAGTGGACCCAAGTGCCTCTACACGCCAAGAGGCATGATTAGGCCTTGCAAAGAGTTACAATTCATCTTCTTCTCCATTTGGAGATTTGGAACAAGTCAAAACAACCTGTTTGGAGCTTATATTCATGACCCGTTGATTTCTTAAGTGTTTTGGAGCATGTTGGCATCAAATTGCTTAGAATTTCAAGATTTAAAAAACCCTACAACGATTTTGACAAAGAAGCCTCCATTTTTTAGTATTCGCATTTGAAATAGTTGAGGTTTTTTAAAACCTGGCTTAATGGAGGCCAAAACAATTCCTTAGTGTTTTTGCTATGATTTGGGCACCATTTTGCTCAGATTTGCTACCTCTACAAAACCTCTAAAGAAATTTTGACAAAAAACGTACTCTATTTGAGTATTTATTATCAAAACTTGTTGGGGTTTTTTGAGTTTGAACATTAATAGAGACCAAGTCCTTTTAGTTATGTTTAAGGTGTGTTTCATACATCATTCTACTTGAAATGCCTTGATCTATAAAATCCCTAAACCAATTTTAAAAGAACCCTTGCATGATTTAAGCATTTTTGTCCAAAAATTTTGAGTCATTTATGTTCATGTTTACGTGCATCCTAGGCATGTTCAAAATTGGATTTTTTTCAATTCCCAAAAGGAAAATAGCTAATGATCATGATTGAATCAATGAAGAACCAATGCAACCCTATAAATGTAAAAGATTTAGTAATTCTTCCAAAATTTTATAATGGGCATGAATGATAAGGGCAAAATCAAATTTATGCCGAGATATAAATGAATAATTTGATTAGATACAAAACCATAGACTCTAATGCCAATTCTTATAATAAAATTGGAAGATTAAATAAAATAATTAAATTTGACCTGAAATCCTTGATATGTGTGTAACTTCCTTGCATAAGTAGGCAAAATAGTTCATCTAAGGGTGAAACTCTAGCTAGCTTTAACAATGGATTATAAGTTAGGGCTTCTCCCAATATAGGTTTATGAATTGTGTATCTAATCCCGACTCAATCTATTTATATAATGTTAAATATTAATAATTAAATGTGAGATATTGTTTAATGCATAATCTACTACTTAGCCTAAAAATTGTTCAAACAATTATTTCAAATAAAATTTAAGGACTTTTTAAAATATAATTAGCAACATAATAAAAAATCAAGCAAACAAAATTTAAGAATATGTTCAAGTGCAAATAAAAAGAAAATCGAACATCAACTTCAATTCCAATTTGATTCCATTCTTCTTCGAAATAGACAAGCAACCCATTTTATTTTATTAAGGATAAGACTTATATAAAGTTTATTATATTTTTGCTATATTGTTCTCCAAATAAAATATAACAAGTGTATAGTTAACTAATAATAATATATAAGTTAATTTAAAAATAATATAGTTATCAACAATAATTATATACATGTCATGATATAATTGAAAACATTTACACTTCCCATGTTTTAATTATAAAACAACATAATAAAGGTCACGGAAACTACATATAAATTTTTTTCCTTCTATTAATTCCCAGTCATCTCAGATGAAATAAGCTAATTATTCATGATAATGGATCAAAGACAATCCGATAAATTTAAAATTCTAGAGCTTGCAAAAAATGCATATATATTGGTATAAACTAAGAGAAATATATGAAAGTAGAGTGTTATTAGGTACAATTAATGACAAAGAGTTTAAGGAATTTTGAAAATATTAAGAGAAGTTTGCAATTAAAGAATATAAATTTAATATATTTGTAATTAAAGAATTTAAGGCTTTGTTTTTATTACAGAGGACCCGAACTTGAGACTGAGATCTAAATTGAAACATATACTGAGGGCTATAAGCCAAGATTTCGAAATCCTAAATCTTTAAGAATATAAAGATATTTTGATCCATGAATTTTTCAAAATAAATTCAATATTTAAAATATTTTATTATAAACACCTTAAACCTATAATGCTGTAAATTTTCTAAATACACCAAATTTTTTCAAGTGCTTCTTTTCACATAAAACATTTAGAACTCGTCGGCACATCGTATAAGATTTAATATGATAAAGCCTGATAATGTAAGGTTTGATAAGAATTTAATATTATACAGCGTTTGGTGTGACATTATATATATTGTCATATTGTATAAGATAATATAATTATATTTTTGGTGGGAAACTATATAATACTAGATAAGATAAAAATTAATTATTATGACAATAATATCTTTAACTTCAATAATTATATTCAACAAAATACTCAAAGAAAATAAATTTGATTTTTTTGCTACTTATATAAATCCATACTAATAGTAATATATCAATCCACATTTAAAGTGGAATGAGAAAAATTAAAATTTGAAATGAAGAATAAATGAATAAACCATCATTTGGTCCATCACATATAAAATATTTCTCAATTTGGTCCCATATGATTTTTTTTTCAATTTGGCCCCTCACAAATATGATATTTCTCAATTTAGTCTATCACATAGATATTATTCAATATGGAATCTCATAAATAAATTCATAATCAATGATTTCTTTCACATTTTTTAACTTACCTTATTTTTTTAGGATATTATTGATAACAATTTTATTTGTAAGGATCAAATATAGGAATGCCCATATGTGAGGGACTTAACTAAGAAGACAATGTTGTGAGGGACTGAAATGATAAAACAATTCTATGAGGGAAAAAATTGAAAAATATTCTATTTGCAATGGATCAAATTGGAAAAAAAACTCTACAAGTTCATATATTTTATGTTAACGTACTTTTTTAGGATATGATTGATAATAATTTTATTTATGATGGATCAAATGGAAAAAATGTACATATAAGAGGGACTAAATTGATAAAATAATTCTATAAGGGATCAAAATAAAAAACATCTTATATGTAAGGGACCAAATTAAAATTTTTTTTTTATAATTTTGTAATTATTAAATTAATGTCTTTTGAGAATATTGTTGATAATAATTTTATTTGTGAAGGATCAAATAAAAAAATATAAATATGTGAGGGACTACGTTGAGAGACAATTCTATGAGATATCATATTAAAAAAATCTTATATAATAGGGACCAAATTAAAAATATTTTTTATGACTTAGATTTTATTAAATTAACTTATTTTTTAGGATATTATTAATAACATTTTATTAGTAAGAGATCAAATGGAAAAAAAATGTATAAATATGAGTGACTAAATTGAAAAGAAATTTTTATGAGGGATTAGATTAAAAAGGCAATAAGAGAATAAATTGAAAAATATCTTGTCCATGAGGGACTAAACTGACAAAATATTTTTATATAACAGTAAATTGAGAAATATTCTATAGGTGAAGGCTTTAAAAAAAGATTTTACTAAAATAAATCAAATATGATATTAATATAATCATACCTAATCAGATCAAGAGATTGTATTACTAATATGGTGCTCCATCGTATTAAATATAATTGATTAGAGTTAATCATATAAATTTATACAATCTATTGTACGCAGCAAACGGAAAATAAATATAAGTTGTATTGTATAATCTTATTTAATCTAACTTTATACAGTACACCAAACGTGGGACAAAAATCGAGGCTGAACAAGGTAAAAAAAAAAAACCATTGGGAAACTCAACATTTTGACGGCAAGCAAAATCATAACTTTGAACAAACAGTAGTACTTTAATATTTGTAGAGGAGAAATCTATGTAATTAGTTAGTAACGAGAAATTTGTAAATTGACTTAGTTTATATGAAAAATCAATAAGTAAAATAATTAGCAACATGTAAGTACGTCAAATAAGTCAATTAAAAGATAAATTTTTAATATAACTGTTAAAATAATTTATTTACCAATTTTTATAAATTAATCTTCTTAAAAAATGGATTGTTCATGTGTGCAATTTCTATAATACCCAGTCCAAAATATTATCAAAACAGTAAATGCTGCCAAGTAGGTCATAACATAATCGATGCTTTTAGACATGTAATGATTCAATATTTATTATGTATTCTAGAATATAAAATTGCATCATAGAATATGCAAACTTCCTACAATCCTTTTACGATTTATATAAAATAACTCTACATTTTGATGATCAATATTTAAAATTTAAAAATTAAATGATATTTTTTAAAAATTGAAATCAATAATTTTAAAAAAATTGATCTAATGACAATCTAAATCTCCGGCACTCACCTCTCAAGGGTTTAACCCATATTTGAAAACTTTTATCCTTCTCGGCACTATTATTATAACAATCATATTTTGCTATCCATTGCTCTTACTCACCAGGTTCCTTTCTGGATTAACATTGGGGTTTATTTGAATTGAAGAGAATTGCAACTTGGAAGATGATCCAAACTTAAAATGGCAGCGGTTTTATATGCAGGTTTTGGCTTTTATTTTAAGGGACTTTTTAAAAAGAAATATGAATCAGCTTATGGTTGTCTTTCATAGAAGACCCATTACTTGGCAGTTAGCCATCAAGTTAAAGCCTTTTGTTCGTCATTACACAACAAAAGAGGGGCGTTTTGTTCCAAGTTATATATAATTATCTATAACACTACCTTTACCAGTTATGCTTCTAAATCTGTCGTCAGGTCACGCATGAAAAGAAACAGGAATTCTCCAAAATCTTTAAAAACATATATAATGCCATCTCATAATTACTGTCTCATACAACCAAAAATCTATAGAAAAGTCACAAACCTTAAAATCTTTCAACAATTTTGATCATTCATTTATGTTGGAAGTCCAACAAATTTCAATTATGACTAGATAGCTATAATTTTTTAGGGTTCCATTCCATTTTCTAATGCCTTGTCTTCTGAGCACTTTCTACTTTCCCAATTATGTGCGATGGATGTGAAACAAGTGGGTCTCGCTTTCAATGAGTTCACTCACCCAGCGAACCTGAGAAAAGGTCAAGCCATCGTTTCTTGATTTCGTTGCTAGAAGGGAGGTTTCTCTGGTTTTTATGTTCTACTTCTTCCGTCCTAACTTAAGACCTAAATATGAAGCAAGGTTTGATAGTGGCTGTAAATTTGCAAATGCGCAGTTTAGTGCGATTATCTATATCGTCTCTCCAGCATACACCATTTCAATACTACATGTTATTATAACCAATTAATAACCAAATTATTCAGAAGTAATTGGCATGTTTTAAGCAACTAGAGCAGTTTGCCTCAAAATGGAGGCGTGAATATAAGTGGAGAAAATGCCGTCCAAGAAAAGAGAAAGGGGAAAAGATTCTTCTATTCCCAGTACAAGGAAATATGCAGCAAAAAGCGCTTATAAAAGGAAAAGATATGGTAAGTTTCTTACCAAATCAACTACTTGAAGTGATTCCTTTCCTCCTGTCTGGTGCTGCATTTGACAGAAGTCAGAATGGGCAGAAAATTTTGGCAAAATTGGGAATGGTATACCGGAGAGATAAACAATGAACAGATAAATCTGGTTTTGAACCAAGAGATTGTCATAAGCAAGAGGATAGAACAACAACACCATGAATATGATTATGTAAAAAGCATGCGGAATTACTACCACCAAGGCCCTTCAATTTCTGGTGGGCTCTGGCAGCCCCTACCTATGTAGACATGATTCATTTTATACTCCTAGCTTTCTGGAATCTGATCAAAAACAATGTACAGATGCAGGGAATAAGTACTCTATGACTAAACTGACAGACAGAAGCACCGATATCCAGGTAATGCCATGCAGCCAGAACATGAATACATCTTCACAGAAGGAGGAACTCTGCAGATTAGGCCATAACCCTCAGTTATACTGACCATATAAGGCCATGCTTTCATTACATGTTGATCACTACAATGGTTGACTCTTCCAACGTCACTTTACATCTATGTACCAGCCGGATAAGGGAAGCTGAGACCAATTTGCCGCCTGATATGCTCAGGAATAAGCCTATTTATCAATTCAGGCGATGCTCCAGATAACTGCAGTCAAAAAATTTAAATACGTGTTCATTCTCAGAAAAGAAATTTGTCAAATAGGTTACTTTCAAGGACAGCTAATGTTGCAGTGATATGAGAACCTGTTACATAGGATTCCCTTGAGCATAGAGCATGCAGAAAACATGAAAGATCACAAAGATCCATTATGAACATGAATGATAAACAATGCAAATGTTTTACATACATCACACGTAATAGAAGGAATTAATCGGCTACATACTTCCTGTTTGAAATTGAAAAGAGGAGGCAATGGACGGCCGTTGGTTAGTCGAGCATTGGGCTCCCGGAGTTCATCGAAGAAAGGATGTGCACATGCTTCCAGCTGAAACAATTAAAGCCACAGGTGAGAATTAAGTAAATTTTATAGAATATTTGAAAACAAAAGAATATTATAGTAATAGGCACAATAAAATTGCAAAATTTTGGGAGCATAAAGTTGATCCAACCATCCTAGAAAGACAAACAAATGCAAGTGCTTCATTTCATATTTTGTTGATAAAAAGAAAAGAGGAACTTCTTATGCTGATTCATTTCATATCAAATATGTTATTATGTGCTTCAGCTATGATGTAATCTCTGTGTGTGCCTTTTTTCTTCTTTTTTTTTTTTTTTTTCCTGTTGGGGAAGTGGGTAGTAGGGGTTGTCCTACTCACCGCAGTGCAGCGAAGACTTGGTGAATATTGGAGAAGCCTTGATGCAAGGTCGAATGCTTCAGGAGGCATTCGCTTGTGGAAAACCTGAACCATGGACATAGCAATTACTGCAATGCATCAATGACCAAAACACAAGGGACCCAAAAAAGTTCCCAGAAAATATCTGTTAATTAAACAGCCAATGCAAATTTTTATTGATGACAATTGCATCATCCTAATCCTAAGAATCTGTCAACACTAGTTTCTCTGATATTCATTTACTTGAATTGATTTCACTCAGTTTGACAGTCTTTTCTTTTCATTTATTTTTTTGTCCACATCCTGGGAATCATATTTCCTGCATTGCATATCAAAAGGAAGATGGATTGCCAAATGCCTTTACCTTGTGCCATGGATGAGCTTTAACCTGAGGGAATCTAAAATCTGTATAATTAGGGTTCATGCAACGAATTTCTTCTCGAGTCGGAGTACCAAGAACCTACAATGGGAAACCCAAATAATGATCTCTCTAAAAATACATTCATGCAACCCATGGTGACATCAACATGGAGAAGGCATCACCTTGATAATTTCCACAAGTTGGTCCACCTGATTTTCTCCTGGGAATAATGGCTAAAGAAACATTCAATATTATCAGAAGTAAAATCAAAATAATAATAAGAAGGGAAGACAGCTATTAAGTGTAAAATTACCAACCTGACCAAGAAGAAGCTCAGCAAGGACACAACCAGCTGACCAGATATCAATAGAAGTCGTGTATTCTGTTGCACCAAAAATTAGTTCTGGTGCCCGATAGTACCGTGAACAAATGTAAGAAATGTTTGATTCACCCTTGACCTGATATAAATTACAAAACAAAATTATAAATAAAAATTTATATCTTTGTATGTTGTTGTGACCCAACTTAGCAACTTCATCACATTGATAAATGACACGAGCCTTAACAAAAATGTATATGTGATTCTGGCCAACAATGTTTCTCCCAATTATAGTTCCTATGATAGGAAATAAGGGTGGGGTCAAGGTTTTAGGAGCATCAACATATATTAATTGCTTTTACTTATAGGTCATCATCACATGTTCACATACAGGTTTAACTACAATTGCACTTGCACAAGAAAGTTAATAAAGTTTTCGTAGTTCCATGTTGACTGTGCAGCATATGATGTTGGAAAAACCTACCAAAACTTTTGCACTTCCAAAATCACAAAGCTTAACTTGATGAGTGAGAGGATCAACCTACAAAACAGTATGCAATACATTTAGAATATACAGGTAGAACACATCTAGGAAATACAGCTGATAAATAACATACCAAAACGTTTTGAGGCTTCACGTCTCTATGGCAAACTCCTGGTACTGCATGGATATATGCTAGTCCCCTAAAGATCTGAGTATCATGCCCCAATTATTATAATAATTCAAAATTGAGGAATAACATAGTTAAACATTAATTGTAAACAAAATAGAGTTCATACTTGATACGTATAAAGTTTCACATAGATGAGAGGCATCCTTTGGTTCATACAACTGTAGTGTTTGAGAACTCGGTACATCGTCTCAGGAAGATACTCCATAACCAAATTGAGAAAAAGTTCATCTCTGCTTGTTGTAGAGAAGAAACAGTGCTTCAGGGAAATGATATTTGGGTGATCCATCAGGCGCATTAACTGCAGCTCGCGATTTTTGTATCGCCTGTCCTGCAAGACCTTCTTTATAGCCACTGTTTCACCAGTCTCCAAGCACTTTGCCTTTGTTATGGGTCAAGAAGGGGCCCAGGAAGGACAGAGAGGAATCCATATGAGATATTTGACAGAAGAAAGCTTATGAGTATAGCTGTCACCTTGAAGTTCATTTATCCATACCTGGAAAACAATTCCAAAAGAACCGGTGCCAACAACACGTTCTGCCATGTAACTGATAGTCTGCGAGTGCATCAGAGGAGACATCCTCATACATAAGTTACAAGGAATTTAAAATATATATATATAAAAGGAAAAAGGGAACCCACAAATATTATCACCAGTTTTCAATTTTATTGAACCATTAGTGCAATACATTAATTTCTTCAAGACTTTCGAGAATCAATATAAAGGGTAACACATTAACTTTTGCAAAATCTAGCTGAGCCCCATCCAAATAAGGATGTGAATGATTATCTAAAACTAGATAAATATGTATAATTATTCATGCTCTTCAGATACACAACTAAGAGCATATGAGATATCTATATTGCCAAAAATTAAGAGGTTAAAGAAGAAGGTTAAGACACCTGCTTAGGTTCGCCATTTTTGCCTCCAATTGTGGTGGAGATTATGTGGCCAGTGACTGCGTCATTCCCCTCCAGGACTGTAGCTGACATTTCCTAAATTTATAGCAAGAAATAGATGTTTTAATGGTATAGCTATTCTCGTAATACAGAGGAAGTAAGCCAGACTCCTCTTGATACAATATCTATGATAAATTGTTTCTGTTTAACCAACTGTTATTTTGCTTACATAGCTACTTTATGACTACCAATTCCATTACACATTTGGTCTAACAAGCATCCTCTTAATATGACTATTCAAGTGCAGATATGTAGCACAAGTTTGACATGGCAAAGCCACTAATGGACATGCAAATACACAGCCGACTAGTAGTCACTGTTTTGGACTCCTACTCGATTGCTGCATGCCAACATGCGATGTTGCAAGGAAATCTAGAGCAATAGCTTAAATCAAACAACAGTTGGCAAATAATAGAGTATCTCATGATTGAGCATTGATTGAAGAAGTTTCATATGAGGAATTCAATGCTCAAGAATTAACCATAAATATTAGAATCAAATGGATACCAGAAAATTTGAGACGGAAATCTGAATGCGATATTGAAGAAAGGTAAAGTGCAAAGACCTCAAAGGGGATATGCATAGATAAAGTTAAATCAGGTGTCCACAGTTCACAAGAAAGCATCACATGCCAAAGAAAAGCTTTGATATCAATTAAGAGAACAAACGGAAAGAATCTAAGGACATCAATTTCCTGAAGCAAACTAAAACAGTCTGAAGAACAATCCACGACAACTGCAAGAAAGGGAAAGGGCATAAAAATAGAAGACCAATACCAGACAATTTAACAGTAGAGTCCTCTTACATAAAATAAATACTAAAGCCACAGAAGAGCACAAGGCGATTTAAGAGTTACAGATTTTAGCAAGGAACAGAAGATCTAACTAGAATCATACCCGTATGGACTAGATTATATAAAGCCAAGCCTAAAACAAAGTTCACGGTAGAATTGAGGTCAAGTGAAAGAAAGTTGACTGAAAATTATCTGAAAGATAAATTTTCATACTCGAAAGGCTTCAAGGAATTTTCCGGAAGTGAAAGAAGCAGGCGATTCGAAATTCATGTACCCATTACCTCGGGGCTAAGATAATGCCACTTCCAGCTCAATATATTCTAATATAGTAAGTACCTAGTCTTCTCTCTCCCTCACTTATTTGTTAAGAGAAAAGGAGCCTGAATAAATGTACAGGATTCCACATTTACCACTTCTTTTGATTCCCTTCTTTTTTTCTGGACCGCCAAACTAAAAGGTAGGCAAGCTTCATTTTAACATCAAGATTTCAAGGGCGAAAGTAAAATAGACAACGAAAAAGAATGAAAACCCAACCACAATTCGTCTCTTCTCACAATTCCTGTAGGAAAAAAATACTCATCACTCTTTAAGGAACCGTGCAATCACTCCGATCAGATAGCTCGCGGGGAAAAAAGTTCCGGCGTGCTAGCTTCGTCCTTCGAACAAGCACAAATCACCAAAAATCAGTAGATCGCTCAAAATTCAGCTCATACCGAAGCTTGTTAGTAGGATGAAAGACAACTCAAGAACCAGCTACCACTCAGGCGCAGTGACGTAGACACACACAGGGAGACAACGGCGTTTCCGTACAATGAGAAGAATGCATTAACGTAAGTACCTTGTCGGTCTCCATATCGGAGCCACGGCGAGCAACTAGCTTCGCTGTGTCATTTTCAGCTTGCGCCGTCATCGGAGGTGGGAGTTGTGGAGCTGCCGCCGGCGGTGGTTGGTGGTGGTGCGGCCCCAACGGCATGGAGGCCATGTGTGACTAAAGCACTCCCTTCCTTCTCTCTCCCTCTCTTCCTTCCTTCCTTCCTCTCTCTCTCTCTCTCTCTTACTCTGTCTATTTTCTCTCTCCTGTGTGTCTCAAAGGAATAGTGTTCGGGGGGCCAGGCTTTAGATTAGATAGAAGAGAGAGAAAGAGAGTATACTCACGCGAATTTGAGGAGAGTGGAACCACGCTTCAATCACAGCGGTCTATTTGTCATCACTTTTGTATCCGTCATCTGGTGTGGTTGAGTGCATGGTAACATATTCCATAGCCTCGCATGCAAAACCAAAGAGACCAAGGATCACATGGAACCTCCATTGAACATGTATTTTTCAGCAAAAACTAACTAAAAAAACCTGAATTGTATTGGCAATGACCAAGCACTGCCTTCTTCATTGAAAAGCAAACAAATTAAACTTGTATTGTTTTCTTCTTTCTTTAAAAAATGTAAAATTTATTTACAAAAATTATGAATAAAATATTATTTTATTTTTTACTTATCAATTAATTCTTAATTTAATTTTTACTTCACTTGTTATTTGATTTTAATTTATAATAAACTAATCATTGAAAAATTAAATTAAAAATTAACTAATAAGTTGAAAATGAAAATACTTAACCCAGAATCATGAATAAAAAGATATTTTTTTTATTATGTATCAGTAAGAAAATATTTTTATTTCTTATTTTTTACAAGATATTTTATTGAATCGCACATAATCAATTAATTGACATGTATTCATGTAAAGAATTTCTCTAGTTGTACATAAGATAAATTTTAGTAAAACTTTTTATTATTTAATGTTTAATAAAACTATTACATGTCAATATTATTTCGCGATTAATATTTTATAAATGAGTCTTTTATTAAAGAAATATTTTGATCATATATTTTATTTAAAAATCTCATAATAAGCATGTGAAAAAGTTTACTTAAAATTTACCTCGCAAGGATAAGTAAGAATTATAATTTTTCATTAAACCTCATATTAATAATGACTTATCAGTCCGTCTCTTAAAAAGGAAAAGTTAAGAAGAGGATCCCATTTATATTAAGACCCATAAAAAGATTGTAACGGCATTAGGTAAAATTTCCTCAATTATTTTCTTGGCAAATTAATTTGATAATTTGATTTTTATACGTAAAGTTGAAAGGAAGATTTCTCTGACTCCTTTCAAAATTTATGTATTTTCGTTTTTGGAAGTTAAACATGTATGAAGCAGATTGTTATATCTGGGGTGGAAAATAAAATTATTACACAATTTAGAACTAATTATCTCTTAAATATTTTCCAACTATGTCATAAGTATTCATCAACTAACATGTATATATATATATATATTCTTCTGTTATTTAGAATCTCCATGACACATAAATTTTATTTTATTTTTTTTATATTAGTTAGATCTAAATATTGTATGTATAAATGTTTATGCGCTTGAAATTAAAATTAAATTTTATACGCACCGAACAAGGAGATAGTACTTATGATCTCTCTCTCCCTCTCTATATAACACTTTTACATATCTTAAATTTATGGAATAATCTAATAATAAATACTTAAATACAATAACATCGAAGTTTTTTTCTCAATTTGAAAAGAAAAAAAAAAGTTTCATTTCCTTTATATCCATAAAAGTTCATAGCCGTATTTGGAAATAATTTATTTTGTATAAAGTTAAATACTCAGGAATTCACAGTGATCTCCTACATTTGTATAGCTAGAAAGAAATTGATCAAACATGATATATTTTTTTTTCTACAGATCTGATAGATTTTTTTTAGCAGGGACAAATAAAATCACTTAATTCGGACATATTTAAACAACTTAAATGTCTTATTTATATACACTCATACATACTCAAACTCATTTGAGATAAAATTTGAAAGCACCACTACAAGAGACCCTAAAAGCATGTGACCAAATGTTCTCACATATAGATTTTAATTAACTTACTCACATTAAATGTTTCTTTTTATACCAAAGATTAAAACATAAAATCAAGTAACGCGAGTGATATCTAAATAATTGAAATATTTTACTTATATATATTTACATACAGGTTTATTTGAACTAAAAAAGTAAAGAAAAAAAAAAGAGAGTTTAATATCATATTCATAAAGGTTGCTTTGAAATAGATAGCATCTTACAAGTACTTAAATATATTGATAATATATGTTATAAAATCTGGACTGAACTTATGCTTCCAAAAAGAAATTAATAGATCATCATATATACAGAATTTGTCAAAAAGTAAATATTATAAAATCTAAAAAGTGGGTTTAAAAAAAATAGATAGAAGAAAGTGGGCACCCTTGACAAAAAAGAAGCCCAGGTTCAAGCCCCCTGGACCAATAATACTTAAAAAAAAAAAAAGTTGAAGTATGTCATTTTCGAATGAAGGATCTTTTGAATAGCAACAGCTCTTCTTTTGGAATATTAATTGATTACCATGGCGGAATATATCCGTCGCTTTTAGCGGACAAAACTATAAAAATGAATATCAAAATCCTTCAATTAAATTTAATTCACGTAATTTTAATTAACCTAGTAATTAAGGAGACGTTCTTTTTATCTTAATTATCTAAGTTGAAATTTTAGAATCAATATTACTTAGAAAGATTTATCAAAATTCTTCAATTAAGTTTCAATCTTTGTAATTTTGGTTAGTCTAATAATTAAGATTTTTTTTATTTTGATCATTTAAGTTTCAATTTAAGAACTAATGTAAAGGAAGCTATAGATAGTTGAATAAATTGTTAGCTTCGACGTGGAAGGCAGAATCAAAATCTAAATATGTTGAGATGTTTGTTAGGATAAAAATTTTGTAAATATTTACTATAAAATTTTAATTGAAATATAATATGTCACATTTTAAAACGAAATAATAATCATGTAGCATCGAGTTTTACATTTTTATAACATGAGAGTCAATAAGAATTATCTTAAAGTTATATCTATTTTTAAGTAAATTGATAATTCAGTGTGTGGGAGATAACTCTCTTATTAATTCATTCATGTAAATATAAAGTCCTTCAATTTAATTGTTAAAAAATATTATCGTTTCAATTTGGTTTCTAAAAAACATTGTTTCAATCGAAATGATTTATGAAAGAGAGAGCCACACAAATGCTTTTTAAAAAAGATTATCTTGATTGAGAAAAATGTTTAGAGGAATAAATTAAAGAAAAATTAAATGACTACTTAAAAGATTTTATCTTTAAAATTTTAATATTTTTTTTTATAATAAAACACTTTCCACTCCAATTTTTACATAATTTTTCTCTGCACAATAAAATAAAAGCATTTTGAAATCACTTAGAAGTTGCCAAAGAAAAAGATAGGCCAATTGGGCAGTCTCAACTCAATTGGCCTAATTAAAATAATATCAACAAATTTATAAATCATCCCCTTTTATGGGGACCGTGTGAAAATTTTAGGTAAAAATTTTCTTACAAGCTATTAATTCAAGATAAATATTAATGATTTAATACATCAAAGTTCTTAAATCCATCAATTAATTTAAGATGGTTGAGTGAATTCATAAAATATTTTAGGGGCTAGATATATTCTATTACATGAACTATATAACCTGAATACTATTTAAATTAATTTTTATCATATTTTCCTTATATTTCACAAGAAGATACATACAATTTAAAATCTTCGATCGCTACCAGCTGTCTCTAATTAATGATGATTTATACTATATATGCCCTCTTTCAATATCAATTTATTCTTAATCAATAGTAACATTAATTAATACTAGCCTCTACTTGGACAACAAAATAAAACCAATCTTCAGATTAAAAGTAATTTTTTATACAAAAAATAAAAACTTCACTTGAATACAAAATCATAAAGAATTAATTATTTGCTAAAATAATAAAAAATGGAAAATGTAGAGAGAGAAATTGCCACAGATTCAAGAAAACAAAGAGAAAAATGAAGAAAGCTATGATATCTTGTGAAGATTATTAATCATACTTTGATATATTAAACTTTGATTCATTCATTGATAAATAAAGACACACAACTCACAACACTTTGATGAGCTGTGTCACACACATACAAATAAATATCCAAGATCCATCTAGTCAAGCTTATGACTAACAAGACCTTGTCTAATTATAATCAAACCACTCTAAATTCAACTAACCTCTAATATTTAATACAGCCCTTGATTACTCAATTGCCGTTTATGACCCTACGAAAACAAAAACAAAAACCCAAAATATTCATGATCAATGGTCAGTTCACAACCCTACAATTCTTTCTGATCTCTCCCCGGGTCCCAGTGAGAGGGCTAATACTGCTCATCTTGACCATAGCAGCAGCGAAGTCCCTAAAGAAAAGAGCACTGTTGGTACTGTAAGTCCTAACCAGAGCGTCCTGTGAGCCACCATTGAAGAGCACTTGGTCCGAGTGGAAAAGGCCACGTCGAGACACGAGGTCGGTGTAGTAAGTGTTGTCAAAGCGATTAGGGGTAGGGTCTAGGGGAGCCAAGTTGGTGTCGCCACCGGAGATAGGGCAGTTGGTCCTTCGTGAGGCTGCGAAAGAGGGGTCAATGTTGGTCTCGTTGTAGATGCGGGTCCTGAAGAACTGGCACTGGCCTTGCCCTATGGTGTGGCCGCCGGAAAGCACCGTCATCTCGCGGGCGGTGAGGCCTTTCGCGGCGAACATGGAGATCAGAGTGGAGAGGTCGGAGAACGGCGACGGGATTTGGTTGTTGGCTCCGCTTTGGCTCGCCGTTCTTGAGTCCCTCCGGCCAAGAGGTACTGTCCATGAGGGTCCTCCTAGCTGCATAAAGATAAAATAATTACAATTAGTGAATTATTGACTTGAAGTGTGTCATTTAAATATTTATATATTTATTCAATTATTTTGTGATATTTTTAATTATAATTTTTTTTATCAAAATAATCGTAAAGTGTTAAGAAGATAAATAATTTTGTTCTGAATATATATCAAATATATGTTTTATTTTATATGCTTTAGAATTAGAACATCTCATAATCTTCTAAATTTGCACTGAAATTATGTTGATTCTATATATGTTAAAAAATTATTTATGATAATGGTAATTAGTAACAAAAAAAATACTTAATGTAATTATTTTATTAGAATTTGATTAATAGTTTTGTTAAGAAAAAGATGAGTTAGACGGGAGACATGCATGAATCATAATTTTTCTGTTAGTGTGATCAAATTAAGTAGATTTTGGAGGACCCACTATGTATTAGGAGAATTGATGTGAACAAATAATTTGAGGAAAAAAAGGTGAAAACCGAGAGTGGGGAACAAAGTTTGAAAAAAAAAAAAGCTCATGCCAAAGAAATGTAAGGAAGAAAACAAACATAAGTTTGCTAGCTGTAATGGCATGAGTTGTGAAAATGACTTGAAGGTACTGGAATCCAATTATACGTTGTGAGACCAGTATTCAATGAATTATCAACAGGATCCACCCAAAAAAAAGCTACCTTTTTGAAATATCCAGTACATCCATTGTATTAAATTAAATTAATTTAATACATTTTCGTTTCGAAGTCACATACATGCAGACAAACGTATACAGTAGACATATTTATATAATAATCATGGAAAATTAAGCATATAGATATACCAGAAGTACACCCTCTCTGGCTGCAAGTGCCAAGATATCTGCACAAGACACAGTGCCATTGCAAGCAGCTTCCACATTTTTCTTAATAGCATCAATCACTTCGTAGCCTCTAGCTGACTGGTTCGGTGCTGCGTTTTTCTCTCCCGTGAAGCTCCCAGTGTCGTCCAAAAGGATTGACGCATCACAACCCTGTAAATCATCAAATCATTTTTCAGTTATACAAAAATGTCAAATTCTATACCACTTTGGGCCTTATTCTTTGACACGAAAGCTTATGAAGAAAGTAAAGAGTTAACTCGCTGTCACGTATTCTGAGATACAATGTGAAAGAGAGCATTTCAGGCTCTTACTTGGACGAAGCAATCATGGAAGAACAAGCGAAGAATGGAGGCACCGAGGCGAGCTTCTCTGGCGAGGGCTTGCCTCATTGTATTGCGAACAATGGTTTGAAGGGTAGGGCAAGATCTGGCATAGAAGTTGGGAGAGAGTTGAGCATTGGAAGAGCAGGCCAAGAGAGAAAGGATGGACAATGTAACTATGAAGAAGTGGGTAAGAGAAGCCATAGCTAGAAATCTAATAGATTTGAGCTAATACCATATATATAGTGAAGATATATATATATATATGTGTGTGTATATGTGTTGAGAAGATTTGTGTGTTTGAGTTTGGAAGAGGCAGGTATATTTATAGACACACGAGGAAGAGAGAGTGCATTGCATTATTAGTTCCAAGTTTCAAACTTGTCTGCTCCCCACGCGGTTTTGCACTGTGGGACTCGGAGCAGGCAAGTAGGAAAGTGACACTACCTAATTTAAGATAACATAATGAAACTTGCTTTTTTCAGAAATTTTTAAGCACGATTGTACTTTATTGATGTTTATGAAAATGAGTTTGTCATGATACGTAAAATTCATTTGTATGGATCAAATTCTCACTATTAAGTTTGAGGGTTTGAATGTACCATGTATAAATAAAAAAATAGAAAGTAATTAATAAAAGTGGTATCTATACATATTTTCATTTTTCTTCTATCATTATTCATTATCTCTCTCTGTGCACGATGATTCAATTGTAGAGGAACTATAATACTTAAAAGTTATCTTACGGCGTTCAATGCACACAAAAATATTTTCACTTTAAATTTTTTTTGTACAACTAAATACTAGTGCAAGTGGTAAGTAAAAATTATTAAAGTGAGTGTAATAGTAAATTTTACTGATTGTCTTACTTATTAAGTAATTTTTTATTGATTTATTGTGCTAAGAAGTTTGTAATTTTCAAGTGTTTATTATTTAAAAAAAAATTAGGAGAAGGGATTTAAAACCCAACACATGTCAATTTAACTTGTGTCACATCGATTACTAAATTCGTTATTATGATATTTAATGAAAATATAATAACAGATTTTTTTTTTGTAATATGACATTATATATATAGTTAATTATATCATAAATAAATAAATAAATATATATATATATATATATTTCTTTTTCATATTACATGTTCATTAACAAAATTTGATAATATATACCAAACAATGTTATCCTCATTTTGTTCACAGAAGGAAGCTTCTCACTTGTAGGGAAGTTTGACTCAAGTCCCAATGACAAAGCATGCAAAAGAACACAAAGGTGAATAATTTAAAGAACGTGATGAAATAATGTGAAGCAAAGGAAGAAAACTAAAGGGAAGCATAGGATCCCTCTGGTGTTGATACTTTAGTTAGAAAAGTGTTGTACATTGTGAAGGCCTTCTCATGGGAATACTTTAAACTGCTTTCTTTAATTAATTATATTTTTATTTACCAAAGGATGTTTTAGTTTGATTTTTATATAATTATTACTGTAGTACCGAAGAAATTAGTATAGTTAGCTGGATGAGCTAGTGATTCTCCTTAATCAATGCTAAAAACTTGCCCAAACTTTGACTTTTTTCTTGACCATAAGCTATTGGAATTTTTATTGCTGTAAAATTTATATGGAAAAAATATATAGATATATTATTTTAACTTTAATTTATTTGTGAATATGTTCTTCAAAATATTTTTCAAAATAACATTTTTATTTAACAATGTTTTTTTTTAACGAATATGCTGTTTTACGTCTTTTTTTTTTTCTTTTGTTATATTATATGCACTCATTGGTTTGAAAGTGAACATGTAATGTGACTAAAATATTTCTAGGAAAAACCTGGCGTGAAAATAAAATGCCTCAGCCCTAAATTAATTTCAAAATCCTTAAATGCTAAAGGGCAAAAATTTAGTAGAACAATTTTTAATTTTAAAAATTAAAGAAAGTGTTCATAAAGAATTTAAAGTTCAAAAGTCTTATTCAAGAAAAGAAAATTGTTGAACCACTTATTTTGTATTACTGTCGAAATTCACGGAGCTTTCATAGGATTGTCTTGTTTCATGATTTGAGGAGATCTCTAGAATGAATAATCGCTAAATAATTTCGAAGTCAAACCATTAAATCGAAAATTTATACATAATTAAACTTTTTCCTCACGTGATCTTTGACTTTGTTTTTTCCCTTTAACTTTTGCTCCTTCTAGGAAAAGAGATATACATTGCTGTTACTTTACACGTCATACTGCTTGTAATAATCTCTACGTCCACGAAACCTACCCCATAAAGATCTGGACTAGTACTTCAAAAAAAAAAAGAAAGATCTTTACTAGAAAATAAAACTTCTATCAATTTTTAGAAAAAGAGCTAGCTGTTAATCATAATGTTGCCATTGACTTTAATAAATGTTTTGTAACTGTTAGTATTAAAATTAGTTGGTTAATAATAGTCCTTATCTTGAACAGGTGAACATGTCCATTGCTCTTATATGATTCATTAAATGCAAAATTGAAAATATTATCAAACTGGACTTTGATCGCCGACAAAAGGGTGGATGAAAGTTGAATGATTTGAAAATGAAATGTGATTTGACGTGGGAGTATGTAATCCACAATATGGTGGTCTTGTATTTTAGATATTGTGGCTTGCCCTACAGGGTACAAATTTGGATAAGGATACTTAATTGGCGTATGTTTGCCACATGCCCATGCCAAGGTCAGTTTAGCTCGAATTCGAATTCGCTGTAGTAAGAATCATACTACTAAAAATTGTTTTTTCTTTTTAACGGGAACTGAAAATATGAATACGTTTAATATATTACTATTATCTTAACTTTATATGTGAAATAGTTAATAGAAAGTTTAGCTAACTTATGAATCATATAGTTTAAAGATTTATTAATTTACTTTACAGTAAGACCTTCTTTAAAAATAAAAAATTTTATGCATTCTTAGACAAATAAGTTAAATTCTAATGCATCTAGGTCATAAGAGGAAATAGTAAATATACAAACTTGTGAGTCAGTTCTAATAGTTCATGAAAGTTAAAGTTCAGATGATATCTATTCAAGCACAAGCTTAAATGTGGTGACCTCAATCAAATGGAGAAACAAAACACCTTCATGATAGCTCGTAGTAGTTCAAATGAGTTCGTCATTTTTATCTCTACATACATAGTTCAATCTTGACCTTTTTTTTATATTTAAAAATAGCCACATCTATCATGTACATCCAACTTTTATTACGTTAATATATTATAGGTGTCCACCCCAACTGTTGTTCATTATGTATTGATTTTCTATTTTTAACTTGACTCCAATTATTTAAAAAACTACTTATCTTTGCAAGAATCACACAATAACTAGATAGACTATTTTGCCACACCACCTTGTTTTTTATGCATCATATCATTCAAATCATGCAATAGAAAAATTCCTAGTCATTAATGCCTAAATTATGTAGAACCCAATTTGTTGTATCTTTGAGGCAAGGAGGTTTCCATCACTGATAATTCTATCTCATTAACTCCATCAGTTCTTAATTTTAGCAGCACCTCTTTTCAGCACATGAGAGATATTTATTCATCTAGTTTTGAAACTTCCTCCATAGTCTCTCTCTCATAAATCCAAGGATGGATTTTTTGCTCCTCCCAACTAAAGAGGAAGTCCCAAATATCTTCTATGATCATGGGAGAGTGAATACCTACAATATTGTGTAGTTTTTCACTTATACCCCTCTTGGTGTTATGACTAAAGAAAATGCCTCACTTTTGATAGTTTATAGATTAAAATTTGTTTTTGATGATGGTGTTTGATGGTAATTTTTATATAAGTTACAATCATATTCACTACAGAAAATCCAAATTAATTCAGCTCATAAGATATGATGTTTTTCTAATTTTTCCCATTAGGGTGAGGTGAATTATTTTTTTAAGATATTAGCCATGAATGTATTTTATAAACTTGTTTATTATGTGTGTCACCTCAACAACATTAAAAAAACTTACTTTTCAATATTTATTATCTAAAAATTTAATAAAAATAATGTTGACAACTATATAATTTAATAAAAATTGTCACATTTTATTTAAGTCTCAAACTTCTGTTTGCCAAAATTGCCACACTTTATTCCCTAAGATTTATTAGCTGTTTGCTATTTAATACTCCAATAAAAAATTATGCAAATTTTTTTTTTCAAAATATACTTTTACGGAGTGTAAGCTATAAAAAAAAAGCTATTTATTAATTTTCATTGAAAAAACCAATGATAAACACTTAAATTATACTTCAGTTTTCTCCAAACTAAAATAAGTAAAATTTTCAATTTTCTTTTCTTTTCTTAAGGAGGGAGCAAGTTTTTTTTTTTTTAATCTGTCATTACTTTGACTTACTAAGTAAATCAGTATATGATACTAACAATATTGCATTCATTGGTATATTGAAACTTAATATATATTTTTCTTCTTCTAAAGTAGCGTCGTACATGAGCTTTATCCATGAAATATTGTTATTACTACGTCTGTTATCTTTTTATGAAGTTGTAAGATGAATGATTCAAAATATCTATTGTGTGCGATGACAGGGTCTTTGGTTTGGGACCATAAAATACGGTCAGATGTTGTAAGAGCAATTATTGATCCTCGAGACATGCAATCCAGCTGGGTCATTTGCCCAAAAGCCTCCAATTCGGATCATTTCTATCCTACCTTTTTTTTTTTAAAAAAAAATGTTAATATTAAAATCTTTTTACTCCAACTTATACTTAAACTCAATAATCACAAGACTTAATATTAAATAGTGTTGTATAGAGTTATAGACTTTCACTACATTTGCATCGTCATACTCGTTAGTTTACAAAAGTTTTTGTAAAGTTGAAATTAAATTTTCTTCCCAAAATTTGAAGTCAACCAAACACGTCCGAATACATTGATAAAGTTACCAATACTATTGCCTCCTTTTGAAATTGAAGGTGGAATAGTCTCCCTCAACTTTACTCCTTTTTGCCAACTTGCTAGTAGTGGTGGGCATATTGAATATCAATTTAATGCTCACAATAACAACATGCGCGAGCCAACGTATAGAGAAAGTTTCGTCCAAAAAGGAAAACCGAAAGAAAGAAGGAAAGAGAGAGATTGAAAATTTATGATAACTATCCAAAAATTATTAGTTGAATTTTACTAATTTGATATATTAATTTTAATAAAATTATTTTAAAAAATAAAAATTATTAAATAAATAATTTTATTAAAATTAAAATAATTAATTAGTTATTATATAAATATATTAAAATTAGTTAATATTTACAAAATTTTAGTATATACAGTAAGAAAATTTTTAAATAAATTCAGCTTATCTAAATTAATAAAATAGATTAATCATAATTCATAATAGAATTAAAAATGTTAACAGATAAATTTCACTTACAAGAAAAACCTAACAAATTTACATTTTTTTAATTAATTGAATCCATTTTTCATTTGTAAACCAAACAGACTTATTTAAACTCTTTTTTGTTTTGATACCCTTGTCTATCAATGGACTCGTAATCTATAGATACATCGATGGAACACGAAGAAAAACTAATTCGTTTAATGATTAATATTAATACGTACAGGATTTAGGTTAGACAGATATCCTATTCCTCATAATTGAATGCATAACAATGCAGAGCCAGCCATAATGATTAGAAAGCACCGTGAGCCCACTTATTCATCTTTATCTGCCACAGGTATTCGTTGACTGCGTGGCTTGCTTTTGCATTAATAGAGTCAGCATCCCCCTGATGGTCCCACTTGCCAAATTTGTCTTCTTTGATGGGCTGCATTATTTAAAAGTTCTATATACTTAAAATTAATTGATGACAACCCCCTTGCCAACTGACTGAAAAATGCCAAAATGGTTTAATTCACTCGAGCAAAATACACTTCCGTCATTTTTGAATAGGAGAATTAAAACCAAATAAGTCTAACAAGCCAACAATTAAACCCTTAATTTGCTCAAATTCTTTCCCATCATTGTTGAATACCAAAAGAAAATCTCAAAGGCATTTTTGCTGTAAACTAACAAACTCATTATCACGACTTGAGTTGGTAGGACATGGCTAATACGAGAATGAGATGACCTTCATTTTTACGAACTTGTCGGAATTTTCATAATGATAAAACTTATATAAATTCAAATTAAATAGCACGTGTCTCATAACTCTCCATACAAATATTTTTTTAACATATTATAATAATACATCAAACATCTAGCCTGTATACAAGGGAGCAACTGAATAAAATCATAATAATAATAAAAGACATAACTCTAGTAATAGGCTAAATTCACCAAAGAATTAATCACCAAAATTAAAATTTTAAAAATGGACGTTCTGGATCAACACTGAAATCTGAAAAATGTTAAATAATGTGGTAAGTAAAAACTCAGTGAACAGGTAATTCTAATATTGCAAAAATTAAGGCAAACTTACGACCGTACGTCTTTTGAAATTTAAAACTAGATATCATACATACATAATTAAGTAATATTAAACAGAATAAAAAAATCATTAATAGAATGTATTTGGAAATCTTCTACAGAATCAGTCATAATTACAGAGCACAGAGCTAGCCCAAGGCTAGTAATTACATATCAGAACAGATACTCATTTAGTTATAAGTTTTGAATAAATATCATAATGGTCATCAGCCTCAAATAAAATATGGTGGTAAGGATATTATACCCAACCTTATCAGAATACCAATTGCAGTACATTACGGTTAACGTCAATTGCCATTAGTTACAAGGTTCTATTTTAGACATATTCTTAATATTTCATAAACAAATAATTATCCATGTACATATATTAAAAATTTTTAAATCATACTACTTCATAATTCAGATTTTAGTATTTCTAATAATTCAATATTCAAAATCATCATGAACAATTTAAAGTAATATTATGAATAATTAGGATTATCTACTCACCTAGGAGGAGTATACCAAACTCCTCTTATCATTGACTATAATTCATTTTCTAACAATTTTCTAACCACAATAAAACATTAAATAAAATACTCTTAACATTCAGTCTTCATAATTAATTTAATTATTTAATTTTGTCAGAGAGCTAATTAATTATTCTTTATTCATCTTTATCCATTTTATCTATTTCTTTATTAATTATTTAGAAATTAAATTTATAGACCACTTAAAGAATACTTTAAAATTCTTATAACGTATATTTCATTTTATTATTATTATTATTATTATTATTATTATTATTTTATTCAATTATTCCATTTAACCTCAAATAAAATTTATTGTTATATAATCAAGTCATTCTATATTTTTCCTTTTAATTTTCTTCCTTTTTTTTTCATTAAAAATCTAGAAAAATTATTAAAAATTTGAAGTTTGTTCTAAAATTCAATTTAAAATTTCAAAAATTCTAAACACTCCTAGATGCATAACAAAATTTAAGAAATCTTAAAAATACAATTTTCATTAAATTTTCAAATTGTCCCTAAACCCCTAAATTAGGGTTTTTCAATCTGGAAGTCAAATTTTATAATTGATAAATAGTTTTAAAGGAAAAAGGTGTGAAGTTTACCTATAAAGTGTAATTCTAACTCAATTTAAAATAAACTACCCAAATTGAGCTCAAATTCATCTCTTTTTCTAATAGACAGTGTTGAAATTAAGTTTCTTCGATTCTAAACAAAGTAGACCAAATTGATAGTGTAAATAAGGGAGAAAGATGTAAAATCACTACAAATAATAAAACCTTATGTTTAATTGGATTAAAAATGCATCAATTTTAAGAATTTGGAGCTTAAATTCTCAGACCCTTTGAACCATCGAAAAACTTGAAAAATTCCAACAATGTGGCGACTGGTGGTGGTTGGTGGAGAGTCGATAGGACGCTATGGTTGAGAGGAGTCATCAATGACCCTGCACAATGGCTAAAACAACGCCAGTGGCCAGTGGAAAATTTGAACAAAGGCCTCACAGGTTGCATAATTTTTCGACGAAATTGCTAATGGTGGAGGTCTCCGATAGTTGAGGATGAGCTAGCGATGTTGCTGGTGGCTTGCCAATGCTCACTGACAGTGAAGTGAGGAACCGATGGTAGCACAATGAGAGAAAGCTGATGAAGGTTGGTGTGTGAAAATGATTTAGTTTAATATATAATTTTGGTATTTTTAATAGTTTTAGAATATAATTGAGTATTAAGATAATATAAATAAAAGTAATAAGTATAAATATGATATTAATTTAATTAAGTAAGTTAATAAAATAATATTAGTAAAAATAATTAAACTATTAATTTGATTAAAATAAGGATAGTGAGTATAAATAAATATTTAAAATAATTATTTGGAGACAAGATGTAATTATTATGATAAAATATTTTTAACAAAAATATCAATAATAATTTGAGTGATAAAATATTTAAAGTGAGAATGAATATTATTTTTATACATTCTTTTTTTAAAAATAAATATAGTATATTACACTCGTCATTAGTCTTTGCTACACAATTTTTAAAAACACCAAAATATGAATTTTTTTTATTATTAGTTTTCCCAATTACTCATTAGTAAGATCAAAGAATCACACGTAGGCCAAGCCCACCCAAAAAAAATCCAAACCTTAATACTATTACCCGGAAACAAATTTCATTAAACTACGCATAATTTAAACAGAGCCTTTAGGTGCAAATTAAACTTAACCATATCAAGCCTCTCAGCAACTTGAACCATATATGAACATTACGACTTAATTATTTTTTCCCTAAATATGGTTCAAGACTTTGAGAACCCTGCAGACTAGGAAGCATACACAAACCTAAAGTTAAATAAGCAAATATTAAAACTTCATTTACAAGTGTCATACATTTGCTCTCACTGAATCTTGAGCAGGCGACAGCCTATTAGCATGGAAACTAGAGCAGCTGCCTACCTTAGAAGTCGATCTGTGAGTCTTCACCAGTGGAACTAATGACTGAACAACGTCCGCCATGAGCGGGCGGTAATCTGCCTCAGGTTGCACACACATTGCAGCAATTGCTGCTACTTGGACAACCTCTTTCATGGAGTACTGACCTTCCAATGCAGGATCCATAATCGTTACCACCTTTTCTCTATCAGTCAGAAGGGGCAACGCCTAAATAAAAGCAGAACAAAGTACTTCGTGAGAAAGAGTAAGTATTCAATGAAAATTTTTTTGAAAAGTAACAACAGATTGAGGAATTTTCTTAAACTTAATGTGCCAAAAAAACTAAAACGCACCCAAGAAACAAGAACACCTTCTCCCGGTGGTCTCTTCATATCCACTGGTACTCGGCCAGTGAGCAGCTCCAAAAGTACAACACCATAACTGTACACATCTGATTTCGTTGTTAGATGCCCTGTTAGTGCATATCTGGACCATTAACCACACCGAAACAGAAACAATTTATCAGATGTAAGATAATGAAAACAGCGTTAACGCAAATAAAAACTTAGGTTTCATACTCAGGAGCAACATATCCCTGGGTTCCCAAAACTCGAGTGGAGACATGTCCGCCAGCTTTATCAGATCCAAGCTTGGCCAATCCAAAATCAGAAACTTTTGCATGAAACTTTTTGTCAAGGAGAATGTTGCTGCTCTTAAAATCTCTGTGAATGACAGGGGGACTGACATGTTCATGAAGATATTCCAAACCCTTAGCAGCTTCAAGTGCTATACGTAAGCGGGTTTCCCAATCCAACTTCATGGATATAACATTAGAGTCTACATAAATGGACAAAGAAGGGGAAAAAGAAAAAAGAAAGTTAGGACAAGAGAAATGCAAAACAACAAAAAAGGGCAAAGATAACGTAAGACATTTATGATCTTGTAGATGACATTTCCTTCTGTCGTAAACATAGCCATTAGATATGACAGACAGTATTAGCTAACCCTAAAGATTAGGAAAGAAGGATGGAGACTTGAAATTAGTCTTAAAAGCCTCACATATTCCGTAAAATCAGTCTTAAGCTCAATAGTCCCTAGACATTTACAAGAATATGATTGATTGAATAAACTAACATAACACAAGCTTCAAGAAATATATCTCGAACTGCATTTCAATGTTCAAACTTCAGAAGAATTGGTTCCCACTCATCAAATTCTTCACGGTAGTGGCCAGATTAAGTAACATGCAAGGGAGTGCAAAGTGCAGTATTTTAACTGAAAACTTATGATCACAGTAAACTTTTGAAGAAAGGCAGCGCCATCCAACATGCAAATGGATACACTAATGCTATTCAGTTTTGAAAATCAGGAAGCATCTCTTTAAGACTCCAATTACCAGTATGTACTAAATTTAACAACAAGAACATGGCCCATGTGAGCTGATGAATTACTGTTTTGGGGATAAGAGGAACAAGTGATCTCCAATCAAACCAAGAAATCAAATGCTAACTATTTTTAAAACATAACTGTTAATCAACGATTTACATAAACAACCTCAACTCTTAAGTTTCATGCTTCAAGCACACAACCTCTTAATTTCATTTGGTTACATGAGTGACTAAAAACATCAGTCAGTAAGTTGGTTCAACAAAGTTGTGCACCAAAAGTGGGCAGGGTCATGACTTGTGGATAGCCAAAGCAGAGACAGTTATACTGAAATTTCAGAGACAAGTTTTTTCACATGTGGAAGATGAGGATCTGAGATATTGACTGTGATGCTAGGGAAAATACCACACTGCAGTATAAGTTACAAGTACTAGTACCTAATCCATTCATGGAATTTCAACTTCATATTAATAACGAACAAAAGAGCTATTGGATCAACTTTTATTTAAAATGATTCACTACTTACTGCTGACAGGATAAAGATGTTCCTGCAGACCACCATTTGCCATGAACTCATACACCAGCAGTTTATGATTATTATCAGAGCAGTACCCTAACAATGCCAGCAAATATGGAGAACGCAGCCGACTTAGCAATTCAACCTACAGTCAGAAGTAACCAGACAATTCAATCCAAATTTCAAAATGCATGATCAACCCAAGCAATTGGTCGCTGTCCAAATCCCATTCTTGACTGAAATTGAAAAGGCGACAAATTAAAGGTCATTACACAGGAAAATTAGCAATATATCAGAACAATAAAGCATCCTGACCACCAAGATTCCCCAGAACACAGAGAGCTACAAGCTAAAATAATCCAAGAAGGAACACACCTCTACTTTAAATTCTTCTTCTCCCTGCTTTCCTGCCTGATCCATGAATTTAATTGCAACTTTCCTGCCATCATTGAGCACTCCCCGGTAAACGAATCCAAATCCACCATGACCAATGACATTTGACTTGCTGAAGCCACCAGTTGCTGAATGCAACTGCTTGAAAGTGAACACCTGAAGTCCTTTTTCAGCAACAACTTGCAGATTTGCAAACTCACTTTTCTCGCTATGGTCAGCATCTTCAAATAATATTAAATAGAGCACAATCTATCAGTATGTTGGCCATCATTTTGCTGATGCATTGTAAAAACTCAACAGTAAACAAACAAATACATAATTTAGGATAAGAGAAATGTTTTGATTAAAATTTTGCCAGCTTATGTGAAACATTAGAATTTGGTATCTTAAACAGCATTAAGCATTAAAACAATAGCGTCCTATGCTCACTTTTCCTATTTCTAAATTTTCAGCAACAATTCGAATTATAATTCAAAAAAATAAATCGAAACATAAATGAACAGCTAGTATTACATTATGTCATCAGGAGAATTGTCGCTGTCGTATTTCCTATTCTTCACAACTAGGAGTCAATTATTAAATAAAACTAATTGCAAAAGGACTATAACATAATGAAAACACACTGTTTGACAGCCAAGGAAAAGAAGGGCAGGGAGAAAGTGAGAGATAAATTTACTGACGACTGACGAACCTCACCAGATTCTTGGCAATTACCGAAAGAATTATATAACAAACTTCACTTTTATGGTGAGCCTTTGTAAAATATGATTAAAGTGCACCAACGAAAATGCATATTTTACTAGTTTTGCTGACCAAGCGAGGCGACCACATTTTTGCTAAGAATTTGAATAGGTGCCAAATCCAGGGAATAATTGGACATGGTTTCAAAGCACAACAAGAAGCGTTTTTTTTTCCACGAACTAAATCATCATTTCCTCTTGGGCATTATAAGAATCAATGCCGCGAAGTTTCTATAGTTATTTAGGAAGGGCTTAAACTTTCGTTCTCCACTTCTCACTGTCCTGGCAACTAAATAGACCTTATAATCAGCAAAAGATCACTATTCATCAATATAAAACGTAGCTCACTTTTCTGGTTCTTGCGGCGCTTGGCGACTTTGTTGCGGATGTAGCAATAGTAGCTGAATGCAAGCAGCAGAGCAACCACGGCTACGGAAGCAAGCACCACAATGGCTACTAAAGCAATCTGCGCCTTCCTCTTATACTCACCATCTGTCTCCATTTCACAATGTTCAAAAGAAAATTTTCCAAATAATCGAAAGAAAAAAGAAAAAGAACTGAGAAAGAAAACCCTAGCCTTGACTGGTTGAAAAATGTGAGTGGAAATGCCAGTGAAAGAAGAGAGAGAAGCAGATTTTGCAACTTCGAACTTCGAAGTCTCTTTCCCTCTCCTTGTTTTGTGGCGCGTAGAACAGTAAAAGAAGCTCATTTTGCATTTTGGTCCTCGAATTGTTACATTTTGCCATGCTGGAGCCCTATTTAGAGTATTTCTTTTTACCGCCCGAGTTGGAGAATTTTTGTTCTTGCCACAACGTTGTTAAATTTATTTGCTTTCATGAACTCTTGATTCAAAGTGGCTTTTGGTTTCATCTCTTAGCTCAAACTATGCATTTTTTTTAGTATGTTTATGTTACAAATTATAAAGTGTTGGCTTGAGACTCTTATTAATAATGCTAATATTTTGATTTAACTTTCATTAAAACTGTTTTTATAAACATTTTTTTAAAAAAAAATAAATAGTTTGAGGCATCTCTCTTCAGTTTAAATAATATTTATTATTATATTTATTCCAAATACTGAGTGAGTTGTGCCACCTTTAATCATAAGTAGATGAAGAAAATAAATATGCTTTAATTTATAAAAGTTTTTATCTTACGCAATATTACATTTTAACATATATTTGCTCAGCATCTTAAGTCAAATACATCTTTAAGGGGAATATCTTATAAATAATTTTCTTGAAAAAAATTAAAACATTCTCTTGATGAAAAAAAAAATTAAAGACAAAAATTTCATTTTTAATCACTAAAACTTTACTGAAATTTTTTTGGTTTTATAAATTAATTTTGATTCATTAGAATTTTTAAAGTTTTAAAAAATATATAATATTTTTTTAGAATACCATTAATTTTATTAACAAAAGTGTTTAACGTAACCTCACAAATAACTTACTAAGTTGGTTGAAGGCGTTGACATGAAAGTTCAAATCCAACTCAGACCTTAATGCTCAAAAATCCATCTCAATCAATTTTGTTCATGTTTTTATGGGAGGGAAGAAAAAAAATTAATTTTTGAATTTATATAATTAGATCCTATTAACTTCTATCTCATCATTAATTGAAATTGCTTGGGTTTTAAAACAAGTGAATTAGTATTAGTAAAAATGAAAATATTAATTTTCTCAAATTTTGAAGATTATGTTAAATTTAAAAAATTATTTAAATTAAAATGAAATCCGAGTAAAATTTTAGAAACTAGAGATGAATTTCTTGTCAAATTTTGGATTATTGAGAAAATGCTTCAAATACATGGGTGCTCTAACAATTAAGATAGAGAAGCTCAAGAAATAACTAAGAAAGGGAGGGGCATGATTTGCAAACGAAAGAATGAGGCCGGCACGTTTGTCAGTAATTAATTGGACGGAGAGGTCAGAAAGAGCAGTGCTAGTTGCTGCCACTATTACCTGAACCCTAATAAGACAAAATCCACCCATTGCTCCATGCTTCACTTTTCAATTTTATAATGAAATTTATGTGGAAGAATTTCTTCTATTCTAAATTTCATTTGGATACTTTAAAAACGGCTAAAACATTTTAAAACAATGTTTGCATTATTTTATTATTTGATTTCAATTTCAAAAACATATTTACTATTGAAAGTATTATGTAATATAAATGGCCAACAAAAAGCATTATGTAATATCATTTTTACTATTTCTCAATTGTTTAGAAAATTAATTGACAATTCAAATGTCATACAAATGGAGTAGAGACCCATTGGAAATTAAAGTGATACGCGCTGTAAGTAGATTAATTGAAATTGTTTATAATTAATTGTCAAATTTTCATCTAACAATATAAATTTAATTTGTTATTACAGAAAAATAAACTTTTTAATAACAAATTTTTGAACACCCAGAAACTCCATGCAGGATCCCTGCCCAGTCAACCTTCAGCTGAAAACATAGGTACTACAAACATATATAAAGATGGCCAAGTACAATTATTGGTTAGGTGTGGAACATCAGCCATGAAATAAGCTATCTTAATATGTAGATGAAATGGGTCGATTTTTTGGATAATAGAGCAAATGAGATATGTAAAAATGAGATTTATTGATGTAATATTCCACCGTCAAGGCTATGATCGACTTTTCATGTACATCATTTTCTGAATCGGACCGTAATATAAATGGTGAGGAACCATTGTTATCTCATTTTTTATCATCTTACATGCCGTGTTTAAATTTTCAAAATTCCCTTCAACAATCAAAAAGTTACCTACTTTATCAAAGGTAAAAAGAAAAAAGCCAAAAAATGTAGAGATGTAAAATCTCTGATTTCATTTCTGGGTTTCAGATATGGTCCAAAATAATATCATCTTGTACATTCTAATATTTTAGAATACCATCAACCTAGGATATCAGTGTATAAACACAGACATCTTGATCAAACATGACATTCGAAATATCAAAATTAAAATATTGGTGTATCAAACTGCCTCGTACATTTTCTATATCATCGTAACAATCAATCAATAATTTTATTTCTGATCGTATCCGTGCCCCAAGGGCGGCTTATCAGAAAACTCAGTAACTTAACCTTGTCTATTTTGATAGCCTCTAATTCAGACATTAGATAACCAAAGGGCTAATCCAGAAACTACATAAAAGAGCTAACATGATACAGAATGCGACCAAGTAAACAAGCCTACACAAGATGTCAAAAATGGAAGCCTATTTGATTGCTGCCACATATATCACAAGGCAACCTTATAGAATCAATGGTGACAAATAAATTTTAAAAAATTCCAATATAAGTTGAACAAAACTAGGATTGATGCAAAAAGCTTGCAATTGCCACAGACCACATCATACCAGATTCAGAGACTTGTAGTTGTCTGCTGCTCTGGACAGCGATTGTATTGAAACAGGAAATCCTGGGCCCATCTGCGGTATTACCGTTCAAATGAATTACTCAAGAAAGAAAACAGGAATAAAATTTTTGACAATTTGCATCATAGACATAGATTGATAATTGCTAAAATAATAGACATAGATTGATAATTGCTAAAATAATCAGTATTTTTCACTCTCTTCTGTTTAAAAACTGATGATTCTTTGTCCCAATCTTTCATTCACCAATGGTCTCACCAATCACCCTTTTTTCTCCTCACACTCAAAATTGAAATTCAAATTCATGCAGTGGAAGATTCAGGATTGTTGTCAGGTGGGGTCACCCTATAATATAATAATAACAACAATTTCAAGAATATATAATGAGCATGAAATTAAATTATTATAAGTATAACATCAAGTAAAGCAAAATAAATTATATCAATTTTCAAAGAGTTGCACTTTTATATTGCGCAGTGAAGCATTACTATCTCATGAGAAATAGTATGAAGTACATATTTTCTATATTTTAGACTTAGTGGGCATTTATCTTGGGGAATCATTAACCCTAAAGTAATTAGGTGGTAAATACAATAAAATGAAGAAACAAAGGTGTTAGCCCAAGCGGAGCCACTTGCCACCACTTGGCAAAAGGCTGGATCTGCCCATGACTTTGCAAGCACACTTATATGAACATGTTTTTCAAACCTCGCTTTGTATCATGTATGAGCAGCCTTTATGCTATTCCCCTTATTTCACACAAAATCTGAAACTGAGGTCATTTACATTTGCACTTGATCTACAAGTATTTCCTACTTCATCTATCAAATCCTAAATCCATGTACTGGCTCCCTGAAACCTCACCAGTTATACAAAAGTGCTAAGTTTAAATATATTATGGATCATGCCCGTAATCCTGTATTAGACCAGTGTCCCAGATATTGTGAGATGCTATGTTAGAACAAACGCAAGCATCTTAGTGTGTCTGAGCTATCATAAATGACCAGGGATAACCAAAGTCTACAAACCATAAAATAATTGCATATTCAGAACAAGGAGAAACTACATGATAGATACCTGATTTATTCCAAGGTGGAATCTGATCACCATTTAATATATAGATTATAATGGGCTCAGGGTTGATGGGCCAAAGGTGTGGAAAGTGTACAAGAGAAGGAATAAGAAGGCACGTGAAGGAGGGGAGGGTGAAGGGAATACCATCAGGATAACTAACTGAGCAATGGCACTTGAGTTGAGCAGAGGGACTCTAGCCTCTCGAACAGCCAGAGGAGTTGTTTTTTGCTTACTGTTTTTTTTCTTTCTTGCTTGTAATCACTCGAGCCTCATCCACAAATCTGGATTGAGAGCTCTGATTGTGGCATATATAATACGAATATTCATTGAGTTCCAACAGAACATTCTTTGCCATTGTATAAGATTTATGCATTATTTTACCAAAGTGACCAAAGTTAAAATTCATTAAACAAAATTAGTAATACAGGTTTCTCTTTGTCCCATTTAACTTTCTTCACTTGAATGGAAGTACTCACAATGAGTAATAAGAGATAGACTGGCAGATGTCAAAGGGATCAATTACTTGTTTGCTGGTAATTGGAGCTTAAAGTATGTCTAGATGCTTCAATGCACAAGCAACCTAAATAAAAGAGCCAATTTCTTCCTCAAATGTAGCACATCACTAATGAAAAAGGTTGATGTAATAGTAATGTGGTGACAAGGATAAAGGCATCCTCCCTGTTTTCCACATTTCATTGTGACGACAAAATATTGGAATCATTTCATCAGAAGCTTTCTGATCATTTTTAGCCGTTTTATCTGTCGTAGTGGAGAATATCAATAGCCTCACCACCTATTCCCATTACACAAGACACTCTATAGTTAAGATCACTGCTCTACAATAATTATATGAGCAACAATTATTTTATTGGCATTACAAGGAACGGTGAGAATGAAATAGTTAATTTACAAAAATCCATAGAAAAGAAACACATAAGAATGAAAGTAAGGCAAAGCTTTATGAGCTTACCGTGCTGCATACATGGACAGATAGCACATACCCAGCATATTTCGAAGCTGCACAACAAATAAGACAAATATGAGATCAATAGATATAAGCAGCTTTAGAACATACACTTGGTGGTCATGTAAAAACCATGAGATGTAGAAGAGAAACAGAAACAACAATGATAAGCCAAAAAACTCAACAACTAGATATCAATATATCATAATATTAGGGAATTTTCCTAAATGACTACAAGCCAATTTATTTATTTTTGATAGAACCACAGGCTTATTGTAGGCAATCCCAAACAAGTAATCCTAATGAAACTCAAATACAAGGACAGATTCTATTCCTACAAATAAACTAATAATAGCATATCCCTTGGTTTAAACACCTTTATTGATCATTCCTAATTACTGATGCCTAAATTCTACTTTACCTAGATTATCCAATGAAAAACCATAAATCCCAATTGATAATTGCATCATGGAATAACGGACATTCTTGCATTACAATATCAAAACAGACATTCAGCAGCAAATTGCTTCTCAACCCAAAACAAGATGTCTTGCACACTTAGGATTACAGTGTCACATTACAGAAGAGAATATCTTTCTCATTTTCCATCAAAGGCCACTAAGGTTAATGCAACATGTACTCCCTTCAAATATACATAGCCTTCCTTACAAATACTATTTAAACTAAGAAGTTTTTTTTCTTTAAAGTCCATTTTAAATTAAAAGAAAAGCGATAAACATATAATTGTCCCAAACTGATCTTGGTCTCTCCCAGCAGTCTTAAAACAAAAAATAAAAAATAAAAGGAATGGCTCAAGCTATTTGAGTCACTAAGACAGTCCTGCTTTAGTGCAAAGGACGAGACTCTATTAGAACAAATGTCAAATTTTAGATGTTTCGGGCATCAAAAGGTTAAACACTGACGGTTACATAGAAAATGGCAATGTGCAGCAGAAAACCAAGGTAAACTTTATGGTATATTAATAGGATATATAACTGTGACATGTTGCAGACAAATTCTGTAAGACAGAACCCAAATGAAAGTTGACTCCCAGCTTGAGCGTATTTATGTTTACAGCCTTAGACCAAATTTTCAAGCAAGATCAATTATAATACAAGCCAGATTGAAGCACTTGCCAACCAAAGCCTTAGGGGGAGGGGGTCTGGGGGGTGTTATAAATTATGCCCAGAAATTTAACTTTTATAAGGAAAGTTGTTCCACTTACTCTTCTTTAAGCCAGCAGGCTTGGCAAACAATAAAGCGTTCATAAATGCGCCTATATTCTCACGTAAATTCTCCTCTGTGAGGCTTACCTGTGTATGTCAGCGTAAGTATTAACAGATAGCATCTCATGTAACACAACCATTCCTCATGGTACTGAGTTTATCATGTGCTGAAGAACAGAATTGTACCTTTCCTATTCCTGCATGCACAATTGATTTACTTTCCATTTTAAACTCAACACGACCCCGTCTTAGCTCTTTCAACTGCCCAGCAATATCACCGGTCAGAGTACCTAGCTGTGGAAAATATTAATACAACCAAACAAGAGTCAAATAAAATCTATGATTTGGACTTCAATTTAAAAAAAAAAAAATGAAGTGCAAGTAAGTGCTGAGAAGCTTACTTTCTTGTCTGGCATCAATCTACGCTTTCTAAGATATTGTGCTATCTGCAGAATAGTTCACAAAAGCTCCAGAAGAAAATGACCATTGATTTAGATTTTACAAGTATAAGACCATTCTAATTTCAAAGTACCTTTCCAAGATGAGGTGCCATTCCCGGAGTTGAGAAGCACTTGTCAACTCTGAGCTTGTTATGACCATCTATATAAGCATAAGGTCAATAAAGACTAAAGTTTTTAGGATACAATAATAATTAATACATTACATTGCACTTGATAGATTATATATTCTTGGCATCCAGAGAACATGTTACAAATAGTGAGGTGATCAATACATGATTAGTATCTCCACTACATTATTAATAGTACTCAATTTGTGTCTCAAAACAAGCACTGCTCAATCAAAAAAATTATTGCCATATATATTTGCCTTAACGGGCACATACAAGTTGCTCTCCAGCATTCACAGACATAAATAACTTGTGCATTCTTTTTCAAAGATTTAGTATGGTAAACAGCTGATCCATGTGATGAACAAAATTACTTGGAGAAAGAGAATAGTTCATTACTAGCAATCTCCTCAACAAGCTCTTTACCACCAACTATATCAGCCCCTGCAGCTCTAGCTTCCTCTGCTTCTGCCCCTTCTGCAAAAACAGCTACGCTGACAGCCTGGAAAATGTGTATAATTAGGTGACAAAACTTCCATTATATGAGAGAATAAACACCCATAAGTTACCTTAGGAGCACCATGAGGCAAAATCATAGTACCACGAACTGCCTGCCGCAAATTTGAAATTGTTATCTTCTAATGAAATAGCATATAATAGTGTGCTATGGAGGAGCTAAACACAAAAAGTTCACAAAAGACCATACAATGAAACTTTTGCTGATCATCTTTGGAGGCATTAATGGGAAATCTTCCCAAAATGACTTATTCAACATAAAAAGAATAATAAATTAAAAATACATAAGCCTTAGAGCTTTTAAAAAGGATATTGTGAAAGATTTTACTACGCTTATGTTAAAAGCATGTGCTAAGAAAAATCTAAAGTTATTCAGAGGTTTCTGAATAGACCATACAGACTCCATAACTGTCAATTCAAAAGAAGTAAGGAAACAGGAGAAATGGTTTGGGCAAGTTCAGAGTCATTATAGACACAGCGAAGTATTATAGCACATAGCAGTTTAACGGCATGACGTGAGTACCTACGCATTTATTTTCAGTTGAAAGAACCACTATGTACTAATCTTCCAAAACATATGTCTACAAAATCTTGAGAGAAGCACAGAGAGTCTAAAATTTGTTGAATACATCAAAGCAACCAAGCCTAAGTGGCATCCATATCAAACTCTAATTTTACATGGTATTCATAGAACAGCTCAAACCAGAACAGAATAAAAATTTTTAAGATACATTGGCATATACCAGTTCTGTGCGCTTTGATTCAATGCCCAACCTTACATGAACTTCAACAGTTTCATCAAATTTTGCCTTGGAATTGGCCTGATAATCAAAGATATCAAGTTTAAAAAAAAAAAAATTAGCAAATTACTGCCAATAATGTGCAATGCCCCTGAACAAGATAAATAAAATGAATATGTACAAATCAGTAAAATTTTTGAAACTTAAAAGATGCAAACAAAAACAGAATCAATTACTTATTATAGGGTATCATACATGTTACATGGGGTTAGTGAATTATTAGTTAGTTAATCAAAATAGTAGTTAATAGAAGTTAGTTAAGAAATACTTAATTAAGATTTGCAATGAAGTAGGTTAGGTAATAAAGGATATAACTACCTATTGTAACCACCTTCACTACCTTTTGGTTATTAATAAGGGGAAGGCAAGGGAAAAGACTCGTGAAATGATTGAATAGAGTTGTGTTTATTTCCTCTGAACCAAATTGGTATTAGAGCCTCCCAGTCCTCGCAATGGCAAAGGAGATGTTCTCCCAGGATAGAATCAAGGACTTGGAACAAGAATTGGGACGACATCGAGCTGAGATGATAGAATTGAAGAACTCGAAAGGACGAATTGGAGTCTAATAGCAGAAATGGCTACAAAAATTGTGCAACAAATGACAACAATTTCTAGTGAAGGAATTGGAGCTTTTATGAATTTCACCAGACAAAGTTGTATGGTGTCCACAATGGAGTTACCAATCAAGCTCAATGGGAAAGAGATTCCAATTGTGGTTTTTTTGTCCTACATAACAGAAACTTGTGAGGTGAGCACAGAGGCTCTTTCACTGTGTGTGAACAAGCTGTAGATCGAAGCAGAATGGATATTGCATTGCCTTCGGCAAGCATTAGAGGAGTCTTGTGTAATACATGTCAGAAGGGTGTGGATGAGAATGAAGCTTGTTTGGGCTTTGAGACTTACAAGTTAAGCGTCCAAGATATTGGGGGCATGAAAGCGTTTGTTGTGGCATTTAAAGTCTTGTGTAATTGGCAATGGTTCTCAAGGGGTTGTGCCTATGCACGAAACATGTGGCATGCATGTTGAGCATTATTGTATTATTTAAGAGCATAGAGTGTGTGTTGTACCCAGAAGAGTGTTTTGTAAATACATAATTCTGAATGTAAATTTTTGCAACAGCTGGATATTATTAATAAAAATTTACAATGTCTCTCATAAAGAAAAGATACAATCCAATTGGTTTCCATTAGAACTTGTTTTATTACATGGAAAAACATCGATGCAAAAAATAATCCATAAATGTTAATAAGATAAAGGCATTTATTCTTGACGATGCAGGCTAAGATTCTGGTATTGCAAATCCTGGGCATTATCCAAATATGCCAGGTAGAGAAAAACTCCTCATCTATAAATGTCAACGTATTGGAGAGTTGATCATAAATTGGAAGTCCAATATATACTGGGCCAACTAGAGGATAACCTTCACATAGATTGGGTTTGATATAGTCTACATTGGGAGGCAACAAGTTTTAATGGGTCCATTGTTAAGGCCCGCGCAATGGCAAGTCTTGCAATTATAGCATTTAGTTTAGGGTTTCCTTTTTGGTTTGCGGTGAACCCCCATGTTTTTCTGCAAAGAGTGGCCCTTAAATGGTGTAAAAGGTGGCAATTGCAAATGTTCACTCAAGCAATGACGAATTTTTTCGGTTTGGAAAGGAAGGTGGCATATGAGGTGTATAAGCCTAAATTGCACATCAAGGTTGTTGGAATATTGCCCTTTATAATCTAGGTTTTTTTGTATTTCAAATTTGATTTCCAATACCATTGGGCACCAATAAATTCTTTCTAGTGCTTAAGGTACATAGGGAATAGTGGCAAGGTTTTCGATTTGAATGAGGTCCGCAATGGGGTATAGTGAATTATTATGTAAGCACAGGGGCATTTATTGCTTTTTTCAAAAAAGGACATCAGGTACACCTGCGGTAGTTGTCCTTTTGTAGGTGGTACACTAGGCCATTATATGGTAAAAGTTAGTTGGAGTTGAACCGAAGTATGAATGTTAGGGTGGGTAATTTAATTTTGGCGTAAGGGATTTGTGTATATTTAAAATGTTGAAACGAGGGCCAATTATAAATATTAGGCCCTTGGTGGACCTAGTGCATTTGTGGATGTCATCCACAATGGAGTTGTCAATCAAGGTTAACAACTAAACAACATCCACTAATGCATTGGCCCAATATTTTTCTCCGGCCCATAGTTCAACATTTCAAATATATAGAAATCCCCTGCGGCCCACCAAAATCAAATTTTCCTCTCGATAAGCAACATCCTTACCCCATGTGAACTCCAACTTACTTTTACCATGTGAAGGCTCAGTGTACCACCTGCAAAAGGACACTTGCCGTAGGTGTACCTGATGTTCTTTTATGGCAAAAGCAATAAATGCCCTCATGCCCACATAATTAATTCACTATGCCCTATAGGACCCATTCAAATCCAAAACCCTGCCACTTTTCCCTTTTGCAAAACCACAATTGAATCCAATTTAACAAGCTTTTCATGTCTGCACATCTTACTGTCGATGTGTTTTTTCTTTTTGGGAAGGGGTGGGGGGGGGGGGTCAACCCCTAAGTAATATTATATAAGGGACACCAAAAGAAAGGGGTATATAACTCCCACCCACCCACCAACACCGGGGATAGAGTTTTTCTAGGTCCATTCCCATCAAGCAATCTAACTTTACCAATATGCCCAATACCAACTCTTCCAATTGCACTCCAAGAACCTCTTCCTCACCTATCCTCGATCCCCGCTAAGTGAAGAGCAATGCCTAGAGCATCTCAAGAACTAGTTCCAACACAAGAGCCCCAATTTCATTAGTTTATGCAAAACAACACGAAGACAAGACCCCTCACCTTCACTACCTCTTGCAATTTCCGTATCATTTCAAAACCCAAAACAAATAGTTCTTCGACCAGATGTGTCACTCAAAACACGTGTTACCACCTAAACATACAAGTAGCTAGAAATGTAAAGGCCGTCCCCTATTACATCTCCAAGGATGGTGATTTTACCAAATGGGGATTCCTCCAACTAAACAACAAAGATGACCCGATGATGCTTACACCGAAGCTCTAAAATGCAGACAACACTCTCAGTCTAATCCACACCGCAAATCCAAAGTCCTACTTGATCCATTTCGATAAGATGAAACACCATTTGGATCTGATTTTCAAACCCCCTTCTAAGATCTTTGTCCTTCAGTTCCCAAATTCACCAATGTTCTCGAACCCTTACAAAATCAAGTGGCTCAAGAATATCAAAATTTGCCAAGAAACAAATTAATTACCAAGAAAAGAGAAGAATTTTATAATAGTATTGAAGAGGAGCTTATAGAGAGTTCTTGAATAAAGTCTTCCCTCTGAATATGACTTTCCCTACACTACAAATCATGAGAGTACTAGTACTGAAATCAATGGCTCTTCAAACATGACATCTGTTTAGGGAGGTTACTTGAGAATACAAGATCCTGAGGGCCCAATTAAGTGCTCTATTGCTGAAATTGTCATACGTATGCATATTATCCAACAAAAACAGGAACAAGTTTGTGTTTCTACCACTAAAGAAGATAAAAAAACCATTTTATTCTTCAAATGAGATAGTTGATGCATGTATAATGGAAATCAGTCCTCCCTGGTATAATGAAAAAGTTAAGGATTTTCTGAATGGTCAAGATATTGTGTGAGGAATACTTTTGGTAAAAGTTTTATGCTTGATAGATACTCTCAAAATTTCTAAACCTTCCCTATTATTTGACAAAGACATTAAAAGGATTGATCTAAATGACCATGGATGAGCAAAGGTAGTTATACAAAAACTAGCAACTGGATAAATCCTACCAGCCACTAGAAGACAATACCTGTTTATCTAAAACTCAAAACTGTACAAATCCTTGTGGACAAGGATTAATTTCAGGGGGGTCTATGGTTACATGGGATTAGTGGATTAGTAGTTAGTTAATCAAAATGGTAGTTGGTAGAAGTTGGTTGAGAGATACTTTGTTAGATTTATAATGCAGTAGGTTAGATAATTAAGGATATAACTACCTATTGTAATTACCTTCGCTACCTTATGGTTAAAACAAGGGGAAGGCAAGGGAGGGAGAAGACTTGTGAAATGATTGAATAGAGTTATGTTTCTTTTCTCTATACCAATACACGTGTTTGTTTCTTTGGAACTGATCATCAACTATCCTAGGTCCTAGTTAATATAGCCCTATTTCTAGAGCAGAAAATGCTACAAGTCAGAAGAAGGAGAAAAATTGCTCCAGCGTACAAACAAATACATACATAAATGGATATATTCATACATCTATCACAGGCTTAACTTCCATCAGAATGTTCGTAGTCTCTGAATCTATCACCATAACAGAAAAAGAAGGGGAAAAATAAAAAGACATAAGATCTCCACTCTTCCAGTTACATATTTACGACTTGTTGCTGTAAATTTCAGACCTTCATTGCAATAGATCTCAGATTACTATACCAAGAAAATACCAATGTTTATATACTACATGCAAAACTACAGGACATCCTTTTCTAGTCCACTCAATTGTATAAGAAATTGTAGTAGATTGCTCTTGACAAGGGATTATAACTTGCATATAGCAAAAGCCACATGGTATTATGCAAAATATAGTCTCATGAAGTGTTTCCTTCGAAGTTTCACAACTCAGATGTTCCACAGAAGTTGCTAAGAGCGCCAAAAAAAAATATCTTAGACGTTTATTAAAAGTTCAAATATAATATATCCTTCTAATCAGGTGATCAAAAACACTAAATTTTTACCTCAATTTTTCCACAGTGACTTTTCCAAATAACACATAACTAAACAATTTCATAGAACGATAGGTAGACACTCGGTGCAAATTAGTGTGAAGAATTATGAGCAAAACAAAAGTCAAAATCCACCCAGAAATACAATGTGAAGGGCATTTCAGAAGAGTAAAGCTTTAAGTTCTTGCTTTGCAGTAAGAACCATATAAGAAAATCCATGAGTGCACAGACTTTTCTCTAGTCCTCCGTTAGCACCAAGGACAAATACTAAATTTGGGGCTTGCACTGGCAGCTCCAGTGTCCAGATCATTGAAGAAATTTGAGTAAAAGAAATATCAAATCAACTCAACTCATCCACCGCAACTATCGGTCTGAGTAAAGAAATAAACAAACGCTTCTTAATTTCCAGAGTAGACCTTTCACCTGACCTTAACTTGCCGAATCGCCTCCGCCAAATCAAGGATAGGAGGCTTTTCCTTTTGCTTCACCTTCAACAGAGTCGGAAAAGGAACCCGTATCTTCTCCTCTTCCGCGGCTCTAATCATTCTCCTCTTCAAATGATCCGCCGCTTCAATTTTCCTCCTCTCCTCCTCAATTTCTTCGTTCTCCTTCGCGCCTTCATCTTTTCCTCCTTCTTCAGTAGCAGCAGTAGCCTTATCTTCAGGAAGCGGCGCCACCCGCAAAGGATACGACACCGGCGATATCGAAGGCGCGTCCTTTACATACCGAATATCTTCCCGGGTCCAAGCCCGCCGTGATTCCGCGGTATCTGCCGCCAATGACGGTTCACGTAGACGGCGAGGAGACGGTGAAGCCGGAGATTGATTTCGCAACTCAGCTTCGGAGGGTTCAGTACTATCTGTTGGCGAAGGGTCTTTAGGTTTAACCGGATATGAAATGGGCTGGATTGAAATGGGTTGGGGGGGTCTCCCGGGAGCTGAAGGATTTGACTCTGATTCATCGGGCTGTGAAGATGAAGATGAAGATGATGAAGAACAAAGGGATCTCCAACACCCGAGAAAAAGGGGCGAGTGGAAGTAAGAATGATGGTTGTTGAGGTAATGGCGGCGAGCTTGAGAGAGAAGCAGCTTCAGGGCCGCCATGAGAGTGTGGAAGGCACAGTGTAAATGTGAAGGACCCAAAGGGCTTTTCGGAGGTTTAGAGACACAACACACAAGCTCGTTGCTGAACTGATCGAGACGCGAGAGCGAAGCATATGGGTCCGGGTTTTGGAATACAAACATGGGTCGGGGCACCAGGTCTGGATTTAAGATCATGGTAAACCAACCTTTTATAAGATATATATTTTATCAAGTTAATTAGCCCTTTTCAGTCCTTGTATGCCTCAAGAAACACTATTTTACAATATAATTTTTAAAAAAATTTAAAAATCTCATTTCAGGTATTCAAAAAATATTCAATCTTTAAAATCAATGTTATATTAAATCTATTGACATATAATTAACAAAATAGATAATATGACAATATAAAATTAATGTAATTATTGAGTTCTTTGTTCTTGTTAAACCATGTCATAACACAAAGCGGTCAAACATTGATTAAGTACTTGATAATTATATCAAATTTATGTTAAGCTGCACCATTCATATCTAATAATTATTTATAAAACGGTTAAGTATAAGTACAATATTGAAAACAAATATTCTTTTAAAAATAGTATAATATTATTTTAGTCCCTTACTTATGAGTTTAATCTCAGTTTAGTCTTTCACATATAAGTATAATCTCAATTTGGTTCCTTACTAATATAGAAGTTAATACAATTAGTCTCATTTTTAACTAAATTTAAACTATAGCAAGGAACTAAATTAATACAAGACTTATAAGTTAGAGATCAAATTGAAACAAAATATCTATGATTGGTCAATTTCAGACTAGATTCATAAGTAAGGGCCAAATTAAGATCAGAAATTAGTAAAAGATTAAATTGAGACTAAATACATAAATGAAGACCAAAATAATGTTTTACTTCTTTTAAAAACTAAAAAAAAATATTTAATTTAAGAGACTAAATTAAAACAAAATATATTTTAAAAATCTAATTGTCAACTCTTACTATTTTAAATCTTATTGTAAAGATTAAATTAATATAACATGTGTATTTAATCAATCTAAACAAAAATTTATTGTACATATTATTATCTTCCCAATTTATATTTTATTTTAAATAAATCATTCAACATGTATAATATGAAGTTTGCATCGTGACCACATTTCACCTTGTAACTATGCTATGTTTTAAATTATCCTTTATAGGAGGAAAAATAGGTGAATAAGAAAATTATGACAAAAATAAATAACGTTTTTAAAAATGAAAAATTTAAATGCATTGTTATTTTTCTACATTACTTTTTATATTTTTCCACTAATCTAATATAGCCTAAACACGCAATTATAACCTAGCATATCCTTTTGGCCAAAAAACAAAAAAAAAAACCTAGCATATCCTTAAATCTAGAATGAGGAAGGCTCCATTGCCTTTTAATAGGTTATTTCAATCAAGTTCATTTTCAAGTTGACAAACTCAATAAGGAGACTCTAATTTCAAGGATCTCATTGCCTCATGTAATTGGCTTCTTGGTCTAACAAGAGATTAGTTGATGATGTCTAAATAAAGCTTTCAGTAATCAACAATGGATAGAAAACATGCCTATGTCAACTCTCACTACACTGCCAATCTTTGCATCAAATCACTCTTCACTGATCTTTTGATCTCATCGTAAGTTACCCTTCAAAGCTCGGCCAACTAGATTTGAAAATTTTTTACTACACTTTTCTCAATGTCATGACATCATCAATTAAGTTTGGCTTGAACACATTTCTAGCTCTCCCAATTTTGTTTTATGTTCCAAACTGTCTAAAGTCATGTCTACTCTAAATCATTAGAACAAATATTATGTTGGTAATATTTCTCATAAAATTCAACAACTGAAGGACTCCTTGCTTGCCCTACATGCCATCATTTCCCCATATGAGAAGACATGAATTGAAAAGGATATATGTAATAAGCTTGAATTTTACTATGATTTCAAAGAATCCCTCTGTGCTTAGAAAGCTCATCAATCTTGGCTTATTTATGGGTATAGAAGCACAAAATATTTTCATACCTTAGTTGCCAAACAAATAATGAATGGACTCATCATCTTAATCAAGAATACTCCAAGGAATTAGATTGAAGATTTCAAAGATATTGATCTCATAGGTTTATCTTATTTTAAGGATATTTATACTGCTAGAGCAATTAATGCTAATTTCTTTCACACTAATCAATGGACTTCCTTTAATACCCCTTCCCTTACTCCTGTTCATTTAGACTGTCTCAATTTACCTTTTTATGATTAGGAAATAAAAACAACTATATTTTAGATTAAGGCTGATAGTGTTGTTGGCCCTGATAGTTTACACATATGTTTCTTTCAAACTTTTTGGGATATTGTGGGCCAAGATGTTACCTATATGGTTCACTCTTTCTTTTGCAACAGTTACATTCTTTAAAGTCTCAATAAATCTTATATTACACTTATCCCAAAAGTTGATCACCCTCAAACTTTCTAAGACTTTCATCCTATCAGCTTTTGCAATGTTGCTTACAAACTCATTTTCAAAGTTATAAGCAACAGGTGAAAATCTATCCTTATTGATCTTATTGCTCCTTATCAATGTGCTTTTCTGAATGAGCAATTAATTTAAGATAATATCATAGTTGCCTCAGAAATTCTACATAAAATCCACAATACAAAAGGAAAAAACTCAGATAGTGTGCATTAAAGCTGGACCTTGCCAAAGCCACTGATAGTATTTCCTAGTGCTTCGTTCAGGAGGTCCTAAAAAAAAATGGTCTTTCCTGAACAATACTTATTTATTATCTGTTTAAATGTTCTTTCTTGCATGATTGCCCAAGCTGAGGAAAATAATTCTTGGAAAGGAATTAAAATAAGTCAAGGTTCGTCTTTTATCTCACATTTAACATATGCTGGTAAAACAATACATTTCTTTGAATGTTAGGTATCAACTTGTAATACAATTAACAGCATCATCCAAAAATTTTGTAACATTTCTGGCCTTGAGATTAATAAATCTAAGTCCATCATGATTTTCAGCCCAAACACGCCTTATTTGTTTAAGAAGTTCCTTTTTGGAAATTTTGGCATTCGCTTTGCCACCAAATTAGGGAAGTATTTAGAGACTTGGATTAATCTTGGTAGAAATAAGAAATCCATATTGGACAGTCTCGTTGAAAAAATTGAGCCGAAGCTTCAATCTTAGAAGGGCTACCTTCTTTATCAAGCTGGACATATGACCTTAATTCATTTTGTCCTAAATGCTTATTTAATATATATCAGACATATTACTTGGAACTGAAGCAGTATTAGTGTCAAAGGATAGATTCATTAATATCAATTTTTTTTTTTTTTGTGATTTAATCAAAATAAACTTGGTATCCATCTTTTAAGTTAGAAAAAATTATGTCTTCCTAAAGCTGAAGGCCGTTTAGGTTTTTCATTAACTCAAATTTTCAATAAAGCCTTTCTTGCAAAGCAAGTTAAGAGGATCATCTACCCATAATCCCATGACAACCTGATTTTGGTGTCCCTTCGCCAGAAATATATTTCTAACACCTCTCCTAGATCTCTTGTTCATCGTTCTAACTCCTCTTAGATCTTGCGAGGTATTGAAAGAGTGATACCATTTATTACAATAAATCTGGCTTGGAGAGTAGGTTTAGGTGCCCTTATCCCATTAAACCATCTTTTTTGGTGGCCTATGCAGTTAGGTTCTGCACAAGCTACTTCATTACATGTGTCAGACCTTATCATACATTCTTCGTGTTAATGGGATATGGACAAATTAAAAAACCTATATAACTCAGGAACTTGTTTAAGAATTTCCTCCCTTCAGGTTTCAACAACAAGGATCCTAGATTGCCTCTATTGGAAAGGGAATTGTCCATGTATATATTTCGTTAAAGATGGCTACAATCTTCTCTTGGACTCAAATAAGCCAAATACAAATTATTTGTTTACACAGTGGACACGTCTTCGGAAACTTAATCTCCCGCAAAGAGTTCTTGTTTTCATCTAGAAGCTTCTTACTCATTATATTCCTTTGGGTAATATCTTGTAAAAAGATCACCTTCCAACTGATTCTATTTGTCATTCATGCTTAAATGCGATTGAAACTATTAACTACCTCTTCATTCAGTATCCCTTGATTAGAGCTATCTAGTTTGCTTCACCTTTGGGCATTCAGGTGGATCATTTCCTTGAACAGGATATCACAACTTGGCTATAATTATGGTTTTCTTTGGAGGAAGAAAACTTAAAGGCTTTAGACCACGTCACCTCTTGGATTCTTCTTAGCCTTTATCAAATCTGGGTAACAAGAAATGCGGTTGTTCATTAGGGTACAACTACTTCTCAAAAAGTCATTAATAATATTAAATCCAACCTTTTCAGCAACATATTTGCGTGGTCTACTCCGCAAAAGGATACATACAATATTAAAACCTCAGGAGATTTTAAAACTTCCTCTTACTTGCCCAACTTTGAAGGATGGTCAGTTATTTGTTAAAGTTGTCATAAAAGTAGGAAACATCCTTATTACTTCTTGTCCTTTTCTCTCAAGTTGGATGGTTCCACCATTAGAGACTAGAAATGGAAGGAAAAATCACCTTTCCCTAATAATATCATCATTTATAGGGCCATCTGAAAAGTCTTTAGATTACGCAGCAAGACTAGACCATCGCATGCAACAATTTCCTTTAGCTTATTTTCTTTAATAAGAAAAAATCTTTCAGTTACCTTGTCGGTTTATTTCCTATATGCCTCACCACTACATCATTCCATAGGATATTGTTCGCCTTCTATACCATTTTCAGGAGACTCAACTTGGCCTTCTCCTTTGCTCTACATTTAACATTTGTTTGTATTAATTTCTTTCTTGTCTTGTCTTGTATATAGTCAAGACAAATAAGCCATTTTCTTAAAATTTATCTTCATTTGTGATCCATAATGCATAATGCAGAGGAAAAGTCTTTTCTATTCAAATCTAGAATGAGGAGGTAGCCTCATGTGCATGAATATGATTCTCCAAAGTCCAAAATTTCCAGATCTAATGATACTTCCATGTTAATCATAATCTAAGAGAAAAATACAAATTTCCTCTCTTAACTTTTGCATTAATTTGTGCATTGAAAGATGAAAGATATTAAATTGATCCTTCAAAGATTTGTTTGTAATTAAAATTGGTCCTTCCATTATAAAGGCATTAAAAATAATCTAAGATAAATCGTTTTCATTTGACTAGGACAATTATCTGTGGATTTGGATCAGTGGTAAACCTTGTTGTGGGACATATTATTATATCATTTTAGTCCTACCTGTTGTCATTAGATTAATATGGTCCCTCAAAGATTTCATCGTGAATGAAGCTGGTCCTTAGCTATAAAATTAAAATAAGATTCATGATTGTGGCACCTTCCAAAAATTCTTAATGTTAGCTAAAATAAAATAAGAATATACATAGAATTTAACAATAATGCATAATAAATTATCTAGTACATTAACATAAATACACTCATAGCAACCAACTTATAGTTGTCCTGTTACTATAGAATACACATATCTTTGCACCAAACATAATTTGCAGAATACATAAATATAAGCACTCTTCCTAATATCGTAAAACATAGTTTGGCTGTCTAAATGCAATTAATACATATTTAGCACTTTAGACTCTAAACACAATCAAAATAATTGTTTAGCTAGAATAACAAATTGTAACATGATAATGAAGCCCGCAACCAACTTAATTATTCCAACCACTCCTTCCAAAGTTTCCAATGTATCTACTCTTTTTATTATATTAGCCAATTCATACAACTGTTATATGTGTGTGATCTCATTGCCATATTTACTTCCATGCTTAGGGGCTTCATTATTGTCACATAACCAGTTGAAAAATTTACATTTCTTCTCTTCGCATATAATGTATAACCTGTTAGGGTTCTTCTCAAGCTTTAATATCTTTACACAAGCCCTTCCACCATAATATCAATTTCTGTTTCAAGTTCCCCCACTACTTACAAGCTTCGTTATTATGCTACAATTTGTAATTAAGTTGGTTGCGGGCTTCATTATTATGTTGCAATTTGCACTTGAACATCCAAATTGTATTTTATAATATTTGAAAGAGTACTTATAAAAGTGTGTTTTGCCATTTATGTTTGGTATAGAGCTACGTGTGTTTTGTGGTTTTTGAACAAGTATAAATCAATTGCTAAATGGGGTATATTTGTTCTAGCATATAATTTATAATGTATTATTACTAAATTTTATTTACATTCTTATTTTATTTTAACTAGCATTAAAAACTTTTTAATCGTTAAAAACCTTATTTATTTAATTTTTATTATTAAAAACCAACTTTATTTACGGTGAAATTTTTTAAAGACTAAATTGATCTAGTAACAAAAAGTAAAAAACCAAATTGATTGAATGATGTGTCTCATAATAATAACTGCTATTAATCAAAATTAACATAAAACAGTCCTAATCAAAAGAAAACGGTGCACCTTAAATTATTTTTAACGCCTTCATGACAAGAATGACCATCACGGACAAATTTTCTAAGGATTAATTTAATGCTTTTCCTCTTTTAAAAATCAAATTAATCCAATGAAGAAAGGTAAAAGACCAAATCTGTGTTTTTCTCCATAATCTAATATTGCAAATTTCATTTTGTACCTTTTAGTATGCTAAATTTGAATACAAAGAATAAAAATCTGAAGTTAGATACATCATACAGGATTTACAAAAATAAAACTCAATTACATTTTTGTCTCTATTTTGTACTAATGTGAGAATCAAATGTAACTGGAATCTCCCAATAGTAAATCAAGCACGTCATCGGGTGTAAGTAGAGTTGTTCCACCAACAAGCAATTCAATATCAGGTCTTCCGCTTTCAGATAATGCTTCTTGAACTTCACGTATCTTTCAGCATAAAAAAAAAAAAAAAGACGATGAAGACAAGAAATATATACGGAGATAAGACAAAAGGCAACTAGGATGTCATTTTTTCAGATATATGTGTTTGAGTTCATCAGATGTTCAATAACAATGTGATGACCATCTTGTCATACCAGAAGAGTTCACTAATCACAAGAGGAGGGAGAAGTAAAATGAGGGTTAGAAGTCGTACAAGAATATTACCTCGAGTCCATTGATGCCCCCAATCACAAACACCAAAATGACATTTTGATCAGCAAGACTAGGCTTTGCCTGCAGCATTTTCATCAAGATTAATGACAGGAGAAAATGGAGAGAGAGAGTGGAGCATTGAAGCAAATTTTCAGCACATGTTAAGAGACCATAATCACCTGACCGAGGCCAAATCTTCCAAAACCACTCTTGAAAAGCCGCCCCACAGTGGAAGAATGGTATTCTAACCCCGGGACATCAAGCTTGCCCAACACCCTCGTTAGCAGCTTATAAAGTAATCCTTTTCCCATGTAGTCATCGTCACTAAAATTAGCCTCCATGGTAAATGATCCATCCCTTGTCGGTATATTATTTCTTTTCAAATTGGACAACTTATGAAGGAATTTAAAAAGGTGATCCACCCTATCACGCAACTCCAATTTCAGCTGCATGTCACCATACGATTGCTCATCTTTATTATTATCATCAGCATCTTCATCGCCCCATTTGCCCCATTGTTCATCATCAAAATCATCAATATCTAATTTTGGAGATTCCTTGGTTGTTTCTTCTGATTTTAACTTGCTTAGATTAGCTTCAAGCTCCTCCCTTAGTCCATTTAGAAACTTGAGTTTGGCAACTGATGGATTTTCAAGAATGGCATCTACAACAGCCTCTTTTAACATATGTTCCTCTTGCCAAGAGAAGGGACCATCAGACCCAGACGTTGGGAAATTCTCCCCAGCCAATATGTATCCAACAATCATCAACAACAAAGCATCTTGCAAAGAAAGTACCCCTTGTGAGAGCTCCTTTTTTACTTTATTTCCATGTGATCCCAATAAAGCACTCTTATTGATGAGATCACCAATTTGAGCTGCAAGACTTTGACTGGTTTCTCCAGAACTAACGCTCAGAATTTTCTCAGCACTAGTAAATGCATCCCATTTGGCGCAAGTTGATTCTTCAAGGGTTAATAGAGTAGCAGAAGCTAATTGAATAATTCCTTTGTTTCTCACTAAAGATGATTGGCTACTGGCCAATGCTTTCATCATAGCTTGCAATTCTGGTTTTGTAACAAGACCAGGACGAGATTTCACATTCACATTCACATTATCCCTGCGCAGAGTTTCTTGTAACCATTTTTTTACCAGTAGGGTTCCATCTTTTGTTCTTCTATCTAGTAAAGCTTCCAGGAACGGCGTTCCACGAAAATTTTCAGAGGAGATTAAAGACCCAGACAGCATCTCTACGTCAGAGTGAAGAGGCTTTTCGTGAATTCTCTGACTAAGATTAATTAAATCTGCAACCTGAGAATCAGACGAACTGGTATTCCATCCACAAAGAAAAGCTTCTACACTTTCTAAAAGACGAAAATTATCTATCCTGCAATCTTCTTCATTTAGGATATTCACAAGTGGTATCTGGACATCTAAGGGAGCACGCTGCAGGTAGGAAGTACCATGTTTGAGTTGTGTTCCTGAACCCTTAACTTGATGCAAAGTTGTTCTACTCCTACGGAGCAAACATGAAAACATTCGATCAACTAGTGAGTCCCCATGACAGCAAGGAGTAAGAAGATCAAGTGTGCGATCAATGAGTAACAGCCCTGCTGATCTTTTACGACGGCCTACATCATACAGACTAGACATGTCTGTCAAAATCTTTCCAACAGCTTTTGACATATCACCAAGGGAGAAAATTTCCATTTTCAAGTCCATCTACGTGATTACGGATAGAATTATGGTCATGAATCATGATCATAGGATAAAATAGCCACAACAAACAAAATATTAAGTTCTAAAGAGAGGGTGTAAGGTACAGTCAATTTAATGGAATAATTAGTTATACTCTTTCACATCATATGTAACCTAGTCGTTTTATCTAAATGGCCTTATGCATGCTCTGCTAAGATGATATGAAACAAAAGGTCTATTGCGCAACTTATATGCTACACAAGTTTCTAACCAGGAAAGAACCCAAAAGCAAGGAAACTATACTACAAGAATCCTGAGAAATGTACAGTTTCTGAAATAAGGCACCAGACATAAGGTGATATCTGAGCAAGAGGATGCAACACCAGTTACCTTGGATGCCAAATGGTAGAGAAAGTGGGCAGTCAGAGTTGCCCCAGGAGGCATTTCATCGGCATCAGATAGCATACCAGTGCTTAAGGGAGGCAACCCAGGACTAATGGAATCTTCATGTTCAGCTGATAAGTATGCTTCAGCTACCAATCCTTCTGAAGGTAAAACAAATACTCTCGGTGAAATGGGACATAAAACCAAGGGGAAATGATTAACAGAAACAACCAATCTTGGCCCTGAATCTTCAATGTAGTCTAATGGATTATCTTCAATATGAAGAACATCCTTTCCACTAGAAGGAAACCGTGAGTGTCCTTCATCTTCAAAGTTCAAATTTCCCCGTAAGTTGCTACCAAACTGCCTAGAATTTGTCTCAGATTTCCTAACTAGTTCTTCATAATCTTGAACCAGCAAGGACTCATATTCCTGATATGCATCTGGTCCCAGAGGTGAATCAGGAAATGCCGAATGAGCTATCTGCGTTATAACTAATGTTAGAATATCCAAAAGAAAGAAGAACACAATGCAAAACAAAGTAGCACATGGAATGAAACAACTCTAAAAGTGCAGCCACAATACAATATCACCCTTATGCTGATATTTTCTGAGATATAGTGACGTCATGCCTTTACTTAGTACTTACTACCAACTAAAAAAGAGTAGAACACCATTTTGGTCCTTCACTTATAAGTTGATTCTTAATTAGGTTTTTCACTGATTTTCATTCCCAATTTGGTCTGTCACTTACAAATCCAATCTCATTTTGGTCCATCACTAATTTTTATTTTCAATTTAGACCCTCACCCATTATAACTGTATTCAATTTAGTCTCTCATTAATATAAAAGTTAAGACATTTAGTCCATCATTCATAACTAAATTTGTACGAAATGTGCTAATATTTATATTAGTGAGTGACCAAATTGAGAATGGAATGATAAGTGAATAACTAAATTAAGAATGAAAATCAGTTAAAGGCCAAATTGAGAATGAACTGAAAGTGACAGACCAAACTGACAATAGAAATTAGTGAGGGACAAAGAAACCAAATTGAGAATCAACTAATGAATGAGGGACCAAAATAGTTTTTTACTCAACTCAAAAATATTTGCTAATCCAAATTGACATAACTTCATATGATTTGAAATTACCAGTGCTAACTGAAAAAAAGCTATAGGATGGGATAGAATAAGGATATTGTGAATATTAGATTATTAAGTAATATGTTTAATACTTTAAAAAGGCTATATGGATTACTATTATTATTCTTATTATTATTATATGGACAAATATTAGTGAATTATGGATTATCAGTAATTCGATGTTTGCCATGCATCACTATCTTGACTGCTTTGTGACCTCATCGGCATATCCCTACAACATTTATAAAGCTTAAATGAGCTGATGACCAAACTATATTACAGAACTAAGCTCCTAACAAGGCAACAGTAATTCATTTTTCCGAACAACTATTGAAACCATTTTTAGTACGAGCCACCAGCCTACCAGTAATACTATTACTGGCCTCGCAACTAGCAACCTACTCATCCAATAGTCTGAACTACATGCTATTGAACAAACCACAGGTTAGGGTGCAGCCAAAATTCATTGGGGAAACAAGTAGAGCCCGTTGAACAGTTGCAATGGACAAACACAAAAGAAGAAATTATGCAGGAGTAAAGTTAACAAAAATATTATTGTCTCTACAACTAGTCTGGCCTATTTGATGCTGAAAGTTTAGATGATAAACAGAAAAGACCGCTTGGCAGAACTACAAACATAGCATGGCAAAAGTAACAGAATAAATTTAGACCGCATAACTTCATTACTATTTCCTGAATATTATACATTTAACCTCTTTCAAAACCTCATATTCCTTGAGAAGGTTCTACCATGAGGAAGGAAAAATAAATAGAAAGGATCAACTTGCTTTCATTTAGATCAGGTTATGACACATAAATTAAGGCCAAAATACTAATTTACTATAAGTCATAAATTTACAAGAACTAAAATAATATCATCAAGTTCATAGGTGAACCCAACATGAGTTTACAAGACAAGGAAATAAAATACAGAGAGATATACAGCCGAATACAAAAGAGACACAGCCAAGAGCAATATTTAATAAGCACCTCTGAGATAGATGTAAATATAATACAATGACGGACAACTTGATGTGTGCTCAGGCAACGTAAAATATACCGATGTGCATCACTTAGTAGACGCGATGTGATTACAACAAGTTTCCTTGCAGGATTAGAATATGAGTTCCAATCAACAACCTGAAACAAGAAGCCGTAAATCAAAGTAGATTATAATTGAGATGACCTACCTAAATAAAATCATGAATTATTACAGTAAGAACATATTTGGAACAGAGTTAGAAAACTCAATCTGCAAATACAAAGTATCTATACACATTATACCAATTGAACACCTGATTAATGCAGCATTGACTATAGACATAACAAGCTCAGGAATGGAAGAGATAAGAATCAACATGTAGTTTATCATTAAGAGTAGGAATTGAAACTTCTGACTTTTGTTGATTCAATGAGATGCAAATGAATCTCAGGAGACCAGAAACACATAAATGACAGGGACCCCCCAAGAGGAAAGACATATGCAACCTTCACTGTTTCCTTGTATGGCGGCAGCTCTCATCTTTTACAGAAAGAACTAGCACACATAAATTTTACCCATTTGACTTTTGTTGATTCAATGAGATGCAAATGAATCTCAGGAGACCAAAAACACATATATGACAGGGACCCCCCAAGAGGAAAGACATATGCAACCTTCACTGTTTCCTTGTATGGCAGCAGCTCTCATCTTTTACAGAGATAACAAGCACACATAAATTTTACCCATTTGCATATAAAATGAACTGCACTATTTCAGCTCTAATTACAGTATTAAAGGACTCCATTTTATATTCTTTGCGCGCATTACAATTTTAACAATGGAGATTCATCATGTACTACTCCTTAGCCAACTTAATGATTGCCATTTATTATTATATAATGCCCAAAAGGAATTCAAAACTTATAGTTGATTTATATTTTCAGTTCCATATACCAAAACCTAAATTCTAGACCTAATATTTACTACTAGACATCAAACGAAGCTCAAATATAACAAGAAATTAAGTGTCCTCCCCCCAATTAACTAATATAATCATTTCAAGAAACTTCAATATTTAATGATTAAAAAGTTTATAATCTATCCACCCAGATCATGTGTATAAATTGGGCAATACGTGTTTAGCAATAAATGAGCAACTAACATTGGCCAAAAGAAGCACCCTCATGAAATGCACACTCAACTCTCAAATCACCAACAAACATCCATTCCATGTTGTGGCTTGGAACGAATTATTCTTATAAACACAAACATAAAATCCTCTGATAGTCTTCCTTTTGAGCATATACTGATCACTCAATGGTTATCAAATCTGTTTAGCATGCAGGAAGCACTGAAGGACATCTTGAGCAACATATGACAGAACTACTTACAGCATCAAGTGAACACATGTTTTCCAAACTACAGATAGCACGTGCTCCAATATCTAGAAGTACAGGATATGCCCCAATAAACTGGAAACTCTCTGTAGATCCGGCATCCAAGTAAACAATAGCACCTTCAATATGCTCTGCTATCTGAAAAAGACAGATCGTGCAGAACATTCATGTAGTAATCGGATGAAAAGGATCACATAGGTAAAGCTATAACAAGAATACTTACCTACTATTTGAGAACAAAATTCAGATTCAAAGGTGCATCATAAGATGCATAACTGCAACTATATTGGCTACCCATGAGGTCCATGGATGGACGGAATCATAGAAAACTTTAATTACATTAAAAGAAAAGTAGAGAAAAAGTAAAACTACTCCGTAAAATTGAGTATTTTTAAAAAATTAATTAATTAAAAAAACTATATACACGGTTATCAAGTTACAGCACAGTATTCAAAGATGTCCAGGATAATCACAACCAAAATTTTTAACAAAAGCAGCAAGTTGTATGTGGCATAATTTTGAATTTTTTTTCTTTAAACCAAACTAATAAATGCATAAATACGTTCATTATAACTAAAGCCTAAAGACATAGTATATAACTTGGAAAATTATATTAATTGTGGATAAAGAAGGAACAAGAAATTAAGATATAAGAAGAGAAGTGATCGATTTTAAAGAGAGAGGAGAAAAAAAGTAAGGATGCAGCAACCACTTGGGATGCCTTATTAAAGAACATTTGCATTTGAGTTCTCAAAATCAACTTGATGCTTTTTTCAGCAATTATAATTCAACATTGCATCATCAAACTGCAGGTCCAATGGTAGTTTTATAATTTGACATTGTTAAAGAAACTACATTAGACTTTGGAGAAAAGATGACGAGCATGCAACCCAAGTGATACATCCCTCCCTCCTTTGAAGACCTACTCACAGAGAAAGAAGCATGACAAGGAGCTTGTTCGCGATCATTTGTGATCAAAGCCAGCTTGTCCAGCAAAGGGCCTATATGCTGCACTGCCTGAGAATTAGGACCAGATACAGCAACCCAACTCAACCCTGTCACCCACCTCTCAACTCTCACATCACCTGTATCACCACTCTCACCCACCCCACTCTTTCCTTTTTATTAGCCATTTACTTATGTTAGTTGCAGATTATTCTTTAGGGTGGTTAATATTTATAGCCTAGGAATTGTTTTGCTGAGGTATGGAGAAATTAACGTCAGATTTCCTATTTTCTACTGTTCTGTAACCCTCCTTCTTTATCAGTCCCTCTTCCCCTTGTCTCTGTAACTTCTTTTCTGGTCATCTGTACCTGTCACAGAGTGACATCTTCCATGGATATAAAAAGCAGACACAAAATCTCCTCTTTCAATCACACTATAGAGTTAGTACTGCAACAACTACATGCCTTTTGAGATTGCAAGCTCTTACTAAGCATGGGTACACACAGGTTCACAGTCCATAGTCCACACATGAATTCAATGTACATCTCAGTAGATTCATATGCCACATAATTGATTCACAATAAGCCTCAAAAGGACGCCCTAAACCACATGAAAGTGGACCTGATCTAATTGATCTATGAACATAGCAACTCATCTTTTCTTCCCAAAAAAGTTGTTTATAAATTCCCACTATAATAAATGACTAACATATATACCTAGGATCAATCAAATCACTCCCATTCTGTAATTTGGCTCTTGAAGTAGTAACTAATAAGAGGAAAGGGCAGGCTCTTCCTTTAGCGCTAACATAAGTTCTCACGACTAACAAATAAGCTATATCAAGCCCGTATTCCTTCACTATTACTCTCTTGTCAAAACACTGGCCTTAAATCGATGAAACTTAACCAAGCCTAATCCTAGATTGGGAGTTTAAAAACAAAAAATTAAAATTAAAAATTAAGTATTCCGAAAAGGAGAACAAAAGGCCTGCGAATCTAATTGCAGAATCTTCAGAAACTGTGGAGGTATTCAAGGAAGATATACAGACATCACAAACTTCAATTCAACATCCCCCATCAAAATGGACGGACATCATTGATTTCCTCACATAGTTTTGCAGGCCTGTTCGTACTAGCTTACATGAGCAGACCAACAAACCTTAACTTTCCTTCAGTCAGTACAACACAGAAAAATTGATTCCAAAGCACAAAACAGACGAACCATTGCCGCATCATGAAGAAGCTAGGACAAAACAGAGACAGAAGATTCATCATAAAAAAGCAATTACCTGTCTAATGGAATCGATGCAAGATTTGGTTATATCAACCAAAGCCATATCTAGAGCCGCCACAGTAGAAGGAACAATCAAATGGGATGACTATCTTCGACAAAAAGCATATCCTTAAACCTCAAAAATGAAAATAAATTCGATCATAATTCGGCACTAGCACGAATCATCCAAGGGTCCAGCGTTGAGCCATAACCTTGCTTGTAGCTAAACTATTTGTGCGTAGAATCATTCAGACATCCTTAACAAAATCTGATTCCTGTGTCACACACTCGCAGTTGCTTTCGATTTCACTGTTCTCATTTCCCTTTCCTTTCTGACTCCCTCGCTCACTCTTCGGTTTCTTTTGGTAGTTGAAAGTTTGGGCAAGTGTGCAAAAAGTGGGCTAAGCCCAACTAAGCATCTTGCTCCTAAAACTTAGAATTTGACCACATAAATATGTTTGGCCCAAAGAAAAATATATAATGATTTTTTTTATAAAAAACCGTTTATTCATATTATTGTGAATGAAATTTTATGGGCAAGGATTAAGTAACAATCAGATAAAATATTGTAATAAGTATAATACGATGAACATATATGCATTTATTATATTGTTCGTTAACAATTTTATTTTTGTAGTCCATTGTTTCAGCTTGGAGAATGAACACACACAATGAATTATGTTAGACTTATGAACTGTCAATGTCTTGATGCTGAAATATTTCTAGAACTTTTGAAGGCTATTTTGGTCAATGGATTTTGTTTTAAGAACAAAAAAATGAGAATGAGATTGAAAAGAAATGATATAATGTATAACTACGTTTGGTACGAGGTGAAAAGTAGAGAATCCTCTTACAGAAAAATTGGTTAAAAGATTATATTATCCCCACCAAAAAAATATAAGAAAATATTGGTTTTGAAGGAACACCTTCTCTCTCGGAAGCTATAGACGAGAACAGACAGCTCTGTTGTTGCTTAGGAACAACAAGTGAGCCCCATGGTTGATTTCCCACTGGTTTTTTTGTGGTCGATGATCTGGTTCTTACTCTCACAACAACGGAGATTTTCTTCCTCACCAGCTGGCGGCGTCCATTTTCGATCAAACACCCATTTCACTTTAGCCGTAACTCACAAGGACAATGGTGGTGCAGGTGATGTTAGCAATTTTTAGGGGCAAAGTTGTCAAAACATAAGTGATTTATAGTAGAGCTAATCATCGAGTTTAACGTTAAAAAGTTGGGTTATAATTTAAGCTAAAAAAAAAAAAAAGGAGTTTGAGTTTATTTTTTAATCAGACTTTTATTTATAATTTTTTAAATTTGTTTTATTAAAATTTTTTAAATTATCATCAAGTTTATTTGATACCTAAAATTTAAAATAAATAACATATTTAATTATTATTATTATTATTTGTAAAATTATATATAAAAAATTATAAATATAAATGAGTTGTTATATTAATATAAATTATTTAATAAGAAGTATTAATTTTTATTTTTTTATTAAGATATTATATCAAACTAATTTTTTTATTAAATAATAGTTTTTTAATTAAAAAATTATTTATTCAAACATTTTAAATTTGAATCAAGTTTTAAAAAAAGTTTGAGTTTAGTTTGTTTTATAAGCTTTTATTACTCAGACTTTTTTTAATAAAGTCAGACTTATCGAATCGGATATATTTTTTAAGTTGTAATTAAGTTTAATTTCCAAAACTATATCACATTCCTTCACTTCTTCAAGGGTGGGTTTGGATTTTTCTATGATGCTAGATTAAGCATTCCCCCTATAATGGGAATGACACTGTAGTAGAGTAACCAAATGTAGAAAAACGAGATCCCACCTACTTCTATAATGAGAATGGCATTGTAGTAAAGTAACCAAATGTTAAAAAAGAGATCTCACTTACCAATATTTTTATTCATATTCCTATTCTCACTGTATCATTTTCGTGTACTTGAGTTGAAGGAAATCACTCAACTGATACTAAGTTCTTGTGTCATCCCATATGTCGTAACAATATCTTTCGTTAATAGAATAGATTGATTTGAGGGCACTTTAGTCTTCTCCCCCTAATATTCCATAAAGTCCCCACCGTTTCCATTGCCCAGTTGATGGGATGAAGTCTCCCATCTCCATACCCCCAAGCAGTTGGTTTCCTTGCTATTAGACGTCTTCACACTTCGTTGCTTTTGCCCATTCAGTCTCCTTCACTTGCCTCTCCAGGCTACCAAATGGAGCCTAAACTCAGTATCAAAGCACCAGTAAAGAAATGTCGGTGATTTCCTTCAGACCGAGCATGAGAAAAGAAGATAGAAGCAGTAGTCCTGAGTTCTTGTGTCTCTGTAGTTTGTCAGAGACATCGTTAGAAAACTGATGTCAATCATCCGATGGTTCCGAGCAAGGTAGTAAAGACTTCAAGGTCCTCCATTGTGACTTCCCTATGGCTTCGTCTTGCAACTTTAGATGAGTGAAGGAAATAGATTTGGACAACGGCGGCACAGGGAAAGGAATGATGAAAGAGATGAAGTTCGCACAACAAAAGGGGCAAATGAAAGAGACAGTTCAACAATCAACTTTTGATAAATAATATTATACTTGGGAAAGGAATGATGAAAGAGATGAAGTTTGCACAATGTAAGGGGCATGTGAAAGAGACAAAGTTCAACAATCAACTTCGATAAATAATATTATACTTTATTTTTATTACGTGGATAGTTTGCTCTTTACATACCTCAGTCACCAAAAAGCACTCATTCTTTTTTTTATTATTATTATAATATCAAACATATTTTTTTAATTTTATTCTCATTCCCATTCTAAAAACCAATTAGTGATGCATTAATTTTTCACATTAACATGTGAAGACCAAATTGGTAAAACAAAAAATCATTATTTGCCACATCTAGGAAAGGGAGGGTGGAAAATGTATATTAATCATTCTGATAATATCAAATTAGATTGAGCCAAGTTAAAATAAAAATAAATTTATAATCAATTTTAAAATATTAATTCTTTTAATTTTTAATTATTTTTTTACTTCAAATGTTATTTTTTTTAATTTATTTCTTTAAGATGACATTTTCTTATTATTAAAAGATATTTTTATAAATAAGAAAAACTTACTGACCAAATCTAATTGAGTCAAATCAAGCCTTAAGTATTGTCCAAACCTAACTCCGTATGTTCGCCCATAATACCAAAGATGTCAAGTATAATCACTTAATACAGTCATTAATATTTTAAAAATAGATGCCCATATTCCTGGTTATTAATAGTTTGAACATGTTCAATTGTCTTAAACAATGTCTTTGTATTTGCTTTTCCAAAACTCACATGACCTACGAAAGATGATAGAAATTAGGTAAAATGATACTATTTCACCCAAGGATACTTGGGCAAGTTAATCAGTTAATTGTTATATAAGTTTCAATTTAGGTCATGTAAACTAGTTTGTTAAGTGGCAGTAACCTTGCATATTACTGAACACCATTGTGATTGAAAATATTAATTGACAAATTAATTTAACAAGTTCAATCTATAGATGACCAATTTGAGTGAAAGTGATTTTTTATAAATTAAATGATTAATTTACACATATAAATTATATAAGATTAAACGACAATGTTTGGTTTGCTATTATGTGATAACTGGGTTACATTTAAGATAACACCTTAATATCACATCTTAGGTTAAAATAGTGAAATTGAACGGTAGTTGAGAAAATAAAAGATCTATCATTTCATGGTTGACTCGAATAATAATTTTATTTTTTTTACATGATTCTTACTTTTACCATTGCCTTTTTATACATTACCTTTCAAAATTTTTAATTTATTTGAATTATATTTTCATCCATAAATAGCATAAATTGTTAAAATGTAATTGATTTAAATTTAAAAAGATATATTTATAAAAATTTAAAAATTAATAGCATATATAATCAAACATGTGTGTGTATCTTACGTCTATGATATGAGATACAACCACTAGATGTATCAAATATCTTCGATAGAAAAAAAAATGTATCAAATATAAGTAAATCTTAAATCTTAAATTTTAAACTAACAAATATTAGAGGTGTGAATTAGTTTGTAATTAGTTGCAATGAACATCTCATTTTCTACTTTTAAGTGACAAACTTGGTGCTTGCAAAACCCCCCAAGTTTAAGGAGAAATGTGACAAGTGTGAGTTTGTAAGTTGAAACAGATTAGTTAAGCTTCTAATAAATCTAGTTAGTATATGACATGTGTCTAGTGTGAGTCAAAGCTTTATATAATGTGGAGTACACTACTAATATGTATGACATGAAAGCAGAACTGGATTTAGCGGAATCAAAACATGTAATTAAACAAGAATATAAATTGGGAGAATAAATCAATAATCTGACCTGATGGAGACGACATTGTTATTTCGAATATTGGTTGAGTCCAATGAGTTCAACCCACAATACCCAAAAGCGTTTCTCAGAGCGTCTTGACGGCAGAGAGAGAGTGATAAAATTTTGTGTGTTTGAAACTAGGGCTTCATTTTGTTATTTATAGGATTTTATTAACTAATATAATTAATCAATATTATTCAGTAAAATCCTCTAGAATCTTTAAAATAAATTAAGCCCATAAAATCTCTCTTTTGATAACAATCTTGGATTAGTAATCTGACGGGATGATTACTAATATTCTTGGGCTGTGGGTTGGGTTTTTCGCCCAGCGGGCTTGTGGATAATCGAACCCATTACCGATTATCCACACATATTAAAATAAAAAACTCAGTCCATTCTCAATTTATAAATTGTAACATTAATTGCCTAATTAGGTACTAATCTAATAAAATAATTAATAGTAATCTATAAATATTTAAAATTATTCCAACAATCTCCCACTTGGATAGGATTAATTAAATTATTGGATCAATAGACGAATAGTTAATCAGGCACAATAATGTTCACATAGACACATGGATGTGTGTATATTTATAAACCATACAAGATTCAGTGGAGAAACTATACATAAAATCACTGAAACCGATAGGGATTCAAGTGATGTCGACATTTCCATAAATAAGTTTCATCAACTGAATTGAATGGAACACAAAATAATATTTAAAATTGTCAAATAACAATTCAAAATCTCTTAAGAATTTAATCCAGACTCCCACTAAACCAAGGCTATATCAAAAAATTTTAACAACGCCCATGTGAGTCACATGATTCTTAAAGACTCCTACGGGCAAGCCTTTGGTCAACGGATCCGCCAACATATGTTCACCAAGAATGTGAACCAAACGAGTCTGAGATTCAGCAATCTTTTCTCTGACGAATAGGAACTTAACATCAAATTGTTTAGTACGACTGGAGTTCCTATGATTCTGAGAAAAGTTGATAGCAGACGAACTATTGCAGTATATGGTTAGAGGTCGTGATATAGAATCAACTAGATGCATGCCAGATATCAGTTTCCTCAACCATATGACCTGGCGGGTAGCCTCATAACAAGCGATATACTCTCCTTCCATAGTCGAGGTAGCTGTGACTGATTGTTTGCAACTTTTCCACGATACAGCTCCTCCAGATATCATAAAGATGTATCCAAAAGTGGATTTGCAGTCATCCACACAAGATGCATAATCAGAATCTGAATAACCCACAATTTCAAGTGGCTCAGATCTTCTAAAAGTAAGCATGTGATGCTTTGTACCTTGTAAATACCTCATGACTTTCTTTGCAGCCCTCCAATGATTAGGACCAGGATTACTCAGGTATCTACCAAGCACACTGACAGCGAAAGCAATGTCAGGTCGTTTGCACACCTGAGCATACATAAGGCTGCCAACAGCGGATGCATACGAAATCTTATTCATCTCAATTTTCGAATTGTCATCATTGGGACAAGATGATCTAGATAGCTTTTCACCTTTCTGTACAGGTGCTGCACAAGGAGCGCAAGTAGCAAGTATGCATGTTAAATTTCTTCAATACTCGTTCTATATAGGTTGTCTGAGATAAGCCAAGAGTGCTACAAGATCTATCACGGTGAATCTGAATTCCCAGGACGAAAGAGGCTTCACCAAGATCCTTCATGTCAAAGTGGCATGACAAGATGTGTTTAACCTCATTCAACATGGCTACTGAGTTGCTAGCTAGGAGTATGTCATCAACATACAAAACGAGTATCATAAAGTTATGTTTATCAAATTTCTGATAGATACATTGATCAGCAATGTTCTCTGTAAAACCAAGTGAGGTGATTATCTGATCAAATTTCAAATACCACTATCTTGAGGCCTATTTAAGTCCATAAATGGATCTTTTTAGCTTACACACTAAGTGTTCTTTCCTTGCCTAAGTGAATCCATCAGGTTGCGTCATATAAACATCCTAAAGTAAATCACCATTTAAGAATGCAGTTTTGACATCTATCTGGTGAAGTTAAAGATTCAACTGTGCAACAAGAGCCATTACAACTCTAAAGGCATCTTTTGTAGATACGGGTGAGAACGTTTCCGTATAATCGATCCCTTCCTTCTGATTATAGCCTTTAGCTACAAGCTTGGTTTTGAATCTTTCAATTTAACCATTGGCCCCTCTTTTGGTTTTAAAGACCCATTTGCAACCAACGGGTTTACAACCATCTGGCAACTCAGTTAATTCCCATACATGATTGCGAGACATAGAGGACATCTCATCATTCACAGCCTCCAACCATTCAAATGAATGAGATCCTGTTACAGCCTCGCCATAAGTAATTGGATCTGTGCCATCAATAATGTTTGACTCAAACTCCTGCAAGTACACTATATAGTCATCTGAAATTGCAGGTCTACAAATCCTTTGTGATCGCTTTAAATTAAGAGCTGGCTCTCTTATATCAGTTATAAGAGTTTTTACAATAGGATTAATCGGATTCTCAACAAGGATGTCATCTTTAATATCATGATCTACCGGTTGAGATGACGATGATGGCATGGGCAAGATGTTATCCACACAATGCAGGTTAATTACTCTAGGGACACCACTCCCACTGTCCAAGTTATCCTCAAAATAGAAGGCCCTGTCAGATTCAATTACCCTGGTAGTGTGACTAGGACAATAAAATCTGCATCATCTAGATCCTGAACAATACCCAATGAAAAATCCGCTGACAGTTCTAGAATCAAGTTTCTTGAGCTGCGGATTATAGGGTCTCACTTCTGCTTTACAACCCCACACGCGAAAGTGCCTCAGACTAGGCTTCTTACCGATGAAAAGCTCATACGGTGTCTTTTCAATAGATTTACTTAGAACTTGATTCAGGACATAGGCTGCTGTCTTAAGGGCATCACCCCACAGAAATTATGGTAACAAAGAGTGATTGATCATGCTTTTGACCATGTCCATCAAGGTGCGATTGCGCCTCTCAGCAACTCCATTTTATTGTGGAGTGCCAGGCATAGTATATTGAGCTTCAATCCCTTGCTCCTGTAAGAATAGAGCAAACGGTCCAGGGTTTCTCCCGGTTTCAGTATATCTGCCATAATATTCTCCACATCTGTCTGATCTTACACTCTTGATTACTTTTCCAGACTTTAATTCAACGGCAGCCTTAAATGCTTTAAAGACATCTAGCGAGTCAGATTTTTCATGCAACAGATCAACCCAGCCAAATCTGGAATAGTCGTCTATGAAGGTTATGAAATATTTGTAATTGCCCATAACACATAGAGTAATAGGTCAACTAATTTTTGTGTGGATCAATTCCAAAATAGCTTCAGACCTATTGGCCCCTTTCTTCCTAGCTCTAACGGGAAGTTTTCCCTTAATACAGTCAATACAAGATTCAAAATCAGAAAAGTTTAGGTCATGCAATATGCCTTGTCTAACCATTCTCTCCAATCTCTCTTTTAAGATATGACCCAAACGCCGATGCCATAACATGGAAGAGTTCTCATCAATTCTTTAACGTTTATGTTCTATGATAGTATTAATTGATGCCATAGGAGTGGAATCTGAACAAACATTCGCATTTAAGCAATATAAGCCATTTAGTAATCTAGCAGTTCCAACAATGATTGAATTAAAATAAACGTTGATTCTGTCATTTCCTTGCCAAAAGGAATATCCATCTTTGTTTAACACAAAACTTGAAACTAGATTCCTTCTTGAAGAAGGTACATAGACAACGTTATTTAAAGTTAAAGTATGTACAGAGTATAAGTTCAAAACTACAGTTCCTACGCAATCCACTGCAGCTGAACTTCCTTCCACTCCCATAATGGTCTTTTCTCTCTCATTTGGGCTCCTCCTGTCTTTGAGCCCCTGCATGGAATTAGTTACGTGAACAGTCACTCCAGAATCCAACCACCAAGTATCCATAGAGGTTTCAAAATTATTGGATTCAAGACAAACTAGAGCTAAGAGGGCAGTTTCAGGAAAGATACCTTCATTCTCACGCTTGTACTTCAATTTAAGGCAATTTGAGATTTTATGGCCAGGCTTCTTACAGTAATTACAATTACCCTTAAATCTGTTCTTCTGACCTTTGTTCTTCTTATTGTTTTTCTTGATCTCAAAGAATCTTTTACCATTGGGCTTGCCCTTAGATTTCTTTCCTTCAAGTTTCTCATTTTCAGTCTTACTTGACGAGGCATGGGAGACGTAGTTCACTGAATGACCACGTGAATTTGATTTCTTTAATGACTCCTCCTCTTGAGTCACGATAGACATCATCTGATCGATGGTCCACTCAGCTTCTTGTGAGTTATATGTGGTTCTGAGAACCCCATATTCTGTTGGAAGAGATTGTAGGACTTTGTAGACAAAATAACTCTCACCCAGGTCCACATTTAAAGATTTCAGTTTGTTGAAATAATTCACCAACTTCATCATGTGCTCGTGTACACCAGACACTCCATTATAATGAGTGTTATCTAGTAATGAAAGATAATATGCCTTTTGTGTCTTATCGAATTTTTTGAACTTTTCACTCACAGCTTTAAGGTATTCTACAGCGGTGTCCTTCTCAGGAATGCTTTGTCTGATTGTCTTCTCTATAGTGTATTTTATGACCATTGATCCTGTTGGAATCATACCACTGCTTGTGATAAGTTTTATCAGCAGCACTAGACCCAGCAGTGAGATCTGTTGGTTTTGGATCTCTTATGGCCAAATCCTCCTTGGAGATTATCAAATACATATTAAGGGACTCATACCAGTAGTCATAGTTCGTCCCGTTCAGAGTTTTCACCACAGATAGTTGCTGGAACACAGAAGCTGATAAAGCAAAATAAGGAAATATTAATTATGTCCCGGAAACATAATCATAAAACAAGATTTCCTTTACAAAAATTCAGTTTATGCAACTGTATCATCAAGCTGTGGTTTATAATCCTATTTAAAGTCTCGGATTATAACAGATCATGAAATAAAACTCATATGCCCTATTGATTTGGCTATAAAAGGAAATAACAAAATGCACCCATTGTTTCCACATCGATAGGATATAAGAAATAATGAAGGCATTAGATTGAAATGCTGCCAACGATTCGTAAATGTATTTATTTCTCATAATTATATTAATAACGTCACACCGATAGGGTATGTCCATCATCAATATAACATATATTAATGTATATATGTATATATATATACTCTCTTATGGACTCATCACAATTTTCAGACTCTTCCCTGATCAGGCAAACTAAACTATCCAAAATTATAGGAAATTGAGTAACAAATGTGATGAAAATTTATTCATAATCAGACATATCACCATGATTGGGCCCACGATAGGCGAACATGCAATCATTAGGTATATATAATCCAAAGTTAGGATAGATTTCTCCAATGGTTTATTCTCATTCAAGGTACACACTTAAAATAGGAATAAAACATAATAATTAACACAAAAATATTAATTATGATTTATTTACACATAATCAGAGAGAGTGAGTTTAACACATGGTCCCGTATTATATATAGTCTAGGTACAAATTTTCTCAGATCAAAATACCTTATTTAAATATTATTTTCGAGCCCTTTAATTTTGCAAAATTTCAAAACTCCTATTTACATGGCTCCAAAAATTCTACAAAAATCACCATAATTTAGATTGGGGCGAGTAGAGGCAAATCCAAAATTTTGGAGTTGATCCAATTGACGCCACGCGCTTCTTCTTCAACCTCTGGCGGGTCGTTTTGACCCACCAGTGACCGGACGAGTACCAACTCTGACCCGTCGGTTTTCAAGGTTTCAGGGCTTCAAATTTAGCCCTTTCTGATCGACGTTCAGCAATCTACAGGATTTCGATGAGTATATCGAACGAATCTGTCCCAAGTTTTGTGAAAATTGAATCGAAAAATGTGGGTTTCAGTTGGTTGGTTCCTCGACTTGAACGTGATTCACCGTCGGTGTGTTATTACTGTCAGGGCTCGCCGGCAACGCCAATGAACATAGTATTGACGTCAAGTTTTTGCCGGCAACCGATGAAAATATCACCGGTGCCTGAGTTTGCTAATCGGGATGTTTTACAGGTGAACATGTCAAAATTTTTTTTTTTGTTTGACAATTATAACCCAAAATTGGACATATGAAGTAATATTTCTGCGTACTGACAATTTCATAATCCAGAAAATTAAAATTTGTCTCATGGAGAAAATCATCATAAATTTTATAATTAGAAAACCAAAGGCTTTGATACCATTTGAAAGCAAAACTGGATTTAGCGGAATCAAAACATATAATTAAACAAGAATATAAATTGGGAGAATAAATCAACAGTCTGACTTGATGGAGACGATATCGTTATTCCAAATATTGGTTGAGTCTAATGAGTTCAATCCACAATACCCAAAAGCGTTTCTCAGAGCGTCTTGACGGTAGAGAGAGAGTGATAAAATTTTGTGTGTTTGAAACCAGGGCTTCATTCTGTTATTTATAGGATTTTATTAACTAATATAATTAATCAATATTATTCAGTAAAATCCTCCAGAATCTTTAAAACAAATTTAAATTTAAATTAAGCCCATAAAATCTCTCTCTGGATAACAATCTTGGATTAGTAATCTGACGGGATGATTACTAATACTCTTGGGCTGTGGGTCGGTTTTTCGCCCAGCGGGCTTGTGGATAATCGAACCCATCACCGATTATCCACACATATTAAAATAAAAAAACTCAGTCCATTCTCTATTTATAAATTGTAACATTAATTGCCTAATTAGGTACTAATCTAATAAAATAATTAATGTTAATCCATAAATATTTAAAATTATTCCAACATGACATTGATTACAATTTTTGAATATTGAATTCATTCATTAGTTCTCCCTTTACCTTTCTTTATATTTTCTTTGTTAGCTCAGTTAATAAAGTAATATAGATGGATTTAGGGAAGGTGTAGGAATACGGTTATCTTTTAAAATTTTAATTTTTATATTTAATTATATTTTTTAGTTTTTTAATTTAATTCTTTTATTAAAATAAATTACTCTTTTAATTTTTAAGAATTTATTTCTTGTAATTCAAATTTTAAATCTAAGGATTTTTCCTCTTTTAAAATTAAATTCTAAAAAAGTTCTTAAATATAAGTAATAAATTATTTCATAGCATAAATTCGTTTCTATATTCCTTTATTTTTTTAATTTTCTTCTTCATTATTGTCAAACACATTATTCTAGTATATTTATGCACCGCAGTGGTACCAAGAAACACATTTTCAATCACATCATAAGCCTCAAGCAAATTTTTTAATTTTAATATTGAATCATGTAAAACAAGCAAATTTACAAACGGATAATAACTTTTTGCAAACTATGTTCATGGTAGTGGCAACCTCCGCATTAATATTTACTAGTACTAAAAAAATTAAGTGGTAAAATCAAAATTTTTATAGAAAAGAGTGAGAGTCTTTTTATTAATAAAATAATTTGATTGGATTAATTAGCTGTATATATTAGTGTCAACTATTATTTTTTCAACAATCTATCTCAAAAAATCTTTTCACGGCTAATGTTCGGTAAGTCATATTTCAAATTTGAATTTTCTACAATTGAAAATTAAAATGGGTTGGTGTTTGGTTTTATGACATTAAAAGAAAATTGAGCTGTTTTTTTTTGTGGTTCAAATTTTAATAAATATTAAATAATTTTTAATATTTTTTAAATTTAAACAATTAAATTTTTATTTAACGATTTAAATATTATCCAATTGAGTTAGATTCGAATTCTCAACTTCACTAAATCTATTTTCGTCATCTAAACTAATATTTTGGTTAAAATATCAAATATAAGTTTTATAAATTTGATATATAAATATTAAATTACCATGTTACTTACGCTTCAAGATATTATTAAAATAAGCTATTTTTTCATTTTATTTTAATAAAAAATCACATTTAATTTGTTTTGGCCAAAAAAAAAAGAATCACATTCAATTATTTACCACTAATTGTACGAAAATAAAACCTTTGAACCAATCATTTTTTGTATATATTTAAAATATTAATTATTAGTTATTACTGTGAACACCATAATTTATTTGAGAAATTAAAAAAATAACAATAATAAAAAAAAAGTAAAAAATTTAAGAAATGAAGAAAATAACAATAACTAAAAAAGAGAGAAATTTAAAAATATCAAAAATTTCAATAAATAAAGAAGTGACAATGGAAAACAATAATATAAAGCATGAAATCTTAAAATTTCAAAAAATAAACAAAAGAAATAAAATTTGGAATAAGGATATTTTAATAAGTAAATTAAAAAGGAGAGAGAAAAAATCAACTTGTCTTCAAATTAAAAAGAAAAATAAAAAAAATTAAGAGAGAGCATGTGAGTTAAATATACTAGAAGATGATGGGGGAAGATAATCAATCACTACTTACTTTAACTAAATTGAAAAAATAATAAAGGGGGACATATGGGAAATTAGTGGGCTAGAAAGAGAGAAAATGAAATAATGAAATTGAAAAAAGAAAATAAATTAAGGGAATATGAATAATAGTAAGAGGGAAAAGTGAGCAAAATGTAAGAAAATGGGAGATAATGGTGAGTTGTAAAGTGGTTAAAGAGAGCAAAAAGAATAGAAAAGGAATTTGAGTTTTCTTAAACTGAGAGGAGAGGAAGAGAGAAAGAAAGAAAAACAAGGCTAGAATGAGAGGTTTTGAGAAACTAAGAAATATTAGAGTGAATGAGGCAATAAATGAGGAAAGAGGCTAAAAGAAGACTCTAAGTAATTCTTCATGACTTCTTTTCAAATAAAGAAAGTAGAAATTAATGGGAGGACTCTAGAAATATTAGAGTGAATGGGTTAAATGTTAACTAGTCACCATGGAGGTGTTAATGTGGTAACGATTTTTTATCTCAAGATGATTGATGAATTGTTTTGCTCATTTTACATATCTATTTTTAAGCTCAATGTGGCTCATGTGAATTTCGTGAATTTTCTGGTAGCTCTTATGATACCTTTTTACCTTGCAATTCAATGTCAAAGTAATTAATAGTGGATGGATAGTGGATAAGTGGTGAACTTTAGTGTTTGTTTTGAACATGTTCTGTTTTAGCAAATTTTACATGGGTTAAATTGTTAAATTTCCTAGGAAGTGTCTATACATGTTTTTTAGATGAAATTTGGTATATATGTTGTCTAGTATGTCACTGCTATTGTTGAATTTTTCTGGATTTTATAGTGACCAATTGGTATGCCATTTGTATAACTTTGTTCACATAATTCTGTGACCAAACTGGTTAGGTATAGTCAACTTTATTGATTTTTTGGTATTAATCTAAAAATTATCTTGAGTTGATTTTTGAATATGTGAACCCTCTATATGTCTAGTTTATAGGGTAAATTGGTGTTGTAGTTTTTCATCTGGGATATAGCACTTTACCACTGATTATCATACTTAACTCATCAATTAAAAAAAATAGAATAGTGGAACTCACTCTTCCTTCTTTTTTACTTGCAAATTTAAGTTGAATTTCATATCCCAAGATGATGTACATGGCTGCCCATTTTAGCTAATATTATGGTGTTACATAGGGTTTACTTTGGTGTGTAACTTTGAGCTTAATTGTATGTCCTACGGTATCTATGTTATTAACATGATTAATTTATAAGTTGCTTAACGTTGGTGATATTTAATGTGTGATGTATTGACTGTCAAAATGATATGGAATTGTGGTGAGTTTAAACTTAATAATTATGGCTAAGAGGCATTCAAATCAAGGTGTAAAGAGATACATAAGTAAGGATGACTAATTGGTGGTAGGACTGATAAGGTTAAGTTATTAAATTCCTTTGAGCTTAGATTGTTTATAATGTATCCTTGGCCTCTCATAATTACTACATAATGATGGATATTTAATTAGACACACACATAAACACTCATAAATGTTTTATTTAACACTAAGATACACCCACATATATGGATGAATGATCAATCACCTACACACACCAAACACCAACACTTAGTTTTTTTTTTTTTAAAGAAAAAGTGTAATGTAAGGTCCAACACCTTCATAGATACTTTCTTTTAAAATATGCCATGTGAAGTCCAATAGAGTCGTATCTTTCAAACATTTATATTTTTCTTAACATTAAAGTTGTCGTATGAAACTAACGTCTTTATGAGCACTTATGAGACATTGGTGTTGCCGTGTGAGACCAACGTTATAATAAGCACCTAATGATTTACCAGTAGAGTCATGTGAAATCCAACAACTTCATAGGCATATCCTAATATTTGTTGCTTGTGTTTAAAATAATTTTGAGTTCTAATAGCCCATCCTTAATCGTTTATGATGTGAATAAGTTTTGTATTCCAATAGCCCATTACATGTACCTTTCAAATAATCAAAATTTTAAAATAAAAGATATTTTCCTCTTTTTCAAATAAAGCATAAATAAATCATATTTTTAAAACTCCAAAAAATAGAGAAAATAAGGAAAGTAAAAGAAGAGAGACTACACTAATTTTATAAATTAAAACATATCAATCAAATCTTAAAATCGTTTTGTTTGCGAAAATTGATTTAATTTCAACTATTTTGGTATTTTCACAAAAATAGGAAAAAAAACACAACTCACTTACATGCATTTATAGACGAATTATATAGATTTTGATTTCTATCATAGGATACGTAAGCTTTAAGTTTTTATCCTAGGTTAAATCTGCCTATTGTAAATATTCGTTTTTGTTTACATTAATTTCATTTCATTTTTTTCATTATTTTTGTGCGTATTTGATGTGGACAATTTTAAAAAAATTAATTGTCGTATCTTTTTTTTCATTTTGACTGATTTAGGGTAATCATCTATACGGATGAGGGTTGTGGAGTGTCTAACACCTTTCTTACACTTAAATAGACTCTCTAATCCATTTTTGATTACATAGACCACCTTTTTGTTTTTATTTAGTTTTTTTTTGTTTAAAAATTTTGGTCGCAACTCTCATGAACTAATTTTTAAAATTTGTTTTAGGAATCAATATTTTTACTTTTTTGCCAAGACGTCGATTATGGCAATTACTAATTACTTAACATGCATTTAAGTGTAAGTCAATACTTTTTAAATACAATATATATTATATTTTGAAGAAAAATATATGGTGAAAATTTATTAAATAATTTTCTACTTTTTGACTTCATATATTGTAATTTTTTTAATATTATAATTTAAATATAATAAAATCTTGAGTGCATCTAATTATAATATAAAAATATAATTATAATATTATTATTTTTTGTTAATATTATTATAATAATTATATTCATATATTATAACGGGTATATGTGCACTCAAGACCTTTATATTTATATTTTTGACAAATAAAAATCTAAAAAAAGGCTAAAAGCATATTAATATAGATGCATTATAATGAATTTAGTATTTCATAAATTTTTGCTTTTATTCTTGCCCAAGCTCAAATCCTAGTCCCATCCATTAATGGGGTATTAACTATAAAACTATTCAAAGCATAAATGGCGCTCCAATCTCCTCCCTTCTAGCCCCCTCCTTTATCAGTGGTGGGTCAGCCATTGCCATCATCATCACAAGCAGCAAGCTAGGCCCATGAGCTATTGATATATTTCCTTCTCCTTTACCCCAACAGCTCCACCCCACCACTCCATCTTCTCCTTCTCTCCGGAACTTCTCCCGTAGCTTTCATGGCGGAAACTGAGGATCAAACCCAACGAAACCCCACATGGCCGGAACTCCTGGGCAGCAACAACTGGGAAGGCTTGCTTCACCCTCTCGACCTCACCCTGCGCAAGCTCATCCTTCGTTGCGGCGACCTCATTCAGGCCACCTACGACGCCTTCAACAATGACCCCAACTCCCGCTTCTGCGGCTCCAGTCGCTACGGCAAGGCCTCCTTCTTCCACAAGGTCATGCTCGACGACGCCGACGATTACACTGTGGCTTCCTTCCTCTACGCTACCGCCCGCGTCAGCGTCCCGGAGGCTTTTCTTCTCCGGTCGATGTCCAGGGAGTCTTGGGACCGTGAGTCCAACTGGATCGGCTACATCGCCGTCACCTCCGATGAGGCTAGCGCCGCCTTGGGCCGCCGCGAAATCTACGTCGTCTGGCGGGGGACGACCCGGAATTACGAGTGGATAGATGTCATGGGGGCTAAGCCCGACTCTGCTAAGGCTCTGTTAAGCCCTCATACCCTCAAGGAATTCCGAGTCAGCCATGGAAATGAAGGTAGTTCTAGCAGTGACGATGAAGACGAAAATGGGAATTCGAAAATGCCCAAAGTGATGAGGGGCTGGCTAACGATCTACACTTCCGACGACCCTAGATCTTCGTTTACAAAATCAAGCGCCAGAACCCAACTTCTGAACAAAATCAACGAACTGTTGAATCTTTACAAAGACGAAAACCCAAGTGTGATTCTGCTTGGGCATAGTCTAGGGGCAAGCCTATCGATTCTGAGCGCTTTCGATCTGGTAGAAAATGGGGTCACAGATGTTCCTGTTTGTTCTTTCGTATTCGGGTCCCCTCAGGTTGGAAACAGAGCATTCAACGAGAGATTCAAGAAATTTCCCTACTTGAAGGTTCTGCACATAAGGAACAAAATCGATCTCATACCGCATTACCCAGGAGGGTTAATGGGGTACGTGGAGACTGGTACAGAGTTAGAGATTGACACTAGGAAATCGCCATACTTGAAGCATTCTAAGAACCCTAGCGATTGGCATAATTTGCAGGCGATGCTGCATGTGGTGGCAGGGTGGAATGGAAGTGATGGTGAATTTAAGATGAAGGTGAAGAGAAGCTTGGCTTTGGTGAACAAGTCATGTGAGTTCTTGAAGGAAGAGTGTAAAGTGCCTGGGTCGTGGTGGGTGGAGAAGAACAAGGGTATGGTGCGCCGGCACGACGGAGAGTGGGTTCTGGATTTACCAGCGGAGGAGGACCTCCCTGTTCCCGAAGACCTATGAAGTATCCGTATTTCGCAAAATAGTGTCCTGTAATTTGTGTTTAATATTCACATGACATTCACATCAAATATAACATTATAATTTAAATTAGATATACATAGTCGTTGTATCTACATTGCATGGCGTCTATGTGAATTCTTGCCGGAGGAGTATGCGAGTAAGAGTATTAGGGGTGGAGGGGAAGAACAAGGCTATGGTGCACAGGGACAAAAAAGACATTGTATATTATATGTGTGTTGTGTTTTGAATTAGGTGCTTGTTGGTTCTTCCAGTTTTTAGGCATTATATGAGCTTATTAGTTGAACACTGAGTAGTTGGAAAGTTGATGATGATGTGTGATGTTTGACTGATTGTTACTTCTACTCTTCTTTATGCCTTTGACTCTTCGTTTAGCGGAGCAATTTGGAAAGAGTAATTTGTGTTGTTCGGATCCAATTTTTCTCGATTTTTGATTTCGAGAGAGAAAGAGAGAGAAAGGGGGGGGGGGGGGGGGAGGGGGGGAGAAGGTATGAATTAAGAGAAAAAAATATAAATTTGTAAATTTATACGAGAGTTCAGAGGTGGAGAGATAGAGAGAGGCAGAAGGCCAACGACATGTGAATTAAGGAGGGAGGGGGGGGGGGGCAAAACTGTAATATACTCCATGAATTAATCCATCTGATTTGGCATTCTAAATTCATCTGAGGTGTCATCTTTAGATTTGTAAATTTTTGAAATTACAGGGAGTTATTTGAAAAAAAAATAAAATATAAATACCAACTTAAAAATTCATGTAAAATATAGGGTTTATATGATTATTTTTTTCTTAAAAAAAGAGAAATATAAAAAATTGCATACAAAATTTTTTCCATCAAGAAATCTATCCAACCATGAAAGAACAGGGTAGATTCAAGACAAAGTGGGTTTACAAGAAATCATAATCACCGATGGTGGTGAAGACAAAGTATGCCAAAATATGAACTTAACATTTTGGCTCTAGACCCTGCCATTGATACATTATGAGCTACGTTTGCAAGCCTCAACGGAATTTTTAAAAAAATAAGACTATGGTTCATACATCAAATGGAAGATAGAATCATAACTTTTGCAAAATATTAATACCCTTCTAGAAATTATGGTGCTCTACAAACATTATGGCACAAAACAATATGGACAAGGCAAAGGGGTCCTTCAATCAGATTCTTTGTCCCGAGAATGAAGGCTTTGTGGAAGTCACACATTACATAATTAACTATACTCATAATTTTGAGAGTATATTTATACATTTAATTATAATATAGATATGTAATATTATTTATGAGTATACAAAAAATAACATCTTAATTATATTTATTTATTGAAAAAAATTCGTTTGGATAATGACAACTTCTAAAAGTTGTCAAGAAATTATATTAAAAGTTAAGGTCAAATTTAAGGGCACAACTTTATTTTTCACTTTGAGAACCTTTTACCAATTATATTTGATTCATAATTTTAGAAATAACTAAGATATCATCATATATCAGTTTTTAGTAAAATCACTTTGATTGAGTGCAATATAATCATCAAATACAGCTTGTTATACAAAAGCACCCTATCAATATAGTCAACAAATAACACGATTGCTGTCCAAAAGTTAATCAATACCATTTTCTTATTTATCGAGTAGCGCACTTGGATAAACTTTTTAGAAAAATTTATAGTTAACAGTCATAATTTAAAAAAAAAAAAATGAAGCATTTAAGGACTACCTTTTTTTTTTTTAAAGATTATGATTTTGAAAATTTGGGATCTTGCCCAATGACTTTTTAATATGTATTTCCAAAATTTTAAAATAGGATCCTTCATAGTAATAAGAAATTCGATCCCTAAGTCTTTTCAAAATAATTTTGAAATTTAAGATTTTTCATGATACAAATTTTATACTCATGATCCCTTAACTTTGGCATTACACTTGCCCTAAAAGTGGACAAAGATTTATCCATATTGCTCTATTATCTATTTGAAGCGTCAATGTTAGAAATATGAATGTCATTCATCAATGATCAATAATTAATAAAACGTACATAATTTTTTTTAAGTATATTACAACACATATATAGTTATTGTAAATAAGTATATTATTTTTAAATTAAAAAATATATTATTAGTTAACAAAAGAGTTGTCATATTTGAATTAAAAAATAATATAACAAATATATAAGAAATTGTATACAAGTCTAATTTTTTTAATTGAGAAAAGTATAAAATTAGTCCCTTACTTTTACATTTTATGACAATTCGTTTTTAATAAATTAATCGTGACAAATTAATCTCTACAAATTTAAATTTGTACAAAACTATTATTCTATTTATATTAATGAAGGACTAATTTAGTATAAAATAAAATTTTTAAAGAATTAATTTGTTATAGTTATTTGTAATAGACAAAATTATTACAAAATATAAAAATGAATGATCAATTTAGTTTTGTAATAGAAAAAATTATTACAAAATATAAAAGTGAATGATCGATTTATTTTTGTAATAGACAAAATTATTACAAAATATAAAAATAAATGATCGATTTAGTACTTCTCTCTTTTTTAATTAATTCTTCTCATTCTCACTTTTTATTCTCTCACAAATAGGAGCTAAAAAAGGGGTAATATTTTAATTTGAAAGTTTTATTACGTTACCTCAGTTAATATAAGTTCAATATATCGTAAGGAGTATGCTAACATTTCAAACTTTTCTCTTATTATTGGATTTATTTCACTCACTTCCTTCTAATCTTATCTCGTTTTACATGGCTTTCGTTCTAACCTAAGGGATGAATTAAAAGACAAAGACTGATATACACAAGTTTAAAAACAACACTTAGTCATTATTAAGGACAAATTACAGAATTAATATATTAAAGTCTTGAAATATTCAATGTTAAAGAATCCTTAACAGAAATTATAGTTAGTTTTTTCTAATAAAAACTAATTTTAAAAATTAATATTTTGGCAATAAATTATTTTAGGCTAAGAAGACGGGCTAAGACTCTAAGAGTTAGGAATAAATTGAATATAATAGAAATAATCTAATAATAAAGTTTTTTATGCTCTTTCGAATCTCAAACTTAAATTTTATTAAAAATAAATATTATAAATTATGAAATAATAAAAATAAAAAAATAAAAATGAAAGAAATAGGTTAAATAATAATCAAACTCAAATACGTCAAATTTTGTATGACTTTATGTTCAGAAAAGGTAACATTTGCATTAAGTCATTCAGACTTATAGGATACGGAGTCCATCTTTCTAAGGTTGAATTCATGTATGCTTGCGTACGCAGAGCCAACACTCTGCAATTATAAGCCACACCATAGAAATGGAGATAGTATTTTACTGGTTGAAGAAAATTATAAAATTTAGGTAAAGTTATTTAGGATTCCTAATAATCACATAATTTGCAGAAGTTTTTTTATTTTCTGTAAAATTATGTGGTGTTGAATTGTACAAAACTATCCGTGTCATATTTTATTTAAAATTTTGATAAAAAAAATCATACTTTGTAATTTGATCTTCGTGTAATTAAAATATTTTGGAATTCTTAAATCATTAGAGAATGTTAAATTGAAAGATTTTATCAGCACACTTAGAGTGATTTGGAGTGTAAGATTTAATAACGATATATTACAAACTGATATATGCTACATGGCAAATGAAAAGAAAAATCTAAATGTCTTAATTTATGTTATCAAAGTGAACTCAATAAAATGATGTAAACCCCGCAGGTGACTTGGAGTGTAAGATTTGATGAAAATATATTAAAAATTAATATATAAAAATATGTTACATGACAAATGAGAAAAATATAAAATAATGTCATAATTAATGTTATTAAAGAAAACTCAATAAAAAAAAGACAAAAATCCTAAAGGTGATAATTTAAGAAATATTTTTAATTTTAAAATTTTAAAAATGAAAAAAGTACAAAATTAGCCTTTACTTTTGTATTTTGTCACAATTTAATCTTTTATAAATTAATTGTGACAAATTAATTTTTTATTAATTTAAATTTGTACAAAATAATTTTTTATAAATTTAAATTTGTACAAAATCAATCCATCCATTTAAATTAATGAGAGACTAATTTTGTATAAACTAATATATTTTAGGGACTAATTTATTATGATAATTTATATGGAACTAAATTATTATGAAGTATAAAAGTGGGGGATTGATTTAGTTTTTTTCCCTTTAATTAAATATTAAAAAATAACCAAAATTGAAGATAATATTTATATTTTTTGAGAGATATTATTAAATTCTAATTTTTATCTAAACCAGCTATAAAAATGAAAGCACTTTTTTTTGGAAAAAAAAAAGTCACATAATTTTTTTTTCTTTAAAAGGAAAGCGACGGTCGGGCACAGCTGGAGCTCAAACGGCTCTAAGGCGCAGAGAAAGGTAAATGCACAAATAAAAAAATAAAAAAATAAAAAAAAATGAAAAGAAGGCAGGGTGATGACGTGTTCAAGATCTTCCTTTAAGGCCTTTTCACTTCCTCTCCCTCCTTCCGTTTCTACCATTTACTAGCGATCCCTCGCTTACTGTCGATGCATAATCACCCACCTTCTCCCCTCCTCTCTCTACCTCGTCCTCTTCATCTATAGCAGCGGAATCAAGAATCTTCTTCTTCGTCATCCATGGGCATTCCAGGTACGATGGCCTGCGTCTCCCCCCAGTTTTTATTCCTCGCTTTCTTTTTTTTGCTATATCTATTGGAATCTTACAGTCCGCTGAGGTTCTGATCTACTTCATTTTGTTGATTCTTTTTTGTACTTGTTCAAGTCTTCGGTGCAACCCCTTCTATGGGTCGGCTTCTGTTCTTCATTATGTTTACTGTTCATTTATCTTTTTCCTGGTTTAACAGTGTATACTTCTGCTGTATCTCAAAAATGATTGTTTTTTCCCTTGAACATTACATTCGGTTCTTTACAACCTGTTTTGTTGAGCGGAAATTGAGAAAGAAGGAGGAATTCATTTTACTTAGGTCATTTTTCCTGTGGAAAGCTTTCTGTTCCCGAACATAACCTATTTTTCGTGGATGCATCTTTAAAAGAATTAGGAAGAAAAATGCAATTGAATCTTGGTCTTTTGGAATTTATTGTCAGCTTGCCAAATGATTATATTTATATTACTGTGATGGTGATACTGTTGAGGGCAAATGATAAAGATGGAGAGGGGTTTATTTCTGTATACAAACAGATTCTAGTTGGCCTAAATGCATCTTTTGATGAACTAAAATGAAACATGCAGTTTAATGTTATTAGTGGTTTTCAATGAATTGTCAGCTTCCTAAATAATTGTTACATTTGACATTGAACTTGGTGTGATATCTTGGTCTTTTGGAATTTATTGTCAGCTTGCCAAACGATTATATTTATATTACTGTGATGGTGATATTATTGAGGGCAAATGATAAAGATGGAGAGGGGTTTATTTCTGTATACAAACAGATTCTAGTTGGCCTAAATGCATCTTTTGATGAACTAAAATGTAAAATGCAGTTAAATTTTATTAGTGGTTTTCAATGAATTGTCAGCTTCCTAAATAATTGTTATATTTGAATGATACTCATTTGACATTGAACTTGGTTTGATATCTATATATGAACTGTGAAGTAAAACTCATGTCTTTACATTTTTTTGTTCAGTAGGTGATAATAAATTAAATTATCTGTGAAGGATCAGATTACTATCATGCAGATTCGCTACAGTTGGTTTGATTCAGAGACAAAAGTAAAGTTATTATCCAATTCTATTTCTAGCCTCATTTGCAATCGATAAGCTGCTTACAAGGTGTTATCAACTTGCTGGATTTGGGGCTTTGGTCTGAGTAACTAAGTTGGTTACACCATTACAAGATGCCATATTATGTACAGAGACTTTATAGGCTATGCAGGGCATCTTTCTCACCAGATGGACCTGTGTCAGATGAAGCCATTGAAAAAGTTCGCGAGAAGTTAGGTATGTGCTTTTTTGCCTTGTTGGTTTTGCCCATAAATGCATATAATTATCAACTCTGTAACTTTGTTTTCTGAGCTTCTTGGACATATATATAATGGCCATGTAATTAACCTGCAGATTGACTTATCCTCCTAAACTCATAGATTTGCCACTGCTTACCCAAAGTCTACCCAATCCAGTTTACCTATTAAATTGTTTCCTTTTAATAGTGTGATCCCTTGATGATAAATCAAATTGCAAACACACAAGAGATTAAATTGGTCTGGATTTCACAATAAAAATCTTGGATAATTTATTGTCCTTAGGTATGGTAAAACAACTTGATGATCTCTCTCTCACTTTGTTCTTCCTCTTCCTTGACTCTTGTAATTTGGGGACTCATCTCTCAAAGAAGTGAAAGACTCAAGAATAATTTTTGGAGCTGAGTAATGGCAGTTTTTTAGTCAAGCATGTCATTTATTGGGATTGTTCCTATAATATAGTAAATACTATATAACCCTCCTTCTTCTGCTTCTTTTCTTTTTTAAAAGTAGAACATGAATCACAAATTTCTGTGCGGATGAATTTAGCTGTGAAACTTTTCCTTGTAAAACCCAGCTGTGTCTAATGAATTTACTATTATTGCTCAGCAATCTGCATATGTACAATGAAACAGATTGTCCTTGTGAAATATTGATTTCGCAGATGGTTGACTTGTTAATTTTAATTTCTTTATTCTCTTGTGCATGCTATATTTCCCCTTGATTTACATACAATACGTTAGACAATTCAATTCTTTTTTTTTTTTTTTTCTTCCTGCTTTTTTGAGTAGTTAGTTAAAGGTCTCAAGTTATTTTTTTTAATCTAGTAGGCTAAAAGTTCCTGGTTATCAGAACATAATTGGTTACTCAACTGGTCTGAATTTTAAACATTGAAGTTTGACAATTCTTGGATATATGTAGTAACATTGCTTAGAAAAGGAAATGGAAATTTGTGGAAGCAAACTAGGGTCTGGTTAAGTTGGTTAAAGGGTGTTTTAGTAATTTTATACAATTAATGTTTCTAAATAGACAGTATGGGTTTTATGGTTTATTGCAATGAGGCTAAAAGATTAGAGGGTCAATTCCAATTTTTTAAAGATAAGTGGGACATTGCAATTGGAGGCAAATATGAGGGTGGATAAGTGCAATTTCCCGTTTTTTATTTTTCTATTATTAACTACGAATAAGTGATTCTAGAGCTGGTTAATTCATCCATTAAGTATGCTTGGTGTGTTGATATGTGTGTAAGTTTGATGAGAGATTGTGGTTATGTACGCAACTGAACATGTGACTGCTTTGTGCTGCATGGTCTATGCATTTGTGGGCATGAACTGTAATTGCACACATTTTTTTGTTTCTCTTTCCATCATGGATCTCACTTTCATCGTACTAGTTTCTTTTAAGATACACAAATACAGAACACGTGAAATTCCTACTAATCATATATTTTCATCCTTATGATCTACATCAACTGATTTTAATGTTTGTCCATGCTGTTTTTTTAAAAGTAAAACTCCATTTTGGTACCTCAGATATGAGGTATTTATCAAGTTGGTGCCTCATAGAATTGTCTGTTCAATTTAATTCCTTACACATAAGGTGTTTCTCAATTTGGTCCTTCATTGAATTGCCTTCTTATTTTGGTTTTCCACATATAGATATTTCTCAATTTGGTTTCTCACAAATAAAGTCGTTATCAATATTATCATTCATATTTTTCAAGGGCATCATTGATAATATTTATATTTGTGAATGACTAAATTGAGAAATACCTATCTGTGAGGGACCAAACTGAGATGGCAATTCTGTGACTACATTGATGAATTTTCCATTTATAAAGGACCAAAACGGGATTTAAGTCCCTTTTTTTTTTATCTCAGTGGTATGAGCTGAGCATTTTGACTTGTAGATTTGTTGCCGCATGATAGTTTCCCTGTCTGACTGAGATTTTTCATTTTGACATTTGACATAATATTTTCTTTTCAGAAAAAATCAAGCCATCCGATGTAGGTCTTGAACAGGAGGCACAAGTAGTTCGTAATTGGTCTGGATCAATGCTTGAACGTAATGGGAATCATCAAACATTACCGCCAATCAAATACTTACATTTGTATGAGGATGACAGCTTCTCGGTAAGCACTAAGTCTCAATTTTATGACATGCTTCATATGATTCAAAGGTAGCACTTTCTATAAAATTTAGGCTTTAAATTAGGAAATATGACCAGAAATTTGTACTTTATGTTTTGCAGATAGGAATATTTTGCATGCCCCCTTCGTCTATAATTCCTCTCCACAACCATCCTGGAATGACGGTGTTGAGCAAGCTCTTATATGGGTCAATGCATGTCAAATCATATGACTGGATTGATTTATCTGGCTCCACTGATCCAACTGAAGGTCTGTTCTCTATGGCTTTTCATGTTGTTATGCTGCTCATTTAAACTATTTTCCTATGTGTTTGCATAGAAATGAGTCAAATACAAATGTGGTGAGCTCTGCATTGTCTTTACCCTGTCAAAGAACCCTTGCAACAATCTTTATCAAATTTGAATAATATAGTAATATACACTTTCATTTCCACAATATTCTGTGCCTCTGACACAGAAGATAAATCTAGGGACTTAATTGGTTAAAAATAGAAGGATGAAATATGAAATTTTCTGATTTTATTATGTTGTCTCACTTAAGGTTATCAAAAGCATATGTAAAAAAGCTAAAAGTGTGTTGAAACGATGCAGTAAATCTGACCTTTTGCTCCATTACTTTCTCGCAGAAGCCTATCACTATGCCTGGATAAGAAAAGAAAATTGAAGATTACTAAAAATTAGGATTTAATTACAAAAATGAGAGGACAGAAAGGATTGGGAATTTGAGAAGCTGTTAAATCTGTATTGCTAAGGTTGGAAGTCCTGAATCATAGTCCTTGCTTTCAGCTTCTCTCTGCATTAGTGCAACACTAATAAGAGAAATGGATAGGGACAGAGTCATGTGATGTCAACATTTAATCTTTTACAATGAAATATTGCTAGGGTGGTGGGAGTGAGTGTGTCTGATCCACTTCCTTACCCAAAAAGCTGTGGTTGAGGTGGTACACAGATATATGGTGGACGCTCCATGTGCCATCCAATTAATGGCATGGGAGGTTGCTTTGTGGTTGAGATTGTTCTCACTATTTTTAATTCTTACTAGTTTACTGTTAGGTCATAAAGTATGTATTATTAGAAAGTTATCATTTGCACCATGGAAAATCGAAATCTGTAGGCTATTTTGCTTCTATAAAGTTTAAGGTTGTCTAGTTTCCATTGGTCAAGGGATGGCTATGCTCTATAATATAGAATATAGATAGCTCGGCAGAGCAGGTACAAGGAATTTATTATTGCTGGCACTTTGACATTTTTAATTCAGAAATGCATTCTTTTTGTAAAATTCATCGTCCGGCAAGTTGTAGTATGGCACTTTGGCTCACTAAGGATGATATGCAGCACAGCTGTGAGTAACAAGAAAAATAAAAAAAACAGGATTTGTACCCATGCAATTCCTGGGGTTTTGTTATATTATAATATGATTTTGTTTATATAAAAAAAGAAAGTAAACAGAATAAAATGTCTTCAACAAATCAAAATTGAGCCAGGTTGACATGCTTTTGGATGAACTCTTAACATGCTTACGTAGTAACTGAAATAGACTAAGAAATAGATACAATTTGATTTTTTTTTTGGATAAAGTTGAAACTCAAAAGGTCATGGTATATGGGTAAAAATGTGTTTATCTTCTGTAAAGTACCATTTTATTACCCTGGAACAGTTTCAGCAGCCAGATGTCTGTAGTAGTGCTATTTAACCTGTGAATTTGGGGGGCATTAGGTGCATATGCCAGTAATATCAATAAAACTGATGCTATTGCATTGGAGATTTTTAATGTTGCATTTATATGTTATAATGCTAATAATATTGATATGGTAGCAGTACCAGTACAATAGTTGACTTGTCATGGACCATCTATGACTATTAATGTGTTGGTCTTCATCAGGTTCAGTTGACCTTGTCCTGGTAATTGGCTTATTGTTATAACTCAATGGTGAAGTTTTTAGACTTGAGTTGTCTGAGTCTGGGCCAGGTGAATGCTCATTACGTAGCTGTTTCCTTTTTTGTGTAGCTGGATATCAATTTAACAAGAATTACGGTACAGTTTAATAATAATTTGTCCATTTAATAGAGATGAATTAAGTCTGAATTACGTTGTTTTTAAATTATCTCACACTGATCAATCCCAATACTATATTGTAAGTAAGTTCACCATCATCCCACTTTGTGCTAACATGGCCAAACTTTCCAGAAATTTTATTGAGAATAACGTACTGCCAATACTCTTGTGTTGGTAACTTGCTATTGTGTTAAAAGAGATTGCTTCCATCCTTAGGGTACAGAACCATCACCAAATTATACCAATGCTAAATATGTGTGCTGTCTACTCTGTTGAATGTCAGAAAAGCCCCAGAAAATTGTCTTTGACATAGATTTTAGAAGATGCCAAGCTGTAAAAGATACAGATGTCTACGAGTACATATTTCTCGCTTGAGCATGTGGCATACCTATGTTTTCTTACGACATTCAAACTCTGGTGGAATTTAATAAGAGCTTAAACCAAGCCTCAACCATATTTACGTTTTATTTGTATGCTAGAGCACATGAAACGGGAAACTTCTTGCAGTGGATAAGTGGTTCAGCAGCCAATTTTACAGTATAGGCGTGGCATTATTAAACTACGCATACATTTGCTCTAGCTCTGGGTGAAAGTAAGGAAATTCTGGATATCATGGAACCATATAGGACGAGGCCCAACACAATCCAAAGACATTCTCAAGGATGAAGTGAAAATTGTGTTGAATAAGACTTATTTAATGAGACTGATATGGATTTTTGCTCAGTACTTATTCAATCATATTTTGAGTTGCTTTTCCTTTAGAAAAATAAGGTGTCTTGAATAAGGCTTTGTTTTGTGTGTCAATTTTTTTCATTCCTGGTGTGTTCATTTTGAGAAATGGTGTCTTCTAAATCAAATTTCAACATTTTCAACTGTCTATCTCTAATTTCCTCTTTTGGGTATTGTTGGAAATGAATATTTGATTTTGCTTTATTGGACCAAAACCAAACTTTGTGATTAGCAGCTAGACCTGCAAAGCTTGTGAAAAATAAAGAGATGACGGCGCCAACCCCAACTACAGTTCTTTATCCTACTAGTGGAGGAAATATTCATTGTTTTAGAGCCATAACTCCTTGCGCAATCCTTGACATATTGTCTCCACCTTACTCTTCTGAACACGGAAGACACTGCACTTACTTCCGGAGATGCCCCCGGAGAGATCTTCCAGGTAATGCAAACCTTGTGTCGCTAGTGATGGTTTACTTGTAAACTTATGTTCTGTTAATACATCATATATCTTTCAATTGCAGGTGATCTTCAACTGAATGGAGTGGATGTTTCTGAAGTGACTTGGTTGGAAGAATTTCAACCTCCTGATGACTTTGTGATCCGGAGAGGGCTGTACAGGGGTCCTGTCATTAGAACTTGAACATTTTTCTTGTTCTCTGTATCTTACACTACAAAAGTTGGCTTTTTAATTAGGCGGATACATTAAAGGGAGTTGTACTGGAATGAGTTGTCTAAAGCCATTGCAATAATTATATATATAATTTTTGGCTGTCAGTTAGGCATTTGGTTTGTACATAATAATGCGCACTAATGTAGTCTGAGTAACTGCTGATCTTAGCTTCTTTAATGATTGCTTTATGTTATGAATAACTCATGATGAGAGAGGCTCTGCCATAATTTGTTACTCATTGAGAATAAGAAAAGAGATGATTTTATTTTCTTTGCAGGAGCCTTGGTTGATTTCATACTGAGTAGGGAGGTTTGTTGGCAGACCTGGTTATATTAGACCTGAGCCAATTAAATACAGAAACATGTCAGAAATATGGTTTTCACTGCTAACTTGTGTCCAATATGTTTATATATATTTTTTATGATTGACTTGGTTTTCTTATTTTATTTAAATCGAGTCCAGTTAAGAATTTTGAAACTTATAAACGAGGGCTGCCGTAGATTGGTAAAATACAAGGCATGTTGGAGGACGTCCCATTCCAGGATAGAGGGATGGGTTTTAAATCAGAGCATACTCACGTACATGGTCCTTTCTGGGTCAGAGAGTTTATTGCCCAAAAATGTTTTCAAGGCCCAGAAGAAGAAAAAGAGAAAATTCATGCACGTTAACAAAAAAAAAAAAAAACACAAAAGGGTTAAAGCCTCGATTGTCAAACTTCTAACTTGGATTTTGTTTGTTTGTCAATCATTGACCCTCATCATTTTATTTGAATACAATATGTAACATTGAGAGCATTGTCATTTCCGTCCTGAAATCTATGATGTGTGCATTGGTATAATAATCTTTATGAAGTTTACTGCCATTTAATATACGAAGAGTTATAAGATGGTATTATTTTTAAAGATATCCCATATCACTTCAAAATTATATAGATATAACTTTTTAAAAATTTTAACTATATGTCAAGTTAAATGTAAAACGATAGTACTATATACCAAATATATGTATAACGTATTTTCCAAAAAGGACGCAAGTGGCTTATTCTTTAGGAAATGACTGACATATTTAAAATAAATATTTTGTAGGAATCCAATGTCCACGTTCTCATGCAGGTGGATGCCTGACAATGGAAGCCTTCACTATGAAAATGCAAGATGAATGGAGATCTAAGATCTCCCCATATCCTTAAATTTTAATTATATATTTGTTAAACAAAATTTAAAAGATGTGACATATGGAGTTTTCAATTGAACTTATAACTTCAATTCTTTAATGTTGGAGGTGAGACAAAGTAAAACGGATCATAGACGATTTGTTGTACAGGAATGATCCATTAATTAAAAAAATTTCAACAAAATAAAATTAAAATAAAAATTTATTGGGTTGCATCTAACCCAGACTCGAGCCAAAGCACATTAGTATACAAGGTCACTTGATGCCAGGAATCCCGTAACGTGATTTTTTATTTTTTGAGTTAGACTTAAAATATGATTTGTTTTTTTTACGTCTTTGTTATTAGCTTTTTTGTAATGTGTGTACAATGTTTTTAAAAAGAATTCTATAATGTAATACTGAGCTGTAAAAAAAATTACATTTCTCATATTATCATTTAAAAAAATCATACACTTGTGTTTTAATTGAGAAATCTGATAATAAAAGATATCAAAGATTATTTTTCTAATTTTATGAATAGATCATTTAATAATTGCAAAAATATAATTAACTGTATATAAGAAAATTAGAAGAAGGGTAATATCTTAATATTTCATTAAGGTTCTCTGCAAATTAACTTAATATCTTCACCTATGCTAATTGTGAAACGAAAAAATAAAAATTGTCTTTACTTGAAATGATCCCATAATTAATGGATGAGGACCATAATTAAAAGTAAGACTACTTTTTTCAATCAATTTTTTAAGAAATTAATATTACCTGTGCGAATGAATATATTTCTTTTCGAAAATTCTTTTAAGTTATAGTACCCATCAAGCCCGCCAGTTTCAGTTTTATTGAGAGTCCAAATTCAAACTCTGACAAATTCAATATAAGTACAAGCTATTATCTGCAATGTACTAATTGAACTTAAGATGAAATTTAGCTGTCAAAACATAAAATTTGTTTTCAACTAATTTCGATTAAATATATTATTTTAAGATCATTCAAAAATTATTTCTGTATTACATCAAACATATTAATTAATAGTGAAAAAAAAAACAAGTGATATAACATAATGAAGTAAGTAACACTCTAATGGATTCATAAGATTACATCACATCTAATAGTTAGATCTTTCTACTTCTTTTGTTTGAGTGAATAAATTAATGAAAATCATATGATTACATTGATCTAAAATCAATTATATATATATATAGCTTTTGACACTTGTTTTTTAACAGTTTACATTCAAAACTGAAATATGATAGCAGAATTAAAACATGTAATTAAACATGATCACAAATTGGGAGAATAAATAAATTAACAGTCTGACCTGATAGAAATGACATCATTGATCTGATGGAGACGATATCGTTGATTTGAATATTGATTGAGTCCAACGAGTTCAACCCACAATACCCAAGAGCGTTTCTCATAGTGTTTTGACAGCAGAAAGAGAATGACAGATTTAGTATATGTAAAATAGGGTTTCAATGTGTTATTTATAGGATTTATTTAATAATATAATTAATCAATATTATTACAGTAAAATCCTCCAAAATCTTTAAAACAACTTTAAATTTAATTAATCAATCAAAATTAAGCCCATAAATGTTAGAATATTTTTAATATTATATGGATTAGCATTAATTATTTTATTAAATTAGTACCTTATTAATTCTAATTAGGCAATTAATGTTATAATTTATAAACTGAGAATGGATTAGGTTTTATTTTAATATGTGTAGATAATTGGTGATGGATTCGATTATCCACAAACCCGCTGGGCAGAAACCCAACTCACAGCCCAAGAGCATTAGTAATCATCGCGTCAGATTACTAATCCAAGATTGTTATCCAGAGAGAGATTTTATGGGCTTAATTTAAATTTAAACTTGTTTTAAAGATTCTGGAGGATTTTATTGAATAATATTGATTAATTATTTAAAGATTCTGGAGGATTTTACTGAATAATATTGATTAATTATTTAAAGATTTTGGAGGATTTTACTGAATAATATTGATTAATTATATTATTTAATAAAATCCTATAAATAACACACTAAAGCCCTAATTTGAGATATACACTAAATTTGTCATTTTCTTTCTGCCGTCAAAACACTTTGAAAAAACGCTCTTGGGCATTGTGGGTTGAACTTGTTAGACTCAACCAATACTCATATCAACGATGTCGTCTTCATCAGGTCAGATTGTTAATTTATTTATTCTCCCAATTTGTGATCATGTTTAATTACATGTTCTAATTCCACTTACACATAAAATCTCTCTCTGGATAACAATCTTAGATTAGTAATCTGACAGGATGATTAATAATACTATTGGGCTGTGGGTTGGGTTTTTGCCCAGCGGGCTTGTGGATAATTGAACCCATTATCAATTATCCACACATATTAAAATAAAACCTAGTCCATTCTCAATTTATAAATTATAACATTAATTGCCTAATTAGAATTAACAAAGTACTAATATAATAAAATAGTTAATGCTAATCCATAAAATATTAAAATTATTCCAACAATCTCCCACTTAGATAGCATTAATTAAATTATTAGATCAATAAACGAATAACTAATCAGGTATAATAATGTTCTTATAAACACACGGATGTATGTATATTTATAAACCATGCAAGATTCAATGGTGAAACTACACACAAAGATTATTGAATACTATAATTAGTTATAACATAAAATTAATCTAATAGCATAATTAATGCTAATCCATATAATATTAAAAATATTCTAACAAGATCCTTAGCCAAAAGGGACATGGATCCTTCAACTATGGTATTCCCCATATTCATGGATTCAAAATTTGAAAACATGTGAGATCACTCTACAAAACATTTTTTTTTTGTTGGTTGTCTTCCCTCGAAATTAATTTACATAATAAAAATAATTACTAATATATTTTTGTTTTGCTTTGGGGGGGAGGACATTTCTTGAGATTCTTACTCGTACATCTTCACAAACACCATCCCAATTATTCTCTCTCTCTCACTCTCTCTGTGTGTTTCTGAATGTGTTGGCGAAAGAGTCGCCGCGAAGGTAGCTACTGTACTTCAACTCATTAAAACCATGAAAATGCTCTTGGACCTTGAAGAGACCTAGATTCTTTCCTTTGCCTTCTTCTTCTTCTTTTTATAATCTTTATTTTTCATTTAAAATTAATATGAGATCATTCCAAGTTTCCAACGCTAGCTCACAGAATATAAACCAAAATGATCTATTTGGATGTGACTGTTTATATATGCAATGAGGATAATATACTTTATCTTATTTTATACTGTAGGTGTATCATTAAATTGTAAATTAATTAATAATTAAATTAGCAAAAATTATTAACCATGAATGTGGACAAACACTTTTTTAACTTACGTGCGCATTAATCATTTTTCTGTATTAATTTCGATTGTTATATCATAATCTAACGATGATTTGTTACTCATCTCCTGATATGTCTCAAACACTTCGTATATTCCAAGAAATTAACTTTTTTAAGACCAAAAGTATTCCAAAAAGTTTAGAATCGTGCCCCGTCAGCTTGTTAATATATATATATATATATATATATATATATATATATATATATAGCGCACGAGTAATATAATAATTAATGAAGTATTATTCTCAGAAAGATTTGTTATTATGATAGTCGTTGAGTATTGAAATTCATACCTTAATTTAAATCAATTCAAGTGATTGAAAGAAAACTAAATTAAAAATATTAAAAAGACCAATGAAAGCATAAAATACTTACATTTATCCCATAAAACTATAGAAGAATCAAAACTTTCATAGTGTTTATGTAATTAACATTGATTAAGTTATTATTAATATTAAAATGATGGGCCTTCATAGAAATTATTTTGGAATTATATTATGATTCGCGACTCTGAGTTATACTTTATATGATGTTGGAAATGAAACCAGGAAAATGTTATGGCCATGGCTAATGCTTTATTTTTTCCATTCTTTCCTTGCATTAAAACATTTAATCTTTATAATTATAAATATACTTAATTGCTTTTCATTATGAACATTGTTTCAAAACACTAGTTAATAGCAAAAATTGTTAGCTTTTGGTGCACTTTAATTAGTCTAAACCTAAGCTAACAGGGATATATATATATATATATGGGATAGAACTAGCCCCATATATATATATATGGAGGACAGGCCAATACACGTGGATCAGTGGGTTTTTTTAATTTTCTATTATGGTTCCAATTTGTTAATTTGATAAGATGTTAATGCTTATCAATTTCCTTTCATTTCCATTAATTAAATAGTTTAACTACTTCCTATCATTATAACTATATCTCATATCTTTCTTGGTAAAGTCCCTTGGTTTTTTTTTTTTAATAATGCCTTTCGTTCTACAAGATTGTTTTTGAATGTTTATATTTTGATGTTATAGAAGGGCAAAGTTGTCATATGTAGACTATATGTCAAAAAAGCTAACTAAATTTGGCTGTTGCACAAATTACAAATAGTCTAACTTTTATTTTAAAAAATCTGCCATCAAAATTAAAGTTGTTAGATGATCGAAGTACAAACATATATATATATAAAATATCAATGTATAAACTTACTAGTTCAAATTTAATATTTTTGTGGTCCATGTCATTCGCACCTGCTTTTCAGAGGTGTGACATCTTCATATATACTTCATGCATTTATGTGTATAGGCAAGAGCAGATCAAGGACTTAATTTTAAGAGAGATAAAAGTCCTCATATTAAATATTTAAATTAAAAAAAAAATCTCATACTATAATGAAGACAAAATCTTATAAATTAAAGAACTCAATAAAAATATAAAATAAAATTATATATAAAAATTAAAACTTTAAAAGATCAAAGGTGCAATCCCTCGCGCCCTCTTAAATCCATATCTATGTTCATGGACTCAACAGTTGATATGACCAATAATTTGCTTCGTGTCTTAATCATGTCTATTTTCTTTTTTCTGTTTAAGTTTGATTAAATGATGGTGACATGAGAGGAATATTTGACCGTATATATTCTTTGCACTAAAGGTTGGCTTGAATACTTATAATTCTTGAATTATACCTAATAATTGAATAGTAGAATGATGTATAATTATCATAAGGAAAAGTGGGTTCTTTGAAGGTCATCTATAGTTTTGCCCTTAATTAAGGTTGACGAGCACCTCTTGACCCAAGTTTAAAATTCTCATATTTTGTTATAATTTATTGAGTGGTTCAACTTCATCTTTCAGAGTTTGAATATTTTCAATTCTCTGACATGGTTTCTCATGTTAGGTTTTTTTTTTTGTTAACCTAATTTCCCATTGTAATTGTAGATATGGTTTGATGATAGAATATACGTATTTAATGTGTAATGTTTAAATATCCTTCTTGAGTCGGTATAAAATTGCTTCTCTCGAATGGTGATTTTGAAAGGAGTTAAGAATTTCTCATGAGAACTTCTTACCTCCGTTGTGTCTACCCTATAAAATAAGCCCTAACACCTCTTTTGGCGCTCAAAGCCAAATGACCTATATTAGCTGCTAATTACCACAATACACACACATACATATATATATATATATACATACATACATACATATATATACACACACACACATGCAGTAGTGCATGAAAGAAGAAAATGACTTTTACTGTACACATGGTGGCTGATTACCCTCTCAATTAATTGAATCTGCTACAATATTAAATTATGTTATTAATATTTGAAAGATATTCAATGCATGTCATCAATTTAGTTTTAAAAATTCATTTACATTAATTTATCTTTAATTTTTTTCTTCAAAATATATTAATTTAATCCCAACCTGAACTTAATTAAGTCTAAATTTCTGTGTCAGGACGTACAGAACCCTATATATATATATATATATAGATGGAGGTGGTGTGAATTGTGGACCTTTGGCAAGCTGCAAAAGATATATATTTGATTATATGATTATAATAAATGGTCTAATCCTAAGCCAAGATTCTTTGCATCTCTGCAAGTGTTCTTGATATAGAAACACGTCAACTCCCACATGCATCAAAGATGACAAACATTAACGTTTTACGTAGAACTTTCATAGAAATTCTCTAATATTTTTTCAATTAATATAAATATATACATACATTTCTTCTCTCCAATTCCAAGCCAATCACTTTCTTTAATCCTTCGAATATTTGTCTTCATTTAGTTTCTCTCTCTTCCTCGCATTATAAAACGTGCTCACACAAATCCATGGTCAAATTTGGGTGTCTTTTAGCCAAACCTAATCCTTGAAAAATGATTCCTCTCATGGGGACTCGATCATGAACCTGCCAAGATTGGATTAAATTATATAATCTCTATGATGTCATGACACAAATGGTTCAATTTCTCACTAAGATATAAGTGCCAGAGAAAGTAAATTCTTGTACAGTAGGGAAAACGATCCACAGATGACGACAGTGTGAGTAAATATCAAATAAGAGACGATTACAAGCCTGTATTATTTTATCATGTCGCTTTTACTTCTTTTGGCTTCCATCTTTTCACCATTTTAACCTTATCTCCAATTTTTTCTTTTTATTATTATTATTTTTTTTTGCTAACAATAGGCTAGAAATTTCATTGTGTTATGAGGGATTTTTATATAAACATGTAAATATATTTAAAATAAATTCTACTAAGTATGCAAGTGTATTTACATATTTATGATCATATTTAATTTAGTTAGCCTATTTTAGTAAACCGAAGCTACCTTGGATTTTCTCATGTATGAGCAAATATATAATAAATGACCAAGAGTACGTTCCCTCAATAATTAGTTAATTCCAAATTCAGTTTTCTCTCATTTTTCTCTTCCTTTCTTTTTATTTTATATTTTGTATGGTTTGTTCTCAGGAAATATTGGTTGGATCTGCAAGATTGAGTGGAAGGATCAAGCTCTATTGTTACTATAAGTTCATATTTCAATTCATTTAAAGTGGAATGCACAAGGCGGTTTACGCATGCGATGTTAATGAAAATTCTCGTGGAAATTTAAGTAGGAGAATAAAATTTTTTTAATATATGTATTCATACCTGCCTTCCTGCCTCCTTTTAAAGTCTTCTTTCTATCTATTATTTTATTATTGATGCAAATATTTAGAGACGAAAAAGTAGCACAATATGGGATGATACACAATATTCTTCCATACATTTAATAAAGTCAAACAAATGAACAATAACTCTTAATTTCCATCACTCCAGCTCCTCCTTTTATTTTTTCTTCTTTCGATACTTTAATTACTAATTAACAAGTAACAAATTTTTTTAGTAAAATAATCAGCTTATTTCTAATACGATATTTGCCGGATTTGCGAGAAAGTTTAAGGTCAAATTATTCAACTCCAAATGAAAAAGAAAAATTACTATGTTTACAAAAAAAAAAAAAATTACTATGTTCAAGCACATTTCCCGGAAGCATGAGCATTTAAAGTCTGATTTTCTTGGTATTAAAGAAATTGGGCACTATTGTCCATTTCTTTGCCCCCATGATTATCGATGTTACCATGTTTTACATGTATATGAAAACAAACTGACATGAATTTTTCGAGATTAGGTGATTGTTAATGTTTCAGGATTTGAAGCTCACTAACCTATTTAGCTCTGCGAATTTAGAGACGCACACATGTATATATACAAATTCTTTTATTTTTCCCAAGAAAAAAATTAAGAAAGAAAAGTAAAAGAAACGGTTAACTATTCGTAGAAGACAAATTTGGAAAAGGTTTTAAATATTTGATCATCAATGCAGAGGCTTGCATCATCTGTATCAGGCCAAGGCGATATTCTTTTAAGGGTTTTAATTAGTGACAAATTAATCTATGCTGTATGGATATATATGTCATAGAAAAAATCTCAGAAAGCCTTCTGCTAGCACATTATCATTATACATAGTTCACATATAAAGCTAGGTTTTCCATTTCATCCGTTTCAAAGGACAACGAAAACCAAATAAAGCGAAAAAATATAATTCTCACGAAGAATCAACTAGAAGAATTAATAGGGAATTGGATGAAATCATAATCATCTCATCTTAAAGCCTAAACACTTAACTCAATCGTAAAAGTGAGATCATGAACTTGATGTTTTAGAGTCAATTCTCCCAGTGTCGTGTAAAGTATAAAAATAAAGTGAAAAAGGAAACGGACTCTAAGAGGGTTATGTATAAGAGTTTATTTTGTGGACTAAATCCAAAATTTAAGTAATATATCTGTATCTTGGTCAATATATGCCTGCAAATTGTGTGTGTGTGTGTGTGTATATATATATATATATATATGCATGTTGATCGTATATATATAGCCAAACTTAGGGTTTATTAGTTAATATATATAACAACAAAAACAAATGGGGGCTGTCAGTAACAGAGGTCAACTTGTAGAGATTATTATGGAGAGGCAAGCAAGAGAGCAACTCAGAGAGAGAGAGAGACAGAGAGAGATGGACATGACAACCTGTCAAGAACAATATTTTGAAAGAGAGAGAAAGTTTCATCCAGTCACATGATTTTCAATAGTCCAAGATAGGGGTCGTATAGGTGTATTTGCTCATATATTTTTACTGAAATATATGCATGATGATGAAGACGTCTAGCTCTCATTTTTCTAAACAAAATAAATAAACAAAAACAAGTGATATGTGCGACCGTCGTCCCCTACATCTAGATGAAATTTTTTTAATATATTTATGCTATATATACTTGTATAAACTAAAGTGAGAGAATATTTGATGTGCGGTGACTAATGATATTTTTAATATTGAAGCTTAATTAATTTGGCGCAAATTATTCCAGTCAAATGCTAGCTACTTCCTCCAACCTTGTTCATACTTCATAATGCACCCAGAACTTCTCAATACAGGAGGATCCTTACCATACAGGAAATCTCTCTTTCTCTCTCTATAGCTTTTTCTGTGCATGTAGGGTTTTCTTTCATCAATAGTAGTGATTCTCGATCGGCTTCATGTTGATATCAATGAAGAGAAACGGATTCAATCAATATATTGTTTAGATCTTGGAGTCAATCGATCGAGCTGGTTTCAGTCGAGCGATCAGTTAGTTAATTGGAAAGGCTTCATCTTCAATAATGGTATGCACGCACAACCTCATATACTCAATTACTTTTTCTCTTCATTTCTCTTGCACTTGATCAACAATTCCAATTGTATGTACATAGTAATCTTGCCCACTAACTAATATGTTGTTTAGATCTTTAAGACAATTGATCACAGGTTTATAATCTAAATATATCATCACATAAATTGACTTCTTCTTCTCAAATGAAACATCTGTATATATTCCCAAATTTTAATTTTCCACCCCCAATCTTACGTCTATATACTTCTTCAATTACTTCAAAATGCACAATATGTTCTTTTACTTTTATATTTATTTTTTCGCTTTTTGTTCTTGCTAGTTTCAGAAATCATTCCGAAACCAAAGTTAATTGGTCAATCTTTTCTTTTTGATCTTAGCCTTAAATTATCATGTTGGTGTAGGTAGGTCCAAGTCCAACTCTTCATGTATCATTTTCACATATATAGATATAGGCACCTTGTAGGTGATGCAGTGCAGTCTTCGATACATTTACACTTTTTCAAATTTCTTCTAGGTTTATAGATAAGTATGGAATTCCCAAGACCTAGGAATAATAAATTTATGATACAAAAATTCAGTATATATACTTGTTTAATTAAAAATCATTGATTTTAACCCATGTATATAAAATCTTGGCTCAAACTTACTTTCCCTGTCTTGTTGATCTTCACTCACTCGACCATCTATAACAGGAAGAAGGAATTATCATCAGAAGAATGCTTTAATCATCGACATGGCTGAGACTGAGAGAATGTACATATCCGAGGAAGACAATAGCGAAGACAGAAATAACAACAATATTAGAGGCAATCCCTCTTCGTCTTCTTCTTCTCTATGTCTTCAAAAGGTTTGGTTCTTTGACTTGAACGAAGAAGCTGCGAATGATGTCAATGGTGGTGATGACAATGGAAGATCATCTTCATCATCTGGAGAAGGTAATGTGAGTAGCAACAATTCAAGTTCAGAAGGGAAAGAGAGAACCACAAGTGGTGTGAGGCAATATGTGAGATCCAAAATGCCAAGGCTTCGTTGGACTCCTGATCTCCATCTTGCTTTTGTGCGTGCTGTTGACAGGCTTGGTGGCCAGGAAAGTAAGTAAAATATCATATTTCTTCGAGTTAGAAACTTTTTTTTTTTTTAATTATGTTTTTGGGCCTCTCAAGGGCAATTTTATATGTATATATACTTCCTCATATTAGATTGATGCATTATTTAAGATTTTATTTCTGTTTCCTATGAATCCAAATTGATAAAGAAGATGTTATCACTTATTTACCAATGAGTGGGTGAGAAAATATTAGGAGGTAATAATTAGTATGTGATAACCGTAATGTGCTAATTCCATCAAATGGAAAAAACATATGAGAATTTTATACATAGTGCATAGTAAACACTTTTTTAATGTGATTTAACTAGGTTAATACACTACATAAATTATTATACAAGTATACTGTTACGTAATAATAATTGGTGAGAGTTGATCACCTCACATTCTTTTGAAATCCTCCTTTGAGAAGTAACTCTTTGTTTGTAGTTATTTCTCGTGTAAATTTTCTAATAATTGGTGAGTGTTTAATTGAGTAGTCTTTTTTAAGAAGTAGTATTTTTAATTGGATTCCACCGTTTTCTAGGGAATTGAAATCCTAAATTAGGACAGCTTTAATTAATCGGCTAGTCTAGATTCTATAAACCAAGCTACTAATTTGTTTAACCAAAATGTAAAAAATAAAAGGAAAAAAGAAAAAGAAAAGAAGAATTTTCTAGTGATTCTCACCTGTGTCTTTTCCATTATTAATGAGTACAGAAGCAACTCCCAAGTTAGTTCTGCAGTTGATGAATGTGAGAGGACTTAGCATTGCACATGTAAAGAGTCATTTGCAGATGTATCGAAGCAAGAAACTTGATGAGTCTGGCCAAGGTAGTAATATCTCAGAATTAATGTATCTAATAACTTAAATCAGTACCAAAACCATTTTAGTGAAGAACATTGGCTCGATTGAATTTTCTAAGGCTTATATAGTTACATGGTTAATTTTGTGGATTTTATTTCAGTTTTATCCCAAAATAGGGTAATATTGCAAGGACGAAGAGATCATACTATTGAGATCTACGAAGGATATAGTGGTCATGGAAGGCACTTTGGGATTGATAACTATCTACCATCATCTCTCATTATGAAGCCAACATTTGACTTTAATGCCCATGCCTCTTCAAGGTACGCAATAAGGAACTCACAAACCCATCATAAAATATTATACATATATAATTGAAGTGGTGTATTAATCTAATTAAATTATGTGACTTTTTTTTTTAGTTATGATTGGATTGAGTTAGCACACAATGTTGTTACTTATTAATATTTTATTAGTAAAAAGAAAAAAAAATTATGTACACAGTCTTTAAAGTATTTTATTAATATGTTTTTAATAGAATTAATTATGACACATGAGAAAAATTTTTTTAGTAAGTTAAAATATTACGTTGAGTTGAAGAAAAATGTGTAAGTAACTTAACAATGACCTCAAAAATTTTGCTTTTAAGTCTTACGTAACTGAAAAACCTTAGAGGATCAAAACTTGAATACTGAAGCTCTATTTGATTTGGAGCTTGGCCAATTTCAATGGTTTTGTGTGCAGATTTCAAGCAGGGACAAGATCAACTTCAGTGGTGTGGAGCAAAGATTCAGACAGGACGTTGATAGAGAGGAGCCATAAGACGAGAAGGTCTCACCCACTTGATGTTAGGGATGAAATTATTACAAGAAATGGATCACCTCTTAGGCCGAACCTCTTTCTTGAAGACAAGAGATGGCCTCCTCGTGAAATGGCTACATCACAAAGATACGACAAACCTTATTGGGATGACAAATGTTGTCCATGGAACTCCACAACTTCCTTTATCAATAACCACATTAAATCTAGTTCTTGCACCCCAATCTTCTCCAGCCACCTGCACTTTGATGCCCAGGTAATAATCATCTTTATTCATTATTAATTACATATATATATATATATATATATATATATATATATTTATAGATTTTGCTAGCCAGTTACTTGAGATCATATTTATTATTATTATTATTATTATTATGTGCAACAAATAATTATTAACTAATTTTATTAATTAAATATTATTGATTATGTGTAATAAATTATTCTTAACTAATATAGCTAAACCTTATACTTATATTTATTTATTGTTAAGATAGTTTGATACTCTTCTCGTATTGCTATAAATTAGCACTACTAAATTTCAGATTTATTATACACTTTTTTCTTTTACTTTTCTTACATTCAATTTATTATGTTAATTTTAGGGAGTCGGAGTACAAAGTCAATATGTAAATGTTTATATAAATTAAAATTTTCATTCATGATTAAGTGTATTTATAATTAGTGTTGACACACAAATCCATGAACAAATATACATGTTGTTTACCTTCCTTTGTTCTTATTATTCACCTTGGACATGGTTGCAATAATTTTATATGCTAAATTTCAAACCAAATCATCACTCAGCTTTAATTGTTTGATAGTGATAGACTGGCGCGTAAGAAAGTACAAGTTTTCTTTTTAAGGTCAAGTTATTTTTTATTTTCTTATATTCTACTTATTTTTTTAATTTGATCTTTAATTCTATACTTTAACATTTGTAATAAGTTGATATAGTTTTAGTTTTGTCTCCACGGTTAAATTTTGTTGACATAGTCACTCCAACTATCCAATATTTTTCAAAAAAAAAATTAAGATAAAATATTTGATACACTCACAATTTTAAGTATATAAGCACATAATTATAATATTATTATTTTTTGTATTGATATTATTACAATTATATTCTTATATTATAACTAAGTGTACTCAAAGATGACATCAAAAATTAATTATTTTGTTATAAGTATATTATCTCCCTTTTGATCTCATCTAGCTAAATTCTTGCCATTGTCACAAGAGACTGTGCCAATTTCTATGCATATATGTGTCTGAGTGTGAAGCGAAAAATACATATAACCCTAACACCTGATGGGTTGTTAGTAGTATAATATAAAATAGCTAATTAATTAGACAATGTGCTTTTGGGATGTAGGTGAATGATCTAAAAGATGGCATGCTACATTTCACAAATCAGAATCATTTATCACAACCAGGTCAAGTTAAAGCCCAGTTAGAGTGTTTAAAGGAGAAGAAGGAATCACCCAGTTTTCTAAAGCTATGTTTAAGCCAAGACTCTGCAAAGAATGTTGGAGACATGAACAATAATGGTCCTGCAGGTAATGATGGAGGTATCAACACGATGCTTTCTCTTTCATTGTAACAATAATACTTATTAACATTAATGCAATGAAATCGAGAGTTTGTGTCTAGAAAATTGCAGCATTTTATGGCTCATTTGGGGGTGAGTACTTGGGATCTGACTCTATATATGATATCATAGAGCATAGTAAGAGTGAGATCTTTCTAATTACTTGCCTTAAAAGGCCATTTTTGTATTCATGAATGTGGACATTTACCTGGAGTACTCAAATAAAGCAAAGCTAATTCAATTTATAAGTAATTGTCGGTGCATATATTTGCATGCATGATGTGAGTTAGTATGTAGGATCCGAAATTGTTGTACATCCCTTATTTTGAGATGCAGAAAATAAGCATTTTGATCCCTCACTTTTACTTCAATACCAATTTGGTCCTTTATATAAATTTATAATGTCAAAATAACCTTTCAAAAAAAAACTTTTGATTTATTATTATATCATAAATCATAGTATTTGTTTATACTAAAATTCAAGCTCAAAACTATTTGGATGAGTGTGAGGAATTTTACCACAAGACTGCAATGCTTAACTCTTCAAAAATTTAATAATAATAAAAAGTAGGTCCTTAAAATAGTTATTATAGTTTCTTTTTTAGTTAAATAAAAAATTATTTTTTATTACTATTGAATTTTTGACTATTTTGATACTAAGATATTATGACAGACTTAATTAACACTAAAGCAAAAAATGAGAGACTAAAATATTATTTTTTTTCTGTGAAGTCTAATGACCCTTGATGAGAGAATTAATTAAGGGAATTTATTTTCCCATACTTACAGATAGTTATAATGGTGTTTATATTATATGAAGATATGAACAATTGATTTTTCATCAACAATTATCTTCTAAAATATATGGTGCACTTTATATAAGCCAAATATGCGTGCTTAGTTATGTAAGAAATCATAAGCAATATGGTTTTACATCTATAATAATCCAATTCATATTCCTACTTGACGGGCTATAGGTTGGATGATGCTTTAACTCACCGAAAACTTAAACTAGTAATTAATTTTCAAGCGTTCTGATTTATAGTTTCATAGAATTGAAAAAAATAAATTAACGAACTTATTGGAATATTATTTGACTACCTTTTTTTTTGAAAAAAATCAACCGCTTTCGTTTTTATATATTAAATTGATATTTTCCAATAAAATATATTTGTAAAATCTAAATTTGGGATTAGCTGGGAAATACAGGGGAAGGAAAAAAGAAAATTAGTGAAAGCTTTCCAGCCATATATAGATAGCATTTCCTTGCTTCTGCAAAGAGAATGAGAGTGAAATTTCCTTGATTGACATATTAGATAGGATGAAAGGAAAATCCAATTCATTCCATCAAAACTCGCTCATACGTGGCAATCCTCATTCCATTAGGCCATTAGGGTATCTAATGTGCCATTTAGTGATTATATTAGTGTAATTAATTTCATAGTTGCACTAAAGAGTTTATCTTTTTTTTAATTAATTAAACACCTCCGATTAATTTACTGTTTAATCTCTGTTACGCAGTGCTGAGAAGCCATGACTGGTATACACATGGCACCATAATTGCATTTCTAAACACTAATAATTGCTTTATCTCTTCTCAGAGCTAATATTTGTTCATTGGTCAACTATCTCGGAGCAAGAGAACGCCATGCCATTATAAGCAATACATATACGATTTCAAGCAAGTAATGGAAATTAATTGAAGCAATTTAACAAACTTTCAGATATAAAGAGGACAACGTTATCCATCGGCAAAAGAAGAGGGGAGAAGGGCAAAAATATTCATGTGAGCAATTAACGGTTCACTAACGGCAGGAATTTAATTTTAAAAACTAAAACTATAAGCTAGGACACAATTCCAAATTAATTGCAAACAAAAAAAAAATTCTATTTTGATATTCCAATTACGAAAGAAAACATAACAATGGCGACAAGTTAGCCGACAGCTCCAAATCCAATGATAAGTTTCAATATATTAATTTGTACTCATAGCCAATTATGCAGTATATAATAACCCCGACTTCTTTCATTTACAGTTTGGATTCTCACAATTTCTTAGAGAATTAATACTATCAATTTTAGAAGTAGAAATAGAGCATGTTTGAAGATTTCATATACATTGCAAGGCTATCACTGATGGTTATTTTCATGCACATTATATTTAGCCTTCTTCGAAATCAATATATATATCTATAAATCAAGGAAAATTCAAATCAAATTGTTCACCACCAAACTAGATTGTTTCCTTCACGTTCCACTGCCGCCACATCCGCCGCCGTCACCGCCTCCTCTACAACCCCCGCCACCTTGGGCACTACCACCATCAATGCCTCTTCTGCCTGATTTTCTTGATCTCGACGATCCTCGAGAATTGTTGTGATGAGAATCATCTATACCACAGGAAAATATAATAACTGATACAACTGAGAGACACAAAACGATTATGGCACACAAATATAAGGCACCTCCACATCCTTCTTCTCCATCTACCCTAACAAAGACTCTACCCATCTAATTTTCTCTCTAATGCGAGCTTCACCTATCAGATCAACTCCATATCAAATCTACGTTTAAACACTGATTAACTTGTTCTTCAGACTCATTAACATTCTGGTTAATGATGAAGAGATTTGAGTTTGATTATAGCAAGGAAGTAGGGACTGACTATTGAGATCCTAATTGTGTGGTTGATAAGTGGTACGTGGAGACTTTGCCACGTATGGTTAGCTTACAACTTCTTACAATAACTTTAAGAATAAAATTAAGGATGGTATAAGATGAAAATATTATATTAGTGGTGCTTATTTGGGGGAATGAACCTAGAGTTGCACAAATTTATTTTTAAATATGGCATTTTTATCTTGCTTCTCTGATCCAATGATTGATATTGTTGAGTGTAACCCTAAAATATGAGTCATATTTTTAAAATATAGAGTAAATTACACTTTATCTTTTGCTTTTCACTGAAATTACAAGGATTCCCTCTATTTTTAAAATATGCAATTTAGTATATATATATGGGTTGACTATAACAATTCAGTCGGTAATTACTCATAAAATTGTCCTCAGCCACCGCAACCTCCGCCACAGCCACCTCCACCACATCCGGCTGCTGCTCCACATCCTCCTCCTCCTCCTCCTTTATGATCATCTTTCTTAGCAGAGGAGTCTTGATCAGCACCATCAGCACAAGCAAGCAAAACCATCGTCACAACCACGATTGAAGTTAAGATCATGAGAAGCAAGAAGATGCCACCAGAGCTTTGAAAAGGAGTACCCATATCACCATCATCTCCAAAGCCATCTCCTACTACAATTTTTCTCGCCATCTCTCGTAGAAGTTTATGACCAAATCCAGTACAGTCCAACTCTGTTTCTTTATTCTGTGAAACAGAGAGGGGGTGAAGGAGAGATTAGTAGAGGTGATGTTTACTATATTTTTCATCAGTTAATTAGTCCGATTACAACGTTGACTTAGAACGCCGTGAACCTCAAAAATATGTAGATTACATTATATGCCTTCTCTGACTTGGTCCACATGGTGTTTGGGCCGATTTCTTATATGTTGAAATGTCTCTACTGTATTATTACGAAGAGTCGTATGAGTATATTTAGCATAAGTGAGGCTTACTTTTAACATATTTATATAGTTTTACTATATAAAGTCTGCTTTATAATGAAAATTTCCGCGATCCAGTAATAAATTTATGGTGGGTTGAATTTCAAGGGTGCTTAGTTGAAAGAGCAGTATTGGGGAAGGGACTGAGAAACTTCAAGGAAATTTGTCGTTAAATCATCGTTTGCTATATGGAAGTTTGGCCGGTGCTTAACTTGATATGGATCGCGATATATATATTGAGGTGTAGAACGATTATCTACGACATTTTCAATGTAATTGAAGAACATTGAAGAACTCAGGAAACTTTTAAACGCTAGAGTTTCTTTTAATTAGTACCTATGGTTCTAGCAGTCAAAATGAATTTAATGGAGTGGAATCCATTTAACCTATTAAAATAATAAGTTGAATTATAATTTTAACACATAAACTAAACGAATCAACTCGATAGGTTGTGGCCCATTTAAAAAGTTTTGCGAATTTCTTTTTATAAAAGATTTAATATTACATAATTTTAATTAGTATTTATCCTTGTTTTGTCTTTAAATATTCAATATCTGATCAATTATAAACAACATGAAAATATGATTGGTATTAGAACTAAATATATGATTTAAATATTTTTGTTTAGGATTCTTTGTTTTTTCCTTACAAATTTTAAAAAAAATTGTTTGGTGGGCCAATTTCATTATTCTAACCCACCAAACTAGGATTGATTAAGTGGGTTGACCCATTTGCATACCAGCCCATGTGGGCCAACCCAACCAGGCCGGGTTAGCTTGTTTTTGACGTAACTACCTTTTGCATAACTTTAGTTTTCTTAAACTCAGATATACCAACGTTCACATGAATAGTTTATGTTATACCAAAAAGAGACAAAATTCTACCCAGCATCAATTTTTCATATACCAATTTTATAAAAACTTATAATTACAGGATTATTCTTTGCAGCTTCTGAGGAAACATCTGAAACAGGTAGAGATCACCTAAAAGCCTGACGTGATTTTCAAGACAATTTTAAATTGAAACATCAAATTATATTAACAGGATTAAGAAAAAAAGGCAACTGTGATTTACAGTTTCAAATATATATACCACCTCATGTATATAGAAGCAAAACCCTATAAGATGCAAATATACAGAAAGAGGAAAAGTGTCCAAACCTTTGAACAACCAGAAAAGTTGCTTATTACTTGATCAGTGACCCTCTCTACGGACAAAGTTCAATCTTCTGGAATTGGTGTTAGTAATTCCTAAAAAAGAGAAATTCCCACATCAGTAGTTGCACAAAATGATATCACAGAAGTAACTAAATTACCTCAGAGAACTGAAATTGCCCATTACATACCTTTGAAGTTTTGACAATCGTTTCCCACTTTGGATCAAGCGTTGCTGTCTTGGGAGTTTGACTACCTGAATGAATGTGTGCAGCAACATGAGAGCGTGAAGATGTATGCCTGGAGGAAATGGTAGGTAAAGTTCGCTTAAGCCAAGACTCTGATGGGGCTTTCGGTGAAGGAAGAGCAAGAGGAAGCTTCGAATGGATTGCATCTAAGTTCTCTTGAGTGCCTATTAGCCATTGATTTTCTAAGTCAATCTTTCCATCACGAATTACTTTTGAGCACTCTTGATCAGTGGATTTGGTAGCAAGTAGGCTCTTTAAATCAACTTCTACATCACGAGCCAACCTTGAGCTTCTCAATGAGACATGATTCTGAATTGGACCATCAAAGTTTTCTTGACTGGCGGGTAATAAATTCTCTGAAAGTATTTTGTTACATTGAGCTGCTTCTGGACTTGAGATCACTGAACTCTGATCTAAGTCACTTCCACGCTCCCCGGGCTTCGTCAACCTCTGCTTTTCTAACTCTATTTTATTGGAACGATTTGTGATATGTATTTGCATATTATTGCTGGATCTATCAGGACAAAAGACAAGAGGTAAATCAAGAGATTCTGAACTTTTAGGTTCAATTGAAGGTAGCTTACAATTGCCACTATCGTTTGTTGAAGATTCAATACGATCCTGTCTATGATTGGTTTGACCATTCATTGCAGAAGATGAACTTGAATGAGACTTGCCCTTATGAACAAAATCTACATACAGAGTTTTCTCAACCACAGGGCTTGCACAGCCAAAATCACATTGAGTACTCTCACAGGCTGATAATTTGCTGCAACCTCTTCTATGTGGATCAATGCCATTTGTTAGCTTTTCTTCTCTAAAGCCAGACTGGGAATCTACTCTTTTCTTCTCACCATACGCAGTTCTACCATGCTGCAGCACAACAAATAGATAATAAGTCACGTGAAGTGATGACTAAAAAGAAAGAAAAGCAGGTAGAGACAAATTGATACCCCCATCCTAGTTTCACTTTGAGAAGCACTTGACTTAGCCTGAATCTTGTGAGCTGCAGGACTTAGCACCCTATCGTCCATTCTCAATCTAGGTATTGGATTCAAAAGACAGAATCGAGGAAATAGCCCACAAACTTTGGTAGCATAGTTTTCAGAATCATTGTAACTGTCATCTTCATCCTCACTTTCCTCCCTACCATTATTTTGGCCATAATGTGACAGAACAATTTGCCTAAGCGGACTGTGCTGTCTACTTACTACTTCCTTCAACTGTTGTGGTTCTTCTCGTGCAACCGGTGGCTTCCTGGAGGTATATTGAGGTGTTTCAGAAGCAATTGCCTTCGCTGCAGGCAAGAACCGTCCGATCATGAAGTGACGAGCCTGTTGATCCCATGAGAAACTTCCAGATGGTTGTAACTCTTGATCATCCAACCCACTCAAACCACTCACACTGCAGTTCATGAAGAATGAATCAGTTCTAGAAAGCGTATCAAATGCATCCTGATAGGCCTCATCACCATCATCTGAATCAGAATTCACCCTTTCCTGCATTTCCTCTTTTAGACTCTCATACTTTGTTGCATTTTTGTCCAAAGATCTAACATTTTGATTTGAAACTCGATCAGAATCTTGCTGTTTAACTTTTAGAACCCTCCCAGGAGGAAGGTTTGGAGTAATCGGAGGCTGTTCAACAGCCAGTGTCAACAATTTGCTTTCATCCTTAGGTCTTCCAGGAGCCTGTTCCCATATAAAAGGAACAGTTCCAGGATGGCTCACTGGACCTGATTTCAAATCAGATTTGTAAGCAGGAGGAGGAGGTAACCTGACTAATGAGTCCTTGGTTTTCCTTTTATTAGTAGTTTCAGAGGCCACTTTTGCTGAGAACCGCCTCGCTGATAAAAATGGCTGATTAAAATCTAACTGCATTTCTTCCATCGGTTTCTTTAAGTATCATGCATTTATATTTCTGCAAAATACCAAAATCAAATCAAATTGAAACTCAAATGTGGCATTTTCAGCAACATGGATTGAAGATTCGAAAAATCCCCTACTTTCCAAGTGAAAGGACGATCAACTCAAGGCAATTTATATCATCAAGCATATGATAACGAAATACAGAATCCTTATAGCAGACTCTGTAATCTTCTAAATTGCTACTTTGAGCTGGTAGATGATTGCTTGAAAGGTTATTACTATCTTTTGGCTCAGTCTTCATTCTCCCACTTTCCTAAAGTTTGGGACTTTCTGGATTCTGGACTACTTAGTATAGCATATAATTGGACTGTATATAGAATTGGAGATGGAAAATATGTTTTTATCATATACCAGAATCCATCAACCCATCTGATTTACTTTGGGGAGCAGAAATTTGTCAGAAAGAAAATGAAACAGAGGCCAAATAAACAATTTCGCTTAACAAGATGGTCAATAAGCTGTAAGTTTTTATTAAATTGCACACCTATCATCAAATATCAAGAAAAGAGTAAAAGACAGAAGATATCCCAGGAAGAAATTGAACTACTCCGATGTTTTAATCTCCAGCTTCTTCGTACCTTGCGGTCAAATCAACCAACCGACTTAACCAGGAGAACAAATACACTCAGAAATGGAAAATTCCGTATCACTAGTCGGAGCTAAGTAAGACCACCATTAGTCAGAACACTCCATTTAACAAGAATTCAAAGCAAGAACTATTCGATGCAAGGCATTAGAATAAAGAGACAGACAGTCCCATTTGTACCATTCCATGCCATTTAGAAAAACCCCAGAAGCACCGAGAGAGAGAGAGAGAGAGAGAGAGAGAGAGAGAGAGAGAGAGAGAGAAACCTCGATAAAAGGCCCGACCCATAAAGCGACCCACTTTCTTGCGTTGGAAAGTCAGCGAATGCTAACTCCAAAATCCCTCAGAGGCGAGACAAAATAGGCAGGGGAAGTTCCATATCATATAGAGCACAAGAACCTGAGGGGGGAAAGAGAAGGAAGAGAGTACAGACAGAGTGAAGGGGAAAGAAAGCGATGTGGGGGGCTTGAGAATAAACCAGTTTGTACGGTTGCGATTTATTCTATGGTCGCAAGAGGCGATTCCGGTCGAACTTTGAATTGAAAGACACATTGAGAGTGAGAATAGAGATACGTTGCTATTGTTTGCTCAATGTTCAAAGAGACTTTCGGGCATTAGATTTATGGGATCATGTGACTATGGTCATAGGTGCGTTACACAGAAACGAGAAAGCTGTATGGAAAAAGGCTCACCATCTTTACGTGTTCAATTATTGAATTCGCCCAAAGTGGTCCTCCTTTCTTCATTTTCTTCACAGTATAAGATAAGAGGATGCTTTCTGAATTGGATAATGATACTCTAATGATTTTAACTGGTTTTCACAGGTTCTTGTATGTCACCAACTTTTGAAAAATGTAAATATTTATTTATTTTTATGAGTACTTGTAAAATTCATCTTTGGAATCTGATATAAAAAAATCATTATGAGTATATTAAAAATCAGGTCTATAGTATATATTTTTATTTGTAATATTAATTATATTCATATATAGTGATCAATTTGATAATTGAAAATGTTCAAAAAAATTCAAAACACATTCGTGTTATGAATTGTAGGAATAGTTGTTTGATGAGAAAATTTTTCTTTGTTATGATTTTATATGAATAAGTGTTATGTCAGTGTGTCTTAATTTGAGGAAAAAATTGTTATTTTAAGACTTGTCTGACTACATAGGTCCAGAGATTTAAGCATTCACTAAAAATTTGTTATTTGTACGATTTTTTTAAAAAAATAAGTATATATAAATAAAAATGGAAATTAAAAGAAAATAAAACGCTAATCATAAATATTAATTAATAGGTACAAAGGAAAAAATGGTTAGTTTAAAAACTTTTTCACAAAATTATAATATACTGCGCAGAAGTTATTTATATTCATATCAAATGGTGTAAAAATAATAAAATAAATAAATAGATTCCAAATTAAATTAAAGAAAAAAAAACCTAGCCTTTAGTTTAGGTGCACCTTAATTGATTCTCTTAGCATCTTAATCATTAATTGAATATTCAAAAGTTAATTATAAAATGAATTATTTCACTTGTACTTTTATATTTTTTAAATTATTTTAATTTGAATAGTTTGATTTCTTTGTATCTTTTTTACTTTATCTTTTAACCCTCTTCACTTGCTTTTTAAATGATTAAGTCATGAAAATAATATTAAAAAATTATACCTTTTAACTCCATCTTAATCCATTAATGACGCCATAACATTCAATAAATAGAAAGCAAAATATTGTCCATATCTTTTCACTAAAATTTCCAAGTAATGAAACATCGTCCACTCTATCAAGTAAGGCACATTGCTCATAAATTTAGCATACTAAATGATAAACTTCATCAAAATCAAGCACGATAAATATAGTATTATAATCAGTGAATTAAAAATGCACATTCAATTATTTTTCTGCCAAACTGAAGTATAATTATTCTTTGGTAATTACGAAAATGACAAAAGTAGGTGAAGTTTCACCATCATGTGTTCCATGGTAACTAACATGACCTAATTCAATAATAGAACTTCAATAATTAATATATAAAACATATCCCTTAAATCCTAATATATATATATATTAGTAGCAACACATAATAATTAAGACTATGATAAGAAAATGATGGTCAAGTATGTGCCCACCAGTGTAAGTGCTCGAGAATTTATAAAGAAAAATATTTCACCAGAAAGAAATCAATTAGAATAGTTTTAATTAATGCATGTGATATTGTTGGTTATATCAGCATCAAATTGAAGAGAAGAGTAAACCCTGGTGGTCCTTTTACTTTGTATTATTTATTGGACGGGCTTTTTATTTCATAGAGCTGAAATCTTCTACGGTAAATAATTTTATTGTAGAGTACAGTCGTCTCACGTCAAAATAAATAATAGTTTTAATTTTAATACTAAAATTAAGAAAATAAAAAATTACATAAATATTACGTAAGAGGCTGCGTTGGATTCATAAGAAAATTCAACCTCATTTCATGGCCTTAATTATGATCAGGAGAAGAGATTATTTTTGGTTTATTGGTTAACACTAATTTTATGAATTGATATATATATATATATATATATATATATGATTAAACTAATAAACCTTTCGATTAGATGAAAAATTGAAGGTGAAGTCAGTGCACATGTAATAAATTAATAACAAATGGACACATTTGATTAAAAAAAAAAAAAACCAATTCTTATCTTCTTCCCTATTAAATTTTTAAAATTTTAAACTCAGAGTCATTTATTTAAAAAGTAAAAAATGAGTAAATTTTTATAAGTCAAAACATGTTTTTATGAAATTTCATTAAAATTCAGAAAAGAAAATCTCACCATCATTAATATTATTCAGACATACAAACAATTAACAAAATTTGAAAACATCAAATCTTGAAAAATTTATGTTTAAATATATCTCAAACATAATAAATAATACACAAATATAAACATCCAAATTTTCTATATATATATATATATATATATATATATTATGCATCCTTCAATCACGCAATTTATTTAATATTAATAGTTAAATTAAACTTTTAGATTTTATTAGAAAAAATATTTTTTTCAATCTTTCATATATTAAAAATTTGTCATTTTGATTCATTACTCATTATAATATAAAAAATAATCATTCACTTTTTTAGAAATGTCATACTTAAATCCTCAACTTTTAAAAAATTATTATATTTAGTCATTTTATTAAATTTTAAACTCTAAATTTAAAAAATTTAATTTAATATTTAAAAAAAGAAGTAAGGGACATGTTTTTGGCATTATAATAGATTAAAAATTAAAATAATTTTTTGTAATAAACGAGCGATCAAAAATATATCTTACTTAATTTTATTACTTTGGTTTAAGATTTGAAATATAGAATTTTGTTCTTAAAAAATATCAAAATAAATAATTAAATTTCAAATTGAATCATTAAATGTATACAACTATTTTAATATTAATTGCCAGATCTGTACAGTTAAAATAATAATATAAAAATTAAAATTAAAATATATTATATATGGGAAAAGAGATGTAAGATTTATTACCCTGGCATACTTCAATACGCTCTCCTAGTCATTGGTGATATAAAGACTCAGGCTCGTGTCCCCAAGAATAACGTTAAACGTCCACAAATCAAGCACACAATTTTAAAAGGCCAGCCCACACCGCACTAACAATAAATAAATTATAAAAGGACAAAACTATTTACCATTGAAAAGTCAACTCTGATTCTCATTAACCCCTTTACCAATACTATTTTTTTTCCCAAAAAAAAAAAAGTTTGTTTTTTATGTTCTATTTCTTCGCATTTTCTTTTTTATTTATTTTTTGGGGTATAGTCAAACTAAATCTAACGTTTGCCTCAAACTTCAATTTGTAAAGTGCGTGAGGCTTATATGGGCTTAATTTGTTTTGGGTCAGGGCTGTTTGAATAGGGCTTCGATTTGTGTGTATTTGTAGGAAAATAGTCTAAAGAGAGGCAGGAGAATCATTTGCAATTTATAAACATTTAAGAAATAAATTTTTTCAATTAATATTTTAAAAAATATTAAAAATTGAAACGTATGTGTTTTTCTTCTTTATTTTTTTTTTTAAATTTTAATCAGTAGTGTCTTGACAAAATATCGGCCAAATTTTAACATTGAACAGTCTAAAGGGTGTATTCCTTCACGTCAAGTATATTGAAATCAAACAAAAATTAGATAAAGTTTCATAAATATTTATTATTAGATATTTTAATTAAAATAAGACAGAAATTTTTCAAATGATCAAATCATTCAATAATAAATTATAAAAAATTTATTTATAATTTTATTAGATAATTTAATAATAAAACATTAAATTTTTAACCTAAATTTTCTTCTTCTTTTTTCTGGAACTCCTAGAGTGCTCTTTAATAATATGAATAAACATCCAAAATAATAGCAACATTCAGACATATTGAATGTTTGTCGAAAAATTATTAGATTACAATTGAACCCAAAATAAAACTGTGTAGCTCTGATTTTTGGTAGTCAAATACATAATAACAATTTTTTAAACTAAAATATTTTTCATTAATTATTGCATATGTTGAATTCATTTTTTCTAACAACTAAATAAATGATTCGTGGGTGGTAGTAAATGTGAGAATTAAGTCCTAATTGAGGTCATAAATAACTCGTTTGCTCGCAAATAGACGAGGCCCAATAAACATACGTAGATCATCATGAATGACATTTTAAAAGAAAAAAGCGACATTTGGGTATTTCAAAAAACCACTGAAAAAAAATCATATATATACATATATATATATATATATATATTGAATTCTTTATTATGTGTAAATAATTTTTAATATTCATTACTTAAAAATTAGCCTTTTCAAACTTGAGGTTATATGGAATTAACTTTCTTTTGTTAACTAGTCGATTATTTTACCAATAAAAGTATAAAACATAAAAAATGGTTATTTGCGTTGAAGCTAAGAAGAATTATTTGTTTATAACTCAATATTTAAAGAAATTATTTGAATAAAAAATAAATTTTTACAAATTTTAGCGTCAAGTTTTGAAAATCTTGAAAATTGTGTGTATATAATTTATAATTTAATGAGATGGCGTGACTTTTAACCCATAAAAGATACGTTAATTTGGTTTATACTCACTTTTGTTTGTTTTTCAAGTGAGTTGACCCTATTTTTATCTTTTCAGACATTTGTATGATAATTAAAATTTAGATGTGACCTTACTCATAATTACATATGTTCTTCATCATCAACTTATTTCATAAATGTTCATTGTATAATCCTCAATCATATTTGTCAAAGCTACAAATTAAATATGCATGGTGGAAAATACAATTCCAAAATTAAAAATATTGGTCCAACTTGAACTGAACCAAACATCTAAAAATCCGAAATTTGACCTTCTTAGTTGGTTTTGATATGTAAAGAATTGACATAGATCTTCTTCTTTTTTTCCGTAGTTTTGGTCCGTTAGGTTTGGTTCAATTGATCTGAATGTCAATGCAATTTTAGGTAATATAGCATTAAAAAATTTATTAAAACTATTTTTGAAATTGATACAGAAACGGAAAAAATCCTCTTTTGATATATCATTTTCACAAAGTTTTCATTTTGATCACTTATTAATTAAAATACCTAAAATATTCCTCACTTATTAAAAAATATTATACTTAGTTATCTACTTTTTATAAAAGTATAAAATTTAGTCTTTCTATCAAATTTTAAATTCTAAATTTAAGGGACTAAATTTAATATTTTTTTAAAAAAGTAAGGAACTAAGATTGATACTTTACCATAAGTAAGAAATCATTATGGGCATTTTAATGAATGATAGACAAAAATAACAATTTTATGATAAACGAGGAATCAAAAAAATAAATAGAAAAATATAAAATAATTCTTCTAATTTTATATTTTGTAACAATTTGATTCTTCAGAAATTTAAATTTGGACAAAAATAGTCCCTAAGAAATTCAAATTGTACAAAATTGGTTACTTAATTTAGATTAATGATGGATTAATTTTTGCATAAATAGAATTTTTGTGAGATTAATTTGTCACGGTATATTTATAAAGAATTAAATTATTAAAAAATATAAAAATAAATCACTGATTTAACACTTTTCTCAAAAAATATTTTCCTAATAAAGAAACACTTATAAAATAATTCAATCAAATACAACCTATTTTCTTCACATATATTATTTAGAAGTTAATTTCATAATAGACAAAAATCCACGACAATTTCCATCCAGCCCAATATAGGGTCGAAAAGGCATAGACATGGAAGTGATATCCAAAGCCAAGATGGGGAATGAAGAGAGAGAGAGGAGGATGTGGTGATGAATAGATCAAAGGCAAATATATAATTGTGCGTTTTCCAAGTTGCCAAAATTATTGGAAGAATCTCCTACCTTTCTTTTCCACATACCAACAAAATCAACTTTTACTCCCTGTCTTTACGTGATTCCACCCTCATATTTTATATATTTTAATTTTTTTTCTCTTAAATATATATTTAGGAGAATATTACTTTTTTGTCCCTTAGTCCAAAATAATATCCTATTTATTAAAAAAATTACATTTAATACTTCACTTTTTTATAAAATTATTATATTTAATCTTTTCAACAAACGTTAAACCTTAAAACTATGAACTAAATTTTTTTTTGAAAAATAAATAACTAAGTATGATATTTTTTAATATATAAAAAATCATTTTATATGAGAGACAAAAATAAAAATTTTGTTATAAATGAGGATTTAAAAAGTATTTTACTATACTTTTCAATATTAGTATATCTATTGAATCAATTGGCGGCTTCATCCAACAATAGTTATTATTCAAATTACACGTATTTTATATGTTCAAAATATAGACGTTAACATAATTTTAATTTTTTCCTGCAGAAATATCTTCTAGTGAAATACATATTGGGTTATTTTTAAGTTAATAGAGTGGGTTTTAATAAAAATATTAAAATAAAAATAAAGCGTAATTTTCTTTTTGTTTAATAAAAGGTTTGTATATATTTTAAAAAAAAGATAGGAGGTCTGCGTAATTTAACATAATTTAAAGACGATTCATATAATTTACTTTAATTAAAAAAAAATTTGTGAGTTGGTATTGGAGCTAAAAAAATTTAAAAAATATTATAATATTTGGTATTTTAAAGTTATATAAAAATGATAAATTATGAAATATTTTAGTATTTCAAATTAATAGAAACACATGAATGTCTTAATAGAAATTTCAAAATGTTAATACAAGGGATTATCTAAATATTATATTAAACTTTAAAAAAAGAATTCAAATAATTCCGTTATGCAATATATGGGAATACAAGTTTTCAACTCTCTCTATATAAAATGCTTATCATAACTTTATTTTCATATTAAATGAAGCAAGGTGTATATTAAGTCATCATGTTCATGTAAGGTAGAATATTTAATTACAAGAATTTTATCCATATAATTATTGAGTTGATTATATTCTTCTCCCTCTATAGTGCCATCTTCATCAAGTGGTAGGAAAAGGGAGATTCTAATTACAGCCTTAAAAAAATGTTTAAGTCCAGATCCAAGCTTTTGGATGCCTAATTTTGTGGCTCAAAAGAAGACTGATTTTTAATATATTAATTAAATGGCTAAATCTAATTTAAGAGAAGTGACGTGCCATTTAAAAAGTAGGTCAAAGTTGAATGATTAACCATATCTTATTGAATGCTTATTTCACTTAATGAACAAGTTATTTTATATTAATTTGTACGTGACTCCATCTCTATATATTATGCTTTATTTGTCAAACCCTATAATGGCAGCTATAGATTAAATTAACTCTTGCATTTGATCCATAAGCACGCTTTTGACTCAAAGGATTGGGATTCAAATGAACCAATCAAAGCATTTAGGTAGGTTATATATATATATATATATAATATTTGGGTGGCGAATATAATAAATGGACTAAAATGTTATTTTGATATATTTATTGAGTTTTTAGAATTAAATATTTTATAAAATTATTTTTATAGACAAAAATATAAAATAAGTCTCACTTTTGTATTTTATGATAATTTAATCATCACAAATTCAATTTTATACAAAATTAATTCTTCAAAAATTTAAATTTGTATAAAATCAATTCTCTGTTTAGATTAATGAAAAACTATTTTATATAAAATAGGATTTATGATGAATTAATTTGTCATAGTATATTTGTGAAATATTAAATTGTTACGAAGTATAAATGTGAGGACCAATTTAATACTTTTCTTTATTTTTATATGTTGATCTCTCACAAATAATATATTTCAAGTTAATATCCTAAAATTTTTTTAATTTAATCCCAAATATATGAATATTTTTCAACTTAATTTTTTATAAATACAAATATTATTATTAATGCCGTTTTGTTAATTTATTATAAATGAAATTAACAAATGTAATACATATAACGTAGATAAATGATTTTTGGAATTTGAAATTTGAACTAATGATTATTCAATTTTTATATATATATAATCAGTAGTAAATCTCTTATAATATATGAAACTTAATATAAATAACAAAAAAGAACTTTAAAAAAATAGAGGATAAAAATAATATATTTTGGAGAAAAAATTATAATAAACAGTTATCAATTTAGAATTTGGCTAATAACCTTTATATATATATATATATAATAAGCTGTCGTATAAAATGAATTTCAAATTTGCTTTTGAAAAAAAATGTTGTATGTCAATTATTCCGTCTTCCCGTTATTGCTTTTGACCAAAAGTTTTTTTTTTTTTTCGCGTGATTGATTTGCATTGGGTGAAAAGACAAAAGTTTAATGAAATGTGGGGACAAAATTGTCCATAAGGTACCATGTACCATTCTTATAAAACAACCTTAAGATTAATACCCTAATTATGACCTTCTTAAAGCCGAATATTTGAATTCAAGGAAAAGTAGACGAGTAACTTCATATCATGCTATCCATCATTGTCTTTAATCAAAAGAAGGCATCATATATAATATACTAAATTGCTAAAAGTGTATTTGGCTTAAAGGTTCATAAAAGGAAATTCAAATTTTTGTATTCCACTCTTTCAATTATTTTATTCATAAAATTTAAGTAAAATTTCTTTCAATAATTTCCATCAATTTTTTTTAAATTAAAACATGCTGTATGATAAAAGTTCTTTGATTTCTACCCAAAAAAAAAAAAAGGTTCTTTGAAAGAATTAATCATTTTTAACTTATTAAATACTTATGTCATATTTAAAAATATCTACTAGTAAAGATATACAAATTTTAATTATTGAAATACATTAATGGGATTTGCTGCACCCATTTGAGTTGATTCATGTGTATCAAGAATAAGTGCTAATCCATAATTTTTGTTTCTTCTAATTATAGCGTTAGTTTAATACATGAAACTTTTAATTTGTTATGCACTTAAAATTTTATTTATATTTAAATATAATAAATATGTCAAAATTAAAATTTATGGTAATATACGTGTCAAACAATAAAAAATAATATTTTTCTACATGAATAGTGTTAGAATTTTTCTTGTCACTAGATTCTCAAATACAGAACAAGTCAAAATATTTATGTATCAATTCAAACTATGCCAAACAAAAAAAAAAAAAAAAAAAAAGGAAAAACCTTTGTCATACTAACCACAAAATCCTACTAGCTTCATCATTTGCTGCAAATCTGTAAGATTATCAAAACTTGAATATTAAAATAATCCACAAGTCAAAATCAACAAAGGAAAAAAAAAAAAGAAAAAAAGTTAATTGACTCTTTTTGACGTTGTGTTGCTTTTGACTACTATTCCCTCCCAAAAGTAAAAACATGACCATACTGCTCACATATTCAACTTTTAAAATATTGATCACCATCAACTTATAAGATATATTTTAGCGTCAAGTTTCGTTGGTCGATGCATAATCGTAATTGTCTTATGACAAAATTCCAAGCGTAAAATTAAGTCATAATTAAAATATGACGCATAAAGTTAAAGCAATTAAGTTAAAAAAAATATGTTTAGAGTATAATAATAAATTATCAATCCAACAATTAGTATCAGAGTTATTATCATGTGTTCAATAAATATAGTCTAAATATAATGCTTGAAATTAGTGTAATTTAGTTTTTAAAAAATCACATATTAATTAACAATTATAACTTTTAATCTTATAGATGTTCCATATAACCCAGCGTTAGAATTCTTTAGGAAGATTAACATTATTTATAACATTTTTATATATACCTATTTAAAAGTGAGAAATAAATTTGGTGAAATTAAATTTTAAATATAAATAAATTTGATAAAATTTGAATTGTTAAATGAAAATTTAATAATTTAAATTTTAAATAATATTAATCATTATTTAAACTTAAATTACCAAATAAAAATTTAATCATTTAAATTTCGTTAAATGTAATAAATTTAAATTTTGAAACATACACAAATCCAAATACTTTTCGTTGTCGAATACTGTGGATGGAAGCGAGGAAGCATAAGCATATTCTAAGCAATTTTCTTCGTTGCATCGAATAATTCCTTATCTCTTTCAAACTAAGCGATTTGGATAAACGTCTTAGTTTCAAAGTATATTATCTTTTCAAACAAAAAAAAAAAGACTGATTAAAGAACATATTTCCAATTAAAGATTCATATATTTATAAATGTTAAAAAAAAAAAAAACCAAATGTGTGTGTAGATATGTAATTAAGAATGGGACGTGAAAATTAAAAATTCCATATCTAAAAACATATTTAATTAATTCAGTCATTTACCGTGATAGCCAAGTAATCAATTATTATATTGAATTTTAGTTTTATAAATCGGTTCCCTTAATTGTATATAATGAAAGAAATAAAAGAGGGATAATTATTTGATACAAAAAAATAATATTTAATTATATTACAAAAAGGAAATATTTTAATTTATATATAAGAATGATAATACCTTTCCTCTTTTTGGGGTTTTCTTGATTTGCTAAGTAAAATGAATATATAATGCTTTAAGTTTTCGAAAGGTTGAAATGATATCTATAATGCCTTTGTATCTTCTTTTTAATTATATGTCATTTTATCTTTCTTTTTCAGACAACTAAAATTAGTATTTCATTATGAAAAACGAACAAGATTAATTTGCTTTTTTTCTTTCAAGTATCAAATCCTTTTACCTGAGAAATTTGTAGGATCAGATTCATAAATTTTTTAAGTCCACTATTCATACAAGAGAATCCAAATTTTTTAATGCATGGCTAATCTTGCACGAGACACTAAAATTAAATTTTCTCATACATATATTTTCACAAAAGTTAATAAGTTATATTACATTAATTATCTTATATACATCGAAGTTAGAAAAATCATTAACCTAACATAATTATAAGTATTAATGTATTCGCTATACATTTATAACTCTTGACAGAATCTCACACTTCAATATTTAGATAAATTTAAGAATTCAATGTTGACTTCCACTTCTTATCCGACTCCATATTTTGAAGATCATGAGGTTTTTTTTTTTTTAAAAAAAAAAAAGAAAAATTTTATAGCCATGTTAATCACAGTAGATATGTTTAACTTTTTTAGTACACATTTATGACAAACTATTTTGACCTTCCATATTAAATGATAAATGGACTTGTTATTACAGAGGGTTAGTATCAATTATAATATAAACTACTTAATCAACACGAGACATATACAATTGGATTAGTCTTAATAGAGTTTCGCGAACATGCTTATAAAAACTCACATACATTAAAAATTTACTTTGATTTTTAGTTGCACATTCTTTTGTTCTAATTTCGACATATATGTAATTTGTTTTTAAATTAATATAGCATCGAAAAATTAAATTAGTTAAATGCATGCAAAGTTGATATAAAAAGCATTTATTTATTTATTAAATATAAGTTTGATACTCCTTACTAGAAAGTCCAGAAATAAGTATACATAATTGCATAAATATATAATGCTAAAGCAAAAGGCAAGAATGCTAGGTTTGGCAAAAAAGAAAAAAAAAAATGCTAGGGCACAATAAACAACAATAATTCATAAGTAAAAAAATTAAGAGAGCATATCTCTTGCTATCCAATTTTAGACAAGGTATTTTTTATTATAGAGATTATTACATGAAAATTTAATAGTTTAAATTAAAAATTTTAAATAAATATTTTAAAAATAATTTAACTATAATAAATATTTTTTTTAAAAAAACATGATCATAAAACATATCAATATTTTAGATAATTTATTAAGTAGAATGGAATAGATTATACGCTGTTAGAAATGATTCAATCTTTTCTCTTCAATGAAATTTTATTCAGGATAAGAAATTATTTAAAATATAAATATCTCTAGTAATTTTTTTAAAAAATATCAATATTTATTACAATTAAACCCCTTTAAAAATATTTATTTACATTTTAAAATCAGACAATATCCTATTGTGCAAAATTAAATTGCAGGGAATGTGCTCTAAAAAAAATTAATAGTTTTATTTTTTTAAAGATCCCTTAACTTTTAAAATTCAAATAAGTTAACAGCGAGTGTCAACTTAAAATTTTTTTTATTTTGTTTTTCATTTTTGCACGAGAGAACTACTTATTTTTTGAAAGAGTAAAATAAATTTTTAATTTTTTACAAATTTATTATTTTGATTTCTCATTTATTAAAATATTTAAAATAGTGCTCACTTATTAAAAACATGTCACTTTTAGTTTTCAAATTAAAAAAAAAAATCTAGTCTCTTAAATTTAAAATTTAAAGTTTAGTAGATGAATTAAATTTAATAATATTTTAAAAAGTAAAGAGCTAAATATTATATTTTTTAATGAGTAATATATTATTTTATATAATTTTATAAATAAAGAATTAAATGAAAAATTTATAATAAATGAAGGATCAAAATCTATTTTTTGTTCTTATTTTAAACAAAATATTTTCAAAACAAATGGATATTTTTAATTCGCCACGTGCATGGCAGCTTTGGTGAATGGTATGAACTGGTCCGAGCCCATTGACCTTATAGGGTCCACCAAGATTGTACTAAGTACCAACTAGTACCAACAACACTGACTATTCATTTCATGGAAGTGTAGTTTTTTTATGATTAAATTAATTAATCAATAAATATACTATTTAATATCTTGATTTAGTTTCCTATGTCATTATTTTCGTACATGCCTTAGCTCTTAGATTTATTGCTTTATATAAATTTATCTCTCAAAATTTCTAACTTGCTACATTAGTATGTTGACTTAATTCTCGAAAATTTAATAATATAGTTTTATATAACAGAATGTAACAAATTAAAAATTTTGAGAAACTAATTCTAAGAGATAGAAGTACTTCCATTTTTCAGGAGACTAAAATAATTAAAATTTTAAGATTTCCTTAAATTTTAATCTTTTTAAGTCTCGAGTAATTGATTTGTTACAAAAACAAAAATAATTATAGTATGGAAAAATTAGATAATGAAATTAATAATCTTACAAAAAATATAATAAATGGAAAGGAGAAAGAAAGGGTATTTTCTGTTTTCACGCGGAGGATGGTGTGTAAATAGCTGGCTAATGGAGGGAGGTGGCCTGCAGTGCACGTGACCCACCACCTCACCTCCGCCCCTCGCTCCCTTCAACTCTCTGAAATATAGCCCATCGCTTTCTTCTGCGATCAATCAAAAAACCCAAAAATCAAATCCCATCTCTCTGTCTCTCTCCCTCTCTTTCATTTCCTCGTTTCCATCACACTCTGTTTCTGTCTTTCTCTCATTCTCTCTCCCTCTCTCGTGGTGTCTAACTTGACTGTCTGTCACTGCGGAATGATGATGCCGTTGATGTGCAGGGACTGAGATTCTAATGCTCTTTTACGACATAGGAGATTTAGGTTCGAATGCTTGGATCTGCTGGCGGTATATTACTCATCTTTTGTTTCTTGCGTGCTCTTGATCGTTGTATTTTGGGGGTTCTTTTGTCATTTTCTGTTGACAATTTGAATTCAGTTATATTTCGTTCGTCTTTCTGATAGCTTTGCATTCTTACTGGTTCTTTTCCTGGTGGCTTTTTGGCATTGGGTATATAACAGTTTTCCGGAAGAATACAAATTTTGTTTTTGGACTTATGGGGTAATTTGGACTGACTGGAGTTGAATTTTAATATTATTGGCTTTCCTTAGATGAGAGTGCATCTCATCTGCAAGAATTTGATCCTAATGTGCTTGAACTCGATTTCTGTTTTTCTTGGGGCTTTCAATTATAAAATCAGAATCCTTGCCGGGGCTGAACTTGGGAATTACATGCTTTGTAGTGTCATACAGTTGTTCTTTACAGCATTCTTTAACACCGGTCCTGATATTTTTTTTAAACCTTTTGGTACTACGCTTTTTCGTGCCAATCCGGGACATGAAAACACTCTTCCTGAGTAGACAGTTTCTGAGTTGTATTACTGCTACTGAAGTAACTAGGTTTATACCCGATCAATTGAGGGTGTTGTTATCCTTTTCTACTTCCCATTATACTAAATAAATCACATTATAGCATCCTTAGCAGAATAACCTAGACGAGGAAGACAAGTGAAGATCCTTATTAGAAGAGAATTAACATTAAAAGGACAAACGTGGACATACATTTGAATATATAAGAAAAGAAAAGCATTGACTTTCCCTCTTATTTTGAGCCTAAAATGAGTAAAGAAATCTAAGTAAAGAAATTACGGAAAAAGGAGAAGAAAAGTTGACCAAGGAATGAGAAGAGAATAGATTTGAGAAGGGATAGCTTGCTTTATCTGATAATTTAAGGATGCGGCTTATTTTAATTCTAATCAAAATGATGATACTCGAAAGAAGAGTGAATAGGAAATAATCTCAAAAGTGCTTTGACACACTATATTAAAAAAATGATATATAATAGTTATGGAAGTTGGTTTTTTATACTGTGTCTTAAATGAATTAAGAGACCATGAAAGTAAACAGAGACATGAAAAAGAGGGGAAAAGGCCAATCATAAGGAGAGAATATTCTTCAAATAAGATGGACTATGCGCCACATGATTAATACAATGATACTAATTTTAGGGCTGCTACAGTAGCAATTTGCTTTAATAGCATAATATAATATTTATTTGTGTGTTTGATCTTAGGGTAAACACTTCTTCCTTGCTTTAGTGGAGCTTACCTTACTGCTTTACCTGTAATTTTTTTTGTATATAAAGTATTGTTGGTCATACACAAGGTGACTGGATTATTATTTTCTCTGGCAACATGAAAATTTGTTTTCTGAACAAAGAAAAAGTCACACAATATTTTAAGAATTTTATTATCAAGAATAAATGCAAGGATATTTAATATGGGTTTAGTACCATTTAGGAGTTATATTAAATGTAAACAACACACGCATGAAAGTGTCTTGGTCAGCAGCTGCATGCTTGATGTAGGGAACAGTATTTTTTTATTTTTCTGTGTTTTAAAGGGAAGGTGATCTGAGTTGGAAAGGGTCAATAGAAGGTCTCAATAGTCAAGTTTAATCTTTTGGTTTTTCCATCCTTTTGAGAGTGAACATAGAATAAAAGTTTGGTATTTGGTTTTTTCATGTGGCATACCAATGAAAAGGGCATATTACTATTTGCAAATGTTACTACTTGCACCTGGAGATTCACTGCCCATGGTGTATTTACAGATAATTTAGACTGAGGTCTTCCTTGCTGTTATCTTCCTTCATCATTGTGAGTTATCATTCTCAATATTATGTCATATGGTTTGCTCTGGGTTCTTCTTAGTGACTCATCCCTTAGTGCCATATATGACAGTTTACTCCACAGAGTGATTGTTTCACTGGTGATGCTAGGGCATTCAACAAGTTTGCATGTTTAAATTTGTAACAAAAATCTTCTTTGCTCTCAATTAGAAATGCTTCCCTTCCATGTGGTATCTGATAATTTAGAATTTGCTTTCCTTTTAAATTCTAATATAGTTATTTACATATATTTTGTTGTTTGGTTCATGCAGGTTACATGGACTCCGGCTTGAAGCAGTTGAAGCTACTGAATTCCCTTTAGCTTGTTGATGTCTCTTATGGGTTAAATATTGTGGCGAAATGATTTTACATTTCAAGTATATAAGGACATGGACGAAAGACGAGATGATGCAGGGCCATCGAACTCTTCATGGTGGCCTTCAGATTTTGTCGAAAAATTTGGATCTGTTTCTCTGGGTTCTCAAGAAGGGACCTTAAATAATAAAGAATCACCTATAGATTTTGAGCAAGATGTTTTGTCTCCTCAGAAAGCATCACAAATTCTCTGGCGCACTGGAATGCTTTCAGAACCAATACCAAATGGTTTTTATTCAGTCATTCCGGTGAGGATCTATTCATGCATTTCCTTCTTGGTGCAGATATCTGATTGCTTTTGCCAGCATTTCCAGTGAAGTGTTAATTTATTTGTTTATTTATTTTTGCATATAATTATTGCTGAAACCTGAAAGCTAATACTTGTTGAAAATATATAATGATGTTGCAATAGAGTTTTGAATTCAATAATCTTTTGTTTTGTTTCATTTTTCTCAAAGTGCTGTCTAGAAAACTCGAGTGTTAGTTTTTGTGTTTACTTTCTTTACAGTTTTCAATCTTACATCTAAAAATTTCTTGCACAAAGCATCTTGACTGTTCATGTTTCAAATTCCAGCAACACTTGTTCATGCCTTTATCTGTACCTGAATTTGTTCTTCATGTATCCCGATATCCCATCTTCTGTTTGTCCTCTGTATATATCTTTGTCAAAAATGGTATTCAAGATCTTTCTTCATATTAAGTATTCTGTGTACACTATGGTTCTACCAAAAATGGTTTTCTGAGCTTAAAAGGTCATATTATGTAACTTCAAGGATTTTCTACTGATATTTTTTTAATTCTGGCATGGTGCAATATATGGCTTTAGTATATTTTGGGACAGATTGTATCTACTATCAAGTGTGGCAACTAAAGGGTGAAGGTGAGGTTAGGCCTGGAACTAATGTGTATTCTGGTGAATTCATATGGGTGACAAATTTAAAGTGTAAAGTCTGGACCTAAAATGCTCTTGTTCTTTCAATATTTTCAGCAAGTGAAGGTTGAGGGTTTATCATGTTATGGAATATGGTCAAAGGAGAAATATTTTGTTCTCTGTCTTGGATATTATTCTCTGATGATCATGTCCTTGTTTTGCTGCAAAATACTACTATCTTTCAGAGATGCAACTGGAGTGGTGATTGTGCATGAGAGTGCTAAAGTTATGGTGCTTAACTTTACAATTTTACTTTGAAGGCCACAGTGGCAATAACTTACAGCATGTCTTTGGCTTAAGCAAGTAGTTAGTGTATGAGTATTGCTAGTGGCATCATTGATTGCTTGAGAGAGGATTATTTAGTTTCGCATGAAGAGAGGAAAACTATGTCAGTTCTGGAACATAAATTGGTTAAGATACAGTTATATTGTGTATGCATAAATTTCATGTGAATGTTCAGTAATTTGTTTGTTGGAATGTAGGAAAGTGATCGTATTTCAACCTGTTCTGTTTATGATATTTAGTTTCTTTATGTTATTTTGGTTACGTAGCTTTGCTTGCAACTTTTACTCAATATTAGTTTTAAGATGTGGTTCGATAACCTCTACCATTCATTTATCATTGTTTGAGTTTGTTGGTTGTCATGTAATGATTGTTTAATCTGATAATGTGCAGGAGAAAAGACTCAAGGAAATTTTTGATAATATTCCGACATTGGATGAGATTCATGCTTTGGGTGGAGAGGGTCTAAAGGCTGATATCATTTTAGTGGATGCAGAGAAAGATAAAAAGTTATCGATGTTGAAGCAACTGATTGTGGCACTAGTTAAAGGGTTGAACTCAAATCCAGCTGCAATAATAAAAAAGATAGCTGGATTAGTATGTATTGTTATTGTATCTTATTCTGTAGTTTCTATTCTCACTCTAAGATGGCTTAATAAATGGGTGTAGCCTGTTGCCATTTTGTGTTGGGCTGTCCCCCCCACCCCTGGCCCCTTAAAACTTGTATGAAAAACTATTTTACAAGTTCTTCCAATCTTGTTGCAAATAATGTGTTAAACATAAGGACAAGACTCAAAAGTAAAATTCCTTTAGTTTTTGGTATTAAATTATCCAATAAAAATTTAATATGTGGAGGGACCTTTTTGGAAAACCCAATTCATGTGGTGCTGGGTGTAAAAAAAATCCACTTATCATGTCTTTATTGGAAAACCTGATAGCAAACACCTAAAAACTGCACCTGAGTTTTGTTCTATATATAATCCCAAATGATTTCTAAATCTTTGTAGTCTTGATATCAATTTTCCTGAAGCTTGTTTATTTTAGTTATCTGCACAGCTCAGTTTCTGCTTTCTGATTTTAGTAAGCTTCTAAATATTTTCCTAATACAATCAATTCATCATAATTACTCATTATGTTGCTGGGCATCACAGGATTTAGCATTTGTCATGTATGTGAATTTTCAGTTCATTGCCTGTATTCATTATCTAATGAATTCTCTAAGCATGGTACAGGGTGTTTTATGTTCATGTGACCTCTATGTCTTCACAGGTTTCTGACTTTTATAAGCGGCCCAATGTGGAAAGTCCAGCAAAAGCTGCACTAGATGAAACCTCCCACATGTTTGAGAATCGAGGTGTCCAGATATTGGGACAAATAAAGCATGGTTCATGCCGTCCTCGAGCTATCTTATTTAAAGTGTTAGCAGATACTGTAGGTCTTGAATGTAGGCTCATGGTGGTAAGCACTGATTTCTGTTGGTGGGCTTAATAGTCTCTGCCTTACAGACTTTTACTACTAATCTACCAATGTTTCTAATCTGGCTACAAAAGTTTGTTAGCAAAGTAGTTCATAATAAATATCCTACTTTATCATCATATCTACCTTTTGAAAGATTCAGCTTGTTTTACCATTCTCCTTGACAGGGTTTGCCAAATGATGGGGTTGTTGGATGTGTGGACTCATACAAGCATATGTCTGTGATTGTTGTATTAAATTCTGTGGAACTGATGGTTGATCTCATGCGATGCCCTGGCCAATTATTACCTCGATCAAACAAGGCAATTTTCATGACACATATTTCTGCAGAAGGAGAAAGTGATTCTGCAGAAAATGATTCCTGTGATTCGCCACTAGAACCAAACAGTCCTTTATATGGGGTTTCAGAGAAAGTTGATACTGACAGGTTTATAAACTCTGCTTAATTTTTTTTCTTTTATACTTTAGATTTCAATTGGTGATTATGCATTGGCTTAATCATAGTCAAGTTAGTCTCATGCTGACCATTGAGCCAAAATCAAATTCCCACCTCTTTAAGAATAAGTATATTGAGATTCTAGGCATCCTCGTCAATCCTTTCATTAGTTATCAAGTGAGGTAGCATTGACTTTTTTAGTCCTCTATTACAGTGCCGAAAAAGAGGAAAGCCTCCCTTTTCAGAGGAAATTTGACGCATCTTCAAATGTATCAGGCCTTTCTTTGCGAGATCTAATGTTACGAGCAAATACAAGTCTGGATAGGAAATTGAGGTAGTGATTTTCATTGCTATACATGAAGTTTCTCTTCAGCTCTTTCTTCATTGTTTTTTTTTTCACTTGTAGTATTGTACATTTTTCCCATTTCACTTCTAAATTCTTTCATCAGGTTCAATTTGTTGTATGGTTGGTGAAATATTTTTGGCTTTAAATCTTATGAGTATATATTACCCACCATTTCTTTATGTCAATTCCCTCAGTTTGTCTCATAGTGAACCCAACATTGCAACTGCATTTGGGCGGCGTAGTCGGAGAAAGGTCATTGCTGAACAGAGGACAGCTAGTTCCAGGTTATTCATAAATCCTTCAGTGTTTTTGTAGTTATTTAAGTATGCAGATATTAGGTTCTGAATTTGTAATATCGTATTATTTATGACTTTGGTTTAAGTTACTGTGTTGGTATGGTGTTAAAATCTACTTCTGAGGTCAGTTTATTGGATTAAATTCTTAATTTCTTATAAATGGCTCAATGAGTATTTTCTTGGATCTGCAATGACTCTCTCGCTGATGGTATTTGATATAGAGTAGTGGTAATTTACGTTGTTTGGCATGTTAATGTCTAGCTTACACAGTGTTGTCTGCAAAAGAAACAATTCCTTTAGTTGCAAGTATGTCATATACCAGTAGACTTTCCTCTACATAATCTGATAGGATTTTCAAAAGCAATCATCAAGAAGGGCTCTTGCAAAAAGATGGAATTTTATGCATATTTTAAACATGCCAAAAAATTTGATACCCAGTATGTGTTGCTAAATTTGCTATGGACGTGTCGCATTTTTTCTTCTAAGCTGCTATTCTTAGAACTAGTTGTGTTAAAATAACTATTCTTACCAAAGGTGGATTTTATTTGTCATGTCATGTTTTCATAAATATGGTCTTGTCTAGGACATGTAGGAGTTTTAGTACAAGAATAATTGGGGGTATGAGGAAGAACAAAATTATATTTGGTATAAATGATCAGGGTTTAGTGTTTAGGGTTTAGGAATTTTAAATGGTTGTTTATTGGTGGTTTAGAAAGAGAGGTCTGTCTCTTTTGGAAACAAGGTGGATGTTAATGACTATATTTATGGCAGACTACATAGGCATTTGAAAATTATGCTTGTATCTTGACCTTGATGTTAGGATTTGACATAAGATGATAGCATTAATGCAATGTCTTCACTGCACCACCAAGTTTGGACTTTGGAGCAAAAGCAGTTACCATTGAAATTGCAATTAATATCATTCACAAAGGATACCCCGTACTTTAAAAATATCTAGAAGAAAAACTATGAGTCTATCAAAAGAAATAGAAGAATTAAATAAGAAAATTATGGCTTTAACGGAAAATATGCAAAAATACGAAGAATCTACACAAAGAGCAATAACTAACCTAGAAAAACAAGCATTGGATAATGATCATCAATATGTAAGAGATTGGTTAATATTTTTGTCTATTTTGTTCTAGTATTCTTATAGTTTCTTCAAGTTTTTAATCAGCAATAGCAAGAAAACAGATGTATAACGATACAATATCCTTTTGCCACGAGCCGTGCCCTGTACTTCTCGGTGGATCTGTCTCTATTAAATAGTTGAGACAGATGCGTCTAATGACATAAGACACTCAACAAATGGAAGATTGATCTACTGCTTTCTAATTCATAGACTTCTTCTAACTCTGAATCTGTAAAAGATAAAAGAAATTAAATGGAAGAGATTGATGAAGCTGAGAGTGAAATTTCACTGAGGCCAATGTTTCGAGGAGCAAACCTGTGCTTAATATTGCCACTAAGATTGAGACTTCATGGAACTCAACTTACTCTCAGAATAGAAACAATAATGTTTTTTTAACTTTTTTTTTTGGGGAAATTTGTTAAAGTTTGGTGTGGAATATTTTAGCTGCTTTCTTAAATGCCTTCTTTACTAAATTTTGCCCTAATATCCAAGGCCTTCATAATATGCTGACTGTTTGATCTCAAATGAATCATCCGGATTATAAAATCCAATTGAAGGTCATTTGACCACATAAAAAAAGTCATCTGTCTCGTAATTTGTACCATTCATATATGATGTAATATGTTCAGGCTTGGCTTCAATCTCCACACATGCAAATGTGCGTGCTGCTCTTTATATTTCATAATATTATTGTTCATGATTATCAAGTGTTTGAAATGTCGTCTATGAATTTGCTCTAAGTAAACTTAATTAGAGTTTGGTTCATGTTGTCAACATGATATTCTTCATTTTGTAGTTGGATTAAACAAAATCACATTATGTAAGAAAATATTCAGGATGTGAGTATATATATCTATCGTTGGTGTGTGCATGTGTGATGTATACATCTATGTGTGTGCTTAGACTTTACTGTTAGAATGCACTCCACCACTGAAGGAGGTAGCCTTTTTGTTGGCTGAAAAGTGATGCACACTGTCATCCCATTTGAAGCTAGAGTATGTCAATTAGTCTAAAGTATATAATATCATTTCTTGGATTTAGAGGCAAGGTTCCCTAGATCCTAGATACTTGTATACTTTGGGGTGCTTATAATTTATTATCTATTATCTATTTGTTTTTAAATACTGTTGGCTTTGCAGCCCAGAACATCCGTCATTCCGAGCACGTGGGCGGTCCATGCTTGGCAGTGATAGGAAAGCACATAGAGATTTTGCTGATGATGAGGCTGCATCAAGGTTCTTGCCTTTATGGTCCCTTAAAATTTGCTTCTACTCTGATATAAATTTATATTGTCATATATGTTTTCTAAAGCCTCATATGGTGGTTAATTGGTTTATTTTTAACTAAATTAATTTGGGTTGTCCCTTGGTCTGAATGAGAATTGTTGCCTCTCCTAAACTTTCAACTTCTTCTCTACCCAATGTTTGGTTGCCTTGTCACTTGTTTTTATCTGGTTGGATTTATTAAACAATTGATTGAATGTGTAGTTGACTTCTGGCATTTATGGTTTATACATTATAAAATTAATGGACGAGCTTTTATTTATACATTATAATATTAATGGACGAGCTTTTACTAGTGGAAACTTTGTCATGAAAGATGTTTGATGCCTTGTTCTTTTCCCCATTTTACTCTGGCTTGGGACAATAAAGGGTTCAATGAATTTATTTACACATTTGTTATTGTCATAACGTGCATAGCCATTAAATACCACATAATTCTGTAAACCTGTATGTTAAAGCTTTGTAAAAAAATGTGTTGCATTAATATCCATTATATGCACCTTTGGTGTTGGTTATAGTTTTTATGAAAGCGAGGAGATTGGCTAGTTAGCTTTTCTCCTAAGAGTTGCCTAATGTCTTTTTCTTTTTCCTATTATACTTTGAATTTGGGGCAAGAAATGGTTGAGGTATTTTATCTGCACTTTTGTATTTGTTATAACTTGCCTAGTCACTAAATTCCACATAATTCTGTAAAACTGTATTTTAAAGCTTTGTATAAATTTGTTGCATTAATATTCAACATTGCACGTTGGGTGTCAGTTATAGTTTTATGAAAGCAATGAGATTGGCCAGTTAGCTTTTCTCCTAGAGCTGCCAACAGAAATGACAATTGTCAACAAAAAGAAATATATATATATATAGCCCTAATTATCGTCCATCTAGTCAGTGGAGTGGACAAGGGACCATAGGGATAGTATTCTTTCCTACTTATAAATATAATAGTGATGTTTGTCTTTACCTTTGGGGCACATGTTCATTATAGTCTTCCACTATGATATAAATGTATAAATAAAAGTTGAATTTATCTTCGTACTATAGGTCAGATGGTGCATCTTCATCAGAAGCTCGTAGAATTAGAAGAAGAAGCATCAGCATTACACCTGAGATTAGTGATGATATCGTAAGGTTGATTGTTGTTCCATTATGCTTCTCTATTGTACTTGCTTCATTGTGATTTCTGGACATATGCCTGGTCATGTTGGTTTTTTGGATATATTAATGATATTAGTTTCACTGGATTATTGTGTTAGCTAAACATGTGTAGTGAGCCAAGTTGTTCACTTTTTAACTTAAAAAATATTCTTTCATGTAATTTTCTAAGTTTAGAGGGTTCAGATTTTCTGCTTTCTCTTTTGTTTTTTTTAGTTTGACCTTTCTCTTGGGTTTTTGCTATAAAAACCTGTTAGTGCTTTGGGTCTCTATTACCCAGTTTTCATTATTTTCTTGAGCAATGACAAACTGTGAGTATTCTATTTAGTATATGCAGAAAAGACGTCAATCTTCCCTTAACTGGTTCTCTTGGATATGCTTACCACGAATTATTGCCTCCATCTAATTGTGATATATATATATATATTTTTCTCTCTGTTGTACTGCCATGATATTGTATTTTAGTACAGATTCTTAGTGAGCTAATATGGAGTGTTCTCAGTAGGGGACTAACTATTTCATTTGGTTCCTGCTGTAATTAGCATATTGTTATATGGTGCTTTCATCGGGTGCTTCATCTTTTGATGATCTTAATTTGGCTCTGTAATGTACTATCATCTCTATGCTAATTTGTAAGTTGCTCTAATATATCCAGGGCTGTACGAGCAATGAATGAAACACTGAAGCAAAATCGCCTTTTGAGAGAGCAGGGGGATAATAGCTCATTGTCCCATTCTCCAAATGATACAAATAGTGTTGGAGACCTTAAGAAAAATGTATGTCTGCATAATGAATCTGGATCTTCTAAATTTCTTTCTCCTTAATTTCTTATAACTTTCAAAGAAAGAAGAGAGAAGAGGGAGTGGGTGAAAAGAAAGAAAAAGGGTCCTATAACACTCTAACTCTTTGTGTCTCTCTGAAAATTACAAGAAGAAAATTTATAGGATTTAACCTTTCTATCTGTCTATCTTTCAGCATCAGATCAAAACTGTATTTTTTATTATCCTTTTTTACTATATTGTTGTTCTGATATAGGTCAGCATGGCCTTCATTTGTGGAATGATGCGTCTGTCCACTTTTGATTCCTTTATTCTGGTCTTTCAAATTGCTTTAGAGGAGCTCTAATGGCTAGCAAATTGTGCATTTGATTCTGTCATATTGTTTTCTCTGTTGGTGGTAGTATTTGTGTGTAACTGTATCCTATGGTCAAATCCTTGTATATGAGAAAAGTGAAATGTAAATGGATGGTTATGTAACCAAACAGGGTCAATGTTGGAGTTAAATGAATGGTACAGTTTTATGTGATTAAGTTGCAAAAGCAACCAAGTCTGAGATTTGAAATTCCACTGCCTATCATGCAAAATAAGAGAATCTGAAAATTACTAAATCCAATAGCTTTTTATGTTGTCCCTGACTTTGTCATAGTTGATGATTGTGTCAAAATTGGATCATTCTCTTGCTATACATGCATTTATTGTGTGTCAGATTCTCTTTAAGCTTACTTTTTTTTGTTCAATGATTATAATGTCATTGAAAATGATCCAATTTACTTATTACAGTATCACAACCTTACTTTTTTGATAAAAGAATGATTCTTTAAGCTTATATAAATTTGAAGTTGGCTTGTGTTCTCTCTTGTTTTCTTTTTTTGGGGGAAGGGGGGAGTGGTTTCAAGTTTTCTTAATAAGTTCTGCGTAAATACTTTCCAATTTGTAGATTTGATTCTGATTATGCATTGTGACAGGTGTCAAATTTCCATCGAGAGGGTCATATGAGATCTGCTCTGTATTCTCTTCAGTCTGATCAAGTAACTTCTCAGAAGGCAATGTCATTACCCTCTTCACCACATAATTATAGGGGTCAGACGTCTGAGAGAAGTGGGCTATCGAGGTATGGAGTGAACGAATTACAGTCGACGTGGAATAAAGTCCTTGAATCTCCGATGTTTAATAATAAACCCCTCTTACCATATGAAGAATGGAATATCGATTTCTCAGAAATAACTGTTGGAACTCGTGTTGGGATTGGTAAGTATCATGTTAATTGTCATAGTTATCGGCATTCCTTGATCTATGATTTGATCTTTGCAATTCAATATGATTTATATGGTAGGTGATGCAATTGGGTTTAGGTCAAGAATTGTGATTATAATTGGGACGGGACTTGGCATTTCTGATTTGGATTTCGAGTTGTGGAACAGATCTGCTCCAGATCTGTCAAAAGTCACAACCGACAGTAAAACTCCCCATTGTTTTTGGTGGTTCTTTGACAGCTTTTGAAAGTTTCCTCCTTTGGCATTGTTGATTTTGAGGATTGAATCTCGTCGTAGCATGCGGAACTTATTTTAGGGAGGAATGCATGTAAAGAGTAGGTGATGCAATTGGGTTTAGATCAAGAATTGTGATTATTTGGGACGGGACTTTGGCATTTCTGATTTGGATTTTGAGTTGTGTAACAGATCTGCTCCAGATCTGTCAAAGTCACAACCAACAGTAAAACTCCCCGTTGTTTTTGGTGGTTCTTTGACAGCTTTTGAAAATTTCCTACTTCTTCTTTGGCATTGTTGATTTTGAGGATTGAATCTCGTCGTAGCATGCGGACCTTATTTTAGGGAGGAATGCAGGTAAAGAGTAGGTGATGCAATTGGGTTTAGATCAAGAATTGTGATTATAATTGGGACGGGACTTTGGCATTTGATTTGGATTTTGAGTTGTGGAACAGATCTGCTCCAGATCTGTCAAAAGTCACAACCAACAGTAAAACTCCCCATTGTTTTTGGTGGTTCTTTGACAGCTTTTGAAAATTTCCTACTTCTTCTTTGGCATTGTTGATTTTGAGGATTGAATCTCGTTGTAGCATGCGGACCTTATTTTAGGGAGGAATGCATGTAAAGAGTAGGAGAAAATCAAAGACAAATAATAATTGAGGAACCTGCTCCTAATCAAATATGATAGTTAAATATTGAAACTTGTGGAATTCATAAGAGGGGACAATTGAAAGGCTCAACAAACAAAAAGGAAATTGAGTTGCTAGATCATATGATTTGATGCTGTTGACACTTCAGAAAGAAATGCTTTCATTTTACAAATTGTAATTGACTATTACATTTATTTTTAATCAATTTTGTTATTGTGCTCCTTTATGTTTGGTTTGTGCTGTTTCTAGATAATGCTTCTTCGATGCTTGCTTGCTTCTGATCTTGTAAAGTATTTATTTTTCGCATGCTTTTTCCTAATAACTATCAGGAATCACAGATAATTTTTCCTAATAACTCGTTTCTTTGCCGATTGATGAGTTTTCAAATTTTTCTGTGATCAAATTGCTTAAAACATAGATATTAAATGGAATGTTACAAAAGTAGGATATGAAAGGTTTGGTTAAGTTGATGGAGAAGAATGAGGGAGATAGTTTCTGTACCTTGTCTGCTTGGTCTAACTGTTCAATATGGTTAGGTTGCCAATGATGTCTAGGATAATGAAGGTAGGGAATATCGCAGATTATTAAGAAACATTTCAGAATAATTTGTGGGAGGAGATGAGAATTTCAGGGTGCATCTATTAGGACAAGGAAAGATAGGATTGCTTCAAGTTGAGGTTGGAATTGATTGTGGTTAAATGAGAGTAGTTAATTTAATATTGCTAGGGAAGTGACTGTTCACAATTTGCCATCTCTGTTTCTGCAAGTTTTTGCATTTAAATAATCACTCGTGTCATCTCTCTCTCTCTCTCTTTTTTTTTTTTAATACTATTTGTGGATGTCTTGGTCTATAGGAGTGAGAATGCAATTACTGTTTCTGAAGTCTTTCCCATTGTTACTTGTTTTCTTTGCATCATGCTTCTATTCACAGAATTTATAGTTTAAAGATTAAAATCTTTCTTTGAATTTTTTTGTTTTCAATTCATGAACTTGAATGACAAGTAGACTTCTGGCTTGAATTCACCTCTTTCTTTTAACTGAATTCTGTGCAGTTTTTCACAAATGAGAAGAAATGAATTGAACCTTGTAATTGTTCTGGTTGTTATACCAGTGAATTTCATTTTTATTCATTTCTTCATTCTCTTCCTCTTGCTGATTTGTTGTGGCAAGATAATCCTCCTCTATGATCTAAACTTTTATTTGGACCTGAATAATCAACCAACCAAATAATCTCTGATAACTTTTTCAGATTCAAGGGCACCATAATATATGAATTTTAGTAGTTATCTTCTATAATGCACCAGAGCATGTAACATTTGGAATAGACTGTAGCATGGCTTGGAGGTTTTTTTATTGAACTTGAAATTATTATTTGGTTTCAGGAATTGATCTATTTAGCGGGAATGTAAGTTTATAATGGAAGAATTTTAAGAAGTTCTTGCCCATTCAACTTTAGCTAGATAGCATTATCTGGTTAGCTTGTTTAATTTATTGGTCAAATGATTATCTGAAGGGGATGCTCTTGAAAGATGAATGATGATCTCTTATACGGAGGGCCTTATCCCATTGTTGTATCTTCATTTTGTTCTCTCCTTCATTGGTTTTTATGGAGGATCACTATCTGTTCCTAATTTTTTCCTTCCTCTTCTCATAATCAATTTTATTTATAACCTAAAAGAAAGAAAAGAGAAATAAAAACAAATGAGAGAATGCAAGGCAATACTTGGTTGGCTCTGTTTTCGCTCATTGTAACTGTATGCCTCAAACTTGAAATGAAAGACTAGCACACATTGCCCAATTGAACACCTTTTGAATGTATTGACAAAAATAAATGGTCAAGATGTTGACATATTTTTGAAGCATAAGAGATGGGGAAAGGTTGATGTAGCACAAAGCAAATGCTTTTCTGAATAAGAATCATGAATTTGGAAGGAAAAGAATGAATACACGTAAAACTACTTTTAAGGACTTTCTTTACTGACTGTTGCTGCATTCTTTTCCAGGGTTCTTTGGAGAAGTCTTCCGTGGTGTATGGAATGGCACAGATGTTGCAATCAAAGTTTTTTTGGAGCAAGATTTAACTGCTGAGAACATGGAAGATTTCTGCAATGAGATATCCATTCTCAGGTATCTTATTGTTGTTGTGCTTTTTGTCAGAACTTTTCTGTTATAGCTAACAATTTCTGACAACTTTGCTCATGTTTTTTATTTCACTCCAGCCGGCTCCGACATCCAAATGGTACTCACTTTCATCCTTACTAGCTACTTTTTTGTTGTTTTGGCTTCTCATTATATAAACTTTGCAGCCTGTTTTCTAGATATTATAATAATGCAAAACGACCTGAGTTCTTGTTTTGACAAGATTGTCCTCTTTGTATTTGTTAAAATAGTGTGTATATTAGAGTCTTTATTCATAATGTATCATAGCCAAGTTAAGTTCCTAGTACCTCTAGGTTATGGGCCCGTGCCATGCCACTCTACTTCTCTTGGGCCACCATTGTTGGGTCGAGAGCCCAGAGGGCCAACAACAATACCATCAAGGAGATCTGTAATGGGTCTTCCATATTGGACTTGAGGGATTATATTCTCAGACTTGACACCATATCTTAACCTAAAATCTTAAGGCAGTAGGTCTACCTCTCTTCTAATCCATTTCTATATTACATGAGACTTTCCTATTCTTACTCATATACTTGATCCCAACCAATATTCTCCTCCTCAAATGCGAGTCCATCACATAGACATGCTCCCTCTTTTACCCTTTCGATGGTAGCCCACAATTGTGCTTCCCAATCTCGTCATGATTGAGTATCCATCTTCAACTAAGTCCATGCCTTACCACTCCTCTTAACCTACCTTGAGTGTGTGCCTCTCAATTTGAACCATGATCATATACCTGTCTCTGGGCCCATAACCCACAGTTCCCAGGACCTTAACCTGGCTCTGATACATATAAAACTCTGTTTATTGAATATGTAAGGTGTGTATACTTCTTACATTCCTGTCTTATTTGTAGGGGAAAAATAAAGCGTAGCATAATGAAGTACAAAGGAGGGTAATACAATGAACATAGACATTATTATGTACATTATGAAGTAAAACTAATATACACTATAGTACTATACTAATAGTATGCATATGCAGTTGAGGGAGCGAGGGTGAGGGAGTAGCATATTCTCTGCTCCAAATAAACATGTGCTATATATTTTTTCATATATTGATGTAAGAATATCACAAGTTGCATGTTTCCTTTGAGTTGAACTGCTTTTGATCAGGCAATGATATTTAATGCAGTAATCTTATTTCTTGGTGCGTGCACAAAACCTCCACGGTTGTCAATGATTACTGAATATATGGAGATGGGATCATTGTATTACTTGATCCATTTGAGCGGTCAAAAGAAGAAGCTTAGCTGGCGGAGAAGACTAAAAATGTTGCGAGACATATGCAGGTGTGCATTTTGGATTTTATTTCCTTCCAAAATCCCTTCAGTCTTTGGACTTTTGATGGATTATATCATATAAATATTTGGCTTGCAAATAAGAAGTTTGGGTTTCAATCATTTTCCCCTTCGGAAGATAAAAGGAATTTACAACTCATCAGAAGTTCTGAGCTTTATTTACTTTTTTTTTAATTACTGCAAAAACTTATTACCTGGCAGCAGATAGTTAATTCCAATGCATTTCAGTGCAGGATAGACTGTACTGTTTCTTCTCTTGTGTGATTTTATGTGTAAAGTATTGGATGACTATGAAAAGACTACCCTTATTTTTACTGTATAATTACAAGAGAGCACCCTTGGTGGTGGTGCAGGGGATTGATGTGCATACACCGTATGAAGATAGTTCACCGGGACCTGAAAAGTGCAAATTGTCTTGTGAATAAGCATTGGACTGTGAAGATCTGTGATTTTGGGCTTTCACGGATAATGATAGAATCTCCCATCAAAGATTCTTCATCGGCTGGAACTCCAGAATGGATGGCTCCTGAACTTATTCGGAATGAACCATTCAATGAAAAATGTGATATCTTTAGCCTGGGGGTGTTGATGTGGGAGCTTTGCACCTTGAACAAACCGTGGGAGGGCATACCACCAGAGAGGGTATGACTTATCTTCTCATTTTCATGTTGGTCTCTATTTTTATCATTTGCTTCATGTTTTATAAAAAATTTACTCTCTGGATCCTAAAATTTCCAGTATTAAAGTCATAGTATCTATTTTCTCTGCCGATCAGGTGGTTTATGCTGTTGCTAATGAGGGATCTAGACTGGAAATTCCTGAAGGCCCGTTAGGCAGGCTTATTGCAGGTTTGTGCTGAAACCATAACTTGGGTAATTTTTTGGAAAACCTAATCATATAATGTTAAGCCCTAAAAAAAATAATCACTTATTACCTCCAATTGCAATGGCCGTCCTAATCTGAAAAAAATTACAATCAATACTCTAACCTTTAAATCCCCTTGTAGTAAGTCCTCTGTCATTTAAATTTAGATTTTTATTTTGCAGAATCACCAAAAGACCCTTCCTTATTATTTAATATATACCTTTTTTGTGGTCTTCATCTATCCATTCCATGGTCTTCAAATTTCACAACCTTTTGGGAATTGAACAATAACAAGGTCATTATTTTTTCTGTTTTCTCCGTTTCATTCATTGGTTCATTGTTGATACAGTCTCAGGAGAATTAATGCTGGAAGATTTTTCTGTCATTTCCTTTTTTTTTTATACCCAGAAATTCTGCGATATATGAAATACTAAATAAACTTCATTTTTTTAAATCCCCTTCTGCTCATATCTTCAAAATAAAAGTTCCAGTTACCATCATCCATATTACGCTCTTCGCATTCGTTCAAGAGATTATATATTGATTGGTGTGTTGTCGATTCAGCAACTGCTTGCTTATCTATATTTGGCTTTGATGGTAAGGTGTGACTACTAAGTGTTAGGCAAAGATGACATAAAGGTGCAGATTAAATATGGTAATTTTCTTGCACATCAAAGGAGGAGACTCGGGCGAAAGATTGTGTTTGGCATGTAGCTAGCCGAGATAGCAAAGGGGGATTTTTCTTGTCGAATTGAGTCGCAAGAAAATGATAAGTCCATGGATATTGGTTGAAGATGAGGAGGACGAGAAAATATATCAAATATTCAAATATTAAGAACAATATTTTAGTAAATTTAAATAGTTAAAATTCGTAAATTTGGATGATATGAGACTTATTTGCAATGAGACTAATAAATTTGGGAGTTGATTTTAATTTTGTTTAGATTAGAAGAAATATTACAAATTGGAGATAAAGTTGAAGGCAGGAAAATGTACTTTTTCCGTAAGTTTTTTTAATAAAGAAATTACAGCAAACACATTAAAACTACGAATTTATTCGAATATTTTACTCGTTTTTCTTGTCATTTGAACGTGGGCATATATTAATGGCAAAATTTGCTTATTCTGGGTGACTAAACTATAATTGCCTGTGTTTGTATGTTTAGATTGCTGGGCAGAACCAAATGAACGGCCAAGTTGTGAAGAGATCCTTTCTCGCTTGCTGGACTGCGAGCACTCATTGTGCTGATGCAACCTGAACGAACCCTTTGTACATAGTAATCTTTTGGAAGAGTTGTTACATCATGTTCTTATCGGCTGATGATGTAGACTAATGTGATTTTTGTTCTCTCAGAAACTTTTGAAAACATGAATCGTTGCAATTTTCCATCTTTTGCCAGTACAAACTCATCTCCTTTTTCGGCAATCAAAGCAAAGTTGATTTATCTATCATTTTCTGTGCACTTAAAAAAGAACATATCTATTTCTAGTCTTGTTGTATAGATTGACTTATTATTGACTTAAAATGGGACACAAACGTCGCATTGTTACTGAAAAAAGAAAGAAAATGAAGCAGTGGTAGGAAGAATTTATGATGTTAGTAACACATTACACAACCTTGACTACAATCTTTTCTTCCCCGAGTATTCTGTTTCCAAGGATTCATTTGGTCAGATTCAATCATAGATTGGACGCCTGTTTAAAGCATCTTCAAAGCGGCTGCATGAACCCACTCTCATCTCTGTACTCATGTCATTCTCTGGAGCAGGATAATAATCCTCTCTTAGCTGCACGTCCCTTAGGTTCCTTATATTGAGGAAGAAATTCATGAAATGTTCATGAGCTGTTCCATGAATGAAGAGTTTCCTCAGAGTATCGCATTCTCGGAGCAAGCCGGCAGCTGGAAGTGATAGGCTCCTTTGGTTCACATCTTCATCTTGTGGTGGCCAGTAATCAAGTTCTTGTAGAGTCAAAGTGCCAACACCATTGAGGAAGAACCTCTCCCACAGGCTCAAATCCATCTGCCCTGATGGTGCCGTGAGAGCATAGCCTCTAGTATCACCACAATCTAGTTGCATCTTTGTGAGCTGAGGATAACATGCAAGAATGCTCAACCCGAATTCTCGCTCGGATGGCTTTGGTCGGCCTCGGCAATCTCCTTCAACCATTATACGAATCTCTTCCAAGTTGGGGCAATCTTCCAGCCCAGCCATTGGCAATGGAGTCAGCAGCTCACCAACTCCTATCCAAAGAGAAAGGTACTTCAACCTGTCCCAGCTGTTGCACCAGTAACCATTGCCGTTGCTCCAATTAGCCTCCAAAGAATAATTGCAACGTTGCCTCTTCCGGTTGCTTGTTTCTAACTCTGCACTACTCCCAAAGTAATCCGTGAATTCTTCAGCAATCTTGGGGTTTGAAGAACATGCTTCATCCAAGCTGTTGAGGTCAAAATCAAGGATGGTTTGCCCCAGATTATCAGACTCTCTCAAGCCATTCCACACACAATCCACGTGAAGTCGCTCAATCCGATCGCGAAGGGGCTCCAAAGCTCTCAGAGACGCTGCGGTATCAAGATTCAAACAGCAAGAGATCTTAACATCGATCAGAGTCCTGCAAAGTAGGCAAGTCATCGTCCTCAAACCTCTCTCTGTTATATGCTTGCATCCCTGTACTTCAAACTTGACCAGTCTTGAACACCCTCTGGCAATCTCAATTAAACCCATGTCCGTCAAGTCTGCGCAATTCTTGAGCGACAAAGATTCAAGTCCCTGGCAAAGGGCAATCCCATCGAGCTGTGACCCAATGGCCATGCAAATCCCATGAAATTGGCCTAACTTGAGTACCTTCAACTTGGGGCATTTGGAATTCAGCACTTCCAAGGCAAAACTACTTTCCCTCACATTCTTACAAACATCTAGCACCAACTCTTCCAGCAAAGGAAGGCCAGAAAAGAGCTCAATTAGTGTTGTACGGCTAATCCTTGCATCCTCGGCAGTGAACCCCTCGTCGAGAGGATCACCCCTCCGGTTAGCCAACGACGATGTATCTGCAAGATGTAGGAGCGATAGCTTAGGGCAGTTGGAAGCTATTGCCAACAGGGCTTCATCTCCCACATAACCAAGGTACCTAGGATCGAAGGTACAAGCTACCAGAAGTTGCTCCAGGTTAGGGCAAACCGCAGTGATAGACTGGATTTCATGAGCCCTAAAACCCTCAGTGAACGAAGTCGTCAGGAGGTTCAACCTATTCAGCGACGCGGCCGTAACTGGATTAGCCATCAGAACCGGAGGGAGATCCTCGGTCCAGTGGTAGAAGCTGGATAGGTCCAAGGACCACAGCGATTTGCATTTCTCAAACAACACGGCGAAGTCAGACCCCGGCGCCGACGCCTGCCGTTGATGCCACCGAACGAGCTTGACATGGCGCAATTCCGGCCACGGAACGAGAAGCAGAAGCTGGAGCGTGGTGGACGAGCGAACGTATACGGTGAGTGAAGTCACGCGCGGGAAAGCGTCACGTAGGCGGAGGGCGAGGAGGCGAGGATCGGAGTAGGAGGAGGTGGAGAAGAGGCCGTGGCCCCAAGGAGAGAGGAGAGAGAGGTCGAGGTCGGTGACGTAGCAGAAGGAGGTAGGGATCAGGTGGAGGTAACGCGCGTTGCCGCGGAGCGTGAGCGAGGTGCGGGTTTTCCTCTCTAGACGGCGGAAGCTCCGGCAGACGAGAGAGAGGGAGTTGCGGGAGCGAGTGTCAGAGATGCCCGCGAATATGTTGGCGAGGATCTCGTCGGGAAGGTGAGAGATGGAGGTGGCACCATGTCCGGCCATCGCCGGTGAAATTCCCGGCTATCAGTGTTGGTGAGCTACTTAGAGAGAGAGAGAGAGAGAGAGAGAGAGAGAGAAGGCAGGAGGGGATAGGATGGGTATTAAATGAGGAGCGTGAAGGAAGGTGAGGGTGTTTTGTCGGGGCATGGAGACCCACGTGACAGTGTTAAGCGTAAGCTCTTATGAGAAAGACCAATGATGGATGGGTCCTTCGTCCTTATATTTGCTTCTCGTAGTTTTCTCCAGTTTATTCGCCAATATTTTTTTTATTATAATTAAAAATTATATATTTAATATAGTTTTATCAACGGATTTGATAACGAAAATATAGAATTGTATTAAAAAAAATTTTTTCTGGAAATATTTTTTTCTACCATAAAAAAGAGTACATGATGAGTTATAACAACAATTATGTATCACTGAGTATAAAGGACAAGTTAAATCATGTTTAGGAAATACACAACTTTTAAATATTATTTGTAGCACTACTATTTGATTTTCTTGAACCATATATCACATGGTATAATTTTTATATATCTAAAAAATATTATACTATTTTTAATTAATTTGAGTTTATTTTTTAGAAAAAAAATAGTGATACGTGCTAAGTTTTCAATCGATGCAATTATATAGAACATATACACATAATATGAAATATTATAGAGTATTGAAAATGGAAAGTTTAAACAAAAATTACCCGCAAGAAAATTGAGCTTCAATTTTCACTTTCTCTTTCCTTGCAGGGACATTTTTCTTTTTCTCAAAAGATTATTTTTCTGTTTTGTTGCGTTCCATTGAAAATTTATTTGAGTGTGGCCGCCAATATATATATATTAGGACCAATTGGTGTTTGACTTTTTCTCTGTTTTGTTTTCTTTGCATACTATGTCTCAACAAAAAGAATATGAAATATGAAATAATCTAGGATTTTAAAAAAATCAATTTTTTTTGTTAAAACAGGAAAATAGAAATATTAACTTAATTAGTCTATTGTTAATTTTTCATTGTTGTATTTACATGTTACAAAAATTATATCATATATTTTTATTTTGATGTTAACGGCTTCCAACTTCTAACAACCAGCATCAACCAATGCAAAAGTAAAGGCACATAAAATTAGCTTATACTCCTTAATAAACCCAACAAATAAAAAGGATAATAATGAAGTGAGAAAATTAATTTTATTTTATGATTTTTATAATTTGTCTAAAATTTTAAATTGGTCGGTATATTTTATTTTTTTAAAAAATTATCCCTATACTTTTTTAGGTATCAGAATTGATCCCTAGTAGTTGTATCCATCGTTTAATTTCATGTGACGTGGTTAATAGAAGCTGAATTGCTTTAGGGTCTTAAATATGAGAGATGTATAAGTTGAGATAATGATTGATGCCACGTATCATGTCTATTGAAAATAAAAATATATAAAATTAAATTGATTTTTCATAAGTTGTATGAAGGTTCAAAATGGTGATGAATGAAATGTTTTTTAGTATATCCTTATTTATTGTATAATAATTATTTTTATTTTTATTTATTATAATACTTAAAATAATTTATAATTTATTAAAAAATATAATATATAATTTATTTTTAAAAAAATATTAAATTTAGTTATTTAGATTTAGAATTTATTAAAAAGATTAAATCTATTTTTTTAAAAAAACAAAAATAATGAACTAAATATAATATTTTTTAATAAATGAGAGATCATCTTACACATTATAATATGTGAGAAATCAAAATAATAATTTAATAATAAGTAAAGGATAAAAAATTATTTTTCTCATTTTTGGTATAACTCTTGAAAAATAGTGAAAAAGATGGTTGGCATAAATTTTGTAAATAAAAAGTGAACAGATTGTTTATATTTTGCTGAAATGAGATTGTTGACAACTACGGCTTTAGATTTAAGTAAAAAGATAGAAAAAGCTCGAAATTTATGGAGTATGAATTCTTTACTATCCGATTATCTATCAAAATTTATATATAGTTGTGAGATATTATTTATTCTAAATTTTAAGACAATCAAATAATTGGATTTTGATCACTCCATAATATAGCTTAATTATAATTAAGAGGAAAATTTGAATATCTATATGCCAATTTCTTTATTTTTTATTCTTTCTATACGAAAGTATGGCTTTTAAAATTAATATCAAATATTAAATATATTTTTAAGAATACAAGAAAATAAAACATATTTGTACGCCGAAAACGAAATTATTCATTGTAAATTATTTAATATTTGTATGGCTATTTTATTAAAATAAAGACAGAAAAATTAGACCACATATAAGATGATGATAGTTATATAATAATAAAATCAAACGTTCAAAAAATTAATTTTGCATCAAACCCTACTTTTTTTAAAGAAGATAATTAATGTATTTATTATATATTTTTTACTGACCATTCTTGCCACCAGACTTTAATCAGAACACGAGTGAGTCACCATTGAAACTTGTAGCTGAAATTTGGATGCGTGGAAAATAGATTGCCATATTTTCTTGCTCATGAAAAATTCACCCCATTTTTTCATATCAACTTTTTCTTTAGATTTGAAATTGAATTTACACATTCAAACTTCTAAATGTAAAGATGAAATTCATAAAGTTTTAGGAAGTCAATTGTGTTTTTTTAATTCTTTTCATATGATTTGTTACCATGCTCAAATTGCAAGGGTATATATTGGTTAAGCTATGTTTTATGTAAGACCTTAGATTCTAATTTTTTTTTATATGATCTTGGGTTAATTGTATGACTTAGGAGGCTAGGACTCTATATTGATATGACTATGTTAGGTCAGTGATTGAGTTGGAGCAGTGGGTCACATCATTTTTTTTGTTCTCTTTTAACAAATTCACCAAAAAAATTATTTTTTATGGTAGAATGAAAAAAATTAAAAATTAAAATAAAAAGAAATGAAATTGAAAAATAAATAAGATATTGAGATAGAAAAAATTAATATTTTAAAAATCTATCTTAAATAAAATAATAAATATATAATTAGAAAAAGATTAGACCAGATCAAATAAGATATTATATAAACCTGACTTGAAATTAGTAACTAGATACATATCTAAATTTTAGTTTTCTATGTAGCCATATGTATTGCAATAAAAAAAAAAAACTACATGTTTTAAGAGATCTCATATGTACCAAGCAGAGAAACAAGTAGTTAAACAAATACTCATATAGATGTATATTTACAATTTAGATTATCAAGATGTGTAGTTCTTAACTATAGATTAATCCTAGTCTACTCAAACACAAAATTATTTGGATTTCAAGTAATAATCCTGATTAATTTAATTTTTGTTACCATTTTAAACATATATTTAGAACTTATTCCTCTTAGTATTTTTTTAAAAAATTATGTTTAATTAGAGTATTGGAATAAATTAATGTGCCATGGAAAAATAAACATAGATTCTCACATCAGTTGTTTTCTTTATTTAGATGGTAACAAATAGTGATTTGTGGAATATGTGTTTGGTTAATAGTGGAATGATAGGAATAGAGAAGTGTGCTCTGAAGGTCTAAGGTATAAAGATTTGTGGGGTACCCATATCATTGTGAGGATCCATTGTGTTGAAAAGTTGGTCATTCCTTTTTAACTGGCAACCACTGTGAAAGTGTAATTACATTTTTACCACTAAATTCCCTCTCTAAGTATGTATTAATATTAGCTTTTTGAGTAAAATTTATAATGTAATTCAGTAATTATTTATAACTAGACTGATTAATTTTTATAAAAATAATTCAATAAAAGTGTAAATTATAATAATATTAAGATTTAAAAAAATATATAATTAATTTTTTACTTTTGTACTTTGTAATAATTTAATTCATCATAAATTAATTATGACAAATTAGTCATTCACAAATTTAAATTTATACAAAATTAGTATTTCAATTTAGATTAATGAAACATTAATTTTATATAAAATAAAATTTTTAAAAAATAATTTATCATGATTAATTTATAAAAATTAAATTATCACAAATTAGAAAAAAAAAAAATTAATTTAATACATTTTTTGTCGTTAAAATTCTCTGGCCACCCCCCCTCCCATTAAAGCATGCTATTTTTCAATTTTTCTTATGTAATAAATATCAATTTTTTAAAAAATGTAGCTAAAATTAAATGACATAAATAAATATTAATTTTTGTTATTCAAATTAATTATTTTATATAATAACTTTCCCGCATATAAATTTTTGAAATTTTTTTAATCATATAATATTTTATTCGGTAAACTGCCACGCGGCAAATAGAGGAATAGTGTTGTGGACAGTGATTCACGGGCGTCGCTTACCAGACACGTGGAATTTAGTCAATCTCGTGACTAACAAGTTTTCGGCATTAACGTCCACTTCTTTTTAAATCTGTTTTTTTAATTTGTTTTTATCAATAAAACTATATTTTTATATGATATTGATACTAAAATTATATAAATAAATTATTTTTGATATTATATCAAAAATAAATTATTTTTGATATTATATCAAAAATAAAACTATGGAAAATTAATTTCATCAATTAATATAAATTAATGGAGAGAATTATCTGATACTCAAGTGAGTTAAATGTAAATTTTAAAACCAAAAAAAAGGGTTATCCATAATTTAATCAATTTTAAAAGAAATTAAGATAATTTACTCAGCACACACATATTAATACTGTAAACTTCAGTTTATAATTAAAATATGAAATTATTTTTGTTAACTTTAAGAATAGGGAAAAAGACGCGGTAGATACCAAACCTAAAAAGTCGGTGTTTATGTCCAAAATAAAAAACCAATTAAGCTAAGAGTTTTGAAACAAAATTAAAATTTTATTATTTTAATATTATAGCCACATTTTTATTATATATAATTAAAACATAAACACACGGATTTAATTTCTCGTTTGGCAAGTCCACACTTTTAAATATTAGCAATATTTTTCATTTGATTTGTTTTCTGTTAGAAAATTAATTAATTCTTTGACTATTGAGAGTGTAATTTTATTCATAACATGACAATAAAGATATTTACCATAATGTCAAGTTTGATGGTTATTTTATTCTTAATATAACAACAAAAATAGTTAATTTTTTTATATCATTGAAATAAAATCATATTTAATTAAAAGCTAATTTCATTAATAAAAAATAAAGAGAAAGGGAGCCATATATCTATTTCAAAACTATAAATATTAATTAAAAAAATTTAATAAGTGACCATTAGTTACTTTATATTTATCGTCATTACTGTTCAACTATATTTTTTAAAATATTGTTATAATTAAATGTTTTCTGATTTCGGAAACAACAAGTTTTCACAGATAATTTTCATAATATATATTTTTATATTAATTTGACATATATAAAATTTCATTCCATGATATTTCTCAAAAGAATGATACTCAAATTGCTAATGATAAATGCATACGAATGAGCATTATTATAGGATAGGCTTTTATTTAAAAATAAAGTCATTGATCTTCCATATCGTTCATGTTAGGTATTTTCAATACAAAACTTTTCATGATCGATAAGTACGTGCTTTGTAAAAGTCAAGCACATAGACTAATACAATCAAAATTAATGATGATTTGCAATATTACATTTTACCATCATTGCACAGGATATAATATCGAGAATATTATATTATGTATTTATGATATAATTAATTATAATATTTTATTTTAAAATAATTTTATTATTATAAGAAATTTTATTAATTATTACAGATAAAATTATTTAAATATTATTTAATATATAATTATTGATATTTTTTGAAAACCTATAATTATCACTCTTTAATGATATAGTTGATATTTTTTGTATTTAAATTATACTCGCATGCTATTATTAAAAATATTAAATATAATTTATTAAAATTTTAGAATAATATATGAGTAATTTTCAATTCAATCATATATTCGTATGCATATGTTCAACTGAAAAGAAAAAAGACAACATCTTTAATTATTTGTTTCAAAATTATTGATTAACTCATGATTTTGCTTCTCCATATATATGATTGTGTTTAAGTTTGTCCTTAAATAATTTCGTTTTCATTTTAGTTTGTTCCTTCCATAATTACTATGTACATCAGCATTAGAAAATTCCAAATAAAATTTGTATTTTATTTTCACGTTTTCTCAACAAAAATGTGTCAAGTATAAAATAATTCTTTAAAAAAAAATTAATAATGTGTAATTGAGTTTGGAAAATTCTTCATTTTTCACATTAATATTAAAGATTATGATAAAAATATATAAACATTATATTTAAATTTCTTCTTATAATTAACAGTTGATGAAAACGATAATTAAAAAAATTCCTTTCAAACATCAATTAATATCTTGTACCGTAGAAGTACCAAGTTAGCGAATTATGGTTAAAGAAGTACTTATTTACATAACATATGTTTACATCATATTTAAAAACAGTAAACGATGTCGTTTGGGAACACTAATTTCATGGAAAGAAGAATTCGCCCATAATTTACTCCGGTGTCAATGAATTAGTTAAGAGCAAATGTAAAATAAATTACAGAATAAATACTCTTTATTTTATTATATAAAAGAAACTTATATTACACTGTCATTTTGCTATGAAAAATTTTTTTTGATTTTTTATTTGTCGTAAATTTATTATTTTTGTCATTTATTAATTGTAATAGCAAAAATGCGTCTTTGCTAATGGAAAAATGTCATCTTTTTATTAAAAAACATATAAAATTTAGTCTTTCAACTTTAAAATTCCTTTCAACATAAATTTTAACACAATATGGGTTGAAAAGTTAAATTTGCTAAGAGATTAAGTGTAATATTTTTTAATAAATTAAAAATTATTTTAAATGTTACAATAAATTAGTGATCAAATGTTTTCTAATAAGTGATTGATCAAATATTTTTTAATAAGTAATTGATCAAAAAAATATTTTTTAATTATTATTAAAATAAGAAATTTATATATTTACAGTTTTCTAATTAAAACATGACTAGTACATAATTTTTCGATTATATCATATACCATTATTGCAGGTAATTGTATTGCTTTTAAATTAAATTATACACTATCATTAATTAATCATTCACTACTTCTATTAAGTTACAAATATCTAAAGTAATTTAACCAAAACATAAGCTATTATTGGTTGTTAATTTCTTTGAGGGTTAGTTTAGCTCAAAACTTGAAACCAAAATTAAAAAAGCTAATTTGTGTAAAAGCAATAAAATTGGGGGAGAATGAAGTGAAAAAGGAAAATAAAATTTCCCTAAGAAATCTTATCTAAAAGAGGGAGGGAGGGAGGAAGCAAGATTAAAGATTGTGTTGGGATGAAGTGTGTGGGGTCCAAAGAGAGAAACAAGGTTTGATTGATTTGCAGTGTTTTGGACAAACTTGGAAAACAAGGACATTCACACTCACAACTTGTCCAATTCATTGGACAGCCATGTTTCCCTCGTCACCTTCTGCCATGTGCCTATTCTCCTCCCTCTTCATTTCATTGTTGGATCCACATGATTCTTTCTCCAACATTATATTTCTCAGCTATAAATGCAACATATTTATTATACATAATTTTTAATCTTAAATTCACTTTAAAGGACTATCAGATAGGGATATGGATAGGTTTTAGTCAAACAAAGACAAAAATATTTAATCAATCTAAATTAAAAGAGATAAATTTTTATAATTCATCAATTAAATTTAATGAGACAATAACATCCAACCTCCTTTGAATCTAATCTGTTGACTAAATTTTTTTTGGTCTGAAGGACCATAATTTGAGACTCTGAGAGTAAATATATAATTTCAATGTTTTTCATGGTAAATAAAATTTAGTCCATTTTTAAAATAAAATTAAAATTTGAAGTCTACATAATAAACTCAGTGTCTTTTTCCTAATTGCATTTGCAATAATTGACTATCAAGTGATATTACTCACAAAATTATCTTAATTGGCAAAGAGAATATAATAATTCTTTTTACTAATTTAGATTTTAATTTTTAATAAAATTTTAGAGGCATCATATTAATGTAAAAGAGGGGCCTTTTAAACTTTCTAAAATAACCTAAATTTTGAAAAAAATTACAAAACATTCTTCATTTAATACGAAAAAACTATTAATTTAAGAACAAAATTGGGATGTAAGGTGGACTTTCCAATTCAAAATTAAGTTGGATCCTACTCAACGGCTTTGTCCGTCTCTCTTATTTTAAAATTTGGAAGGACTTTTTTCTATAATAAAGTATTCAAATTTAAAACAATTGAGCATTGCGTAGGAGATTAATATTATTTTTTCAGTAGGTACATTTGGCTTTGCATTGAGTCCAATGTATTTAACCATTTTAATTTTGAATTTTATTAAGATGTACACGTAGATAAATAGGTACGGACAATTAAACAATCCTACTCTAACATATAAATGACTTTTATGATTTACTTAATAATTTAACTCACATCAAATTAGGTTTAGTGCTAATTTTTTGGATAAAAAAATATGATGGAAGGACAATACAAAAAATATTTTAATGACAAAGGAATTTAATTGAAAGAAATATTTTTTGAAGCACAAAATTAATATTCCACTCAGTCAATAGGGACTAAATAACATTTTCCTCTATTTTCTTTTATATTAAGACCAATTAATGCTTGAACTCGGACAAATTTTAACTAATTCATTTTTTAATTACTCATATCAAACTAAAGGGAAGCAAGTATTAGTGATATATAGTTTACTATGTCTTTTGGTATTAGTTGCCAATTATTCATGAGATACTCATAAAAAAAATCTCAAATTGATAAAAATTCATCTATTTAAAACGCACTCTTTGAGATGTGTCTAAATTATTTATTAGAAAAAAATATATAAATTTTAAAAAGAAACCCAAATACCCTTAAAAAAATAATATTGATTTTAAAATAGAATTTAATAAAAGGAAAAGAGATTACCTCTACCTTGGTTTGGGACTTAGCTTGGCCTGATATTAAATCTTACATGGAAGACTCAAATTTTTTGTCCTATTGAAAATAAATTGAGTTATGTTTATTCATATCATTTTAGTCATTTGTTTACTATTTTATTGTCAATTTGATATTTAATTGATTTATACTTTCAATTTAATTAATTAATTCTTAATTTAATCACTACTCATTGCAAAGGTATAAGATTTTGTCTTTCACTAATTTGAATAATACAACTGAAGAATTAAATATTTTAATATTCAAATTGTTGAATGACCAAAAATTTTTGGTAGTAATATATTGACAAGTGTAGGACTAAATTAAAAATAAATTTATAAATAAGGGAATAAAATATTATTTTAATATATCATTTAATTTAAAAAATAAAAAATAACATTTTGAAATAAAATAAAAAATGTATACTTTAAATATTTTTTTAAAAAAGAAAAAGCAATTTATTTTTGGTTTTTTTAAATGTGGGTCATGTTTAAGGTGAGAAGTATAAGTAGTAGTGATGTGTGGAGCCTTATCCGAAGAGTCCCAAAGTGATGGTAATCCATATAAAGTCTCTCTCTTTTGTACTGTGCAGTGTACCTTCCCGTGGTACCTTTTTCTCCCAGGCTAGTCACTCACTGATTTTGGAATACTATTTCATTTTCCTTTTCCTTACTTTTTTTTTTTTCTTATTTGGAAATATACAATCCTTTCGTAAAGGCGTCCACTATGTGGGCCATCTATACTGCCACGTGGCTCCACCATCAGCCGCCTATCACAATTCTTTTCACATGTTGATGGGCGGAATGATTGGGGTATTGCATAAAATAAGCGCAACTATTTTTGGAGGATATTTGCTTAATCAATATTATCTTTTGGAAGAAAATATTACTTAGGTAAATCTAAATTTAGTTAATGGCCATTTGATTCCTATTAATTAGTTGGAAGGAATTTTTATAAAAAAAATTATTTTAATTAAGAATAATATTTAAAGAACTAAATTAAAATAATATTTTTTAAAAATATAAGTAAATTATTACATAAATTCATTATATGAAATTATTTGATGTTGCGAGCATTAATATTTGTCTCATCAGCAAACTCATAATCAATGCTACTTGTTTATTTATTTTTTATTAAATATAACGTGCTATATGCATTATTTTAGTTTTTAATTTTTTAGCTTAATCTCATTTTAATTTTTCATAAATTAAAAATATTTATTTATTTTTTAAAATTTGACTCAAATGGGTCATTATTAGTTTTATTTAAAGAGAAATTATTTTTGATAAAATCTGTATAAATAAAAGACTATTTTGAGATTTGAATTTATGAAAAATCAAAATAAAACTAAATGAAACATTGCTTTAAAACTTTCAACTTATTAAAAAAGATGAGACTAATAAAAAAAAAAAATTGAAGGATGAAAATGTTTTTTCTTTTTCTCTCTCTATATATAAATGTATAAAGCTTGAAGGCTTTTATTCGGAAGCGAACCTAGGCCCAAAAGAGCTAGCCCATGTATGGATATCTGGCCTCGTTTCCAAAACAAGAAGCTCATTTAAGGAATGAACCTCTGTTTTGTTACGTTTATCATTCAGTTTTTTTAGAAAATAATGAGAAACTAAGTAAAATGTGTATGATTAAATTCTTTATATAGATATTTGATGTAAAAGCTACCGGTTTTAACCTTTACCTATATCCGTTTTGTCAAGTTTTAATCTAATCTTGGCCAGAAAAAAAGAACACAATAAATTATATAAAAATCAAATAATCAATATTGCACATACCCAATTCAAAGGAGAATTTAAGTTAAAATCCCATTTTTACGATATTTTATATTCATCACATTCCACAAAACAACACAAATAAAGACTAACGAGTGGGTGTAACTTGGCGATGTAAACCAGGTGAGAAATCTAATTCACATAACTGAAAAACATTATTTGTCTATAAGTTGCTTTTAAAATACTGACAATACGAGACAATCACTTGATAAGGGAATTCAAGTTAGATCAATTTTTGGGTATCACATGATTTAATGGTATATACTGCATGGTCTATACTGAGTCAAAGCAAAGTTGTGGTTGTTAGAAGTACGTACAAGCTATGAAGCACGGATATGTTTGGCAGCGCAACGTATCCATATTGCCTATGCGTTGTACCGTATGAAATGCGTCGAAATGTATCTAAACATTTTGAAACGCGTTTTGGACGTTTGGAAATGCTTTTTAAGTTTCAAAACGTCTTCAAAACGCCCAGAAACGTCTGAAACGTTGGTTTCAGATTTATACATTATTTGCTTTCTTTTCGATGTTTCCGTTGCTTATTAGAACCCTTCTTCTTTTGAACTCAAACCTACTGGTTCAAACTATTGTGCTGTTCTGGTGCTTCATTCTAGTGGTTCCGTCGTGTCATTCTGGTGCTTCATTTCGGTGGTTTTGTCGCGTTGTTCTGGTGGTTCTGTGGCGTCATTCTGGTGCGTCGTTTCTGCTGGGGTTTGTTTATCCGTTTTGCAGGTATCGTTTCAGCTGCGTTTTGCATTTTCGGTGTGTTTCTTTTGCTGCATTTTGTTGCTGAAGTTTTTCATCTTCTGATATAGTTTTTTGCTGCTAAAGTTTAGCATGTTTTGATCTGTTTTTTTGCTCCATTTTGGGGCTAAAGTTTTGCATTTTCTGATGTACTTCGTGCTGTATATTGCTGTTGGGTTTTGCATTTTATGGTGCATTTTTTCCTACTGCAATATTTATTTTCTGGTGCATTTTTTTACTATATTTTGATGGTATGTTTTCCACTTTTTGATGCCTTTTATGGCTGCATTTTGTTACTGCATTATGTTATTGAATTTTGCTAAATTTTTGTATTTTTTAAATAATGATAATACGTATTACATCTATATTAATTATTTTTTTATTTAATTATTTGTATTTTAATTTATAACTCTTTATTAACCTCTTTTATAAATGCACATGTTTAATTATTTTGTATTATTTATTTTTTATATGTTAATATATATATAATTATATATATATATATATATTTATTTATTTATATTATTGTATCCATATTTTAAAATTTTAAAAATTAATATCTTTTATGTTTTGTATTATATCATATCTAATACGCATATGGCCAAGTTAAAGCAAGTAGATCTTAATAGGCCATGTAAGGATCTTAGTATGGTTCAAGATGATTGTGGTCAATGTGATTCACACAGTTCAAGACTCCTTCACTCTCATCGACGTTTCGGGAGAATGTTTCCTTCTCTATGGCGGTAACGTCCGTCGGAAGCACTGGCCGGAGGTGGCCGACGTCGTCATTGCCCATCACTCCCACGTCGACACTCCTTCAAATGGAAGTTCTCTGTACTTTGCGGTGGCGGCCGCTGGCGGAGGCAGAGGAGGCTAGGGGAAGTGACGGGGATTTGGAATTTGGGTATGGTATCTTTATTTGAGCTAATTCAGTACTTCAGTTGAATTGATCGTTAAACTTGAATGATCAATGAGTTGATTTAATACATTGTTAAACTTGAATGATGTCATGAGTTTACTACTTACTCACCTTAGAAGCTGGTTGTATGCTGGTGTGTTTATTTTAGAAAAAAATGTTTATTTATAAATTAAACTTAGATACAGTTTTTAATATTTTTATTATATAATTTTTAATCAATTTGTAATAAGTATAGAGTTTATCAATAATAATAAATAATAAAAGAAGGAAGTAAAAATAGAGTCAAGCCTCCAAAGTACAACTAGAATACGGCTTAAAATATTTTAAAATTCCACCCAAAATACCAAACTACACCAAGAGTCAAATATAATTTAAAAAATTTAATCCTAACTTGCAAATATATTATATTTTAATAACTCAAGATAATTTGTTTACAACAATAATAAGAACTACTATTTAGAGTAGATTAAATATTAATTAAGGTAAATACTTATAATTTTTTAAAACCTTAAATATATTATGAAAGTCTGAATTTTTTTTGTTTTTAAATTTTCACAAGTTGTATTAATTAATCATGACTTTGTAACTTTTTAGACAAGTGTTCTCTTGAATTTTAAATTTTTTGAATTAATTGTAACGGCTCTTATTTATTATTATCATCCCCATCAATAGAACTGTATAGTTAGCTATAAAAATCATAGATTTGTCCTTTTTATTGAAAATATATACAATTGTTATATTTTATTCACATCAATTTCCTTATTTATTTTGTGTTGCTAACTAATATTAGTTTTACATGCTTTTAGACATCTAATACAAAAAAAGAAAAACTATACCATTTTTGCATGTGAATACGAAATTGACTCATTTAAAGTTATAGCGTACCTTTTTCTAATTCCTGCTATGCTAAGTTGATCTTGACTAATTCTCGGATTCTATAACACGTACAATTTAAAGCATATGTCTTTGGTTTCTTTTATTTTTAATTTTCATTTTATGAAAAATGACTTGTCGAAAAAATAAAAATGTTGGTCCTATAAGGCATGCATGCCTTGTGCTTCAGAAAGAAGAGTGTGCTTATATAATGATATGGTAAGCTTGGTTCATCAGTCATTGATGGCAAGTTTATTAGAAAAGATTGTGGTAGGCATGAAACACTATAATTTCAAAAAAAAAAAAGAAGAGTTGTCCAATATTCGTGGTTCACACGTGAATTTTCAATATAGTTCAAAAAATTACCATAAAACTCATAGAAACCTAAACTTTGCTGTGCAGTAGCAGGAGATAATTAAAAAAATTAAATGAAAAAAAAATTATACAGCCGATCTATATTCATAGGTGACTTACGGTGTCTGTTTTGTCTTTGTCCCAGTACTACCATTTTTTTAATTTATTTTTCAAAGAAAATCACAGGGACACAAGTAGGTTGTTAATTACAATAGTGGTGGGCTCAGATCAGTGGTGCAGTTCTGATGGAACAATATTCATGTGGAAACTAGCTAGTTTATGCAGTGTTTTTCATTACCTTCTGTATTAGTATAGTATGATTCATAAGCGTGAAATGTTATGATGAGTATTAAGATGTGTATTATCAGCTGGCTTAAGAAAATGATGCACAAGTAGTAACTATGCGTTGAGATGCTATCTCAGAAAACACTAAAAGGTTCTTCACATCTTCAAATATTTCTGCAGAGGACTTCAAGATGAATATTGTTATTTATGTAACTTTGGTGCTTAGCTATGGGATATATGGTGGCATTTCTCTTCCATTGACGTTCATATCTTCTCTATATAGATGGTTATGAATTGATTTTAATTATTATTTGAAAAGAATTTAACATTGATAAATGATAGTTGAGAAAAGGGACAAAAATCTGACTTATTGTCCACTTTTTGTAAAAAATGACATGCATGTACACCTCGGATAGAAAATCTCAATTTGCTTTTTACTATATATTTTGCTCATTAGTATATTATGTATAAATTACTTCGTGCTGCATCAGTTGAAACCTTCCTCAAAATTATCTTAATACACATGATCCTTCTACAGAATTTCGTTTGTCAGTGTAAGCTCGCCACTAAAATTCAGTATCAGTGGGGCTTAATTATGTGCTTGGGAATTTTTTTTTAAAATAGGAATATATATATATATATATATGAAATCAATGAAATATCAAAATGAATTAAACAGAAAATATAACGGTACGGTCCTTATCAATGAACCCTAATTTGGTCGTTTTATCTCTCAAACTGAAAGTTGCAACGCTTATATTTCAACTGCAACATTATGACATCTGGCAATCAAATATTTTGGTTCTATTATATATATATATATATATATATATATATATATATATTGTGTTGCTTATTTTTGACTTGTTTACCTTTGTCCAGGGAAAGTAAGACCCCGAAAACCCGAAACTGGGTGGGTTTAGGGCATATAGTGTTATGGATCTGGAAGTGGGTCTCTTTTGTTTGTCAAGCTTATGTTATAAGTCCACAATAAAATAGTAAACACCGCCACTTCTCCCTTTCTAATATTCTTTTGGAAACCAGCGGCCCGAGTGACAAGAAATTAGGTGTCTTTGAAGTAAAGTTTTGGATTTGATCTCGGTCTCATGTATGAAAAATTGAATCAATATGAAATTTTGGTAATATAGAATATATAATCAATTAAAACTTTCATGTTTTATAGGATGTTTAATGCATATAATATGATGTGATCGAGCAGTGACATGTAGGTCACTGTTGCTTTGAGAACAGGTACATCAGTAAAAGACCCTAAACCGACATACATGAGAGCTTAGTTTTAAAATTTGTAGAATATTTTTGGTTATATATTAGAAGTTTTGGAGCCATGAATATGATAGTATACGTTCCTATGTCTCCATCTCATCATTATCAGCTTGAGCTTCTTAGGTGGCGAGATTTGTAAAATTTAATTATACATAATACTTCAAATATTTCCTATAAAACTACTTACTTGGTGGATCTAAAGATAGGAAATAAATCATTCTTTTCGGAAAACAAAGCCATCAGAAGGAAAAAGACAAAAAAAAAAAAAAAATAGTCACTAGATTCATTAACTATAACTACTAATGCAATATGTGAAGCTATACATACATACATACATATATATATATATATATATATATAGATATCAAAGAAGACTTTTGAAACATATGGAACAAGAGGTAGCCAATATTTAAGAACCAAGAGTTTCACAATTGGACACCATGCACAATGAGCTATATTTTGTTTTACTGTAATTACAAGAGAGAATGTTGAAGAAGAGATTGGATTGAAGTTTTGATGGCCTAATAAAGAACAGTAGGCATGAATCTTTGCTGAAGTAGTTCCTAAACAAAAATATTTCATTTTTGGAGCATGTAAAGATCTCATAAACTCTCAGGTAAAAAGGGTATTCTAAAGCTCTAGAAACGATTTATACATGGCCGAGAATATTTCTAGGAATCTGGTTATGCATAATCGTATTTGATGCTTTAAATCTTGAGTAATCCTATAGCTGTAAGTTCTACTTAATTATATGACCAATATTTATGGAAATACTAGGTTTTATGTCCTATATTACTTTTCTTCACCAAGACGACTCCTATTCTCACACGTTTAATAATATTCACACATTGGCACAAAGTTCTGAAAATTGTCTTTTATCTTTCTATAACACTATTATATCGATCCTTGATTTTATCACAGAAGAGAAGACACGGTGCCTGCCATGGACTTTCTGGATTTTCTGACAGATAAAGACAACAAGCAAAACCGACATTGGATATATAATAAATGCTCACTAAATTTGTAACAGTATATATATATAGAGAGAGAGAGAGAGAGAGAGAGAGAGAGAGAGAGAGAGAGAGAGAGAGAGAGAGAGGAACCCATCTGAATCAATTAATACATGCAGACAGAAGCAATTATATATGTATATATATGTGAAAATAATGAAGTTTGGGTACAAGATACACTAATTAAGGCATATAGATCTGAGGATGATATAATGAGTTTCGTTCTGCAAGGATCTTACACATTCCCAAGTATAACACAGAAACTCTCAATAGTGGCATGCCATTAATATGTGAAATAGAGAGAAACCAAACCTCCCATAGATTTTGCCTTGCAAGTAAAGCGGTCAAGAACTCATCCAATTTGATTATAATCTGCTACGGCTACATCATCCTGCGAGGAAGACAAAATCATATATATCTATAGCTAAATTGTAAGCAGCACTTCTCTGTCCAAATGAGGCAAATCTTTCTATACTAGTAGTCCACGTACGCTTAACATCTGATTAGTTAGAAACACTAAGGTGATGTTTGGTATAAAGCATCTTTTTTTCATTTACCAGGTATAGAATTAACTGCCCCAGCATTCTAAGCTCAAGAATTTTGTATGCAGCAGGAAACTTATTCATTATACGTTTGGTTGAGTGTTGGAATTCTAATTAGCTTCCTAGCTGTATTTTTCTTATCTGAAGTGCTTTTGATACAAAAGACAAGGAAGTACAAGTAACACTTGCTCTGAAAAAGCGAGAGGGATGTACTTTGTAGCTTCATGTTCAGTAGAGAAAAAGAGCGGGGAAAATGGAAAACAATGGAGGTGGAAATCCTAAAACTCCGTGGTTACATTTGGGATTCCATAATCTATATGGGTAAATGAATAGCTAGGGAACTTAGATTTCTTGGAAAATTTTGTTTAGAAATTTATATTTAACACAGCAAATTCTATTTTTTTTGGTAGAGTACAGTTTCTAGGGAAATGTCAAAAAATCATTTTACCAAACAGCACCTAAAGAGTTCAAACTTAGTAATTACTCAATCTGATCTATTGTTGCAAAGATCTTTTCAAAGTTCAAAAAAGACTTTTTAGGTAAATCCAGTTATGAATAAGTTTATTTGTATGTTAAAAGTATCTCCTGCTTGATATATTTAGCTAGGGTTTAAGATAATCTGATGAATTTATAATTAACTTAGATTTTACAAACTCCATTAGAATTTGTTTAAAAAAATAATTACCCATGCTATGAAAGAACATATGGGTTGAGTGTACCCTTCTAGAACTAGTATGTGTGAAAAGTCTTATTATTTTACTTCAGCGAAATTGAAACTAAAAGGAAAAGAACAAATATAGGCCGTGATCGATTCAAATACTGCTGCGTCAGTGATAGGAATCTTATGGGCCAGAATGATGACTAACTTTATACCTTTCTCTACCATCATTTGAAGTTTTAAATATTTTTTTGTGGGTTACTGTAGATTTTGTCTAGCATGTATAAATCCTCTACTTAAAAGGTTTCAAAAAGAAAGGGATAAAAAAGAAAAAAAAAAATAAGGGGAGAGAGAGGGGGAGGAGGAGGAATAATGAAGCAGGTTTAATCCAACATGGTACGTAAGCATCTCTGAGATAATGAGGCAGAAAAGAATGTGATTTACTCTAAACTATGTCAGATTCCCAGCACGAATTAACACTGCTGAGTGAAAAGTGTGGTACTTTGGTTAGTAAGTACAAACAAAGATAAAAAAACCCTAAATAGCTGCCAGTACTGATCAGCATATGTAATATATTCCCTTGATATTTTCTATAAACCACACATGATTTTTGTATGGATGTTATGTTAGACGAAGCATTAAGCTCACACAAAAGTCATACGTAGCTCAACAATCCAGATATATTTATATAATATAATATGCTTGAAGTAAGTTTTGAAACAGAAAATGAGTAGAATAATCACTTCACACAAATTAAGAGCTTGTAACTGAACAAATTAATCCATCATTTTTTTTTGATAAACAAAATACAGAACCAGTCTCAAATATATATATTTATATTCAAATTGCCATTAAAGTTCCGTATAGCCGACAAGATCATGTGAGATGATGGGAAGCACAAGGCTCAAGCATTTGCCTAACCAAACAACATTTTGCTCCCGAATTAATAAACTTTATATTATTAATATATATACTTATTTATCACACACTTGAAGACCAATAGTACTTTCATGAAGAGAATAAAACTACAGTGTCCCACAGAATCAGATGTTAGACGACATGCAAATCTAATTGAAGGTACAAGTGTGAAAGAAGAACAGTGGAGAAAAAGGAACACATATTAATTGCATTATTCATCATAGATTTGCAATAAGTGGGACATGATAGCTATAGGTGAGAATTGTTAAGGTTAAATTAATCGAAAAAAGCTTGTAATATTTAACTAGCATCAGGTTTCTCTCCAACATCTATCCGAAAGATATTCCATTCAATCATGACTTTGTTTAGTATAATATTGTGACTTAGAAAAACCCTCACAAAAAGCATGCATCTTCAACAATTTTATATTGGTAAAGATGATTTTCAAGGAACTTAAAACCTTAATTAATCAAGTGCTTTCAATGATTTGTTTCCTTTGATGCTTAGTCACTAAAGAAAGTGTAAGACATGTCACTTAATTATTCATGGGATACAAAATCTGCAGAATCTTAGAAAGGCCACATTAGGGAAAAGTTAGCATTCAATAACAAATATTTAATTATAGATGCCCCAAAACAGTGATGTGCACAATTAGTATATCTCTATCTAGTGTTTCACCGTATGCTTTCATTCTGACAGCAATTAGCCTCAAAATCACAACCTGATAATGACACACATGGCATTCTGAAAACTCTTATCATACAAAAACTTTGATCACAATCACAAAGTGAGCGCAAGTAAAACTGTTTTTCTGAGTATCAGCTTGCTTCATTCTTCTTTTTTGAGTACCAATGCAACACAATCGCTTTATAATCAAATTAAAACGGTCACAATCTTAATTTCATTGTCTGTGAGTTCTAGATATCATTTATGTAATATTATAATTAAACCCAAAATCAATGAAGGTATATATAATTATAATCTAAAACACCCGAAAGAAATTCATTAATTCTTTATAAAGTAATGTAAGCAGTAGAACTACGCGCTATGCATTATATAGCACCACATTGACACTTATTCAAGTATAAACACAGCCCAAGATGAAATTATAAATCCCATCAATTTAGTAATTAGTACTAAGAAGACAATTACTATAATTTGACCCCAAAATCTGTTTTCTTTTAAATCCATCAGTAGTAGACTAAATTGATAGTTAACATAACTCATGGACACTGAAAGAAATCATCAATCAAGAGAGAAGTGAGATGCATTACAGGATTAAAATTAAAAAAATAATTACCATAGCTACTTGCGAAGCTGATGATCAAAGGGAATGGATGAATAAATCAAGAGAAGTGCATGGTAGAAGTAGATTCATCATTCCCCTGGCTTGGATTTGTAGAGGAGGTGGTCTTCTTCTTCTTCTTGTAAGGGATGCCTCTAGCCTTGGCTTGGCACTCCCTGACCTCTCTTAGGTATACCCTTATGGAGCCACTGGCAAAAGGGTTGGTCTCAGGCGTGCCACCATTCTCCTCATAGGCAGCCCTGAGCCTCCCTATGAGGGCATCCAGGCTACCCCAGGCCTGCCGGAGAGGGCACGTGCAAGGCGCGGGCGGCTCCGGCTGCCCGTAGAACATGCAACCTTGGAGGTGAACCTTGGTCTTCCCGAACTGGTCCAGGTACCGAAGGAACTCCAACACATGGTTGCAATTGCACTGGGACAGAGGCACTGGAGGTCTCTGGTTCTTCAGGTACTGCCCAAATGTGTTCCAATCCCTTCTCTTTTGGGACTCATAGCGGCTAAGTGTAGGGCTCAAGGAGGATGATGATCCTTCTGCTCCAAAATCCATATTGTTATTCCCACTACTAGACATGTTCTGCTGCTATGACTGATGAATGATATGAACTAATCAGATCAGGAGGGTTTGGTTTTTCTTTTCTTCTTCTTCTTCTAGATAGAAGGGGAGAGAGGTGAAAGGTGAAAGGAATAGGAGAAGAGAAGGGAAGAAGAGAGAGTGGAGGAAGATGGAGATCACGTCATTGGGCTACTGAGTAGACATGATATGGGCCATATCAGTTTCTTTCTGTTCATCTTTTTCTTATACTTCTTTAAGTGACATTATCATTATTAAGTATATATACGTCTCTTCCCCTCTCTCTCTCTTAAGGGTACAATTATTGGGGCCTTAGATGGTAAACTTATTTTAGAGTAATCTAAGATATGTTTGTCCTATTAGTTCAGCCCTTCAAAGAGTATTATCGATCAAACTAGTTTAAATCTTTTGACAAATATATACTTTGGTCCTATCATAACTTTTGTTAATCTCATATGTTAACTGTAGGCGCTTGTGTGGACTAACTACCTATAAATGCAAAATGTTAGTAACTGATGTGAATCGACGATTAGCAATCGATCTTAATGTTTGTCAACAGAAAACATAAGCATTTGGGTTTGATTTCGGAATATTTTTCAATATCAGGGATTTTATAAATCAACTTCAAAATAGCTTTGTTTCTTGTTGACAAGCATGCGTATATGTAGATGGGTTGCTAATGATTCACGTCAACTAGCAATGTTTCACATTGAAGGAACTTGGTCCATGTGAGCAACTCTCTAAATTTGAGACTAAGATACTCGTGGTAAATTTTATCCAAATGTTTGAACCGATTTGAGGATAATTATCTTTAAACACTAAATTAATGGAATATCTTTTAAAGACCAAAAAGAAAAAAAAAGGAATTCATCCGAAATCTTAAGGTAGGTTCAATTTATTAAAAATAGATAAAATAAAGTAATAATAAATTGATATAGATAATTATGTCTGAGTATATACAATTTTTAATCAGACTAATTTCTATCATGTTTATGTATCTGGGCTAGATTAATTTTGTCTAGTTTTATTTTTAATCAGCCAGATAAGCCAATAAACCATGTTATTATTCGCCTGTCAAGATCAGTCACTAATTAACCATAGCAATCCCAATAATGCTACCTTTTAGTACAACAGATTGACACATCTGAGAAATACAATATATAGTACATATACACCCAGTGACGTATTCAAGTGCTGCAGCTAGCAAATGTAATTGTACTTGGAGGGAAGAGTACTAAGTCTATACATAGATACATATAGTAACAGTATCAACCTTTTACTGAGCTTCTCTTGTAGCTAGTAAATTAGCTCAATTATCATGTAACATCTACAAGGTGCCAGGTAGTGCGTTAAAAGTAGTTTGAAATAAACTGCAAGGCCTTTTTGAGACAAGGGAATCATAATCTCAGTGATTGCTTGTATTTGACTACATAGCTCATTGTTAATTTGGAGCTATCAAGATGTAAAAGCGGATCCAGTATTGACATTTGGGGTCCTCGTAATTGCTTGTCCTTGTCAGTTGCATATACATAAGACTACTAGAATCTACACGTCGGGCAATTCATTAATTGGTATAAATAGAAGTGGAAAGACCCTATTACCCATCAAGCCTTCTCCAGAAATAGCTTTTTATATATATCAGATTTGGACATGTGGCCTCTTCTACACCTGAAGAAATTAATAGATATGTAATTAATATATATATATATATATATATATCTCTGCAACTTTTTTGCATGCATGCCACAAAATAGTTGGCCGTACTTGTTTGCAGCAGCATGCAAGATTTTTTTCTTTTACCCTTTCTATTATCTTTTTTTTTTTCACTTACTATTTTGCCTGAGTTATGTATACTTGATGCACTCATAATTACATCTGATATAATTCCAAGGATTAATAACAGGGTTCAAAGTTCGTCACTAGTATAGTAGTTGAGACTGTGAGTCACAGATATGGCGCGTCTTGATACCCATCTTTCAAAACCCTTTTGTCTAGGTTGAGACTCACTAAATAATATATGTTCAAGTAAATTATTTTTTATTATAAAAATATATAAAAATTTCTTTTAAAATTATAACATAATAAAATATAGGTATCATATTTGATACACTCACAATTTTGAGTGTACCAATATACTCAGTTATAATATATGAATATAATTGTAATAATATCAATTTAAACAATAATAATATTACAATCATATTTTCACATTATAATTAGATATATTGGTGCACTCAAAATTGTGAGTGCATTAAAGATTTTATGTAAAATATATTTAAAAAGATAATTTTTCTATTAAAATATATATATTTTTAACCTTTTATTTCAATGTCATAGGTTTTGTCTTAAAGTTATAAAAATATATGATGATGTTTGCATATATTAATTTATAATTAATAAATATGTTATTATTAAAATTAAATATTATTAATTATTTGTCAACTGATTAATCTATAAACATTAATTTTTTAATAAATTTTTTCTAATAATTATTATTTTTTAAATAGTCTTTCAACTGGCTAAATTTATAAGGGAAAAAAGTAGTATATTGGTCTTAATATTTATTTATGTATATATATATATATATATATATATATATAAACGTATTTTGATTACTATATATAAATATATATAATTGTATCTTACCTTTTAATTTTAAGAGAGCACACAATGTAATTTCATAATAAAAAAGAGTATTATATAATTAAACTATGTTCTAAGAAAAAGGAAATCAGTGTTTTACTTACCCCATATATTAAATAAACTCGTCACGTCATATGATGATTTATTTTAACGCATATTTAAAGTATATTACATTTCATCTCCTTCAATTTTAATTCGTACAAAAGTTTTTCAATCAATTACCAATATTATTAACAGAGTTTAATTGTATTATTTTCACATTTTTTAATATAGACGTAACATGTCTTCCAATTAATGCTTCCGGAACATGGTTTTTAATTTAGAGAGAATACTTAAGTAGAAGTTTTATGACTTTGGAGGATCAAGATCGTATAAATTAAAACTAAATATAGATTTTAAAATTCTAAAAAACAAAAAGGCAAATATAATTTACACTCTATTAATTATAATATTATGAGTCTGAATCTAGCTAGACTCATGATTCCTCTAAACACACCTTCTTATCCAAGAAAATTCCAATGATAACAAAAAACAGATTAGGTATGGCATGTGATGCAATATTGGCAAAACCTATTGTGGCTTTTATATCACATAATCAGATGAATTCTCTCTGGCCATGATTTTAGAAAGGAGAAAACTGAGGTACACATCAATTTGATGAGGATGACAACCGACCAATCTTGAGGGCCCCTCCAAGATGCCCACTGCCCAAGTCTCTTATAATAAATTAACATTATTTTCATTCAATCGATAATTAGATATTATTAAATTGTGTGAAATTTTTCAAAATTGGACGGCTCAAAGAATCTATGTTTTGCACAAGATATATCAACTATTTCCAAAACGCCTTTCTAGAATAAGTTCCTCTTGTTCAAATATTAGACATTGATGCCAAGTTCTATTTCGTAAAAAGACAAGGTGCCAAGTTAATTTAATACTAGCTTTTTCAAAATCCGTGCAATGTTTACTCATCAATTCTGGATCGGGAAATGCTTGGTTATTTTATTGCTAAAAATTTACTTTTTCTTTTCCCAACAAAAAATAAAACTTACTTTAATAATGTAAACGATCTACCCCATTACACAATAAATAAATATACATAAATTTATAAAACCAAATTCTATTTTCATGTATCGGTCTCGCTCTCGCCATGGATGATGTTCACTTATATTGTCATATTGTCAAATGTGTTACTTGATTAGTTTATATGTATTTTTTGGATGGAGGAATGGGCCACTACATATATATATATATATGTATGACTCTTTATTTGAATTTCATAACTCAACTTCACGTGCAAAATACATAAATGAGTAGGACTATACGTGTTACCTCGATATACATAACAAAACCCATATTTTAACAACAAAATATATGTGAAACAATTACAGTAATCCACCACAGATTGACAACAAATGATACATAGCAGCAACATTGAACCTCTTTCTTTAGTTTTGGACAGAATATACAACTCAAAATTCCATGTTGTTTAGGTAATATTTAAAGTTTAAAACCTGTTTTTTCTTTTCTTTTTTCCCTATAAACTAAATAAAGAAATTGACACACGTGAGGATGTTTCTGTGTCTCTGTAAATATATTATTGCACATGCTCAAGCATAAAAATTTCCAAGGCTCACCCTACTATTGCACTCTAGGTGTAGAATCAAGTAAAGTTCAAATTTTCTATTTCAGCACTCAAAGAAGCAAATGCGGTTTCAAGTTCCCTCCTCTTTTCGCTTAAAAAAAATATACCTATAAAGGATGGCAAGCATATGGCATCAATAATTGACTGGTTGGAAAGAAGTTTTCAGAACAGTCAGATCAATTGCTTTTCTTTTCATTTTATTTTCTTTCCAAATTTCCTTATAACAAGAAAAAAAAAAAAAAGAGGCTAGTACTTTCAGGTAGAAGAACAAACTCTTTTAGGCCAAATTAGTCTCATAAAGTCATTGCTTTTGGTAGGAGTTTGCTTTTCGTATACGTACGAAGTGTGGGCTGATGCAGAAATTCTCATTTGACTTCTCTCTTTATTCCTGTTGGTCTTTGCTAATCATTCATTCACTTTTACAGAATGCATGCACTTCCCACTCGTGCTTGCTTATAGCTCTTGTTGAACTTGCTTACAATAATGGGCATCTCAAAGATTAGAATGAACGTGCACCTTGTCGGTCTTCATTAGACGCCACTTATGTCTCCAAACTTTGTCCCCCATCTCTCTTTTCTCTGTAAAGTTTTTGCAGCATATATAGAGCATAGTGCATAGTGCATAGTAACGTCACAGATCTGAAGATGAGTTTAGGTGTGAACAGGATCTGCTGTGGGTGATCAACCATCTTCAAAGAGATCTTTCTTTGACACTTAATTCTTTGGGTGGATCTCTACTGGTTTCTCAGTAAGCTTTGCTTTTAAATTTAGGCTAAAAATGTAAGACATAGATGACGTGGGTGGATGAAGTGGATAGTGCTAAAAGGGTCCGATGCATGCCATTACTGACCGGGATTAACATTAGAGCAAGCTATCGTCATAGCTATTTTGATTAACAAAAAAGGTGCGAATTAAGGGACAACTCATGAAGGAACTTATAATATTATAGTTCTTACAAATTATTATGTTGTTATAGCAAATTAATTCTGGATCTGTTCATATCAAAACTAGAAGGTTTGTTTTGTTCTGTGATGTTTTATATTTTACCCATGAGAAAAAATGAAAGCTGTAATAATGTAATTGTTTGTATTGTAAAAAATGAGAGAAGACAGGGAGGGCGCAATTGATGTTGAATATTCATTTGAAAGAAAATTGTTCACTGTCTTTTGTTTATACCTATTTGAGGTAAAACTAATTATTACAGTTGTATTGATTAAGTACGGTTGCTTATAAAGTTATCCAGTTACATATATAGTTACAGCCCACAGTTGATGAAGAAAGCTCAGGATGGGTCTTGCAGGAAGAAGCTGAAGGTTAATTACAAAAGATATATAAAACAGCAATATAACTCTATATCTTCAATGAATCTTTTGTGTTTAAACTTTCACTGCCACTGCAAGTGCAGAGATATATAATTGAACTCACAGTACGTCTTTTTGCAGCAATGCTTCTATATATATAGTACCATCAAGTTGCCTAAAAATATGGAAACTGTCTAAGCATGTAGCAAACAAGAAGTGGACTTATTCTGATACAGAATCTCCAAGCAAAAAAGGGTTTGGAGGTAAAAATTCACATAATTGAAAAAAAATAATTGATTCAAATCAATCCCTCTCTTTCGCTCTCTACTAATTGCAACCATCCTATTGGTTTTCTGCTTGTCAAGATTGCATAATTATGGTGTACCGAATCACCTTATCAGCATTATTTGTCATACGTTTACTTACTTTGATAAAACTAATGTGTTTGGTACACTTAATTTCCTCTAATGGAGTATCATAGGGTTCCTAGTTTTGGTATGGCTTCAGCGAAGAAGTAAGACAACACTATCTAGCTAGGTAGCTAGTAGTAGGCACACTAATCACTCATATGCCCCAAGCTAAGGTTTCCGATTATTGTCTTGTCACTGTAATGGCTGACCTACTATATACAAGTGATTCAATGAGCCTTATTCGCAGTTGGACAGTCTGATCTACATATTATCGGCTGACCTAATAAGTGATGTGATATCCTTTGATGAATTCAAGCAGGTTGCAGGAAAATCTATGTCTTGGTCTTCAATATTGCACCAAGAGAATAGCTAGCAAAAATTGAGCAGATAACTGCAAGCTTCCATTATGCAATTTCTCAACTCTTTTTTTTCTGAAATTGTTGAATGAACTGCTTGTGGAGATGACAGCAATTAATTAATTTAATTTGATTCCTTCCTGTTCATTGCCGCACTCTTAATTTTTTTACTGTTTCTCTTTGCCATCATGTACTGTAAATCACTTTATTTACACATTCTTTCTTCGCACTTTGAACCTTTTTGGAATGCATAAAGATGCCTTTCTCTTGAGGGCAATGCTTGAAACTATTAGGCCACCAGTCCTTTCACTATTCTCAAGTTGTTCCTTTTTCAAATCAACGTCATGTCCACAAATTTTCTTTCATCCTTTTCCTTTTCTTTTCTTCCTGTTTGTTTGGGGTGGGGGTCTAGAGAGGTTGGTTTTAGGCCTAAAGCTGGATATAGTAGTTTGAGAAGCTCCTATAAAATATAGATATATGTTTATGAAGTAATTTCATAAGTTGAAATAACAAGTCCATCATAATAACTATCATTATCTAACTATATTTCATTTTCACATAATGAATAAGTAAGTATATATATGTAATTATATCAAAGTTTCAAATATGTCAAAGATTTTTAGGGCCTCAAAATAATGTTTTATTATAGAAAAAGAAACTTATCTATATATGTAATGTAATGATTTAGATCAAACAATTATCACTATTATTACTTTCACTGTATCTTATTTTATAATAATAAAAATTACATTTTATCTACCACTCATTATGTGAATATTTTGAAGTAACCATCATTCAAAAATTATTAGTCTCAGTGGTTCGCCCATTAATATCATACCTAAATCTTATTATATTTTTCAACTTTTGACAAATATTAACAGTAAAACTCTATCAGAAACGCGTGTTGATTACGCTAAACTTATTAGAGAGATGAATAATATGGTATACTATTCAAGATATTTTCTCAAAGAAATAATAAGATATTTTGAAAGAAGAGATTCAAAAGAGGGACTCTCCAAGAAGTAGACTTGTCCATATATCGATTGATTGATAGTGAGAACCAGAAGAAAAGAAAAGGAAAAAAAATCCTATAGTAATCCAATTCACAAATGTGTGCTAGACATTATATTAACTTGTGGTTCTACTTAATTAAAGCAAAGCTAGGGCATTATGTAGCATTATAGTTGTCTCACATTAATAGAAGTCGTTAGAAATTCTTGAATGATGAGAGACTTGTTTGCTGTTAGGTGACATGGAAACGTGCAAGATATAATGATGGCTCCTCTTTAGATTCCCCTGTACATCCATGATTATTTGCCTTTCTAGTAAGTGCAGAAAGTTAGGGATTTTTGCATTCCTCTCTATCTATTCCTCTCCCTACCATTGTTATGGCTTGTATGGATATATCTGCCCTTCTATATCTGAAGGAATATTTGTATTATCCATGTCTGTTCTTTTTTGTATTATAATAATTACGAGTGTCTTCAAATTTGTCCCCATCTAAATTCTTTTCTTGAGTGATTTTAAAAGCAAAGTGTACACTACCACCTACATTAATCCTATGAATTATGAATTTCATTCTGAAAATTTGACTGTGATTGATAAAAGTAAATGGCATCTCTCCCTTACATATCAGTATATAAGTGCTAATATGCTATAGCTTACTTCGCCATACACGAATTATAAGCATTATATAACCTAGTGGCAAAGTAACATTTGTATATGCTTTTAATATGAAGTTAATTAGAGCAACACAGTAACCAGAGGTATGATTATATGGTAGAAGACACACACACACACACTCACACTATATGTATATATCCCTGATGAAGACTATATTTACTGTAAGATTATCAGTAAAAGTTTCTGGTTTTAACTGTCTTTTTTCTATTATTTGTGATCAGAAACCCTTAATTTGCACCAGAAAAGTTCAAATAGCACTTTGATAAAAAGAAAAGCAATTATTACGCATTATTTATGAATTTAAATGGGAGCAATCTGACTCAAATTATGAACTATATATATGTGCATGTTTAGTGGTGTGTCTTCTACCTTACCGACTGATGAATTGACAAAGCTAAAGTTGTCGTTTTGCGAATTTGTTCAGTGCCTTTCTTTTTTCTTTTTTCTTTTGGTTCAGTGTCCTCTAAGAATATTTTCTCTTGGCACTAAGCTGGGTATATAAGCTGATATAAGACACCTAACCCCACAAATCCCTTGTCCTTATTGCTGATAGACCCACCCTTTTGAGACTTTTCTGTACACTGATTAGACTCATATTGAACTGTTTGCCTCCCTTATATATATGTGTGTAATGAATGAGCATATATGGCACCAGGCCCTCCCTTCACCTTTCTCTCTTTGCCTTCCACTTTTTATTCAATCTTTAATTGCCTTTTGCACCAAGGTACAATATCCCCCACACCATACTTACCAATAATAAAGGACTAATTATATATATATATATATATATATATATATATATATGATATATTATTTTATATAATTTATTTATATTTATCATAACTTGAGAATGAGTATCATGATCATTAATAAGTAGAAAACTATTTAACCTTAATGATTCAACTTCGAAAGGAATATGCTTAGAAACATTAATTGGTTGAAATATTAACACGTTCTATGAAAATTTTTTAAGGTATATATCATTGGATATACAGAAGAATAGGGATATAGTCCACTCAGAAGACATTTATTGAGATACAAAATGGAGAAAACAAAAGATGATAGTGTCTTTGCCATTTCCAAGATTGGGTTGCCACGTGCCTTAGCTGTGAAATTTTGCAAACAGAGTGAGAGAATTATTGATGAAAATTAAATAAAGAGAATGACAAAATAAGTATTAAAAAATCAGAATAATATAATATTCTACTTAATGGGACTAATAAATTAGGGTTAATTGTATATATTGGACGAATATTACAATTGAAGCAAGTCAACATTAAGTGAGAGTAAAGTGCATTTTTCAATTATATTAAAATAGATGTAAATTAAATTTATTACTGTTAAATACTATATAATAACACGAGATATTCAAATAGTGCAGTATTTTAGATTTTTATTAATTTTTTTCATAAAATTATAAAGTGTAAAAAAATTTTAAAAAAATTTAGTCATTTTATACTGTTAAAAGCTATACAAATTTCTTTGTAAACATTATACATTTATTATATTATTATTATTAAAATATTATACACATAGTATATTTTAATTAAAAAACTTAATAACAAATATATAAAGAATAAATTATGACAATTTTTTTTTTTGGTTAGAATATGCTATGCAAAAGAGTGGATATGATTATATCAATGGATACATTGGCCTAATTCCTCAATTTTGAAGAATAGTGTCTGCGTGTGTCCTCAATCAAGCATACAGCCATTCCATGAATTATATAATTGAAGACCAAGTTCTTCAACTTATGATCGTCAAAATCTCCCAAGTCCAATCCTTTTAATTTGTTAAATAAATTAATTAGCCATAAGAATAATTTCTATTTTCTTTTAATGGTTATCGTAAGTTAATTAATTAAAAATTCATATTTAAAGACTATGAAAATATAGGTGCAAAGTAACTGGACTCCATCAGTACAGAATTCAGACTCACACAAATCTAGATATATATATATATATATATCTATCTGAATTGCCATATGTAGGTAATATTTATTCAACGTACAGACCAAACCACTTTTAAGGGATGGTTAGATGGATGTAGAAGAACATATGACGTCAGTAGAATGGCCAATTAAAAGTAAGTTAATGTTTGAGTTTTCCTGTTAAAGTAAAATGAAATGGTAGAAGATCTTTTTCTTCGTTCGATTTTTTTTCCTTTTGTCTCTTTAAATTGAGAAATTTGAAATAGAATAAAATATTTAATTAATATAATTATCATAATATTTTATTTGATTAAAATTTTATTATAATAATATTCTATTTATAAAAGTAACATTGTAAAAGTAATTTACAAATCATTCAGTTCATAAATGAATGTCAAATAATAAAATAACTTGTATGTCATTTTATTTTTAACCAATTCATTTAATTATTTTCTAAGCTTTTAAACATGTCAATTATCACCATAAGCAATTTTATTTTAAATATCAAAGTTCTTTTGTTCATTCAATTTTCTCGTCTTAGTTTCAACTTATGTTTATAGTCACAAATCATCAAAATTGTAATTATTAGAGAATATCCAAATCCTGAAAATCTCCACCACTCCACTTGGATTTGGATACCGTACATGGTCTAAATTGTTTTAAAATTTTTTCATGGTCCAAAATTTTTACAATTTTTTATTAATAATGAAAAAATTTTAAAACAATTTGATGGTCCAAGTACTTTACAAGAGATTATCCTGTAATGACTAAATGTATAATCATATTCAAAAGCTCAACATAATGGAGCAAGCTCGTGACAAAAGGAGGCTATATGTATCTTGCTGTGGAGGTGATCCAGAATGATCTCATTGCAATAAAAGTCGCATATGATGTGCAAAAAACATTAGAATAAAGAAGCAAGTGGACATAAAATAAACAGAAAACTCATGCATGTATATGTCTTAAATTTACTGTTAAAAATTTGTCATTATATGCAACATTCTTTTCGCAGGGCTTATCATCTCTATTAATTTGACGTCAATATATAATGGCCCACTTGGATCATCCTAATTTTTCAATAAAGTCTATATTTACATTGACTAGTACTTGATTAGAAATTACCAATTATATTATCTTAGCTACAATATTATAAGATATCAGAATCATTTCTGGGTTTGGTAAGTTGATTAACATGCACGACTAATTCAGAATTTCATCACCAAGATTTTGATCCTTATCACTACAATTTTTAATTAGTTATAACTATTTGGGTAAAACTTAATGTAAATGATATCCACGTCAAATTAATATTGATCATACTAAATCACTGAAAAAACAAATTGGATGCGGAAATTGTGGTTATAGAATTTTTAAATGGATATGTATGAATATTAGGAGAATAGACTTTTTCTCTTTTCTAATGATATGATATTAAAAAAGGAATTTCATACATCCAATTTAGAATCATAACCTCTTTTTATAATGGTACATATTACCAATTTCTAATTAGATCTATAATCAAATTAGAAATTAGATATCAAGATATTTACACACACAAACTTATACTTTATGATATATTTTAAACACATCATAATTTTAAACCAAATTAGCTCACGTTTAAAATTTAAGTTTATCATTTTATATAATAATATATAACATATTATCATTATTATTATTATTATTATTATTATCTTTTATATATATATATATATATATATGTCCATTATTTTCAACTTAGGCACCTTAACTATATGTGCTTAATTTGTCGTTGTTAATTCAAGTTCAACCCCAATTGAGAATTACTTGAAAAGTGTTAGATATAGGTAAAACTTTTTATACATTCACAATTTTAAATATATCAATACACTCAATTATAATATAAAAATATAATTAATAAAAAATATATAAGCTCTTAGTCATATATATATATATATATATATCTCTCAGTAAAGAACGTACTCTTTTTTGTTGTCCACTTATGTGGGTTCCAAAAAACTATCAATTAATTTATATATGTAGTGACAAATATTTAAATTTAATTTGGTTCACTAACGACATATGAATATGATATTAAAGTAAATTAATAAATCGACATATAAAATTTTTGGATTAAAACAATTTTGTGCGTGAAATTAGAGTTTTATGATGAAACGGTTATATGAATCCTATTTATCAACTATATAATATATGATGAATTTGTGTGTCCAATTTTAAGCTCTATCTTGAAACTTCTTGAACTTTCTTTTAACGATCAAATTAAATTATTTATCAAAATATAACTGACAACAATAAATTAGTGATCTTAATATATAATACATTTAATTTCTAATCTATGGAGCTGTAACTTTTTTTTTTTGGTAGCTAAAATGAGTATGCAACATTACGAAACAGACACTAATTTGAGAGATATAAAAAGTGATGGAATAAGAATATGAAGAAATTCAAATTTAAATGGAGTATAAAAGATTATACATTGTCTAACTAAGCATGCACTTTTTAAAAAATAAAATATGATACATGATACAACAAAGACTTGAATCGCATGTTGGTTAAATATCCTATTTATTAATGTAGACTATCAAATTAAGATTTTAAATTTTATCAATTTCAATTACTAAAATATATCAATTTTAATTTCTTAATATTAACTTTTAAATCATCAAATTTATACAATTCCTTTAATATCATTGTATCATCAATATAATTTTTTTTTATTTATAAGAAAATCTTGTCATTGATACAACACTCAAAGAAATTGCAACCTAATGCATTTATAAGACGTGACATCCCTCCTCTTCGTTTTTTCCCCCACATATAAGTCTTCCAAATTTTCACCATTGAAATCTCTTTTTTTTTTTTTTTTTTTTTTTTCAAATTTAAATATGAAGACCACAAAGATCCAAGAACAATTGACAAATAAGCAATGCAATTCTTTGAAGAAGAAAAATCTTTTATAAAAGAAAGAGAGATAAGTTTTTATTTTTTCAAAATGAAAAAACACAATAAAGGGATAACTCTGGGCTTTCCCTCTCTTTTTTTTTAAAACTTGGCAGTATTAAGTTTTTAATCTCTTATACAAATTCTTGATCATATAAACGATTCAATTCTTTTTTCACTTCCACAGAAGAAATTCATTTTAGGCATGAAGACTTGGGTTTATTTACACATTTTAATAAAAAATATGACAAATTATAAAAAAGCTCTATTTAAGAATGGCTGACATTGTGAGCCTCATTTGGTGACTATCATAAATCCCATTAATGTAAAATGTTTATTTGGTCATTCTCAGAAAACTTCATAGCCTATAAATTTTCGTCGTAGGTAAAATGGGTTGGGCTTCTTCCCATAATATAGGCCTTGTTTGGTTTGGAAAGCAAAAAAAACTCCTTTTATAATATGCGTTGAGGAATATATTTTTAGAACAAATGTCTAAATTATTACATATAAAATCGAAAGTGTAAACAACTCCGACATGTTTTCGGAAAATATATTTATTGGTGAATTTTGAGTCAATGATACTGAATTCATCTTCATGATTAAAGGGATATAGTTCTCACACATTAGTGATATGATGCATGACTGAAAAATAGGGATATGTGAGAAATAATACCAAAGCACCATTAGAGCACGTGAATGACGGGATTGGATGAATGAGGATGCTAATTAAGGAAGATGGTTTTGGTTTTGGTTGTAGTGTACGTATGCAGAAGAGGAATTAACCGGAGACATTAGGCTTCTCTATATTTGCAAAATAACAAGGCATTAACATTATGGCGGCAGCGGTCTCTGCCTTTATTTATATGTATATATAATTATATCCCTCCATCACACTTCTCTATTTTTGCGCTGTTGGTGTCTTTCTTTCCATGGAGATTTCGGCTAGAATGATTAAGAAGTCCAAAAAATGGTTGTTTCGATGCTTTAAACCATTCTCATCCATGGACAACGAACAAGAGGTACAACTTTTATATAATTGCTCACCCAATTTAACATTTTCCTATTCAAATCACTGATCACTACATCTTTCATTACTTTACAGTTAATTTTACATTCAAATAACTGAACTTTAGACAATCTGTACATACTTCCTCGTGTTTGCTGTTTTTGTTTTTTCATGAATTTGCGCTGAAACTCTGCCTAGTGCGACGTTCATCTGATTGCAAAGTTAATTCACTCCAAATATTTGTGACGAAAATCTGTCTTGCATCATGAATAGATAGTCTACTTTATTTCACATTGGAAAACGTTGACAGAGAACAATTTTGATCACCTCTTCCATTACAGAAACAGAGAGAGAGAGAGAGAAACCAAAATTTATCCAAGGTGATGTTTAATATGCATTATCTTAATTTTTGTATTAGTAAAAGCCTGCTTATAAAAAAAAGGTCAAGTGACATATATAAAAAAATTAACATTTTGAGTATTGACATAGTTAAGGAAGTAAATTAGTCTTTTTTTTCTTATGTATCTTTGTTATATTGAGCATTGACTTAGTTAAGGGCAAATATGCTCCTATTACTTCCTTGAGTTGTAATCTTGTATCGTTATAAGCCAATGGTTAGAATATCTTGCTTGATTGAGTTTTAGCTTATGACACCGGATTAATGACAAAACATTATTGAAACACTTTTCATGTTATTAAGAGAGCTTTAACGGTCATTATTTGCAAATCAACTCGTTGGACACCATGTGCTTTGATTCTGACACTGTCCTTGTCAAAAATTTTTAGATTCTTAATTTCAAACCCCAAATTTTGCCTCAAGAGTCAAGAGTGAGTTCAACCACTAGCAATGTCAACTCCGCTTCAAGTGGTAGTAAAACCCATCAGGAGGATAGAAAGGTATGTTTTGTCCAGTGTTGTTGTTCAATTTTTTTAATTGAACTTTGAATTGGAAACCTTAAACCTTGCAATTATACAATGGTTAAAATACATAAAGGTTTGTTTGGTATGCATTATCATAATCTTTGTTTTAGTAAAAGCCTGCTTATAAAAAAAGGTTTAGTGACATATATGAAAAAAAAAAAATTAACATTATGATATTATTTCGATCACATATATAACAGATGACTTTTAATATTTTTTTCATATTTATTGCATTCAAATATTTGACAAATAAATTAAACGACTAAACTGTTGGTGGATCGATATAGTATAATTAGTATAACCTTTGAGGAAAGAAAGCTTGATAAAGCTGAAACAGGCAAACATGTCATTAAGCTTAATTTGGGGCTGAAGACGTTTACATTTTTTTCGAAGCTCAGAAATGAACTTGTACGTGAGTTAGTTTTTTCCTTCTCTTCAAAATACTTACTGTGTATAGTTTTTCCCGTTACACACAAAACTAATACCATTTTACTAAAGTTTAATGTGCTTTTATAGAACTAAGATATTTTGTTTCATAATATAAGCATGTCTCAGCATTAGTTAGTAAGTTTCTTTCCAATTTTTTAGTTCTCTTGGAAACAATCAATTTTTTCTCCTATTACACATGCTTCCTGTATGTTTGACAATATGTACTAATATTTATGACTGTCGCTCTTCAAGTAGCTAATAATCATAGCCACATAAGTTGTAGGAAATTTTGCTAAACTCTACTGGGATTATTTGAAGTAGGCTTTTGCTATTGTGCTTGGTATCATTTTGCATGGGATGGTGGCCTAGTTAATAGTTTATTCGTTACTTGACCAACAGTTAGCTTCTATAGATTTTTCTCGACTGGGTAAATGACTAAGAGAGACTGAATTAAAAATTGAGAAAATTTAGGAACAAAAAAATAATTTTACCTATGTATATGTAATCGGAAGTAAATTACTTCTTTTCTTCTTATGTATCTTTGTTATATTGAGTATCAACTTAGTTACGGGCAAATACGTTCCTATTACTCCCCTGAGTTGTAATCTTGTATCGTTATGAGCCAATGGTTAAGATATCTTGCTTTATTGAGTTCTAGCTTATGACACTTGATCAATGACAAAACATTATTGAAGATTTTTTCATGTTATCAAGAGAGCTTTAACTGTCACTATTTGCAAATCAACTCGTTGGACACCATGTGTTTTGATTCTGACACTATCCTTGTCAAAAATTTTCAGATTCTGAATGTCACACCCCAAGTTTTGCCTCAAGAGTCAAAACTAAGTTCAACCACTGGCAATGTCAACTCCGCTCCAAGTGCTAGTAAAACCCATAAGGAGGACAGAGAGGTTTGTTTTGTCCAGTACAGTTGTTTCAATCTTTTTAATTGAACTTTGAATTAAAGCCCTTAAACCTTCTAATTGTGTCATGGTGAAAATATATAAAGGCTTGTTTGGTATGCATGATCTTAATCTTTGTTTTAGTAAGAACCTGCTTATGGGAAAAAGTCAAGTGACATATATAATAAAAATTCACATTCCGATATTAGTTCGATCACTATATATATAGCTGATAACTTTTAATATTTTTTCATATTTGTTGTATTCAAATATTTGACAAATAAATTAAACGACTAAACTGTTGGTAGTTAGATATAGTATAGTTATTATAACCCTTCGGGAAAGAAAACTAGATAAAGCTAAAACAACCCAAAATGTCATTAAGCTTGATTTGGGGCTGAAGATGTATACCTTCTTCTAAAGCTCGGAAATGGACTTGTATGTGAGTTGGTTTTTCTTATCTTCAAACTATTTACTATGTATAGTTTTTCCTGTTACACAAAAACTAATGTCATTCTACTGAAGTTTAATGTACTTTTATTGAACTAAGATATTAATAGATGTTTTGTTTCATAATATAAAACATGTCTCAGCATCATTTAGTAAGTTTCTTTCCAATTTTTTAGTTCTCTTGGAAACAAACAATTTTTTCTCCTATTGCTCATGCTTCCTGTATGTGTTACAATGTGTACTAATATTTATGACTGTTATTCTTCAAGTAGCTAGTAATCATAGCCACATAAGTTGTAGGAAATTTGATAAACTCTACTGGGATTATTTGAAGTAGGCTTTTGCTATTGTGTTTGGCTTCATTGTGCATGGGATGGTGGCCTAGTTGATATTTTATTCGTTACTTGACCGAGAGTTACCATCTATCGGTTTTTCTTGACTAGGTAAATGACTAAGAGAGATTGAATTAAAAATTGAGAAAAATTTAGGAACAAAAAAATAATTTTACCTACGTATATGTAAAAGGAAGTAAATTGCTTGTTTTTCTTTTCTTATGTATCTTTGTTATATTGAGTATCGATTTAGTTACGGGCAAATACGTTCCTATTACTCCCCTGAGTTGTAATCTTGTATTGTTATGAGTCAATGGTTAAGATATCTTGCTTTATTGAGTTCTAGCTTATGACACTTGATCAATGACAAAACATTATTGAAGATTTTTTCATGTTATCAAGAGAGCTTTAACTGTCACTATTTGCAAATCAACTCGTTGGACACCATGTGTTTTGATTCTGACACTATCCTTGTCAAAAATTTTCAGATTCTGAATGTCACACCCCAAGTTTTGCCTCAAGAGTCAAAACTGAGTTCAATCACTAGCAATGTTAACTCCGCTCCAAGTGTTAGTAAAACCCATAAGGAGGACAAAAAGGTTTGTTTTATCTAGTACAGTTGTTCAATCTTTTTAATTGAACTTTGAATTAAAGCCTTAAACCTTTTAATTGTATATTAAGGTTTATGTTTATGAAATGCCAACACCTGCAACAAGTTCCAGAGGCTTGTCAATGCTAAATGTCAGTAGCGGTCGTTTTCTTGTAAATGGATGGATCTTGTGACCACTTCCTCCACTCAAATAAATTAAATTTCTCTTACTTTCTTTTTTGGCTTACTGTCCCTCTTCTATCCCTCATTTGCCTTTCATATTATGTAACGTGTGTTGGGTTGTTTAAATACTTTTGACTTTAATTCAGGGTGATAGTGGATCCATGATCTAAATGAAACCGAAACTCACATTGACTAGGCCCAAGGAACCTGAATTTGTGGCAGCTGTGCGAGCCCGTTCTGTCAAAGTAAAGAGTACTGCTGAGCTCGAGGAAGAAATTATGGCTAAAATGCCAAAGTTCAAGGCTCGACCATTGAATAAGAAGGTCAGTAGTCTATGGTTGTGGACCTTTGCGTGCATAAATTTGTGTTTACTTTAATGCAGATTTTGCATGATACAACCTTTTTAAACCCAAATTATGACTACAAGACCTTAAATCAACTTTTTAAGCCTTTTACGAGTGACCCAAACATGTTTTGAAATCCTGATTTCAACTTCAAATTAATAAAATCTTTGAAACATTAGCATCCAAAACATCGATGCACTTTTTAAACCTCTTACTAGTGACCAAAACATGTTTTAAAATCTTGATTTCATTTTTAAATCCTTAAAATCTTTGAAACATGAGCATTTATTGATAAATCTTAAAACCATTTTCTAAACCATAATTCTAAACATTATGGTCTATGATTGCTAACCATTATGTGCTTAAATTTTGGCATTTCAGATTCTACAAGCTCTTACATTGCCTGTAATACCAAGAAATACACCCCAGCCACCGGTGTTTAAGGTAAACCACTATTCCACGATGAAAGTAGATGTTGTAAACAAATCAGTCATGATGTGATTAAATATTTTTTTTTAATTTCAGGAATTTCTTCTAGACACAGTAGTTAGGGCTAATCAAAAAGCAGATTCAACTTCAATGGCTTCAACAAAATTGTCACATCAGGTAGTTCATTAAGTAACATCAACCCTTTGAGGCACGACTTTGATCAGTTAGTCACTTTATTCCCTTTTATGAAATAGGAACCATGGGAGCCTCATCTTATGGGGCCTAAAACGCCAGTACTTCTAACAACACTAAGTGCCCGTCCATCAAAGGTGAAAAGTTCATTGAAATTAGAGTAGAAGGAGTTTGAAAATATTTCAAAATTTAAACCTAGGCCTTTAAACAAGATGGTGATTGTGACGCTCCAACTACAATGTTACCAACTTCAGTGACAATATTACATCCCTTAACTAACCTCAATGACATCATTCAAAATATTCCTTGATTTGTTTAACAAGGTAGTCCAAAATATGATATATTGTACGACTCCACCTACGAAATTATATAGTGTGAAATAAAAATGGGTAAATACTCATAGTACTAAATATTAAATTATTACACTTTGTCATCATTATCTAGTATTTGGTATTGCAGCTATCTTTGAATTTTGAATCCGCACACAAGAACCCAATTCTAAGAAACACAACACCAATTCCATTTCATCTCCACACAGAGGTTGGTTCATTTTTTTCCATTTCATTTATGTGTAGTAATTAGATGGTTTATCCAAATACCCATTACTAACATATTCTTTTTATCTTTTCAGGAAAGAGGTGCTGAGAAAAAGAAAAAACTTTTCACGAAACTTTTACAGAAACAGTTGGAAGAGAAAAAGGCTAGAATTCCCAAAGCTAATCTATACCCTTATAGCATTGACTATCCTATGGTATAGTAGCTTGTCTTCATGGTTTAATTTGACTCTTGTTGCTAATGAGATAACTATTATTAATATAAATCTTCAAATATCATAAACAGATCCCATCAAAATTGGAACCCAAGCCATGTACAAAACCAAAGCCATTCCAATTGAAGAGCTTGGTGAGACATGAGGAAGAAATGAATAAGGAAATAATTAGATGGTTTATCCAAATACCAATTACTAACATATTCTTTTTATCTTTTCAGGAAAGAGGTGCTGAGAAAGAGAAAAAACTTTTCATGAAAGTTTTACAAAAACAATTGGAAGAGGAAAAGGCTAGAATTCCCAAAGCTAATCTATACCCTTATAGCACTGACTATCCTGTGGTACAATAACTTGTCTTTGTGGTTTAATTTGATTCTTGTTGCTAATGAAATAACTGTTATTAATATAAATCTTCAAATATTATAAGCAGATCCCACCAAAACCGGAACCCAAGCCATGCACAAAACCAAAGCCATTCCAACTGAAGAGCCTGGTGAGACATAAGGAAGAAATAGAAAAGGAAATAATTGGATGGTTTCTTCAAACACCAATTACTAACATATTCTTTCTCTCTTATTAGGAAAGAGGTGTTGAGAAAGAGAAAAAACTTTCCAAGGAACTTTTGCAAAAACAATTGGAAGAGGAAAAGGCTAGAATTCCCAAAGCTAATCTATACCCTTATAGCACTGACTATCCTGTGGTACAGTAACTTGTCTTCGTGGTTTAATTTAACTCTTGTTGCTAATGAGATAATTGTTATTAATATAAATCTTCAAATATCATAAGCAGATCCCACCAAAACCGAAACCCAAACCATGTACAAAACCAAAGCCATTCCAAATGGAAAGTCAAGCGAGACATGAGGAAGAAGTGAAGAGGGAAATGGAAGAAAGAAAACGAAAGGATAGAGAAGAGGCTCAAATGAGAATTTTCAAGGCACAACCAGTCTTAAAAGAGTAAGCAACAAGTTTTAGCTTGCATTGGTTGCTAAAGAAAAACAAGTTAATTAAATTCTTCCTTACTGATGTTATCTTGTGCAGGGACCCAATGCCAGTTCCTAAGAAGGTTCACAAACCCTTTACACAGGTTAATGAATTCAACCTTCGTGTGGATGATCGAGCGATGGATAGAGCACAATTTAATCAAAAGGTAACCTATTAGTTTTTCTATTTTTGATAGGGTTTAATTCAGACATGGAAATTTATGGTACTAAAATTTTGTAATTGTATAGATCAAAGAGAAGGAAATGATGTACAAGCAATACTTAGAGGAGAAGGAGGCAACAAGAATGGTATTATGACACTTTGCATATAAATATACCATATATGGTCTTTTATGGAATCCAACAATATTTTTGGTTAAGCCTTAGACAATTTTTTTTATTTATAGTTATTATAATTTGCACCAATAGCTCGAATACATTGAGTCTACTTTGATTCCAAAACATTGTGTGATACATTGTTCTTGAACATAAATTTTAGGATCAAATTATGACACTAATTATTTATTACTAGGGAAGATTATATCTTGAAGAAGGTACTAAAATAATGTGCTGTCTCTAAAATTAATTGTTTATTTGCTTTGAGGTTTTTAAAGAAAAAAAATCACATTGTCTTTGTTTCCATTAATGATTGTTCTTTTTTAAAGAAAAAAAATCACATTTTATCTGCATAATCAATTACAGAACTATACAACTTTACAAGAAAATTAAACCCGTCATTTATTGATCCAAAAAACATCATAAATCAACAATAGAAGAAAAAGAAGCACTAGGAGAAATATTAATAGCATTAAAAAAACTAGAGAGCTATAGTATTGGTTAGAAACAAAGATGAACATGTCACTCTTTATAAAATTAACTACAAGATGAACGTAAAGTTATAAGGGAAAAAAGAGGAACGCAAAGTTAAATACTTTATATATATATATATATATATATAGTATTAATCTATTAAAATATATTTGAAAAAATACAAAAGGGTGGGGAAATATTGGGGGACGTGCCCCCTATTCATGCATAGGGTGGACATCCCTGGGCGTACAAAAAGTATACAGGGTCGCGGCCAACTCAAAGAATATGAGAAAAAATATAAAACACATATCAGGAATTTTGAATGGCGGCACCGCATTTTGAGCAGTTAATGCCCACATCACAATATAACATTTAAAAAGCCTTCATCTTAGGTTATCCATTTGATTGGTCAATGCTTGAACAAACTTTATTAATAATTTTAGACTTTTATTTGCTGAAAAAAAAATTTTAATTTTGGTTCAGATTTTCTTGATAAATTGATGCATTTTTTTTTTATATACTTGTTACTAAATTTTGTTTAAAAGTACATCACTTAAAATTTTGTTGTTTGCTTTTTCTAGTAGTATCTAACAATTTTTGGCATTTTTTTAACATGTCATATGTAGAATTAAGAGTCTTCACCTTTTTTTTTTTGGCGGTATAAGAAAGATTAAACTTGCATTTAATTAATTAACCCACTCTTTCAAAATATCTATCAGAAATTGGAATACGCATAAGAAGAAACTAACTTCTACACTTCTAAAACATTAATGCTAATTTAATCATGTGTTATGATCAATACCAAGGGAAAATTGTCATATCAAGCACTTATTATTGAGAAAGTTATAAATTATTATATTTAATTATGATACAATAATATTTCTTAATTCATTATATAAGAGACTATATATAAACTTTACAATTTAAACACAACAAATTAATAGACACATAACTGTGTATTAATACCTGAACCCAATTTTAGAGTGAAAGAAGAAACAAATTCTACTTATGAATTTATTAATAAAATTAAAGCATGTCAAATGACGGACAAAGATCACTATAGTAGGGAATCTTGTAGTTTTTTTTTTGTAGTATTCAATGTTTTGAAATGTACTACATGATTTTTTAATTTAATTTTAATATAATTTAAATTTTTTTAAAAAATTATGATAATATATGAAGACAATAACTTTTTTATATAGAATGATAGCTTACTAAAAATAAATAAATTATAAAGTGTTAAAAATGAAAAATAAATTATTAAAAGTTATTTAGTTTTTCTTCTCTTCAAGATATTTATTGTGTATAGTTTTTCCCTTTACACCAAACCAAGACCATCCCACTAAAATTTAATGTACTTTTATAGAACTAAGATATTTATAGATATTTTGTTTTGTAATGTAAAACATGTCTCGACATAAGTTAGTAAGTTCTTTTCCAATTTTTTAGTTATCTTTGAAATAAACAATTTTTTCTCCTAGTGATCATGCTTCTGGTATGTTTTACAATAGGTATTAATATTTATGACCGTCACTCTTCAACTAGCTAGTAATCATAGCCACAAAAGTTGTAGGAAATTTGCCAAACTAAACTGGAATTATTTGAAATAAGTTTTTGCTATTGTGTTTGGCTTCATTGTGCATGAGATGTTGGCCTAGTTGATATTTTATTCGTTACTTAGCCAAGAGTTACCTTCTATCAATTTTTCTTGACTAGGTAAATGACTAAGAGAGACTAATAAAAAATTGAGAAAAAAATTTAGAAACAAAAAATAATTTTACCTATGTATAGTTTAAAGGAAGTAAATTACTATTTTTTTTTTTTTTATGTATCTTTGATCCATTGAGTATTGCCTTAGTTAGAGGCAAATATACTTTTGTTACTCCTCTCAGTCATATTCTTGTATCATTATGAGCCAATAGTTAAAATATTTTACTTTCTTGATTTTGTTTGATATCATACGTTTTGATTCCGTTTGATTTCAACACTATCCTCGTTAAAAGTTTTAGATTCTAAATGCCAAACCCCAAAATTTTCATCAAGAGTCAAAACTGAGTTCAACCACTAGCAATGCCAACATTGCTTCAAATTCTAGTAAAACTCATAAGGAGGATAAAAAGGTTATTATTTTCTAGCATAGTTGTTGAATTTTTTTTAATTGAACTTTAGATTAAGGCTGTTAAAATTTTTAATTGTATATAAAGGTTTGTGTTCGTGAAATGCCAACACCAGTATCAATTACCAGAAAGTTATCATTGCCAAATGTCATTAGTGGTCATTCTCATGTAAATACATGGATCTTGTGACAACTCCCTCCACCACGAATAAATTTGATTTCTTTTACTTTCTTTTTTACCTTTCGATCCCTTTCCTATCCCTGATTTGCTCTTATATTTTGCAACATGAACTAGGTTGTTTAAATACTATTCACTTTAATTTAAGGTGATACTGGTTCTATGATCCAAATAAAACCAAAACGCACATTGACCATTCCTAAGGAACCTAAATTTGAGATTGCTCTCCGAGCTCAGTTAGTCAGAGTGAAAAGTACTACTAAGCTTGAGGAAGAAATATTGGCAAAAAATTACCAAAGTTTAAGGCTTGTCCACTAAATAAGAAGGTCTCCAGTCTATGGTTGCTAACCTTTACGTGTATAAATTTATGTTCATTTTAATGCAGATTTTGCCTAATACAACCTTTTAAACCTAAATTACGACTGCAAGAACTTAAATTAACTTTTTAAACCTCTTATGAGTGATATAAACATGTTTTGAAATCCTAATTCAAAGTTCGAATTATTTAAATCTTTGAAATAATAGAATCCAAAACATGAATTACTTTGATCAAAACATGTTTCAAAATCTCAATTTCAATTTCAAATCCTCAAAATCTTTGAAACAATAACATCCACAGTGAAATCCTAAAACCATTTTATAATTCTAAACATTATGATGATTGCTAACCTTTGTGTGCTTTAACTTGGCATTCCAAATTTTGCAAGCTCTTAAATTGCCTATAATACCAAGAAGTACACCCCAGCCACCAAAGTTTAAGGTAAACCACAATCCCATGATGATAACAGATGCTACAAACAAATTATTCATGATGTTGGATTGAAAAATTCTTTTTATTTTCAAGAATTTCATGTAGAAATAGTAGCTAAGGCCCATCAAAATATAGATTCAGCTTCGGTGGCTTCAATAAACTTGTCACATTAGGTAGTTCTTTGAGCAACATCAACCCTCTGAGGCACAACTTTGATTAGTTAGTCATTTTGTTCCCGTTTATGAAACAAGAACCATGGAAGCCTGATCTCACAGAGCCTAAAATGCCAGTACTCTAAACAACACTGACGGCCCACCCATCGAAGGTGAAAAGTTCATCAAAATTAGAACAGGACTAGCTTGAAAAAATTCCTACATTTAAAGCTAGTCCTCTAAATAAAAAGGTAATTGTGTTATGTGGTAGTAGATTTGTTTACCAAGGTAATATGAAATATGATATATTGTATGACTTTACCCACAAAATTATATAGTGTGAAATAAAAATGGGTAAATACTCATAATACTAAATAATAAATTATTACACTTTGTCATCATTATTTTGTATTTGGTTTTGCAGCTATCTTTGAATTCTAAACCTGCACACAAGAACCTAGTTCCAAGAAACACAATACTAAATCCATTTCATCTCTACACGAAGGTTAGTTTATTTTTTTTTTTCATTTCATCTATGTGTAGCAATTGGACGGTTTTTGTAAATACAATTACCAATATACTCTTTTTATCTTGTATAGAAAGAGGTGCTGAGAAAGAGAAGAAAATTTTCATAGAACTTCTATAGAAACAATTACAAGAGGAAAGGGCCAAAATTTCCAAACCTAATCTATACCCTTTTACCACTGACTATCCTATTGTAAAGTAGTTTGTCTTCGTGGTTCATACTAAAGTGTATATTTTAAAAAGAGTAAGGAGATATATATAATTTTAAAATAATTCATCAAAGATCTATATGATTTACTTTAATGGTTATTTAGTATAAGGTGAAGTTCAAATTAAAGTTAAATTACTTCTTTGTAATGTTTTTAATTATTATAGATAAAAATGAGGAAAAAAATGTAAATATTGTTATACTAATTTTGAGTCACTTACAAAAACAAAATTTAATTTTTGAAACAAAGATAAACTTGCTAAATTAATAATTAATTGCTTTAAGGATTAAAATCCTTCCTCTAATTCCACGTTAATCGATGTAATTGGGACTTTATTTCAAACTATTTTATTTGTTGTACAATATGTATTTATTTATAGTTTCTATTTGGAAAATTTAGGAATTTAATCAGGATAGGTCTTCTGATATTGCATTGTTCTTTTAATATTATAACTTTATTACCAAACAATAAAAATGTGTTATTCAAGAAATTAAAGAAGCTAAAACGACATCTTAATCTATGGATATTAATAAAGAATTGGTTCAGTATTGAAATGCCAAATGTTTTCTTTTCCAGCAACACTCCCTAAAACCTATCATAAAACGCCAAAAGTCACATGTACCAAATTGCTATACTGAAAGTCATTTATAAGAAAAGATTCCAATGTACTCTCAATGTATCTAATTCCTACATTTCAGATTTAACAACACACTGGTATGTTATATTTTGTGTTGAACTAATCATGTACCTCAAAGAAGAAAATAATTTAACAAAACACTAGTATTTAATTTTTTATGTTGGGAAATAATCATGGACCTCAAAGAAGAAGAAAATGGTTAACAATGCCTTATTAACGAAACATTAGAAAAGTGAAAGAATGATGAAATGACTAAGAAATTGGAAGAGACCAAAGAGGAAAAAGAGGTAGCAGATTAGACAAAGATCAATACCAGAGAAAGCAGAAGTTTCACTCTCTGTAAGCATGGCTATGAACCCACTAAAAGCATGACTCTCACCTGTGAAAATTCAAGTTAAAAGAGAAGAAGAAAGGAAATTTCATTGGATTAGTTAAACAAAATACAACAGTAATCATAATAAGGTGCTAAAACTATGGATTGTGAATTTTGTCCCCTGATATTCCAAAGCAGTCCACATAAAAAATCAAACCCTCTATCTTGTATTGGAGGGTCCCTTTTTGCACTATATTTCATCTACTCAACATCATTATCCTTCATATCTACACTTAATCAATCTTATTGTTACTTCTCTTCCTTGTGTAGTCAATCCTGCCATTTAGGTGTAACAACAAATTGTCAAGTCTTAAAAGTAAAAAAACAGATAATATGTCGACTTAAAGCAACTTGGTCATATACCAAACACGTCTATGATAATAAGTGATTAGAGGAAAAAAACAATGTAATCACTACTAAGACCCCAAATCATTTTTAAATCATACAAATCTAGAATCACATCATAACATATATAATCAAATGAATGTAGAAAAGATATCTTGAAACTAGAATCTTTCCCAAGCTCAACAATATTCTGAAAGGAATAAAAAAAAAGCAACTAATTTCTTTAATTGGTTTAACTTCCAACCTTGTATAGAAAATTCATCAAAAGCATAAATATGACACTAAACACGATACTCACCATTACTTGTAGAGGGATGTCTCCCATGACTTACATAAACCTAAATGAAGAATGAAACTCACAAAATTTCATATGTTGTAATCAATGTAGTTGTTGTTAGAAGGATGATACTAAATTTTGGTTGCACCAGTGTGACTCATAGAACAGATAACATGTAGTTTTCAATTAGCATGCGATGCTTTAGATCTTTCAAATGGACTTTACAAATTGGTATGGTCTTTGGATAATTTGGGCCATTCGAACTTCACATTCTATAATCCATACATATATATATCTCTCTCTCTCTCTCTCAAAAAAGACTTCAAATATATAAATTTTGTTGCCTCTACTCAAAATCCAGTTCAACTCAGAAGTGTGCTTTGGTATAATTTTGGTGACTGTCAAAGGAAATGCATCAATGTCATCATTTCCATTCTTCCGAATTATTGCCCGAAAACCACAATAAGAAACACAAATAATAAATTATAGCTACTAAGAAAGAACAAAATAAAAGGCTTTTGACATTTATGGCTCTTAAGCTCTACCAATCCCACATGGTAAGAAAATGAAAAAACGAATAAGAGTTTACAGAGTAGAAAAAAGAACAGAGTGACTTGAAGAATAAGAGCTTACATCTCGAACCCAAGGTCGACAATGAAGTTTCATCCCATGCAATGGTCATTACAGAGATTAGCAATACTAGCAGAGATTAACAATAATATCAAGATTCGCCAGGATATCAACTCTTTGAGATTTAAAAATATCACATGTTGCTAGTTACCTGTGCAACATGCCTTGTTCTCATAAGATCCAAAAGGTATGTGGCAATACATGAAGCCTCATGCCATATGCAAGGCTAACTCAATGCTTCCACATCAGAATACATACCTTACATGATGAAAAGGCATAACCGAATGGAGAGATGAAGATGAGGAAAAATTTTGGAACCCTAACGTTATCGTTCCTCTCTTTTTCTGTGGAGCTTCCAATACAATGAGCGGAAGTTGTTGCCAAGAATGGAAGAATGAACAGAATAAAACGTGATGGACAAAGACCATACGATGCTGGAAAGATAAAAAAAAAAAGGTTCCTCCATTCGCGCAGAAAGGCAAAATAGAATTGGAGTAGGAAAATGGTAGTTTAAAGCTCCTCCTACTCGATTCGTGAACAGAGACAAAATAGGAGACAATTTTTGCAAAAATTTGGAAGGAAATTAAAAAAGTTATGCAAAAGAAAGCATGTATTTGGAGGGAATTCAGAAAGTTGCGTAAACACGATTAAAAGTGTTAGGAATGGCATAAAATCGTCGGAAATTGATTTCAATATCTGGCGGTTCCATGTTCGCTCTCGAGTCTGCCAATAAATGAGCTTTCTCTGGCAACTTTTAAAACCCGCCAGAAATTAACTGTCAGCAAAGTACGCTTTTCTTGTAGTATGAAGTTTAAATTAAAGTTAAATTACTTCTTTATAAACTTTTTAATTATTAGAGATAAAAATAGGGAAAAAATGTAAATATTGTTTTACTAATTTTGAGTCATTTACAAAGGCTTCATTTAATTTTTAAAATAGAAAGTGTCCGATTGAGGATAAGCTTTACTGGTCTGGTAGTAGAGAGGATTTACCCAGTAAAAGTTGGGTACGAGGAAGTTTGTGTGTCTTAGGTAAGTATTGATATGCACAAAGCCTCATCATCACATATGAATCCTGGGCCTTGTGGAAGGTATTTTGGCAATTCAAAGTTCTGAATAAGATTAATCACTTTCTGTGAATGGGCTTGTACTGTCATTGGGCCGAATGTGTGTACCAATTAATATGCAAAAAAGGACTCGATAAAGATCTAACACAATAAATATACTTACTAACATTAAAACCCAGAAAGTAGGACTAAGCCCGAAACAAATTCTACAAGCCTCAGTGTCTGCGAAATTGATTACAAAACCATGCAACTTTACAAGCAAAACTTGCCTATATTGATAACATCAAGATCACCAAGATGTCATACGCAAAAGAAAAAAAAAAAAGCAACAGATTTGATTAAATAAATTTAAATTTTGGCTTCTTGGACTGAAAATACAGAAAAAGGGGAAAAAAAAAAAAAGAACCAGTACATGAAAGATTAATAACATTCAAAACACTAGGACTAGCTAGTTAGCAACATATAGAGGAACAAGTCACTATCTGTAGAGCTAATTACTGAACTCACTCACCACAAGAATGACAGAAACCTCTACAATAATCACGCCCGAAAGCTAACTTACGAGGTTGAAGAGCTCAAGTATGCTATAGTCTCGACATCAGAATCGTGGAACTCGGTCCTAAAATAAGAACTACCCATATTACAAGATAAAAAACCCGCCTTTAATAACACTATGAAAGATCATCAAGAGAATATACATTCAAAAAAGGCGGGGAATTGAACCGATTAAGACTTAAATTAGACTTTCTTTGGACAAAACCCACTTGTCATTGATCCAATCTTGATGAACCCTAAGCCAAGAGAAAGGGGGAGCAATCTGCATGTGGATGGTTGCAAAATACAGAAAATAATTCTCGAGTACATCTATGTCGGTAATAACGCCGACCCACCAACCATCATTGTCAGAAGCATCAACCTTTTGGTTAATCAAAAACCCAGGAACAGAAATTGTGGGGGACAGAGGACAAAGCTCCTTGGGGTATATAATTTCGGTGAGAGGTTGGGACTTGTCGTCTTCTAGCAAGTTCTTGTAGTGAAAGGTGTAGAAACCATTTTGAAGGCAAGGCACTACTCGAACTTCGTAGTATGACCCCAGGAATCCATCTTCATTGATGGAGACTTGGATGCTTTGGCCTCTGCAGAATTCAATTTTCTTGAGAGGTGGACGCATGATTTCAGTGGTTTTGTTGATTTTTTTAAAGAAAGAGAAAATGGAATGGATTGGTGATGTGTATGAAGTTTACTTTCTGGCAATTTGGGGTTCACTGGGCCTAATTGCAGTACAATGAAACTTTGTCCCAAAGAAAAATAAAGCGTGGCTGTTTGGAAGACAAGTTTTTATCGGCTCTGTCCTAAATAGAAAATTATCAATTTTCACGCAAGGATTAATCAAATTTTTATAGTCAAGGAAGGATTCGTCAATGTTTAGTTGGAATTATAAATTTCTTTTTTCTAATTTTATTAAATTATATAAACTTTATTTACAAAAAATGTGCACCAATCTTGCTTGAAACAAGTTCAATTTTAAATTTCTTTTATATTACTCTACATTAAACCTATGTGAGTATATAATGTGGTAATACCTGATTATGAATATTTCCCGCATTAAGCGGTTTTGTTCAGTTATGTTTCTTGGCCCAAAAAAAATTATATTATACTTAAAAAAACCCATTTTACATTTTTTTATGGTAATTTAGTAAAAAATTTAAAATTATACTAAAGTGTATATTTTAAAAGTAGTAAGGAGATCTATGTAATTTTATGATAATTCATCAAAGATCTATATGATTTACTTCAATGGTTATTTAGTAATAAGATGAAATTTAAATTAAAGTTAAATTACTTATTTGTAAAGTTTTTAATGATTATAGATAAAAATGAGAAAAAAATGTATATATTTCTTTACTAATTTTGAGTCATTTACTAAGTCTTCATTTAATTTTTGAAACAAAAAAACTTGCTAAATTAGTAATTAATTGCTTTACGGATTAAAATCCTTCCTCTAATTCCACGTTAATTGATTTAATTGAGACTTTATTTCATACTGTTTTATTTGTCATATAACATGTATTTATCTAAAGTTTCTGTTCAGAAAATTTAGGAATTTAATTAGGATAGGTATTCCAATCTTGTATCATTCTTTTAATATTATAACTTTATTACCAAACAATGAAAATGTGTTATTTATTAAATGAAAGAAGCTAAAATGACATCATAATCTATGGATATTAACAAAAAATTGGTTCAATATGGAAATGTCAAATGCTTTCTTTTCCAGCAACACTCCCCAAAACCTAAAAGAGGATATATGCAACATTCTAGAGGGTCAGTTGTACTGATGATCTAGGTGAATTACCGAGTCCTTTGGGTACATCTAAGGTGAAAGCTTTGACTTTTGTGAGAGACAGGATGCGTAAGAAGATTCGGAGATGGAACAATGGCTTGCTATCTCTGGTGGGGAAAGAAGTTTTAATCAAAGCGGGGACGAATGCAATTTCTGCTTTCCCTATGCCTTATTTCCTATTCCCAAAAAGACTTAATTACATGAGCTGGATAGTCTCATTTTTAATTATTGGTGGGGACAGAGAGAAGAAGAGAGAATTCATTGGGTGGCCTAAAAGATCCTTTATAAACACAAAATTGCAGGGAGCTTAGGATTTAATAATTTCCAAAATCTTACTGGCTAAGCAATGTTGGAGAATCCTTAATAATCCTAATGATCTTTGATAAAAATCCTCAAGGTTATATATTTCAAGGATACAGACTTTTTGTTGGCACGCAAGAGTGCCAAGCCTTCTTGGTAGAAGGTTAGCTTAGAAAAAGAGGTAAAAGCCACAAAAAATATTCTCATTCCTTAAAACCCAATCAAGGATAAGCTTTATTGGTCTCGCAACAGAAACAGGATCTATTCAGTAAATCTTGGGTACAAGGAAACTTGTGTATCTCTGGCAAGTATTGATATGCACAAAGCCTCATCCTCGCATACAACGACCCTTGAGGCCTTATGGAAGATATTATGGCAATTCAAAGTTCCAAATAAGGTCAAGCACTTTCTATGGAGGCTTTGTGCCACTGCAATCCCAACAAAAGAAGCTCTATGGAAAAGAAGATACTTCTCGTCGCTAACATGTGAATGCTGCCGGGTCTTCCCAGAAACACTACAACATTTGCTCTTTGTTGTGAATGGGCCAAACCCAAATGTGCGTGGTTTAGTAGCTATTTTTTTTTGGCTGTTGGGAGGTTTGACCATTGGTTATGGAGTGTATGGTCAAACAATAACCTTAGGGATTGAGATAAAGCCTACTTGGTGATGATTTGTTGGCAAATTTAGAAGATGAGATGATCTAGAGTTTTGGAGAATGGCATCCTGCAACCAGAAAAAGCTATGGAATAGCTGCAACTAGAGAATTCTGAGATACCAATGGCTGGCTTGAACAAGAAGAACCTAGCTGTAATTCTCCATCGGACTCTTGGTCCCCTCCACCTAGAAATATCCTGAGGATCAATTCTGATGGATGCCTCAATAATAAGGCTCAGATTTGGGTATTACTGCTCGAAATTCTGCAGGTGATATATTTTTTGGTGCAGTAAAACGAAGTTGCAGACTCTCCCTTTATGGTGCTCTCAGGTTTTATGTTTGGTGAGCCAATAATGCTGGGTTTGGGAATGTTATGTTTGAGTCAGATTGCTTAGAGCTCGTTGAAGCCATTCGAAATCCTAGTGGCTACTGTGATTAGAAATGTTCATCTATTGTGGAGGATATTTCATTTCTGATGCAAAGCTCTACAAAGCAATGTGTTTCAAAATTCATTTGTTTAATAGAAGAATAATTTCAATAATATATTAAAGTCCTAACCTGAGACTTTGTTAATGCAAAACGGGCAAAATCTCCCTTTGGAACATTTTTAAAGCATACTCCTCATATTATGTATTAAGAGTTTACTTTTTAAATTTGTTTGAAATGTGAAACCCAAGTAATAGGAGGGACAAAAAAAGAATCCCCTTTATCAACTTATAACTAAGCAAGCTAAATTATATCTTTTCCGTAATTGAAAATTTGGACTACAGTGATATGGGATACATGATATTTAAGTATATATTGGTTTGTATTCTTCATTAACATATCACAAAAGATGGAAACCAAAAAATTGTTTTAGGTAAATAAATAATATATTTCTCTCCAAAGGTAATACATTTTTTTTGAAAAAATTAATTATTTAGTCTTTATATTTTAAATAAGTTAGTAAATTTGTCCTTATATTTAATTTTTTAAAAAATCAGTCCTCATCATTTTAAAAAATTTTAAATTAATTCCTACTATGAATTTGACACTTAACACGGTTTGTTACATATTAAGTTAAATTTCAAGTTAAGCCCAAATTGATGACAGTGTTTTTATTTTAAAATTATAAGGTAAAATTGATAATTAGATCATTATAATTTGCAGCAATTTTCAATTTGATTCTTGTAGTTTAAAAATTTTCAAAACACTCCCTGTAATTTTTCATGCCATCGTAGTTAGTTATAATGCCGTGAAAAGAATGGCTGATTGGGATGATGGTGCTGACTTGGCACGCTGACTAGGACAACGGGTTGATGACTTGGGGGTGAGCTGCTGATGTGTTCTTGTCTTGGCTGAGAAAACTGAAGGCAAAAAAAAAAAAGGAAGGGCTAACAAACCAAGGGGAGAGGGCGACGGCAGGGTTGACAAGAAGAGGAACTCCTTCAGAGACTTCAGAGATGTGATAAGGAGGGAAGATTTGTCGTCAATTTGTTGGGTGAGTCCTTCTCAGTTCCAGACGACAACGTTGACAGGAGGAGGAGTGGATTCGAGCTGCTTCTTGCCATGGATGCCGAGATTGATGAGGTTGCGAATGGAAGACGGGGAAGGGTGGTCTACCACTGTGGAGAGCGATTGTTGCCATTGACTTCATGGACTGACCAAAATTCGGGTCCGAGATTCTTTCGATGCCCAAACTTAAGGTAAAGCTTTCGATTTGTTCTGAATGTACTGCAATCATTCTTGTTCAGGTGTGAGTGGTATTCCGATTTGATCTGAAAGGATTGGAATCTCTCAGAGTTTGTATGTTGAGTTCGAAATCTCTCATACCCCATATGATATTCAAAACGCACGGCCTAAAGTTTTGCTTTGTAATTTATAGGATTGTGTATAGTAGCTGCCTTGTCTGGTTCATACTTGTTTTGGTCATAATAAGTCAACGAAGAGAACAAATGATGAGTCACAGAGTAGGTAGCTCTCGACAAAATGCAGGAATAGCAAAGCAAACGAACTTCAGAATCAAAACATCGTTCCCTGCTTTCAGTTCTTAATTTTCTTATTTCAAATGTTCCCTGCTTTGTTGTCTGATTCTGCTTACAGTTTCCTTTGTGTTTTTTTTACTGGAAAATGTAGTGGCTGTACAGAACGGAATAGATAGGTCGGTGGCTGTTTCTGATTCGAATAAGTTGGTGGTTGTTTCTGCTGGAAATTTGACAAAAAGACTTATTTAACTTGTTTGAAATATGAAAACAGTATGGTCCTTCAAAATGACTAAAATTAAAGCTGTCAAAATGACAAAAAATAAAGCAGTCAAAATGAAAATTACAGGGATTTGAAGATGCTGTTTACAGTTACACATGCCCAGCAAAATGATAAAAAAATAAAGCTGTCAAAATGGTAAAATAACTTGTTTACAGTTACACATGCCCAGTAAAATAACTTGCCACAAAATGCAGATATCAGTTTATTGTCCAGACTCCAATAAGGAATGTCAAGCAATTATAGAATGCTATAAACAACGAGTACTGATATATTGCATATAAAAAGAAAAAGTAAAAGATCATGGAATTATAATGCAAAATTTGTAACAAAAAATCCTGCAGAGGGTATATGCATGTGTGTTTGTTTCTCTGAACACACACAAAAAAGAATTCCATCCTATAACATTGTCCTGATATTAGTAAAATAGGAAAAAAAAAATACCAAATATATTATTCAACGCAGCAGCTTCCTTTGAAAACGGAGACACTTAGAACAATTTCCAAGAGCATACTATATACTCATGTTTAATTGTTACATTACAAAGCTAGAAAACACAGCAAGAAATTCAGAATACAAAACAAACAAACAAGAAAAGTTGATACAGTTGAATTGATGAATACGAAGCCAACCTAGAAATTCCACACAACCGCTCAAAATCAAAGTCATTAAGGAGAAACAGAGCCATGAAAAAACCACTAGAGCAGACTGAGTGAGAATGCACCTTATATCTCAAAGTTACAAGACATGACACCTCCAATTTCAAAACCTCTAAAATGAAATTAACCTGAATATATGGAAACACATATAAGATGAAGTGGTCACAGGTCTAACCTTAATAAATCAAATTTGGAGGGAAATTAACCACTCACAGAGATGACTATAAGAGTAAAACTGATCAACAGACGAGACCTAAATTTTTTCTTTTAAAAAAAAAAAAGTCTACCTACTCTTATGCAAGTAAAGGTCAGCCAATAATAATAGATCCCAAAATTAAAGGAAAACAGATACTGTTTCCACAACCACATAATTTAAGAAAACAACTGACGGACAATTTGGACAGTACAGAAAATGAAAATTACACAAGATTCCAAAATTAATACCCAGGATTTCTAACTGCTCAGTATTAACATATGAAAACTCACCAATGGACAACAGTAAAATAACATCCAACAGTAAACTCACCAATTGTAAAATAACATCCAACGACATCTGAACTACAAAATTAAAATGAGCCACAATCTGAACTACAAAATTAAAATGCTCCACAATCTGAACATCAAAATAGAAAGTCACATGCAGGCAACCACTAAACACCAATAGACATGGTCCCACATAAGTCCACTACCACCAACATCTGAACAGCAAGCATGGTCCCACTTAAAGGATCCAATACAAAAATGACCCAACACACATATATCTAGTACAAAAGATATCCCAAATCTAATATGATTATGTCGCTGGATGTGAGGCTGCATTGACCGGCTCCTAAGAGCATGGCATGGCGAGCTATCCAGAAGTTTGCTTACAAGTTCGCTTGATGTGCCCATAATTGCCACATAATGCACATCTAAGACTTGTGTTGGTTCTTCTACTCTTTGTTTGGCATAGAGGACCCATCAGGCACTCTTCTGCATAATTTCTTTGGCCTCCCAGGTTTATTGTGATATTTTACAAGCACCATTGGCTCTTGCCTTGTCTCTGCCCACATGTTATCTCCATTTGCGGGCTGTATAATGGGAGAATAGCATGTTGCATAGGGTTGGATCTTCAAGTACGGATGCACATACTCATGACAGTTCTCATGCTTGACATAGATGCAGCTAATTGCATGCTTGCAGGGAGAGAATGAAGCGAAATAAAATAGTTGTACAAATGGTATAAACTCAGTTAATTGTACATGCCTGCATGTAGTCTTGTCAAGCCCCATCATCTACACAAACAACTTATTGCATCTAGATCGACCACGAATTTATGGCTATAGAAAGACACCTTAAATTTCATTGCTTCCGCCCATTTTGCTACCCACTTCCTAGATATGAGGACTTCTTTATCTAACCTTCTCCTCGACTTCAGGCACACATCCCCCTTCCCCTTTACCTCTCTACTTTGATTCTATTATCAGCAAACTTAGTTATCAAGTATGTCCGGATTCACTCGAACAGACTGATGATAGGAAGTTTGCGGGCCTCTAGGAGTCTTCTTTTGAAAGATTCTGATATGTTATTTATGATCATATCGCACCGTGGATACTTCAAAAAGTGAGATTTTGCCCAACACGTGGGAGGAAAACTCATTAAATGGTCGTGTGCCTCATTTGAGACTCGCTTGAGCTTGACCATTTTTTGTTGCCAATCTTGCACATACATTGCTTTGGCTGCCTTGAGAACTAAATCTCTTATAACAAATCCAATGTTGTACCGAGATTTGATATTGGCATATAAATGCCTAACACATTAACGTTGTTCGACCCCTCTAAGAATATCGTCAAACGTGGGCATCAAACCTTATAATGTAATTAAACGAGAATGTTAACTCACTAAAATATATTCTTGAATCGTATTATAAGCTGCAAAGTGATTAGTCTAACTTACCTTATGTTGATTTGAGGTAAATACCCATCTTTTTTCAACCTTACTCCTTATGTCGCCAAGAAGCTTTACTAGAAACCATGTCCATGAATCCCTATTTTCTCCTTCAACCACCGCCACAGCTAAAGAAAGTACTAGTCATTGAGGTCTCATGTTACAGCCACCTGTAATATTCCTCTAAAAGGCCCTTTCAAAAAGCATCCATCAAGACCAATTATTGGTCTATGTGCTGTCAGAAATCCCATCTTAACTGCCTCTAAGCAAAGATATAATCTTTTGAACATAGGGGGTTAGTCTAAGTACAGTCTTTCAATTTGAAGCTAGAAAGTTAACCTGAGTTTGAAAGTCCTAATTTCATTGTAGTAGTCCTACAATTTCTTATATTGGTCTTTAAAGCCTCCATCTACAATAGCTTTTGTCTTTCTTTTATACCAATATGCCTTACTAATGGACACATAAACCATGTATTGCTCTCTAACTGATAAGATTACATCTACCAGCTTTATATTCTTGTTAGACTTCATTGTCACGGCAAACTTGCTTGTAATCCATTTTGAAGTTGTCATTTTCCCATTGAATGTAACCTTACATGTGTGTCGAGGATTGAATGTCTTTAGCCTATACCTTATTGACATCCCTACTTTACTTATAAACGCGTCATTGACAATCACCCCTGCATACCACCATGCACCTCGTTTTATCATTCTTTTCAAATGCACTTCATATCAATGGATTAAGGACCACTCTCTCACAACTTCCTTGAACTGAGCAATCGATGTAAACTCCATTCTAAGCCTAAACTAGAAGTCATTGCCCATCTCAGTGGGATTATACTGAGGGTAATTGCTACTAGGCTACACTGGGGATAATTGCCCATCTCATCCAAGTCATCGAAATCTAAGTCATTGTCTGAATGCAGTTCATCTATGTCATAGTCAGATAGAATTTCCTCCACCTCAATTTCGAGAATAGCATATGGAAACACTACATCAGCAAATGTTTTTTGGATAGACATGACACTATAATCTATAACACTGTCTACCCAAAATTCTTCAACCACATCTCTATCAACATATTGGTCAAAATAGTTATCATTGGTCTCATCCTCACTATCATTGAATTGAATCCCCCTAGTGCTTTCATCTACACCAATCTCACTTTGATCTGACATCTCTTCGATAGTTCCTTGCACACCATGACCAACTAGTGGGTCAAAAGGCATAACTACATATGAAAAAATAAACAAATTAATGTAAGTCTATAATTACTCCATTTGCATCATAAGTACAAAATAACACTATATGCTTACAATTGGTGACATTCTTATCCATTGTTGACAGTACTTGCTTCTGGTTGATGCAACTGTCCCACTAACATAAAATTAAATTCATAATTAGTATAGGCGTACCACTAATTAGGGACGAAAGGAAAAGCTAAAAACCAATTGTGCTTGTTTACATTTTGTTAAACAGATTTAACATTATTTAAAAATGGATCAATTAAATAAACAGAAATTAAAAATTGTTGGAAGTGTGTAAAAAAGACACCCACTAATGTTTTCTTGACTTAGGTGGACCCATTTGAATTGTTGGAAGTATGCAAGATATATGTTCCCTCACATTTTTTTCTCCTTGGTATCAAATCAAGCCCATAATAATGACACCATTTTTTCCCTTCGTTAAGTAAACCGAATTGGCTTTCCACTGAACCGAAAAAACCAAAACGATATGGCTTGAATATAATAATTTTTACTCCCAATATCAAATCAAGCCCATAATCACACCAAACTGCAATGCTAAATTTATATATCCTAATTAAAATCAAGGTTACAAGTTTGGCTGTGCATAATTGAAATTTTTCCCTCTTTTGAAAAAAAAATATATTTGTTGTTTTTTGCCACATCTGTGCTGCAAAATGTGAACTACAATGCTATCTAAAGAATTTATAACTGAATTTTGTACCCTAACAGAATTTGTTTATCAATGAATTGAAATTTTATTGACCATGGGACTCTTTTTAATGACCTTTTGACCAACTGAACCAGAACACTTTTATGGTTTGAATATAACAATTTTGTTCTCCTAAGTATCAAATCAAGTCCATGCTAAATTTATACATCCTAAGTAATTGAAAATGAAAAACCAAGCTCCACTTACGTTCTTCACAAATAATGTTAGACTTACAAGAACAGTGATATGATTGGAAATGGTTAAAAGGTGTAATTCAATACAATAGATTAGTCATGCGAGTTATGTAACTAAAATAGGTTGTGTATATGATAAATGCACCACATATTCGCTTTTGAAATATGACAGCAATTACAACTACTCAGTGTCAACCAAGAATCCACCAACAATTACTCATGCATTAGATATTCACCTTCAAAATATCAAATGAGAGAACAGGGGAAAGATAATACATAACAATAGTTAAAACAGAATTTGGGTAGCAAAATAGGGGTTTTTCTCAATCACATATGACCAAACTCCATCGACTAGAATATATCATGGAGAAAATAAAGCTTTGCCTCCTAATGGACCCTCTTTATACTACCCCATGTGCCTGTCTACTATACATAAAGCTTTTGCGTTCCAGGCATATGCAGATGTATGTCTAGTGCTACACTTTTAAGTGGTCCCACCAACATTATTCATTCATCCTCATATATCACATTTAGACAATAAATCATGCTTTTACATGGTGACACCCTTCCCAATTCTAATGTATCAGTCTAATAGTACCCTCTTTGAGATTCTAAGTGAGATGCACTTGCTGACACCACCAGAGTCACTTATTTCATTTCTCATTCACTAATGTAAATGCACTTTTTCTCCGCTCATTTAGTTCGTATAGATGAGAAGAACTTGGCCTAAAATATTACTTCATAAATTCCGAATCCATATGCAAGCACAACAGTCAGTACAGAGTGTTTCACCTCAATTGTCTTCGCCCTTCCTTGTGTCTGTAACAAAGACTTGTGCTTCACTTGCTTCTTGCGACTTTGGTCTGCGAGGCAAAGGGTTCTCATAAGTAGCTTATGCCATTGTGGCTTAACCCTAATGGGCAACTTAAGTTTTTTTTTCTTTTCATTCAGCACTTCACCTAAGAGAAAGAACACATCAGTAGCTCATCCCAAGTCATTAGACACATCTGTTGTCCTAGTCAGCACCGTCATCCCAATTAGTCATTTTTTCACGGTGACATGATAGACCATGACGACAGGGACTTACCTTACAGACAAGGGAAAACTATAAGGAGTGTTTTGAAAATTTTTAAACTATAGGGACCAAATTATAATTTGCCCATATCATAAATTTTGGAATGCGAAGGATAACACACTACTAGACTACGGAAGAAAACTCAAGTCTCGTTTGACATTTAATTTATTTTAAAATTACCTTTATTTTCTACACCCTATTTTTGCATATAAAAAAAGTTTTTTTTGCGTTTGATGAACTGAATTGATAGCAAATTCAAAGTTAAGATGAAAAATTTTAAACATGAACCACAATAATATAAAATTATATTTGATCAAAATCATTTTTACTCAACTCTAATGTAAACACGCACTAATATACTTAGAATAAACTCTATAGGAAATGAATCATCTCCTTCCCCTCTTCGGCAATCATTTTTTTCTCCTACAATGAATCCTCCTTCTCACCCATCTTAGAATTTCTTCCTCTTGGTTCTATTTATTCATTGTTGGAACTAAATGAAGTGCAAAAACCACTTTCTAAATTCATGTAAAGTATACAAATTAAATAATTGATTTTTGTCATTATTTTTTTCCTTTTCTCTTTCTCTTTCACGTTAAGGCCCAAAGCTTTAAAAAACTTGATCCGCTCGGGTCGCTTCCATGTGTATGTCTCTCATCACCTCCTATCCTGAAAGCAGATCATTTGCTGGATAGCTTGTATGTTGCGCAGCATATGGCAACTTAAAAAAAGTTTGCAGCACATGATATAAAACAAAATTCTAGTGAGGAAAAAATATAAAAAGTTGTGCAGCATTAATGCGTTGTACAACAATAAATTTGAACTTATATTCTCGCCTCCAACGGTCAACTATAACATTTGTTAAGAGTACGGTTCCCCAAAATTAATTTGACTAAATTGATAAAAAATAAAAGACTCACCTGCAATGAACTTTTTTCCCCTTAATTTTGACCTATAAATTTATCAATATTTAAGCATTAAAACTAAATTAAAATAGAAAAATTTTGGAAGTTGACATGGGAATTGCACTTAAAATTATTCCAAGAAGAAACGTGGTTCGGGCAAAATTTCAGGAAAATTTTAATTATTATAACAATAGTACGTAATGAAATTTGTTGAATTGGATGAATTCTTTTTTTATTATTATTATTTTCTTCTTGTATCTGCAAAATCAAAGTCAAAACCCATAAATAATTTAAATAATTTAGTCCATGATAACGATAACTCAATGTATAACTAAAAGAAGAACATGTGCCAGCACGTGTTGCAGCTGCTCCTCCTTCTCCATGAACAAAGCATATGTTCCCTTTGCTTCAAGTCCCAATTCTCTTCAAAGTTGAAATGCTGATAAAAATATTAAAAGTCGGTGAAGTTAGACACTTAAATCAATAATTTACGTTATAAATAATAAAAAATAATATAATCCATAATTAATACACAGAACGAGCTTCCTTCTATATATGCTGAGGCAAACCCAGCTCATTCTCTCCATAAACCAAAACTCTCAATAGGTGCTCTGCTATAAGCTCTTAGGATCAAACATATCTTTTTTTCATCATTATTACTTCAAACTCAAAATGACGGTAAGCACTTTTCTTTCCATTCTTTCGTTTGAAACATCTAAATATAATATCTTCTCCTTCATGGGGATTTTGATCTATGTTTCCTTTTTTCTTTCTTTTCATTCAGATCATAGAGATGAGAGTGCACATGGACTGTGCTGGATGTGAAAGCAAGGTGAAAAGTGCACTTCAAAAGCTTAAAGGTAACTAATCAAACAATTTTCCTTTCTTCTCCATTCTTGTTTAAAGTATAGAGTTTAGACGTAATTCAAAAACATCAACTATAGTATTTTAATTAATAAAAAAAAACTTAATTGATGGTTCTGTATATATATTTGTGTTCCTCAGGCGTAGATGACATTGAAATAGACATGAGCATGCAAAAGGTGACGGTGACGGGGTGGGCGGACCAGAAGAAGGTTCTGAAGACGGTGAGGAAGACGGGGCGGCGGGCGGAGCTGTGGCAGCTTCCGTACACGGCGGACATGAACGCAGACCAATTCTTTCAGCAGCACCATTGCAATGGACCAGTGAACATGTATGCCTCTCAGCCAAGCTCATCTTATAACTACTACAAGCATGGCTATGGTAGCAATGATCCTCGTTACTATCACTATCCTTCTCAGTCTTCTGTCATTGGCCATCAAGCTGGTGCTGCCTTCAGTGATGAAAACCCTCATGCTTGTTCTATTATGTGATCATCATGTTGTGATCCATCAAAACCCATATTGCTGCTTTTGATTTCAATGAATTAATGATTTTACTGGGTATCTCTTTTTCTTCTTCTTCCCTTTTTGTTTCTTCAATTTTTGTATGGTAAATTGGCAATTCCAATTACTTTATATATCTACCACTTCTTTTTTTTTTTCAGTGGTAATATGTACTGTATTCAGGATCTTTGCAATTAATTATGTACCAAAGTGAATTATTGTTGTTTTAATTTTGAGTTGATTACATGAATGGGAAGGACATGATCATTTTGTTTTAAATAATTTTAAAATTTTTCAAATGATGATTTCTAACCTATGTTTTGATAACGCGAGGATCCCCTCCAGTTACTGGAGGGGATTGTTTTTTGTAGTAATGTGACCTTCAATTTTTGTATAAAATATATTTTTAAAATTTTAAAAATAATTATTTTTATAAATAGATATATATTTTAATATTTTAAATTATATTTCATATATAATAATATCTAGCTAAAAAAAATAGACTCTAAAATATACAAAATAAAATATGATATGTTAAAAATAATTTAATTTTTTTATTTTTTAACTATATATCATTTATTATAAGAAATTTAAAATATAGATATATATTTATCTATAAAAAATTATTTTTTATTTTTTAAAAATATATTTTATACAAAAATTAAGGACCATTAGATCTAAATCCAATGGTCCACTTTCTATTGGAGAAAACAATCCCCTCTAATATTACTGGAGGGGATTTGGATTCGTTTTGATAAAGGTTGATATGAGCGAATCATAACATCGATTATGAGAATATTAATTTAGGTGATATTTTCATAATTGTTTAAAATTAAGAATTAGAATTATTAGAAATAAAAAATAGATTAGTGGCATTATAAGATGACTAATACATTTTTTGCAAAGCTTAGTCTAGTCTCTGTAGTTTTATAAAAATTTTAATTTGTCTTTGGTTAATCAAATAAACAATGTTACCTTCCAAATTTACTCTCATATATCATATTCAAATTTTAACATCAAACTCAACAATAAGTTAAATGTGTATGCGAATTTGCTGTAGTTTGTGTACAGTTGAATTGTGCAATTTTTTAATCTAGATCATTAGATCAAATCTTATAGATCATACACTGTTACAAATATTAATTTGAATCGTTAGATCAAGTATTTCTTTCAATCTCAACTATTAAATTTGTGTATTTCTTCCTAAATATATTAAATTCAAATTAGTTAAATACTAAATCTACGTGTCAAAGGTATATATATATATATATCATAGGATAGGCATTAAATGTTATACGGATAATATGATGAATGGGCAAAATTATATTGTTTTATTTTGCAATCGTATGGTTTAATTAATTTGATCTCTTTGGTTAATCAAATAAGCAATGTTACCTTCTAAATTTACTCTCTTATATCATATTCAAATTTTAACATCAAACTCAACAATGAGTTAAATGTGAACACGAATTTGATATCTTTATCATTGGATTGTGTAATTTTTTTAATTTAGACCATTAGATCAAATCTTATAAATTGCACGTAGTTATTAAGATTAATTTAAATCGTCAAATTATGTATTTCTTTCAATTTCAATCGTTAAATTTATGCATTTCTCCTTATATATATTGGATCCAAATCAATTAAATACTAAATCTACAAGTCAAAGGTATCATATATATATATATATATATAACACATCGAAATCATCAATAAGGTAATAAGATAGGCATTAAATATTATATGGATAATATGATAAATGGGCAAAATTAGATTGTTTTATCTTGCAATCTCATGTTTTATTTAATTTTCTAATAATCATATCTACCTTCTTTTTTTTGGGTAAAAAAAAACATTCCTAAATTTTAAATTGTCATCAAACAGTGTAACTATACTTACAACGATTGTGAATTAAAGAAAACCAATAAAGCCCAATATTAATTTAGGCCCAATACACCTCTCTATTGGTTTGCTATATGCCAAATAAAAGAATATATATATATATATATATATATATATATATATATTGCTTTGGATCATTGACAAATGTGACAATACTTGGTTCATATTTATATTTCTTAATGATTGTTTCAAAGTCTTGTCATTTCTGAGATCTTGCCATTCACTGTACCTCTATTTCTACGCCACAAGGTTGTCTCTTTCCATCAGACTCTAATGGTATCACTGTGTTACGAAGACATCCATATTCATACAGACGGCTAATTCTATGGTGTGATTATTGCATTGATACAATTCCTTATTACCAATTTTATTAATTATTGAGTTCAATTTGAATCTGTCACTAATTAACAAATTTGTTTTAAGATCACGTTCAATTAATTATCAATATAGATATCCTCAGTTTAATGTATTTACAATTTTAATTTCAGAGTATTTTTTTAATTATCAAATCCGCATTATTAAAATAAATTATTATTTCTTTTCACAAACCAAACTAAGTTGGTTAACTTTACATTACAAATTTAATCACACATAAACTCGTAATCTGAATAGGAGATTCTTATCTGACGCAAAATGGACCCTCAAAAAGGTACATATAATTTCAAGGAATATTTTTCAGTTTGACTATATGATATTTTATCTTTTATATTCATATTATCAATTTTATTTCCAACAAATGAAATAAAGTTCATAAATCATAAGACTTTTCCTTGGACATTGCCTTAGTGATAAATGGATATCTCTATGTTTTCATTTAAAAAAAAAATTTGAATCGTGGGCTAAAATATATTCAATGAATAAACTTTGATGCGTATATTTTACAGAGCCAAACTTTGTAATAAATCTAAAAAAAAAATAAAAGTAAATGCAAACAAGGCATAAGCCGAAGCCGAAGGTATCGGATGCTTGGACAAGTCCAGCCCGGTCCTTATCGGCCCAACAACAGAATCGAATTCTCAAGTGCACATAAGAAAAATTAAAAAACCCTAATTGGCCACTTGGCTTAACGTGGCACGTTTCAATTCGTTCAAGAATTGACCTTCTTGTGTTCGCCGATATTTGATAGCATACGTGGAGACCATTGACCGGTTAATATTCCAAGTTAGTATTCGCCCAAGTGCACGTAAGCCTATCCTCGGTTTTCTGAATTCCCACATTTTGAAAAAATAAAAATCATTAAGAGCTTGATATTATTCAATTTATAAAATTTCAAATTAAGGATTAATCCTTATCAAAAGATCAGAGTACATCTGATAAATATAAATATAGAGCTAAGATAATATTAGTCATATATTAAATATGTGTTTTGGATTAGAGTTTAGCAAAATTAATTTCAGATTAATTTAATTTTAATTAAACATGATTTTGCTTATATTTTAAAAATTTTATCTGAAAAAATTAAGATTTACTATACAAACAAGCAAGTTTTTTTATGTCACTATACAAATAAGGATTTGAAAAATAAAAGTGAATTTTTTTTAAAATATAATACCAAACTTAACTAAACGAATTTTCATTCTTTAACGCCAAATTAAACTTACTTCAAAATGGTGAAATTATATGAATTTAATAAAAATAAATATATGAAGATGAAAAATAAAATAAAATAAAATTTAACGTTGCGGAGAATTTTGAAAAAGACAAAATGTGCCAAAAAGATAAAATAAGAAAAAGGCAGGGGGGTATTTGACATTTCACACAACTCTTCGTTTTTGCTCCGACAGTGACACGCTCTTTCGTAGTTTTCCCACAGAGCCTTCTTTCTTTAGGCCTCACCTACAAGAGACGAGGGCAGAGATTTCTCTGAGCGGAGCCCCGATAACCCGAATACCACAACCCTAATCTCGAGGAGATCGGCTATGGCTTCCTCCAAAGAGCGCGAGAACTTCGTTTATGTCGCCAAGCTCGCCGAGCAGGCCGAGCGATACGATGGTTAGGGCTTGTTCGTTGCGGATCTTTTTTATATGCATAATTGTGCAGATATCTGCTTATATAATGTCTTATTACGGAGTAAAGTTATGTGCTTTGCTTCGATTTCAGTCTGATCAGTGTATATCCGTCGTTGTTTTTTTCTTTTTTGTTACTGTGAAATTTGATGCCGCTTTAATTCTGGGCTAATTAAGTTCTATGGGTCAGATTTGAAGTTCGAAATTTGGTGCTGGTAGTTATTTGATTTGACTAAATATGACTGGTTTTCCCCCCCCCCCTTTTTTTTTTTTTTTTCCTTTTGGGTCGTGGAAAAAATCTTTTAAAAAATTTCCGATATTAGAGTAAGTTTTTTTTTCTTGAGTTAGATAATGAGAATAGGATGCGATCAAGAATTTAACTGTCCAATCGGGATGTTTTTGGGGTGAAAATTTAGTAGCTTTGGTTACATCAATGAAGCTAGCAAAATTTATGTCTCTGAGCAACTGGCCTGAACAATTTTACATATTACTTTATCTCGGCTTAAAAGATTTGATTTTTTATGGGAAGTCTCTGGAGTTCTATATCCCCAACAAACAGAGCTTATGTCAAGTGGCAGTCGGAATTTCTTTAAATTCCCAGGAAGTATTAGATTTTCTTTTTGGGGTATTGCATATTGATTTTGGCATGACACTTTCAATTATTTTCGTCATTGAATATTCTTTTTCTTTTCCTATCAAAGGGAAGCGTCTTTGGTCTATGTTTTATTTTGACTTCAGATTTATGATGTTTGATTTACAATATATTCATCCTGCCTTAATTTGTATCAGAGATGGTGGATGCTATGAAGAAGGTTGCAAATCTAGATGTTGAACTGACAGTTGAGGAAAGAAATTTGCTTTCTGTTGGTTATAAGAATGTGATTGGTGCCCGCAGAGCCTCATGGAGGATCCTGTCCTCAATAGAGCAAAAAGAAGAAGCAAAAGGAAACGAAGTAAATGCAAAACGGATTAAGGAATATAGGCATAAGGTTGAATCAGAGCTGTCAAGCATCTGTAATGATGTTATGAGGGTGATTGATGAACACCTCATACCTTCAGCTACAGCTGGTGAATCAACTGTATTTTACTATAAGATGTGAGCACTCATGTCTCCTTCTCCACTGAAGATGTTGTTTAATTTTTTGTCTTTCACAGAAAATCATAGTATGTTCAAATATTCTGGTTTCAGGAAAGGAGATTATTATCGTTATCTTGCAGAATTCAAGTCAGGTAACGAGAAGAAGGAGGCTGCTGATCAGTCCATGAAGGCATATGAGGTGCAATTTAAATTCTCATATTTCTTTTGCATTTTGCATAATAGTACAGATTATTATTTGCTGGATTCATTTAGAACAAGTAATGCATGTTAGTAATTGTTCTCATTCATGCGAATATTTGCTTGTCTTTTTCAATTTTAGTGAAGTGAACAGATTTGGGGTTTGTATTTTATTGGAGAATCCAATGGACGTAATGAGTTCCTTTATTATGAACACTGTTATCTTGATTATTTCTTAATTATTAGTGCATGATGTTTTTTGATTATGCTGAAAAGCGAAAGTCATGTTTGTAATCTGTAGCCCTTCAGCATTTTTTGATTTTTAATTATCCTTTCTTATTCAGGCATATTGAAACTTCCACTAAACCAGTTGTACTTAAGTTATGCTTATCCTGTATTTGTTTGGCCCTTCTCTCCTCTCCTCCATATTCCTTGCTGTAGTCTCTTAAGTTGTTTGAGAGGTCTTTATTACGGGAGTGGAGTTAACTTTGTTTCTTCTTTTTTGCTGCATTGTGCTTCTCTAAAAGGTATTAATGATAATTGTCAGTTGTTTTGTTTATATGTGATGAAAGGTCTGTTCTGCTAGAAAGAAAGAATTCAGAAGCTTCCATTTCCTAGCATTGCCCTTATATGCTTGATTTGATGTTCTTTTTTGACTGGCATATATTTAAGAATGATATACTTTCTGGAAGAACTGTTTTCAGATTAGTTTCCTCTTATGAGTGCTGTATCATATGCCTCCTATTTATCGCTCACAACTCCAATATGATTTTGTTCCATTGTAGTCTGCTACAACTGCAGCAGAGGCTGAATTACCCCCTACACACCCCATCCGATTGGGTCTGGCTTTAAATTTCTCAGTTTTCTATTATGAGATCATGAATTCACCAGAAAGGTTTGTAGTTATTATTTCTTTCCAATTTCCTGTAATATGCAACTTAATGTTCTTTTGTTTGATGTGGAATATTGTAAATTTATCCTTCCAGAGCCTGTCATCTTGCAAAGCAAGCTTTTGATGAAGCTATCTCAGAGCTTGACACCTTGAATGAGGAGTCATACAAAGATAGCACATTGATCATGCAGCTTCTCAGGGACAACCTCACCCTGTGGACTTCTGACATCCCAGAAGACGGAGGTGATTATTATTGAAAGACATATAGTTCACTGTTTTTTTTTGCCCCCCATCCTTTTTCCTTTCCAATTTATGGATTAAATTCCTTAAAATATATGATGTTCTTGTTATCATTTACTTTATGTGATCTCCAAGCTACTTGAAATTGCATAGTATGTATCTCTCTCTTCACACAATTAGTTTGTGGAAAAGAAATTAGGTTAGTTTTCTTTTTTGGATATGAATATTACTGCTATTCATTCTTAGATTTCTGAAAAGCGTAAAGAGTCTATAACCTTCTCATGTTATGGAATAAGCAATTTTCCTTTTTATAGAGGGGAAGCTTCTTTGTTACCTCTCGTGTCTGATTTAACTGTTTCATCATTGTACTGGACCTAATTCGTTGCTCCCTTTGGGATATCATTTCACTTTCTGAACATCAGAACCTGGAGATTTAATTAGTTGCACTTGAAAATTCTTCAGTGACTATAAATGTTTGTTTCATTGGTTGTAATATTTCATTATTATATCTGGCATGCTTACCATGCATGATTTTTTAAGCCAATTTTTATCATTGAACTTGGCAACTGAGTTGTGTTTAGTAATAGTTGCTTTGATTCTCATATTGTGACATAAGTTTAGGAATATCGCCTTTAAAAGAATAGTATGCAGCTTGTGTTACCTATGTTAGGTAATCTGTTATTAAGTACCCTTTACCATTTGATCTACCTTTTGTCAAAGTCTTTCCAGCTATGAAGCATGGATATGTTTAAATTGGACATGGTGCAACACTTGGAAAAGTACTCTTTAGATTTTGCTATGTAGTGTTAGTTTCCATTCTTAGCTTTAAAGTCTACCGTCACTGGTAAATCTGATATACAAAGACGCATTGTCATTGAAGTTTGATGTTTGCAACAAGTTTCACGCTGGCATCACACTGTCAATCCTTCAGAGCTTTAATTGAGGCTCTTAGTAACAGCAGAAAACATGGTAGATTTCTCTGCAAATTGTAACTTAATGTACTCCCAAGTTTAGTTCCTGATGTTAGTATCGCTACACAGAACATAAACGGGTCTTTGTAAGTTTTCAAATAATAGTGCTGAGATAAATTTAGTTCTGAATGAGGAATCTGAGTCACCCTTTAATATCCTTTTGATGCTAGACTAATTATCGCTCGCTTGTATCTGATGCTGACAAAAAATTCTTTGTATAGAGCAACTGGCAATGTCAAAATCCAGTTCCTTTCTGTACGGCTTTGATTATTCATTATGAGGATTGTGTCTGTTTGGCACTTCTTTTCTACCACTATGATTTTTACTGCATTTATCTTTCTGCTGCTACAGAAGATGCCCAGAAAGTGAATGGCACTGCTAAGATTGGCGGAGGAGATGATGCAGAAGTAAGTAATTTCCTTGTTCATAGCACTCATCAGTAATAGTTATGTTTGACTGCTCTAATTGGTTCATCTTATTACTTTGTGCAGTGAGGCAGATGCCAGGTAGCACTTTAAAAGATTTGATGTGTTCAGGGATGAAACGTGAGGGCCTATAACTCATCTGTGTAGCTAGTGATAGGGTTCATTTTTTTTTTTTTTTCTTTGTTGATTGGCCACACTTCCCAACCGGGGGAAAAAACTGTTTGTGCCATATTATGGTCTGTTTCATTCGTGTGGTGTTTGAAAATGGCCTATTTCATCCCTAAGCTTTTCCTCCTTTCTGTGGGGGGGTTGAGTGAGATGAATTGTTTATGGTGTATTTCTTGTACCAATGAAAAATGCTGCAGCCTTCTATGGAGCTGCTGCTATTGAAAATTCTTCCGTAATACTATATAGTATTTTGATCTCAGTCCTGTAGATTCTTGGGTAGATTACATTAAAAAACTTTCGAATAGACTGGCCAGTGCTCAAAGTTGTCATCTAGTCATTTTACGTTCACAACTGGGAATTATTCTGCGGGGAATGTGCTTTTAAGCTGCTCCCTTTGTTAGAGAATAAATGAACATATGCGTGTGTGAGACAGCTTAGTCGTTGACCCTATCAAGTAACCTGTGGGTTAGAGATGCCAATTCGGTTGCCTAAGTTGTTCTTTTCTCAACTCCTGGTAATGAAACCCTTAGCGATATTAAACTTGCAAGCTCCCATGAAGGCACAATTGTTGAATGCAATTAAGTGAAATACTCCGGTCTCAGTAATTTTTCTTGATGCATATCTGCACTGAATTTTGAATTCAGAATTTCTTGCAAATTATCTAATTGTTTCATAGTTACATTTTTTGTGTTCGCCATACTAATAGCAATAAATAGATACATTGATAAATTAGAGGTGAATCTAATTAATCTCCTATCGTCTTGGTAAATATCAAATCATGCATAGAATACCTATGATACAATTGAGCTTTGCATAGGAAGACCAACAGTAATTAGCATTCTTAATGGGGGTAATTTTTTGTATGGACAAAATAAAAATATAATATGTACAATTTTTGTTTCTTTAAAAGGTTCAATCAGATAAAGCTTAACTAGAAAAATAATTCACATGTTATTTCTTAAATACTTAGAACGTCTAACTCAATTTTACTGTTTTTGAAATGGAAATTGAAGTAAAATTGATATGAAGTTGCATATACATTTTCCAACTACAACCGTAATACAAAGTTTTTTGACCAAAAAGACGTACAAATTAAGAACAGAAACACCCAGCAATAGCATAAGTACGAAAAATTAAAGTCTCTGAGAAGTGACAACGAACCATCACAATCAATTAGAGGCGAGAGAGACGGAATCCATAGTTGAAGCACAGTCAAGAGCGTCAGCACCATTAATCCTCTTCCGCTTGGGCACTACTTTCGTGGCTCGCCGGCCATTCCGAGAAGCTTGAGGGAAGAGGCCAGTATCCCTTGCCTTTTCCGGAGCCTTGGTTCGAGACATGGTCTGCATGTGTTTGGTGACTCGCAAGTTCTGATCGGGTGGCGGGAAGTTCTCTCTGCAAGAACTGAGAGTGTAAATGGAGGTAACACAGCACTCTTGCCAGCTTAGTTCGTTGAGATCAGCGATTACGTCCTCGAGCGTGAGGGTTGCGAACGCAGACACGCTCTGGTTGAGTGTGGATCGCGGCAATTCCATTAGATCAAGCGTATTTACAGCATCAACCAACACCTTCTGCGAAATCATCCAGAAATTCAACTATTAATATCCAACAATTTTATATATGATATTCAGTTTGAGTTTCTTGAGAAACAGAAAACAGAGAATCAGTAACATTTTGTTCATTGTCGTTTTCTCGGCAGCCAAACAGAAACTCAAAACCAGCAAATGCAAAAAGAAAGAGATTAGAACCTTGGAATGTCTGTGGAGTTTCTTGAAGCCGTGAATACGGATTATCTGCAACGTTAGCCAATGGTGGTTATTAAGTAACTTTCAAATCAAACTCGAAAAAGAAGAAGAAGGAATTAGTCAGTGAATATTTAGGGAAAAAAAAGAAAAGAAAAAGAAAACCTGATTGAGATGGTTCATATTGAAATGAAGCGTTTGGTTAGAATGAAGAAAATCGAGGTAGTCCTCCAAGGATAACTTGTCGTTCTTCACCTGTCGTTTTCTGAAGCTGGCCTTGCTCGCCTGCGTTCGCGTCAGCATTGGCGTCTGCGATTGTGACTCCATTGTCGTTCACACACAGCACCTTCAAGTCGAGCTGAAAAAAATAGAAAAAAGTAAAAACTGAAAATGGGCAAAAAGAGAGGGAAATCATAAATGAATTTTATTGAGAGGCCTACTTATATACCACTTCTGTCACGTGAGTTCGTTATGAGTTTGTTATCTCACGCGTGCGTCTCCTTAATAACTTGCAATCAAGTTCTGGGTCCAATGGGCCACATTATACCCAACCCGAACTTCCCCCCAATAAACAATAGCGGTGCCACGTGATCTAGATGTTTATTAAATGAATAATTATAAGCCGAATCAAATAGAATAAAACTTAACAGTATAAAGTTGGATAACGTTTTAACAACATGTACTGTTGGTGTGGAAAAAAAGAGAATGCAATATTATAATATTTGAATTTTTTTTATTCTTTATACAATGAAATTTAATATAATAAGAGGGCCTTAATTAATAATACAATAATAAGTAATTGATTCTTCTCGACTCTGGCCTTGTCTTTTTTATCTAGTCACATTTAGAACAATAAATTATTTTATAATTTAGTATATTTAATGATAATGAATATAATATAAATACTTAAATTTGAAATTGAATATTTAACTATCAATTAGATATTAATAAATTATATATCTTTCTTCTTTTATTGTTTTACTAGATCGCAACAATTTTGAGAACCAAAGCTACTTTTTATAAATGAGGATTAAATTGAGACTATCAACAATCATCATGAGATTAAAATATACCAAGAAAAAAAAATAATGGGACTGGATTTAGGAAAAATTCTACTTTTTGTCATTCTAATTTCATCCATTTTTTAATTTTTTTCCTTTGCACTTTAAAAATTCTATAATAACATTTGCATAATTTAAAAGATTTATAATTTAGTCCTTATTATTATATTTTTGTCAACATTTTTACTTGTATATTAGTTAATTTTACTTCATTATTTACTTTTGCTTTTATGATAAATAAAACCGCATATTTGCAAATAATTAAGTTGATATATAATTAATTGCATTAATAAAATTAAACAAAAATCTTTGCATAAATGTAATTTTGGGGACTAAATTGAAATATTTAGATATTATAAGGATTTAATTATAAACTTTTAAATTATAGGGACTTAACTAAAAGTTAAATAAAGAGGACCAAAAGAAAAAATTTTCCTAAACTTTGTTGCTTAGGCTTCTACATACCCGCGACATTTAAAACCCTTTTAAAGAGAAAAAAAATAAACGTGCATACACGTTAAGAAACCCAAAATGAAACTTGAAACTAGGTAAAATTGAAAATTTCAGGTTATTTTGTGAAATTGCAATATGTCAATTTTAAGCGTTAGAAGAAAATTAAGGACTATAAAATGAATGTAGAAGAAAAGAAAATTGATTGGATGGGAAAATAATATTTAATTTATATTTCATAGAATAATTCACTACCAAAAAAAAAAAGGAAGCAAGAGTAGTTTCTTAAAAGTAGTTTTTACAACCGCAACAAATTTTATTACTCAATTGCAGTTGGCACTCCCACCACCATAAATTAAGTGCGATTGACACAAACAACAGTTAAGTTTTACTTAACTACGGTTGCTTTTGGCAACCATAGTAAATTTTAACTTAACCCTTGAATCCCTACCTCGCAAGCCCCCCTTTTTGGCATCTTGGAGTTCAGAATCCTTGTCATAGTTCCCTGTCTCACATCCCAGCCCCTAGGCCACCCATTTTCTCCTGCCAGTGACACTGATAATGCTGGCCAGCAAATAGCCAATGTCGACCACATAGATGCATATGGGTGAGATTGTAGGGGAGTTGAATCCCCTCATTAGCGGTAACAATGGGCACGAATTCGAGAATATCAATAAATTGGTCCTGCCAACTCCTCTCGCCTCCTTGTTCCTTTTCCATCAAGGTATTCATCTCTTTTTTTTTTTTTAATGTAATCTGGAGTTCTTGTGGGTTTTTTTTTTGGTTTATAGTGTTTTATCAACACGATCTAGTCTTAGATTGCATTGAAAATTCTTATCTAAAAGTTAAAATGATCATGTGAAGACGTGCCTCATAGAGTGGCGGTTCTCGTTAGATCCCGTGAACGGCTGGGTGCTCCCGGATCAAGTCTCCAAATATAAGCTTAGCCTCCAACGCATGGCTGCTAAAACGGAGGATCATTTTTCAAATTCTCTCCATCCACAGTAGTAGTTTTGGTAATTTTTTTACTTTTACACAGAAAGTCTGGTTATATATTTTATTTTGATTTGCATTTCAATTTAGTCATTTGATTTGTTTTTATTTTAATTTGATTCTAAACCCTTACAAAAGCTTCTAATCCTTTCATAATTCGAACTTGGACGGAAAATTCTGATATGGAATAACTCTATTAGCAGTTAGAAAAGGATTGAAATATTGTGCAATGCTGAGAGATTGAATTGAAATAAAAGTTAGTCAGGGATTAAATTGAAACTTCAATCAAACTTTACTAGCTAAAATATAATTTTTGTTGATTAAAAAGCTATTCTTAGATATCGTTGTAAAATATTACAATAAGTAATCTTGCCTTATTATTATTATTATTTAAAACACAAACAAGGGATATGTGTGGTTCTCACCTTCTTGGCTAAAAGGAAATATAGATATTTTAAAGAGTTGATAAAAAATATATCAGTGTCCTTTACATAATTGCAAACTTTAAATCACTTTCTTACAGGAAATACGTTGCATTCATTTTAATCTACACCTCTTGCTTACACGTAGTTTCTGATTTGACACTGGACTTATTTTCTGTGGATCTTTGACTTATAATGTACCGTTAAGAAAATAAATATAATGTGAGATCTTTGTTGCTTCATTACTTTTTATTTTATTTTGTATTTCTAGTAGAATAATGAGACCATGTGAATTCCTTTCTGTTTCTCTATTCTAGTTTCATAAATATGAGTGCTTTTTTTTTTTCAATGACTAGTAGGGCCTTCTTGTTTTTTCTCTTTAGTTTGTTCTTTGAACTTGTGGAATTAATTAAATATTTAAACTTTATTAGTGTTCAATGGTATGGGATGGTATTTCCAGCTTGCTATGAGTTCTAAATACTATATGTTTTCAATGGTAAATATTACTACTTATTACTGCTTAATGGTCTGGGATGGTAAATATTACTACTTATTTTCATAGTGTTTTTTTCTTGTCATTCCTAACATTTTTAGGCACGTCCTAAGTGTGCAAAGATTCATGGCCATTTCAAGAATTTAATGAATATGCAAGGTATAAAAACAAAAGAAAGTTAGAGGTCTAGGAAAATTGACTTCGCCCTCCCAATGATGCTCTAAATTTTATTTGCATTTTCTGTATGTGTTCTCACAATCGCACCCAGAGAGTTACAAGGTCATTCATTTAACCCTCATCTTATATTGTGCCCTCAAAAAATGAAATCGCTTTTGATACATCAAATTGCATATGAATAAACACAAGTTGAGACACTCATAAGAGTTGTGGGGAAGGGGGGTATTATCCTCCATAATTTAATTTTATATTATCATATTCTATTATGAATACTCCTATTTACTAGACTCTGTCTCATTTGTTTTTTTAAATGTAGAGCCACAATGATCATGGCCTTGTGACAAAGGTTTTTCTTTCTCCTTTTCTTTTCAACTATAATTTGATATAAGCATGCTTCAAGTGTTTCAAACCATTCTGAATCTCGGATACCTAGGTGAGTTTATTTTCAATAAGTTTAATAAATTGCTAGATTTTAGTTCTTTATATGAAAATAGTTTATATTAGCTCTACTCAACACAAATATATGCAAACATGGCCGTGAATTCTTTTTATTTGTAACTTCAATTGCCTCAAAAGTAAATCTAGTTAGATAAATGTAAAATTTCTTCAGTGGTGATTGAATTTTCGCTCTACTTGAGAGGACAAAGATGGTCTTTTAGAATAAAATATATATAATCTTTGCTCACTTTCCAAAATCCTTTAAGACATTCTTTCATAATTTTTCATACCTTTTAATTATATTTGCATTGTATATATGCTTTAACAGAAATTAAGAGTAGTTATTTTAAGGATTACTTGTGAATATACTGATAAAAGGACAAGGACAAAGGTTTGGCATTTATAAGCAAGGCAATGCTTTTAGAAAATTTTCATCATTAGATGTATGCATTTGACCGTGTACACTATGAACATGGTTTAAGGGTCCTAGTTTTTTTTATTGATCAATTTTGGCATATTATTTTGAATGCAGAGTGTGATGATGTTAAAAGATGGGAATAGTTATGATGTACAATAAAATAGGCAATTGGGTGCAAAATTTCATCTCAAAAGCAAGTTGTTATTAGATGTACTGTATGGTTCTCTCATATGTGAAGTTTTAGTTAGGCAGAGAAGTCAAATTTTGAAGGGGTTTGTTGGTAAAAGAGCAATAGCTTACTTTTTATTTCTAATTTATGTGCAATTGGTTGTAATTATGTATAGTATTCACTTACTTTGAGCCAAGAGTGGTGGGCTCCGTTGTTCAAACAATGTGTTCGAATGTTACTTTTCATTTTGTTATTCCATGAATGGTGGTGGGATACTTGATAGTTTGCGTAATTTTTTTTTTATATTTTTTTAAAAAAGGCACAAACATTAGTAGTGGTTGGAATCACTGCTATAGACAACTGCAGCTAAGCCACCATTTACTATGGTTGGCTTAAATCACATTTAAGTCATTTAGCCACCATGGCTTTAGCTACAGGTGTTTCAACCGCGGGTAAAGAAATTAGCTGTAGTTTAATTGTAAAAATACCGTAGCTACAACCTTGATTTGTTGTAGTGATTGGGTCAACAATTTATTGAATTATAATAGGGTAGAGAGTATGGTTATCCATGATTAACAAAGGATGACAAATGAAAGCTTAGATTCTGCCCTAAGATGGTTCAGGAAAAATATAAAAACTCATAAGGATGAGGATTTAGAGGAGGATAAAACATACCATAGTTGTCTCTTTCAATGCTTTTTTGAAAACTTAACACCAAAAGCAACAATAAAAGGAGAGACAGAGAGATGTTGTAAGGACACATGATATTGAAAAAGTGAAGTTTCACTAAGATGTAACCTACCTCCCATAAAATTCTTCAACAAGTTCAATAGCAAAAAAAATCAGAAATGTCAACTTCTCGTATCTGAATAGGCAAAAATATAGACATGTCAAAAAGAAAAAAGAAAGTTAAGAATAGCCACCAAAATAATTTAAAAGGGGACATCTGCTGGTAATGGGATTTAAAGTTATTTGGCCTCCAGCAAGCAATTAAAAATTATAATTAGCAAACATACACAAGCAATCAAGTTTCTAAGGGGAAAAATTGCTTCGTTTTCAAATCCAAAAAGGTAATTTGGCAAGCTATATTAGCTACATTCTTCAATTTTCTATCCACAAAAATTTTAACTAGCCAACTCATAATGTTTTTAACACCAAAAGTAAGTTTGACTTTGAGAACCAAACCTACAATTGTAAGGCAAAATCATCACCAACACAAATATGTACACTGAAAGTACCTAGAATTGAACAACTATATACTCAACACTTAATCATGCATGTATGCTTTTCTAAGTTGTTAATTTTTGTATCAAAAGACATTGTTTATCAATTTATCCAACTTTACAACAAGCTTAAAAAAACAACTAACATAAAATTAAGGGCTGCCAAAGGGGACAAAGGAAATTACCAATCATCTGAGGATGAAAATAAATAAGCACAGAACTTAAGACAGTTTCAAGAGCAAAAATCCAAAAAAAATAAAATAAAAGAAAAGGACCATTGAAAAATGATATATCACAATAACCTAAACTACAATTGCCACAAATTGCATTATCAGTTTAAAATTATCGACCATCATATACATTTAACTTCCCAACACTTTCAAATCCTTTTATATCAAGGTAAAAATACATAAGTTCTCACTCCAACAATATCAAAGTCTATAGCTATTCCCTAAACCCATATTCCTATACGGTGGGAGCCAAAAGAGAATAAAAGTTATAAATGTGATATCTACCAATCAAGGATAAAAGGTAAATCTCCACTCACCTTTTGTCTTGGTGCCATGCATGTGCCCAACACTAAACCCTAATAGAACAAACACATTAATTCATGTTATGTTATTGTAAGCAATTAGATGCTAACTACAAAATTTTGTAAAATGCAGGTACTAAGGGAAAATTTTAGCAACTATAAAAGATTCACCTTCATAACAAGAAAGAGAAAGATGTTGATTTAGCAAAAAAAGATTTTCCAAAGCGATATGGTCCAATCACCTGATTAAGAATATATATATATATATAGTAAGTAAACATATTAAAGTAGAGCCTAAAAAAGGGTAAAGATGCAATAATCAACTTTTTGTCACTAGTATATTGGATCCATAAAATAATAAACAACACCATTTGTGTAAAATGATCTCCATCATCTTAAACTATCCAGGAATTAAAGTAAAAGGAAATGTTAAACCACTTGGAAAAGCAACTCACTAGATTAAAGAAAATGGAGAAAAAAAATCACCAACTTAGCTTTTGAAAAGCTTTGTGAGTCCATATATTCTAATTCTTAATTCTCATGAAGCACTATGTCCTACCTTTTTAAACAAAATAATAATCTCCAATGCATAGTTATACATTAAAAGTAACAATGTTTTGACAACCCTTTCATAGTAAAATCAACAAAAGGCCAGCTTCAATTAATATCGATATTCTCATGCAACATGTTATATGCCTTTTACTTTAAATTCATGTTTTATATCACTTAATTGAACCCACTCTCAAATGGTTGAAACAAGATGAGTACAACTCTTAAGTGGTGAAAAATAAATAAGTACGTATCCTTAGCAATACAGAGGATATTTTAACTGTGATAAAGGTTGTTCAACATGATATTAGCTAGTCACTTTACCATAAAATAGTCCATCTCATGCAAGTCGTCATATACTTTTATGAACTATGAACCTTCAAAACAATATGAAGGACCACAATTTCAAATATCAAATTAATAAGACCATCATATACTTTTATTAAGTGAAAATAATTTCGGCAGGGCATTATTATTGTTGTTTGTATATGAAACTCTTAAATTCAAAAGCTAATATTTACTGAATTTTTCTTAAACTTTTCATGTTAACGTATGTAAGTCTATATTTAACAATCATTATAATTACTGTTCAAAAAAGAACAATCATTCATGGAAACAAAGACAATGTGATTTTTTTTTTTCTTTAAAAACCTCAAAGCAAATAAACAATTAATTTTAGAGACTACACATTATTTTAGTCCGTCCCTCAGGATATATCTTCCCAAGTAATAAATAACTAGTGTCATAATTTGATCATAAAACCTATGTTCAAAAACAATGTATCACACAATGTTTTGGGATTAAAGGAGACTCAATTTATTCAAGCTATTTATGCTAATTATAATAGCTATAAATAAAAAAAAAATAGTCTAAGGCTCAACCAGAAATATTGTTGCATTCCATAGCTATATGTGTTATAAAACTAAGGAAATTTTCTTAAGGAGTAGTGTACAAAATATTGTTTATAGTAATGTTACAAATATTAATGAACTGTTAGATCAAATATAAGATAAATATGTGTATAAAATTTTTATCTAAAATAAATATCAATTTTTCCAAAAGGAAGCTTTCAAATTTGAAAGTAGTTCTTCCTATATATATATATATCCAACAACAAAATATTCAAAAAAAAAAGAACAAAATATGAGATTCTTCTTGAAACAGAACAACATGTTTATACCTCTAAGCTATAGCAAGCACATTTAATTTTCAGTAATTAAGATCATGATATTCAATTAATAATGGTCACATATATGTGAATATATATGTATTTAGTTATTTATTTTTATATCGTAGGACCTTTTCCTAATATGAATTAACAGGTTCCATCTATTTTATTACTTGATCAATCTTGTATAAAATTTCAATCCTAATTACCTTGTCTATTACTATAAAAAGCCATATGAAAAGAAACAAAAAGATAAATAAAAGAGAACAAAATGCACAAACAAGCAAAGTTTATATATGTGAATACAACATGGTATTGTAATTATTTCAAACATTAATTGAATCGCACGCAAACCACTTTTAAGGAGTGGTGCCACCAAAAGCACTAGTAAGATGTCTATGAAGTGTTTAGAAAATGAATTAAATGTTTGGAATTAAAATTGAAAAGAAAAAAAGGTTAAAGGGAATAACAGAGTAGCCAATATATGAAATTACTATATGGATTATTAAGCGGCAATTTTGGAAACACAAATTGCCACTTTCCTAAATCCTAATTAAGTAAACAACATAAAACCCCAAAATAAGTCGTTTGACACCTTACATCTACAATGAATTGTTATTGGATTATCAATGTCCCAATAACCTTTTACACAAAGGTGTGTCAGGGGGGTTCAAGAATTCTTGAACATGCGACGCACGAGGTGTTAATCATTTTTCACCTCTCTTTTATGTGAATTGCACATAAATTTGGTGACTTCGGTTTTGTTGCCTCCTTAGCTGACCTGTTAACAGTCATGCTTGTTCATCATTAATAGTGCTTTTGAATAAGTCAAATTCCAAAAAAAATTTATAAGAGAGAGGGTGTATTTAATCATACTTCTGGGGAAAAAATGGATGGTCAAAATTAGGAACAGGTCTAGCATGGGGAACCATGGTCTGTCTCAACTGTTTCCGAGCTTTCTCTTCCTCAATCTATGTGATTTTATATTCATCATGTTACTATTGGTAGAATAAAATATCATATATGGTATATTTATATGCAAAATGTCATAATACCATTATTGCTGCCTCTTTCTCCTCTAAGTATCGCTTGTACATCATTTCCTTCTCTCTGATCTGTACAATTGCAAAATTTTAGTACCATAAATTTCCATGTCTGAATTAAACCCTATTAAAAATAGAAAAAACTAATAGGTTACCTTTTGATTAAATTGTGCTCTATCCATCGCTCGATCATCCACACGAAGGTTGAATTCATTAACCTGTGTAAGGGGTTTGTGAACCTTCTTAGGAACTGGCATTGGGTCCCTGCACAAGATAACATCAGTAAGGAAGAATTTAATTAACTTGTTTTTCTATAGCAACCAATGCAATCTAAAACTTGTTGCTTACTCTTTTAAGATTGGTTGTGCCTTGAAAATTCTCATTTGAGCCTCTTCTCTGTCCTTTCGTTTTCTTTCTTCCATTTCCCTTTTCATTTCTTTCTCATGTCTCACTTGGCTTTCCATTTGGAATGGCTTTGGTTTTGTACATGGCTTGGGTTTTGGTTTTGGTGGGATCTGCTTATGATATTTGAAGATTTATATTAATAACAGTTATCTCATTAGCAACAAGAGTCAAATTAAACCACGAAGACAAGTTACTGTACCACAGGATAGTCAGTGCTATAAGGGTATAGATTAGCTTTGGGAATTCTATCCTTTTCCTCTTCCAACTGTTTCTGCAAAAGTTCCTTGGAAAGTTTTTTCTCTTTCTCAGCACCTCTTTCCTAACAAGAGAGAAAGAATATGTTAGTAATTGGTGTTTGAAGAAACCATCCAATTATTTCCTTTTCTATTTCTTCCTTATGTCTCACCAGGCTTTTCAGTTGGAATGGCTTGGGTTTTGTACATGGCTTGGGTTTCGGTTTTGGTGGGATCTGCTTATGATATTTGAAGATTTATATTAATAACAGTTATCTAATTAGCAACAAGAATCAAATTAAACCACGAAGACAAGCTATTGTACCATAGGATAGTCAGTGCTACAAGGGTATAGATTAGCTTTGGGAATTCTAGCCTTTTCCTCTTCCAACTGTTTCTGTAAAAGTTCCGTGAAAAGTTTTTTCTCTTTCTCAGCACCTCTTTCCTGACAAGATAAAAATAATATGTTAGTAATTGGTATTTGGATAAACCATCCAATTATTTCCTTCTTTATTTCTTCCTCATGTCTTACCAGGCTCTTCAATTGGAATGGCTTGGGTTTTGTACATGGCTTGGGTTCCGGTTTTGATGGGACCTGCTTATGATATTTGAAGATTTATATTAATAATAGTTATCTCATTAGTAACAAGAGTCAAATTAAACCATGAAGACAAGCTACTATACCACAGGATAGTCAGTGCTATAAGGGTATAGATTAGCCTTGGGAATTCTAGCCTTTTCCTCTTCCAACTGTTTCTGTAAAAGTTCCGTGAAAAGTTTTTTCTCTTTCTCAGCACCTCTTTCCTGACAAGACAAAAAGAATATGTTAGTAATTGGTATTTGGATAAACCATCCAATTACTACATATAAATAAAATGGAAAAAAATGAACTAACCTCCGTGTGGAGATGAAATGGAATTGGTGTTGTGTTTCTTAGAATTGGGTTCTTGTGTGCGGGTTCAAAATTCAAAGATAGCTGCAATACCAGATACTAGATAATGATGACAAAGTGTAATAATTTAATATTTAGTACTATGAGTATTTACCCATTTTTATTTCATACTATATAATTTTGTGGATGGAGTCGTACAATATATCATATTTTGGACTACCTTGTTAAACAAATCTAGGAATATTTTAAATGATGTCATTGAGGTTAGTAAAGGGATGTAATGATGTCACCAAAGTTGGTAACATTGTAGTTGGAGTGACACAATCACCATCTTGTTTAAAGGCCTAGTTTTAAATTTTGAAATATTTTCAAGCTCCTTCTACTCTAATTTTAATGAACTTTCACCTTTGATGGACGGGCCCTTAGTGTTGTTTGGAGTACTGGCGTTTTAGGCCCCATAAGATGAGGCTCCTATGGTTCTTGTTTCATAAAAGGGAACAAAGTGACTAATTGATCAAAGTCGTGCCTCAAAAGGTTGATGTTACTTAATGAACTACCTGATGTGACAATTTTGTTGAAGCCATTGAAGTTGAATCTGCTTTTTGATTGGCCCTAACTACTGTTTCTAGAAGAAATTCCTGAAATTTTTTTTAAAAAAATATTTAATCCAACATCATGACTGATTTGTTTACAACATCTACTCTCATCATGGAATTGTGGTTTACCTTAAACACCGGTGGCTGGGGTGTATTTCTTGGTATTACAGGCAATGTAAGAGCTTGTAGAATCTGAAATGCCAAAATTTAAGCACACAATGGTTAGCAATCACGGACTATAGTGTTTAGAATTATGGTTTATAATATGGTTTTAAGATTTCACAATAAATGCTCTTGTTTCAAAGATTTTAAGGATTTAAAAATGAAATCAAGATTTTAAAACATGTTTTGGTCACTAGTAAGAGGTTTAAAAAGTGCATCCATGTTTTGGATGCTAATGTTTCAAAGATTTTAATGATTTGAAGTTGAAATCAGGATTTCAAAACATGTTTGGGTCACTCATAAAAGGGTTAAAAAGTTGATTTAAGGTCTTGTAGTCATAATTTGGATTTAAAAAGGTTGTATCAGGTAAAATCTGCATTGAAGTAAACACAAATTTATGCACACAAAGGTCCACAACCATAGACTACAGACCTTCCTATTCAATGGTCGAGCCCTGAACTTTGGCATTTTAGCCATCATTTCCTCCTCGAGCTCAACAGTACTCTTTACTCTGACAGATCGGGCTCGCAGAGCTGTCTCAAATTCAGGTTCCTTAGGCCTAGTCAATGTGAGTTTCGGTTTCATATGGATCATGGAACCACTATCACCCTGAATTAAAGTCAAAAGTATTTAAACAACCCAACACACGTTACATAATATGAAGGGCAAATGAGGGAAAGAAAAGGGACAATAAGCCAAAACAGAAAGTAAGAGAAATTTAATTAATTTGAGGGGAGGAAGAGGTCACAAGATCCATCCATTTACAAGATAACAACTGCTACCGACATTTGGCAACGACAAGCCTCGGGAACTTGTTGCAGGAGTTGGCATTTCATAAACAAAAACCTTCACACACAATAAGAAGGCTTAAGGGCTTTAATTCAAAGATCAATAAAAAAAAATTGAACAACTGCACTGCACAAAACAAACCTCTTTGTCCTCCTTATGGGTCCCACTAGCGCTCGGAGCGGAGTTGACATTGCCGGTGGTCGAACTCAGCTTTGACTCTTGAGGCAAGACTTGGGGTGTGACATTTTGAATCTGAAAGTTTGTGAAAAGGACAGTGTCAGAATCAAAACACATGGTGTCCAACGAGATGATTTGCAAATAGTGACTGTTAAAGCCCTCTTGATAACATGAAAAAACTTTCAATAATGTTTTGTCATTGATCAAGTGTCATAAGCTAGAACTCAATAAAGAAAGATATCCTAACCACTGGCTCGTAACGATACAAGATTACAACTCAGGGGAGTAATAGGAGCATATCTGCCCCTAACTAAGTCCATACTCAATATAACCAAGATACATAAGAAAAGAAAAGCAAGCAATTTACTTCCTTTTACCTATACGGGGGTAAAATTATTTTTTTTGTTCATAAATTTTTCTCAATTTTTAATTTAGTCTCTCTTAGTCATTTACCTAGTCAAGAAAAACCGATAGATGGTAACTCTCGGTCAAGTAGCGAATAAAATATCAACTAGGCCACCATCCCATGCACAACGAAGCCAAACACTATAGCGAAAACCTACTTCAAATAATCCCACTTGAGTTTAGCAAATTTCCTACAACGTATGTGGCTATGGTCACTAGCTACTTGAAGAGCGACAGTCATAAATATTAGCACACATTGTAAAACATGCAGGAAGCATTAGCAATAGGAGAAAAATTTTCTTGTTTCCAGGAGAACTAAAAGATTGGAAAGAAGCTTACTAACTGATGCTGAGGCATGTTTTATATTATGAAACAAAACATCTATTAATATCTTAGTTCGATAAAAGTACATTAAACTTCAGTAGACTGGCATTAGTTTTTGTGTAACGGGAAAAACTATACACAGTAAATAGTTTGAAGATAAGAAAAGCCAACTCACGTACAAGTCCATTTCCGAGCTTCAGATGAAGGTAAACGTCTTCAGCCCCAAATCAGGCTTGATGACATTTTGGCCTGTCTTAGCTTTATCTAGTTTTCTTTCCTGAAGGGTTATACTAACTATACTATAACGAACCACCAACAGTTCAGTCGTTTAATTTATTTGTCAAATATTTGCAAACAACAAATATGAACAAATATTAAAAGTTATCTGCTACATATATAGTGATCGAAATAACATCGGAATGTGAATTTTTATTATGTATGTCACTTGACTTTTTCTCATAAGCAGGATCTTACTAAAACAAAGATTAAGATCATGCATACCAAACAAACATTTATATATTTTCACCACCACCCAATTAGAAGGCTTAAGGGCTTTAATTCAAAGTTCAACAAAAAAAAAATTGAACAACTGCACTGGACAAAACAAACCTCTCTGTCCTCCTTATGGGTCCCACTAGCGCTCGGAGCGGAGTTGACATTGCCGGTGGTCGAACTCAGCTTTGACTCTTGAGGCAAGACTTGGGGTGTGACATTTTGAATCTGAAAGTTTGTGAAAAGGACAGTGTCAGAATCAAAACACATGGTGTCCAACGAGATGATTTGCAAATAGTGACTGTTAAAGCCCTCTTGATAACATGAAAAAACTTTCAACAATGTTTTGTCATTGATCAAGTGTCATAAGCTAGAACTCAATAAAGAAAGATATCCTAACCACTGGCTCGTAACGATACATGATTACAACTCAGGGGAGTAGTAGGAGCATATCTGCCCCTAACTAAGTCCATACTCAATATAACCAAGATACATAAGAAAAGAAAAGCAAGCAATTTACTTCCTTTTACCTATACGGGGGTAAAATTATTTTTTTTGTTCATAAATTTTTCTCAATTTTTAATTTAGTCTCTCTTAGTCATTTACCTAGTCAAGAAAAACCGATAGATGGTAACTCTCGGTCAAGTAGCGAATAAAATATCAACTAGGCCACCATCCCATGCACAACGAAGCCAAACACTATAGCGAAAACCTACTTCAAATAATCCCACTTGAGTTTAGCAAATTTCCTACAATGTATGTGGCTATGGTCACTAGCTACTTGAAGAGCGACAGTCATAAATATTAGCACACATTGTAAAACATGCAGGAAGCATTAGCAATAGGAGAAAAATTTTCTTGTTTCCAGGAGAACTAAAAGATTGGAAAGAAGCTTACTAACTGATGCTGAGGCATGTTTTATATTATGAAACAAAACATCTATTAATATCTTAGTTCGATAAAAGTACATTAAACTTCAGTAGACTGGCATTAGTTTTTGTGTAACGGGAAAAACTATACACAGTAAATAGTTTGAAGATAAGAAAAGCCAACTCACGTACAAGTCCATTTCCGAGCTTCAGATGAAGGTAAACGTCTTCAGCCCCAAATCAGGCTTAATGACATTTTGGCCTGTCTTAGCTTTATCTAGTTTTCTTTCCTGAAGGGTTATACTAACTATACTATATCGAACCACCGACAGTTCAGTCGTTTAATTTATTTGTCAAATATTTGCATACAACAAATATGAACAAATATTAAAAGTTATCTGCTACATATATAGTGATCGAAATAACATCGGAATGTGAATTTTTATTATGTATGTCACTTGACTTTTTCTCATAAGCAGGTTCATACTAAAACAAAGATTAAGATCATGCATACCAAACAAACATTTATATATTTTCACCACCACCCAATTAGAAGGCTTAAGGGCTTTAATTCAAAGTTCAATAAAAAAAAAAATTGAACAACTGCACTGCACAAAACAAACCTCTCTGTCCTCCTTATGGGTCCCACTAGCGCTCGGAGCGGAGTTGACATTGCCGGTGGTCGAACTCAGCTTTGACTCTTGAGGCAAGACTTGGGGTGTGACATTTTGAATCTGAAAGTTTGTGAAAAGGACAGTGTCAGAATCAAAACACATGGTGTCCAACGAGATGATTTGCAAATAGTGACTGTTAAAGCCCTCTTGATAACATGAAAAAACTTTCAATAATGTTTTGTCATTGATCAAGTGTCATAAGCTAGAACTCAATAAAGAAAGATATCCTAACCACTGGCTCGTAACGATACAAGATTACAACTCAGGGGAGTAACAGGAGCATATCTGCCGCTAACTAAGTCCATACTCAATATAACCAAGATACATAAGAAAAGAAAAGCAAGCAATTTACTTCCTTTGACATATACGCGGGTAAAATAATTTGTCTGTTCCTAAATTTTTCTCAATTTTTAATTTAGTCTCTCTTAGTCATTTACCTAGTCAGGAAAAACCGATAGATGGTAACTCTCGGTCAAGTAGCGAATAAAATATCAACTAGGCCACCATCCCATGCACAACGAAGCCAAACACTATAGCAAAAACCTACTTCAAATAATCCCACTTGAGTTTAGCAAATTTCCTACAACGTATGTGGCTATGGTCACTAGCTACTTGAAGAGCGACAGTCATAAATATTAGCACACATTGTAAAACATGCAGGAAGCATTAGCAATAGGAGAAAAAAAATTTTGTTTCCAGGAGAACTAAAAGATTGGAAAGAAGCTTACTAACTGATGCTGAGGCATGTTTTATATTATGAAATTTAAAAAACATCTATTAATATCTTAGTTCGATAAAAGTACATTAAACTTCAGTAGACTGCCATGAGTTTTTGGGTAACGGGAAGAACTATACACAGTAAATAGTTTGAAGATAAGAAAAGCCAACTCACGTACAAGTCCATTTCCGAGCTTCAGATGAAGGTAAACGTCTTCAGCCCCAAATCAGGCTTAATGACATTTTGGCCTGTCTTAGCTTTATCTAGTTTTCTTTCCTGAGGGGTTATACTAACTATACTATATCGAACCACCGACAGTTCAGTCGTCTAATTTATTTGTCAAATATTTGCATACAACAAATATGAACAAATATTAAAAGTTATCTGCTACATATATAGTGATCGAAATAACATCGGAATGTGAATTTTTATTATGTATGTCACTTGACTTTTTCTCATAAGCAGGTTCGTACGAAAACAAAGATTAAGATCATGCATACCAAACAAACATTTATATATTTTCACCACCACCCAATTAGAAGGCTTAAGGGCTTTAATTCAAAGTTCAATAAAAAAAAAAATTGAACAACTGCACTGCACAAAACAAACCTCTCTGTCCTCCTTATGGGTCCCACTAGCGCTCGGAGCGGAGTTGACATTGCCGGTGGTCGAACTCAGCTTTGACTCTTGAGGCAAGACTTGGGGTGTGACATTTTGAATCTGAAAGTTTGTGAAAAGGACAGTGTCAGAATCAAAACACATGGTGTCCAACGAGATGATTTGCAAATAGTGACTGTTAAAGCCCTCTTGATAACATGAAAAAACTTTCAATAATGTTTTGTCATTGATCAAGTGTCATAAGCTAGAACTCAATAAAGAAAGATATCCTAACCACTGGCTCGTAACGATACAAGATTACAACTCAGGGGAGTAACAGGAGCATATCTGCCGCTAACTAAGTCCATACTCAATATAACCAAGATACATAAGAAAAGAAAAGCAAGCAATTTACTTCCTTTGACATATACGCGGGTAAAATAATTTGTCTGTTCCTAAATTTTTCTCAATTTTTAATTTAGTCTCTCTTAGTCATTTACCTAGTCAGGAAAAACCGATAGATGGTAACTCTCGGTCAAGTAGCGAATAAAATATCAACTAGGCCACCATCCCATGCACAACGAAGCCAAACACTATAGCAAAAACCTACTTCAAATAATCCCACTTGAGTTTAGCAAATTTCCTACAACGTATGTGGCTATGGTCACTAGCTACTTGAAGAGCGACAGTCATAAATATTAGCACACATTGTAAAACATGCAGGAAGCATTAGCAATAGGAGAAAAAAAATTTTGTTTCCAGGAGAACTAAAAGATTGGAAAGAAGCTTACTAACTGATGCTGAGGCATGTTTTATATTATGAAATTTAAAAAACATCTATTAATATCTTAGTTCGATAAAAGTACATTAAACTTCAGTAGACTGCCATGAGTTTTTGGGTAACGGGAAGAACTATACACAGTAAATAGTTTGAAGATAAGAAAAGCCAACTCACGTACAAGTCCATTTCCGAGCTTCAGATGAAGGTAAACGTCTTCAGCCCCAAATCAGGCTTAATGACATTTTGGCCTGTCTTAGCTTTATCTAGTTTTCTTTCCTGAGGGGTTATACTAACTATACTATATCGAACCACCGACAGTTCAGTCGTCTAATTTATTTGTCAAATATTTGCATACAACAAATATGAACAAATATTAAAAGTTATCTGCTACATATATAGTGATCGAAATAACATCGGAATGTGAATTTTTATTATGTATGTCACTTGACTTTTTCTCATAAGCAGGTTCGTACGAAAACAAAGATTAAGATCATGCATACCAAACAAACATTTATATATTTTCACCACCACCCAATTAGAAGGCTTAAGGGCTTTAATTCAAAGTTCAATAAAAAAAAAAATTGAACAACTGCACTGCACAAAACAAACCTCTCTGTCCTCCTTATGGGTCCCACTAGCGCTCGGAGCGGAGTTGACATTGCCGGTGGTCGAACTCAGCTTTGACTCTTGAGGCAAGACTTGGGGTGTGACATTTTGAATCTGAAAGTTTGTGAAAAGGACAGTGTCAGAATCAAAACACATGGTGTCCAACGAGATGATTTGCAAATAGTGACTGTTAAAGCCCTCTTGATAACATGAAAAAACTTTCAATAATGTTTTGTCATTGATCAAGTGTCATAAGCTAGAACTCAATAAAGAAAGATATCCTAACCACTGGCTCGTAACGATACAAGATTACAACTCAGGGGAGTAACAGGAGCATATCTGCCGCTAACTAAGTCCATACTCAATATAACCAAGATACATAAGAAAAGAAAAGCAAGCAATTTACTTCCTTTGACATATACGCGGGTAAAATAATTTGTCTGTTCCTAAATTTTTCTCAATTTTTAATTTAGTCTCTCTTAGTCATTTACCTAGTCAGGAAAAACCGATAGATGGTAACTCTCGGTCAAGTAGCGAATAAAATATCAACTAGGCCACCATCCCATGCACAACGAAGCCAAACACTATAGCAAAAACCTACTTCAAATAATCCCACTTGAGTTTAGCAAATTTCCTACAACGTATGTGGCTATGGTCACTAGCTACTTGAAGAGCGACAGTCATAAATATTAGCACACATTGTAAAACATGCAGGAAGCATTAGCAATAGGAGAAAAAAAAATTTGTTTCCAGGAGAACTAAAAGATTGGAAAGAAGCTTACTAACTGATGCTGAGGCATGTTTTATATTATGAAATTTAAAAAACATCTATTAATATCTTAGTTCGATAAAAGTACATTAAACTTCAGTAGACTGCCATGAGTTTTTGGGTAACGGGAAGAACTACACACAGTAAATAGTTTGAAGATAATATTATACTCAATATTGTAGGATTGCAATTTACAACCATATATTAAGAGCTTGTATATATTAAATATAGATTGAAAACGAAAAAAAAATACTGGGCATGAGAGCAACAAGGGGAAATATAAAGTTTGACTGAAGAGAAGGGCAATTTGAGAAAGAAGAGATAAAAGTGAGGGGAAAATAGGAAAATAGAAAAAAAGGCACGAAGAAAGAAAAAAGTTTGGGTTAAATAGATTTAAATTAAGATATTAAATAATAAAATATATATATGTGTAGATTTCATACTAATAAATTCAAATGTTTTATAAAAGGTAATTGTAATATCTCAATTTACCACTAGATACATACAAATTATAAATTATTAAAAAGTGGAAGTGCGATAAGGCATGAAGCTGCAGTACACAGAAGCCAGTCTGTATAAGATCCAGAGCCTAATTTGTGTAGATGTGTGCACGTGTATAGTAGTCTGCTATAGATACTCGAAGCTTCCTTTCTGTTATTTAGACCTCCAACTGTCATTTATTCACTAGAGGTGTGCCTAATAGAAATGGTTTTATATATATATATATATATATATATATATATATATATATATTGTATAGTTCTTCTTTCAGTGGCAAGCTGAATAGTATTCCTCTGAGTTCTTTCTCATCTTTATAGTATCTTTTATCATGGTATCAGTGTTGTGCAAGGCTGGCGCCATGTTTAATTCTCAGACACCGATCTCTGCTTCCTCTCCTACTCTGTCTCTCGTTCTATCTCTTCTTAAAACATCTTCGCCTTTGTTAAATTCTCTGAATCAAGTATGCTCCATCAAGTTGGATCGGAGCAACTTTCTATTGTGGCATTTCATCATCATGCCCATTATTAAGGGTCACAAGTTGGATGTCTATATTCTAAGAACTAAGCCTTGTCCTCCTCAATTTTTCTCTGAAGGTGCCGAGAGAAAACGTAATCCAAAGTATGAAGATTGGGTAGCTTCAAATCAACTACTTTTGGGAAGGCTACATAATTCCATGTCGGTTGAGATTGCCTCTTCGACTTTACACTGCACGAGTTCGAAACAGCTTTGGACTACTATCTTAGAATTCTCAGGGGCTCACTCTCAATCACGTGTTTTGCTCGAAAAATCTGAATTCCAACATACTAAAAAAAGCTTGCTCAAGATGGAAGAGTACCTTAACAAGATGAAAATGATTTCTGACAATCTCACATTAGTTGGAAGTCCAGTTTCCATGGAAGATTTAGTAACTCAGACTCTAGCTGGATTGAACTCTAACTATAAATCGGCGGTTGTTCAACTCTTAGCCAAAGAGAACTTGACTTAGATGGAGTTACAAGTAACTCTCCTCACCTTTGAAAATCGTTTGGAGCAACTGAATAATTTTCAAAATCTCACTCTAGGAAAGTCATTCGCTCACTTAACCAAAAGTCGCAATGATAGTGACCAGAGGTCCTTTAATTCTGACCGAGGCTACTGGCGTGGAGGAGGACAAAATTTTCTGAGTGTGAGATAAAGTAGACTATATATTCATGATGCAAGTCAGATTTTAAAGACAAATTTTTGTCACAAGTATTAGGAGTGAATTAACTTTACAAGCAGATGAATATCACACTAGGCAGAGTTTCAATACAAATTCATGGAAAAACAAATAAAGCAAACACGAGGAGGTATAATAGGATGTTATCTATTATATATATGATCGAAATAATATTGAAATGTTAATTTTTTTTATATATGTCACTTGTCCTTTTTTTTTGTAAGCAGGTTTTTACTCAAGCGAAAATTAAGATAATGCATACCAAACATCACCTTGGATAAATTTTGGTTTCTCTCTCTCTCTCTCTCTCTTAGTTTCTGTAATGGAAGAGGTGATCTAAATTGTTCTCTGTCAACGTTTTCCAGTGTGAAATAAAGTAGACTATATATTCATGATGCAAGTCAAATTTTAAAGACAGATTTTCGTCACAAGTATTAGGAGTGGATTAACTTTGCAATCAGATGAATGTCACATTAGACAGAGTTTCAACGCAAATTCATAAAAAAACAAAAAAAACAAACACGAGGAGGTATGTACAGATTGTCTAGAGTTCAGTAATTTGAATATAAAATTAACTGTAAAGTAATGAAAAATCTAGTGATCAGTAATTTGAATAGGAAAATGTTAAATCGGGTGAGCAATTATATAAAAGTTGTACCTCATACTCGATCACCTTGTCCTTGCATGAGAATGGTTTGAAGCATCGAAACAACCATTTCTTGGACTTCCTAATCATTCTAGCAGAAATCTCCATGGAAAGAAAGATACGAACAGCGCAAAAATAGAGAAGGGTGACGGAGAGACATATATATAAAAATAAAGACAGAGACAGTTGCCGCGATAATGTTACTGCCTTTTTATTTTGCAAATATAAAAAGAAGCCCAATGTCTCCGGTTCATTCCTTATTCAATCCCGTCGTTCACGTGCTACAATGGTGTTATGATATTATTTCTCACATATCCCTAATTTTCAGTAATGCATCATATCACTAATATTGGATTGTCCTGCAAGTTTGACTTTCATGATCTCATCATGAATCTCCCGAAATATTGTGCACGTTGCCTCCTCCTGCTTTATTTAAAAAAGGTGTTAATTACAAGTCTCGAACACACACACCACCCTCCGCTATAACGCATGATGCCACTAATCCAACATCTTTTTTATGTCTATCTGTGCAACGTTTTATATAATTTCAAAAAGTGTCAACTCTACTTATTGCAACATATAATACCACTAATCCAACGTCATTTTTAGATATATATTTGCTCGTTATCTTTTTATAATTTCAAAAAGAGTAAAATTTAGACAATTTGTGCATGTATACAAAGAAAAATATCTATTTGCACATAACTAGCATCATATAATTTGTTACACCTATTTTTAAAATTTTATTTTAAATTCATTTAAAAGGATCTCTATTTTTTGTTTTAATTTAAATTATTTAAATATTATTATATAATTTTTTTTAAATATTTATAATATGATATTTTACCCAAAAATAATATGAAATTAATATATTACTAATTTATTTGTTTTAATAAAATAGTCTTTAATAGTTATATTTATAATTGTATAAATAATTTTAATTCAAATTTTAAATTATTATATTTATTTATTAATACCTATCGTATTTAAATATATGATTAATGGTGTCTTTGTTTCATTTTTTTATGAGAAGATGAGCTAGTGTTTTTTGTTCATTATTTATCATTAGTGGCAAAAATGAGGTGTTTCTTATGACAAAAATCAATAAAACTGATATAAAATATGACAAACTTAAACTACCTGTGATATGGTATTCATGAATACCATCTTCATCGTGATATTTAAAATTTTGAGGTAAGTAAATAGAAGAATAAATTTTTGTTTTATATAATACACATATGAATTAATAAAGTTACAACACACCATCATGTCATGTACATAGCTAGTTAATTATAAAATAGTATGGCAAATATCTACGAATCACCAGTAATATAGATCGTAACTTCTTTTATGTACTAGTATATTTTATTTTGGAAAAAAAAATACAATTTATAAATATTTGTTGTCCTTATTTTTATAATTAAATGAATTTTGAAAATAAAAACAAAAATGTATTAAATCAATGTAGAAGTATACACCATTAAAATAATAACAATTGGTTCAAATGAAAAAAAAGGTAATTTTAAACAAATCTAAATGATGGCTCGGCCCCTAGTAATTAAAAAAAACAAAAAAGAATCTCTTGGATGCATACATTAATGATTCCCTTTAATTAGGGATTAAATAATTTTACAAGGATATAATTCTAATTAATTTGAACTTCATCATAATCCCGAAATCTCTCAATTTCCTGATTTGAATAAAACAGGAACTTCCTTGGAAGCAACTCAATAATCCAATTTATTAATAGCAACATGAAAAAGTTTGAACTTAAAAATTTACATAACCATTTGTTGGACTGATTGTTGACTTGGCCAATACGTTATTATGTATCAATTTATGCTCAAAGGCTTGAACTTGAATGAAACAGTAAGTGAAAATTAAAAAATAATAAACAAAACAAAACAAAGAACGAAGGACTGATTTCATTAAGAATTTAAATTTTTGTCTTCTTTTCTTATCCATTAGAGTTTAATTTTTCAAAAAAATTTTAATAAAAATTTAAATATAACATGTCAATACAAAAATATTCAGAATTATTTAAGAAGCATATGTAGTTAAAAAAAAAAAAGTAATTTAAATTATAATAAGATTAATATCTAAAAAGTACATTTTATTAATAAGGAGCGTATTTTGTTCCCTTATAAAACCACATTTTTTCAAAGCCAGACTCATAAAAATTTGTATAAATTACACGTACAAATTTTAAAATAATTTTAACACTAAAATGCTTATTCGATCTCTCCATGTAAACTAGACATTCTAGAAGCTTCTCTTGTCTTTCCTTTTTGAATATATTGATATTAAAAAGTTAATTCTACACTTAATCGGTACCTGTACAAGTCTCACAATGCCACTTGTCACATAATACGTCAGAAAACAAAGAAACGACAAAAGAAAATTGTACAAGTGAAAAAAAAAATTATATGCCGAAATTTATTAGTTCAATATTGACATTTAATTTAAAAATAAGAGTCAAATTTTAAGGACATGAAATGACCCATCTAAATTTCTCCTTAAAGCAGAGGGTTTATACTTAGAAAAAAACCAATTGGTATATATAATAGGAAAATACTTTCCACGCTAATTATATGCACAGTAAATTAACAATCCTTTCACATATAATTTAGACCAAATAATATTATATTAAAACATTAAATGAATATAAATGTTTTAGATTATTTTTCACAATCTAAGGTTTATGATGCATAGAGAAATAATTTAAACATGTGTACCAATTTTGTTTTTATAAAAAAATAACTTGAATATTGTTATATCTATTTTGTATTCTAATTCAAATGTAATAAGGTTAGCATTTGTCACATATATTTTTGGCATGTAATGGCTTCTGCTGACTTATTGACTATGTCTGGCTTAGCCTTTCTTTGATTAGTCCTTCTGGTTCTCTACCAAAGTACCCATTTAATACTTTGAAACAAATCCAATGTAAAGTAGTAGCTTAATGCCATATATTTACTTTCAGTTAAACATAATCATAACTTAAAAAATTTGACTAGTTTGATAAGTCTTACTAGAAAAAATAATGTCCAAACAAAAAAAATTGATTAAAAAAACTTGATTTATAAGATAGGTTAAGTTCAAACTTTTTTATAAGTTTAGTTCAAGCTCTAATAAGCTTGAATAAATGATTTTTTAATAAGTAAAAACCTATTATTTATAAAAAAATTTTAATGTAACATGATAATTTTAATAAAAAAAATAAAAATTAATACATTTTATTTAAATGATTTATGTTAATATAATAATTCATTTATATTTATAACTTCTCTATATATAATTATATATATAACAATAACAATTAAATATATTATTTATTTCAAATTTTAAGTGATAAATTAATTTAATTATGACTTTAAAAAATTTAATTAGCTCCATCAACCCAATCCAAAATATATAAATAAAAATTCAAATAAAAAACTCAATTAAAATACAAATTTAAACTTCTTCTTAAGCCCTAATATAAACTACATTTTTAAAAAGATCAGGTGCACTCTCAGCCAAATCTTTGGCCATTTCCTGTCCTTGTCTCTTACCCTCTTTCTGTCTTAAGTAACATAACAGAAGGGACAATAACACGTGGTTACAGCTTTTTCCCTTCCTTTCATGTTCTTTTCCTTTTTCCAATTTTCTTTTCCATCGATTTTTGGCCAATGCAAGATAACTTTAGATAAATTAATAAATTAAAACAACCATAAAGTGATAAATTAAAGTAGTATGTAAGTATATCATAACTAATATTCAAAAGTGAAAACTCAATCTACCATAAACTAAATAATATTTTTTAACATGTGAATATATCAAAACTCAATCTAAATAACATTATGGTCTGTTTCATTCGTGTGGTGTTTGAAAATGGCCTATTTCATCCCTAAGCTTTTCCTCCTTTCTGTGGGGGGTTGAGTGAGATGAATTGTTTATGGTGTATTTCTTGTACCAATGAAAAATGCTGCAGCCTTCTATGGAGCTACTGCTATTGAAAATTCTTCCGTAATACTTTATAGTATTTTGATCTCAGTCCCGTAGATTCTTGGGTAGATGACATTAAAAAACTTTCGAATAGACTGGCCAGTGCTCAAAGTTGTCATCTAGTCATTTTGCTTTCACAACTGGGAATTATTCTGCAGGGAATGTGCTTTTAAGCTGCTCCCTTTGTTAGAGAATAGAGATTCTGTTAGAGAATAAATGAACATATGCGTGTGCGAGACAGCTTAGTCGTTGACCCTATCAAGTAAACTGTGGGTTAGAGATGCCAATTCGGTTGCCTAAGTTGTTCTTTTCTCAACTCCTGGTAATGAAACCCTTAGCGATATTAAACTTGCAAGCTCCCATGAAGGTACAACTGTTGAATGCAATTAAGTGAAATACTCCGGCCTCAGCAATATTTCTTGATGCATATCTGCACTAAATTTTGAATTCAGAATTTCTTGCAAATTTCTAAGTGTTTCATAATTACATTTTTTTGTGTTCGCCATACTAATAGTAATAAATAGATACATTGATAAATTAGAGGTGAATCTAATTAATCTCCTATCGTCTTGGTAAATATCAAATCATGCTTAGAATACCTATGATACAATTGAGCTTTGCATAGGAAGACCAACAGTAATTAGCATTCTTAATGGGGGTAATTTTTTGTATGGACAAAATAAAAATATAATATGTACAATTTTTATTTCTTTAAAAGGTTCAATCAGATAAAGCTTAACTAGAAAAATAATTCACATGTTATTTCTTAAATACTTAGAACGTCTAACTCAATTTTACTGTTTTTGAAATGGAAATCGAAGTAAAATTGATATGAAGTTGCGTATACATTTTCCAGCTACTACCGTAATACAAATTTTTTTGACCAAAAAGACGTACAAATTAAGAACAGAAACACCAAGCTATAGCATAAGTACGAAAAATTAAAGTCTCTGAGAAGTGACAACGAACCATCACAATCAATTAGAGGCGAGAGAGACGGAATCCATAGTTGAAGCACAGTCAAGAGCGTCAGCACCATTGATCCTCTTCCGCTTGGGCACTATTTTCGTGGCTCGCCGGCCATTCCGAGAAGCTTGAGGGAAGAGGCCAGTATCCCTTGCCTTTTCCGGAGCCTTGGTTCGAGACATGGTCTGCATGTGTTTGGTGACTCGCAAGTTCTGATCGGGTGGCGGGAAGTTCTCTCTGCAAGAACTGAGAGTGTAAATGGAGGTAACACAGCACTCTTGCCAGCTTAGTTCGTTGAGATCAGCGATTACGTCCTCGAGCGTGAGGGTTGCGAACGCAGACACGCTCTGGTTGAGTGTGGATCGCGGCAATTCCATTAGATCAAGCGTATTTACAGCATCAACCAACACCTTCTGCGAAATCATCCAGAAATTCAACTATTAATATCCAACAATTTTATATATGATATTCAGTTTGAGTTTCTTGAGAAACTGAAAACAGAGAATCAGTAACATTTTGTTCATTGTCGTTTTCTCGGCAGCCAAACAGAAACTCAAAACCAGCAAATGCAAAAAGAAAGAGATTAGAACCTTGGAATGTCTGTGGAGTTTCTTGAAGCCGTGAATACGGATTATCTGCAACGTTAGCCAATGGTGGTTATTAAGTGACTTTCAAATCAAACTCAAAAAAGAAGAAGAAGGAATTAGTCAGTGAATATTTAGGGTAAAAAAGAATAGAAAAAGAAAACCTGATTGAGATGGTTCATATTGAAATGAAGCGTTTGGTTAGAATGAAGAAAATCGAGGTAGTCCTCCAAGGATAACTTGTCGTTCTTCACCTGTCGTTTTCTGAAGCTGGCCTTGCTTGCCTGCGTTCGCGTCAGCATTTGCGTCTGCGATTGTGACTCCATTGTCGTTCACACAGACCACCTTCAAGTCGAGCTGAAAACAAAAAAAGTAAAAACTGAAAAAGGGCAAAAAGAAAGGGAAATCATAAATGAATTTTATTGAGGGCCTACTTATATACCACTTCTGTCACGTGAGTTCGTTATGAGTTTGTTATCCCACGCGTGCCTCTCCTTAATAACTCGCAATCAAGTTCTGGGTCCAATGGGCCACATTATACCCAACCCGAACTTCCCCCCAATAAATAATAGTGGTGCCACGTGATCTAGATGTTTATTAAATAAATAATTATAAGCCGAATCAAATAGAATAAAACTTAAAAGTACAAAGTTGGATGAAGTTTTAACAACATGTACTGTTGGTGTGGAAAAAAAGAGAATGCAATATTATAATATTTGAATTTTTTTTTATTCTTTATACAATGAAATTTAATATAATAAGAGGGCCTTAATTAATAATACAATAATAAGTAATTGATCCTTCTCGACTTTGGCCTTGTCTTTTTTATCTAATCACATTTAAAACGATAAATTATTTTATAATTTAGTCTATTTAATGATAATGAATATAATATAAATACTTAAATTTGAAATTGAATATTTAACTATCGATTAGATATTAATAAATTTTATATCTTTCTTCTTTTATTGTTTTACTAGATCGCAACAATTTTGAGAACCAAAGCTACCTTTTATAAATGAGGATTAAATTGAGACTATCAACAATCATCATGAGATTAAAATATACCAAGAAAAAAAAAAGGGACTGGATTTAGGAAAAATTCTACCTTTAGTCATTCTAATTTCATCCATTTTTTAATTTTTTTCTTTGCACTTTAAAAATTCTATAATAACATCTGTATAATTTAAAAGATTTATAATTTAGTCCTTATTATTATATTTTTGTCAACATTTTAACTTGTATATTAGTTAATTATGCTTCATTATTTACTTTTACTTTTATGACAAATAAAACCGCATATTTTCAAATAATTAAGTTGATATATAATTAATTGCATTAATAAAATTAAACAAAATCTTGGCATAAATGTAATTTTGGTGACTAAATTGAAATATTTAGATATTATAAGGATTTAATTATAAACTTGTAAATTATAGGGACTAAACTAAAAGTTAAATAAAGAGGACCAAAAGAAAAATTTTTCCTAAACTTTGTTGCTTAGGCTACTACATACCCGCGACATTTAAAACCCTTTTAAAGAGAAAAAAAAAAACGCGCATACACATTAAGAAACCCAAAATGAAACTTGAAACTAGGTAAAATTGAAAATTTCAGGTTATTTTGTGAAATTGCAATATGTCAATTTTAAGCATTAGAAGAAAATTAAGGACTATAAAATGAATGTAGAAGAAAAGAAAATTGATTGGATGGGAAAATAATATTTAATTTATATTTCATAGAATAATTCACTACCCAAAAAAAAAGGGAAGCAGGAGTAGTTTCTTAAAAGTAGTTTTTACAACCGCAACAAATTTTATTACTCAATTGCAATTGGCACTCCCACCACCATAAATTAAGTGTGATTGACACAAACAGCAGTTAAGTTTTACTTAACTACGGTTGCTTTTGGCAACCATAGTAAATTTTAACTTAACCCTTGAATCCTTACCTCGCAAGGCCCCCTTTTTGGCATCTTGGAGTTCGGCATCCTTGTCATAGTTCCCTGTCTCACATCCCAGCCCCTAGGCTACCCATTTTCTCCTGCCAGTGACACAGATAATGCTGGCCAGCAAATAGCCAATGTCAATCACATAGATGCATATGGGTGATATTGTAGGGGAGTTGAATCCCCTAATTAGATGTAACAATGGGCACGAATTAAAGAATATCAATAAATTGGTCCTGCCAACTCCTCTCGCCTCCTTGTTCCTTTTCCATCAAGGTATTCATCTCTTTTTTTTAATGTAATTTGGAGTTCTTGTGGGTTTTTTTTTTTGGTTTATAGTGTTTTATCAACACGATCTAGTCTTAGATTGCATTGAAAATTCTTATCTAAAAGTTAAAATGATCATGTGAAGACGTGCCTCATAGAGTGGCTGTTCTCGTTAGATCCCGTGAACGGCTGGGTGCTCCAGGATCAAGTCTCCAAATATAAGCTTAGCCTCCAACGCATGGCTGCTAAAACGGAGGATCATTTTTCAAATTCTCTCCATCCACAGTAGTAGTTTTGGTAATTTTTTACTTTTACACAGAAAGTCTGGTTATATATTTTATTTTGATTTGCATTTCAATTCAGTCATTTGATTTGTTTTTATTTTAATTTGATTCTAAACCCTTACAAAAGCTTCTAATCCTTTCATAATTCGAACTTGGACGGAAAATTCTGATATGGAATAACTCTATTAGCAGTTAGAAAAGGATTGAAATATTGTGCAATGCTGAGAGATTGAATTGAAATAAAAGTTAGTCAGGGATTAAATTGAAACTTCAATCAAACTTTACTAGCTAAAATATAATTTTTGTTGATTAAAAAGCTATTCTTAGATATCGTTGTAAAATATTACAATAAGTAATCTTGCCATTATTATTATTATTATTTAAAACACAAACAAGGGATACGTGTGGTTCTCACCTTCTCGGCTAAAAAGAAGATATATAGATATTTTAAAGAGTTGATAAAAAATACATTAGCGTCCTTTACATAATTGCAAACTTTAAATCACTTTCTTACAGGAAATACGTTGCATTCATTTTAATCTACACCTCTTGCTTACAGGTAGTCTCTGATTTGACACTGGACTTATTTTCTGTGGATCTTTGACTTATAATGTACCGTTAAGAAAATAAATATAATGTGAGATCTTTGTTGCTTCATTACTTTTTATTTTATTTTGTATTTCTAGTAGAATAATGAGACCATGTGAATTCCTTTCTGTTTCTCTATTCCAGTTTCATAAATATGAGTACTTTTTTTTTTCAATGACTAGTAGGGCCTTCTTGTTTTTTCTCTTTAGTTTGTTCTTTGAACTTGTGGAATTAATTAAATATTTAAACTTTATTAGTGTTCAATGGTATGGGATGGTATTTCTAGCTTGCTATGAGTTCTAAATACTATATGTTTTCAATGGTAAATATTACTACTTATTACTGCTTAATGGTCTGGGATGGTAAATATTACTACTTATTTTCATAGTGTTTCTTTTTGTCATTCCTAACATTTTTAGGCACGTCCTAAGTGTGCAAAGATTCATGGCCATTTCAAGAATTTAATGAATATGCAAGGTATAAAAACAAAAGAAAGTTAGAGGTCTAGGAAAATTGACTTCGCCCTCCCAATGACGCTCTAAATTTTATTTGCATTTTCTGTATGTGTTCTCACAATCGCACCCAGAGAGTTACAAGGTCATTCATTTAACCCTCATCTTATATTGTGCCCTCAAAAAATGAAATCGCTTTTGATACATCAAATTGCATATGAATAAACACAAGTTGAGACACTCATAAGAGTTGTGGGGAGGGGGGGTATTATCTTCCATAATTTAATTTTATATTATCAGATTCTATTATGAATACTCCTATTTACTAGACTCTGTCTCATTTGTTTTTTTAAATGTAGAGCCACAATGATCATGGCCTTGTGACAAAGGTTTTTCTTTCGCCCTTTCTTTTCAACTATAATTTGATATAAGCATGCTTCAAGTGTTTCAAACCATTCTGAATCTCGGATACCTAGGTGAGTTTATTTTCAATAAGTTTAGTAAATTGCTAGATTTTAGTTCTTTATATGAAAATAGTTTATATTAGCTCTACTCAACACAAATATATGCAAACATGGCCGTGAATTCTTTTTATTTGTAACTTCAATTGCCTCAAAAGTAAATCTAGTTAGATAAATGTAAAATTTCTTCAGTGGTGATTGAATTTTTGCTCTACTTGAGAGGACAAAGATGGTCTTTTAGAATAAAATATATATAATCTTTGCTCACTTTCCAAAATCCTTTAAGACATTCTTTCATAATTTTTCATACCTTTTAATTATATTTGCATTGTATATATGCTTTAACAGAAATTAAGAGTAGTTATTTTAAGGATTACTTGTGAATATACTGATAAAAGGACAGGGACAAAGGTTTGGCATTTATAAGCAAGGCAATGCTTTTAGAAAATTTTCATCATTAGATGTATGCATTTGACCGTGTACACTATGAACATGGTTTAAGGGTACTAGTTTTTTTATTGATCAATTTTGGCATATTATTTTGAATGCAGAGTGTGATGATGTTAAAAGATGGGAATAGTTATGATGTACAATAAAATAGGCAATTGGGTGCAAAATTTCATCTCAAAAGCAAGTTGTTATTAGATGTACTGTATGGTTCTCTCATGTGTGAAGTTTTAGTTAGGCAGAGAAGTCAAATTTTGAAGGGGTTTGTTGGTAAAAGAGCAATAGCTTACTTTTTATTTCTAATTTATGTGCAATTAGTTGTAATTATGTATAGTATTCACTTACTTTGAGCCAAGAGCGGTGGGCTCCGTTGTTCAAACAATGTGTCCGAATGTTACTTTTCATTTTGTTATTCCATGAATGGTGGTGGGATACTTGATAGTCCGCGTAAATTTTTTTTTTTATATATTTTTAAAAAAGGCACAAACATTAGCAGTGGTTGGAATCACTACTATAGACAACTGCAGCTAAGCCACCATTTACTATGGTTGGCTTAAATCACATTTAAGTCATTTAGCCACCATGGCTTTAGCTACAGGTGTTTTAACCGCGGGTAAAAAAATTAGCTGTAGTTTAATTGTAAAAATACCGTAGCTACAACCTTGATTTGTTGTAGTGATTGGGTCAACAATTTATTGAATTATAATAGGGTAGAGAGTATGGTTATCCATGATTAACAAAGGATGACAAATGAAAGCTTAGATTTTGCCCTATGATGGTTCAGGAAAAATATAAAAACTCATAAGGATGAGGATTTAGAGGAGGATAAAACATACCATAGTTGTCTCTTTCAATGCTTTTTTGAAAACTTAACACCAAAAGCAACAATAAAAGGAGAGACAGAGAGATGTTGTAAGGACACATGATATTGAAAAAGTGAAGTTTCACTAAGATGTAATCTACCTCCCATAAAATTCTTCAACAAGTTCAATAGCAAAAAAAATCAGAAATGTCAACTTCTCGTATCTGAATAGGCAAAAATATAGACATGTCAAAAAGAAAAAAGAAAGTTAAGAATAGCCACCAAAATAATTTAAAAGGGGACATTTGCTGGTCATGGGATTTAAAGTTATTTGGCCTCCAGCAAGCAATTAAAAATTATAATTAGCAAACATACACAAGCAATCAAGTTTCTAAGGGGAAAAATTGCTTCGTTTTCAAATCCAAAAAGGTAATTTGGCAAGCTATATTAGCTACATTCTTCAATTTTCTATCCACAAAAATTTTAACTAGCCAACTCATAATGTTTTTAACACCAAAAGTAAGTTTGACTTTGAGAACCAAACCTACAATTGTAAGGCAAAATCATCACCAACACAAATATGTACACTAAAAGTACCTAGAATTGAACAACTATATACTCAACACTTAATCATGCATGTATGCTTTTCTAGGTTGTTAATTTTTGTACCAAAAGACATTGTTTATCAATTTATCCAACTTTACAACAAACTTAAAAAAACAACTAACATAAAATTAAGGGCTGCCAAAGGGGACAAAGGAAATTACCAATCGTCTGAGGATGAAAATAGATAAGCACAAAACTTAAGACAGTTTCAAGAGCAAAAATCCAAAAAAAATAAAATAAAAGAAAAGGACCATTGAAAAATGATATATCACAATAACCTAAACTACAATTGCCACAAATTGCATTATCAGTTTAAAATTATCGACCATCATATGCATTTAACTTCCCAACACTTTCAAATCCTTTTATATCAAGGTAAAAATACATAAGTTCTCACTCCAACAATATCAAAGTCTATAGCTATTCCCTAAACCCATATTCCTATACGGTGGGAGCCAAAAGAGAATAAAAGTTATAAATGTGATATCTACCAATCAAGGATAAAAGGTAAATCTCCACTCACCTTTTGTCTTGGTGCCATGCATGTGCCCAACACTAAACCCTAATAGAACAAACACACTAATTCATGTTATGTTATTGTAAGCAATTAGATGCTAACTACAAAATTTTGTAAAATGCAGGTACTAAGGGAAAATTTTAGCAACTACCAAAGATTCACCTTCATAACAAGAAAGAGAAAGATGTTGATTTAGCAAAAAAAGATTTTCCAAAGCGATATGGTCCAATCACCTGATTAAGAATATATATATATATATAGTAAGTAAACATATTAAAGTAGAGCCTAAAAAAGGGTAAAGATGCAGCAATCAACTTTTTGTCACTAGTATATTGGATCCATAAAATAATAAACAACACCATTTGTGTAAAATGATCTCCATCATCTTAAACTATCCAGGAATTGAAGTAAAAGGAAATGTTAAACCACTTGGAAAAGCAACTCACTAGATTAAAGAAAATGGAGAAAAAAAATCACCAACTTAGCTTTTGAAAAGCTTTGTGAGTCCATATATTCTAATTCTTAATTCTCATGAAGCACTATGTCCTACCTTTTTAAACAAAATAATAATCTCCAATGCATAGTTATACATTAAAAGTAACAATGTTTTGACAACCCTTTCATAGTAAAATCAACAAAAGGCCAACTTCAATTAATATCGATATTCTCATGCAACATGTTATATGCCTTGTACTTTAAATTCATGTTTTATATCACTTAATTGAACCCACTCTCAAACGGTTGAAACAAGATGAGTACAACTCTTAAGTGGTGAAAAATAAATAAGTACGTATCCTTAGCAATACAGAGGATATTTTAACTGTGATAAAGGTTGTTCAACATGATATTAGCTAGTCACTTTACCATAAAATAGTCCATCTCATGTAAGTCCTCATATACTTTTATGAACTATGAACCTTCAAAACAATATGAAGGACCACAATTTCAAATATCAAATTAATAAGACCATCATATACTTTTATTAAGTGAAAATAATTTTGGCAAGGCATTATTATTGTTGTTTGTATATGAAACTCTTAAATTCAAAGGCTAATATTTACTGAATTTTTCTTAAACTTTTCATGTTAACGTATGTAAGTCTATATTTAACAATCATTATAATTACTGTTCAAAAAAGAATAATCATTCATGAAAACAAAGACAATGTGATTTTTTTTTTCTTTAAAAACCTCAAAGCAAATAAACAATTAATTTTAGAGACTACACATTATTTTAGTCCGTCCCTCAGGATATATCTTCCCAAGTAATAAATAACTAGTGTCATAATTTGATCATAAAACCTTTGTTCAAAAACAATGTATCACACAATGTTTTGGGATTAAAGGAGACTCAATGTATTCAAGCTATTTATGCTAATTATAATAGCTATAAATAAAAAAAAAAATAGTCTAAGGCTCAACCAGAAATATTGTTGCATTCCATAGCTATATGTGTTATAAAACTAAGGAAATTTTCTTAAGGAGTAGTGTACAAAATATTGTTTATAGTAATGTTACAAATATTAATGAACTGTTAGATCAAATATAAGATAAATATGTGTATAAAAGTTTTATCTAAAATAAATATCAATTTTTCCAAAAGGAAGCTTTCAAATTTGAAAGTAGTTCTTCCTATATATATATATCCAACAACAAAATATTAAAAAAAAAAGAACAAAATATGAGATTCTTCTTGAAACAGAACAACATGTTTATACCTCTAAGCTATAGCAAGCACATTTAATTTTCAGTAATTAAGATTATGATATTCAATTAATAATGGTCACATATATGTGAATATATATGTATTTAGTTATTTATTTTTATATCGTAGGACCTTTTCCTAATATGAATTAACAGGTTCCATCTATTTTATTACTTGATCAATCTTGTATAAAATTTCAATCCTAATTACCTTGTCTATTACTATAAAAAGCCATATGAAAAGAAACAAAAAGATAAATAAAAGAGAACAAAATGCACAAACAAGCAAAGTTTATATATGTGAATACAACATGATATTGTAATTATTTCAAACATTAATTGAATCGCACGCAAACCACTTTTAAGGAGTGGTGCCACCAAAAGCACTAGTAAGATGTCTATGAAGTGTTTAGAAAATGAATTAAATGTTTGGAATTAAAATTGAAAAGAAAAAAAGGTTAAAGGGAATAACAAAGTAGCCAATATATGAAATTACTATATGGATTATTAAGCGGCAATTTTGGAAACACAAATTGCCACTTTCCTAAATCCTAATTAAGTAAACAACATAAAACCCCAAAATAAGTCGTTTGACACCTTACATCTACAATGAATTGTTATTGGATTATCAATGTCCCAATAACCTTTTACACAAAGGTGTGTCAGGGGGGTTCAAGAATTCTTGAACATGCGACGCACGAGGTGTTAATCATTTTTCACCTCTCTTTTATGTGAATTGCACATAAATTTGGTGACTTCGGTTTTGTTGCCTCCTTAGCTGACCTGTTAACAGTCATGCTTGTTCATCATTAATAGTGCTTTTGAATAAGTCAAATTCCAAAAAAAAAATTATAAGAGAGAGGGTGTATTTAATCATACTTCTGGGGAAAAAATGGATGGTCAAAATTAGGAACAGGTCTAGCATAGGGAACCATGGTCTGTCTCAACTGTTTCCGAGCTTTCTCTTCCTCAATCTATGTGATTTTATATTCATCATGTTACTATTGGTAGAATAAAATATCATATATGGTATATTTATATGCAAAATGTCATAATACCATTATTGCTGCCTCTTTCTCCTCTAAGTATCGCTTGTACATCATTTCCTTCTCTCTGATCTGTACAATTGCAAAATTTTAGTACCATAAATTTCCATGTCTGAATTAAACCCTATTAAAAATAGAAAAAACTAATAGGTTACCTTTTGATTAAATTGTGCTCTATCCATCGCTCGATCATCCACACGAAGGTTGAATTCATTAACCTGTGTAAGGGGTTTGTGAACCTTCTTAGGAACTGGCATTGGGTCCCTGCACAAGATAACATCAGTAAGGAAGAATTTAATTAACTTGTTTTTCTATAGCAACCAATGCAATCTAAAACTTGTTGCTTACTCTTTTAAGATTGGTTGTGCCTTGAAAATTCTCATTTGAGCCTCTTCTCTGTCCTTTCGTTTTCTTTCTTCCATTTCCCTTTTCATTTCTTTCTCATGTCTCACTTGGCTTTCCATTTGGAATGGCTTTGGTTTTGTACATGGCTTGGGTTTTGGTTTTGGTGGGATCTGCTTATGATATTTGAAGATTTATATTAATAACAGTTATCTCATTAGCAACAAGAGTCAAATTAAACCACGAAGACAAGTTACTGTACCACAGGATAGTCAGTGCTATAAGGGTATAGATTAGCTTTGGGAATTCTAGCCTTTTCCTCTTCCAACTGTTTCTGCAAAAGTTCCTTGGAAAGTTTTTTCTCTTTCTCAGCACCTCTTTCCTAACAAGAGAGAAAGAATATGTTAGTAATTGGTGTTTGAAGAAACCATCCAATTATTTCCTTTTCTATTTCTTCCTTATGTCTCACCAGGCTTTTCAGTTGGAATGGCTTGGGTTTTGTACATGGCTTGGGTTTCGGTTTTGGTGGGATCTGCTTATGATATTTGAAGATTTATATTAATAACAGTTATCTAATTAGCAACAAGAATCAAATTAAACCACGAAGACAAGCTATTGTACCATAGGATAGTCAGTGCTACAAGGGTATAGATTAGCTTTGGGAATTCTAGCCTTTTCCTCTTCCAACTGTTTCTGTAAAAGTTCCGTGAAAAGTTTTTTCTCTTTCTCAGCACCTCTTTCCTGACAAGATAAAAATAATATGTTAGTAATTGGTATTTGGATAAACCATCCAATTATTTCCTTCTTTATTTCTTCCTCATGTCTTACCAGGCTCTTCAATTGGAATGGCTTGGGTTTTGTACATGGCTTGGGTTCCGGTTTTGATGGGACCTGCTTATGATATTTGAAGATTTATATTAATAATAGTTATCTCATTAGTAACAAGAGTCAAATTAAACCATGAAGACAAGCTATTATACCACAGGATAGTCAGTGCTATAAGGGTATAGATTAGCCTTGGGAATTCTAGCCTTTTCCTCTTCCAACTGTTTCTGTAAAAGTTCCGTGAAAAGTTTTTTCTCTTTCTCAGCACCTCTTTCCTGACAAGACAAAAAGAATATGTTAGTAATTGGTATTTGGATAAACCATCCAATTACTACATATAAATAAAATGGAAAAAAATGAACTAACCTCCGTGTGGAGATGAAATGGAATTGGTGTTGTGTTTCTTAGAATTGGGTTCTTATGTGCGGGTTCAAAATTCAAAGATAGCTGCAATACCAGATACTAGATAATGATGACAAAGTGTAATAATTTAATATTTAGTACTATGAGTATTTACCCATTTTTATTTCATACTATATAATTTTGTGGGTGGAGTCGTACAATATATCATATTTTGGACTACCTTGTTAAACAAATCTAGGAATATTTTAAATGATGTCATTGAGGTTAGTAAAGGGATGTAATGATGTCACTAAAGTTGGTAACATTGTAGTTGGAGTGACACAATCACCATCTTGTTTAAAGGCCTAGTTTTAAATTTTGAAATATTTTCAAGCTCCTTCTACTCTAATTTTAATGAACTTTCACCTTTGATGGACGGGCCCTTAGTGTTGTTTGGAGTACTGGCGTTTTAGGCCCCATAAGATGAGGCTCCTATGGTTCTTGTTTCATAAAAGGGAACAAAGTGACTAATTGATCAAAGTCGTGCCTCAAAAGGTTGATGTTACTTAATGAACTACCTGATGTGACAATTTTGTTGAAGCCATTGAAGTTGAATCTGCTTTTTGATTGGCCCTAACTATTGTTTCTAGAAGAAATTCCTGAAATTTAAAAAAAAAAATATTTAATCCAACATCATGACTGATTTGTTTACAACATCTACTCTCATCATGGAATTGTGGTTTACCTTAAACACCGGTGGCTGGGGTGTATTTCTTGGTATTACAGGCAATGTAGGAGCTTGTAGAATCTGAAATGCCAAAATTTAAGCACACAATGGTTAGCAATCACGGACTATAGTGTTTAGAATTATGGTTTATAATATGGTTTTAAGATTTCACAATAAATGCTCTTATTTCAAAGATTTTAAGGATTTAAAAATGAAATCAAGGTTTTAAAACATGTTTTGGTCACTAGTAAGAGGTTTAAAAAGTGCATCCATGTTTAGGATGCTAATGTTTCAAAGATTTTAATGATTTGAAGTTGAAATCAGGATTTCAAAACATGTTTGGGTCACTCATAAAAGGGTTAAAAAGTTGATTTAAGGTCTTGTAGTCATAATTTGGGTTTAAAAAGGTTGTATCAGGTAAAATCTGCATTGAAGTAAACACAAATTTATGCACACAAAGGTCCACAATCATAGACTACAGACCTTCCTATTCAATGGTCGAGCCCTGAACTTTGGCATTTTAGCCATCATTTCCTCCTCGAGCTCAGCAGTACTCTTTACTCTGACAGACCGGGCTCGCAGAGCTGTCTCAAATCCAGGTTCCTTAGGCCTAGTCAATGTGAGTTTCGGTTTCATATGGATCATGGAACCACTATCACCCTGAATTAAAGTCAAAAGTATTTAAACAACCCAACACACGTTACATAATATGAAGGGCAAATGAGGGAAAGAAAAGGGACAATAAGCCAAAACAGAAAGTAAGAGAAATTTAATTAAATTGAGTGGAGGAAGAGGTCACAAGATCCATCCATTTACAAGAGAACAACTGCTACCGACATTTGGCATTGACAAGCCTCGGGAACTTGTTGCAGGTGTTGGCATTTCATAAACAAAAACCTTCACACACAATAAGAAGGCTTAAGGGCTTTAATTCAAAGTTCAATAAAAAAAAAAAAATTGAACAACTGCACTGCACAAAACAAACCTCTCTGTCCTCCTTATGGGTCCCACTAGCGCTCGGAGCGGAGTTGACATTGCCAGTGGTCGAACTCAGCTTTGACTCTTGAGGCAAGACTTGGGGTGTGACATTTTGAATCTGAAAGTTTGTGAAAAGGACAGTGTCAGAATCAAAACACATGGTGTCCAACGAGATGATTTGCAAATAGTGACTGTTAAAGCCCTCTTGATAACATGAAAAAACTTTCAATAATGTTTTGTCATTGATCAAGTGTCATAAGTTAGAACTCAATAAAGAAAGATATCCTAACCACTGGCTCGTAACGATACAAGATTACAACTCAGGGGAGTAATAGGAGCATATCTGCCCCTAACTAAGTCCATACTCAATATAACCAAGATACATAAGAAAAGAAAAGCAAGCAATTTACTTCCTTTTACCTATACGGGGGTAAAATTATTTTTTTGTTCCTAGATTTTTCTCAATTTTTAATTTAGTCTCTCTTAGCCATTTACCTAGTCTAGAAAAACCGATAGACGGTAGCTCTCGGTCAAGTAGCGAATAAAACATCAACTAGGCCACCATCCCATGCACAAGGAAGCCAAACACAATAGCAAAAACCTACTTCAAATAATCCCACTTGAGTCTAGCAAATTTCCTACAACGTATGTGGCTATGGTTACTAGCTACTTGAAGAGCGACAGTCATAAATATTAGCACACATGGTAAAACATCCAGGAAGCATTAGCAATAGGAGAAAAATTTTCTTGTTTCCAGGAGAACTAAAAGATTGGAAAGAAGCTTACTAACTGATGCTGAGGCATGTTTTATATTATGAAACAAAACATCTATTAATATCTTAGTTCGATAAAAGTACATTAAACTTCAGTAGACTGCCATGAGTTTTTGGGTAACGGGAAGAACTATACACAGTAAATAGTTTGAAGATAAGAAAAACCAACTCACGTACAAGTCCATTTCCGAGCTTCAGATGAAGGTAAACGTCTTCAGCCCCAAATCAGGCTTAATGACATTTTGGGCTGTCTTAGCTTTATCTAGTTTTCTTTCCTGAAGGGTTATACTAACTATACTATATCGAACCACCAACAGTTCAGTCGTTTAATTTATTTGTCAAATATTCACATACAACAAATATGAACAAATATTAAAAGTTATCTGCTACATATATAGTGATCGAAATAACATCGGAATGTGAATTTTTATTATGTATGTCACTTGACTTTTTCTCATAAGCAGGTTCTTACTAAAGCAAAGATTAAGATCATGCATACCGAACAAACATTTATATATTTTCACCACCACCCAATTAGAAGGCTTAAGGGCTTTAATTCAAAGTTCAATAAAAAAAAAAAAAAAATTGAACAACTGCACTGCACAAAACAAACCTCTCTGTCCTCCTTATGGGTCCCACTAGCGCTCGGAGCGGAGTTGACATTGCCAGTGGTCGAACTCAGCTTTGACTCTTGAGGCAAGACTTGGGGTGTGACATTTTGAATCTGAAAGTTTGTGAAAAGGACAGTGTCAGAATCAAAACACATGGTGTCCAACGAGATGATTTGCAAATAGTGACTGTTAAAGCCCTCTTGATAACATGAAAAAACTTTCAATAATGTTTTGTCATTGATCAAGTGTCATAAGTTAGAACTCAGTAAAGAAAGATATCCTAACCACTGGCTCGTAACGATACAAGATTACAACTCAGGGGAGTAATAGGAGCATATCTGCCCCTAACTAAGTCCATACTCAATATAACCAAGATACATAAGAAAAGAAAAGCAAGCAATTTACTTCCTTTTACCTATACGGGGGTAAAATTATTTTTTTGTTCCTAGATTTTTCTCAATTTTTAATTTAGTCTCTCTTAGCCATTTACCTAGTCTAGAAAAACCGATAGACGGTAGCTATCGGTCAAGTAGCGAATAAAACATCAACTAGGCCACCATCCCATGCACAAGGAAGCCATACACAATAGCAAAAACCTACTTCAAATAATCCCAGTTGAGTTTAGCAAATTCCCTACAACTTATGGGGCTACGATTACTAGCTACTTGAAGAGTGACAGTCATAAATATTAGGACACATGGTAAAACATCCAGGAAGCATTAGCAATAGGAAAAAAAATTTTTTGTTTCCGGGAGAACTAAAAGATTGGAAAGAAGCTTACTAACTGATGCTGAGGCATGCTTTATATTATGAAATTTACAAAACATCTATTAATATCTTAGTTCGATTAAAGTACATTAAACTTTAGTAGATTGCCATGAGTTTTTGGGTAATGGGAAGAACTACACACAGTAAATAGTTTGAAGATAATATTATACTCAATATTGTAGGATTGCAATTTACAACCATATATTAAGAGCTTGTATATATTAAATATAGATTGAAAACGAAAAAAAAATACTGGGCATGAGAGCAACAAGGGGAAATATAATGTTTGACTAAAGAGAAGGGCAATTTGAGAAAAAAGAGATAAAAGTGAGGGGAAAATAGGAAAATAGAAAAAAAGGCACGAAGAAAGAAAAAAGTTTGGGTTAAATAGATTTAAATTAAGATATTAAATAATAAAATATATATATATGTGTAGATTTCATACTAATAAATTCAAATGTTTTATAAAAGGTAATTGTAATATCTCAATTTACCACTAGATACATACAAATTATAAATTATTAAAAAGTGGAAGTGCGATAAGGCATGAAGCTGCAGTACACAGAAGCCAGTCTGTATAAGATCCAGAGCCTAATTTGTGTAGATGTGTGCACGTGTATAGTAGTCTGCTATAGATACTCGAAGCTTCCTTTCTGTTATTTAGACCTCCAACTGTCATTTATTCACTAGAGGTGTGCCTAATAGAAATGGTTATATATATATATATATATATATATATATATATATATATTGTATAGTTCTTCTTTCAGTGGCAAGCTGAATAGTATTCCTCTGAGTTCATTCTCATCTTTATAGTATCTTTTATCATGGTATCAGAGTTGTGCAAGGCTGGCGCCATGTTTAATTCTCAGACACCGATCTCTGCTTCCTCTCCTACTCTGTCTCTCGTTCTATCTCTTCTTAAAACATCTTCGCCTTTGTTAAATTCTCTGAATCAAGTATGCTCCATCAAGTTGGATCGGAGCAACTTTCTATTGTGGCATTTCATCATCATGCCCATTATTAAGGGTCACAAGTTGGATGTCTATATTCTAAGAACTAAGCCTTGTCCTCCTCAATTTTTCTCTGAAGGTGCCGAGAGAAAACGTAATCCAAAGTATGAAGATTGGGTAGCTTCAAATCAACTACTTTTGGGAAGGCTACATAATTCCATGTCGGTTGAGATTGCCTCTTCGACTTTACACTGCACGAGTTCGAAACAGCTTTGGACTACTATCTTAGAATTCTCAGGGGCTCACTCTCAATCACGTGTTTTGCTCGAAAAATCTGAATTCCAACATACTAAAAAAAGCTTGCTCAAGATGGAAGAGTACCTTAACAAGATGAAAATGATTTCTGACAATCTCACATTAGTTGGAAGTCCAGTTTCCATGGAAGATTTAGTAACTCAGACTCTAGCTGGATTGAACTCTAACTATAAATCGGCGGTTGTTCAACTCTTAGCCAAAGAGAACTTGACTTAGATGGAGTTACAAGTAACTCTCCTCACCTTTGAAAATCGTTTGGAGCAACTGAATAATTTTCAAAATCTCACTCTAGGAAAGTCATTCGCTCACTTAACCAAAAGTCGCAATGATAGTGACCAGAGGTCCTTTAATTCTGACCGAGGCTACTGGCGTGGAGGAGGACAAAATTTTCTGAGTGTGAGATAAAGTAGACTATATATTCATGATGCAAGTCAGATTTTAAAGACAAATTTTTGTCACAAGTATTAGGAGTGAATTAACTTTACAAGCAGATGAATGTCACACTAGGCAGAGTTTCAATACAAATTCATGGAAAAACAAATAAAGCAAACACGAGGAGGTATAATAGGATGTTATCTATTATATATATGATCGAAATAATATTGAAATGTTAATTTTTTTTATATATGTCACTTGTCCTTTTTTTTTGTAAGCAGGTTTTTACTCAAGCGAAAATTAAGATAATGCATACCAAACATCACCTTGGATAAATTTTGGTTTCTCTCTCTCTCTCTCTCTCTTAGTTTCTGTAATGGAAGAGGTGATCTAAATTGTTCTCTGTCAACGTTTTCCTGTGTGAAATAAAGTAGACTATATATTCATGATGCAAGTCAAATTTTAAAGACAGATTTTCGTCACAAGTATTAGGAGTGGATTAACTTTGCAATCAGATGAATGTCACATTAGACAGAGTTTCAACGCAAATTCATAAAAAAACAAAAAAAACAAACACGAGGAAGTATGTACAGATTGTCTAGAGTTCAGTAATTTGAATATAAAATTAACTGTAAAATAATGAAAAATCTAGTGATCAGTGATTTGAATAGGAAAATGTTAAATCGGGTGAGCAATTATATAAAAGTTGTACCTCATACTCGATCACCTTGTCCTTGCATGAGAATGGTTTGAAGCATCGAAACAACCATTTCTTGGACTTCCTAATCATTCTAGCAGAAATCTCCATGGAAAGAAAGATACGAACAGCGCAAAAATAGAGAAGGGTGACGGAGAGACATATATATAAAAATAAAGACAGAGACAGTTGCCGCGATAATGTTACTGCCTTTTTATTTTGCAAATATAAAGAAGCCCAATGTCTCCGGTTCATTCCTTATTCAATCCCGTCGTTCACGTGCTACAATGGTGTTATGGTATTATTTCTCACATATCCCTAATTTTCAGTAATGCATCATATCACTGATATTGGATTGTCCTGCAAGTTTGACTTTCATGATCTCATCATGAATCTCCCGAAATATTGTGCACGTTGCCTCCTCCTGCTTTATTTAAAAAAGGTGTTAATTACAAGTCTCGAACACACACACCACCCTCCGCTATAACGCATGATGCCACTAATCCAACATCTTTTTTATGTCTATTTGTGCAACGTTTTATATAATTTCAAAAAGTGTCAACTCCACTTATTGTAGCATATAATACCACTAATCCAACGTGATTCTTAGATATATATTTGCTCGTTATCTTTTTATAATTTCAAAAAGAGTAAAATTTAGACAATTTGTGCATGTATACAAAGAAAAATATTTATTTGCACATAACTAGCATCATATAATTTGTTACACTTATTTTTAAAATTTTATTTTAAATTTATTTAAAAGGATCTCTATTTTGTGTTTTAATTTAAATTATTTAAATATTATTATATAATTTTTTTTAAATATTTATAATATGATATTTTACCCAAAAATAATATAAAATTAATATATTGTTAATTTATTTGTTTTAATAAAATAGTCTTTAATAGTTATATTTATAATTGTATAAATAATTTTAATTCAAATTTTAAATTATTATATTTATTTATTAATACCTATCGTATTTAAATATATGATTAATGGTGTCTTTGTTTCATTTTTTTTATGAGAAGATGAGCTAGTGTTTTTTGTTCATTATTTATCATTAGTGGCAAAAATGAGGTGTTTCTTATGACAAAAATCAATAAAACTTATATAAAATATGACAAATTTAAACTACCTGTGATATGGTATTCATGAATACCATCTTCATCGTGATATTTAAAATTTTGAGGTCAGTAAATAGAAGAATAAATTTTTGTTTTATATAATACACATATGAATTAACAAAAGTTACAACACACCATCATGTCACATACATAGCTAGTTAATTATAAAATAGTATGGCAAATATCTACGAATCACCAGTAATATAGATCGTAACTTCTTTTATGTACTAGTATATTTTATTTTGGAAAAAACAATACAATTTATAAATATTTGTTGTCCTTATTTTTATAATTAAATGAATTTTGAAAATAAAAACAAAAATGTATTAAATCAATGTAGAAGTATACACCGTTAAAATAATAACAATTGGTTCAAATGAAAAAAAAAAAGGTAATTTTGAACAAATCTAAATGATGACTCGGCCCCTAGTAATTTTTTTAAAAAAAAAAGAATCTCTTGGATGCATACATTAATGATTCCCTTTAATTAGGGATTAAATAATTTTACAAGGATATAATTCTAATTAATTTGAACTTCATCATAATCCCGAAATCTCTCAATTTCCTGATTTGAATAAAACAGGAACTTCCTTGGAAGCAACTCAATAATCCAATTTATTAATAGCAACATGAAAAAGTTTGAACTTAAAAATTTACATAACCATTTGTTGGACTGATTGTTGACTTAGCCAATACGTTATTATGTATCAATTTATGCTCAAAGGCTTGAACTTGAATGAAACAGTAAGTGAAAATTAAAAAATAATAAACAAAACAAAACAAAGAACGAAGGACTGATTTCATTAAGAATTTAAATTTTTGTCTTCTTTTCTTATCCATTAGAGTTTAATTTTTCAAAAAAATTTTAATAAAAATTTAAATATAACATGTCAATATAAAAATATTCAAAATTATTTAAGAAGCATATGTAGTTCAAAAAAAAAGTAATTTAAATTATAATAAGATTAATATCTAAAAAGTAAATTTTATTAATAAGGAGCGTATTTTGTTCCCTTAAAAAAACCACATTTTTTCAAAGTCAAACTCATAAAAATTTGTATAAATTACACGTACAAATTTAAAAATAATTTTAACACTAAAATGCTTATTCGATCTATCCATGTAAACTTGACATTCTAGAAGCTTCTCTTGCCTTTCTTTTTTGAATATATTGATATTAAAAAGTTAATTCTACACTTAATCGGTACCTGTACAAGTCACACAATGCCACTTGTCACATAGTACGTCAGAAAACAAAGAAATGACAAAAGAAAATTGTACAAGTGAAAAAAAAAAATTATATGCAGAAATTTATTAGTTCAATATCGACATTTAATTTAAAAATAAGAGTCAAATTTTAAGGACATGAAATGACCCATCTAAATTTCTCCTTAAAGCAGAGGGTTTATACTTAGAAAAAAACTAATTGGTGTATATAATAGGAAAATACTTTCCACGCTAATTATATGCAGAGTAAAATTAACAATCCTTTCATATATAATTTAGACCAAATAATATTATATTAAAACATTAAATGAATATAAATGTTTTAGGTTATCTTTCACAATGTAAGGTTTATGATGCATAGAGAAATAATTTAAACACTCGTGTACCAATTTTGTTTTTATAAAAAAATAACTTGAATATTGTTATATCTATTTTATATTCTAATTCAAATGTAATAAGGTTAGCATTTGTCATATATATTTTTGGCATGTCATGGCTTCTGCTGACTTATTGACTATGTCTGGCATAGCCTTTATTTGATTATGCCTTCTGGTTCTCTATCAAAGTACCCATTTAACACTTTGAAACAAATCCAATGTAAAGTAGTAGCTTAATGCCATATATTTAGTCTCAATTAAACTTAATCATAATTTAAAAAGTTTATTTAGTTTAATGGGTTTGACTCAAAAAAATAATGTTCAAATAAAAAAATTGATTAGAAAAACTGGATTTATAAAATAGGTTAATTTTGAACTTTTTTTAAAGTCTAGTTCAAGCTCTAATAAGTTTGAATAAATAATTTTTTAATAAATAAAAACTTATTATTTATAAAAAAAATTTTAATGTAACATGATAATTTTAATAAAAAATAAAAATTAATACATTTTATTTAAATAATTTATATTAATATAATAATTAATTTATATTTACAACTTTTCTATATATAATCGTACATATAACAATAATAATTAAATATATTATTTATTTTAAATTTTAAGAGATAAATTAATTTAATTGTGACTTTAAAAAATTTAATTAGCTTCATAAACTCAATCCAAAATATATAAATAAAAATTCAAATAAATAACCCAATTAAAATACAAATTTAAACTTCTTCTTAAGCCCCAATACAAACTACATTTTTAAAAAGATCAGGTGCACTCTCAACCAAATCTTTGGCCATTTCCTTTCCTTGTCTCTTACCCTCTTTCTGTCTTAAGTAACATAACAGAAGGGACAATAACACGTGGTTACAGCTTTTTCCCTTCCTTTCATGTTCTTTTCCTTTTTCCAATTTTCCTTTCCATCGATTTTTGGCCAATGCAAGATAACTTTAGATAAATTTAATTTATAAAAATAAATAAATTAAAACAACCATAAAGTGATAAATTAAAGTAGTATATAAGTATATCATAACTAAATTATATTCAAAAGTGAAAACTCAATCTACCATAAACTAAATAATATTTTTTAACATGTGAATATATCAAAACACTCATAAGATAGTTTATTTTTAATACATTTATATGATTATTTACAAATGATTTGATTTATTAAATTTTATGTATATTAAATCTACTGAAGAAATTTTTAAAGGATGTTCCTTTCATGTCTACATATCTTGTATAGAATGGTTATTGTAATGATAAAGGTGGCATGAGGATCAAACAACACAAAAACACATCAAAAAAAGAAAATATATACATTTATGATTTGAAATTGTTAACTAACGAGACATTGATTTCTCTGAGGGTTGTATCCCCAAAGCTCTTTGAAAAATTTGTATGCAGCTGTGTATATCAAGGTAAAAGCTGATGATCCTAATCTTTCTGAACTAAGGGGTTTGGTGCTTTCTTGGAGCACCTTCTTCAATAGGCATGGTTTGATTAAATCGCTTATGAATGCAAAAATAATGGTATAAATTATGGAACCTAGAGATTACTACAGTTTCTCACTGAGTCCTCCAAGAACTGATGGCTTGGCCTGATCATCTCCTTCACCTTCTCTCCGTTTGCATATATTTTGAAAGTTGGCACAGTTCTTATGCTCTCAGCTTTTGCTACACTTACACACTCTTCCACATCCACCTGCAATTGAATTTCACATAAGGGTCATTTTAAAGAAAGGGAATGATCATGAGAAAGTATAAAAATAGGATAACTTATACTTGCTCTCATGGTTTAGTCGAAACCCGGTTTTCTTTACATTAGTTTAAAATGTGTCATTTTCTCTGCTTCCTTCACTTATACTCCATCACTATGTAGTGTTTTACATTCGAATGTTAACAAAAATAATCATGTCATATTCAAACAATAAATAATTTCATTCTTAAAATTACTGTTCACTTAAATTTTGAACATTTTCACAATGTAAGAGTTGAATGACACTTTATAACACAAGGGCAAGTTGATTTTAAACTAAACTACAAAAGATGAACTGTAATTTGCGTATAAAATAACCACCTAGCAGGGAGGCTTCAAAAAATAGCAATAGAGCCACTAAATTTATGTACCTTGATGAACTTAACAGATGGGTATCTTATGCAGAGCATATTTATAAAAGGGGATATTTCCTGACATAGTTCATTAGATGCCTCTTTGAAATGAACCACTGAGACACCTGAAAGCAGATATTTTGGCTTTAGACAAAATAAATAAAGCAAGAGAAATGCTACTGCTGAGGAGGAATAATAAAAAAAGAAGTTGAAAATACCAGAAGAAGCAATTGCAGCTTTGAATCTATCTAATGTAGAAACCTCTTCAACCTCAATACCAAGCTTTGTACCATAAACTTCCCCACGAGATTTCTTCAATGCAAGTTGAGCCTGACGGAGAGACTCAGCAACTTCACTGTCTCTGGGAAGTTCGCGCTTTAAAGCCTCATAATCTTTTACAGCCTCTGCCCACCTTTCAAGCTGACATGAGAGTCATGAACCACTGAAGTTTAGTCAACGGAACAACAGGAATGATCTTTTCAACCAGGGTTCAAGTCCTCTGTAAGCACTCTAAAAGTAAAATTTTAAAAACACAAATTTGAAGTATAAAATTGCCAATTTTGCAGGGATCAATGGACATTGCTCTGCATGGGGTTGGGGATGGGGAAATTTCCCTTACATGGTGATGGAATGGGGATGATAAGATTTTCCTTCCCAAGAACAAGGGAACATACTCCTCGCTTAGTTGAGAATCCCCACTACTGAAATTACTACATAAGTCTTCATTTATTCAATGTCTTTAAAGAGTCTCTGTGTGTGTGTGTGTGTGTGTATCTACATTTATGATTTAAACTAATAAACTACAATATATGTTTCTTTTAAGAATATATTTTAAGATAAAATTTGAGAGTTTTAATTTCTCAAACTTTAACTTCATTTGAAAATATGAGGACCCATACAAATCATGTACACTTGTAGAAAATGGGATGGGGAAATTAGTCTCAATAGTGGAGAACGAAGGTAGGAATGGGGAGGCCGAGAAATAGCATGACTGGAGAGCAGGGAAAATCTTCTGCTCTCCTTGCCATCCCTGCTAATATGCAAAAATATGTCCTTAAAATCACCCAAAAGTAAAATCTAGAATTAGTCAATGCCCCACATTTTTTATCGTGATGCCAAAACAGAAGAGAAATAAACAAAACAAAATGGCATATGGCAAAAGGGTTCACCTTTGCATTCGAGACAGCCCTACGGAAAAGGGCCTTGGTGCAATTTGGTTGAATGCCAAGAGCTTGGTTGCAGTCCTTGACAGACTTTTCCCACAGTCCAAGTTTAGACCAGCAAACAGCTCTATTACAGTATAGAACATAGTTGGAACTGACATATTTGAGGCCTTCTCCATAAGCAGAGCAAGCTTCAGAAAATTTTCCGGAGGCGAAGAGCTCATTGCCTCGAGAACGAGCCCTTGCCACCATTTTCACAGTACTTACAACTCTTGCAACTTCCACATTACTATAATCTATCAAATTAGCCCTTTCTGCTTCTGCTACTGCATTCTCAAACCTGCGAAAAAATTAAAAGAAACCTTCATTTTTTTCCCTTCTTTTTCTCATTAACTCAGAAATCATGTCTAGTTTTGCAATGAAGTTGATGATTGTTACCTTCCCAGGGCCATCTCAACCTGAGCTCGAACAAAAGGCACATAAGCTTCACCAACCATACCAAAGAACTTGGTTTGAGAGCAACCTTCCAGCTTTGGAATGTTTGAGATGGTAGACTCAGCGTCCTCAAGTAGGTAAAGTTTCAAATAGGCTTCAGCTTTACAAGCAACAAGCTGTAGTAGAACTCGTGCAAGTTAGGGAATAGAAAGTCTGGAGTATCAATAACAAATTAAGATTTTGCTGTTGTGCTCTTGTCAAACATATAATTCACACACACACACACATGCGCTCTCTCTCGAAGGGGGACGCTCTCAGTGGCTATATTCTTTTTTATTATTATTATTATTTTGGCTCAAGAGTATACCTGAGGCGAGAAATCTGCTCCAACAGCAATGGCTGCGTCTGATTCTCTAAGTGCACTCTTCCAATCACCTATCTTTCGTGCCTCAGCACATCGGTTCAGATGCTTCGCCAAAAGCCTCAGCTTGTGCAGTTCAGATTGATCCACCTGTTTTCCAGGGAGACAGAGGTGGCTCTGGGCATTTTCAACCTGGCCAAAGCTGAAGAAATTCCACATCTACTTAAAGGTTAAACTTAAATGACACAACAAAAATTCCAAAACCAGTATAAGTAGAGTGAACATGCCTGTGTGTGTGATAAAAACTCGGAAGGAAAAATCCTATGATCCTTTATTGAAATTTAATTGAAGTGCAGTCGCAAAGTAAATTGTAAGTTACTACAAGATGGGAAATTCAAATTACAATATCAAATGCATAAGCAAAGACTAACAGTTCTAAGCTATACCTAGAAAGCAATAAAAACGAAGTCAAAGATAAATGATGAGAAAGCAAGTTTTGTCCGTCAACGACATAATCAAAGGAGAACCAAATGATGAAAGCATACATATGAGATGACACGATCAAATATTGTACGACACACATTGAAAATGAGACAACTTTTTATTTTAACAATCAAGGGAGGAGAACAGAGCACTGACCGCAGGTAAAGAGAAGCAAGTCTCTGGTGAGCCCTGGCATAACCAGGGTCCAATTTCACAGCCTCTTCACACTCCTTCGTCGCCGCAGCCAACCTCCCCAACGCCGTTAACGCCGCCGCCCGATTACTCCGGTAAGCTGGATTATTCGGTGATATGGAAATAGCACGATCGTACAACGACAATGCCTCCGCAAAGTAACCGCTTCTGTATAGTTCATTTCCAGCTTTTTTCACCTCCTCTGGATCAGTACCGCTCATTGACCGCTTCACAATACCCGAAACCCCTCCGAGCTGAGAATTCCCCGTGACATTGTCTTCGACAACGACGTGCCCTCCATTGCCTAATTTTCCGCCACCACGCATTATGTTACCTTGGCCGTAGTTGACCGTCCCCGAACCCAAAACATCGGTTCTGTTGGACGCTCGAGACGCCAGACCGGGCGTGAGGATCTTTCCTGTCTGGAAAATATTGCCGGTTGTGGGCAAATTGGTCCCTGAAGTTGCACCGTTTGCGTAACTATTATTCCCCGAGCTGCTAAAACTTCCCCCAGAGTATATTAACGGGGCCCCAGCGGAAACCGATCTCCGATGACCAGGCTTGGAGTTTTGGGTTGCCGAAGCGGATCGGAGGCTCTCGGAGGCGATTGGATTGGTCGCAGTGAGCTCGCCCGAGCGGTTGTTTCGCTTCCCGTCTGGTTTTTTGGGCAATTTGGCGTTGGAGTTTCTGCTTCCGGAAACCGAGCCGGTGGAGGAGCTCGAGCTACAGCTCGGGGTGCTGGAAGCTCCGCCGCTGGTGGCATTAATTGTGGCGCGTGTTTTCAATGGCGAAACTGGAGAACCCAGATCGAGTTCTTTAAAATCAGGCTTGTCCTCGGCAGAACTCAACAAATCCCGGAATCGAGTAGCGAGAGAATCGAACCTCAGTTCCTGCATAGACTTCCCAGTCTGCGACATGCTCTGTGTCTCTTTATTGTGTGACTTATTTTTTCACTCAACAACCAGTCGCGGAAATACGAGCCCAGGTTATTATTATGAAGCACAAAAATCAGCGAATCGGATGAGTGCAAGTCAGAACAGAAGAGCTTGAAAGGAAGAGAATAGCAGAAGGGGAACCGAGGATTTAGAAACAGAAGAGGAGAAGAGAATGCCAAGGGAATGGGGAGAGTGAGAGAATGTAAGAGAGAGGGGATAGGTATCCTGTGAGGAAGCAAGGAATGTAAGTGAAGGTTGAAACTTGAAAGTATAAATGGTAGAAAGAGAGAGTTTAAAGTATTTTTCTTTATCATTCTCTCTCTTCCGTTTACCTCTCCGCAGCTGTAATGATATTATTTCCTTCTTCTCTCTCTCTCTCTCTCTCTCTCTCTCTCCGGTTGAACATGATGACGACGATCATGAAGCATTACTACATTTACAATTTCTCCCCCAAGCCCAGAATTTTTAGTATTATTAAATTTGGCCCACTGATTAGTATTTCCATATATGAGAGGTTCATAACATAATTGATCCATTTCAATGTAATATGGGTTTTGAGATTTTCTAATTAAATTTGAACATTCTACTTATGGCATTAATTTAATTTTAAGATTTATAACACGGCAGAAACATAATTAATGATTTCCCTAAATAAAAAGGGAAGACAAATTCTATTTTTAGAATAACAAATTTAGAAAGTATAGAAGTTCTTTCCATGAATTGAAGAAAAAGGCAAATGGCATACAAATGGAAATGTTTTGAGGAATAAAAATTTTAGAAAGACAATTGTGCAAATAATAATAATAATAATTGATAATCAAATAACATTGAACTACACGTGAAGAAAATACTAAAACGTATAGTCAAGATAAGGTAAGAATTTTAATCTTCCAACCTGATTTTATTTTATCAATCTATTCTTCTATCTTAACTTATATTTTATCAAAATGCCCACACAAATTAGACGAGTTTAAAGTTAAAATTTTTCATGATATGTTAATAGTGGAAGTTTACAATTAATATTACATAGTTTATTAATTTGTTTTATCTTTAACTTCTTTGTTTTTTCATAAAACCTAAGATAATATAAAAAATTCCATAGAAACATGATTGTTGTATTGCTATAAGTATCCTCTTCAAACTTCAGAAGTGAAATAAAACATATATGTTGTAATATTATATAATTCTTAAAAAGAGAATATTGCATTCTTAATTAACAAAAAAATTGGAGAAAAATCTGTTACATGCTCAAAATAATTATGGTAAATTTATCCTCAAATGTTGAGTGACTGCATCTGCAATAACAATAAACTATTAAATATATATATATATATATATATATATATTTGTTAATTATGTTTGATAGTGCCTACCCGAAACGGCACAAGCCCCTTATTGCAAATTACAATATTCAGAGGCGTAACATATAATTATGTGCTTACGTGTACTTTCCAAAATTATATTCTTTTTCCTCATTCACGCCCTTCTATGCTGCATAATATTCCGTACTACGCCGGGCATTTCTGTAGCTACGGAAGGGGGGAAGTCTATGGACTATGACATTATCTTTATAAATATTTTAAATAAATTACTACTTCTTAAATTTTAATATTAACTAAACTATTATATTCGTCCTTTCATAATTATTATAGTCATCAATCCAATCTTTAAATGTTTATTTATTATCAATTTCATCTTAATTAAATTAGAGTTATAACTAAAATGATCGACATATTTTTTAAATATTAAGATTAAAATAATAACAATAATAAATTCTCATTGAATTTATTAATATTATAGACAACTCCTTTAATACTTAATTCAATTAAGAATGAAAAAATGCATTAATCCATTAAAAATTAGGAAAAGGTTTACAGTGAAACATTATTGTAGTCTTTTATTTATTAGATAATTTTTAATTTGATCTCTTACTAATTTTTAATTTTATTTTGATTATTCATTTATGAGTTAAGTCTCAATTTAATTTCTTACTATTTTTAAGCTTAATTTAATTATTTACTAATATAAATATTAGTATATTTGATCCAAATTTAGTTTAAATAGTGAAACTAAATATGTTTCAGTAAGAGACTCAATTTAAACTAGACTAAGAGGACTAAATTAAAACTAAAAATTAATAAGAAACTAAACTAAAATTATAATTATAATTAAAAAAATTAAATTAAAAGTGAACTCATAAATAAAAAGCTAAAATAATATTTTAACAAATATCATGTAGTCTTCACTTGAATTTACTTTTAAATAAATAAATAAATAAATATATATATATATATGTATATGATATATTATTTTTATGATAAACAATAAATTAATAAAAATAGAAAATATTAAATTTTTTTTAATTTTCCATTTATTTTTATGTACATATGTAAAAGATATTATTATCCTTATCTGATAAATATAAAATTATTTAGAAATATGCCTCACCAGTCCTTTTAATTAATTTGCTACTTCTATTCACAAAATTTTAAACAACTATGGATAAAAGTCACCAATTATATATCTATACTTAAAAATAAATTCATTATTATTTAATGGATAAATTATGGCTAATTCAATACCAAAAATACTCTACGTACATTGCATTTTCATTGGGATTCGATAAAGCTGCATTGAATTATGATATAAAAAAAAAATATTAAAGTTCTTCATTTGGTAAGTAAGGTCAATCAGATTAAATTTTCTGCATTTAAAATTTAAATTTATTACATTAAAAAAATTTTAAATTATTAAAGTTTTATCAAATATTTTATATTTCAATAAATATAAAATAATTTTTAAAATTTGAATTATTAAATTTTTATCTAACAATCTAAATTTTATTAAATTTATGTACATTTAAATTTACAAATTCACCAAATCCAAACCCTTTTAATCATAAATGTTTTGGCCAAAAAAAATCAGAAATCAGAAATGTCATGTAATAACTTAATTAATGAGATGCACGCATAGCATGCACAAAAGGGTATTCTTTTTATTTTATTTTTCCATATTTTTCGGTCGCAGTTAATTCACTTATTTGATTTTGATCCATCTTGACCACGCACAATCAATATATGTATTCAATATCTACCAGAAAGAATATCTTTATTAAATATTTTATTAAAAACAAATTAATTTTAGTCTTATATTTTCTTAAGAAAATGGAGAAAATTATCTCTCAATTCGTATAATTTTATTTAATTTATAATTCAGTAATTATATTATAAAATTTTATCATTTGGCCTTTAGGATTTACAAACTTTTTAAATTTAGTCTTATTTTTAAGTATTTTGTTATGTTTTACAATGTCACTAATTAACATTTTGTTGACACATTAAATATGTATTGTTCATTATAATTAAAAGAATAAAATAAATAATAAAATATAATTCATTCACATATATAACAAAAAATGACAAAATATTATAATAAAGACAAAATTATAACTTATTAAAATTATAAGGATCTAATATAAAATTTTATATTAGAAGGACCAACTTAAAAATTAAATAAAAGTACAAAGACTGAAAGTATAATTTTTATTAAAAAATAATGAGCCATTTATTTTTTGCTTTTATTTATTCTTTTTTGTGAAACTTTTTCCTTTTTTTAATATATTATATTTTATAAAAAAAACAACTATAAATTTTTTTGTGTCCATTTATTAATGCATGTCATGAAAATGCCTTTTCTTGTTGCAATTTATTAAGTTTGGCGAACCTCGCGCGAGTACAACAACCTATATCCTTCATCTTTTAAATGTTGTACTATACAAATTAAAAAAAAAAAGATTAAAAGTCTAATCATAATCATAATTTCATTTAACTTTTGCTGCATGAAAATAATGAATAGTAAGTATGTCCTCACTTAAGAAGACACCAACTATTCATGACAGTTGATTCAAAACGTACAATAATTTAACCAACAATATAATAAGATCAAAATAAAAATTAATGAGAAGGGAATTACTACCTACTTTTTCTTGTTCTCTCATAAATCTATAGCAACTCGTAATTAATGTTAGAGAATTTTTTCGATAAACTTACTAAATGTTATCATTTTTCATCATTAAATCACATTTTTTCAGGAGCCAAAGAACCAGAAGCAAACCAGAAAGAAATAAATAGAAAGAACTATAGGAAAAACAAGTTTAAAGTGATCACACTTTTAGTCGAAATTTTCTTTTGAGAAAAGAATGAGAAAAACAAAAATAAAAAGATAAAAATGATCAATGAAAACGCATAACTAATTCAACTTGTAGATTATCAAATCACATTTATTAACTTGCTTTGAATTTTACGTCGCATTCAACTGAAAATCTAACCATACTCAAATGTAAACGGATAATTGTATGAATAACTTCTTTTTGAAATATTGAAAATGTTAAAATTTTTCCTCAAAAAAATATAATTTCCACAAAATTATGGGTCATGTCACAAAATGTCTTGTCATGGGAAGCAAAAGTTTTGGAAGGACACAATAATTGAGAATTGTGAATGAGCTTTTGGTTTACGGAACACAGAATGGTAGAGAGAGACTTGACCAGAAAATAATACAAAAATTAAAAAAAGAAAAAAGAAAAAAGAGAACAAAGGGCATGTACAAGTATAAATTGACAAAGATAAAATAGGTTTGTGTCCTTTAATTATTGTTCCCTGAATTTAAATTTGTGATAAAATAGGAATTGAAAATATTTATTTAAAAGATCTCTTTCCATTTGGATCGAATCATATTAATACCTTGAGCAACAAGAAAAATAAAGATAGTGATGTAACGGAAAGATGGATTTGTGTGAAAAATGAGTGATTCATAAGGGTGAGAGAGAAAGTAATGAGTTTAGTGAAGAAAAGGAAGGTGTTAGTATAATTCACAACAAGGATTGTGACAATTCAGTCAACTTAAGCTGCTCTTTCACACATCACAAAACTTTTGATGGTGTTATATATGCATCATATTATATATCCTTACATAACACCTAACTAATTTCCAACATCATCATTGCTTGTTTGCTTTGTCAAAATATTTTGAAATGGATTATAGATCTAATGTGTGAAAATTTATTCTAGTTTTCTTAAGTATTTTTTATTTAGTCATTTATATTTTTTTTAATTTAGTTTCTTATGAATAATGTATTTTAATTTTACATATTGTTATATTATGATAAATTGATAAAGGATGTCATTGATAACAAATTTACTTGTGAGAAATAAAAAGATAAATATATATACATATAAGGGACTAAATTGATAAAATAATATTTTGAGAGACTAATTTAAAAAATTCTCTATTTGTAGTAGAAGTTTATTGAAAATATATTACTATACTAAAAAATTATAGATTATTTCAAAAGTAAAAATTAAAGATAGTGTTTAATACATAAGAATTTAATTTTCAAACCCTTTAAAAATGCTCATTCATAAGGTGTTTAGATATAATAAATAATAAATAAAACTTTATGTATGTCATATATGTATATGTTTTAAATAATATACTGACATTTTTAAATATATTTTAAACTCAAAATTATTCATTAAATATATTTTTAAGTATTTAAAATATTAAATTGTTTATGTTCTAAAAGCCACTTAAGTGCATGTGGATAACTAGATAATGTAGTGAGTGCACAATCGATGAAAAAATAATTCAAATATAATTTAAAATATCCTTATTATAATTACAAAAATTTAGTTTGTGCGAATTAATAAGGATTATATATATATATAGAGAGACAAAACACAAAAAAAAATATTGATTTCTATTGAAAATTTGAAAAGTTTAAATATGATCATGAATGATAATAATATTGAGCTGTTTATTATATTAATTCCTGAAAGAATTCAACGGTATCAATTTAATTTTAAAATACTTATTGTTATTAATTTTTTATAATATATAGAAAAATATTTTTATTTAATTTAGACTACACTGATGACATTGAGCTTTCGTGTCAGAATTAAATTGATAATATTATAAATAAAATAATGATAATAAATTATGATAGGTTCGTTTTAATAGTAATCAAAACATTATATTTAATACTGTGCAAAATATATATAAAAAAGAATTGTGGATATAGAGAAAATACTTTGTGGGGGCACATTACAGCAGGCAGGCATGTGCAGTGTAGCGTGCCAGCTGGGCCAGTCAGAGAACCCTAAGCTCTCTGAGGCTTTCCAACTCCAAACACACCAAACCCTAAAATATTATGACATATATTTTATGCCCAAAAAAAAGTTATTTACTTATAATGAATTAGCTTTGAGAATATCTAATCTAATTTTATGCTGTGAATCAAGGAAATGGTCACATAACAATTTTTATTATTTTTATAGAGAATTATCTTTTACAAGATCAATGCAAATTTTAATATTTTCATCTCTGTATCAAATATTTTATGAAGAAAGAACAATTACTCTGACTATAGTCAAATGTGATCAATTGTCAAACTTAAAATCTTGTGCTTTACCTAAGGGAATTAATTTATTCAAGTTTATTTGTAGCAACATTAAAAACAAAAAAAAAAAAAAAGGCAAAGAATCTAACTTTTTGTGGCGGTGGAAATAATTTGTCGGGTAAAACGGGAAAAAACTTAAGCAAAAGCGACCTTTCAATCGTCCACTTCAGCGATTCAAACATTTTATATATTTTGTGAGAATATCATTTAGAAAATTAATTAATTTTATAGTGTCAACTTGCTAATTTTGTCTCCTCTTCATTCTTTTGCTTTGATTTTGGAATGTTAAGGTCATGCGTGCATGTCATTCTTAACATTAATGAAGAAGCTTAATTAAGATAAGAAGTTGTGCAACCCAACTAATCACCTTATTTCCATTTCCATTACCTTTTTTTTTTTTTTTTTTTGCAAAGGGATAAATCAGTTATTTATAATTTAGTAGTGTCAATAGCTTTGAATTAAGTTCTAGATCAGATAACTTCTCAATGCATTTAAGTTGACCTGAATATTCCTTAATTTTAATATTTTAAAATAGAATAAATTTTCCAAAGTAATAACTTAATTAATAAATTATAATACTATTTTTACGAATATGAATTCAACAAATTTTTTTTTACACAAAACTATGAAAGTAGAACGAATTTTGGCTCAAACAAAACTCATAAACCCTTAACAAAACTCCAAAAAAAAATTTTTTTTTAAAAGCCACTGGATAGATACAGGCCAGCTGACTAAGAACTCAGACATGAACTTTAGTATTTTTACATTTAAAAAAAATTAAATGCAGAACTTGATAAATTATTATGTCGTGTAAAATTTAGTAAAGTTTTCATGAGTAAGAACTAAATCTACAGATTTTTTTTTTCTTTTCGGATTTTAGAATTCTGAGCTGTTTTAAATACTGAAACTTGTAATATACAATAATATATATATATATATATATATCTCTCTCTCTCTCTCTCTCTCTCTCTCTCTTAAACAAAAGATTAAGTAGAATTGTCAATGGACTTCAAAGTCTCGGTGGTGGAATCTATTAATAATAAGATAATTAATGGATAAGAATCACTGCACGAGGCTCATTAAATTATATTATTAATTATAACAATAATCGTGGTAAAATGATTCTCCATTAATATTTAATACTTAGGCATGTAAGTGTGTCGTATAATAATTTGGGTATTTACTTACATTAATTGGGTTTGATCCCCTGGTTTCTTTGCACTGCGAACAGATTTAAATAATATATAATTGTAAGCGACTCATTCTACTAGTAGCATCGACATTGATGTAATAATCTTAAGATTTGTAATTGTCTTATATCACTTAATTATAATCATACTACCTAATTAATCATGTCATTAAAATAGCTGGAAGAGATATTCAGATTCATCTTATACTTAACTTTAATATAATTTAAATACTAAAATGTTTCCCTATTTAATTTGTAATTATTACCTATTTGGAAGAGATTTTCTTCATTTGTTGACATGAAATTAAGAGATAATATGCTATGTTAGAAAACAATCTTCCTGTACACCTGCACATACACAAAGTCCTCTTAATTTATTCATTTTAAATGATTCCCACGAAAATGATCAACACATTCTCAGTGTTTGTGTTCTTGGTATCCTACAACAGTCAACCTATTGTAATTGTCCAATTCAAATTAAGTAATAATCACTTGAAAAAGAAGAAAATTTAAGTAATTAGGTTGAGAAAGTATGATCAAAGACTTAAAATACAAACACCCATCTTGTTCCCTAACCTCAGATCATGCATTATTGTAACTGTCTCTCTGTAGAACTCACACCATGAAATCCAAAATCCATATGTTGACAACGGAAATGGCGATGCAAGGGTTCCATGATAAACATGAGAAATCAAATCTCAGAAAAAGTGATATAAAGAAGAGGTATAATGTCTAGTTCTGGTGAAAAGATATGTTAACTTATGTCAACTAAAGAATTAATTAACGAAACTTAATGCTGTTATTCTCTAAACCATGTACTTGAATCTCTAGTTAATTCTATATCTATTACCTTACATTGTAACTCTGCTTCCATCTGTTGATCTTGTATCTGTATTTGTCATCCAGGTACTAGTTACTGTTACTAGTGAAGAAAGTAGATTAAATTAATCAAGTGTGATAAAACCAAAATATTCATAAATAAACATGTCAATATAGCATTTTGGCCCAAAAAAGAAAACATGTCAACTGCTTCAACTTCTAATTGCTGGGGTGCGCAACTCGGGACGAACAAAGTCAGCATTTGGTGGCACGGAAATGTCAACTGTAGGTCTAAGTTGAGCACAAACTTCGATTGCTCCGTGCACCGGATCTGACAGGAAGTTACTGATCAGATCCTGATTGATCTGTGTGCCTTTGTCCACCGCCACCAAAGCCTGCTGGGTTAGGATGTAATCGAACCGTGGTGCCCATTTTCTTGAACCCAGCCTTGCTGTGGTTGAGCAGTTATCAACCATGAAAGAAACACCACGAGCATGCATGAAAGGATTCAAAGAATCAACTGACTCGATCACACTCTCGTTTATAATTTCAGAGTAGGAATGCCCTTTCTTCCTCAGGATCTCAATCTGGAGATTTTGAAATAACAAGTTATGACTAAAAAACTAAATATATGTTCAAATCCACCATAGCAGGAAAATGACATGGAGATAAAAAATCTGAAACAAATAACTGACAAAACAGAAGGAAAAGTTTGCATACCTGGGCCATCATCAATGCGACAAAGACACCAGCTGTAAATGGATATATTGGGCCTAGATCACCTGCTAGCCTTACGGATCGGACCCTCTCACCAATCTTCCACATGCGGGTCTGATCAATTTTACCCATGGGAAAAGCAGGTAGACCCTCTTTCTCCTGTAAGACAAGAATATAACTGAAGTTGATGGAATGAAGACCTACGAATCCAAATAGGAAATGAATATGCTCTTCACCAAAAAGCGACGCCCGGCCAAAACAACACTGCGAATCTCACTACCGCTTGCTACATCCTCATAGCACTCGTACAAGATTTCCATGCAGGGATAGTAAGAAGCACTATATGCTTTCTCAAACTCCCTTTTTCCATCTTCAGATAAGGCATTGTAAACAGCCAACATACCCTATGGAATAGAAACAGAGAAAAAGGTTACATTGTAACTCACAAACGCACATGCTCAGAGGGAGAAAATCAAACAGACAGGAATTCAGATACAAGAGATGGGAATGAGTCTACAACCTTAGTGGAGATAGTTTTAGATATATTTCCTGTTATGGACTCCACAGTGTTTTTGTAAGCCAGCTGTACATTCATTCCCTTCTCAGTGTACCTCCTAAACAAGGACTCCACAATTCCATGAACAGCACCAAGTAAAATGCCTACGTGTAAGCCATAGCAGCAGAATTTAGGAATTTAATTCTGAAGGACATAAACAGCATGTTGCAGAATAATTTTCTTACCTCTCTCGCCAAAGATATCACTCTTGTATTCCTGCTCAAGTGTAGTAACAAATGTGAATGGGGAACCAAGAGCAACAGACCATCCCAAAGCAACATCAGTAGCTCTTCCATCAATATCCTGTACGCCAAGAAAGTTAACCCCCGGTAAATTTATTAATCAAATATATGAATGGTCAGGGGATCCACATAGAGGGCGACAGGAAGAGAGAGAGAGAGGAGTTCACCTGGTGTACCGCAAAACTTGAATTGATTCCAGCACCATTTATCTCTTTCCCTTGGACATAGAGTCTCCTTACAGATGGACCCATCCCCTTTGGACATACGGCAATTACACTGATGTTCTTTGGAAATCCACGTCCCATTGACTGTAAATGCCCAAGAAGAAACCCATGGGACAACCCAAGTATGCTGTTTGGCTTCATGTAGGAGAATACTTTTTCATAATTATCTGCCTGCATGATAGAGATAAAATGATTTGGAAAGGAAGATGTAAATCACCAGCAGTATGACATATTATAGTTTATTTTTTTACCTGCAAACCGAATTATCAACACAATATGGTACCTATGGAATCTATAACGGGACTCAAACAAATCAATGAATTATATGTTGCAATAGGAAGTAAGATGTGAACATCATTGAGCTGATACTGACACTTTGTTCAACTGGACACAGCTAAAGGTGTTGAGATGCGGGTAGTGGTGAAGTTGTTGGCAATAGGATAGTGATGGCAGGCTGGCAATGGCATTGCTAGCATGGTCATGGTGAAAGTTATAATATGTTACAACCTTTAGCATCTAAATCTTAATGCTGTTGAAGTTAACCCAACAATTTTTCAACAAACATAACTGATAACAAAAATTTTATTACGATGAATTTGTAGTTGTCATAATCCCAAAAAATATATCATCGGTCAGAAGATAGGCATAGAAATTACACTTATTGATAAAAAACTTGGGAAGAAATGTTGCATTGAGTGTAAGAAGTTCTGATCTTATTCATCATATATGGCAAGCAATCAAGCATTAAGTTTAACTGGTTAGAGTGCATTTCCTCATTTGCTGTGGCTAACTTAGCTACATAATTTACAAAGTGAGCAAAACAGACAGTACCCAACCCAGGAAATGAGAACAAACTTGAGATGAAACAGCATATCGAGACAGGGAATTGTATTCAATACCAAAACGTTTGACAAATTATGCAGCATAATATGTTTTTTAACCAACAAACCTGGGCAGCATCAGAAATTAACAGCAATACAAGATCACTGCTTGAGATAGTTTCCCATATGTCTCCTAGAGTTCCATTCTCCTCAGTAAAACCGGCTGCTCGAGCTTCAGCAAAGGAACGAGAACCTTTCCTCAGTCCAACCTGAATTTATAAGTAGACAAACATTTTCAATAACTAAGATTTGGAAAGAGACTAGTGAATTGAAATTTTAAGACAAAGTATTCACATATTGCATCCTGTTGATTCAAGAAAACGATAACGAGCAAAATAAAGAAATCTAGAATCACCTTGACCACTATATCAGAGTTTGCTTCAGCAAGAGAGTCCCTCAGATTTTGGGCCTGAGCAGGTCCCTGGTGAATGTGAAGCAAATTTAGCAACAATTTTAAAGTCAAAAAATTTAGATGGAGGAAGCCAGAAGGTCAAAATGCATTAATAATGAAAGGAAGAAAGAATGATCGCTTCAAAGTTAATAATGCACTCATTGAATGGCAGCTTATGAGAACAACCAATCACCTGTGAGCCCCATCCAATAACACCAATCTGCTTAATCCCCCTGAAAGCATCTGGCAGCAGATGGAACAAATCCCTTCCTCCTCTGACAATGTACTATAACAAATAAATCACCCAAAACGGTAATTTCCGAGTCAAGCCAGTCAGTACCCCTCGAATGCACATATCACATGCCGCACAGAATAACAACGTGAGAGAATATTAATGAAGATAGTAAAAAGAAAAAGAAAAAAAAGGATTATGAAGATTCCAAAAAGATTCCTCTCCGAGTCGATACCTCATCGTGGCCAGCAAGGTTAATCTTCTCCTTCTTAAAAACAGAAGTCTGGAAATCAAGAGAAGCAGGGAGCTCTATGGTCGGCGCCAAGACCATACGAGCAGCGAGTGCTGAGCCGCCGCCCCCACTAGCACCACCAAGGCATCGCCGAACCCTGAGAGACTTGGAGTCGAGATTCGGAAAAGAAGGAGACAATGCTAGAGTGGTACCGGCAAGGCATTTGATGCGCGGTTTAGCGAGGTTTCTGGATGGGACGGAGGTTGCGGAAGAGTATAAGGTAGCAGACGCCATTTCAGAAAGAAGAAGGGGAAGAAGAAGCTAGCAGGAATACGAATGGCAAGCGGAAGAGAGAATACGAAGCCCATGCGCGAAACTGTTTATAGTCAACGACACTAGCTAACGTCCGCCGGATTGATAGAACGACCCCTCCTTACACTGTATACACTATAACAGTCCATTGCCTTGCTTGCTTACTACCAAACGCTGCTAGTATTAACTATATTTCTCCTTTCTTTTAATTCAAGTATTTCTATACTAGTATTTTTTTTTAAAAAAAAAACACACAAAATGAGAGAATAATTAAAATAAACTTTAATAAAACTAGAGTAGTGACTTTGTGGAATGAAACATGATCAATGTCATAAGTAGATCTTCACCTGAGCTAGCACGTGTGCGTGAACACGAGAATCTATCAATTGATGTTTTATGTTTTTAGAGTTTTTGGTTAAATTACATTAGGAGCTTGTCGTTATTCAATTATTTAATTTTTATAAGGTATTATTTTTAGTGCATTTATAATTGTGAATGCACCTAATTATAATATAAAAATATAATTATAATAATATTTATTTAAAAAATAATAATTTTATAATTATATTCTTATATTATAATTGAATGTATTGGTATACTCACAATTTTAAATTTATTATAGATTTTATCATTTTTTATAAATATATTGAAATTAATTATTCTTTTAATTTTATCTAAATAATTTATTTAAAAATAAATGAAAAATATTATGTGTTGAAAGGGAATGAAATAATGACAAGTTATATATTTACATGTTACAAAGATTATCAAATTTTCTATATTACATTTATTAAACAAATTTAATCCTATCAATATCAAAAGAGATGTGACCATTCACTTATGATTTAGACTTGTAGTATTATTTTCTCTAAAAAAAATAATTTAGAAAATTTTCAAAAAATTAAACTGCTATAAAAAAAACATCTTTTTTTCAGAAAAATTTGCTAAAGCAATATTCTTTTGACAAAAAATAAAAGACCACTTTGGCAATTTCATATTATGAGTCAACAATTATGCATATTATTAATTGAGATAAATTTACAGAATAAACAAATCATTTTTATTAAAGAAAAATTTTAGAGGACTAAATTGAGAGTTCTAAAGTTTTTAAAAATTAAATTAAAATCAGAAAAATTCAAAACTTAATTCATCAATGTACTATGTTATATGATAGGATTGCGGCCACGTAGGCAGAAAGAGAATAGGAAATTAACTTTAAATCAGGCCCAACATAATGGGCCAACTCTATAAACATATTACACTCTTTCATTCTTGGGTTCGAACCTCTTCTGGTCGATTTATTTTACAGTGATTAACAATTTGGTTTGGATTGTTTTAAAGCCCAAAATATAATTTAAATCAATAAAGAAACACATCACTTAGTTTAATTTTGGAATTTCACAATTACCCACAAAATTTAGCCACGATGGAATTGAAATTCGAAACCTCTTTTTTTTTTGGTCAGTAGAAATTCAAAATCTTATAGAAATGTGGAAATGATCCAACATCGAAAATACAAGCGTTGGCCATAGTGGAAAAAGAGGACCACAATAAACCCTCAAAGTGAGAAAGGAGACGATGGTGGCCATTAGGGAAAGAAAAGGTGTGTGAATCTAATTGGCCATGTTTAAATTAAGCAATGCTTTGTGTCATTATCAGTGACGTGGCTAATGGATTAACAACTCTAATGTCAAAAAAAGCGATCGGTAAAGGCTAACCTGTTTAATTAAAAAAGTGATTAGTTGGTCCTTTAGACTAAAGGGTCATTGAAAAATGGCTATTTGCCTATGTTAAAGCATGGAAGTGCTTATTAAAGAAAAGGTAGCAACACATTCCCCCACGAATGAATCCAAAAGAAGATTCAAGCGTTGCGTGCGTTTTGAGATGCGGAAGAGACGGAGACGCAATTTGCGGCAATAAGAAAACCTATTTTCAGACCACAAGAAATCCCACTCATACTTTTATATTCATATGGCCATTCATCCTCATGCACTTCCCATTTACGTGCTTCTAAACCAGATTAATATAATTGACATGCAACAAGCATACAGTGCTTATTTATTAATTGTCATTTTCTTGTTGGATAATACATATTTAACCAATAGTTATATTATATAAATATCAAAATAATATTTTAGCACAATCAATATAGTACATATTTTAAAACAAAAATGGACGGCATAAGCATTTTAAATATAAGGGAAAAGTAATTTTCATTTGTGTTAAACATCTCCTTGATCCACTGTCAATTGTATCCATCAATTTTTATATCATTTTAATACTCAAATTTACCTTTGTTTCAATCTGTATCTTCAAGAGAATGTATGTCATTATCTTCGTTCCTTAGAAGGATAGAATTATAACAAAGGTCTAATTGGGAGTATTAAAGTGACATGAAGAAGTCTTCCAAAAAAAATTGATGGTGGAAATTATATTTAGAGAATCAAAATATAATTTTAGTTAAAATTATACATGTACTAGCTAAACTCTGCCACCTAGTACTTAAGATTGGGAAAACTCTTTCTTTGTTTCTTTATTTTTTTAATTCTTGTATTTGTTATAATAAATTGCAAGGTTCATATAACTTTCTCACATCTCTTAATACATTGGGACTGTAGATCCTTGGATATAAATCAAATTCTTTAGTAATTTTTTGGGCAAACTCGATGATAGAAAGAACTTATCACTGTATACATGATATTTATATATATGTGTATATAAAAACTATTGTCCAGTTCACATGACCAGAACTTAGTATAAGCTAAAATTCAAAAATACCCGCGATCAGGAATAAATAAAATAAAATTAAAAAAGAGCTAATTTGGGGTTATATCGATTCGAACAAATTATCTAATGGGGAAAACCAAGAGAGAGCACAAAGTTCGAGCAACCATGGAGTCGTATTCTCATTGGGCTTCAATTTGATGACTTTTGGGATTTGCTGGATTAGTGTGGCGAGACTTTCTACTCTTATAAAGTGTAGTCCCCCACCAAAACAGGTAACGTACTCTCAGTACACTCCCGATCTTCCTCTTCGCTGTCTCCCAGCCTCAGCATTCGCTGACTACTCCTGATTCTCCACTTGACCAGCCTTCCTCTTCCCTGTATCTTTCATTCCAAACTCGGTCCAATCCAAACCCAACATGACAAACAACACCACTTTTCCATTCCACCATTAAGTTTCTCTCAGAAACAATCAGGCTTTGCCTTGTTTCACTGATGGAAATTACAGAAACCACCACCACAATAGCCTTGCCCATTACAATCCAACTCAAGCTACCCCTTCCAAGGTTGTCTTCTGGGTCTTGTCCTCCCAAAGTCCTCGCCTTCCTTGTTTTTTTGCTTCTTCTCACTTCGCCCACTGTTTGTGAGATTGCCTCGACACCCTTTTGTCTCTTGACTCCGTAATTTGACCATGGAAGCATATGATTGGAGTTCAGGTCTTCGTGGAAATGCCTCAGAGAAAAGTCCCAATGGTTTTCTGGTTAACTCTGCTGCAATAGGAAGTGGGTTTGCTTCATCTTCATCTCTGGTTTTGGATAGAGAGAGGGGGGAGCTTGTGGCTGCCCCTGTCAAATTGGAACGCAAAGGTGTGTCCACTGAGAGAAGTATTGAAGCTTTGAAGAACCATAGCGAGGCAGAGAGGAGGAGGAGAGCAAGGATTAATGCACATCTCGACATGCTTAGGAGTGTAATTCCTGGTGCTAACAAGGTTTGTTCCAGGTGTTCAATTGTTGTTCTGCACGAGAATTGAACATGATAGCCTGACCTGTATTCACTCTAATTATGGAAAATTTTGGTGCTAGCTTGTTGTGGAATCTCCTCCATCTGATGTATTCTACTTCTATGGAATATGCTTTTGAACTATGCGGGTACTTTGTTAGCTGCAATTAGGTTGTTCCATTTCATTAATCGGCAGAAAAGTCATTTGGTTGAATCAATTTAATATATTTTGGTAGCTCTAGGGTGTATGATGACTTATTCTTTGCTTTGCTCCTTCTTAATCTTATTGTAGTGAAGCATAGCTTGATTATTCTGGATTTGTACGAATCGTTTATGCATACATCTGCATTCGAGTTTTAACTGAAAGTGAAATTTTGTAAACAACTGAATTTGTATGACATTCTCTTGTGCTCAATTAATTGTCTTGAACTGTATGAAAATATTGGTTGGATGCTTAGACATTGTAAATCATCTTAGCAAAAAGTAAACAGCCTAATTTTGGGGATCGGTATGTGGATTATATCCATATTGTATGGTTTCGAGCATCTTGATTTTGATCTTATCTACATCTTGATGTTCATTAACGTAGTTAAAATTTTCCTTCTGAAAAGCGAGGATTCAGAAGTGGCAACTATTAAGTGTCCAACCTGGTTTTGCTCATACTTTGAATTTTGGAACTGAGATGTCAGTACCAATGAACGTGTTAGATCATTCATTTTATATTTTAAAAATATGAAATTTTCCTTTTCTACTTTTGAACTTGTAGATGGACAAAGCGTCATTACTTGCTGAGGTTATCAGACATTTGAAAGAGCTGAAAAGGAATGCAGCCCAAGCATGTGAAGGGTTGATGATACCAAAGGACAACGATGAAATAAGAGTTGAAGAACAGGAAGGTGGGTCAAATGGTTTCCCTTATTCGATTAAGGCATCTCTAAGCTGTGAATATAAACCTGGCTTGTTGTCTGATATAAGACAAGCACTTGATGCCCTTCATCTTAGGATAATGAGGGCAGAAATTGCAACCTTAGGAGGCAGGATGAAGAATGTCTTTGTTATAATTAGCTGTAAAGAACAGAAATTTGAAGATGCTGCATACCGTCGGTTTCTTGCTGGCTCTGTTCACCAAGCTATTAGGTCTGTACTGGATAGATTTTCTTCTTCACAAGACCTCTTGGAAACCAGAAAGAGACGGAGGATTTCAATATTCAGTTCATCACCTTTAGGAGACTTATTGTGAGCATCATTTTTCTAAATAATCTAAGTGAGGATTTGAGTGATAGTATCGTTTAATTGACAATGAAAGGTCAAGTATATATCCAACATCTTCCGCATCCACTCTCTCTAATTCAATTTGTACTTCATTGGAGAAAGGTCTGTAACATGATCGTGTGAAAAGATAATCGGCATATTATCTGGGTTGGACATGTATGGAGAGAGCTTGTTATACTGATACCTTTGACAGATATTTCTATAGCTGACAGAGATGTCTTTTAGTCTTTGAGTAACTTATACTAACCTCCCTTGAGGTTTGGCTAAATTACACTTGATACCCTTCTTTTTTCCAAAATTACATCTGGCTCTCCAATTTATTTTCCATTAGTGAAGTTAACCTTTTACACAATATGCATTTCTTCTAAAAATGTTGTTTAACTGTCTTTATTGTCGTATAAAGAACAAAATCATAGTCTCATGTTGGAACTTGACACCAACTTAGTTACCGTTACTATTATGTTAAGAATAAAATCACAATATCATGTTATGTAGAAAATTAATTTTAACAGACAATTAATTGAAAGAAAGGTTTCTGCAATTTATATCAAAGTGTTAGGAGATCATCGTTTAACTTCTGGAGCAAGAGGGGTGTTATGCATAGTTTAACCAAATCTCAAAGTAGGTTAGCAAAATATACTCTTGGTATTTTGGTCAAGAAGAATAAAGTCTTTAATGACATTATAGCCTCTTTAAGAAGAGTCTTTTGTTGTCATTAATTCCATTTCCTTCAATAATATATAATAAATAATTGTAAGTTCTTATTTTGAAAATTTAGTGTATCTTTCACCTATGTCATGCAATGCTTTGTGCTTATATTCCAACTTTATTTACTACGTGTGCCTGAAGATAATTGTATGTTTGAATATGACTATTATATAGTATCTTCCACTTAATTTATGCTGTGTTTTATACTTATATTCCAATTTCATTTCCTTATTCAAGAGACATGTTTTATGGACCTTTACTCCCAGCTGAGCTAGGTTGTTAGGAGCAGCCTGAAAGTTGATGTCAGGAGAGGGATGAGATAAATGTTAAATTAGTGTACTTTGAATCTTGGTTATTTGTTGTTTCCTTTCTTTTTTAATTCTACTTGGAAAGTTTTGTTGACAATATTATGACAGTGAGGTAAGACTAATGTAATATGTATATCATGCAATTCTACTACTACAATGAGGCCTCAAAGCAAAATGGTCATATTGTTGCTTGCTGTAAGCTTAGCCATAAAGACAAGGTGAAATTTTGAAAATATAACTTAAAAAAAGTATTTGAGAGTTTTAAACCATCATATTTACTACAAGCTCAATAAAGATAAAGGGGCAGGACTGAAGGCTCATTGTTGTATTAGCAAATTCAGCAACATGAGAAAGAAGCTAGGTAAAACATGTAGGAACAAAATTATAGAAAGTCAAATTATGATTCAATTTTTAGATGCATAAAAAGACAAAGGATCTATGACTCTGACGGGAACCAAAATAGAAACTGGAAATGAATTGCTGTTATTTATGGAACAGAGGTAAGGAATTGCCCAGAAGTAGGGGGGATTCCTCCTCATACAGATGCAATCACAGTAAAAGGAAAGAACGAACACACCCAAAGCTTTCGAGAGGCTGGGACTCTCCTCACTAACTTCCTTCCTACCTGACTCCTTCCCTCCTCACACCCGAAATACTCATATTCCCCAATACTAAGCTTACACGTAGCTCTGTTAGTTACACTGCCCATGCTTCTACTCTTTCTTATTACCACTCTTCTTTCTCTCGTAAACCCGTCCCCATCTATTCTTGGATGGCCCAACCCCATCATTTCCCTCCCCTGCAAGCTACACCTTGTCCTCAAGGTGGAAGTCAGGAAATTGTTGTTGAATAATAATGTTGTCTTCCCAAGTGCTTTCAAAATCTGCTAAGTTATGGCATTTAATTAGCACCTCCACAGGTCCACTCACTAATCGTCTAGCCTGCAAAACAGCCTCCACGTACACTTGTAGCTCTATGTCTTCAGTCAAAGTAGGAGGGATACTGGCAAAAGGGACACCTAGAGCATGTATTTTTTTAATTGAGACACATGGAACACAGGATGGATCCTAGTGTTCATAGGCAGTGCCAATTTGCATGCCACCTTCCCTAATCTCTCCAGTATAGCATATGGGCCATAGAAACGTGGAGCAAGCTTCTCATTGTACTTGGTGGACAGCTTCTTAAATATGTATGGCTGGAGTTTTAATTAACATGATCTCCCTCGTCAAATTCTACATCCCTCCTTTTACTGTCAGCACGTTCCTTCATTAGTTGTTGGGGCTTAGTCAGATTCTCTTGTAGTTGTTGCAAAATGACATCCCTCTCCTTCCAACTAACTATCAAATCTTCAACACCAGAGCTCTGATCATCTTATTTGAGAATGACAGGAGGTTCCCTGTCATAAAGAGCATGAAAGGGTAACATGCCAATAGATTTATTGAAAGAGGTATTGAACCAAAACTCAACCCACAACAACCACTTGGTTTATTGCTTAGGAGTTTCACCCGCAAAACATCTAAGATAGGTTTCAAGGCTACAATTTACGACCTTTGTCTGCTTATCGGTCTCCGGATGATAACTGGAGCTAACTTCAGTGTAGTACCTGAAAGTTTAAAAAGTTCCCTCCAAAAATGATTGATGAATACTCTATTGCAATCGGAAACAATGGACTTAGGGAACCAATGCAGTTGAACAATATCTTTGATGAAAATTTCAACAACCTCTTTAATAGTAAACAGGTGAGCCAAACGAATAAAATGGTTGTACTTCGTAAATCGATCAACTACCACTAAAACATTGTCAAACTTACTAGATTTTGGTAAACCCGTAATAAAGTCAAGGCTGATGTCCTCCCATACATGTTGAGGAATGGGTAATGGCTGCAAGCCGTCAGTGATAAGGATTGATATTTATTGCACTAACAAACACTGTAATGTGTTACAACATTATGAGTTTTTAGTTATGTCATTTAGTTTAACAAATGCGCCCTTGACATTTCATTATGCTTGTGGCTAAAGCCATGCCCATGATGTAATTTGGCACAAGAGTATTTAAAAAATGCAACATAGGAGACCACCACTAGAATTGTCAACCATACCACTAGTAGAAAATAGAGAAATCCATCAATTTTCCTCTTCAAACCCACTAGCCAGTAGACAAGGATGGTGAACAGAAGAGCACTAGTTAGTAGGTAATGAAGGAATATCAATGTATTTGCTATCACATAGGAAGAAATTTTATAAGCTCCGCTTAAGGTTTCTCTCATTAAAATTCTCTTCTCCTGCAAGAAAATTGGTAAGGTTTCTGTTATGGATGACAGCAAGAAGGCAATGCTAATTACAAAAGCCCAAGTTTGATTTTATAGCCTGAATTGGCTTGAGTCATTTGTTGCATTCATGAATAAAGTCCCAAAGATGAATCCAATAAGTACTGCTTATATGATCTTTGCAACATAGAGCTCTCTGGTTCTAAATATATTAGTGGAAAATCTTTGTCCCAGTACTATGCCTTCACTAAATAGACTACTAGAGTAGCATATTTTGTGCTCTTCTGCATTATATACGTTGGTAGCTCTTCTGATATGCTCATATTCTTCTCCAATTTCAAGGTCTTCAATTTCACTTTCCTCACAATCTGTGGCTAAGGATTCAACTACTTCAATGGCAAACTCAAGCAAATTGACATGCTCAGGTACACAATGGCCTGCAAATCTAAGCAGCTAGTGGAAAATATGTATGGATCTATTATGAAGAACAATTCCATTGGCCAATAACAAAATTTAATTAAATAGTTCAAGCACTCTGAAACTGGTTGATGGATTGTTAAGACTATTGTCATACCTTGCCCCGTAGCCAATGATTTCAGCAACGAGGCTAAATGGTAGACATAAGCCGAATCCAGTCTCGAAGTTAGTTCATCAAGAAAAAGAACAGCAGGGTCATGAACAATACCAACAACAATTGAAATCCTATGTTTTCCACCACTTGAAATGTTGCGTTTTGATTCACCACCAATTTTCACATTTGCAACATGCTCAAGTTGAAGCTCCTTCAGTAGCTCTCTGACTCTAGCTTTGGCCTTTTCTAGCCTACCCTACAATCTTAAACGAGCATTATAGAGGAGAGTTTCCTCTGTAGTAAGAAGTGGAAATAAGACCTCATCTTGAGTGACATAGCCAGAAACAGTTCTGAACTGCTTAGCATTCATTGGTAACTCATTCACTAGAACTTGATCAAAAACTCTACTTAGTGGAATTGCTCTAACTAAAATCTCCAGCGGAGTGGTCTTTACTGCTCCACTTGGACCAGCAATGGCCTTGATCTCCCATGGTCTAGATTCACAATCCACATTCTTCAGTATGCTTCTTCTGCTGCATTTCTCCCCCAGCAAATGTGGCTGAGCTTATCAACCTGAGGAGGCATTCTGTAAGAAAGTTTCTTGGTCTTTATCTTACACTCGGGTTGAGTTTGGTCTACAGAAGAATCCAATTCATCTGTTGATGTTTCCATTGAGAAAACTAAAACAAAGGAGTCTACAAGGAAGTACAAGGGAGAAGTTATGAGCTATGATCACATGAAATTGATACTTCCGTTGGAATGCTTCATTACTGAACAAATTTTCTGTGTTATAGTTATTGGATTTATTTTTATATTGCTTTATTATTCACCTAATTTATATTACACATCACTGGGGAGGCATCATATTGGGTAAATCTCAACTTGTGTTGAAAGGTCATCCGGTGCCTTTTTCTAAATATGTTTATTAAACAATTAATGATACAAACTGTTGATTGAACCTTCCTTGCTCTTAATAAGAATATACATTAATGAAAGGCTAAATTGATAATAGATTTATAAGTAAGAGATTAAGTCAAATATAAAATTGATGATTAAATTAAGAATCAAATAATAAGTGAGAGATTAAAATATTCTTTTACTTGAGTTTTATTTTAATTAAGTGATTTAAAATGGTTAAATTTACTAGTCTAAGTAAAATAGATAGAAAATTTTAATAATGTCACAGATTTAAATTTGCAAAAAATTACTTATAAAGAGGATGATTTTACAATATCTGAACAAAAATCAATTGTACATCAACTAGAAAAATCTAAGAATATTTGAAAAAAATTAAACAAAATATAATAAATTCAAGCTGAATATTTTAATTGAGCCAAGTTGAGACTCCTTTGACACATTAGGCGCTAATTTTGATTTCTTTTATTTATGTAGGATTTTTTAATTTGAAAAATAAAATTAAACATTGAAGTGTTAATTAATCTCTTAAAATCAATAAAGTTGATTGTTGTAGTACAATAATTTACTTCAAATACATATTATATGGAATTCATTTTGATGATTTTGAGTCTCCAATCATTTTTTTAATGAAATTATGAAATGATTCATGAAACAATATATTAGAAAAAAATTAATGTAATCTGACTTTAATTAAATTAGACATACAATTTAGTAAACGTTTGACATTTATTTTCTTTTTTTATCCCCAAATCGCTAAAAAAAAGTTAGTATTATAATTGAGTGATATCCAAATTAATATACATGCACCTGAATCAATTTACAGTTTGTAAAATATATCTAAACATATGATTACATGTTCCGTTCCACTGCTAGGCCTATTACAAACTAATTTTGAAATTTCCTACAACATTTTCTGTTGTATTGTTTTTTTCTCTTTTCCAATTCTTTTATGAATGTAAAAAGAACAATTATAAAAAAAAAAAAAAAAGGACAAAAACTTAACTATAATCTTAAGATTTTTTATTTTGTTATCTGATAAGTACGCATAATAAGTAGATATTTTTAAGTTTAACATCATATACTTAATTCTTGAAAAAAAAAAATTATACCGTAAAGACCTAAATTTCGAAAGAAGTAAAGGGGATGACACTACATCTGACGAAATTTAAAAAAAAAAATAAATAGATGATATCATTGTTCTGTAAAGTTCCACGTGGTGAGCTCCTATAGGCACAGAATCTAGCAGTTCATTGACGTGGCGATAACGATATAGAGTAGCCGTTGTCGTATGTGTCTGTGGTAACTCCGTTCTGCCTTCTCCTTCTCTACCACCCACACAGCAGAAGAACGAATGGCTCTGTCGTCACCCATTCAGAACTTCTCTGTAATCTCTGTCGCCAATGGCATCGGCAGTGCCACCCCAAGAACAAGAAGACGACCTTCCTTGGTGGTTCACATGGCGGCGTCGGATGCATCAATTGGTGCTTTTGAAGAAGGACGGTTGGTGCGACCCAAGTGGGCTGGACATACTCCTCTCTCTCGTCTCGTCACAGCTCTTATTTCCTTCAAGCCCTTATACTCCGTCCTCAAACTGGGTGCAAGGCAGGTCCTCATAAGGTCAGTTAACCTTGCCACCGGTTGAGTTACGAGATGTTTGATATTTTGACGCACAAGTATGTAAAATACCCGATATCTTGGATTCTTATGTCTGGTATACTTCGTTATGTTAAAAAATTCTTGGGTGTCAATAGTTTTTATTTCTCTCATCAAATATAAAATTGTTTTTTTGCCAAAGAAAGGAATGTTATTTTTAAATCGAATTATATGCGCTAAAATTTGGTTTCTCATGCTGCATGCTGTAACTTTCGATTTGAGATTCGGCTAATTGTATTTGGCATATGGGTACCATGCACTTGATCATATTCTGAAAGATTCCTTCAAACTATACAGTTTTTAAGTTTTTAGTAAGGTTGTTAACATTGTGAGTTCAAAGGTAAATCCTAAATTCTAAATTAAATCTTGAAAAATTTTATCTTAGTTTATAAATAGTTTTCAAATATATAATCCTATAATTAAAATTCTATATACAATAAAATTATTTAAATACAATACAAATTATACTAAGTTAAATAAAAGTTATTTATATTTTATAACTTGTAATATTTAATATAAATATTTTAACGTAGTCACACGTGAACAATCATTTTATATAACCAACTTAATAATATTTATTTTATTTTTATTTTAATAAATACATATTTAATGTAATTTTATTATTTATATATATATATAAACTTGTAATAAAATATATTATAATGTTTTCATTAAAAAGAAGCTTATCCATATTTCTTTTGATTTTAAAGTTTGAATCTTTATGTTATTGATTACAAACTAATTAACATATTAAAATTGTAAACCTAAGTTTACACCATGTTGATTCATTCTTCTCATGTATGATTGTAAACTTGTAAAATTAGATAATAATCTCGTGAGTTTGATAGACATTATTTCTAGTATTTATAGAGGGATTAGTAGATAATTCAATGTATACTGCAATAGGGTCTATATTTTGAAAGGTGTTTGATATTTTGACACAAGCATGCAAGCTACATGATATCTTGGATGCTAACATCTGGCATGCTCCATTATCAAATAACATTCTTGGGTGTCTATGGCTTTTATTAGTCTCATTAAATATGGAAATCTTGGAAACATCTAAGATACCTTGGCGTTTTTGTATTTTTAATTAGTGGTTTGCCAAATGTGTTCTAATTGGAAAATGAATGCGGTTTTTGGATGTGATGGGCACAGTACAGCTGAGAAGAACAATATACCTTGGAGGGAAATGACAAAGGAGATTTTAGAGTCAGACGTGTATAGGGAGCTGGAAAGCATTCAAAACCTCTCGATAGTATATCCAGATTGTAATTTTCTGCATGAACTTTTCAGAATTACCTTCTAATTTTCTTGGCATGTTCTTATGTTTGCCCAATTGAGGACAAAAATATTAGAAAATGAATCTGCTGTTTGTATTACTGATGTTCGAATTATTTTTCTTTCTCATGTTTTTTAAGAAGCGTTGTAGCCATACGATTTTATTCTTAGATCAATAGGAGTTTTAACAGAAGTTACGATCTATGAAAATGTTTTTTGCTAAAGGAAGCAATGTCTCTTTTAAATCGAATCATATGCATTAAACCTTAGGTTTCCTATGCTGCAAGCAGGAACTTTTGGATTCGACGATTCAGTTACTTGTTCCTGTCATCATTTTTAAGTTTTAAATTGAAGTACTTTTAGTAATGCAAAATTGCTAATTTGCTAGACGGGCACCATGCACTTGATCATATACTGAAAAATTCATTGAAACTAAGTAGTTTCTATTATTTAGAGGGATCAGTAGATAATTTGCCTTATACTGTAAGTTGGGATGAAAGATTCAGCTCAAGTTTCAAATGCAAATCCTAGTGCAGTACGGTTTTAATGTGTTTTGGACTATTTGTTTGACCACAAAAGTTTTTCTTTCGAATGCTTTTGGTTCTAGGGGAAACACATACCTCTTTCTCTTTCATCCCTCCATAAGAAATTTTTATACTTCTGGTAAACGATTGTCCCTCATGCTATAGTCGCTAGTCAGTGGCTAATGTCTCACATTATCTTTTCTCTAGTTCAAGTGTACTAATAGATTGACTGCTTCATTTTACAGATTACTTGAATCCATTCCATGCATATGATGAGGGCAATCTTACATGGCTGGTAAGAGGCTCTTTCAAACTTTTCCATACACCATAGACAATCAGCCATTTCTCTCTATTTTATCTAATAAAAACTCCTCTTTGTCACTAATAGTCAACTTAAACATGTTCTTTGTTAGGTGAATTAGTTGTAGTAATGCGGTAGTTCTCCCCACAATTTGTATATACTGTACACCTTGCTTTCATCAGTTCAATTTTATTATTATTTTTCTTGGATATTGAAGCTAGATGTTTTTTTCCACATTGAACTAAATTTTTTGATGTAGACAAGACAGAGCCATGTTAAAATTGCACCTTATTGTTGTAAATGTACGGCTTAACATTCTGATGCAAGACATGGATTGTAATCTATATTGACCCAACAATTCAACTTTGGTAGCAGGTAGAAGCTTGTTAAAGAACCCTCTAGGTTTGTTGAATTTCTCCAGCTTCGGGGTAATTACTAACTTGAACGAAGAAAGAATTGAACTTTTCCTTCACTGAGTAAGAAAATTAAACCAAATAGAATCAGACATTATTGAAGAAGGAAACCAATTATGCTCCACATTGGTACCCTGCGAGTGTTGCAGCTTTCTTAATATATCATGTTCTTTCTTTGTATTATATGCTTTGGAGAGAAATTATAATAAAATTGTATTATATGATAGGCAGCAGCTGAAGCAGAGGCTGCTACTTTGTCATTGGCGATACGGGCAATTCCAGATGCTTCTTCGGTAGATGAAGCAAACAAGATAGTCCGTGGCAATTGGCTTCAAGTAATTGAACAACACCATCTACAATTTTCGGAAACATCCATGATTAGAGACATTCTAGATATTGGATGCTCCGTAGGTGAAAGCACAAGACATCTTGCTGACAAGTTTCCTACTGCCAAAATCACTGTGAGTGAGCTTTAGTGAACAAAATTGCTTTTTCAATGCCACACAAAGTAAAAGCGATCCTGATAAACCTGAATAAAAGAAGCCTTATGCTTGGTAATTGCTATAGACATGCTATGAGATTGTTATGTTTGGTCCAGGGGCTAGATCTGTCGCCGTATTTTCTTGCTGTAGCTCAACACAATGAAAAGAAAAGTGCACCACGAGAACATTCCATTAGTTGGATACATGCAAATGGAGAATACACAGGCTTGCCTTCCATGTCATTTGACCTCGTTTCCATCGCTTATGTGGTATGCCTTATTTCCCTATTTGGTCTTCCTCTTAGGAAGGTTTGGAGAAAATGTTATTTTTCTATATGCATGCTATGTTATTCTAGTCAACCAAAATTGACAATATTGAGATATTTTGTAAATTTAGAGTGATAGCTGAATTAAGAACCGTGTGGCTCCTGGGTTCAGGAGAATTTTACAAGTCATTGCTAATATCATATGTGAATTACTATTATCTATGTCGCAATAAATCAGTAATCTTGATATGGTGGCATGGCTTGGCCCACTCAAACAGAGGAACAATTTTAATTTTATCCATCATATCTCATAGAAGTGTATCAAGACTTCTGTGAGCATATCAATCTGTAAAACACGTTTCTTTCTTCTCATGTGCTGTAATCTTTTAGATTTTTGGAGGACCATAACGATATTCTAGGAAAGTAATCTTACAAATTCAATTACAAGTTTTAGGTTCTACCTAGCCACCATGCAGTGAAATGATTGTATTATGTTGACGTCGTCCCCCCATAAGAACCAGCTGCTAGATTGCTTCCACAATCTTTTTGGGATATTCCTGGACTGGATTTTGATTTCTTAACTTCCTAATTTTATGCAGCTTCATGAATGTCCCAAAAGAGCGATAGTAAACTTAGTGAAGGAAGCATTCCGTCTCCTTCGACCTGGAGGCACGCTTGCTTTGACAGACAATTCGGTAGACCATACTTAAATATTTTTACTGTAGTATGATGTGTTATGATGCTATCATAAACACTCATATTATTATTGTTGATGTTTGCAGCCAAAATCGAAAAAAATTCAGGTATGGTCCAGCTTGTTCTGCATCTGATCATATTTTGATCGTCAAATGACAGGAAGATATCTCCGTAAAGTTTTCTCTTTTGCACGAAACCTGTGAGCATTAAAATATAAAACAATATACAAATATATGTCTACAACCCAAGGGACTAAATTCTGGTTATGAGTGCAATCACCCAAAAACTTATGTCTCCCTTACTGCGTCACAAACTCCTGGATGATCTTCCATTCATTGTTGGTAATCACTTTTTTCCAGGTGAATTTAAAACTATATGCTATTTGTGGGTAATATCCAAAAGATCACTAAGTACATGTTATGAAGATTAAAAATTATGTCTTATTGTCTTGATATATGCTATTAAGCATATCCATTCTTTAGTAATTGACAGAGGCATACTTTTAGAATTGAAGATCATGTAGCCACAAATATCAATATTGCCTATTTTCTTCACCTTGACTAGAACAGAATGACATGAGATTTTATAAATGGACGTAACTTAGATGCCACTTCTTTAGATGGTAGCTGTTAGGTTCTGAAGTATGATACGTAGAGGAATTTTTTTTATGGAATTAATGATGTAATGCTGAATTGTAGAACATGTCCGCATGTGACTTGAAGAACCTTATAGTACTTATAAAGCATTGTGGTGCTAAGCACGTAGAAACTAAATCAAACTTCTTCCCATTGTTGTCTTGCATGCCTTCTAGGAATTGTCTCCTGTCTTGTTCACATTGATGAAGAGCACTGAACCCTTTCTTGATGAGTACTACTTGATGGATATGGAAGGAACACTGAAGGATGCTGGTTTTGTGAACATACAATCAGTTCTTACAGACCCAAGGCACGTGACTATTACAGCAACAGTTCCTCATTGAAGGATCTTTGACCACGTTAACCAATTTTACTCGGCATACCAAAGATAGAAAGAGCAAGCTAATTATGAAAATATTTATATATATATATATATATATATATATATATTTCACTAAAAATGGATTTATCAGGCTTACATGTTTGGTTTAGTCTACCTATTTCTTTCTGTAAATGGTACTACTATCTAAGTAAATTTTCGCATATCTATGAGTTGCTGTGAAATGCTAAATCTCACTTGGGACCTTGGTTTGGATGCACTTTCATGCTGTTCAGAACATGGTACTGTAACATCTTTTCTATTTCAATATCAGAAAAGCAAACTATACAAATTTATTTATTAAAGAAATGCCCTTAATATATTTTTTTATATTTATATAATATACGATTATTGGACAAAACCTAATAACTTATCCCTGTGGTTTTTAAATTTGATTATTAAAAAAAAATTGTGTATTATTGGCCTCTCTATCCTCAATAATTCAACATCGAAGTGTGGACCTTAAATAGTTTTTCCTTAAAAAAATTTAGTGACTTAACTATGCGTTATTGGCTATTAATTTTTAGTTGTAATTTGGCTACTAGTTTTACTTAATCCATTGTCATGTAACGTTGGGTTGGTTAGCCCTGAAACATCAGTCTCACCTACAATGTTGGAAAAACAAAAAGAAAAGAATCTATTTTTTCTCGAGAATATTCCTCTTTAGCTCCCGCATGTAGAAATTAAAATAAAAAGTTGAGTATTATTCATTATGATTTTTGCAGCAATATTACTACTCCAATCCAGGGACCCATCAGACCATCTATTTAGGACCGTTGGATCCCGACGGTATTTCCATACTTCGGTCCAAATCGATTTGATTTAAAACTGCCTCGCTGCGTCCACGTCTCTTTGTGCTCCGAAGGAAAACGAGACAGATACTCCCTTTTCTTGTTTTTCCTGTCTGTATCACAAATTGTGAACCCAAAATTCTCCAAAATTCGATTCCTTTGGCATTCTTCTTCTTCCTCCCATCTACGTGTAGTTCAGCTCCTGATCGCTTCTCTTCTGCTCTCCATTTCTCTGGCATACAAGCTGCAAATCTTTCTTTTCTGTGACTTTTAATCATGCAGAAGGAGGACAAGAAATCCGACATTCAAGAAAGCGCGGACCAAGCCGAAGATTCTGAAGCCTTAGAACTCGTTCTTTTTCAAGTGTCTGAATGCTACGTCTACATAGTAAGCCTCAACTTTGTCTCAGTGGTCTTTGGGTTTTTAGTATGCATCTGTTTGTAATCGGTTTAGGCAGTAGATTGCAATAGATTGATGAGAATTCAATTTGATATTAACAGAAGGAGAGTTAGAAGGATCAAGTTTGAGTTTTGTTTTTCCATTTTTGAACTAAGAATTATAATCTCATTCTAAATCCCCTGCTTTTGTGATTTGTACATGATATCATCCTGTTATTTAATAAAAAGAATGACTACTTGGAATTTAGAAATTCTGGTGTCAAGCTAATGTTTCCCACTAATTATGCAGATACCCCCAAGGAAGAGTGCAGCTTCTTACAGGTTTGTGATCAACTTCAAATTGTTACTCCGGGTCTGCTATGCTTATGATACGTTTAGTACATCTTTAACATGATGTTTAAGTTACTTCTTGATTGTGCGATCCCAAAGTTCCAGTTTCCAAGTATATCTAATTATTAAGTTTTGTGTTTTTGAATTCATTTATGAAAGCATCTTCTTAGGGAAGCTATTGATTTTCAACTATTAGGCCGTTTAGTGACTATTAGTTGCTTATCTTGTAATTACCCAACATTTACATTTGTGGAGTTCGTTTCAGGGCCGATGAATGGGATGTCAACAAATGGGCATGGGAAGGAACACTGAAAGTTATTAGCAAGGGAGAGGAATGCATTATAAGACTTGAAGATAAGAAAACAGGTAAGAACATATTAGGGCTGCTCTGATTAACTTCTACAACTACAAGTTGTTTACTTTTTATTTTTTTCTATTACTACTATACTATCAAATATATTTAACTAGGTGAATTGTATGCTCGGGCTTTCTTAAGAAATGGAGAGGCACATCCTGTGGAACCAGTTATTGACAGCAGCAGGTATTTTTGTGAGACTGTTGATAGCTTTCTAGTTGCCGTTATGTCATTTTTGAACTCCATGATGCTTAAATAGTTATACCTGTGTTCTGCAGATATTTTGTTCTTCGCATTGAAGAAAACATAGGTGAGCAATATCTGCATTTTGCTTTGCCTCTTCTTTTCAAACATTTTGTCCCTAGTGACTGGCTTGAAATCTGCTTTCCATTAGCCTAAAATTCTTTGATGTTGAGCAAACTCCTGATGGAAAGGAAATTTCCTGAATGATACATCAATTTTATAAGCGATTTAATGCTGGGTAAAAAATACATTTTGGTTCCACATTTATCAGTGAGTTCTCAATTTGGTCCCTCACTTTTAATCCTTTACTAATTTGAATACGGACCCATCTAGTCCAAATTTAGTCAAAACTACGGGACTAAATGTGCTACTGTTCAAAATAGTGTGGGATCAAATTAGAATGGACTAATAAGTTTGGGATCAAATTGAGAATGTGGTGGAAGCCGATATATTCTAGAGGGTAGGGGCAAACCATGTGGGTGTTTTAGGAGGGAAATAATGATGAGCTGTGCAAGTGAGGTGTCCTATTGCCTAACTAACTACTCACATGCTTCACGGGTCAGGGAGGAAGAGAGGGAATTAGCATGTTATATAAGCAGGAGGAGATAGAGGGAAAGATAGGCAAGAATTCAGTATCGCTTAGGAGAGACTGAGCCTCTTGAAAGCTCAAAGTGGTTACCATTGTTACCTTCTTCTGTTATTACTTTCTTTCTGTATTTCTGCTATTGTGCTGGAGTTGTATGCCACCCTGCTTTGACTATTATCTAATAATACACCCTGTCTGCTGCTCACTTGAGCTCCTAGTTCACTGGGTTCCATCAAATTGGTATAAGAGTGGTGAGATTTAAGAGAATGACAGATCTGGAAGAAAGGGTAGAAAGGCTAGAGCGAAAAATGGATACGATAAACAAAAGGATTGAAGTGATTAAGGAAATGGCTCTGGAGATACTTAACACTCTGAAGGAAATAAATGGAGGAGTCAAGGCTATAGTTAAGGCTCAGCTTCCATCAGTGACCAAGAAGAAACAAGAAATTGATCTGAAAGCATTGCTAGCTGAGTTAAGGGGAGAGAAGGTGGAGTGTCGAAAGAGAAAGCAACAGAAAGTGTGGAGACGATGGAAGAGGTGAAGGAATCTGGAAAAACAAAGAAGCTTGAAGAAATGATGACAAAAGGTGTACCAGTTGAAGGAGTTCTACATTAGTTGTCTGTCTTAAACACAAAAGAAGTGGTAGACTTGAAAGTTTTTATGGTTTCTGAATCCTTGAAGTCGACACAAGACTTCAGCTCATCCTTGCTCAAGAAGGCAGATTCTGTGAATGGGTATTAGTCAGCTTCTTCCACTGTTTCATCGCCAAACAAACCTAGGGACTTCCATTGGTCAGTCGACGTTACAAAGACTAAGAGAAGGAAGATGAAGTTTCAATCATATCGCTGGGCTCGTAGTCGATTAATTCTCTCGGTGGCAGGGGAGGCTGAAGATGACGGCAAAGGAAGGGAGAAGAATTGGGTTTTGGATCAAATTAGGGAAGCTGATTAGGGTGGAAGTCCAAAGTTATGTGGATGTTATAATTCAACTGGGTCCACTAGTTTCTCAGCTCAGATTGGTGAGTTGACCCGATCACATACAGTACTCAGATCCAAAGCCCATAATCATGTACGGGTCAAGAGGATTAAGTGGAAAAGAGGCCCAAAGAAATTTCTAAAATACCCACTTATTGGGCCTTATTTGAGAAAGCCCAGTAGCAGCAGTTTTGCTCATTTAATACCCAAGCCCGTTGCCTATCTAAAATGGAAATCAGATGAGCAAGACATGCGCGGGTTTTCTACGTGCGTCAATTTCAAAGCGTTGCACCAACTCCTACCTGAGATAGAAGCAGCGCACAATGAAGGACTAGAGCTGAGGCAATATTTAGCTGAGAAATATGGAGAAGAAGCACTTGAGATCATGCGAGTGGTTGACATGGGAAGATGTGGGCAATGGGCTTAGACTCAACATGTTTTTTCTGTTCTACCATCTACGACAGAAGAAAGTAAGACCAGAGGATTATAGAGAATTGAGGGGTCCGTTCGAGGGGATGAAAGATGGTCAAAGCAGGAAACTGCTATGTTGGGAGCAAGGCTTATAATCAGCGTCAAGCTAGCAGGCATTAACCCTACCGATGTTAGCTTCTTTGAAGGAAACCCCTTAAAATTGGCCAGTTTGTATTTATTGATGGGCTTTCCCCTGTTACAAAGAACCCATTTAATGAAGTCTTCTCTAGGTCCGCTAAGAAACGAGGAGAGATGAGGCTGATATCAACACTATCGAGATACATACCCTCTTTGGTGAAGATGCTCACTTGTTGAATAATACCAATCAAGTTAGCCAGGTGATAATAGCCATTGGTAACTTCTACATCTATGTAATAGCTACTGGGATTACGACAGGATGTGTTTCTTATTGCCTGATACAGCATTACAGATATAGGATTGGGATTAGTAGCCTCTTAGTTTTTCTCATCAGAAGGATTCCTATTACTGTAGTCTCATCCATAACATGGGCTGCTGGTTTGGCTGGGATGAATGACAAGTTTGGTACATTAACACTGAACAAATTCACAGTCAATAACTACTTAATGGGGTTCTTTATAAAAGATGTTTACAAGGGCGCTTCAGTTCGGTTTAGAGCTAGTCCTTCAAAGGTGGTGAATCAGGATTTCATAGATGATTGCATTGTTGGTATGTGGGGTGACCTAAAAGGGGTCAGAGATGGCACAACAGATATGGCAGACAGTACTTGGAGGTCTCCTTCTGATGGTACACCCACTGTTTTTATGTTGGATGAAAGATCAAAATATTGTTGTTGTTGGGACAACCAAAAACGGACAAATAATCTTATTGAAACTATATGAACGAGCTGTTGAAAGGGGTTTTTGCAGTGTTGGCTGGTTATTACAGTGGCTTAATGTGAATTACCTACCAACCCTGGCCAAGTTAATTGTAAAAGAAGATTTTTACACAATTGATTTTGGTTTGCCTTTTAAACTTCGAGAGATGTTTAGGTGGGATTCAAAAATTCTAGTTTTTGTTCTTTGTGGAGGCAAAATTGAAATCCTGTGGGGAGGAAGCTGCCTGTTCCAACTTCTAATTCTTACCTTGTGGGTAAGGTGAAGCTTCAAGGGGCCGGTAATTGTGGAACCCAATATATTCTAGAGGGTAGGGGCAAACCATGTGGGTGTTTTAGGTGGGAAATAGTGATGAGTTGTCCAGGTGCGGTGTCCTATTGCCTAACTAACTACTCACATGCTTCACAGGTCAAGAAGAGAGGGAATTAACATGTTATATAAGCAAGAGGAGATAAAGGGAAAGATAGGCAAGAATTCAGTATCAATTGGGAGAGACTAAGCCTCTCGAAAGCTCATAGTGGGAAAGATAGGCAACGATACAGTATCAGTTAGGAGAGACTAAGCCTCTCGAGAGCTCAGAGTGACTACCATTGTTACTTTCTTTTGGTATTTCTACTATTTTACTAGACCTATGTCCCATCCTGTTTTGACTATTATCTAATAATACACACTGTTTGCTGCTCACCTGAGCTCCTAGTTCACTCGGCTCCATCAGAATGGAAATTAGTGGGGAACCAAGAATAAATTGATAAGTGAAAAACCAAAACGGTGTTTTACTCATATTGTTTCTAAATATGTTAATAGAGAATTTGGAGCCACAAAAATTCCTAGTGTAGCGAAGATAGAAACTATTGAGTCTTTTCACAAATAATCTCAACAGCATTGAATATGAACTAATTCAACAGAGAACTTGAAAAGAGTTGGAGAAGCACAATATATTATAATGATTCTGTTGGCCTGTTACCAAAACATTTAAAAGACCAAATTGAAGGACTATGAAGCCCTGCACTTATCAGAATGATAAACTAATTGCACTAATGAGTATCTATCCAGTCAGTGCCCTCAACTCAACTTTCTCTTATCTTAGTTTGGAACTTTTTAGAATGAAATTTTGATTGAATAAACTTGGCTAACAAAGTTATCACCACAGCCTCATGTGTTGTTCCCCTCTCTTATTAACCTAATCTCAATCTCACAAGAGCAACAGGTTTTGGATAGGCCATAATTAGCCATATATGTTGTTATCATTGATCTATTTTGCATTATCAATTAGATGTGTAGAATCAGTTATCTTTTCATGGTGAATGAATAAGTAGCTCTGTTCACTAGCAAAAAGAAAACTCTTTCTAATCAAATTTGAGTAGTTTCTAATTAGTCATTACTAAAGATCTCCATGATGATAAGTATATCCTTAGTACCAGATCGTTTTATTATCTTCTACATACTTCTTATGCAGTCATAACTTTTTTACATTTAATCCAGGCACTGAAGGACTTCTGATCTCTATGCTAGTACTGTTAAGAGTTATGTAAAATAAGACTCTTTGTTTTTTTGGGCATAAATATAAATAACCTGATTGGACTTCAAACCTGGCAAGCAAATAACACGGTTGAGAAGTTAAATTAAGCAAGGAAAGTGAGTCAATAGAAGTGTGCTTCTATGTGAAATTTCTTTTAATTTTTGCAACTTTGAGCAACTGCCTTTTTTTGGGTTAGGGTTCATAACATGTCATTGTGGATGAAAAGTGATAAAGTTTTAGTGTATTCATTGCCAAAATGAAACCTCAACCGTGTTATTTGCCGAAGGGTCTGATGCGGGTTAGTTGAATTGCAAACTATGTATTTCAGTCTTATTTCTTTTATATTGCTGAAATTATTATGCGTTTTCATTGTTAAGAAATTTGTAATCTACTTTGCAATCTAGGTGCCAATGTTCCTCTATCTCTGATATCTCTTAATTATTTTGAAGGTTTTTACCTTATGAAGTGGAGATTGTGCAGGTGATCGTCTTCGACATGCTTTCATTGGCATAGGATTCCGAGAAAGAACAGAAGCATATGATTTCCAAGCTGCCTTGCATGACCATATGAAGTATCCTCCATATGTTGGCATTTACCATTTTTCTTGGTTTTCAGAAACTTCTTTTGTTATTCATGATCACATAAAGGGTGAGAATCCTACACTGTTTGTAATGAAAAGGAAAGCATATCTTTTCCTTAATTTTATCAAAGATATCTGAACAAAAAGAAAACTGCAGAAGAGATGGAACAGCAGTACAAGCAAACTTCCTTGGTTGATTACAGTTTAAAAGATGGAGAGACTCTTCTACTGCAAATTAAGAACAATGTATGGAAAAATCTGGATTATTTTTCCTATTCATGTGTGAATGGGATCATTCTTTTTTCAATATCATGATCTGTATTTCATCCTTTCTGTTGTCCACAGAAAAGTGGCCGCAGTGTGAGGTCCAAGTTTTTTGAGCAGGGTCTGAACAACAACTCCGAAGAAAAGGGCGATAAAAAAGTAGATGTACATAATATTAAGTTACCCCCACCTCCTCCGGCACCACTTTCACCTGTTTCTACCATGCTGAAGTCTCCAACAAACCCACCAAGAAGTTCGAGTCTTGAGAAAACTTCTATAGAAGAGACCCCTAAAACAATCAATGAAATCCGAGATTATCAGAGTTCTCCTGAAGATCAAAGCATACCAGATGATGACTTCGGTGATTTTCAAACAGCTGGTTGTTTATGTTAATTACTTGTCTATATGCCAGTGCTTATATGTTTCTCCCATCTAAGTTGATATTGTGGTGATTAGAAACATTCAAAATTGTGGAATTCTTACCACAACATGCTGATTTAGCTGGGAAATTTGATTGTCAGAGACCAGATAAATTCGTTGTCTTTTACTTCATGGATAACAAAAGATAGCAAAAAATGATCCTGTAAACTAGGTAATAGATAGTTGTTTTAGTTACAATGCCTGATACGGATTAACTATATGTCACAGTTACGCCTGGTTTAGAACCAATTCTATGAAGGTGCCCATGCACGGGGCTGTCATATTGACGGTGTTATGATCATTGCATCTGTTTGAACGTTTATGACGTTGGTTGTTTTGTTGATTACAAAGCAATTACCCGGAAAAAATAATTAAGTTGAAGGGGGGAGGGGGAGGACTGAAATGTGGGAAATAAATGTGTGTGAGTGTGTGTGTGTGTCTTCATGCCCTAATGATTCCCATGTCATGGTAAAGTTAACATTTCTTAATTGACCATTAAATTTTATATTTAATGAATTAAATGTCTTAATATAATTACCAATGAAAATGCCAATGTACAATCATAAAAGTGAGGGTATGGATGCAATCACTGCAAGGTACATTAAGAATAAAATACGTGACAATTTTATGTCAAAATAAAGTAATTGTATGACAATTTATAATAATTTGTTGTATATACATTTTAATCTTATAAATTTTATTAATACACTCAAAGTTTGTTTTGAATTTTTCAATTACACTCTCTACTTCCTTATTCTTCAATAACCCCCTAAAAATCATTTTATAGATTGGAAATATGAATATACTTAGACATTTAGGGAGTTGGTGAAAAATAAAAATAAAAAGCATAAGAATGAGTTAACAAATTTACAAACAAATATTTTTATGAAAATGACAAATTAAAAGTAGAGAGTGTGAACTATAAATTTTTTTAAAAATTTTAAGTTCATAAATGAAATCGAATAATTATTTGAGTTAAAATATAAATATAACTATTGTTTTAGGTTGATATATAACTAATTTTTTATATATCATTGTTACATATTTTCTTCTTATCATGACATGTAATAATTATAATGATACTAATAAAGGTTACAAAATTTGTTTATTTTAACCAAACCACCATATTAAATATTCACCCTTACTTTTTATGTGATTTCTTTGCAGATGATAAGGTAGAACCACCTTGCAGGTCAAACGTCTCAAGGAGGAGGAATCATAAACTCTAGTCAATTCTGGTGAACAGGATTTAATGATCACTATGGATGTTCCTGGAGGAGCAAGAAATGATGTATGAGGCAAGCATTTGTTGTCATATGATCCCCATGCACAATTGGAGTTCAGAGACAAGTTCAATTACCCAGATGGAACCTAAAATCGTACATCATGCACTACCTCCAAATCATGATTAGAACTTGAATCTTTTCAAGTCAATGACAAGAATAGTATTGAGCCAATATTCAATTTTGTCTTTCCGTTACTCGTCCACAATAGAAAGACCATAATGCTTACAGGGAATATATTGAGAAAAGACTAAATTGTTCTCACGTCCTCCGATTCCTGCTTTGTCTAGTTGGAATTTCTTTAAACAGAACCTTTTGTCGCATGCAATTGTCGCAAAACAGAAATTTCTGCACCCTTCATTCCGAGTTGAACTATTGTAACTGATTTATTTGTGAATGGAACTAGTTAAAATTTTGACAAATTTAAAAAACACCTTAACCGCTTTAATAAATCCGAGATGCAACAAATTTTTGGGTGGGCAGATGAGAAAAAAAAAACTTTGTTAGTTGCCATGCAGAATTGAAAAGATATCAATTTCTTTTCGCATAAAGTCAAGCTCCTGGTTTAGCTATGGAAAATAAAAATAAGAAAACAATCACTTTAAAAACGTAGAGGGATCGTAGTCCAAAGAATAAACCAACTCTAATAGAATGAAAGATTTCATGAATCACATTTCATCCAAGACCTAAGAGCTATGCTTGAACATAAGCTTGACTGTACAACTGTAGTCATGTCAGCCACCTGATAGCCAGGAAAGATTATTACTTTACCTCACTCGCTGCTGAATTGCTCAGGAACAAATCTTCCAAAATCTTTCGCGCAAAACCAGAGCAAGAAAGTGAACTTCCTTAATTGTAAAAACAAAGTAATATCTCCCTAATGTTACTAACCAACCCAATGCCAAACTCAGGCTACCACATTGAATGAGATATCATTTGAACCAATAATGACTCCAAGAACTTGGAATTACAGAATATCTTTGTATAACACCAAGAATCCTGAATCTGCCACCACAAAACCAAAAAAAAACAAGTCACCAGCGGATCTTAATGAGTAGCAACAGTTAGCAATGTACACATGCTACGGAAAACTATCTGATATCTACCTAATTATCTCAACATTCAACCAAATATTATACAAAGTTCGCGTCAAGGCAAATAAAATAAGGCCACGAGTAGCAATGGTGCAACAGTTCCAACATATAGCAAGAAAAAGATCCCATACTGCATTGGTAGGATCACCGTTGGCCTTGAGAATGCTTCCTCTATACACCAGCTGTTAAATTTAGAACCATTATATGGAAGCTTCAGCTTCAGATCATCAATTAGGCAAGCAACTCATCACTATCTATCTCTACATGCCAGAGAACTGCGACATGAGATGTAAACAGAAGGTTGGGAAATGAGTTAGCTGTAGTTCATAATTATTTTATTTCATAATCTTCAGATAGGCAATCAATTAACTAGAAAATGTGCATGTGTATATGCTTTTGGGTTACTCCAGGTAAACATTATACTCAGCAACAGTCTCCTGAAAGCTAACAATTCTTTTCGGACTTTAAAAAACATGGAAAAGAGGTAATTGAACCAACAAGGAAGTAGGTCCGTTATAATACATTTTTAAAGAAGGAAAAAGTAAGCCAGAACAAAATGCAGCATATACGCACATAGTTGAAATTTTCCAAAACAAAAATCAAAAACTAAAACTAAAAGCCTACACTGCAAAGTCAACGACAAAATGCAGTACAGATATATGCAAATTTTGAACATGCATCAGCATGACAACTATTAGTCTAACATCTTCAGAGTACATACAAATTATATATAACGTCACCTTCACGTGAAATCATACTAGGGTAGTGTTATGTCAACCAAAATGAAAACTCATTTACAACACAATGTTGTGGTGCTCAAGACACATTTCATGCCCCATTTGTAACAGCTACTACATAACAGCAATTGAAGACACAATATAACAAACAATTATTAAGTAAAATGGTGCATATAAGTCCTCACGCTTCAAAAATGATCATGCAGATATTTTCCATCAATTGGCACAGATGACAACAATGCATTCTCCTGCGCTCCTCTTTCAAATCTAAATACACTTACATTGGCTAACAAATGAGAGAGTATAGGAATTGCATGCTGCAGGGGACAATTTTGGCTTTATTTTTTAAGATGAATTATTTTACCCCCAAAGTGAATTAACATAGAATGTTTATGAGATTATTTACATGGCAATCTGGAATTTTAAACTTGCAACTTTTGCCATTTCCCTCACCTGCATAATTACACAGGGAGATAATTCTCTTATATTTCCATTCCCTCCTCTCTGACAATTCCTAACATAGCATAAGTACACATGCTTGTACAAGTAATCCTAATTCCAATTATACAAGTAATATCTATTACATAACGAGGTTCAAATAAATATTGCATAACCTACAAAATAGTTAGTTTCAAGACCTTCGTCTTCATCATACTGAATGGGACATTATATATATAAAAACTGAATTATACATAAGGCAGGCAAATAAATTCTTCAAGATGGTGTTACTAGTCACATATGAAGCATAGACATGCCTATTTTCAGACGTGTTGGACATGGACAATGCCATGATGTACCAACAAGAAGCATATATACTTATGGCATCCCACTCACACTCTAGATTATATTAAGCAGATCAACAATAATGACAGCAGAACAAGCATAAAACAAGCTAAACCAGATCGTATACCTTATAAGTCACGAAACAAAATACAGTATTTCATAGTGCACTTGCAAAGAAAAATCGAAGCAACAACAACAAAAATGTTGAGAAGAAAGGATGAGAGGAAGGTATTTCTGATAAAAAGCAAAGAAATCAAAATTAATCCTGACTCATCAACAACCTAAATCAATGTTTTGTAAATGTAAATACCACTTTACAAGGCAAGAACACCAGGAATGCACTAAGTCACACTATTCATGATAAAGCAGCCACTACTAAATTATATGCAACAACTCAAACGTGATACATGGTTCAAAAGCAGGACTAATGAGAAACAATGATGCAGAAAATATAGTACATACGAAGCAGAGCACATAGAAAAACAATATTTGAAGGCTGTGATCCTACCCGATAATATATTCAGGTTCCTTGTGACTCGGCATCTGATCCAGATGCCGAGGAACTATCACTATCAGAATCTGCAACAAGACATGCACATGAGAAATATAGCAACAAGAACCAGACTCAAATACATATATGCATAAATAACGAGCAAGATATATGTTAATTAGGTTATAAATTGAAGTACCGCTTGAAGAAGACCCAGAATCACTGCTTGAGCTGCAGGAACTACTTGACCTACTACCATTGTTCACCTGATTATCCCCTTGCGCAGGCACTGACGGGGGAACATTCCTTTCATCTGCTTACAAAAAGCCAGAAAACATTATTTCGATTAATTAATTAGTTGAAAAAAACAATAATTGAAATGCCACAAGTTTATCTTAATTGTAACTTACCTGCCACATTTTCTTTTGGAACCTCCACCATAACAGTTGCCTGGGCTCACCAAAAACATTAGATAATGGCATTTAGAAATAATCAGTTCCAAAGAAGAGGATGGCAATCAGAAGTCAGAATTCAAAACCATACCTTTTCTGGGGCATTTTTAGCAGCTTCTGCTCTTTGAATGGCAAGTTCAGCCTTCCTCTTGTTCTTGCTCAAACTTTTCTTATAATTGGTAACAAATCTATCGAGCTCCCAAAGAGTCTCAGCATCCACACTATCGATGTCCACTTCAATCTCATCATCATGTTGGCAAAGTGCTGAATTTCTCTTTTTAATGATCTGCACAATGGTATCTAGCTTCTCTGAAGGAAGACTCTGGAGGTTTGTGCTTAGTTTTTGCTTTTCTTCATAGGTCATGTCTCTTTTATGAGGATCCTTAGCCTTTGGCTTCTTTGGAGCAGGGGTTCTACTTGATGGAGTAATGCGCATGGATTTTGGAGGCTGTGTCATTGAGTCTGATCTATCCAAAATCCTTCTCATATCAAGAGGTGGTGGACGTAGTGCAGGGGCCTTTCTAGACAATGGTGAAGGTGCAGGTAGAGCTGTCCCATAATCTAATGCATATCTTATCTCACGATTGTAATCTAATTCGATTGTAGCCCATTTGTCCTCAAATATCTTCAATAGCTGGTCGGCCATTATATGAACATCTTGTCCAGGTGGATTGTATGTCATAGCATTACGAAATGTAAGTCTCACATCCTCTGCAAATTCCTTGGGTGATTTGTACCAATTCTTGCTAAGCCTTGTCTTCACAGTACCTAAGTCCATTGGATGTGTGATTATGCTAAAATAATCATGCAATCCGAGAGCCTCAACATCAACGGGAGCATTAAACACCCAACCATGCTTGTGTTTCATCAATTTCTCCAGCAATGAACTACAACTTTTGAAAAATTTTGATCCCATCCCAAAACCGTGACCCACTTCTCCCCCACCCTGTTTCTTTCCATTCAATTTTGACTTCTTATTACTCTCTGCAGGGGGAAATTTATCTTTCCCAAGCAAGAACTCTGAATTTCTGTAAAACTGGTTTGCCTTAGGCGTTCTCTTCTCCTTCTCAACAGTTTCACTGGCTCCTTGACTATTCTCTAGCACTGATATACTTAACTGGTGCAAAGGCCTGGACAATTCTCGTGGAACACCAGCAGATGCCACCTCAGAATGAACACGCCTTGCTCCAATGCCATTGTCAATCCTATCACCCACCAGCAGATTTGAATTACTGTACTCACCTATTTGCACCTGTTTCACTTCTATTCTCCTTACCAAACTTCTCACCGTCTCAAGCTCACGTTCAAGCTTCCTCCGGAGCTCCTGCATCTCTTGCTTCGATTTGGAGGACAAGTTTATCTTAATTCGATTCTCCAATCCAAGCTTTACAGCACCATTTCCTGATGGCAACTCCCGAGAGAAGGGAGCGGCATCCTCCTGCCGATTGGAACTCGAAGGCTCACCCTGCTGATGATTGGGACTCGATGGTTCGTCCTGCTGACGACTAAGGCTTGAAGGTTCATTCTGCTGACGGTTTAAGGTCGACGAGTCATCTGAAACCACATCCTGTCTCGAATTCGGTTGTGGCTGAGCTGAATTCCCATCCTCAGGCAATACAGTCCGTGATGGTGGCTGAGCTGAAACGTTATTCTCATTCCTCTCGGTCTCATCGACGTTAATATTCTTGACGGTGCTGTTGTTGTTGTCGTCGTTGTTAGCAGTTTTTGCGGTAGGAGCAGTGTTGGGAAAAACGGCGGTCAAGGCATTAGCTTTGTTCTTCGGTCCTTTATAAGCTTTCCTCGTGTACACCTTGCTCTCCGTGTATCTCTGCTTCTGTTTAGCTCCATCATCTCCCCCAACTATAGGCCCGGAAGCCATACATCCAAAACCCTAATTCTTTTCTTCAGTTACCTTTTCCAGCACTTATCGCAAATCCCAACCTGGTATCCAAAACTAGGGTTTTACAGACCCAGAAACGAAAAGACAAAAGCACAAAACCAAAATTTCTAGGGCTTCTCCCCCCCTTCCACCAGCGCCTCGAAATTTCTAGGGCTTACGTAGACCCTTCTCCGATAAAATCCGTATACCCCAACTTCTACCTACGAAGACAAAACCACGTACGCATGAAGAGAGGAAGAAAATGAAAAAACAGAGCAAGTTTTGGGGCTTCACAAAGGACAGTAGGTTTTCGAGCTTGTTACCTTGGTTCCGATCAGATCTTGCGCTCTCTCTTTCACACCACACTTTCTCTCTCTAGAACTCTTCGTCTTCCCCTCTCTCTCTCTCTATAGACGAAGATCGTTTTATCGAATTCCAGGTGTACGGCAACGGTGGGCTCGTGTGGAACCATGGACCTGACGAAGCGTTTGGGGTGCACCACAGAGTCGTGCCCGGGAAGTATCATAGCACCATGAATGAAGGGTGCGGACTCACTTGAGGATACGGGATGTGAGCTGCACGCACCAATGGGATGGAGGCAAGCCTGGGACGTGTAAATGACGGACGAATAAAACGAGGGCAGACTTTAATGGCGGGGATTTTCGTTTGACAAAATTTGAAGTGTTTTCGCAGGTGGAGGTATAGCGCGTGACGTATACCTGCCCGTTCGGTGGATGAACTGGAGCGAACCAGTGCTCGGAAGGCCTTTCCACGCGCCGGCGAGGCGCTTGGAGAGCATCGGTGCTCCTTTTTCTTTTGGGCCGAACGTTGGGTCCTTGGCGGAAGATAAAAGCCCAATCGTTCATTTATTGGGTAGGTACAGCCTATAATAAATTAATGTACCTAAAAACAAGTTACGAACCCAAAAAACCAAAGTTTATTTTACCTGTCAGCTTGCACCACATGTCTGAGAATGTTCTATTTTGCTGGCTTACCTGTGATTTTTCACCTACTTTGTAAAAACAAAAGAACAAAAGTGTTACAGAAAATACCAAGAATAAATGTAATACAGACATTACTCCATCCTATAAAGTTTAAATGCCTATCAAATTTTTTTTGTCATTTTACCTATCAATTTTCAAATTTTTTACACATATGGGCTGCTCATAAAATCAAAATGGCCCAAAAATTGGCCAAGATGGGCTCCGAAAACTTCAATACTTTTTTTCGGGCTGAAGTACAATAAAGCCCAATGTGTAGTACAGTGCTCTTTTGCAAGAGTAGAAGGATACATTACTGATCTCTTCGCACAAATTTCTGTATTCCTCACTGTCTACAACTTCTATTACAAGAATGGTTTGATAATTATATAAAGGTACTGTAGGGTTTTAAGGAACACACAAGACTAAATGTTTTTACGTCGTATGGTATATACCGTAGGGGTAAAAAAAAAATTTCTCTCCTAAAATTTTGCTTTCTTTTTTTTTTCCAAAAAAATATAATTTATTATTATTTTTCTAATTAAAATTTTATATTAAATTCTATAATAATATCCTAACTTAAATCTCTTAAATCTATAAACAAGTTCAAATTTGAATCATCATTCTATTATGAATTACTCTTTGTATTAATATCAATAATTTCATCATTTAAATAGCTATAAAGGTATATGTTCACTTATTATTCATGTAATGCATAAAAATAATGTATTAAAATTTGCACTTGATCGTGGTGTACTTAATCATTATAAACTATTATTTATAAAATTGTAACAAATGTGTGTATAAATTAAACAATAGTAATATATATAATATATATGTGAGTTTAGCAAAAATTAATAAAAATATCAAATAAAAAAAACAACATAATATAATTATATAAGAGTTATTTAGAGTTCAAAAACTTAAAATATGCAAGAGTATAATATCAATATCATAAGTTTAGATATTTGAGGACTACAAATGAATAAGGAGATGAAGATGTTGGCCAACAATTTTTATATTCCTAAAGATAATTTTGTCACAATTCAATTTTTTATATATTAAAAAATTTAGGTAAGTATTACTATTAACTCTTGTTTTTTAAGCAACCTGTTTCGGATATTTTCTTATCAAATTGTAGCACTTAATCTAACCAATTAATTATTGTCATAAATTTCAATTTTCAATTCATTAGTGTACTTTTTACCTTTTTAATATCCCAAAGACCCACTCCAAATCACTTAGCCACCTACTCCGCCACGCCATCTATTGGTTCCAAAATGAAGCACATGACTTTCCTTAAGTACAAAGTTATGTTCATTAATGCTTCCGTTTTGCATCTTACTGTATACTGTCTTCCATTATTGATCATTACAACTGAAAGAAAAGTCATGAACAATGAAAACTCAAACAAATCCTTAAGTTTCGGAATTTGAATTGTCTCATGAATAAACTAATCCTACGTATGCTAAAATATTATTGATCCAGAGATGAGACTTTTGCTATATTAATCAAATTCTCATGCTTAAATCTATATATACCTCATGCACACAAAAATGAAAAAGAGAAGTATAAGATTAGTTTCGTATTTATATATTTTGTAACAATTTAAATTTGTATAAAATTAATTCCTCATTTGAATTAATGAGAGACTAATTTTATATAAAATAAATTTTTTAAGAATTGATTTATAACGATTAAGTTATGATAGATTAAATTGTCGCAAAATATAAAAGGAAGATATTGTTTTGATATTTTTCTCTACAAAGAAAAATTTTATAATAATTGATGATGAGAGAAGTACAAATTGACCTCACACTTTTATACTTTATGACAATTTAGTCCCTTACAAATTTAAATTTGTATAAAATTAGTCATTTATATATTTAAATTTATGTAAAATTAGTTACTCTATTTAATTTAATAAAAAATTACTTTTGTATAAACTAAGATTTTTTAAAAAATAATTTATAATATTAATTTATAAGAAATTAAATTATTATAAATTACAAAAGTGAGAGACCAATTTTATATATATATATATAGACACACACACATGAGAAGCAAACTTGTGATGGAATCAAAATGGGGCAAGGAATTTATGGTGGATATGGTCCACAGAACCCAAGTTGAAATAAGTTTTTGTTTTGAAAAGAAAATATTCGACTTTAATTTGTGCACCATATGCCAATGAAATTGCAATAGAACACACTTTTGCACTTATTCTTGTTTCGTTCGTTATTATCAAAACTATCTATACTCTCAAAAGTTGTTTTGGATGGCCTGCGCAAAAGAAGATGGCAACCCCTAAAGGAAGAAGGACTATTGCAAGTGAAGAATGTTGAATCCTGCAAAGATGCTCACATTTTTTGGTTCAGGAGGATTATTGCAAGTGAAGAAAACAATTAATACACTTAATCATATAAATTATCATTTAAACTTATTTTTGGCAATAAAAATTTATAATTTTGGTCCTTATATTTTTACTTAATTTTTAAATTTAGTCTTTACAATTTAAAAATTTGTAATTAAATTTTCATATTTTGAATAACATGTCATTATAATTTTATCAATATTTTTTTATCTACGTGATTTAATTATAATTCACTATTTATTTGTAGCTCTTAGTATAAATGTAAAATATCGTACATATTGGAGCATTAAAATGATATACAATTAGTTACATTAATAAAATTTAACAGATATTAGTAAAATTTTGATAATAGGGACTAAACTTAAAAATCTGTAAATTATAAAGGCTCAATTACAAATTTTAAAACTATAAGAACTAAATTAAAAATTAAATGAAATTATAATATATAGGCTAAATCAGTAACACCAAGTTATATGCACTATTACATATGTTAATTAAATTTTATAACGAACCTTCATTTTCATTTGCATATATAACTTTCTAACATTAGCTTCGTTCATAAAAAATACCACATAATTATCTAATTAACTTGGCTTAATTATAACCATATATATCTCGAAATGACCTAACAGTGATGTCTTTAATTAGCATTAATTTCTATTGGTTTATTTATTGAAAAAGTTTGTACATAAAAACATTTAAGGGTTACAATTTTCTGTATATACAAGTTGTATGACTTGAATAAATTCGAATTAAATTCTTACAGTTGAATTTATGTGCATTAGATGTACATAAAATTTTGCTATTTATTTAAATTGAATTGGTTGATAACTTGATTTCTCTTTGAAAAAAAGATGTATCCAAAAATAAGTAGCCAACAGAATAGATATTAGTTAATTTCATATGTATATATATATATATATATATATATGTCAAGTAATAATAATAATAATAATAATAATAAATAATCTATAAGTACTTAAATAAAACAATATCCAGTTCATCATTAAATAAACTTGGACATATATAAGCCCTAAGTACAGCCATGTGTGTATTAATTAAATGATTGGGTCCCTCTAATTAATTAGGGATAATGACAGATGTGAATGCATTTGATTTAATGATTGATGGGTTGAAAGATGAGCCTGAAATTTCTCAAGTTTTTGAATCCAATCATTCCATTTGTGCCTAACTAAATAGTAAACGTATAGTGCAACCAAATCCATAAGATTTAAGAAAATCGTTGTCACCAATTCACGCAATGATCAAGACACATGTCACATTGATGTTGTTGCTTTCATTTCATTTATTGTATAATTTAACTATCAATTACATATTATTGTTATTTGTTTTCCTATGAATGATAACAACTACAATGAAAGAAACTTTGTCGTATACATGGATGAGAACAAACAAGCCATATGCCTTTACGTATGATGAATAATGAATTCACTATATTTTTTAGAGATGAATTTATACATTTATTAATTTTAGGTAGTATAACATTAAATATACTAATTACTCCAATTAAATACTAAATTGTTGGTTTACTTATGTTTAATAATTGATTACATATGTGTCCAAAGTTAGAGTTTATGTTTGATAGGAATGAAGATCCCAATTCAAATCTGTAAGATAATTATGAATTATAAATTCTTTCTAAAAATTTATGTGTTCAACACTCGAATGCACAATTCACATACAGAAAAAGCTTCTCATAGACATCTAATTTTTGGTTTGTAAGAGATCATATTCGTAACTATTTTTCACATACCTTTAGGCTTTAACAATATAAATGAGTTTAATAATGGTTTGGGATTGCGGTGTGTAGCTTTATGGGCAAAAGGGTACGTAAAAGAAAAAGCAAGTGATGAGAAATGCATCAGATTCAGATGCTTGGTGGCTTTATTTATGAATTATGTAGAAGGAGGGAAAAGGTGAAGATTCATGTATAATGAATGACCAAGCATTGAGTCACAAAACCCTTCAAGCTAAGTAAGAATGCTTGGCGAGCAAGGTTGGGAATTATGAAATTAATCACACACACATATAGACAAAAAAATGATAAAAAAAAGAAGACAATAATGAAGTTAGTTTTCAGGTAAAGTCGTTATCACTTATTGGGAAGGTCCACGTAGTGCAATACAAGCCTGCCTTCCAATATATATGTTGCACGCAACTTTTGCATAGTGGCCTCTTTACTTTATCTTCATCCATGTGTCTCCCTTGTATGGGCGTAGGACGAGAAAAAGAAAGCAAGAAACTTCACATGGAATCCTTCTATAGAGAATTACATTTAATGACTATAAATTGATTCACGTATGTGCAATACGATTGATCACACAAACTCACACTTTTTAAAGCTAGCAAATATTTGTCTTGGGAAAACATCTAAAACTTATTCTTTTTTTTCTTTTAATTCTAAAAATACTTTTCTGTTTTTAATTTTTTTAAACAATTAATAAAAAACACATTAACAAACACTTTTGTTTCGTTTTTTATTTTTTAAAACAAAAAATTATTTTTAAAAATAACATTCAAACAAGGCCTATAGTTTTTATTAAAGATTTTAAAAAATAAAAATAAAAGAGGTATAAAATCTTGAGAGGAAGGAAAGAGATAGGACATGGACTTAAATAGATCAAGATTCTCTAATATTTTTGTCTGGAAAAGGTGCATGAAGTATTACGATTATGCAAACATGACCTTTTTATGTGAATATGGATAAACGATAATCAAATTATCCTAGCATGTCATCGATGAATATTAATCTTGACTATCATAATATACCACATGAATTTGCAAAATATTCTGGAATTTAGTTATTAGTTCCATATAACTAATTATCTAGTTTAAATATAATTATGGTATGACTTTAAATTATTCAAACTGAATTGAATATTTAAAAAAACACTTATGTAATTAGTTTAAATTTCTGTGCGTGCCCCATTGCCTATAAAATAAGAAATCTAATAATATTAATAACAAGAAAAATCATTATACTTGACAAAGTGGCGATATTTGTGGATCAGCAATTATAGAGACCACAAATTTCCCATTTTGGCTGGACTTTGTTAGGAAAATCTCAGGCAAATTTATGAACATTCATCTCCCTCAATTATTTTGCTTTAATAAAAATAAAATATGCATGTTTAGATCTTTCTTTTTTTTCAAACTAGATTTAATAAAACTTTGACAAATAATAATCTTTGCTCGTACTGATTGACAACTCGTGTAACTTACTTCAAAGTTTGAACATTTTTTTCAAAAGTAGGGTCGGAAGTAGATTCTAGTTTTGTTGATAATTCATAGATTTTTTGAATTAATATTTTAATTAATATGTATTAAATTGAGAATAAAATGAGCAATTTTTTAAATAAATATTGATGCACATGCCCGAAAGCTAGAAAAGATAGACATGTCATGATGTCAATGTGTCAATATCTTCTAGCATTTTCTAAATTTATTTAAGGATATTATTGGAGTATGTGATGTCTAGCAATTTTAAAGATATATATTTTTATATTAATTTAACTTGTTTAAATTTTACTCTCAATATATTCTTTAAACAATTAAATCCTTTAGATTTTTATTGATTTAATTACTGTATATAGAATAGGTTTATTTGACAATTATTGACATTAATATTTTTGCTCCTCTATTAATTAGTTCAGCTTTTTTGAAATAAAGATTCTAATTTTTTATCTTCGTTTAACATTTAAAACATAAAAGATGGTAATAATTAACTTAAAAGAGAAATTAAAAGTCAATAATAATTTCCAGATGTGAAAAGAACATGGAGCAGAAGTCAATAAAACTTTGTTTAGAGGTAAACTACAGAATGATTGAATTTGGAAATTATCATTCTTCGAAAATTATACTAAGCATTTGTAAATTATGGGAATTAATAGATTTTTGGAAAATATAGATCCAAATAGCTTTACTCCTCCATCTTTAAAAGGAAAAAAATTATTTCGAAAGAAAGAAATATGCCAACAACAACAATGTCCCTTGGTTCCTTGTGACTGAGTGTATGCACAAATTTTGACTAAAGAAAGAAAATTGCATCAACAAAAACAAACAAAAGAATTCCGCTTTTGACTATAGAAAAGCAAATTGTTGTCTTTTAAGCACGTTTTCTTTAGGCCAAAATCTCTTATAAAGGCATTAAAAGTCCAATTTTCATAATCTGATTACATATTCAAGTTTTAAAAAATAATATAAACAAGTGTCTTTTTTAAGTATAACGAAGAAAATTAGTATAACAGTACTAACTTAGTAGTCAGGACCTTTTATATTTATTTGATTGGTTTTGGACTTATATTCTAATGAAAATAGATATTATAAAATATAATTAATAGTTAGAGAAAAAAACTGGTAAGTGGCAATTACAAGTATAATAATCTGTATTTAAAATTTAAAGATTGAAACTGCTTGAGTCGAGGATTCATAATTCATTTGTCCCAATTGCTAAATGAATCTGCTCATTATATTTATTGTGCTGTTATTATTCATTTATTTATAATTCGTGTGACAATATAAATATATGAATACAATATTATACCCTCTCACACGAACTTGAGGAGAATGTTCATTAAAGAAGTTGAATTCAAATTCATTAAAAAAACTAATCACTTTTAAATATATAATTGGATTCTGAGCATAAGAAAATTGTTTGTCTTCTTGAATTATTTTTGACATATTCTAACATTTTTTTAACGAGGTATCTACTCATGGATGTGACTGTTTAAAGCATGTAGTTTAGAGAAGCACACGAATTAAGGGACAATGAAATTCCAGAAAATTTGACAATCATAATAAGTAAGAATAAAAAATAAAAAAAAGGGGGCCCCATAATTGACATACAGAGACAATAATGTATTGGAAGAAGAATGCAAAACCACCATCACGAGCTCACTTCATGTATTGAAAGAGATCTTCTAATAACCACTTACATGATTGGACATCAAGCAACCCCACCATTTTACCCCAATCCCCTTTTAATTTTTGTTTTTGTTCTCTTTTACTCTATCTTTAGTTGATTTCCTTTACAAGTAAAGTACTTTTTCGTTGAAGATATATAGCAAATTTTGTATTTTTAATTATATATGTAATTTACAAATAATAATCACAAATAATTCTTAAAAACAATATTTATTTTTTACAGAAAATAAAATTTCTAAAATTATTTTTTAAAATTGATAAATTAAATTTATGTTTATTTTTAATCCAATATTTATACTTACTTATATATATTTAATGCAATTCCGATAGATCCTAATTTGAAGAGAGTTTTACTCGTTATACTTAGTTATGCTTGAAGGAATTAGTCTATAAAATTAAAATTAATTCATTTAAAATAATTATATAAACAATTTCTTTTATTTTTAATAAGTATTTATAATGGACAATATATGACAGAAGACTCCAGTATACTCAAGAGCTTTTTATCCAACTTTATAAACTCATCAAATCTTCCCCTCAGTTTATAGGTGCGAAAGAAGCTTAGCTTGACAATATAGCAGGGGCAAGGATCCCTGTCAAAATGTGAGGCCCTTGGGTAGGGTAGGACGCCCTAAAGTTGCATGGGATGCATGCTGCTGTGCTGTCCTGAATTTAATATCTGATAAGGATGTGTCTCATAGCTTGCCTTCAAATCACTCCCTCTTGCTATCACCTCTATCCAACTCTATGTGTCTAAACTCATTTGAATAATGTGATGTTACCTTCAAAAAGGTAAAGTATGATACACTAACTAGTTTTGATATAAATTCTTCTAATAGTAATACCCTTAAGGGCTGTATACAGCACATCTAAGTCCCACCACCAACCCTCTAGTTTTATACTCAAAAAAGCTAAACATAGATACGAGAGAGAAGTAATATTTCATATTGGTGCCTCATTCATGGGTATATATTAATTTAAAATTATCTTATCAATTTAGTTCTTATAAATAAAATTATTATTAATAATATTTCTTATAAAGAAATAAAATAATTTAATCTTCCACATTTTATTTTGTTGATAAAATAATAATGTGTCAAATTGATCCTTCATGAATTGATTAGTAAATAAAAGTAGTCAACATGCAAATTCTTTAAGGACAAAATAGTCTTATGCGAAGACACTACTTTTATTTAGTGATATTGTCACTCAAAATTCATAGAAGACTTACCATTGAAGCAAAATGTGGGGACCAAATTGTAATTTTTCATGTTCTTCATAATTTTAAAATTAACATACCTTTTAAAAGTATTGTTGATATTAATTTTATTTATAATATATCAAATTAAGAAATGTTCATTTATAAGGGATTAAATTTAAAAGACATTTTTATTGGGAGTCAAGTTAAAAAGTATCTTATTGATAAAAAATCAAATTAGAAACGAAATTCTTTAAGAGATTAAATTGAGAATTTTGATTTGCTATTCTCTAATTATTGATATTCACAATGAAATTAATCGTTCAGAGAAGATCAATAGCAATAGTAGAAGTAATTGAAGCACATAGGGCATACCTTCTTTGCTTGATGATTATTTAATTAAAATAATTAAGCAAAAAAATTACTAATTAAACACAGATACTAGTTTTTACAGTCAGCAAGGTTCTATTCAGCTAAATATAAGATACACGAATTTAATTCTGGTGAATATTTTTCTTTTTGTAGATATCCACCAACTATGATATATTTTACTTTGAAATTAGAAGAATTCATCTATCAATTAAATGAATAGTATTTTTAAACATATAAGAATTTACCAAGACATTAAAGTTCTTTTAAAAATAATACCGACTTAGGTAAAATTTTATGGATGTTAATTACTATCAATCTTTTTAATAATAATAATATGATATGTGGATATATTATTAAATCATAAAAATAGAATGTTATTAAGAAATTTGATGACAAAACATGTGCCAAAATTTTACCCAAAAAATAAACCTGAAAGATAACTTTTGTATGATGAAATTGATAGAATCAGAGTCACCTCTCACCCACACCGAAATAGCTTTGAATGTGTCTTTTTCCTGGGGGGAAAACTTTGCCATAATTTTTTTTAACCAAAATAATCATGATTCAAAGAATTTTCCAAAGCAAGGATTCGATCCAACCCCACATGCCACTGTTAAAAGAATCCACCCAAAGTTTCACTGATTCTGCCACCAAAATCAAAAAGAGAAGGTAAATAAAATAAAATAAAAGAAGCTCTGTTTTCACATCCCATGTGAAACCCCTTTGGAAAACCCCACTGTCTCACACACACACATTATATAAGCAATTGTTGAAGACAGCTTTCTCTTCACTCCTCGTCATTTTTCCCTCTCAGCAAATCCATTCCCGGGAGGGATCGAACCCCAAGAAAATGGGTTTCTTCTTCTTATTACGACCTCTGTTCCTGCTTGCCCTGTGTTTATTTTCCTCCCACCAAACAAAAGCAGAGGATTTCGATTCCTTCAGTAATGGAACCACTTTCAGTACTGTCAGAAAACTCGCAGGTAGAAGAAGATGCAATTGGTTCCAAGGCAAATGGGTCTACGACTCTTCTTATCCTCTCTACGACCCCTCTTCCTGTCCCTTCATAGATCCAGAATTTAACTGCCAAAAGTTCGGTCGCCCAGATACTCTGTACCAGAAATACAGATGGCAGCCATTCTCTTGTCCCATGCCCAGGTACAATCATTATTCTTGCTTCTGTTTTCTTCTGTCTCTGCATTTTCTCTTCATAATTCTCACACTGCCGGTTTATGAAGTCCCAGTCTCCTAAATTTAGAGCTTACTGTGTCTAATACATGCCAATAGATAAACTCAGCTCAAGAACCACCTTTAAGTCAATGTGAAATGTATCCCTGCATCACAATCCACTCTAGTTCTTCACTTTGAATGACTTTCACTCAATGTCGGAAGGAAGATAGCTTAGTTTTCTTTTTCAATATTTGAGCTAAAAGGAAAAAGGGTATTCTGTAATCGTGAATAGACAATGACAATTTTTGGTAAAGTGAGAAAAGCTTAAAATTCGGTTTCATCGCCACCTCCTTGAAAAGAGCACACTCGAATCAAAGATGACAAATATATCTTGATTAATACATATTTTGTTGTTCGATTTGTATTAGTATTTAAATTTGTTAGTTGAAAGCTAAATGGGTGGGAATTTTGTGTGCAGATTCAACGCTTTGAATTTCCTGGAGAAATACAGAGGGAAGAAGATCATGTTTGTCGGTGACTCGCTGAGTCTGAACCAGTTCAATTCGCTGGCCTGTATGATTCACGCATGGGTACCAAATTCCAGGACCACTTTCAACAAGAGAAACGCTATTTCTTCGGTGACATTTGAGGTGGGTAGTCCCATTTTCTTTCTTCCTTTTCTCGTGTTTCGAAGCTCTTGCCAGTCAATGAAGTTTGAAACCTTCATTAACCCGAATCTGATCGATCTGTTTGGTTGGGGCTGATGCATAGCATAGTGGTGAGTATATTTTTGTCTGTTACTGTGCGAAGCACTGAAGCGAGAGCAATAATGTTAGGACCGACGTGAATGGTGGGACGCTTTACCTTTTGCAGGGAACATGTCTGATTGTTAATTTAATGGATAATTAATGATTGTGTCTTAGGCTATGCATAATTTAATTAAACTCTTACTCTTCCCACCAAATTCCAACGTGCGCTTAAAGTGTTCCTAAATTTCAGAAATATAAAACAAATAAAATTTATTAGTAAAAAAAATTATATTTAAAGACTATAAATTTCACATATATATTTCAAAGAATTTTAGGACTATTCTTTCCAAAAAAATTCACATATATATCATTTTAATTGCATCAATTTAGTTTTTAAAATATAATAATAATATTAATTAATTTATTCTTGACATTTTAAATAAAACTATAATTTTGGTCATAACTCTAAATTAATGGTGTTATAACTAGATTAAAAATAACAAAATTTTAAGAGTAAATTAGTCATAGCAATTTTTTGTTTATTATGTTGTCTGTGTTTCAAATAAAGTTTGAAACTTTTGTTTTTATTTTGTTTTTTTTTTTTTAAATATTTGCGGTATAATTGCCAAGTCCCAGTTGCTTTATGTGGGAACTTTACTAGTAAAATGTCTCAATTAGCAATGATTAATGTCTGTAATTTAGTGTGAATTAACTTCCATCCTTGATTCTCGCCGTAGGAATTGAATAGAAGTGCAGGTACCATCATTAGTGGTAACTAAATCATGATTGAAACAACGACTAATTAACTACGAGGAGTAATTCCAAAGCAGTATTTGTCTAATATGCTATTAAACACACTTCAAAATTTTTCGGTGTGATTTAGTTTTTTTTTTTTTGGTTGAAATAATTTTAGTAGATTCCTGTAAGTGGAATGATTGAATCTTTGCAATCCTTTAATGATGAAATTTGAAAGGATTTCCACTTTATTTGGTATGTCTCTAATATATCTTCTCAAATGATGATATAATTAGTATTAATTACTGCTAATGGACGACTAGTGAGTTGGCACATGATTCACAACTTTTTTTTTTTTTAGCCTGGAACTTAATAGGCGAAGAAATTAATATTAAAGAATTTATTGTCAAGTTTTAATCTTATTTGCACATTATCTAAAATTATTAGAGTTTTGTGTATTTTAGTTTTACTTAAAATATAAAAGTATTGTATATGATTTTCTTAAAAGAATCAATAAATAGTATTATAGTATAAAAATATTAAGATGTCATAATTTGATCAAAAAATCTAATAATACATTTTTTTCAATTACACTTAAATTTCGTTTATTTAGTATCTCATCCATTATTTCCAACTTAATTAAAAAAATCATCTCATAAAATCTGAAGATATTTTCATTCGTTAATTTCAGAAAATTTTCAGAGTGATTAAGAATTGAAATTAAAAATTGTGTTGTTATTTGTAGGACTACGGGCTTCAGTTATTTTTATACCGCACAGCGTACCTAGTAGATCTTGACCGAGAAAGCGTTGGACGAGTCTTGAAGCTTGACTCTATCAAAAGCGGTGATGCTTGGAGAGGGATGGACGTCCTCGTTTTCAACACGTGGCACTGGTGGACCCATACCGAGAGCTCACAACCGTAAGATCAATCTCTTTTATCTTATCCTTTAATTAATTACTTACAGCTAGTTCATACGTATTTTTTAATTGGATATTTATAATTTACTTTTTCTCTAATCAAAATTTTACAGTTATTTGCCATTTTGTAATGAGCCCTTTTATTCTCTGGTTAGATTTGCGTTGCGAAAATGTAATTTTTTACTAACGTGATTTTAATAATTTAATTTGAGTTAAAAGTAAATTTATAGATAAAAGTATGAATTAATTCATTATTTTTATATTTTGTGATAATTTGATTCCTCATAAATATACCGTAACAAATCAGTTCTTTAAAGTTTTATTTTATTCAAAATTAATCTTTCATTAATCAAATAGATGGATTAATTTTATACCAATTTAAATTTATAAGAGATTGATTTGTTACGATTAAAATGTGAGAGATTAAATTGTTACAAAGTGTAAAAATAAGATACAAATTTTATACTTTTCTTTAAATTTATATATTTCAAAATTTTTATTTTAAAAGCTAATGTTTCTATCAATAGAGTTGGTTGAATGTTTATTTTTAAGTGAGTATAGAAGATAAAAATAATTTTTTTAAATATATATACATATATATATATATATATATATATTTAAATCAAATAACCAAACATAATATTAAGCAAAATTCGTTACATGCCTCTTAAGGGAAACTTGTCAAATTGATAATGCTGAAGATAAAGTTGAAGTGCTGTGTACAACAAAAGAAACACATCTGCGTTGGTTAGTGTATTAGTGTTGTAAAAAATTGCAATAACTTTAGAGTTGATTGGAAGCAGGTGGGAATATATCCAAGCCGGGAATAAGCTGTACAAAGACATGAACCGTTTCATTGCATTCTATAAAGGGCTAACCACATGGGCTAGATGGGTCAACCTCAACGTGGATCCAGCCCAAACGAAGGTCTTCTTTCTAGGAATCTCCCCTGTCCATTACGAGTAAGTTATTCCTTCTCAGCCTTTTACTGCTTCTTATGTGAAGTATATTTGTTAACGGTGAAACAATGAACGAACAGGGGGAGAGACTGGAACGAACCAGAAAAATCATGCATGAGAGAGACAGAGCCATTCTTTGGGTTGAAGTACCCAGCAGGGACACCCATGGCATGGGTGGTGGTGAACAAAGTGTTAAGCAGGATCGAGAAACCAGTCTACTTTCTGGACGTGACAACACTGTCACAGTACAGGAAAGATGCTCACCCTGAGGGATACAGTAAGGTTATGGAAGAAGATTGCAGCCATTGGTGTCTTCCTGGTCTTCCTGATACTTGGAATGAGCTTCTCCATGCAGCCCTCTTTGCTTGAAGCTTGAAGCTTAAATTATCCCATTGACTTGTTTTTAGTTTGGTAGGGTGGATTTGTAATTTGCTTGTGTAATTGTGGGGGTAATAAAACTTGCAAGGCTTTGGTTTTATGCTCCAAAAATTGTAAAGTAGTTAGATTATTTTTGGCACAAACTGGCATTCATTTGTACCAAATAATTAATCTTTTCAATTATTATGAAGTTCTTGAAATTTGACTCTACTTTGAAAAATACTATCTTGGCTATCTGTAATTCATGGAAGGATAAAACTTACGTCTTTATCTTCTTATTAAGAACTTAATTATGTGAAACACTCTGAACTGAATCAATCATGTCGTCTAAGGCTGTAAAAGAATGGCTTCATTATTATCTTAGTGTTTTTAATAATATTTCTTTCAAATTAGTTATTCAATTTTTTCCTTCTAGTTTGGTCCTTTAATTTTCAGTCATTATTATATTTTTCATTTAAATTTATTTATATTTTAAAAATAATTATTTAATGAAAAATGATAAAGATGGCACAAATTGAAAGTTAACCAAATTGAAACAAAAGAAAGTTAAAAGGCCAAACTAAAACAAATAGATAAATCAAGGGACCAAAATAATAGCTACGTTGAAATATTTTCATCTTGGTTTATTTAGTTTTTAGTGGAATTTGAAATTGAATCTTTCACCCTATTAGTAGTGTCAAAATGGGTGAATTTAATCCATTTGAATTGACTTACTGGATTAAAATGTTAAACCCATCCACAAGGTGGATTATATAAGTCAATCTATTTATCCAAGCAAAAAGTTTAAAAAATTCTGTGAGGGAAAAAACTTCTGAACAAAAATATTTAACTATCAAACTAAATATTTAATTATAATACTAAAAATTCATTCATATTATTTATGGTGGGGCAAATATTGAATATTAAAAAAAAAAAAAGAAGGATAAAAGCTATTTAAAATTATGTAATATTTTACCTTCCACTAAAAAAAATTTGCAAAATTTTTTAAGTAGGCTAATCGACCAACCGATTAAACAGGATTATTTAACCCATAAATTAAATAAATAAAATTAGTTTAATTCAACTATGTTAAATAATTTACAAATTACAATCAAACTTACCTTTTTGATAGGTTAAATTGGTTCTATCCATACTAGTTTTGACTGACCCTATAAACAAATTTAGTAATACTAAGTTAAAGGAGGTTGTCCCATAATCTACAAATTGAGATATCAAATTATAATTATAGGTGCCAAGTCTTATTTATTTATAGACCAAATTTATATATAATCATGTATATCTTTGTTATCAGATTTTTTAATTAAAATGTAATAAGTGTACAATTAATTAATAATAACTTAAAAAGCATTTAACCTAATTTTAAAATTATATAATTACATATAATAATTATACACGTGTCTCAATATAATTAAAAAAATCATATAATTATCATAATTTTATTTGATAACAATATAATAAAAATATAAATAACTGCATATTAATTTTTTAAAATTTATCTATTCATACTGGCGATGAGCAAAATACTCAAATCATGTAGGTAATAGTAAAATTTTATTTGCTTGGTTTAATATATACATATTTGTATGAGTAGTTTAAAGGATTGGGTCTAAACCTAGGCATAGTATGATACCAATCCACCCAAACTTAGAGTTCGGATCCCCTCCAATAAGGGATTTTCTCCGGTAAAAGGAAGGTTATTGAATATTTTTTTAAATATAATATTTTAAAAATACAAAATAATTTTTTATAAATAAAAATTTATTAATATTTTAGATTATTTTTTTATTATATAAAATGATATTTAGTTAAAAAATAATAAACTGTAAGATATATAAAATAAATTGTAAAGTGTTAAATACAGTTCAGTCTTTTTATTTCTTTAACTATATCATTTTCTATAAAAAAAACTTTAAAATATTAATATATTTTTTAAAAAATTAAAGGTAATTGAAACCATTATTGAAGAAAATCCCCAAACCTATGGGGGGTGTGAGTATATATATATATATCAACATCTTATATACTAAGAAAGTATTTAGATATTTTATTCTTTACTAAGCATTTCTTACCCTACCTATATCCTAGCATGGTCCTCTCTGGCTTTTAAATAGTGGATTTACTTAACCATTGGCGGCTGAATTGGGCTGTGTACTTAAACACTAAGGGAGAATGGGCTGGCCCAATCCCTTGATGCGGGTTTGAGACTACAGTGTGAGGCCCATTTTGAGAACAGACTTATCCCGACCACATTATCCAAGGTCTGCTTGCAGACATTCTGGTCCAATACAATATATGAAGCACGATTTCTCAATACTGATATCAATATATTTCATAATACACACAATACCTATTGAATATTTCTAAGAAAAATATCAATACATTCTAGACATAGAATTTTAGTTTTAAGAAATTGAGTTATTTTATATTCTCTAAAATTGAGGCATTGTGATGCCAAATGTCAAATGTGAAATTATCTTTATTTTTTCAAAGAAATTTCTTTGTAATTATAATTATCTTCTTCTATTTGATATAAATTTTTTTTTATAGGATTTTCTTTCCTCAGAGATTTCTAAATTATATGGTATTTATTTTATTATAAAAATTTATACAAATCTCTAAAACTAAAATATGGTTATCCTTACAAATAATATTAATTTTTCATTATGAGGAAACATTTAAAATATTTAAAATTTTTATTTTAATATTATGTATTTTGTGTTGAAAACATTGATTTAATATATTTTAAATTTAAAAATTGATTATTTTTATATTGTTGAAATGCATATTTAATACTTATTATATTATATACACAATAGATATAAATATATTTTAGTCAAAAGAAGTGTACTCGTGACTCATATGTTATTGTAAGAGAGATTAATATAATATCCAGTGAAAGAGAATATAGATTTTTAAAATAGAAAGAAGAATGATGTAATTTGAAAATGTTTTTAAAAATAAATAGGGAGTGTCATTTACCCAGATAATCATGCATTTAAAAATAATATTTTAGATTTTCAAATTTTTATGAATATTTAATTTCGTTATAATATATTATTGTTGATATTTTATAAAAACTAACATAACTTAATTTCATTTGATATGGAATTCTCTTAATTTTTAAGTGATAAATAATAGTTGAAATTCAAACTAATATCATTTTATGCTTTTTTTTTTCCATGGCAACAAATGTTGTAATTATTAGTGTAATTAACACAGATATTAAGATGAAAATGTATAATGCTAGACATTCATTGTACAACTATTCATAATTATCTTAATTTTTTGGGTATAAATATCAGCTACCTTAAGTGTAGACTTTTTGGATAGGTTAGAAGAGTAAATATTTTATATTAACGTAGAATCTGTAATAAAAATATAAATTTTTAAATTTTGATTTAATAATGTACATTTTTTAATAGTTTTTTCATTTAATATATAAAAAATTATAAATTATTAGATCAGAATTTAACGAGAGCATTAATGCATAATTTCATTCAAAATCTATTGAACAGTAAATGAGGTTGGAGTAGAAGCAATGTACAGAAAAGAGAGGCCAGATGTCTTGCACCTATTGGGGGTCATACAAGGCATTCGTTCAAAGTTCCCATGTGTCTCGGTTCTGAAGCCTTCATACATTCGCAAACTGATCCTCATCTTCCTGCCTTTTTAGTCTCTGTGAACCCAAAGCTGAGTCACCCCCATTGTTGTTAACGCCCTCACACGTTGCACCGTCTCTTCCACCACATGTCCTCTCTCATGCATACCCATCCACCTCCCACCTCCTCCAAACCGCCATGCCCACTTCCCCTTTTTAATCCCACACTCTCCCTCACTCCTACTCATCTGTTTATGCGTATCGTCTCGTTGAAGCTTTTCATCCAACATATAGCAAGCACTAGTACCAAAAGTTTGGGACAATGGCGTCGGAACAAATGGCTCGCAGGGAGAACACGACGACCGAGAGGGAGATTCATGTTGAGAAGAATCGAGTCCCCAAGATGACCACGCACTTCGAGCATCTCGCTGAACATACCAAGGACTCATCGGACACTCCGCAAGGGAGTATTCAGGAGCTGCAGGGTGGGGAGTACAGGAAGGAGCATGCTGGGAGAGCCACTGGGGATACGGGTGGGGTAGGGAAAGCCAGGGAGACCCATGAACTGGGGGCTCATTTTGAATCTCTTGCTGATAAAGTGAAGGGCGAAAAGGAGAAGGAGAAAGAAAAAGAATCTTATGCTGATAAAGCCAGGACAACTGCGCCTTCTTCAAATGTGGGCAAGTTTGAAGTGAAAGCTGAAGAGAAGGGTTCAGCTGGAGAAGCTAGAGGGAGAGATAAATCTGAACTCGAGAGTCGAACCAGAGAAGTAAGTACGGGCAGATCAACGGAAAGTGGCGCGGAGAAAGGGAGAAGAGAAAGCATAGGACAAGTTCAAGCAGAGAAAGGAAGAAGCTTGGAAAACAGAGGAGATGCTAGAAGCAGAGAAGAAGCAAACAAAGAGAAAATGGGGAGAGGCAGGGAAAGCAGAGGAGAAGCTAAAGGCAGGGTTGGAATTGAAACTCAAGTTCCAACCGCAGTTATAACGTGCACATTCGAAGGAGGCGAGAAGGAAGAAAGAGGAATGGGTGCTAGAGAATTGGAAGCAGGGAGAGAGAAAGCAGGACGTGAAGAAAGCAGAGGAAAGGGTGGCGAGAAGGAAGAAAGAGGAACGGGTGCTAGAGAATTGGAAGCAGGGAGAGAGAAAGCAGGACGTGAAGAAAGCAGAGGAAAGGGTGGCGAGAAGGAAGAAAGAGGGATGGTTGCTAGAGAATTGGAAGCAGGGAGAGAGAAAGCAGGACGTGAAGAAAGCAGAGGAAAGGGTGGTGATCAGGGGAAAGAATCACAATCTACGGAAGAGATTTCCAAATACAGAGGTCAAATCCAAGAGAACACAATGGAAGCCATAAGAGCGGCGCAGGAGCGGCGCGACAGAGAGAAACAAGCAGGGAGTGAGACTCTTGATGCTACAACCCAGCCAGCTCAGGAGAAAACTGCACAAGCAATGGACACTACAATGGAGAAAGCTGCCAAAGCAAAGGACATAGCGATGGAGAAAGCTGCTCAAGCCAAAGACGTCACGTTGGAGAAAGGCCAACAAGGCTATGTTAAGGCAAAAGACACCATCTCAAGCGCCACCAAAACGGCTTCAGATTATACCACCCCAGCTGAAAAGGCCAAAGATTACACCATTCAAGCAGCAGAAATGGCGAAATCAGCAGGCGGCACTACTACGCAATATGTTGGAGAGAAAGCTGTTCAGGCCAAGGATGTCACTGTGGAGAGTGGGAAGACTGCGGCTGAATATGCTGGAAAAGTGGCGGCTGATCTGAAGGACCGGGCAACGGTGGCAGGGTGGACTGCGGCGCATTATTCAGCAGAGAAGGCGACGGAGGGGACAAAGTTAGCGGCGAATGTTGTTCAGGGAACGGCCGGTTATGCTACTAATATGGCCACGTCGATCGCAGCCAAGTCATTTGGTGCCGTTAAAGGGTTAGCTGCTGCTGCTGGTGAGACTGCTAAGGATTACACTGCGAGGAAGAAGGAGGAGGCAGAGAGAGAATTGGAGGCCAAAAGAGCATCTCAACAACAGGTATATATTCCTTTAATGGCATTTCTAATTTATATTTATGAAATATATATATGCTGCGTTCGTGGCTCTAGTCTAGCTATGCTTTGCAGCTTCGGTTCATTATCCATGCATTAACATACATCACCAAATATACGCATGCACTCTTCGACTCTATGACTTTGTCCTGAATAAGAAGTTTCAAATCCTTGTTTTTTAGCAGCTCTTCAACTTGAGGGATTAAACGGTGAATAAAGATTTCAGGTTTGAAAATTTTGTTGAAAAAAACATTTTATTTTGGAGTAATTTTAGTGATGAAGTTTAGACTTTAGCCCTCCAAACTGAAGTAATTTACTCTGGTATATCTGTTTTTAATTGAATTTCCAAATTAATTTGCAACAATAGTTAACGTCACGCCAAGGCCCTCCTAGTGGGGAAAAAAAGAAGGAACTTATGAGCAATTGTGATATTGTCAATAAAAATATGAAGTACATGATAGCAAAAACTTTAGTTTTATTACTTTCCATTTAGTTTGGAAACCTGAAAAATACGGTTTGCAAGCTTTACTTGTATAGTGTTGAATTTCATCTCCAGCTATTATTATATCTGCTGAAAATTGAGACCTCTTTGTAACTGTGTCACTTGAGGGAACTGAGGAGAGGCCATCATCAAAACCCACTGGAGAATTCTTTCAAGCAGGACAAGAACAAGGACAAGAAGGAAAAGGTGTACTTCATACCATCACTGAAAGCTTTCAAGGAAGTGGAGGCCAAAACCAACAGGGAGGAGGCAAAGACACAAAAGAAGGTGGCGGGATTGGCGAAACTATAGGCCAATATGCCCAATCCATGAAACCCATTGGAGAAACAGTAGGAAATGTTGCTCAAAAAATGAAGGTGCCATTAGATAGCGTCACACAGGGGGGAGGCGAGGTTCTGGGAGCAGTAGGTGAAACTGTGGGTGAAATCGCTGAGACGATGATCAAACCAGCTGAGAAAGCCTCACAAACCCAAGAGGGTAAATCAGGAAGTGGGGTTTTGGGTGCTGTGGGAGAAACCATAGCGGAAATCGCAGAGACAACAAAAAACATGGTTGTGGGAGATGACGAAATTGAGTCACAGTCGGAACAGAGGATTGGGTCTGAATATCGCAGCACAACTGATCGTGGCAATCAGGGAGCATTTAAATATGAAGAGGGCTATAAAGGGGAGACCTGAAAACCTGAGGTTTTTGGGGTTGAGACCCAATCCTGAATCTAAGAGGGATGTAAATTAGGTGTTGAGTTTGGTTAATTTGGGGTTGTTTTGTGAATAAAATGAGAGTCGCTTTTGCGGTTCCAGAATGTAAACTGTTCGTAAACTCAGTTAGTCCTTTGAGTCTGCTAGGAAGAAAATGCAGCTCAAAAGTACAACCAAGTGTTTTTTTGTTTTGGGTTGTTGATGTTATATAGTTTCTGCTGAAGTTTTGGTTCTAAATATATAACACATGGGTTGTATCTTTCTCCTCTCCAAACCTCCCATTTCCTTGCCTTCTTCCTGCTATAATTTTTCTTTTTTCAATTTCAAAAGAATCGCAAAAAAGAACTGCAATGAAAGGAGAAAAGGGGTAACAAACGGCCATTTCCAGGTTCTAAGGTAGCCGCTTGCCAGTTGAAGCAATCGCATTAGTTACTCTGAGAGGTATGTAATTATGTCACATTAACAAGTACGTCTGTTTGAATCATACGTTTATTTATATTAAATTGTGTCTATAAATGATTTATTTTACTATGGGTAGATTTTTAACTCATCTCAGTATTCTTGGTTATAACACAAAAATACAATTGCTTAGATAAAGAAAAGAGAGAGAACTCCATACGTTGGTTAAGTGGCGCAGTTTTTGTATATGAAGTCTTTTACTTTACTATTTTGTGATCTTGTACTTTGAATGTTGACCTGCTTAGATAAGGCATCTCTAATCCTTACCAAATGAACAAAAAATGTAGGAATTAAGAGTGAAATATATTATAGGCTTCCATTGTACAAGATTTTAAATATAATCAAAGAACAGGAATTCACTATTATAAGTCATACCCTGTTCAATTTTAACAGAGGAAGTGAATGAATACTATAATTACCTCACCTTAACTACCTTCCCTCCATTATCCTTCAAGAATCCCAAATAGGCCCAAAAGCAGGGATCCTAGCCCTCTTGCAAGCTCTAATCACGTCTCTACTCCCTTCAGGATTGCTAGTAACAATAACCACTTCAGCATCCCACCTAATTGCCGCATTAACACTCATCTCTCCCACATTAGGCCTCCCACTAATTGCAGTGTCATGAACAATCACCTTCTCTTTTGAGTATCTCCCCACAAACTCCATGATCTCCTTCCCGTAGTTCGTCTCAATATTCTTAGCCACCCACACCAAGTAAACACTTGCAGGGCATGGCTGCAACAGAAATGATAAAAACACACAAATCCCTGAACCAGTGGCCACCAACACCACCCTCTGGTACAGATTTATCAGATACGGCAAGCCAGGGAAGTGCATGGTTCGAACCCATAGGTGGGTTGGTGGGTTAGAGATTAAGGACTTGGTGTAGTCACCTACTGCACCAGCTAGCATCATGTGTTCCTTTTCCCCATTTGATATGATCCCAAAGGCATGCCATTCTGATAACGGAGATGGGCTTATTCTGCCTAGCAATCCTGCTTTGACCCCACCTTCAAATTTTATAATCGAAGCATGGCTGGATGCTGCTGACACTTTGACTTGAACTTTTCTAACGGTTAGCCATGGAGTGATAATGAGGACAGTTATGGCTAGAGTCAACCAATACTCTTGCTTCTTTATTAACATAGAGAGGGTTATGTTGTAGGTGTTTGAACCAGGATCATAGCTTATGAAGAGGAAGATGAAGAACCAGAGAAGGATTAGAGCCATCCATCCTGCGAAGCGATGAGTTCGCTCGAAGAGGTTGTGGTGAAGATGGCGAACAAGAGGGAAGGCTGCAAGAGAAGAGAGCGAAATTAGAGCGAGAATTCCAAATGCTAACCCCATAATCTCCGGGGATGTTTGATCCTTGTTCTTCATTGTAAGAGCTAGAGAGTAAATAAGCCAAGCTATGGAAGAAACCCCACAACCACTATGTATTCCTCCAAGGCTTTGAAGGAAGGAAGTGATCAAAGTTTTGATTTTGAGAGGAACACTAGGCCTCCCAAGACTCTTCACAGCCAACCAGAAGATGAATCTTAGAGCCGCCTCGCTTCTGCACAACGTTAGAGCCAGAACGTTCCCGATGGAGAACAGGGTAGCTCTGTTTTTCCCATATTGGAAATGCCCAGAAGCTGAAAGAGCCAAAGCAGCCATGTTCAAGCTCAAGCAAGCTAGAAATAAAAACTTGTACACTGTGAAGCCTTGATCAAGTAGAATCACAGACAACCTAGACTTTTTCACATTCTTTGATGGTGCTACCTTGACTTTTTCTGGCGTCTCTAAATCCTTAACTTCTGCTAAGAACTCTACCTCAACATCGATGTCTATGTCGCAGAAGTGGCTGCTGGCTCGGCTGTGACTCGGGCTAACCGGATGGTGAGACCGAGGTAATACTTTGAAAGAGCTGTTTCGACTCCATGGAAGCCGTATCCAATTAGCTCCGATTCTGTCTTGTTTTGGTGGTGGAGGTGGAGGTGGTGATGACCCTATTGCAAAAAGGTTGGCTCTGTTTGGATTGATTTCAAATGCTACGCCACGACAGCTTGTGAATCTAGCAAGCTTCTTCATCTCTGTGCCTTCCACTACTTCCTCCATTGATGCTCTCGTTATACAGCTAATGTGCTATTGATAGTGGAATTCCATATGTAATATGCAGGCTTCATGTATGGTCCAAGACGAGGAAGGCTTGTAATGTGTATATCAATCATATTGCATATACAATGATAAGGAATACAGAGGGAGGACGCCATTATTTATTGTGATCTTTAGAGAAACATTAAAATAACATGTTCGTAATCTCAATTGGTATCTCCAGAAACATTAAAATAACATGTTCCTACTATGGACGATGCTTCTCCACGACTATTGAAGATGAGGCACGATATTTTTATAGTGCTATGATGAGGTATATATATATATATATATATATATATATATTTAAATAGTTTTACTATCACTGATTCACTGGGTATTATAATTTGGATGAATTAAAGTTTGACTTTTTTTTTACTGGTCATTTGGTTCTAAATTAGTCTTTTTTTTTTTTTTGGTTTCTTTAGCTATATTTAATCGCTATGTAATTTTTCTGGTTTAATTTTAACAAAAATAATCACATTAATGTATTAAAGACAACGATGAAATAATATTTAGCTTGTGATTTGAACAATCTCATCATAGCTTCTAGAGGACGAGGTCATTGTACAGACTCAGATGATATTTAAAAATTGATAAAATTACTTCAAATCTCAATGAGAGATTCAGAAGTTTTAATTAATGAAATAATTCAGTGCTAACATTCATATTAATTACAAGGATTGAACTATACCCTTAAACCAAAATAAAGCAAATTTGTTATAAGCCAGATCATACGTGGACAAGATGTGATTACATAATTTACCTTTGTAATTAATTTCTAATACACTTTAATTAAGTGTTTTCCATGTTTCTACACCTAACAACATATATGTAGATTCTGCTGTGGAATTAAAAAATCACAAGGATCAGTGCACGTTCGAATGTGCTAAGATCAATGTTTCAAATCTATTGCGTATACCCACAGGATCATTGTGATACTGCTGGTAAAAGTCTTACAGTCCTTGCATTATTGTTCATCACCAGTTCTCATTACTGATTTGATCAGCTTGAAATTGAAAAACAAAGCCTACATTTACTGTTTATTTCACTGGCACCCACAATTCAAAGTGTTCATGGATTATATATAGTTTTAGCACGATCTTGTGAATGGTGGGTAAGAATATATTTAAAGTAGAACATAGGATGTGGTCACTTTCTTTAAATTTTTAAAAATTTTAATTTATTTTATATTTTTGATTTGATTCTTTAATCGATAAGAATTTATTTTTTTAATCACAAAAATTTATATATTTTTATTTAAATATTTGATTTAAAAACTACAACTTCTTCTCAAATCAAATCTTATATCCGTTTTAAAGACAAATCATTTTGTCTCACTTGGTATGTATAAAGTGGTATTTATAGAGAAATCGTATACAATCATAAGGAAACTACAGAAGAATCAGATGAATGATGCATGAAATATTACTCCGTGAGTGTAAGAGTTGAACTACATGTAACTTGGTATAAGATAATAGTTCAGATAATTGGGTAAGTAAGAATATGAATAAAGGGTCAAAATTTGAGCTCCTCTCATACCATATAAAATGATGTAGCAAAACACGTGAAAAGAAGAGGATCGATTAGAAAAGTGGGAGATTTTTATTTATTGAAAAATTGTTGTTAAAGTTGAACAAAGACTTTTTTTTTAATATTAATGGTGATTAATTTTTGAGAAATAATAAAAATAACAAAAACTGGAAAAAGATAATAAATAAAAGTTTAAAAATGCACAAAAATAAACTTATTTTTGGTCCAAGATTGTTTCAATTGGGTAATCCTAAATTTGGGTGAAGACATGCTGTAAGAAGTATTTTCATTGATATGTAATAAAGTCTCAAATTTCTCATATATTGAAAGCTATCAATGAGTAAAGTAAGAGTTAATGTTTATCTAATCTTTCTTTTGAACTCTTGTTACTTAACTCTTCTATAAATTTATTTGCTAGACTCTCCTCGTCATAAAAAAAGAAAATTGGCGATAAAATTGTGCTTAGAAGTCTCTCTAGGTATGAACTAGTGGTAAGTAAGAATTCTATTAATAATTTGCAAGAAGCTTAAATTTGAATATTTCTTATTGATATATTCCAGATAAAAATCATGTAGGTTAATTGCAAGGATATGTGAGAAACTTGTGAAAGAACATATAAGAATCTCAGGGTTTTAGCAAAGGTTTGGAGTCCTCTTAAAGTTTTTGGTATAAATATTTTTGTGAAGTTGAAAAAAGATAAAACAAAAAAAAGAGAATAAGTAGAAAGAGAAGAAATAAACTCCATACATACTCCTTTTTTTTTTCTTTTTTCTTTTTTTATGTATCTATATCTTTCCAAAATTTATCAAAAATATACAAGAATTTCAAGGGATAATGTGCCCACATAGCATAATATTTGTGAGAGAATAGGGGAGTTTCAAGGGACTTATAAACTTTTATATAACATTGTGTTTTAAAAAATTAAAAAATTAAGTCTTTTTACCAAACTCCAAACTTTAAATTTCAAAAAAAATAAATCTGACATTTTTTTTAAAAAAATTAAAGACTAAATATGATATTTTTCAAGGACATTTCAATAAATAAAGAAATAAAATAATTATTTTATAATAAATAAGAAACCAAAAATGTATTTTACTCTTTTTTTTTTCTTTGTGGTCAAGGCTTTATCCATTCCTGGAAAGCTATTTTCTTGTTCATTCTGGAGGGATATGGAAAATTCAAGGATGTAAGCGACGAATAAACAAGAAAATCTGAGACTCAAGCAAAGAAGATAAACAGAACAAAATTTGAAAATGGATGCAACGAGGAAGTTACCAGATCAAGAATGTACAACTTTTTTTCTCTTACTATTTCACTTGCACCAGAAAGAGCCAAAAGTTGGAGTTCATATCTACCATTCAATTATGGCGTCACAATGCACATAATTGTTGAAAACCATTACATAAAAAGGAAAAGGAAAAACAATACTTACAATTTTCAGAGAATGAAGATTTAAAAAATAGAAAAAAAGCGAATAAAAACTTTAGTATACTGAGTTAAAAAAAAAAACTTTAGTTTACTGTGGAGGAACATATATTTCTCTCTCAATTACTAGATTCTTAAATATACATGATTTAATTATAAAAAATTTTAATTTGTCATTCCAAAGTTCTTATTTCTTGCTGACAAAGATCTAATAAATTATGAATTAAAAACTTTTTAAAATCTGAATCATGTCTTTCTAAAATTAATTAAAAAATAATAATCCCTTGCATTGTAGGTCATGCCAGAAGACACACAGATATATATATATATATATATATTTAAAAATGATCCTAGCTGATCAGAATTGACTTAATTCAATTATTAAAAGTGCTTTGATTAAAATGTTTAGAATTTCTTCTTTTGTTGGTAAGCAATTTCTGAAAATACCGTGCCATAAAACAATCAATCTATGTCTTAAAAATTTTCTTTTCTCAGAAAAAGATTGTAGAATGATCTTATCACTCTTAGAACAGTTTACACATAGAAACTAGGAAATCATATCGGAGATAAAAATCAACGACAAAACATTCTCCTAACTTCTGCCGCGGAAACTGAAGCTGTTTGTTTCCTCTGTCATATGCACAATAAACAGGAATCTACAGACAAATCTCCAATCTTCTTATTGTACTACTGGAATCCATTGAATAAAGTTATAACTTTCCAGAGAAACCCAGAAAGAAACCACACATACCATTATTAACTCCTAATCCCCTCAAAAAATGAACAAGAGGTTCATCAGAAGACATACATCAATCAAACAGAAATATTAAAAGTTTCTTACTAGAAAGCAGATACATAAGAAAAGGTCAACAAGGGATCTGAGAAGTGAACCACTCCATGACGTGTAATGGAGCCTTGATCAACTCCAAAGCAAGCTCCACTATTACCGTCAGGCACAAGCAGCAGGGGCATATACATGTCAACAACAATCTGCAAAATATCATCATCAACCAAAATAATTCACTACCAAGTGTTGAGGTAAAATTTGAAGCATAAAGTTGTATCTAATACAGTCGCAATACGCGTTTCTCGATTTTAGAGGATTGTGTTTTTTACTTCAATTTAGATCGAAACCCAGATCACAGGCGGCGAAGTTACAGCAACCCAGAACAACAAATTGCAGAATAATTACAAATTGAAGTTCTCAAAGAAAATCGTAGATACCCAGATGACAAAAGGGAATCAATTATAGAAGATAGAGAGAGAGAGGAGTATATACCCGACGATCCAGACAACAAGGCCAACGATGGAAATGAGAAGAGAGAGGAAGGCGAAGGGAAGACCCAATAGGAAACCCAAAGGCCTGCAATCGCCGTCTGAGCTACACATTTTTTCTTTCTTCACTCTCCAAAAGGATTCGCAAGAGGCAACTCTCTTCTTCTTCTTCTTTTCTCTTGTGTTGTATGTGCTAGATTGAGCAAGAGGAACACAGAGAGAGAGAGAGAGAGAGAGAGATGACGATAAGGAGAAGTAGGTGTGGGATTGTTCGGTTATTGGGAAGGGGGAGGGAAGAGGAGACACGTTTTCTGGCTTTCAAGTTTCTGCACAAAAGGCAACCTATAAGTCTTCAGAAGTTTCCCGGCAAAGGAGGCTTTGTGATATTTCTTGGAACCATATTCCCTCACACTACTTTTTATTTTTCTTTCTGTTTTCAATATTCTCAATGCAATATTATTCATTAGGATAATTTTTTTTTCATGGTCAGCAATATTATAGCACTTTAACCGAATCTAATTTTCGATTTTAACAAACACGCTTTTCTTATATAGATTTCGCAATTCTTTTTTAAAATTTTGTTCACATAAATTTTTGAAAATATAAACTCAATTTGAAATAATATTATACTATTTTTGTTTTAAAACAAACTGAGTTATTATTTTTTAGATGGATTTTTTTGTGTCGTAATAGAGTGAGGTTCCATGTAAGAAAAATCATGCATAATGAGACAAGAAAGTCCACCGTTGTTTTTAAGTTAATAAACATAAACTAAATAATGAGTATGCGTCTATATATTCCAATAATTAGGATTGCTTTTTAATGCACAACAATTTGAAATTCTTCATTGCAATAAAAGAAATGTGTCTGCATTCTGCACCCGAGACATGATTTTTTTTTTGCTCATAATTTTCTTTATATATAACACGATGGGGATTTATCCTGTAAGTATAAGAACTAGAGTCCTAATCCTATAAGACTCTTAAAACCCGTAACATAAATCCCTGCCCAAAAGTAAACTCAGTTGACGAAAAGACTAGAATATTTATAAAAAAAATAATTAAAACACCAAGACAGCTCTTAATCGAAAGTCCCAAAAGGGGTCCCCCATGATTTGGCATGTGCCAAAGCAACGAAAAGAGATGGAATTGGCTTTTGCAAGCTTTTCATCATTCTTCAGATGCTGCTTCAAGCATCCTCCATCACCTGGTCAAAGTAAAATTCTCACCTTCTAAATCAATCATGGAAGCCAGCCTCTCTCGAACCTGCAACAGCACACCCACATGCATCATTTTGCCAAAAAAACTTTGAAACTATAGGAAGCAAAGTTGCCCCAAAAAGAGCCTCGCCATGAAATGTTCCAACTTCTTAGAATGTTAAGACTTTTCTCCTTTTGGATTACTGTGTCTAAAGATATAAGCTGATAAAAATATCTCTACACAAGACAAAAATCCAAGGATGAAATCTTTCATAAGGTAAAACTTTCCAACCAAGACTTTTAAGAAATTCTTAGGTAGATCAGTTTCATATTATATTATATATAAAGCATCGTGTATCCATGGTTCAGCAAACAACTTCATCTTCTTACCATTTGTATATCTGTTTTATTTATTTTATGCAGATCAAATTTTATTTAAGAATCTTGCGTAACAACCACGATAACTTACCACAGAGAGTTGCTTTTTCTTGTCATTTTCATCTTTCTTGTCCAGATTGCTAAAAGATGATGAATCATACCTAGACAATAGATGAGGCAAGCACAAGCAACAAGTTAGAATCAGGTACCAGGGTGCAGTAAATGGCAAATACTCGGTGATCTAGTAAGCCATATAAGCTTGAAATTCTGCTGGTAGTCAAGAACACCAACCAAAAATTGTACAGGATCTTACCAATCACGAGGAATCCCAGCCTCATCTCGAGCTGAAAAATTAAAGGGACCTCTCAGTTCCACATTGTATTCCTTCAGCAGGTCTGCACGGTTGTAGAAAATTTTCATGTTGGAGCTTGCAAGCCTTCAATACGGACATAAGTGAGCAGATGCAATGAGATATAATAGGCTTTCAAACCTTTGAATGTGGAGTCAGGGGGGCAATCCAATTTCTGACATACGGAAACAAACCAATAGACACCGACTGCTACATGTGCAACTTCTTCATCTGCAATTCTAGCCACTATTTTAGATGTCCTATTGTCTCCAAATCCGACTAATTTTTGCACAAGCCGGGGCCCAGCATCAAGTCCTCTAGCCTCCTACAAGAAAAATAAATGAATACATACAGAGCAACAAGATCAGATCAAACACTTTCAACAATTTTGACAAGAATGTCAACTATTTTGACTTCAGGCAAATGGTTAAAGATCCATCCTTCCTAAGAAAGTAGTAGGTAGCTTGGGAAACGTAGGAATGATTCAGAAGTAAAGATGATTGAGAGACTAAAATGATATGTACAGACCAAATAATTGGTGCAAAAACTAGCGGTGAAATCACATCAATCATCACAAGTGAAAACAAGAACTCAAGTTGACAACCAACCAAATACCCTGAAGATTTGGGTTAAATAGAACAATTAAGTCCTTTAGAAATCTTCTTGAAAGTCTCACAGACAACTTCTAGAAGCACATTAGTGAGTATCGTAGCAACATAAGTTCCTAACATCCTATAGAAGATTAGATTAAGGAAGAAAATATAGGAAGTTAGGTAAAAAATCCTTCTGCCGACTTATGAAGATGAGGCAATTCTATTTCACTTACAATGGACAGCCTAAAGAGACGTGATGACTATCCTTGAGCAACACTATGGGTAAAGGATTGACAAATACATTTTATACTGATACTTGATAATAAGCGCTTATACTCATTTGTCTATAAATACAATATTCAAGAAGTAATAAAAAGAAAATCAATTCGGAGCACTGCCCAACCTTTTTTACCAGCAAAAGAGGATTAAAAACATAGATTCTTGGAATCATCCCAATAGTAAAGATCAGTGCTCGCATTTATTTGAATGTCAAAACTTATTCAAATCTATAATGATGTATAACCTCATAAGCAGCATGTAAAGTGATGTCATACCAGAGAATGTTCAATTTAAATTAGAATCATGGAATAACAAAACATATAGATTCATGAAAACAGGCGCATTGTCAAATTTAATAAGTAATTTTTCATCAAAAGATACTATTTACTGGAAAACATCTAGTTGAGAAGAGGACTCGATGACGGAAAAACGTCACCTGAACTAGTGGGATAACTGCCAAACGTGCAGCAACATTGTCTGATGATTTCTCACACTCCCTCCACAGTAAATTGTGAGCGGGCATATCCCCATATCTAGTTACGTGCAAAGTAGAAGTAGAAAATCATCATAACCAATGTAGACAAATAACAAGATACAAAGTACCAACTGCCCTTACTTGAAACCAAGCTCAGCGAGCCTCTGGGAACACCAAGAAAAATGGCGACTCTCATCATCAGCAACATGAGCAAAGTCAGCAAAGAACCCCTCTCCTAGAATCTCACAGAAGGGAGAAAACCGAACAACAGTATCCCACGCCAAATCAATTGCATTGAGCTCCACATGGGCCAAATTATGAAGCATATAAGCATTCAGTGGCAAACCTGAATTTTTGGGATCAGGAATTTCCTTAGGAGAAACCTGCATTTGGCATGAAATAGCCAATGCATTGATTGAAACATCAAAGCCGTCCCTCAATAAGAAAAATATATTTCACATCAAGAATTATCAAAGAAAATAACTTTTTATGCATGCCTAATCATGACAAAGTCAAACCCTGTGTACTAAATTACTAAAACCACCAATCAGTACTTCGTTTGTTATTGTTCATAAGCCAGTGAAACAAGTCCAAGAAAGCTAATTATTAACAGCAAAAAGGGCCATAATAGAGACCAAAAATGTCAACTTCCCACGTAGAATGATTATGATATTATTTTATTGAACAAGTAACATTCATCTCTGTTAAGAATTCAAGTGGGTTTGGATCAGGATATGGTTTTGAATCCACTTTCCCTTGCTAAAGTTCAACGAAAAAGGATCTTCCCATTGCTTTAGAACGTTTTGCTTAATAGTTTACTTTATGACTTGCATTCATAACTCAAAATCAGAATAGAAACAAGCATCAAATACGCAATATGCATTAGTCTCACAAACATGATCCTTTCCTCCAACTGTGCCAACTAAAAAGATTTTTCACAGAGCAAACAGGTACGGCAACCGGAATAGGAGACAAACCAATTTGGGCTTTTCGGGTCGGGCAGGTCGAGCGGGAGGTGTGGATTGCCCAAGAGGGAGCTTCTCGCGGCGCCACCTGGAGTAAGCAAGATGAGAGAGCCGTGACTTGGTGAGAGGATCACTGGTGGAAAGAACCAGAGAACCTAGCTCCGCTAATGAAGACGCTCCCCTAATTGAGGTATCAAACGCGTCGTCGATAACCGACACCGTCGAAGGAAGCTGGGGTTCGGGACCACTGGGTCCCCAGTTGCGATTCCCGTTGAGAGGACTTTGCCTCCATGCTTGAAGACCTGACCAAGGTGAGAAATGGGAAGAGGAAGAGGAAGAAAAGGAAGAGAAGCTTCTGGGTTTGAAATGGGAGAGAGAGACGCGAGAGGACGAGGACCAGCGTGAGAGTGATGACAGCATGACTCCGAGGAGAGTTTGCTCATGGCCTCACAAATAACCTTTGGGATTACTTCAAACTTTAAGCACCTCCCATTGCATTTTAGCGCTTTTTACATCCCAATCTTGATTTTATGAATATCAAATATGAAAAATGTTTTAGGACCAGTCTGATGATGGCCAACCAGCAAAATTATTCACTCATGCAACATTCTAGCCATTCGGTTATGAAGCTTGAATAGGAGTCCCGTATCAACAGCCGTACACTAAATTTTTTTTTTCAATTTTCATTCTTAAATGATCCACCGTACAACGATAAATCTGCTCTCGTTCAAGATGTCACAACTTGTACATTTCAATATAAAACTCCTCATTTTTTAATTGCATATTTTTAAATTATTGTAAAAATTATTACTCAATTTTACAATCTCAATTTACTATGACAAACACCAGATCTTCAACAATAGATGCCGGACAAGATTCGACGTGTTGTATGGATTCACGCGATTAATTTTCAATCAAGTAGGATATTTTATAAGTAAATAAATTGCTAGTTTTTCGAAAAAAAGTAAATAATAAAAAAGAGGAAAAATTAGACGCCTAGAAGGCCCTTATATCTTTTTTGTTAAAAAAAAACTTTTGAAACGTACACAGCCCTTCGTCCTAGATAATTAACCAAATGCCAACAGAAACAAAAGTTTAAATTATCACATTTAATCAAATATAAGACCTACGAGATACGCATGAACAAAACCTTGACTCTACAATTAGTAATCTCAATTATCAACCACCTGATAGCCAAGTGAAACGATCACTTTTGCTCAACTAACTTCTGAGATGCTCAGGATCCTATCTTACAAAACCTTTGGGGCAAAACCAGAGCAAAAGGGGAACTTGCTTAATTGAAAACAACAAAGTAACATCTCCCTAATGTTAATAACCAATCCAACGCCAAACTCAGGCTATCACAACATGGAATGAGATTTCATGTGAAGTAGTGACTTCAAGAACTTGGAATTACAGAATATCTTTGTATAACACCAAGAATCCTGAATCTGCCACCACAAAACCAAAGAAACATGTCACCAATGGAACTCAATGAGTAGCAGTAGTTAGCAATGTACACGTGCTACAGAAAACTATCTAATATCCTAACTAGTTATCACAACATTCTACCAACTATTATACAGAACTTCGTGTCAAGACAAATAAGGCCAGGAGCAGCAATGGTGCAACATTTCCAACAAATGGGAAGAAAAAGATCCCATACTGCATTTGTAGGATAGGATCACCGGCGGCCTTGAGTGTGATGCTTCCCCACTACACCAGCTGCTAAATTTAGAACCAGAATATGGAAGCTTCAGATCATCAACTAGACAAGCACCTCATCACTATCTACTCTAATTACCTGACAACTCCCACAAGAAACAAAAAAACAGTTGGAAACGAGTTAGCATTTTGCAGGATTTCACAATTTTTTCAAGTTAATAATCTTCACACAATCAATCAGTCATTTTCACGCATGTGCATATGTAAAGGACTAAATATGTTGAGTTACTCAAATAAAGATCATACTAGGCAATGCTCTTCTTAAACGTTATCATTCCATCGGGATTTAATAGAAATGTTGATAGGCCTGTTAGTATGTACGAGGATGCAGAGCTCCATGATACTCCACAACGAAAAATAAGTAAAAGCCAGACTAATGCAACAAATACACTAATAGTGGAAATAGAAAAGCAGAACCCAGCTCTGCAAAATCAAATGACGAAATATTATTTATTTAGAGTTTCACAAGCATGACCACTATTTGTCTAACAACTTTGAAACACATACAAGGCATATCAAATGCCTTGGGAGATTTCACTACAAATCTGAGGACATGCCATCATAGGGAAGCTAAGACAGATAGCGTTATGCCACCCAAGGAAGAAAAAAGAACTCATTCACTAAACAATGTAGCAGTACAAATTGAATGCCCTATCTGCAATAGTTCCTACATAAGCAGCAAGTTCCAGACACTTGAAAAAACATTGTAACAACTTTAAGGTCAGAAGGTACATAGCTCCTCAAGCCTGAGAATTTCAAGCAAATTTTATTCATCGACAGGCACATATTATGACAACGCATTCTCCTCCACACCTCTTACTAGTTTTAAATACACTTTCCTTGGCTAGCAAATGAGAGGTAACAGGAATTGCAAACTGCGGTTGTCAGATATATAATAAGTCGCACAGCATAGAGAACAGCTTTAGTAGATGCTCCTCCATCAACATGGAACAATAGATGTTAGCATATTTTTTTGCTGATATACAAGTTTCATTAGACAAATTTAGCTTTGAAGAATCAAAATGAAAACTTATAGAATCTTTTAGTCTGTTTGGATGGGGGACTACAGGGAATTGACAATAAAGGGGTGAAAAGTGAAAAATATCTCTTGTTTGAGTTCAAAATATTGGAGAGGGGGCAAAATTGAAGGGGTTAACATTCTGCCTTATACTCTAGCCCCACCGTGTGCCTCCACAAAAAAATTGGTAGTTAAATAGAGGAACAACTTTTACGATACAATTGAAGATTGCCCCCAAACTGATTTTTTTTTCTTTAAAAGAAAAAGCTATTACGTTGGCATTTTGAACTTGCAACTCTTTCCCTTTTCCAAACTCACTCCCTCATTTGATCATACAAACACAGGGAAGCTAACTCTGCAGTAGTTCCATTCCATTCCAACCCCTCCTCTCTCTAAAACTTCCAGACATAGCTGTAGTGGGAAATTACACATACTAACTAGTACTACTCCAAATTTCACTCTTTGAAACAATATCCATTTTGAACAAGTTCATGTGACTTTTTAAAAGATACCAAATAGTTGATTTCATAGCCATCATCATCATACTGAATGGGAAAGTCTGAAGACATAAAAATTGCATTGCACATATGGTAAGCAAATGAATTCTAAATAAGGTCATTACTTTTCACATAGCAAGTATGGACTCTATTCCCATCTGTGCTGGACACATGTTCGAAAGCAACAGAATAATAAAAAGGTATTTTCCAAAAGACTCAAACACACATAAACATCATTGACCAGCGAAAAAAGGAAAAGAAAGGCCAAAATCAGAAACCCCATCTTTATGACATCATAAGAGTTTTTAAGAAAACTAAAATGATACCCTTTGTGTTTTTTCTTCAGATGGAGCTCATTAAATGGAAAGCTTAAAAATTCTAGGAATGGAGAATGACACATATGCCAAGATATTGCACGTCTACAACCTTGTGATATAGAAGACTATAATCTCCTTGTTTAGTAATCTTCAATTGCATTAATATAGTTCCATTCATGACAGGTTAGTTAATTAATCTTAACATTTAACGTTACCAATCATTTTTTAAAATAAAGACATTCCTGACATGCAGATAGTGCACAACAGACTAAACCAGATCATATGCCTCTTTACCAATTTTGTTACCACTAGCTAATGCCAAATATCACCTTTCATGTTTTTTTTTTTTTTCATTCAAACCTGATCAATGCATCAAACAAACAAGCAGTAATTTACTTCAACTCCAAAAATTGGATTAAAACAAAGCAAAAAATAAACAGCACCTATGTAACAAGGCATGGTATTGGCTTGCAAACTTATGTTTCTATTTTGCCACAGAGATGGATAAACAACAGAACCAAAGGTAAACAAACAAGATTCCCAAGCACGAGGCACATGCACACACGAAAGGCACTGCACACAGGCCACAAAAAGAGAGGAAAGGAATACAATAGCAATATACATGAAGAAAGTAGACCAAGATATTAACAAATAAACTAAAAAATGGAAATCAAAATGGAAAGCTAAACCAAAATTACAAAGGTAGTGCAAGTACGACCATCTTTTAGAAAGGAAAAAAACATGTTCCTCGACTCTAACAAGTTGCAAGACAAACCATAGTCTATCAGAAACTCATATTCCAACTCGCTAAAATATTTCATATAGCATTTGTGTAGCAAAATTGAGGCAAAAACAATAATGAAAAGAAATTATGAGAGAAAGCTTTTCCTGATAAAATATAATTTAAACCACCAAACAATCTGAATCAATGTTATGCAATTTGTATGCATCAATTTACAAGACAAGTACACCCAGAATGCACTCAATCACACATCTCTCAATAAAGCAACAGCCAATAATTTATATGCAATAAAACAAACATGACTTGTAGTGAACAGAAACTTCAGCTTGAAAACTACTATGCAGATTGTATGTTAGACCAAAAGAAGCACACATAGCATGTTAAAACTACGCAGAATGTGATTCTACCTTAAAGAATTAATTCAGGTCCTCGGGGATCCTGCATCAGATCCAGATGCTGAAGAACTATCACTATCAGAATCTGCAGAAATACATACAAATGAAAAAAAAAAAGTTTTAACAGCAATAAGCAGAAGTAATATTGATATGCATTAATAGCAAGCAGGATATATATTATTGAGTTAAAAATTGAAGTACCACTTGAAGAGGATCCAGAATCACTGCTTGAGCTGCTAGAACTGCTTGACCTACTCCCATTATCCACCTGTTTTTCCCCTGCTTCAGGAAATGATGAAGATATATTCCCTTCACCTGCTCAATAACAGCCAGAAAACCAATTTTAACTAATTAAAAAATCTTGATAAATAATATTTCAAATGCCACCATTCTTTTAATAATAGTTCACCTGCCACGGTCTCTTGAGGAACCAAAACTGTAACAGGAGCCTGGGTCTACAAAAAATAACAAAATAATAGCATTTAGCAATAATCACTTCCCAAGAGAGGCTGGCAGCCGGGAACTAGAATTAAAATCAAGACTATACCTTTTGTGAGGCATTCTTTGCAGCTTCTGCTCTTTGAATGGCAAGTTCAGCCTTCCTTTTATTCTTGCTCAAACTTTTCTTATAGTTAGTCACAAACCTATCAAGCTCCCAAAGAGTCTCAGCATCCACACTATCAATGTCTACTTCAATTTCATCATCATGTTGGGAAAGAGCTGAATTCCTCTTTTTAATGATCTGTACAATAGTATCTAGCTTCTCTGAAGGTAGACTCTGAAGGTTTGTGCTTAGTTTTTGCTTTTCCTCATATGTCATGTCTCTTTTATAAGGATCTTTTGCCTTTGGCTTCTTTGGAGCAGGGGTTCTACTTGATGGAGTAATGCTCATGGGTTTTGGAGGTTGTGTCATAGATTCTGATCTATCCAAAATCCTTCTCATATCAAGAGATGGTGGAGTTAATGCAGAAGCCCTTCTAGACAATGGTGAAGGTGCAGGAAGAGCTGTCCCATAATCTAGTGCATATCTCATCTCACGATTGTAATCTGATTCTATAATAGCCCATCTGTCCTCAAATATCTTGGATAGCTGCTCTGCCATTATATGAACATCTTGTCCTGGTGGGTTATATGTCATAGCATTACGAAATGTAAGTCTCACATCCTCTGCAAATTCCTTGGGTGATTTGTACCAATTCTTGCTTAGTCTTGTTTTCACAGTACCTAAGTCCATTGGATGTGTTATGATGCTAAAATAATCATGCAATCCAAGACCCTCAACATCGACAGGAGCATTAAACACCCAACCATGCTTGTGTTTCATCAATTTCTCAAGCAATGAACTACAACTTTTGAAAAACTTTGATCCCATCCCAAAACCATGTCCCATTTCACCCCCACCTTGCTTCTTTCCATTCAATTTTGACTTTTTATTACTCTCTGCAGGGGGGAATTTATCTTTCCCCAGCAAGAACTCTGAATTCCGATAGAACTGGTTTGCCTTAGGAGTTCTCTTCTCCTTCTCAACAGTTTCGCTGGCCCCTTGACTATTCACTAACACTGATATACTTAACTGGTGCAGAGGCCTGGTAGATTCTCGTGGAACACCAGCAGATGCCAACTCTGAGTGCACTCGCCTTGCTCCAATGCCATTACCAATCCTATCACTCACAAGCAGATTTGAATTACTATAGCCACCCAATTGCCCCTGTTTCACTTCAATTCTCCTCACCAAACTTCTCACAGTGTCAAGTTCCCGTTCAAGCTTCCTCCGGATCTCCCGCATTTCTTGCTTCGATCTTGAGGCCAAGTTGATTTTAATACGGTTCTCCAATCCAGGCTTAATAGCACCATTCACCGACGGCAACTCCTGGGTACGGGGAGCAGTATCTTGCTGCGGATTGGGACTTGAAGGTTCGTCCTGCGGACAATTGCGGCTTGAAGGTTCATCCTGCTGACGATTTAAGGTAGACGAGTCATCAGAAACCACATCTAATCTTGAATTTAGTCTAGGCTGAGCCGAATTCCCATCCTCTGGCAATAAAGACCGTGCTGGGGGCTGAGCCGAAACATTAGTGTCATTCTTTTCGGTCTCATTGACATTAACATTATTGACGGTGCTGTTCTTGTTCTCGTCGTTGTTAACAGTTGTGGTGGTAGCAGCGTCGGGAGCAACGGAGGTCAAGACGTTAGGTTTGTTCTTCGGTCCTTTAAAAGCTTTCCTCGTGTACACCTTGCTCTCCGTGTATCTCTGCTTCTCTCTAGTTCCATCATCTCCTCCTACTATAGGCCCCGAAGCCATACATCCAAAACCCTAATTCTTTTCTTCACACTTAACTTTTTCCAAAACCAATCCCAAATCCTTACCCGGTATACAAAACTAGGGTTCAAGAAACTCAGAAACGAACGAATTACAATTTGAACTTCAAGGGCTTTTCCCCCAGCGACCTGCAATTTCTAGGGCTTACGCATGCCCTTCTTCGATCAAATAAAAAATACACCTACTCTGGCCGACGGAGACGAAGACAGATACCCCTATACGCACAAAGAGAGGGAGAAACAGGAGGGCAAAAAGAGCGAGCTTTAGACCTAACAAGGCACAGTAGGGTTTCGAGCTTGTTACCTTGGTTTCGATCAGATCTTGCACTCTCTCTTTCGCTCCACACTTTCTCTCTCTAGAACCCTTCGTCTTCCCTTCTCTCTCTATAGACGAAGATCGTTTTATCGAATTCCAGGTGTACGGCGACGGTGGGTTCGTGTGGAACCATGGACCTGACGAAGCGATTGGGGGGCACCACAGAGCCGTGCCCGGGAAGTATTATAGCGTCACGAGTGGAGGGCGCAGACTCACTCGAGGTCTGGGGATATGAATTGCACGCACCAATGGGAAGGACGACAGGGTGGGACGTGTAAGTGACCCTAGAATTAAAGGGGAAGAGACCTTTGTGGCGCGGAGTTGCAATTGCGAAAATTTGAAAAGTTTTCGTATTCGGAGGTCCAGCGCGTGACGTATACCTGCCTGTTCGGTGGGAGGCTGGAACGGATCAGTGCTCGGAAGTATGTCCACGCGCCGGCGTGGCGGGTAGAGAGTATCGGTGCTTGCTTTTTTTTTTTTGGGTTTCTGTGATGCTCTTTGATGGGCTTATGTGGAATGTAGCCCAACTTCTTAATCATTAGGCAAGCATGGCCCAATACTACGTTAGCGTTCTTATGGTTACGACTCTAATACCCTAAAACTCAACTTATTTGTGATTTAAACTTTAAAAAATTACATGAAATTAATTAAATCACAAATTATTAATGAATAAACCTAAATTTAACACTCATCCTACTTAAAACATAGTTTTTGGTCAAACTAAGAAAAGAACAGGCCAGTCATCCCCATTATTAGAACTGTTAGGGGATTCATAATTATTTTGCAACATGAAACCATCAAAAGAAGGTAAGAATTTATAAACACGTATATAATTATACATTATATGTGTTCTTCCACCATTATGATCTATATCTCCCATAGGATTCTATTAATTCTGCTAGGATCTGCATGCCAAGGAACTCTCGACCATGACCTTCTTTTCTGCGCACGATAAGCGAAAATTGTTAAGATTAAGCTGAAATTTATATGAGATTATTACCAACTTAAGGCACTATGATAATATTGTTGTAGTGCCAATAAAGCAAACTTACAGTATAGCATAATGGCAATGTTTTAAATAGGACAGTAATTAAACACTAATTATGCATCTTTCTACAATCTGTATTTTTCTATCTAATCCTCTTATTGATTAAGTAATAATTTGATTTAGGATAGGAACACCATGGGGTGGCATTTGTATTGTGAAAAGGCTAAGTGGGTTTTGCCACGTCTATATTTTAATTTGGATAGCTCGCTATATATTATTATCACATTCTTCAAATTAATATATATTATAAAGAAGATTTTGTTTTTTAGAACACCTAAATATATGGCACTAAGTTGTGAAAATAAGCATTCTTTCTTATTACAAAATTGGATAATAGACCAAAAAACTGAACAACCTAAATCTTACTCTTTTAATTTTTCAAATACTTAAAAATTATTTTATAAAATTCAAGCATGTGGTATATGGAAAATAATGTCACTATAATATTTAAAAACACATGCAACACACGAATTATATATTGGTTATGTACAATTATCTTATAATAAAATTTTGAATGTTTAAATATTACATTTTTCATGTGCTAAACTCCAGGCATTAAGGCATGTCATATATTCATAGAGGAAAAAAAATTATTCTAAGGGTCACCAATGTTGTTTTATCGTTTTTTTTTTTTTTTGTTAATACCTTTTTATTTAAATTTTTATTTATCGTGATTGAAAATATTTATATTCCAAATTTCCTTTCTAATTTGATCGGGCAAGAGAATTTTAGAGATAATAAGGAGTTGCGTAGGTGTTGGATGCTCTGGCTTAGATAAATTGAATTAACCCACGTGGTGTTGTTTTTTTGACAAATATAATCTATATAAGATTAAAAAAATTATGTAAACATTTCAAGTTTAATGAACGCTGATGAAGATTTTTATTGAATAATTAAATCTAGTGAAGTAATTATTTATTTAAATGCTTATTCCAATCCAAGCGACAATTATATTTTAGGGGTTGTGAACTTTTATGATTGTAATCATTAAACTTCAAGTAATTCAACCACCTTAGTTAATTATTAAATTAGTTTATTTATTCATGCATTGCACGTGTTCTAAAAAATTAGTTTATTTTATTATATATTAATATATTTTAAATTAAGTGTTAGTAAAAAATTAAATTTAATAATATATTATAATACAAAGAAAACATAATAAAATAAACTAATTTATAAAATTGGTTATATGAGATTGATAAAAAAGAAATAACGACAATGCCCTTTTTGAGAGTACATTATTATAAACCATCCAAATATATATTACTTTGATTTGTTTTAAATTTGGACTATGTCAAATTATATTTATAATTTCTTATTAGATAATTCAAGAGATAGCTATTTAATTGATTTATTATTTTTCTTGTCAATTTCAAAAAATATTTGAACTTTAGAAAATTCTCGACTTAAGAGACAATTAATTAATTTATTGATTTTCTCATTCACTACAAAAAAATTTTCATAATTCAAAATATTTTTCATTTAAAAGGTGGTTAATTAATTAATTTATTAATAATTTCATTATTTTTTTTTCATTGAATACCAAGAATTTATGCAAATTAGTGATTTCATTATATTTTTTGGTTGACTATGAAGAATTTATGCATTTAAAAGAATTTTTATATATGAGAAAAATGACAAGTCATCACATGAGGAGTTGACAATTTACTCATCAGATCATTCTCATCGATCAACAAAGCTCTCATGTTAAAAGGAGCATATTTTAGCTGTATATAATAGATTGCAAATTGCAATGTGTGACAAATATCACTTTTTTCTTTTGGGTGATATATGGAGTGTTGGAATAATTTTATAATATTTTATAAATTAGCATTAACCTTATTATTAATATAATTTTTTTATGGTTATTAACTAAGCAATCACTCTTAATCTAAACCATATAATGGATTGGTTTCATGTTTCTGAGGGTTATCAATTATAGGTTGGACTATCCATAAACCTATTGGGTAAAGATCTTTAACTTGTAGTCCATGACTTGTCAGTAATTATCTTGTCAAATTATTGGCTGAGGGTTAAAAGAGATTTTAAGCCATTTGATAATTATTTAATTAATTATTAACTTTGATAAGTTAAAGGAAATGAAGAGTTATTTTTGAAAAAAAAATAAATTAATCATTATATATATATATATATATATATACATATCTTTTCAAGTAATTGATAAAATATATAGTATTCTAACTTTTCTGTTCTTGTCACTTTGAATATCACATCACTAGGGTTTTCATCTCTTTTATCTTTTCTCTTTGTTCGTGCAAACAATAGGTTTTGCACATTCCATACTCTACCGGTCAATTATAGCTAAATATGAATATTTTCCAACTAAGTTTTCTTTATTATATCTCCCAATATTTTTGGCAATTCTTATCAAAGTTTGATTATAGATTTATTTATTACATGTGTTTTTCATGTAAATATGTTCATGTTAGTTTGCTTCTTTTTCTTGCAAATCAAATAACATACTCATGAAGCAAGCATATATTATTTTCAAAACATGAAGTTGTACTTGTTTTTGGGTAAATTAAAGCCAATACATCCTTTTTTGGTTGTAATAACTCATTACATACGTAAGGACTATTGTAGTATCGTCAATTAACATATTTCAAAGAAAGTGTAAATGTCCTACAGATCAATTGGCAAAAAATGAAGGGGATTCCTTTGAAATTAGCATGGGTTTTCATAAATCACGAAATTTTGAACAACGTAGTGCCAAAAACATACCCAAAACATGTAGGAATTGATTCAACCTCCAATAATAAAAAACGCGAGTAGACTTATAATTTTTTGATCAAAATTCCTTTTGATACTGCACTTTTGTTCGAAATTGATATAAGGCCTTTAAATATCATGAAATTTTAAACATTATGGTGCTTAATATACACCTTAAACATGATGGAATTGTCATATACTCCATTGAAGTCGGAGCTCATAAAAACCCCCCAAATATTTTGAACACAAATGGGCGAAATGGAGATGCTCTTTGTTGAAATTGTCATCGGGGTATTATAGATTTAAGCATTCTAAGTAAAATGACACCTAATGTCACACCTCTAACTAAGGAGAGTGATTGGCATAGAGAACGAAGTAAGCCTCCACCTTCATAAGCTGAATAATTAAGATAGTTTAACTAGTCAACAGATGTTTATAAACAAAGGACACACTCAAAATACGGTTCAATCCATATGGACATTATACCATCACTAAATGATTCTTTACTTTACTTCTATTCGAAAATTCCTCAATAGATAACTTGTATACCAACTAAATGAGTGCTTTACTCTCAAATCAGATAGCTATCACAGTACAATACAAATCAAGGTTCCTGCCTGTGATAATAGGTTCTTCTTGAGTACAAATTTCATAATGTTCAACATTAACAAGAAGTAACTTTGTCATTGCGAATAATGTAAGGCTTACTAATAAGTCACTAACTCAACCCTACACAACAAAGGGAGATATATTTAAAACTGCTCCTTGAAAAAAATAAAGAAAATATGAGTCAGTGACATACATTCAATGAGAAAATACCACTAATTATATCGAGAGGGAACAAATAAAAATGAGAGAGTTTCTCACAACCATTTTGTTGCTACCTTTAAAACGTATAACAACATGAGAATAAGAATTATTGCATTCCAAAATAACATGAATTATTACAATATAAATTCATGCTTCATGCCAATTTGAGAAACTTTATAAAACAAAAAATACAAATAAGCTTTTTAAAGATCCAAAGTTTTCAAAACATTACAGTGAAAAAACATTCCACAGAACAACAGTAAAATAGTAATCATATTTTAGCTATTGCTAGCAATAACAGTACATTATAGTGATCAGTAGTGAAAAAATTGACTCAATAACAATTAGTGGAGTGGCATAGTTGTTTCATTATAGTGATACAGTTCATGGTGCACCATGTATGATAATCAATTTTAAATAGATAAGTAGTAATTCTTCAGTCTAGAAAGTTTACAAAGTCATATAATGCAATGTATGTTGAGATTGTTTTGATGATGACAATTATATGAAAAATATAAGTTACAAATATAATATTAATATATGCTTAATTGATTAACCATTTAAACTAACTATTTGGTTTGTAAGTTGAATATCTATTATGTGTAGAATGGTCCAAAGAAATAAGAGTGGGCATTGAAGTGAAAAGAATGAAATATCAATATCATGCTTCACATAAAGGTAGCAAGAAGGAAAGATGCTTTTGCAATAAAGAAGTTAAGGATTTGAAGCTTGGATGCATCAAGGTAGCTAATAGATTGAATATGTATAGTTATCATAGGCTAAGTGTTATTTTGTGAAATTCAATAATTTAGATTTGCATTTATTAGCTTAAGATATTTTGGTTTTCAAAATATAAGTTTGAACTTAAAAGGTAGTAAGATATAAATTTTACTTAAAATCATTTTTAACCTCTGGTAACTATTTTACTTATATATCATAAACCGTATAGGATATTGCTATAAAACTTATTTTATTAGAAATTATACTTTAAGAGCTTTTCAATTATAGGTCATTCACTTAAAATAAAGTTTAAATGAAAAAGTATGACTTTATAAAGTTACGTGGTGAGATATATATTCTACATAAAATTGTATTTTAACATTTGATCACTATTTTAATCATATCTCCAAAACTATATTGAGTTTTGATATGAAACTTATTTCATTGAAAAATAGACTAAAAGAGATTTTCAAAAATAGGTCATGCACTTAAAATGGACTTAAAATGAGGATTTATGATCATTTGAAGTTAAGACTGCATCATTACAAGTGACCAGTCGACTGGTCAGTCCTAGATTTAAAATAATAATCATACTTTGATAGGCAGTCAACTTGTGAGCCCCTGATAGTTGATTGGTCACTCCCATAAAGAGTTTGCAAAAGTAAATAAAGGCTCTTTTAAGTGTGTAACAGCTATATCTCATCTCAATTTATATATATGACTTTCCAAACATATTTTTTAGTAGAATTAAATATTAGAATGTGATCTTTAACTTGTTATATCATCTTTGCAAGAGAAACAAATATCATTGAACAAAACTTGCAAATTCTGTCATTTGAGTTCTTAGAACTTCATTTGTATATCTACTTCTTTGAGAGAGGTTATTCTTTTGTGTTCCTTTCTTCTTTGAGAGAGAAAAGCTCAAAAAGGTTCTTTAATAGAATCAAACAAAAGTGTGCTTAGGTTGAGGGGGAGGTTCCCTTGTTTAAGTGTAAGGAATAGGTTCTTCTTAGGATTTGAGATTAAGGGAGAGGTTCTTCCTTGTTGTTGTTATAATTGATTGTTGAGATAGTGGAAAATCCTAAAAGATTGCTTGGGAACTGGACGTAGGCTTAAATTGGAGCCAAACCAAGAAAAATCACTAAGTTAGCTTTCCCTATCCTTATACTCTTTATATTTTGAATTATCATATCTATGCTCTACATTTATTGTTGATATTACACTTGAACTATTCATATATATATATATATACCCCAAGCATCCATATTAAGCCTCTATTGATTTATATAATTGTTACTTTACATCATACTCTTTCAAGTATAATTCATAACAAGAAAATTTGAAAAGCTATTTTGAAAAGAAATAGAAATTCTGTAAACACTTACTTCACCCCTTTTAGGGTATTGGTTGCCTGGGCTAACAATGTACTTGTAAATCAGTATGAGACACCTTATAAAATCATAAGTTTTATGCTAGATTAAAGATACTTTGTAAAATGAAAGGTATTAATAAATATTCAAATCATGATTGCAAGATATATAGGCAGAAAAACATCACATAGAATCATCAATAAAATAGTGATAAGTGACTAATTATTGCTAGTAGTAATAGTATAGTATAGTACAGTAATCAATAGTGAGCAAAATAACTCTCAAACAGTTAGTAAAACGGCATGAATGCCCTAGTATAGTGATGCAGATCACGATGCACCATGACTAACGCTTACTGTCGTTGCTGTAGGGTTCTATTTTAACATATTTCTAGTAAGCCATATAGTAGCTAAATTTCAATACCAAAGTAAATCAACTATAAGAACTTCTGTATAGCAAGATTTTCCAAGGATCCTATTATTTGGAATAAAATCCTCAAGGATAAATTTGTGTATTTTAATATGTCTATTCCTAAGCCACTAGAGTGTATGAATTTGCTAATTTGCAAAGGAAAGTTCAAAATACAGAAAACAAGCATAATATCTACTTACCTAAAAAGGGGTATACTAACATCTTCCTAACTCCATTTATAATCTCCTTGATGACAATTAATCTTAAATACCTATAACATCAAGCAAAGTGCCTTTTGCCTCTAATACCCATGAATGGTTTAACTCATTTTATTTACCTATTTTATTTAGCTATTCATTTGCTTCTAACCTATATATAAGCCTTATTATTTATGACTTTTAGATTCCTAAAAAATTTTTTTCATAATTGTCACCAACTCCATTTGCAATTGTTACTTTTTAGTAACTTAAGGACTTACACTCTTGGTCCAAATTATTTATTATATTCACTAATGCTTAATGCCTTGAATCCTACCTAGTATGCTTTGTAATGCCTTTATACTCAAATTCAAGAATTCATCAATATCACCAATGCGGCCTTTGAGATCAACCAATCAAGATCTAAAATCATTCATTAAACTAATATTATCATTCAAGGCTACTTGATCAAGTCCTATAGGGTTCCCATTCAATTTCTATCCTTTTTCTTTATGGAAAATTCAAGAAAATTAAGAAAAATATCAAATCAACATACAGTTTGAAATGAAAATTTCCAATAGCCTTAAGTTACCTCTTAGATGCTCAATGAGGCAAGAAAAGTCAAAAAAACTCTGAATTTATCCCCTACAAGTATGAACATACACATCCAAGTTGAGGTTTTTCAATTCGGGAACCAAAACACAAAATTGATCACCGAAACTAGGGGAGAAATGTTCAAATTTCACCTTGAACATGAAACTCTAGATCAATTTGACCAATTCATGCCTAAATCAGGCAGAAACATTGAAATTTCATTATTTTTACATTGTAGAAATGAGGTTTCAGATTCAGAGCTTAAATCTTGCCTTTGAACATGAAGATTATAGGAGAAATGGTTAAAGTACCTTAATGAAGCAAAGTCATCTTAAGAAATGATGAAGAACGTATCAAACCACTTTCAATTTCAAGTTAAGATCGTGATTGACTGTATGAACCATAACATGATTTCTACCGACCAAATGACAGTAGAAATGCGATGGAGCTTGCCCATGAAGATGAGGGAACACTGGTAACCCTTGAATGAATGATGTCATCGAAGAAGATTGAAGAATATCATACATGAAAGGAAGAGGAGCCTGATGGAGACGATGATATCATTAAGGGCATTTGAGTATTTTCTAATTGGGGACACGTGTCAGATCAAAGTAAAAAATTAAAATGCTTAACTTGCATAATCTAGGTTTAGCCATTAATGGTGGCCTTAAGTTCAAGTATAATCTTAATCAATATTATATTTAAGTCTTCTTAAATTCTTTTTTAAATAATGCCTTAATTTTTTTTTCCTAATGTTAATTCTTTTTTAATTAATACTTGGCTAAATACATCCCTCTCCTTCCTCATACTTAAAAACCATTTTTTAAAAAAAAAATCCCATTCGAAATAACTTGTTTAATGTAAGAATTTTTTGTGAATGTTACACCTAAAATGCCCCATAACTCTTAAGAAATTTTTAGGTAGCATGTTGGAATAGTTATCAAGTCAGTTGAGTTGTTTTAGAACTCGTTAAGGAATGAAGAAGATGAACAGTAACTTTTGGCCATCCCACTTGCGCCTTCTGGAGTGTAAGGGCACATGGGCTTACTTCCAAAGTCCATTTGAGCCCAAATTTTAGGTTTCTATATTAATTTTTTATTCCCTATTTAATGCTAATTTTTCCAAATCTTTTGAAATCCAAAATTATGAGTTCTTGAATATTTTAGTATTTCACAATGAATTTTGGATAGGCGATTATCGAATTTTAGGCTAAAAATTTTTGTGAATACTCTAAGTTCATCTATGTACCATGTATTTTTCACACTCTTAAAGATGAAATACTTTGATAAGGTTAATAATTTATTGGAGAAATTATACCTTTATAAATTCAATTTTATGTTGAATTTGAATTTTAAGCCTTATTTCCATGTGAATTTTTTCAATTTGATTTTGAAAATTACGATACTAAATATTTCGCACTTTGAAAATGCATTCACCCTTTATGGGTAAGATAAAACGTTTGTGATAATATGATTGGGTCATGTTAATTGATGAAAGCCCAAATGTATGCCTAAACAAGCAACATGATTTTAAATAGGCTTAATTTTTCATGCAAGATGAATTTTTGGGCTTATAATGTGATTCCAAAATGCTCAATTAAAGTCCAATGGCTAGATGAATTGCCAAATTCCAGTTTTAGGTGCAAATTCCATCATTTTCATTGACTTTGAGACCTTTGAATTTCAAGAAACATGGTTTTTGGGTTTCATACTAAGTATTTACGAAGATGGTTTAAATTCAATTTGCCTTCTGTATTTCCAACAATCTAAATCTTTTTCTTCTCTCTGAACTTAATTGAAATACATCGTTTTAGGCCTTTTACGACTTAAATGTTTATTTCCTTTTAGGAAATTAATTAACGACTTCATATAAAAGTTGAATGTAGAAAACATATGGTCAATATTGCCTTTAAGAATGATGACTATACAAAGTCCAATATTGTTTGCCTAGATGTTCTCTAATTTAATGAAAATTAGATATTAAAAGTATGATTTGTTTTATAATTTAAGTAGTCATACATGACATCCTATGAAATAATTTCACTTACTGAAAAGATCACTTGGGCAATGACACCTTGCAATTGTGAACTTACATGTCATGGGACCAATTATAAAGGTGTTTGTTAGTTAATTTTATTAAGACATCTATTTCAATTAACACTATGTAATTATTACTAGATAAATTGCATTGACTGTTGATGCACCTTATCGGTGTGACACTGGTAATGTAATATGATGTTGTTGAGATTTAATTGAATTAATGTCTTAATATTTCTTATATTCCATTAGTATGGAAATGTTAGAGACATTTTGACTTATGTGGGCCTTTGATATGTAGTGAGTTTTTTTAGTTTATCATAATCTTGGAACCTTAGATAAGATTATGACAAACAATATCGTGAATATACTTGCATAAGCTAAGTCTTTAGGAAGAAAATTTGATTTATAGTTATATGCTTACACATAATAAATGTTTCCTAATTTTGTCACCTCACCTCTTGCATTCAACAATTGTTAGTAGTGAAAAGTCTTTGTGGGACAAATTATAATGACTTGAAATGTCCCTAAAAGTTTTTTTGGCAATTATATTAATGGCTCTGGCTCTGGGGTGGATACACCTACTACATTCAACAATAATTCTACTATTTTTTGTACTCTTTCTTGAACTGTGACATTACCCAATTAGTGTGTGCTTATGTGTAAGAAGACATTAATGGGAACAATAGTGAAATATGTGACAACCACTAAAGATAAGGTTTAGACAACTCGATAAGGCTTGAGAAGGGTGTGACCTCTCCCAATTTGAAAACATTTGATTTGAACAAGTGTATGGTGTTTAGATAACACATATTAAATCTTATATATATATATATATATATATATATATATATATAATTAGATAGCTTAAACCTTTTAGTCCTATTTTAGAAATAACCTCCATTTGGACACATTTTAGGGTATCTCTTGTCTTAGTTTAACTATTAATGGCTTCATAGTATACCTAACTAAATAATCAAAGAGTTATTGAACCGATTAAGGTTGTTCTTTAAAAGAAGAAATAGGTAATACTCCCACTATAAATTATTTGAATGTTGGATCCAGTTGTGAGTTGAATATAGGTGTGCAAAGAACTAAAAGCTTAAATCCTAATTAGTGAAAAGAATGGTGGATAGTGAGTTGATGTAATATTTAAATTAGCTATTTTAGAAACTTATGAGGGCAAAAGATTTTTTATAGTATCTGGATCAGAAGATACTGGTTGTCCTTATACCTCTAGCAAATTTGAGTTCAATGTTGTTTAGTTTGTCATTCTCAATTGTTTTAAAATTTTGTGATACTACCATTAGATCTAATATTATAAAACTTTCAAGTGTTGTGGAATAATTGTTTAAGTCATAATTCTGGAAAGAAATGTTGATGAGATTAACTAAAGGACATCTCATATAATTTTTTTTTTTGGATTTCTGTATATAATATTAGTAATTATTCCTTGCTAGAGCTTAGTGCTAAAGGAAAAGTGAAAATTTAAGTCTATTTAGATAACCACAATACTAAAAGATATGGTCATTGTGACTAAAGTTTTGCAATAGTTGGCCTTAATTGTTGTTAGTTCTAACATGAACAATGGTTTCCACGAACTTTGTTGAGATGGTGTCCTTATGATGATCATGTACATGACTGTCACCAAACCTAGACCTTACGATGGTTGTGAACAAACCGCTATAAGGTCTTTGAAGGATTAGACTTTAAGTGAGGTATACTCCTAGATCTTCACAATGGTTATGTAGTGGTTGTCAAGAAAACTTAACCTTGGGATGGTCCTTATTGGACTATCATAAGATCAAATAGAAGCAATAGATCTTGACATAAGGTCTACTCATGGTTTTCATGATGACCTAGCAAGGATTATCATGGAGACAGGACCTTAGGGCATTTAAAGTTGCCTCTGAGATTAATTTCAATCTAAGATGTGTTTTTAAGCCTTGACTCACACAGATGCGCTTGGAGCTTTAGCTTGTCAGCCATTCACCATTTTTTGCCCGTCGGCTATCCTTTGGCTATTTGCTCATCATTGACCATCGTCCATGAGTTGTTCGCCGGTCTCCTATTCTCTTCTCCCATCTATTTGTCATTCTCAACCACTAAAAACGCCATTTAGCTACCTTTGTCATGCTCGCTGTGGATTCCCTCATTCGATTGCCTTTATACGTCTGTCATTGTAGTTACTCGTCGTTAGTGGCTTCTCTCTAATGAGTTATGTATTTTAAAACTATTTTCATTTGTTTTAGGTGGTTTTTCTTTAGATTTTTTTTTTGTTTTCTTTTCTAATATGGGTGGTTCTATTATGTTTTGATCACTGCGTTAGTATTATTCTTTAGGTAACATTAACTATTCTTTAGGAAAATTTACATATTAATTCTTATTGTGCAATGTTTAATCTAATTATGGCTCTCATGTGATTTTCCTTGTGGTAGGCTAGAAAATAGAATTTTGTTTTGTTTTTAGTCTAAACTGTAATCCTAATCATTTGTATTATTTTCATTTCTTAGACATAATTTTTTAATATTCATTAGTTTTGATAGCTTGATTATTTACAATTGATGTTGTCATTCTGTGGTAGCAAGAGTTCACATTTTTATCGTTATTTGGAAAAGATAGAGGAGTTAAATTCAAATATGAATTTCTTGACTTACATGATAGAGTTTTGTAGTTTTATGACTAGATGCCTTAATGGGAAAATGGGATTGCTATATTGTAGATTGTTGATTAAATGTGATTGCATGTAAGTTGTAACTTACATGCTAGTTTTTTAAGACTAATTTCATACTATATAATGTGATGGATAGTAATGTCATATAATAGGTTGTGTATTATAGATATGGTTGATGTTCAAAACATTATGGTCTTTTAGTAATAGCTTATTTGATTTTGCCTTTTTAGAAATGGATAGGTCTTGGATTGCCATACCTTGAAATACTTCTAAATACTTTAGGGGACTTAATGGATTTTTAGATTTTACATACGCTAATGGGAGTGTTGAAGGTAAAATAATATGCCTTGTTTAAACTATAAGTTTGAGAAATGACAAACTAAAGAAGTTGTGTGTAACCACTTAATTGTTAAACCATTTCCTCAAAGGTATACTTTCTGGGTATGGCATGGGGAAAGAGATAGAGACTTACCTCCTATACAATCTATGTTCTACTAAGACAGTTTAATAGATTGTCACAAATCCATGTCATTACAACACTCTTCTTGATTGTCATAATAACATGATTTTGCAATGACTTTTACGAGGAATATTTGATTGTCGCAAGAACATGTCATTGGTATAAATTTTATAGGGGTTAATGAAAAACATCATTGTTTCATTTATGATAGTGACTTTTGCAATGTTTTCATCAATCATCGTAAAACCCTCTGCGACGGTTAAACCGTCGTAAAAGCCATTAAAAGACTGTTGCAAAGGTCTTTTTTTTTTTTTTTTGTAGTGCCAGTGGCATGAAGGTTTGCAACCCTAAGTCTTTGTTTTATGTTTATGCTATATTATAGTATGTTATATCGAATCCTTAATATTTCTAGTTACTGGTATGGTTTATTTGTAGAACATATTTTATTGTGATCGATACTTCATGTTTGTTTTTCTTTTATAAAGAATTAGTCCTAATCTATCTCCATGTTTGAAAATTTTAGAATTCGCATTTAGGTTTTTCAAATAGGTGATTATGAATGGGCCATTAACACTTGATATAGGGTTACAAGAAAAATTTAGAAAGAGTTTTAAACCTAATATGATCATGGTGGTTGTAACAAGAAGAAGGAATTAATGGTTCTTGTACCTTTCATTAGTGTCAATTAAAAGACACTCTTGAAATGATTATAAAGTTAATTAGACTTTTGATTATAGATCAGCTTCTTCAGTGGTTGGCTTTTTGAAATCATAGATTGAGTACTTGATATGCAAATTAAATTATTCATTTTGAGTTGAAACAAGTTTTCAAACATATTATCTTAAGTTTAACGAGGTTATATAAAGTCATAACTTTATTTTTGTAATGTATGTTAAATGACATACTATTAGCTTGAAATAACATTAATGTTTTGTGTAATAATAAACTTTTAATGTTAACCTAACTTGTTATATCTAAGTGAGCCTCTTGACTTCTTAGAATTCAATTTCATCATGACATGTCTCAATATTTTTTAAGGAACTATTGTTAACTGAGTACTCATAAAACTTAAAGGCATTATTGTTACTCTTGTAATGCACTTATCAGATAACTAACATCCTGGCAGAGGGTGAGAAGAGATGTAAGAAGAAGATGCAAATTGATTTCTAGAACAACTCTTGAAAATCAATTCACTGAAGTCAACACCAAAACTTTAAAACAAAAAATGTTAGAAAACCAAATAAAACAAAAGGTGGTAAATGTAATTAGAGATGAGTTCTGAAGTCTATTTAAGTGTAAGGAAGGTATTAGGCACCCTACAAAACCCATTGGTGAATATAGTTATTCTAAATTAGTAAAGTAAAGTAAAGGATAAAACTTTAAATTTATTTAAAATTCCCAACATTAAAGACACATAAAAGTAGCAAAGACAAATGACATGAAATTAACATAAACAAAAAAAAATGGATATTTACAATGGGTGGACTTGACCTAGGATGAGAGCCTAGAGCTTACATACCTTATGATAAGGATCAAAGTCCACGTAGTTTATTTAGAAAGGCATATCAATGGGTTGGTATTTTCTATTTTGTGAAAAGAACAAAAACAATTGAAATTAGTCCAATTTTCGCAACAAAGCGATATAGAAATTGGTTGATGTGTTTTAAATTTACGAAATCAGTTTGATTTCACTTCTTTGCTCTCATCATGTGAATTTTCTTGAATTTTGGAAAACATGATTTATTAGTACTAACATTGAAATATCTATGAAAAAGTTAACACTTATTTTTTATTTTTTTTAGTTATTAATGAAAGGAAAATGGAAAAACAAAGAGACTTTGAACTCAATACTTTATCTAAAAAATTCAAGGAAAAGGAAATTTTTATTTTTTATTTTTAAAATTGCTTAGTTTGAAAATGGAAAAATGTGAAAATAAAATGCGATAAGAAATTGACAAAGGTAATGTTACTAAAAAAAAATTTATTTACATTGATTATTTTAAATTTAATTTTTGTAAAAAAAAAAAAAACATTGATTAGGCATGGGTTCTTGAAACCAAACCTTATTTTTAGAAAATGTGCATTATAGGATATGGGCCATTGAAATCCATTTTAATTTAAACACATGCGACCAGTATTGAATAATGTCTATGAAGTCATTGGATCTTACATGACCCTACTAGTGAAGCATTAGGTACTTATGAAAATGTTGGTCTAACAAGGCACACTAATGTTGGAAATCTTAAATGTTTGTTGGATGTGTCTATGGAGTCATTAGACCTCACATGACACCTTTAATAAAACAAACATTGGTGTTTGCTTGTGTTGGTGTCTAATTAGATACTTATCATTACATATTGCTTACATACTTTCAAGAGCACATCAATTACAATTTAACTCAAATTAACTAAACCTCTTAGTCTTATTGGTTTGCTATCAACTTATGCCATCCTTGCTTAGGCAACTTTGCATCATGGCTTGAAAGTGTCTTAGCCAAGGTTCCCGAACTTTAAACCACCAAGATCTCATGCATTCACAACTATTATTGAACAACACAAGAATTAAACACTTTAATTACATAACTTAAACACTTCATAATTTTTTGCACTAGACATAGACCAATTGGAATCAACACACTACATTAAACCAAAATTAATCATGACCAACACACACATTGAACCAAAATTATATGTGATCAACACGCCACATTGAGATGAAAACACATATCATATTTTTAGCACATAATCTCACCATTGAACATCAAATTGTGACCTCAAACCATAGAAATAAAATAGAACTAAAAATGCAGAAAATTTTCTCACCAAACACTGCATGGACATTTCATCAAACACTTAAGTAGCATAACCCAAACATTCTACAATTTTTAGCATATAATTGAGATCAATTGGAGCACATTTTCATCAATAATTAATAGCCTATACAGAAGTAAAATACATAAAAAAAAAAAAATCCATCTAAACACATCAGCTTTTTCAGCCCAAGGATATAACATACAACTATCACATACTTGTTATTATGCACTCCACATTAACCCTAGCATTAGGTATGATGAACACGCCTCACACAACTTCAATTCCAACACTTAATTTTAATCAAAATTCAATTGGAAACCACCCTAAGTATAAGCCTAAGGTAGAAAAGAAAAGAGGGATGAATAATTGTGAAAGAAAATTACCTTTTCCTTAGCCATTAGCACTCTTTTAGCCTCCTTCCTTCTAGCACCTTGGTTGATCTTGAGCAAGAAGATAGAATCCCCAAGAAAGTCATGTCCAAAGCATCTTCAGAGAAGAGATGAAGAGAGCCAATTCTCCAAGTGAGGTGTGTGTGTTCTCCTAAGCTAGGTGGCATCCAAAGTGTGTCAAAATGAAAAGAAAATTCTGAAAATAATAAAATGAGGATGAAATGTGATGCAAATAAAAAGAAAATTGAGTGGAAGAATGAATGCAGCCTAAATTGTGTTAGGGCAAAGAAAGGCAATGTGTACAATGTGAAAGAAATAAGAAAATCTAATAAATGCAAATAGAAATGAAATGAAATAAAATACAACTGAATGAAAGAAATAAAAACTAATGTGCATGGTGAGAAAAAGAGAGGGTGCATGTGAATTGTGAGCAAAATGAAATACGAAAATTAAATCAAATGCATGTGTAATGCAAGTAAATGCAATAAGAAGGAAGAAAAGAGCGACATATGTGAACTATGAGAAAAAATGGAAAAATAAAATTATGAAAAATTAAATCAAATGCATGTGTAGTGCAAGTAAAATGAAATGAGGAGAAATGAGAAAGTGACATATGTAAAGTGTGAAAAAAATGAAAAATAAAATTCTAAAAAATTAAATCAAATGCATTTATAATGTAAGTAAAATGAAATGAGGAGAAATGAGAGAGTGACATATGTGAAGTACGAGAAAAGGAAATAAATAAAATTTAAAAAAATGAATGAAATGCATGAAAAATAAGATGAGAAATCAAATAGGGTGACATTTGTAAACCACCTATTAAATCTAGAAAATTAAATCAAATAAAAGAGATTCAAAATGGATCATAGATCATGGGTCATGGGTTCAAGAGCATCCTTGATTGGAGTGGGCTTCTAGATCCCCTGGGCTCCATCTTGAATGGACCTCTCAATCCTTTAGCCCCCATTTTAGTTGGATCTTTTTTATTTGGCTTCATTTTTAATTCTATTTTGGACCCAATTCAAGTATATCCCTTTTAATTTATTTTTCTCTTTCTTTTATTTTTCACACATTAACCTTTTCTTCTCTTTTTTCTCTCTTTTGTTTTGTTTGTTTTTATTTACTTACTTATTTTTCACATGAATTCAAACTTATTACTATTTTTTCCATCTTTTCCTTCCTTTCAAATTTTCATTTTTCCTTTATTGCTATTTTGATTGTAATTTTTGTTATTTTTTGTTATTTGCTAACTTTGGTTTCGTTACTTAATTGATTATTTAATATCCCTTTAATTATGGATATCTTACCTTATCCGGACAAATTACAGTGTCCACAAGTCCTTAACATAACAAGGAAATGACTAAGATGAAATGAAATTCTCATTTGCTTCTGTTATTGGTAGCTTGATGTATACTCAAGTGAGCACTTCTATTGATATAACTTGTGCTATAATGTGCTTGGTATATACTTGAGTAGTCTTATTTTAGATTATTCGATTGCTACTTAGATAATTATGTTATACCAACAAGGTATCAGAAATTGCATATTTTGTTTCATTGAATGTGTGACTCACTTTTAATAATTGATTATTTGGATTTAGATTATGTGCATATTAACATAAATCCATTTTGTATATAAATCTTATGATGTTTTGGTAAGAACTATTTTGTGGTAAAGTATCAAATAGACATTTATAGCTATCTTTATCAACTTATATATACATCTTTATTATGTCTTGAAGGAACTATCTTGTTAAAAGTGTCATATAAACACTTACAATTGCCTGAACCATTGCATGCAACTTTATGATGTTTAGAAGAGTTATTCTGTTAAAAAGTATCAAATGAGCACTTACAACTACCTCATATATATGAGTGAAGAATATGTCACTTATTTTGAATGGCCATTTGTTAGGGAATGTGGTCAGGGAAATGAATTTTTTTATGCACATATTTTTTGATTTTTAATTATATTTGTTGTGACAATGACTCTTTCTCTCAAGATTACAAGACTTTGAATCATAATAAATTCTGGTGTTAAGTTCCTATTCATTTGAGAGAAGATTTGTGAATCTCATATTCATATTGAACGTTTTGGTTGATTCATTTACAAAAACTAACCCATCAGAGTTTTAGAAATTTCTAACTCTAAAGTATTTTGATATCTTAGTTTAGTGAGAGTTTGAACTATATTCTTAAGGGACACTTTAACATATTTTGACATTTATAACATTTGTATATGATTCAGAATTGAAACTTTGCCAACATTTATAACATTGTTTTCATTATCAAATTTGATGTTCTTGATTTATGGTTTCATTTTGGATTTTCCATATCTTAAACTTGTGTGGTTCTCATCCCTGGTGAACATATACTCAACCAAGGGCCGACCCATAGTAATATTTTAAAACCAAGCAACTCGTATATATGGGTCTTGTTGAATCATTAATATAACTTTGGTCTAGTGGGAGTATGAGTTCAATCTTTAAAGGGCTTTTGTGATCAAATAAGACATCAAGAATGTCATGTTCTACTTCACTCTATTCAAATATTGAAACTAAGTTTATGATAATGTTAACATCTCTTGTTTCCATAATAGATCTAGTGATCTTGTATAATTTCATTTATGAACTTAGGATGTTTTCATATAGACATATATCTATGTATTTATGTGATTATTGATTGCTTAGTTTTGTTAGTTTATTGATTGTCCTAATAATCAATTAATGTTATCCAAGTAGGAGATTATTAGAATAATTTTATATTATTTTGTGGTTTAACATTAACTTTATTATTAGTACAATTATCTTATGGTTATTAATTAAGCAATCAATCTTAATCAAAACCATAAAATGGATTTGATTCATGTTACTATGGGTAATTAATGATAGGTTGGGCTACTCATAAGCTTATTAGGTAGAAGTCCCAACCTACATATGAAAATTTGTTAATAATTATTCTATCAAATTACGAGTTGTGGGTTGAAAGAGAGATTTTAAACCTTTTGGTAATTCTTTAATTAATTATTAATTTTGCGGAGTTAAAAGATATTGGGAATTGTTTTTGAAATACAAATAAATAAATTATTTCATATATATCTCATGGTTAATCGATGAAGTATTCTAAATTTCTAGTTTCTGTCACTTTGAGTATCCTATCACTAGAGTTTTTATCTCTTCTCTCTCGTCTCTGCAAAACTTGACTGTTACAAGTTACAAACTCTATTGGCCAACTATAGTTGAATAGGAATCTTTTTCACAAGTTTTTTCTATTATATCTCCTAATATTTAGCAAGGAGGTATTGCGTGAGATTCATTAACCGCCTTCCACTTCAACATTTTGCACCATACGTAATGTTTTGTTGGCTTATATGATTAGGACTTTAGGCTTTGTCCTCACCAATTTTTCCTACCCCAAGGGATCGATCTCCAATAATATTGGAATCAATAAATGAAGAAGTGGGATTGATTAGCTCTTTCAATTATAATATATAGGAAAGAAACTTAATGCTATCTATAAATATAGAAAAACGATTATATCATTATTATTTAATGCTACCTGTAAACATAAAAATTACAAGACAAAAGCCTCGCACTTGATACTTAGCCTCTTCACTCAACTCCTTGACTAAACACCTCTGAAAAGAAAACTTAAGAAAGAGACAAAAAAAAAACAAAGGGGGGGGGGGGTTTGTTGAACAGTATCACTGCATTATATATATAGTGCAGTACAACATAAAACGACGATACACTACCTCGTACCTACATATGCTTCCCGACACATGGTTGATCTGAAAGCAAGCATATGTAGGTTGTTATTCGAAAATCTGAAGGTTAAATAAATATCTTAGGGAAGATCAAGCTCTACCACTTCAATTTACCTTAATTTGGTGGTGCATAATGATGCTTGGGATCTGGTCCTCCTGGTGAAAGTCTATCACCACTAGGTCCAACCTCTTCAATAACTCGACTACGTATCCTATGCTTCGGTAGGCCATAGACATAACCTAATTCGTGAAGAAGCCGTTGGCTATCTACTTTATTGTGAATGAGCAGGTGATTTTGGAGACTACGTGCCTCCAAATTCATGAAGAAGAAGCAGGAGAAGATGATGGCCAGACCTATAATTTTGTTTGCCATTCTGAGTGTCTTATATTTAGGAGAGTTTGAACAAGGTGCTTCGAGTAGTGGGATTTCTACAAGCTAGAGCTAAACAGAATGGTTAAGGGTAGAGCCTGGATGAGTAGTTTGAAGGCTGACTACGGGCACCATATATATAAGGATTAGATCGGAAAAAACTTACTCAAAACTTAATTATCTTTTTATGACATGACAAAAACCCTAATTAAAAAATAGATATAATAAGGACTATATGGATGAATTAATGTAAGTGGAATCAACATGCAGATGGACAAAGTACTTGACCCTAACTGGTACATATAGAGCTAGATAGGTTTGCTTTGCTTTGCCATTTTTTTTAAAAGGGAATTAACCTTTTTCCATACTGTAACGAAGCTTTATACAGACAAGAAATGCAGCAAAGAATTTAATCAAATAAATATACAACATCATTCCATATTTTTAATGGAGATAAACAATCTTAATCTCATCAAAAGTGCTTCGTAGTACTGGACCACCCATCAACGTGAATTAGATTACTGTTGTCATTTTCTCACTTTTTAATTTCCTCAAAGACTGTGCTTCCTTTGCAAAAATAAAATAATAATTTGCAGCATTAGAAAAGGTATTACTTTAGCCTTCAATAATTATATAAAAGACTTTGAAACCTCAAGGATATATGCTGATTTTGTCAAAATTAACTGACAATAAACCTTAATTATAACATTTTTGGTCAAAGCTAGCTGGTCAAAACGATATCGGACCCCCCAAAAGATTTAAGTTCATATTTCCGAGCTATTAGTATCAACATACACAAATATATAGAGATCAAATTATTATATTACACTAGAATGGGAAGGACAGTACATACATATAATTGGAGTCAATATAGGCATGAGCTCCTGGGACCACATGTGGATATGAATAAAAAGCAGATCTGGACCATCCTGCAATAACCTAAAAAATCAGTTCTAATCTCTAGACTCAAAATCCATGTCCATGGTTCAAATCTCATATCAAACCCTACTAGTACTGTTGAAAGGTTAGAAGTAGGTCACTCACATTATGCCTTTTATCAGTGCAATTGTGATTGGGCAGCAAGTTTTGACCTTTAACCACAATAGAAAGTGACGTGCCCCCTCTTGTCCTCAACAAATCTTAGTGAATATCCTAAGAGGAGAACTAGAATAATTTTTATGCATAAAACATACCAATAGGTATTTTAGTCAATGATAATCATAACTCTTTGGCCGCCCCCAGAAGCTTGACTAACGTCCCCTCCAACGCTTAAGGGACACAATAACAAGAGATTAACGATATAATTAATTAAATAATTAGCAACAGATTTTATAATGCCTGTGGCGGCTGCCACTTTGTAAGATTGGATTTGGATGGTGTTGAATCCAATTAATGCTTTTTAAATAATATATACAAAAATGGTGTGTCTCCACGTAAGATTGTGAGTGAGCCTCACGAGGAGTATAATTATTATATAGACTCTATTTGGGAAAAATTAAGGAACCAAGAATATCTCAGAAACCAGAACTACCCTAATTGGGAGCGTACCGATCCATGTGCCGTGCATGTGTGCCTGAAAATCTTACTCTCCTGCCCAGACACCAACTTGAAACATTATGAAACTTAGTGGATAAAAAGCTGCTTATATGTCTGTTAATGATACATGTACATTAGTTGTTGTCATATGATAACATGTCAACATTCATTATTACGCCACAGAATAAACTACAGAATCACAGATTATTCATCAGAACATAACTAATGCTTTGAGAACGTAAGTGACTTGTGTTTGTGGTCCTCAAGAAAGCAGCTAATTACATTACCCATTGCCCATTACTATTGAGATGTACTTTGGTAGAAGTACAAAAAACCTTGAAGGTCCGTGCACCTAGGGATGGATCCAATGGTGGTAAGGGGTGGTCGCCATTTTTAGAATTTTAAGATTTTAATTTTTATATGTAATTTTATTTTACATTTTTAATTTAATTTTTTAATTTATAAGAATTCACTCTCATAAATTATAAAAATTTACCTTCCTTAATTTAAATATTTAATTAAAAAACTTTTACCCTTAAAATCAAATCTTAGAGTTTTAAAAGAAAGCACAGTAATTAACTCTGTTCATGAATTCGTTTGCTTAAACTGTGATGTTGGTCAATCTATTCTTTAATTAATGAGATGAAGCAATAGAATTACGCTTTGCCTTTGATCTACGTAGTGATTGCTTAATAATTCAAAGCGTCCATTTATAATTAAGAGTTTAGACAAGATATATTATTAATATATATATATATATATATGTTATTTTAAATTTTTTTATATGGCACATATAAAAGAAATTTACATCTAGACCTGAAATAAATAAAATGTACATATGCATAAAAATTAAGTTAAGATATAACTAATATAATAATTTGTAATATATGTCATATAAAATATTATTGATATTGTTTGTACTCTTTATAAATAAAAGATTAATATTTTAAATTGAAGAGATGCATACTCTTTTAGAATAATAGAAAGCAAATTTTTAGGACAAGAAATTTACCTAAGATTTAAAAAGTATATAAGTTTTCCATTACATATTTAAGTTTGTTGACTAAAATCTGAAACAATATATATATAATATAACCATGTTGCCCTAATATTTTTCATTTCATCATTTTTTTTTCAACTTAGACTTAATTTATACAAAAATATTAGCTGAGATGAATCATATAAAATATTATTTGTTTAAACAAATATATTCTTTTTCTTGTATGTTTTATGTCTTGCTCAAAAGGTTGTGACAATGCGCGTCATGGAGCACTATAAACTTCTTTGATTTTAATGCTTTTTATCTCTAATATAAGCTATATTATAAGATAATTATAACTTTATTTTAAAAAATATTTTCTATTATAACTTAGCATCTTGGTGTCTAGGATAAAATATCTACCTTGCCCCTTGATTCATGTGTTTATTATAAAATAATTCTTTAATAAAAACATTATCTATATAGTATGTATGACTTTTTGCCCCACTCCATATTATCCTACCTAAGGTGATAAAAACCGGTAAGATTTCACATTTGAAGTTTTGAACTATCAATTTCCTTTTTCACTTCCGAAGAAAAGGTTGGAATCACATAATTTATAAGTTGACGATATAATATATTTTGTGCATACGCACAATTCATCACAATGGGTCCATCCAAAACACATAAATAGAGGTCATGTAGCAATCAAAAAAATCTTAATGAGCTCACAGGAAAGTAAAATTTATACTACTAATTAATTTCCCTTTATATATATATCTCAATATTCAAATGATTGCCTAGGCCCTATAACTAAGTAATGGAGATGTGTGGTGACCCTACAAGGAACCATGTTAGTGTTCAGTACGATCTCATTAGTTTCTTTCAAATATGGAGTTCTTTGAAATTTACTGGCTTGATATTCAACCGTATATATTATATACATAGGGTCCCCAAATCTTGATTTGCATTTCCATTCACGATGTATTGAGTTGTAAATCGAGCACCAACTACCAAATGCCATGTGGTTTACTCTTAATTTTTCCACTTTTATATGTATAAGGAATTCTTTTTTATTATATACAAAATTTTGTATTTTTCTTACGAGCATATATGATCCTTGTGAGTGTAGGGTTTCGCAGCCTAAAGTATGAACCTCCACAATAGTATATGCAACGATAACAGGCCGAGTTGCTTTATATATAGAAGTCCAGAGCTGCCTGACTAATTTGGTTTAGTTTAATGCAACAAGACATTCTTTCACCAGTGTGATAACCAAATCTTCACAGCCTTCATTGCAAAAGAAAAAAAAAAAACAAAACGAAACAAAACAAAAGAAGAATATATATATATATATATATATATATATATATATATGTTAGAAATTCCTATACAGCTGCTGTACATAATAAGATATTAAATGTATCTGAAATTTGTTGATTAGTAGTCGATCGTTGTCTAATTTAAAAATGAATTATGTTAATTAGCGGTGGTACTTTATGCATGTGCACATGTTAGGTTTGGATAAATTCAACTGAAACGAGAATGACAGCGTATGTCTTATATGTTCAATTGTGTTTTGGCATTTCTTTCAGACCGAAGCACGTGGATCCGCTGCAACTGCTAATCCACTTTTAGTAACGCAGTCTCATCAACAGCATAAACAACAAGACATTGCGCCGACAAGTCACTATATTAAATATATATATATATATAATTAAAGTAGAGCCGTAGAGGAATTTAAGGTAGCATGTTATTGAAAATAAATAAATTAAGACAATTATAAATAAGGATTATTTTCTATTGAACTTATTTGCTAAAGATGGTGGAATGTTAATGATCACAAACTCCTTATGAAAGGCTTTTATTGTAAGTAATAAGTTTTAATTTTTCACTTTGAATATTTCTCCCTAAAAATTTTTGCAAGCAATATTGAGCTAATAGAACATTTTTTTAAACACTCATAGTCAATGTTTCTCGGTTATATGGTTGAACTGATTTATTTTGGAAATTCTATAAAGTTTCAATCAATTGACTATAGCCAGTAGTCGACTGGACTTGTGCATAGTCAACTGTCAGCCTTTGTTCCAATCGATTGGAGTGTTCTAGAGATGTCTCAATCAACTGGCCTTTGTGACCAATCAGCAGGTATGCCTTTGTGTTGCCCTAATTAGCTAATAGCTTAGGCCATAGTCTACTAGGAACTCTCTTTGAGTCTCCAATCGAATGATTACTTCCAGTTCAAGCCAAGTTAGCTGTCAACCTTAAAAGACCATTAGACTAAAAGCTTTTTTGTAAGTGATAAATCGACTGGCCACCGGCTAATAGTCAATTGTCGATGTCTTATTTTAAAATTTGAATGAAGAAAAAAGAAACTAGTCAATTGACATCTGTTCAATAATGAATTGGGATAATGGCAGAATAGTTGTTGTTTTTCAACGGCTATTTTGTAAATTTTAATTTCCCTCTTGTCTCTAACAGATGTCTAGGGCTTGAGCTATAAATATAAGATCTATGGACTCTGAAAAGACAATAAAACAATTCTAGGTGCTTTTATCTTAAGAAATACTCTCTTATTCAATTCTTTCTTGCATTAATGCTTCATAGTACTATATATTATATTTTAAGTGTTTTGTTTTGTGTAACTTTTATTGTGAGAGTGTTGTTTCTTGAAAAAAGCAAGCCGTAGGTTTGGGTTGAGAGGGAGTTTTTTCTCATTACTTGTATTATATCTAAGAAATCTCAATAGATTGATTGGAAATTGCATCTAAGCTTAAATTTAAGTTGAATTAGGATGAATACTTATATCATCTTTTTTTCTCATGTTCTTTTTATATTCTACATTTAAAGTTTCCGTATATCTATTTTGTTTTGGAGAAAACTTATATAGGCTTATATATTGTTGTATTGTTATCCAATTAAGAGTTAACATGTGTCATTTTTTACACCTCATCATTCCACTCATCCTTTTTCCTTAACTCCGTTAGCTGCATCAAAGGAAAACACCCATATGCAAATCCACGCCTTTACCCGATACGCAAGAAGCCCATCAGCATCTCTTCAGTATCAAATACCCAGGAGTTTCTAAACTTAATCGAAGAAAGGGTTCATAACCACAGACAATAATTTTTTTAGCCGATTTATAAATGAAAAAAAAGTTTTACCGTCTTCTCCATTCGCAATGTTACGTGTGCTGCTCTTGATTGATTGATAGCAAGCAATTCTTATTATGCGCACTTGTTTGGGTATAAGCCTTGAGCAGAAAAAAAAAACTATAGTTATCATGTATTTGTGGGAAAACACCGAAACATTGACGCGAAGGGAGAATGAATATGTGATGAATTCTAATACATTTTACACACAATTCAACAACGCAAAGGCATATTTGATCTGGAGATGGCCTTTCAAGCCTCAATCTGCCTCTGCGTCTTGGATGGAGAAGAAATGCAGATGGATTCAGATTTAAAAAATATTTTAAAAGCTTTTATTTTGATTATTTTTTTTAACATCCAATTCACCTTTTATTAAGTGCGGGCTTGTATAACATTTTCATCTCAATTATATCATTTAAATATATAATTTTTTTATTTAATCATTGAAAAAAAAAATTTTTTTAAAAATATGTCAAGATATTAAACGTAGCACTTACTTCAAACATAAATAAATAAATAAATATATATATATATGTATATATATAGCCTAAAGTCTTTTCAAGTTTTTAGTTAATTTTTTTTAAGTTAGAAATTATTAAAAAAATTGAAAGAATAAATAAGAAAAAAGAAAAGCTGAGCCTCATACAGAATTTATGTAAGGTATGTTGCGTGAGATCCATCTCTCTCTATTAACATGACTTAGTTAGAAAGCAATTAACATGGCAATTTGTAGTGTGATGTATGTGGCTCTTAACAATTGGCATTTCACTTTATTAGTGGTTAGAAAGCATTAAAAATGAATAAAATTTAAAGTTAAATCTGTATTTCAGGTATAATTTAATTTAGAATTCATTTAGGACTGTCGTACGATTTGCTTTTTTTTTTTTTTAATAATAACTCTTTTTAAAATGAAATTTGAGAAGTAGTATCACAAGAGAGAAAAAAGTTGTTTGTATTTAACAAAATCATTTGATAAACATTTTTATGAGTATAAAAAAATTACCTTTTACAGTGAAATCAATAAAAAGGGCATGCGTAGATATGATTTTGTACTAATATTATTTTAATGGATGAATAATTTTAAATATTCATAATAAAAACAATTTCAATTTAATGTCAAATTTTTATTTTAAAAAATGTAAAATAAAATGAATTCAATAAATACATAAGATACTTTAATCAAAATAAATACATATATGATATAAATTTGAATAAGCACAGTACAATACATCAAAATAAGCCTATAAAGGTAAAAGAATGAATAAAACACTGTCTTGGTTCCTTATTTATTAGTCTAATTTCAATTTGGTTCTCATTCTTTCAGATTTCAATTTAATCACTTACTTATCATTTTAGTTTCAATTTTATCCCTCATTAATTTCTAATACCAATATAGTCCATTCTTTATAAGTTTAATAATCTCAATTTGGTCCTTCTCTAATATAAATATTAGTATATTTAATTTAAATTTAGTTGAATCTAATAGACTAAATGTAGTAACTTTTATATTATGAAGGGGTTAAATTGAAACTCATAAGTGAATGATTGAATTGAGATTGAAAATTAGTTAGAGATTGAATTGAGATTTAACTCAAAAATAAAGAACTAAATTAAGACTTAATTAATAATTAATAGACTAAAATAATATTTGACTTGTGGTAGAATAAATGAGTATTAATCTGAATAAGTATTTAAAAAGAAAAAAATAGACATCTTCCACTCCATGCATGCTATATAAGTCAAAAACTGTACTGCGCAGAGACACAATCACACAACTATTTTTAAAGTGTTCATATCTCTTAAATTATTAATTAAAATAAAAATCATTCTCATGATAATGACAAATACTGAACGGGTTTATCGATGGATCCGAGCGATCTTATCATGCTAAACTTCTTTTTTAACGGATCGCCACGTAAAAATATCATTTTGCTGCATATTAATCATATGTAAGGGTCACTTTCTGTATTGTCTTTTATAGAGTTATAATTATTCATTAATTACCAGACAAAAAAATATGCTACGGTCTTTGTTGCTTTATTTGTTTTGATTAGTTAATTTCGCAATATATAGAAAAGGGGTCTCAAAAAAAAAAAAAGACTCAAACTTGCATGTAATTTTTAATAAAGGAATTCTAATATAGTAATTTGATAAATAAGACTCTAATGTGTGTCTGTGTCTCATTTAATTAGTGTTATGCATTTAAACGATACTTCACGTTTTGTTTTGAATTAAATATATATATTTCTTAAAAGAATAAAATACATATATCGGTATTTAATTTATTTTAAAATATTGTTTTTGTCTTTTATTTATTAATTAATTCTTAATTTAGTTTCTTATTTATAAGTAAAACATTATTATTTTATTAGAGAGAGACGAAATTAAATATAAAAATTGGTAAGAAACCAAAATGAAATTAACTAACTAAAGAAGAACCAAAATAATATCTTACTCTTATTTTACTATAAAAATGTAATTAAGCAACGATATTTAAATTATTTTTTCCGCTCACTTGCGTGATTATGAGAAAATTAATGATTAATACGAATATTTTTGTTTTCATTTCAGTGAAAAAGTAAAAACATATATTTACACCTAGACCATAAATTTGGAAGTTGTACTAACCTCCATGGCACTAATTAATAACAAAATTAGCACTCCTAATACATATATACTAACATATATATATATATATGAGTTAAAAATATAATTTATGACAAATATATTTCTAAAATTTTATTTTAATGTTATTTATTTTTTACCTTAAATTATAAATTCAATTTATTTTTTTTATTTTTATTACATTTGTGACAACCATTACATTTATAAATATATTTTATACAAATGCTATTTTTGAAATAAAATTATTATATAAAAATTATGCTAATTGAAAATTTATTTTGTGAATAGACTCTTTATTTTTAATAATATTTTATCAAATAATTTTACAATATGTTGAATTTTGAAAACTTATCTTTTTATATTTATTTATACTTAATTATTATATTATATAAGAAATACACACACATGTATACTCCATTCAGGATTTCTTTTACATAATAATTCAATTAAGAAATTGAAAATAAACACTTAAAGAGTCCATCTAAATTTTGTCCACTAAAACATGTGAGTGGAATCCCAAACTAAATCATTGTACTGAACATGATCATTTGTCTTCCACATGCACCAAATTTTAAAACATCCTAACATCTTTAGTATTGAGGGTGAAGAGTTTATATTTTCAAAATAAAAGAGAACATCATGAAATTACAAAAAAATTATTTTATATAAATTTAGCTATATATATTATATTCAATCTGGTAGAAACATTAACGTTTTAATAAAAAAAATTACACCATAATTCAATAAAAAATTTATAATAAACATTTCAAAAATCACATATGAATTTTGTCCACTAAAATACGTTAATGGAAACCCAAACAAAATCATTAATTGTACTGATATTGATCAATTGTCTTCCACGACTGATTATATATATATATATATATATATATGCAATTAGTATATCATTTTAAACATTCAAAAAATCACGTATAATTTTTGTCCACTAAAATATGTTAGTGGAAATCCAAACTATATCATTGTACTAAGCAGGATCAATTGTCTTCCGAATTTAAAAAGATCCTAACAAAGGTCAAAGAGTTCAATGATATCATTTTTTTCAACTAATAACATTTAATTTGCAGTGTTAGTCTAATGTGCGTAAAATAAAATATATTAAAATTAAAGGCTAAGCAGATTATGGTGAATGTTCTCTCCTTGTAATTTGCTGGGGTTAATTAATAAGATTCATGGGGTGGGGACTTTCTTTTCAGTTTTAATTGGAAGGTGTTCCTTTTTTAGTCCATCGTTTTCTGAAATACCTAAATGTCATATATATTGCAAAAATGGCCATTAATTAGACAATAGGTCACTCTCACTTTTGGAAGGAATATGCCTTTCCTTCAATCAAAATATTCTAACACCGGAGAGAAAAGCTTTGAATAAATTTTTATAAAGGCTTTGAGTATGCTTTATAATATAGTTTGCTTTGTCGGGCCAACGATCATCGTATGGATCTATTGTATCTATGGGCGTGCATTGGTGCTTGATAGCTAAATTTGTCGATGTGCTAAATGACATTGTGAAGTCTATCACGCCTACCTATAGCATGTATATATATGTGAGGATGTGCGGTGTCATTATAAGGAAATAATAATTGCGCTCTGATTAATACCTAAAGTTTTTGACCTAATACTAAGCATTTGAACTTAACAATTGGTATCAGAGTTGTTAGCTTTACGAAGGGCTAGCAATTACCCTATAGACTCGTTGCACATATGGGCATGCATCATTATTTGACAGTCCAACTCGTCAATGCACTAAATGCGTATTGCAAAACCCCTCATGTCTGCCCATAATATATATAGACGTGGAATTCTGTTCTGCCACTATAAGAAAATAAAAGTTGCACCCTAGCTAATAGTTTAAGCTTTTACCCTAATAGTAAGTGCTTAATCGTAACATATATTATAAAAACTTAGAGAGGTTGAGCAAAAGAGAGAAACGGAGGACCTTTGTTCTGGCACTACAAAAACAAAAAATAGAAAGAATTAGAAGAGCTGAGTAAAGCTGGGACAAAGAGATGGCAGCTAGAAAAGAAGGGTGGAACACATCTGAAGGTTAGAGAAAAGACTGAGATAAAGAAAGGAAGAAGGTCTGAGCGAGGACAAATTGTAGAAAGTAACGAGGAAGAAAGAAGCAAGAAATAAAGACAGAACGGCAGTAAGTGCAAGCCTTGATCTCTTCCTTTACTTTGATCAAAAACTCATTCTAAAATTATGGGAATAGCTTGAGAGTCTTGCTCATTATGCGAAGTCCAGGTTTGATTTATTGCCATTGTGTTATTATGTATGTCTTCACGTGCTTGCTTGGTATTTAATGTTTGATCTGAATATGTTCAAATTGTGGGAAATAATTTGGGTACAGTTTGTTTGTTTTTTGAGTTTCTTCATAAGGTGTGGAAAAAAAAGTCATCATGTGTCACTTTATAATGACCTTATAAATGTGAGTTTTAAATGGCAACCTCAAACAATGGAATTGGGTGCGTTAGATGTGTTGAGTTGAAATGGGTTGAAAGTGATATTAAGTTGGATGTTGTTTGCACTTGTGGGGTCCTTCATTTCAGGTGCATTAGGTGATAGGAGTTAATGAGTAAATGCCGAATGATTTTGAGCATATAATTTACCTTAACTTAGTGACTCATGTGGCAAAATGAAAGGGAGTTGAATTTCCTCTTGCTTCACTGTCATACGTGTTGATTGAATAACATAATACAGAACACTAGCACTCGTATGGCCGGCATTCTTTGTATTATTTTATTTTAATTATTTAATTTATTATTATTATCTTCAACTATTTTAACTAATTGAGAATCGTTGTGTGATATTAGTAATCTTTTTAGGTACTTAGAAATTAATAAGTTTAAGTTATGTCATGTTGTAAAATTTAATATGTAATTTTTTTAATAAATAAATAAATAGATAAAATGATTTCTATACTACAAGGATAATTAATTATGCATTTCATTTGAAAAGTTATCATATGAAATTATTAGTCTCTTAAAGCATTTAAAAATTAATTGATAAAAGTCATTAGCCATATAATACCCTAATCTCCTTAAGCTTTGAAGATTATTATATGACTTTTGAATAAATAATATAATGATAATAATAGGAATAATTACAAAATCTCCAAAGTAAAAACTATTATTTATCTTAATCTTATATTTATAGGTCACCATGTGATATTATTAGTTTTCTCAGGTGTTTAAGAAATTAATCAACAAAGGCCAAGTATGACCTTTAGTCTTTGTAGGCTTTAAAAGTTAAATTTTTTTACTTATAATAAATAAAATAAAAATAAATAAATAAAACAATTTTAATTTTTTCACCTTTTATTTATTTATTTATCTTTTATTCTTTAGAGTCGTTGTGTGAGATAGTTAATCTCCTCAGGCACATATGGATTAACGAATAAAGGTCGTGTGAGATTTTTGATCTCTTTAGGTAGGGGTGAACACTAACTCAGTCAACCTAACCCGATTTTATCACAATAGGTCGGGTTATGACCAGGACAAATAAAAAAATTTGCTTCTTTGAACAGGCGAGGTCGGTTCTAATAATCAGACTAAGCTGGAACCCGGGGTGACATAAGACTTGGGCTAACTTGACCTAGTATTTATTTTTTAAAATTTTCATAGTTTTATAATCTATTTTTAATTTGATTTAAACTAAATTTTATTTATAATTAAATTTAAAAATATCAATTCTTTTCAACTTTTAATTATGTTTCTTTCCAAATCCTAAATTTTTTTCCATTCCATTTTATTTCTTTTCAAATCTTAACTTTTTTCATTTTTTCTTAAAAAAATATTTTTACTAATAAATTTATTTTTTGGTTTTGAAAAAAAAATCAAAGAGACCAAGCCTAGACTTGGTTGAATCTAATCTGGCCTAATAACTGACCGGGTTAGGTCGGGTCCAAGGCCACAAAATTGTGCCCCAGTATAACTTGTGTACAGTTCCTTAGGTTTTGAAAGTCAATATGCATTTCTTAAATAAATAAATAAACACATATGAATAGTAATGAAGTCAAATTATTTCTGAAAGTTGTGTGAGATCATTAATCTCCATAAGTATTTTAAAGTTAATCAATAAAGGTCAGGTAATACCTTAGTCTTAGGAATTAATGATTATTTATTTTGATTGTAATTTGTGAACCACAAACCTCTTGAAAATAAAAATAAAAATCCTACTTTCACAAAAATCCTAAAAAAAATATAATCTAAAAGGCCCAAAACATTTACTCTTAATAATTTCATTTCTTATGGAAAGTAAAACAAAGAATTCTAATTTTAAAAATAAAAAAACATAAATTCAAGAATCCTAAAAACAATTTTCTATTATGACTTCACTTCAATTTAAAATAAAATTCTAATTTCAAAAACTAAAAAAAAATAAAAAAATCCTAAAAACATATTTCCATTATAATTTCACTTAATTTCAAAATAAAATTCAAACTTTAAAAAATATACATTCAAAAATTCCAAAAATCCTTTCTCATTATAATTTCATTAAATTTCAAAGTTAAATTTAAAATTATAAAAATCCAAAAGATTTAAAAAGAGAGAAAATGAAGAGAACTAGAAAGTGAAACCAAGTAATATTCATAATTAAAACACATCAACTAAATTTCAAACTCATTTTGTTCACAAAATTAAATTGTTTTCTCATGTCTTACTCATTTCACAAAAATTAAGACACCAACCATGTGTCTCACGTTTTACATGGAACTATATGGACTCTAATCTATATCATTGGGTACATAGGCCCTAGGTTCTCATCCTAAATTAAGTCTGTCCTTTGTAAATATTCTTATTTTGTTTTTGTTAATTGTGTTTCATTTTCTTAGTTTATTTCTTTTGTGAGTGTTTTGATGTGGGTAATCAAGATAATTTTAAGGTCATATTATATTGATTTCATTTGACTAGTTAAGGATAACTATCTTTATAGATTGGTGTTGTGGGGTGCTTAACATTTTCTCCATATTCAAATAGACTCTTGAACCCTTCTCTATTTTTGTAGACCACCTTTTCATTTTCTTTTCCTTTAAAATAGTTTTTCAAGTTTTTCCTTAAAATTTTTTTATGGCAATTCATAAATAGAACGGTTTTTAAATTATTTTGAAAACTGGTTTATTTCTCTTTTCTTTTCATCTAACCACATCCGTGGGGTCATTATATTATATTCATAATCTTTTGTGGGGTCATACAACACTTGTTTGCGCCTCCGTGGTTAAAATAGTTATTATATTAATTTATTATGTTTAAAATAAAATATTATTTTATTCTCTCACTTATTATTTGATTCTTAATTTAATTATTCACTAATCTTTATTTTCAATTTGATTCCTCAATTATTTTTATTATTATTTTGGTCTCACGCTCATTTAAATATTATTTCGTTTGGTCCATTACTAATTTGAATGTTAGTTTATTTAGTCCTAATTAAATTAAGAATGAAGGACTAAATTGAAAATAAACTAATAAATAAATAACTAAATTGAGAATAAACAAATAAGTAATTGACCAATTTAAAAATAAATGTGGGACCAAATTAATATGTTACTCATACATTCAACCTATAAGCCATATCTATTATCTATCTATTTTATATAAGTAAAATAGACTCATTTGAACGTGGAAGCTTTGTTTGTCACGCCTTAAACAACAGAGCGAAACTGACGTAGAGATCAAGGCAAACTATGCCAAACAAATTTGACAAATTAACTAATCCAAATACTGATATAATAAAAGATATGAACAATATCCAATTTAATTCTCAAATATTCTATAACTAACTCAAGGCTATACAAAACTAAATTATTTGCATGTGACAATGGAGCCATTAAAGTACAAAGAAAATATTGCCAGACATTTAACAATTAAATAAAAAAGATTATTCGCCTTTGTGAACAATACATAGCTCACCAATAAATATTTTAGCCATCACTAATCCACAAAATGATAACTAGAAACGAATACAATTCTCTGGACAAAAAAAATTAAAGAGAGAAAGGATGAGTGACGACACTCAGTAAGTATCACTAACCATATTAGGAGGGAATAGGCAAACTGCTAGAATTTTTCACAACCATATTGTTTTGTAGTTTAATACACAACAAACTTACGTATGCCAAAATTATTCTAAAAGGAATATCATAAATCATATAATATAATTCGTAAAGCTTAGGAAAAATTCAAAGATACTTTGCAAAACAAATTATACTAAAAAACATTTGAAATCCATCAACAATTTTTAAAATGGGTAATACTAAAGTAGAAAATATCTCAAAACCGATTAGAATCCATAATGAGCACTAGCTATAGGTTAGGATTCACGGTACATATAGCAATAAGAATGGAGCAATATGGCTTGTAAACTATCATAATAGATCTATGTGTCGTGGCTATCACACATAGGGCTATCAACACCTCTACTAGTTATAGTTCAAAATAAATCATGGTGCACTTGGGCCAATGTCTACTGCCAAGAACTATATGGTTATGTATTAGATGTATTTCCAATTCAAAAATAGTATACATAATAAAAAAAAAACATATCCAAATAATAAATTTTGATTTTCAGAAATTCGTATTGTAACAGAATCATTCTGTAAGTTTATAGAATATCATTCAGTATATAAATCATTCAAAACAATCATTCAAATACGAAGGAATATTACAAAGAAATTTCTTAAAGTTCATATAGTTCAAATAAATGATAGAATTAACATAATAATTCAAGAGGTTTGTTCCCAAGGCATCGGAGCAAATAAAACAAAAATATTTCACAAATGAATAGTTTAAACCACTGAAAATAAGTATGATTAGTAATATTTACTCATATGAAAGGTATGCACACAACAATTGTGTTCCTAACATTTCCTTCCCTATCTCACTTAATCACAAAGCCAATGCCTATAATCCTATAATAACAAATAGTGCACATTTTACTTCCCATGTCAGAAATTATTCCTTAATTCAAATGACTTCCTAACGCTTGTGTTAATTCTTGTCTAATCACTCCGTATCAATTCCCTATAATCTTAAAATGGGGTGTTAACCCTTCACATTCCAATATCACAAGTAAATTTCACCACCTTTGATGAAATATTATTTTTATTTAGTTATTGTTTATTTATTTATTTCTATTTTCATAGGATCCAAAATAATTTCTCTTTCTTAACCATGCATTGCCTAACATTATCAAGAAAATTTTGAAATTATCTTAATCACAATTCAAGATTTAATGATCAATTAAATTACCTATTTAGGATTATTTAGTCAATTACTATAAGGTTTTCATCCTCTTTCTTTCAAACAACAAAGAAAACTAAGAAAGGTCAATATATCACTTCAAACGATAACTTCCAATTATTTAATTTCTTCTCTAGTGTTGACTCTAGAAGAAAATTGGTCCAAAATTTTTAAAACTCCATTACCCCATCACACATTACATGCAACCAAGAGGGGTGTGAAATTGGAGACTAAAACCTAACAATATCACATATGAATTAGAAGGAAAATACTCATAATTCATCCAAGAACCAAAACCCCAACTTAATTTGCACCAAAATCAAGCCCAATTTCAAATTTACACCACTAACATATTGAAGAGAAGGGTTTCAAGATCAAGACTCCAAATTCAGAAATTCAATGCGAATTAGAAAGGTAAAAGAATGAATTTGGTGTTAAAAATCAAAGTCACAAATCAATGTGAAGAAATCTCTTGCCAATTATGTTCAATTTTTCCTCTTATAGCATCCTAGGTCATATAATTGGGAAAATTTGAAATTGGGACCCATATTGCAAACTTAAGGCCGAAAATGATAAAATTGAGCACAAAGAATAGAGGAAAAATAATATATTACTCACCAAATGGAAGACACACAACTCAATTTGAAGGAATCTTTCTTTAATTGCATCCAATTGACACTTCTTGGCACCCAATCATCTTTGAGATGAATTAAAAGGATCTTTGTCATAACTCTAAGAAATTCTGGCATAAATAACACTGGAATTAGTTAGAATAATAATAGAAAATGTTAAAAAAGGGTGGAGATGATAAAGAAACGTTAAGATCCAAGCAAGAAAAGGAGATGAAATCTTGGTGCCTGTAGTTATGCGTGTATGCACGAGGAAGAATAAGAAAGAAAGGGAAAATAAGACTAAGGGCAATTATGTAATTTTCTTTGGTAAGATATGTGGCAAATTTTTAAAAGATATTTCCAATGGTGCCTAAAAGAAGATTCGAACTTAGGTCCTCCAAGAAATATAAGAAAGTCTAAATCACATGTGTCAATCTTAATCTCAAGGTTTATAATCATATATCAAATATCTTAGTTTTCTCTAACTATCTTAGAAATTTATTTTTTAAGAATTGTTTAATTTTTTTTAATTCATACTCCTTCTAAAATCTCTTGTTTTATGACTTATTAGACTTATTATTTGTTTTTTCCACTCAGACTTAACTATTAAATAGGTAAATTGAGGAGTGTTACACTGTTGATCGATGATAAATCTCAGTCAATCAAACCATAAGCTCTTCTTATAATAACTCTTCACCTTTTTAATAAATGTATCTATAATTTTTTGAAGTGAGTAAATTTTTTGTAATCAACAAGAAAAATTATTAAGTAATTAATTAATAAATAAATCAACCGCATATTAAATTAGGAATTTTTCAATGTATAAGAATTTTTAAGTAATTAATTAATAAATAAATCAACCGCATATTAAATTAGGAATTTTTCAATGTATAAGAATTTTTAAAAATTGATGAGAAAATTAATGAATTTTTAATTGTGAGCAAGAAAAATTATGAAATAATTAATTATTGAATTAATTAACTACTTCTTAAATCATGAATTCTTTCAAGTCTGAGAAATTTTTAGAGTGAATGAGAAAGTTAATGAATTAATTAACCGCCTTTTAAATTGAAAATTCTTTAAAGTTTGAGCAATTTTTAAAGTTAATGAAAAAATGATGAATTAATTAATTAGCTATCTTTTAACATTTATAATAGGGGACTATAAATATAACTTGACATGTTACAAAATCAAAGTAAGAGAAAATGATATATGATTAAATGATTTATTCAATGGTTTAAATCATTTAAAGTCAGAAGCATAGTCAAATGTGAATCTATCACTTGTTAATATTTTAGAATTTTTTAGAAAGAGTAATAATGAGAGCTGCTTCATATGTCGGAAAAAAATTTTATGATGGTGACCTCTCAATAAACCTAATAATTTAAAATGTATTGGTATATAATAATAAAAATTAATTTGTTCTCAAACCCATGTAATGCATGGGAAATAAATTAGTTAATATTGGCTTAGAAACACTTCAAGATCCCCGATCAATTAGGCCCAAGAACCAAACCTTCATTTCATTATATGCAAATTTTGTAGCTGAGGGGACCAGTCGATGACCCAAACAAAAAGGCCCTAGTTGGGCCTATGTATTTGTTCAAAAGAACTTTGTAAACCACAAGTATATTATTATTATATCTATATCGAGGTCAGGAGAGAAAAATATTAACATGCTTATATTAATTTGATGATCTTTCAAAAATAATATTCAGTTTCTTCAAATATATACCGGATTGCTTCTTAGAAAAGAGAATATCTACCAGCTCCTTGATTTATAAATTTCTGTTTGAGACTCGATGATGAGGGAAAAATGATGACTGATGTTTGTCAAGAAAATTGAAAGTCTGTGTAATTAAATTGATATAGGATAGAAGTTAACTATTTCAAGAGAATTTAAAATATGGTGATCAATATTCTCTTTTGAATTGTGCTTTCAAGCTATATATCAAGAAACATTTAACTTTTAAAAATTAAAAAAATATATAGAATAAAATAGTTTTTGTCATTTCAAAATAATGACTCCAATTATCTACCGAAGCATTAACAATAGTAAATAGTAATCAAATTAAATTATATAATTTTGGTCTATTAATTTTTTGTCAGTTAGATTAATCAAGAGAATCATGTGTAAACACGTTTGATAATATATTTTATTTTTAAAAATATTTTTTTATTAATAAAAAAGTGTTACTTTTAATATTTTACTTTTAAATTTATTATTATATTATTTTTTGAACTAATTATTTTTTATTAATTTTTTTAATAAATATATTATTTATAATAAAAAAGAGAATGAAAAAAAATAAAAATAGAGGCATAATTTTGGCCGAGTGCTTAAGTAGGAAGCCTTTCCCCACAAATTGCAAGTCGCAACTCGCAACGAGCACGTGCTCCACGTGTAAACTTGCTCTCTCCAATTAATTGATGCAGATAAACTCTAACCGTCCAAATATAAAATCATATAATTTTTTATATAAAAAATATTTTTATCTATATTATAACATTAATTATATAATACTCTAATAATAAATAGACATTTTCTTGAAGCAATGCTAAATAGACTTTTAATAATCAAGAATTGTTGCGAATTTGGGATTTTCACTCATTCTATCATTTTCATCGTCAAATATATATATATTTTTTAGAATAATAGGCATGTGCCCATTTTTTTTCATTAATTATTGATTTGGAATTTTTTGCCGACAGTTAGTGATAGAAAAAAATAAAATAAAAATATAGCATGTGGAAATTATAGGGAAAAAAAAAAAGAAGGATTGGATTAAGAGAAACAACTTTTGGGTTGGACATGATCTCCGCAGCCAATACGTGTCTGACATTAGATTGCATGTACAGCTCAAGTGGATGTTGACACATATAGAGACAGAGAAGAGGGTCGGTAGGTGGGGATTTTCATTTTAGAAAGAATTACAGGTAATATATATATATATATATATATATATAATTATTATGCAAATTTTAAATTTTAAAATTATTTTAGATGATTTAGGAATCCTTTTTTTGTTATTTTGAAGGACTTCATTTTATGAATTTAAGAATATATAATAGAAATATTTCAAAACAAAATCCTAAAATTCCAAGGCAAACTTTTCTAAAGTAAAAAAAAAAAAATGATTTCTCAATTTTTATTTTAAGGCTCTAATAATTTTAAATTTATAGTCCTTCAAGTTGATTGTCTAAGCAGTGACCTCACCAAGGGATGGAGACAAAGCAACCATATCATTAAATCCCATTGAGATATGCCAAAAATTATTTAAAAAAGAAAATAAGAAATTAAAAAAAAAATTTATGTGAGTACTTATATTACCAATTCATTAATATAATAATTGTTAAAAGAACCAATAACTTAGTATTCAATATATTATAATTTCATTGAAAACTTAATAATATCATGCAAATACAAATGGACACTAAAAGATCATCAACTTATACATTTCCCCCATATGATTTCCAATCTTATTGGTGCCTTTTCCGAAAGTTTTGCTAGCTTGCTACTAAATGAATAAATAAAGAAATAAATTTGTTTAAAAAGGGTTGGTGTAAATATTAATATATTTATATTATATTTTATTTTAAAAATAAAACGAAAAGACTGTTGGAATGGTGTAGTTGGTTCCAAGGATAAAGTAGCACATAGCATTCTGATGGTGGAGAATCTTGAAAGTGACAACCTCTTTTGCTCAACTTGCAATGTCCCGATCACTTGACCCATTGTCCATTACCATCATTGTCACCTTCAAAACTCATCAAATCTTATAAAAATATGATGAATCCAATAATAATATTTCTATCTTTTCAAATCTAATAAATAAATTCATTCAATAATATCTCTATAATATATTATCTTAGACTTTACGACTCCAACCGAGTTACAAAACTAAAGGTAAATATGAGTTGGGACGGGCAGATTACTCGAATTTATCACATGCATGGATACTTATGATTATAAATTGTATCTTTTTTATTTATTTCTTTGTTGTTTGAGTTTTCTCTTTGCCCTCACAATGTGATACTGGTACCTTAATTTCCTCCTCATGTACAGTAGTACAAAGATAATAGCTAGATTGATTTCAAATATGTAGTTGGTATATGAGAAACATATAAATTTGGTCTCTCATTTTTTATTAGAGTATCAATTTGGTTCTCCAAAAATAAAAGTATCTAAATAATTCTCAAAAGATAAAAAAAAGTGAATTGATTTAGTTCCTTTGGATAATCAAATTAATATTTAAAAGACTTAATTTATGAAGAGTTTTATTTTTGAAAAATTATTTTAATGCAAAATTTTTTTTTTTTACTGACAGATGTGAGGAACCAATAATAATATAACAAAATGAATCTATCGAATGGTAGAGTTCACTGACATAATTACGTATTTTAATAAATTTGTATTAACTCTTTATGCTGATCTTAATTAAGTGCAAAAAAACAGAATTCTTTTAAAATAATTATTTGTTGATGTTATTTTTTGTATATTTATAATTTTGAGTACACCAATATATTTCGTTATAATATTAAAATATAATTATAATATTATTATTTTAGATTTACTGATATATTTAAAATTGTAAGTGTAAAAAAAATTTTATTTTATTTATAAGTTTTATAATAGGTAATGGTTAAGGATATATCTTAATAATTAATTTTTGAATCAACAATTTAAATTTTAGAAAATAAAATAAATTTTCAAATAATATTATACAAGAATTTCTTTTTTATCAACTTTTGTGTTCCAACTTTTTCGGTATGGTCACGAAAAGCAAAACTTTTGTTTCCTATTGGCACATTTACAAGTGTAACGCTTTTTCCCCCATTTGGTGAAAGGCCTTAGAACCAACATATTTATGTAATTTATCCAACAGGTTACAACTCCCACATTAATTAATTGGCTTTTAAATGTGACATATAAATTCCTTCTTAAATAGAGTGACGGCGGTTTTTTTTTTTTTTAAAAAAGAGTGTAAAATTTGGTCTTTAATAGAAGCATAGAAATTGAAGAAGTAGAACCCATAACCCTAATTTGGTAGGCATCTCCATTGAGACTTATAAGTAAAACAACGATTTTCTTTGCGATTTTATATGCAGACGGGTATATGAATGATGTGTATTCAGTACTAATTTATTATAAATATTAAAACGTTCAGATAGTCAGACAATTTATTTTTCAAATTGCCCGTTTTTATTTGTTAATTAATATTATTTAATTTATTGCTATAATATATATGCGTGTGTCCACATACTCTGTAACTAAACTTATATATACTGTTTTGATGTATATTACCATTTTTGTTAAAAAAATAATGTCGTAATATGTGATAGAAAACATTACCAACTAATTTATTTGTCTGTACATTATTACACGAGTTGAAAAGAAAAAATTAATTTGTTATATTATATATCAATTAGTTTGTAAGTATTAGTAAAATTTTGAAATTTACAATATATTGTTTTATAAAAAATATAATAAATTAAATAAAGTTCATAAAATTGATTATGTGATATTAGTATAAAGGAAATAACTAAAGTGAGTTAAATGAGAGGGCATCATTATAAATTATTAAATTATATATTATTTTTTCTTATTTTAATATTAAACTATGTCAAATTATATTTATAATCACTTATTAAAAAATTTAAGAGATAATTAATTTATTTATTCATTATTTTTTTGTTGACTTTGAATAAATCTGAATTTTAAAAAATTTTCAATTTAAGATGTGGTTAATTCATTATTTTTTCATTGATTACAAATAATATATCTACTTAAAAAAATTCTTAATACATATATAAAAAAAGTAAAAAATTATTACATAAAGAATTGAGAGTTTCAACAGAGTTTTTTCATTAGACAATAAAACTCTTAGGTTAAAAAGAGTTTATTTTATTTATATATAATAAATAATAGATATTTCAAAAAATTAATGATAAATTATGAAAAGCTATCACTTATTTGTTTTGATAGAAAATTTTAATAAAAAATAAATTGTATACAAATTGTGTGTGTATGTGTGTGTATATATATATATCCCTCAATGCAACGGAGAAAAGGGAAAGTGTGTTCTCTTATCGATTAAATCATTAAAACATGTTAATTTGTGCAATAAAATTACATTCATTAATTGCACTAATGTGAATGCAAACTCTAAAGCATCGCGGGAATAGTGTAAAATTTTAGATTTCAATTTCCAGCAATCAGCGGTAAGAAATTGCTGGCCATTAAATTGTGTAAGTTTTTAGATTTAAATAATTAGATTAAAAATTTTAAACTACATATGATTAAATTTTAAAATTTTTAATCATGAGTAATTTTTAATCTAAATTATTAGATTATATATTTTTTAAATATTAATAGTTAGATTTATATATTTTTTAATAAATATATAAAATTTAAATTGGGCAAGCATATAAGTATTTTTATTTTGGTTTAAAAAAATAAACCTGCTTAGTCCCAGTCAGACACACACAGAGGGCGATGGGCCATGCCGAATATATATATATATATATATATAAGAAATTAATAAAAAAGTAAGTAGAAAAAAGAAAAAGAAAGGACCCAGAAATGCCTCAGCGAGATGATGATTTGAAAGTCCAAAAGGATTCATTGTGTGGCATATCCACCACCACCATATTTTAACCATATCGTATGCTTATTCTCTTTTTAAGAGTAAATTAAACTAATTTTTTATGACAGTTAGTTAAATTAATTGCATATTTATTTATTTTTAAATATCATTTTTTTAATTTGATATATATATATATATTGTAAAAAACTTTATCACTATATTACATTTTGATGGAGTTAATATTATGAACAATATATTAATTCTTTTTCTAATAATATAAAGTTATTTAGTTAGTTGATTTTACGTTAAGAATAAAATCACAATCTCATATTAAAACTGAACATCAATATAATCGTTTTTAATTACTATTATATTAAAATTATAATATAGTTGCATATATATTGCGTCGGAAGTTAAATTGTCTTAGAAGCGCTTTTAAAACATATATAAAATATCAAACAAGTCTTGAAGATGTTTCTAAAATAATAAAATTAAGTATTATGTGTAATTTAAAAAAGGTAAGAAGTTAAGAATTTAGTGCAAACTTTATTCTTTTTTCTCTTAAATTACAAATAAATGTCATAAATAATTAAAATTTGAAAAATAATTCTTGTAAAATTATGTTTAATGTACTTTTAATCGTTATATATTTTATAAAATTTACAAAACGTATTACTTAATCCAAAGTTTACGGCCTTTAAACAATTTTAATTTTGTTATTGTAGATAATAACCTCTTTAAATTTTGTCAGAACTATATTTTTTTTCCCGGGGATTTTAAAGGCATTCTCTTGAGATTTCTAATAAACAAGTAAATGACTATATTATAAGTAATTAATTGGCCAAAAAGAAAAGGGCTCTATTATAAGCAAAATGTCACAGAAGAGTAGTAAAATTAAAAAGCTGGAATAATGGAACAGTGGCGTCTCTTGTCTCAAGTATTAAATCATTCTTTAAAATACATATATATTATATTTAATATTGGCCGGTTACTATATACATTGTTTGAATCTCATAAAGTAATAAATAATATAATAATTTATTTAAAGATGCCAATTTAGATAATATTTTACTTATTGGGCTCAACCAGCTTTAAATAAATAACCTTCATTAAATAAGGAGATAACAGTTAATACAGACACACATACATATATATATATATATATATATATATATATATATATATATATTCAAAAGACTCCCATTTTCCTAATTCTACTTATATTCACGATGGTTAAATTATATAAATAAATAGTTTATATGACACTAATTATAAAAATTGACCTATATTTTACGTTAATAATTCAGTTTTTATTTTAATCTTTCGAATCCAATTTTTTTTTTTTAAAACTCATTTACGGAATACCTCATAAAAAACTTAGATAATACATATAATAGAAGGCTACCAATCTAGTAGCACACAGATTTGCTTTGCACCACTGTATATGTTGGATGATTTTATTAAAAAATAAAAATATATATTAATTAGTATTTGTATCGACCAACTAACATACAGCTTAGTTATCATGTACTTATAAGACAATCAAATCTTATGCATCGATCACATAGAGACTTTTATAATGGAGAAAATAACAAGGCATTCAATCTTAATTATATATAATATAGAGGCTCTTATTGTAGCTAGCAAAGGTTATATACAATATATATATGGTATTGAAAATGATAAAAAAATATATAATGTGCGTTATTTTATATGGGGAAAAAGAGAAAATGTTTGAGCCTTCTCTCTCTGTTCTTCTGTGTAGAAATTGTAGACTTAAACAAGTGATTAATCAATGTGTATATAATAAATTCGATTTTCTTGAAAAATAATAATTTCGTGAAACCACTAAACTACATGTTGAACAGTAAATTCCAATGCAAAGTGCAAATGGTTGTTTAGGAGAATCACATGTCTAGTTTAGTTTAGAAATGGTTAATTATTATAAGTTAATGTATGAACTGTAAGTAAGCACGTACAAGATAATCTTAATTATGAGAAGTTCTCGTTTCTGAGAAAAAAGGGACAAAGATATTATAATGGAGACGAAAGCAAGTAGCCACCCACAGAAAACAAGTAGAGATTATAGTTAATTGACATGCATGTGTGACTTCCATGTCATCAATATTTCATTGTATAAGAACAGTAATTAAGTGAGTGCATGTGTTCCAGTTTCTGGATTTGTGTTCAACATCATAATTATATATATTGTTAACCTAAATTATTTCCTCTCTCTTCTGTGTTTGATGAATCGAGATTTATAGGTTGGGGAAAAACTTATATAAATTTCTTTCTAATAATTATATATTCTTAATCAAAATATTATTTTCTTAATAGTAAAAATAGCAGAGTGCAGAAAGGCAAGAAGCCCAACAAAGCTGGTGAATATCCATCATCACTGATCTCTAGCACTTTGATCTTAATTATTAATAAAGGGCAGACACTACTCGCACACATCAGTTCACTTTTGTATTTGAATTCTATACGTATTTTGTACGTATTATTTTATTATCGATCGGTTAAAAGAAGTAATTTAATGAATGCACTATTATTTTGATTGATCTTGAAAGTACTCATACTTATGTTTGATACGATGATGTTAAAACATGTTCTCTGACAAATAACATTATTTTAAATGATAACTTATGGTCAACTTTGATCAAGTATTAATTTGTCATTATATTGTCCAATAATGACACAAGATGTGAATTTAAAAAAAAAAAAAAACCTTTTTTGGGCCAATATATTGAGCTGTAGAATTATTTACTTATTATATTTTTATTTAATAACGTAAAATCATTAAAAATTATATTATGGTTGTCTATATCTTATATATCACCCAAATTAAATTATATTAAAATATCACAATACACTGCATTTAAAAATGTCATAGTATTTATTATCATTATTAATTATCATATTATATATAAAATATTTTAAATATTAAAATATCTTATTATTAAAGTCTTATATAATTTGTGTATTACCTGTTATGGGCTTAATTAAGATGATATGGGAGTGGGCGTAATGTTATTTAAGCATTTTCATAATTTGTTAAATACTAAAATGTTAATGGGGTAGGGTCCGGTAGGATGATTTTGCTTCCCATCTAACATTTTTGTATTTAAACTACTGCTCTATATTGAGTAATTTAAGATATAATTGGCTCTTAATAGTTTTTTTTCCATTATTTGTTAAATTCTATGCACTTGATTATACATTTAAAAAAAATAGATTCAAAATTTTATGGTTCAATTCATTTAACATCAAGCAAATAAAAAATAGATAACAATTTTTTTTTTTTATACAACTTTCAATGGAAGACTATTCCACCCCACTCAATTTAGAGATGACAAAAATCTTCAAATTGGAGATATACTCTATGTAGGGATTTGCATGTGAACACTTTTATTTTAATTTCTTACACATGGATGAAAATAGGGGACAAAAATATCTCCCAAGATAATTTGGCAACTTGGACATGGATGATACCCCCATTTTGGTATGGTCATTGTCGATGTTAACTTATTTAAATTATATATATATATTATTTTGTATGCAAGCTACACTTTAGGATGAAATGAATATAAAACCTTCACCTGTGGTTGAGAAGAAATTTTGAATTTGATAATTTAGGGTTGTTAATATTATAATTTGTTTAAGATTCTTGAACTTTTTAAACTTGTTTCTAAACTTTTCTTTTTTATTTTATGAACTTGATTAAAACTTCTTTAAGAAATAATCCCAATCTGAATTATAATCTAAGAATTCGAATTTACTCTTTTGAAGATCTTAACCCATGTATAAATTGCATCAAATTCACTTAAATTTAAATTTTTAACTTTGTCAAATATATTTCTTTAAAAAACATAAACATGAAGATAAGTTTTAAATTTATGCTTTTTTTTAAGATGCTATCTTTAGTAAATTTAGAATTTTGAATACACTAATATAATTAATTATGATATAAAGATATAATTATAATAATATTAACTAAAAAAATAATATATAATTATATTCTTATATTATAATTACGTATATTAGTATACTGTAAATATATCAAATATTTTTATTTTTTAATATATAAATTTGTTTACTTTTATTGAATATTATTTGGTTTTTGTTACCTTTCATAGAATGTACGAGCTTTGGTAGAATTTGTGGGAATTTGCTTCCCTGCATGAGGCATAACTAGAGTGGACATAAGAATTGATTAAAATTAAATCAAAAATAAATAAATAAAAGAAGCATAAACGGTAAAGAAAAAAGTCGTCGAGGAGATGAGTGCAAGAACTAGGGGTTCGGGACAATATCATATAAATTTAAGTATTGTGGGGCTACAACTAGAAACATCCAAAAACTCTTTAATCCCTTCTCTGACCAAAACTCTGCCACACTTTGCTGAAGCATCAACCAGCTCTCATTCTCTCGTAGGCCTAACAAAAAGTACCACCTTCTCCCTCCCTCTCTCAACCATCCAATTCTTTCTTCCTTCTAAAGCTTGAAATTTGGAAACCCATGTGGTCTCTCCTCTACTCAACCAAAGGTCAGGTCCCAAAATCCTATGCCTTTTTGTAGCCTGTGTTTTTCACCCTCCTAGTACAATCACTCTTCAAAATAAGTGAAAATTCTGCATATTTTTCATAACACAACAAAACCCCATCAATTCACTTGCTCTGTCCTTTTCCTCTCTGTAGATATTGGTGAAATATCTCAGAGATGATTTAGCTATAAATGAACCCGTCGAAGAAGAAGCATTGAGTAATTTAACTGTTGTTTTTGTATATTCATGTGTTCTGGATTTCCAGTGTAATTGAGTAAGGAATCTGAGTGACTAATTTCAATTTCAATGACAGATTTTGTATCAGAGTGCTCAGAATCCAGAAGAGTTATGGCCTGAAGAAAGAAAAACCCTACAATAAATCAAAAGCATTCGATTTCATTATCTTTCAACTTGGCCAGAAAGAGAGACAGAAGCAACTTATCTATGGAGTAGAAGGCATATAAAGTATGGGCATGAAGAGCACTGGAGGAGGAGGAGGAGAGATTGTTCAAGTCCAAGGAGGCCACATTGTTCGATCCACCGGTCGGAAAGATCGTCACAGTAAGGTTTTCACTTCGAAAGGTCCTCGAGATCGTAGGGTTCGATTATCAGCCCACACAGCGATTCAATTCTACGATATTCAAGACCGTCTCGGCTACGACCGACCCAGCAAAGCCGTCGATTGGCTTATCAGAAAGGCTAAATCCGCCATTGATAAGCTCGCCGAGCTTCCTCCATGGCAGCCAGCTGCTGATACTACGGAACAAACTCGCGAAGCAGAAGACCCAAAAAACCAAGAGACCTCAGAAACCCCTTCGGAGTTTCTTCCCACGGGGATTGATTCCGACGCGATAGCTTTCTTCCCCAAGAGTTCTGCAACTTCCTCCATCAATTTCCAGAACTACCCATCGGATATAATTTCCAGAACAACGAATTCCACGCAAGATCTTGGCCTTTCTCTTCATTTGTTCAATCAAACGGCTTCCAATGACGAAACCCTGTTCGGTGGCTCGAACCCAGTTGAATTCGACTCCAATTTGCAGAGGATTTTCGAGTCTAATTCGTTGATAGGCCAAGGTTCGATGTTTCCTCAAAGGGGGACCCTTCAGTCCAGTTTTTCGCCATTGGTTCGAGCTTGGAATGACGTACCCACGGCTTGTTCAGAGCATCATCATCATCATCAGAATCACAAGCCGCAAGCTCCGATCTTCGGCGGCCGATTTCTCTCAGATGGGTTGCCGGAGTTCTGCATTCCGGCGAGAATTCAAGGTCAGCAAGAAGAACCGTCATCTGCTTCTCCTAATTCTCACCACCACTGACCCAAACAGCATACTTATTCCTCCTCATCGTGTCAGGTAATCTGATGAATACCCAAATTATCTTGTCCAGAACGTAGTTTCTGAAAGTTAGTTCCCGGCATAACCAGATTAAATTGTATATTTATTTTATTAACTCGACATGCACGCATGTAACAAATTACAAACTAACTGGTTTAATAGAAAATTTTAAAGACTAAAACAGTAATTAGTATGTGTTTAAGGATGAACTAGGATTTTTTTTTTTTTGCTTCATTAAAAATGGTAAACAGTTCCAGAGGAGGGTAAAAACGAAAAGGGGTAAGGGACCACTTCAGGAAATTTCGGCAAAGATGGCATCTTCTGCTTGCAACGATGAAATATAAGGAAGTTTCGCGCATTAAATTTGTCATATAAATCTTATCATGCAGGAGGAGCACTTTCTACGAGATTTGCAACTTCAAGATGGAGTAGATTCAAGTCCTATCTTTATTTGGCTTTCTTTTTTCACCGTATTGCAGGCATTATGGTTGATGCCATTTTATATTGAGTGGGTTTTCTGTGAATCAACTCTCTGCTATATATATTGATACTATGCTTAATTAGTTTATGGGTTTGAGATGGATTCCGAGGTTGTCGTCCTCGTTGTCTTGTTAAGGTGAGGAATAGCAATGCGGCATAGCTTATCCGATGTCTGGGTGAAAACAGAGGATAAATGTCCGTACTTGGCTAACCTCACTTCAAGAAAAACAGATTCTAGTTTGGTTTTGATTCATTCTCTCCTATATTAAAAAAGAGATTAGGGTTTTCCTTGTCCTTCTCGCCCAAGTTGTACGTTAAAATTTAGAAGGATACTTCACAAGTGATGATGCTCCTCTGTCTGCTTCATAGTAACATTGACAGTATGCAGATCCGCCATTGATTCTAATATGGATGAGACTGCGTTGCATTGAATCAGCAATTAGAAATTTAGGTAATGAAATAAAGTATGCAAGAGTTGTCGTAAGTTGGGCTTTTCTATAACAAACTACTGCTTCTGAAGTGGTAATCTTCTCATCATCTTCATACGCAACAGAGTGTGCGATCAGAACTGTAGACTAAAAAACATAAGACACTAAACAGACGCAAAATTCGATTCTAAGATACAACAAAATTTTAAGATTTATACGCCAGTATACTGAACCAATAACCACATGACACATCACATGTTGATATATAGAACAATAATGTCCAGTGAAATTTTAGTATCTCAAATATCCAAAACTTAAGCCCATTTCTATTCTGGGTGCACTTGTTTTTGGCAGCACCTCTGCATTCTTGGGCCAACTCCTTTCCCTGATTGGTTTACAGTTGGGCCTGAGGCCCAAACCTTGACACATTGGCGAGGGAAGATATTTACTTCTAAGGTATCCAAAATTTCTCCCAAACTAGGTCCTTCACCACAATTTTCTCCGGAATATGAAAAGGCTAATACATAATTTTCACGCGGAACATGTTCTAATGTAAATGCATGGAATGTTGTATTACACATTCACAAAGCCAACACCAAAGCCTAATGATTTTTTCAAATGCCTAATCATATGGCTGATTAAATTTGAAACTCATTTAAGTCTCTCGCTATTTAGTTATATATTCGCCAAGTGATTTAAATAAAGTAACTCCTTAGTTTACTAATCTAAAATGAAAATGGTTAACAGATCTCATGGAAGGTAGATAGCCCTTTTGTGGAATTTATTTAAAAAAAAAGGTAAATTACTCTATTTTCTTTTCGTAGTCCAAATTATACAACTCTCTCCTCTATTTTGAAAATTCAAAATTCTTATGAAATTGGAAAATGCACTATACTGACTTCTCCGTCAGCAAAATATGAGTTATAATTATCATTATTTTGACCAAAATACCCTTATTTGTAATTGGCTAATATAAAAATAATTTTTCAATTTAGAATGAATTAAACTTATAATATTTAACACAAAATAGATACCATTAAAAGAAAATTTAAAAATATGATTTTTAATAAAAGAAATTAATATGATTTTCAAAGGTTTTGTAACATATTTTACCATTTCTCAAAGAAGGGGCGAGTAATTTACTCAAAGTTATTTATTAATAATACTCTTAAGAATTAAATTTAAATAATATTTTTATAAAAAACCTTGTTATCAAGTTTATCAATAATAGTATGACTTTTAATTCAAAATACCCATTATAAAAAAGAATTCACTTGTTATAATTTTATTAAAAGAAACCCTTAACTAAGTTTTGAATTGGAGTTAAGTGGAGGAGTGTTGTGGCTGACATATGGAAATAATTCATTGGGTGGACAAATTATCTCCAACAACAGAAAAAGTGATGTTAATTTGTTAAGTCATGGAAAGAAAGATAAGCTTTTTGATTATTAACACAAGCTTTAAAGTCAATGGGTTAGTTTCTTGCCATGCAAGGCTTCCCTCTTGAATGACGTCAATTTGGTTGTTTGAAGAAATTAATGTTAAAATGGAAGAAAATTTCTTGATAGCAACCTCTTCCTACGACATCATATCATCAAACTACTATAATATTACAAGTAATTTCAGCACGCAAAGTGAAATTGATTAAGCTGCAAAATTTCATTAGGTACATGCATTTAATTTTTAAGTCTTTGTTATTATTATTTTTAATAGTAACGTATACATGTATACATAGTTTTACAACTTAGCAACATAATTAGTTACTTAAAAAAAATTCCGATACATATTATCTTTTTAACTAAAATACTTGATATATGGCATCTATACAGGTACAAACACAAACACTTAAGTTTTGTCCAAAATAGAAAAAAGTGTTTTCCTCCATCATTTTGAAAGGCTTTTTTCTCTTCAAATGACTATTGTTGTTGGTGTCCTGAATTTCTGATGCAGCATTATCTTTACTTCATTGAGAAAAATACTTTTTGGTGTTTAATTTATTACAAAATTATTGCTTTAATCTTTTTGAAATACTGAAAATATTATTTGTTTATTAAGAAAATATCATATTTAATTTTTTACTTTATTTTTTTAAGAAAATCAATTTAGTTTTTTTATTAAATTCTAAATTCTAAATTTAATAGACTAAATTTGATTTTTTTTTTCTAAAGAGAGAGTTCAAATGTAATATTTTTTAATAAATAGGAAACTATTTTAAACATTTTAATTCATGAGGGACTAAACTAATAATGTTATAATAAATGACGGATAAAAAGAATATTTTACTCCTTCATCAGAAGTCAAGAATCAATAATAATTAGAACTTATACTTTAAATTTTAGTTATGCCAATGCTTTAGGATTCATGGTGATTTTTAATGGGTTTTGGTCTCAGCGTAAATTATTTATGTTTAATCCTACTGAAGAGATAAATTAATTAAAATGGGTCTCAGCATAAAATAAATTGGATCCACATCATTTGATCGATATCTATACCAAAAATAATGAATAATTAAATGATGTATACGAACTTTGAAGAATATTTAAACAAAAAAAAAAAACACATAAGTGATAAACTTGATTAAAAATATGAAGTAGGTGGAGAACGTGATTAGGAATTAATATAATAAATTTGGGAGTTGGTAAATATATCTGGAAGTTTTGGCCATTGTTTCTGTTCAAAGTGTGAAATGTGAGTTGAATTAAGATATTAGGTATATGTGAAAAGAGATGTTAACTTAATGTGTTTGAATATCTAAATATTTAATTCCCCCCCCCCTAATTTGCAATTTTTCTAACATTGCGGCAAATAGTCTGTTCGTCCTAAGCACATCAAATGTCAAACTTTTTTCTTAATAAAAAATCATGAAGTTTGAAGTTAAAACCAGTGTTTCAATTTTCAAATATTGTCTGAATTAGATTTATGGACCAACGAGATTAATTTGTAAATTTAATTTTGGTCGGAAATGAATCTGCATAATCATGATTTACATTTTTAAATTTTTATTTAAATACTTGAATTTTTTCATAAACATAATTTATCTACCGCAGAAGTAAGTACTTTTTATTAATGTACAAATAATAGGGTTGGAAAATAAAATTAATCTTTTTTAAAAAAATCAATACTAAATAAAAAATTTTATTATAAAGTAAATTCTTATAATTTTAAACTTCTTAAATACCAAACTAAATACATTATCAATAATCTTAATTTTTTAATCAAATGAAGCAAAAATTGAACAAAAAAAAATTGTAGTGTTAAAACTGCACTCTTGATAATAATTTCTAATTGTATATATTCTCGTCATTACTCGATTGCAAGTTGTAAGTTGAAGTTTTGGACTTTAATTCATATTAAAATTTCGTTAAAATTTGACATTAAATCATCCATAAAAATCAGAGTCAGGGTGATATATATTTCTAGCGAGCATTATTTGCCAACGAAGCTGGGAAATTTCTCTTATAAATGCCAAACAACTTTCTTCTTAACTTTATTCATCATTCATAATTTCATATATATATAAAAGTCAAATAGACTTTGAATAACTTGCAAAGACTTTCACTTGTCTTCTTCTCCATCTTGGTACCGTTACCATGTATCCTCGTCAAAATGAAGAAAAATTGATTATATTTGATTATTGTGAATATCTTAAAAAAAATTTAATAATTTAAATTTATATTAAGAATTAATGAGATTATAATATTATATTCTTTATCTTTAAATATGTATTATTGAATTTTCATTCATTAGAATTAAATATGATCTTATATTTTTGTTAAATTATAAAAAAAATTATAACGTGTTACACTTAACAATAAATTAATTTTTAAAATAGTTTAAAAATTGATTTATTTAAATGTGGTTTATACTTGACAAAAAAACTTATGAAACGTATTAAAAATTAAAACTTGGAATTTGATTTCACAAAAATAAATTGATTTTTCCACCAGCAAATTGTGACACAGTTTTGTTTTTAAACATGTTATTCAAGGGTCAAAGTCTTCAATTGTGGGGTTTCTTCTTAGCTGAAACCACTTACTTGTTTTAAGGCCACAGAAAATCTATTAAAAGGGACAATACACCGTCTTCTTTTTCATCCCCTTCACACCCACGCGTTTCACATAGTCATCCAGAATATATATTCAACACTTTTGCTTCTTCAAACAAGAAAACAAAAATTTGACCTTTATCTTCTTCGTCTTTGTAATTTCGAAAAAAAAATTTATAATTCATCCCTAATATTTTATTGTATGTCCAGTTAGATATTTAAAGGGTTGATATATATATATATATATATATATGTTTGCACATGCATTAAAATAGAGAAAAAATTTTACGAACAATTTTATTTCCTCTTATTTTTTAACATAAATTAATGTCATATAAATATGTTTTTAATTAAAATTAAGTTTGTAATATTACATTAATCTAAAATTAAATCTATACAATTTTAATCTAAACACACACTTAGTCTTGTAAAAATAAATTTTCTTCAATCTAAATTTAAAAAATTAAACTATCTAAAATAACTACATTACGGTCTATTATTTTGATTGTTCATTTCATTCCCTTCACACATGAATCCAGACATTCTTAATAAAATAAAGATTATTGAATAAAAATATAATTATTCAAATTTTTTATTGATGAGTGCGATAATTAATAATCATATATGATCCTAAATTATTTTTTTATTTATAAATCTAAATTATTAAATTTTCATTTAGCAATATGTAATTATTATTGGAGATTTTTCAATAAATCACCTCCATTAGAATTGATCCAAGTGCTTTTACATATAGTTTTTTCACAAAAATCATCAATCCTAGCAAAACAAATTCAACACTATGTCACTCCTAATCTAAAATATTACAATTGACACCCTACATTACTTAGTTACATCGTAATAATTTTTTTATTATCTAATTTTAAAAATTTTAACCAAGTGAACTAACTAAAATATTTTTCCTATTTTTTAGTACTGTGTTTGTTCTCTGTTTAATCTTCTTCAACTGGCCTTCAAATTTGACCTGCCCAAAATTGCTGGTAAAGATTGGTTCCACAGTCCTTTCTCGATGTGCTAACTCTTTGTGTGACCTTAAAAGTTAGAATAAAAAAAAAAAAAAAAGATTTTATTAATTAAAGAAATGAAAAGATTCTGGGGGTTGTAAAATTTGAAAGCCATGGATATTTTTAGTTAAAATTTTTATATTTAAGGAATAAAAGGTTTGTTACAATGAAACTAATAAATTGAGGGTGAAGTATAATTTCTTAAAAAAATAAAAATTAAAGAGACATTGCAATTGAAAGCAAATATTATGTAATATTTTAAAAACTAAAAAATAAATTACAAAAATATAGTTTTATTTAAAATTTTAATTAATAAAAAATAATACATGAAGAAGTGTTGTTTATTGAATCAATCATGCCTGGCTAAATTGTAAAAAACAGTCACATGCTTTTTTAAATGAAGGAAAATAACGCATAAAAATTGAGTCAACATTTATTACCTTGCCGTACTGTATTGTGCACCACCGCCCCAACCCTTTTTAAAAAAATAAAAAAATTGAAACTGTGTTATCACCAAGATTGATAAAAATCAGACCAATTAATTCTTTTAATTTGACTTTATAAAGAATAATAAATTGATTAAACCATCCATACGTCATTACCTGCTAAAAATACATATCCCTTAATTCTTTATATATGTATAATTTATAAATAAAATATAGCTAATAAGAGCCTATGAATCTCTCCTTCAAGAAAACAGAGCAACGCCTGCAAAATTCACCCACTTCTTCCTTTCTCTTTCTCTGAGTGGGCGTGTCTCTCTCCGTTCTGCGAAACACCATGGCTACTCCCGACGACAACGATCGTTTCATGTTCCCGGGAAATTTTCCAAGAAGATCTGAGTCCGTTCACAGCGACATGAACAGCAAGATCTTGCTCACAGCCATCATCTCCTTATCAGTCGTCTTAGTCCTCGTTTTCGCCCTTCATCTCTACGCAAGGTACGTCCTCCGCCGCCAAGCCCGCCGCCGCACCGCTATACACCATCTCAGCCTCGCGGTGGCCCACTACTCCTCCGGCGAGACTCCCCACAACACCGGCCTCGACCCCTCACTCATTGCCTCCTTGCCCATCTTCGTCTTCAAACGTAAAAAAGACAAATCCCAGAACGACACCGACGCCGACAACGACGATTCCTCTGTTATAGAATGCTCTGTTTGTTTGAGCAATCTGGAGGACGAAGAGACGGCGAGGATGCTGCCCAATTGCAAGCACGTTTTCCACGTGGGCTGTATTGACACGTGGTTGGCTTCTCATTCGACGTGCCCAGTTTGTCGAACCATGGCTCAGCCGGTGATCGAGCCGCAGCCTCGGGAGGGTCCGGTTCGGGTAGCTCTGCCTGCTGCGGATGACGCACCCACGGCTCCGCCCATTGTGGAGCCTGTTGTGGAAGGTACATCAGATGGCGGCGCGGCTAAAATTAGTGGCTCGAACTCAAGGTTGAGCTCCTTCAGAAGGATTCTCAGCAGGGAAAGATCGTTCAGAAGAATCCAACCTTCTTCTTCCTCTAGCCATGATGATAATACTGATCGTGATTTGGAGAGACAGTGATTCATTACGGGTACTTCTTTTTTTTCAAAAAAAAAAAAAAAAAGCGTTTTGATCGAAGCTTGTTACTTAGTCCAAAAGCTGTGCCATCTTTTCACTCAACCACACTCATGATTCAGCTTATACATAGAATTGCTGTCACACATATGCCAATACATTAATTTCATTGTTGTATAGTAGATTTCATGTTAATGCTATTGTTTTGAAACGGTACTCAGAGGTGATGCTGTGATTTTGTGGGAAAAAAAATTGCTATTCTTTGATATTTTTATTTTTGGAGGATGAAACTGATATTAAAATTAGAAATGTATGACTAAAATTGCATTTTCTGGATTTTGAAAGTACTGTTAGTGTACATGCAAGTCAAAGATGAGAGATTTGTAATGAAACTACCATGTTGACGGAAGATGTTAAAATTTGCTTGGAGTTTGGTAACCAAGATTTAAATAATACTTAACGGACTGTGGTAAAAAAATAGAGGGATTAGGTGGCAGCCCATGTGAGTTAAGTTAGCTAACACGTATAACTTTTCAATTTATGTATTTATTTATTTTGGTTCTTGGTTCTTGCCATAAGTAATCGAGTTGTTGCAAGACAAAAAATAGTATTTGTATTTGGTGTTCATAAGGATTTGATTCTATTAAAATAAATGCACCGTCAGTTTCACCCATTGTGTTGTAGTATAAATGTAGACTGCTAATTAATAATGAATTAATATAAGGTTCTGCTAGCCAAATAAAATTTGAACTAAACAAATTCATATGCAATAAAATTTAAGTAAAATAGTAATAAAGATTAATAATCTACATGCTTATAGTTTACAATTTTAAAGAAATAAAGACTTAGTCAAAAAATTTTATAATTATAATCTAATACAATTCAAAAAACATAATTAAAAGAAAAAAAATAAATAACTTCATTTCCAAAGTTTTAATTGACTTCTTCTCTTAAAATTCCTATTGAAACATTAGTTAAAGAGTATTTATTATACATGATAAATTAACTTTAAATAATAAAATTAGTTAATAGAGTTGCCATTGAGTTTTGTTAATACGTATCCTTATCCTTGTGGCATTGGTTACTTATTGAGAGTAATAATTAATATTTTTATTACATTTTGTTATATATAATTAATGATTTCTTTAATTTTATTTATATGACAATATTATCGTTTATTTTTTTAAATAGTATAATCAATATATTTTACTTTTAAATTTATAATCAATCTCTAATAATTTTTATATCTCTATATAGTTTCTCTACATTATCTTTAATTTTTGTTTATTTTAAAACTAATATTTTTTTAATAAAATTTTATGAGATACTAAGAATAATATAAAGATATTATTTAGATGTATTAATATTTAAAAATTCATTAATAATTTATTATAACTATAAGTTTCAGAAAATAAAAAAAAATAATTATGTCTTTTGAAAAAAAAATAAAAAGGTTTATTTGTCATAAAAACAAAATTATTAATTAAATGAAATAAAAAAATAGTAAAAAAATCATTAATTATTATTTTTAGTGAGTGCTATAAATTTTCTTTACCTAGTGTCCTAAGAAAACTGGTTTGTAAACTTCTTATTATTTAGTTGTTAATCAAGAAAAATAAGGAGAAAATTACGGAAACTGTAGGGTATTTATAAATCCAAAGAGTTTATTTTTTATAATCTCACACAATCTTGCATTCAGTATTTTTTATTTTTATATATTGATGTAATTTTAATATTTTAATGGGAGTTATTCAGTCGAACTTAAAATCATGGCTGAGTTGGATTTGGTATGAGACATGACGAATAATAGTACCGATTTTGTTTTTTGTTTTAAGTTTAACGTGAATTTAATTAATATTTACCAAATTTAAGCATTGAGAATGTGGATCCTGTTTTACTTTCTTGATTATTTTCTCGCCGTTCAGGAAAAAAAAAACTATTATTTAGACAACGATACTGCTTTCCCAAATGATAACATTGTGTTTTATTTGGTTCATTCGAATTTTTATACTCAAATTTATCCCAATGTGTATAAATTGATGCAACTATATTTTTAAGGTTAGAGACCAAATTTGATATATATTTTTAAAAAGTTGAAAATTGTGACATTTTTTAATTAGTGAGAGACTATTTTGATCATTTCATAAAGTGAGGGATTAAAATGATACTTTTATAATAGGTGATGAATTAAAAGTATATTTTTCTCGCAACATAAGTATTGGAGAGATTGATAACAAAATAAAATGGAATCACAAAGACTAAAATAAAATGATATGTAGTATTTTATTATTTAAGAGTTTAATGAACGAAATGAGCAGCTTTTAATGAAATAAAATTGTTTATAAAATATTTTTATAATATTACTCTTATTAATAGAATATTATTCAACAAATTTTTATCCAAAATATATAATGATAATTGTGCATTCTATCCATTCCAAAATTTATAATTTGAATGGACAAAAAATAAAGGATTCTTTGATAATAAAGTGGACTCTTGAAATTTCTCATTTGCTATTTCATGCAATTTTAAAGAAAATTGTTAATCAACAATCTACCCTGAACTAACCATTTTATCCTTTATTGTCTATTTAATATAACCATTACCCCATTAATTATCACAAGACTTCGATGTTAAGGACTCAAACTTCACCAATTCAACTTTTTTATTTGTATATTATAAAAGAATTTTTTTTAAAAAAATTCAATAAATTAAAAAGTATTACGTGATAAAACTATAAAATTTGAGACTCAGACTATATGAGTTCGAGTGCCAAAAGCTGCTTTGCCTAGTAGTTTTTTTTTTTTGTACAAAAGTTGGTTGACTCGAAACTGTTGGTTGAGTCAAATAATTTTTTTTAAACAACTTACCATTGGTTTCGAGACGAACTTTTTTTGTTAGAAAAAATTTGGTCTGTCTAAGAACCAATTGTTTTGAGATAGACATATATATTTTTAATAAAAAAAGCTTTGCTTGTGACAAATCATTCCCCGCGTCCTCACCACACTTCCTTGTTCTTCTTCTTCTGTGGCCTTCTTGTTTTCTTCTTTCTCCCATTTTTGGCTTCATCCTTCATCTTAAGTTTTTATCTTTTTGTTTGAAGATCTGAAGGGAGTCTTTGCTAGTATCAGTTATCAAGATACACTAGATTTTTTTTACATATTATTTTTTTTGTAAATGTAGGTAGAAATTTTTTTTTAGAATAAATGAGTATTATATTTATTTTTTCATGATTTTTTTGGCCAATATTTGTTCACGATTAAGGTAAGAAGAGTAAATGAGATTTTTTTTAGAGTAGTTATTTTTTATTTAAAATATAATATTGTTGTAATTTAGGTTTTTATAATGTTGAGATAATTTTTGTAAATTGTTTAAATTATAATGTTGTTGTGATTTAAGTATTTTATAATGTTGAGATCATTTTTGGAAATTGTTTAAATTATAATGTTGTTGTGATTTAAGTATTTTATAATATTGAGATTATTTTTGGAATTGTCTAAATTATAATATTGTTATAATTTATGCATTTTATAATGTTGTGATTGATTTTGGAAATTGTTTAAATCATAATGTTGTTGTAATTTAGGTATTCTATAATGTTGAGATTCTTTTTGCAAATTGTTTAAAATATAATATTGGTGTAATTTATGTATGTTATGATGTTGAGATTATCTTTGGCAAATTGTTGAAATTACATTGCTGTTTTAATTTAGGTATTTTGGAATGTTGAGAATCTCTTTGCAAATTGTTTAAATTATAATATTGTTGTGATGTAGTTATTTTTGAATGTTGAGATTATTTTTGCAAATTGTTTACATTATAATATTATTGTAATTTAGATATTTTGTGATGTTAAGAGTATTTTGGCAAATTGTTTAAACTACAATATTGTTGTAAGTTAGACATTTTATAATGTTAAGATTGTTTTTCCAAATTGTGTAAAGTATAATATTGTTGTGATTTAGCAAATTTTTAATGTTGAAATTGTCATTACAAATTATTTTAATTATAATATTGTTGTAATTTAGGTATTTTTGAATGCTGAGAGTATATTTATAATTTAGTTAGGTTATAATATTAAGAATATACTTGTAATTGACTTATTATATAAATTTGCAAATATATGTACTGTTTACTTACATGACAATTATTGGAAAATAATTGTAATTTTCTTATTTTATAAATTTTTTATTTTTTTTCCATTTAGCATTCAATAGAAATTCAATTGCATAGTTTAGTAAGTAGGAAATTAAAAAAATAAAGGTAAAAAAGTTAATTTTCTATCTTGAAATGCTATACATAATAGAATTGAATAGTGTGATGGAATGAAATTGAAATTTAGTATTTGATCATTTAATTTGACTTGATCACAAGTTATTTGTTTATTAGAAAACATGAGTGTAGGGTAAGAAATGGATAACATGAATAAACTTGTATGAATATATGTGAATGGAAGAATCTATGAAAGAAACCACGACGCGACGTTTGAATGCACCGATGTTAAGATGCTAATAGTAGACACGAACAGCAACATAGTGGGCCTAAAGCAAGTGGTTGGGTAGAAGCTACGACTTTCCCAAAATAAGTTCGTGTCCCAATTGATATATAGGTACCCAGCATCACTCAACCTAACATGGTATCGCACAAGTACATTGGAAGATGATTCTGATGTGCAAAACATATGGCATGCGGCATCACAATTTCGATCATTATTAAGTGGGGTTGAGTTATACGCACACATCTCGACAGCTGAATTTGTAGTTAATATGGAGCACCAAGCAGTGGATGACTACATTTTAGACACACAACCATTTTCTAGCTATTTCAGTGAGTTGAATAATCAAATATCATTTATCAGTTTTTACTTGGGAGATAGTCATTCAATTTGCCCTAACACTAGTGAGCCATATCCACTTGTCGAGGTAAATGATATAACTGATAATGTTGAGGATGATGAGGAGTATGATGTTGCTTTTAAGTTGGATGAAGAGAACAAGGAGAATGAGCTAGATAATGATGGTAATGACGCCAAAGATCTTCTGAATCCCATGCTAGTGTTGCCCATAAAGATCTTTCAGACAACAACGAGTTGTGCGTCGGACCGTAATATTTTAACAAACTGTCATTACAACATGTAGTCAAGTTGTATTCTGTTTGTGCAAACCACACCTATATCGTGTACCATTCGTTTGTAAAATATGAAGAATATCGTTGTGTAAATTATGACAACAGTTGCAATTAGAGGGTTAGGGCATGTACAAAGTCAATAAGGAATCACTAGCAAATTACAAAATACGAGGGCCCGCATACTTGTCTGATTGCTTCCCTTTCTCAGGATCATCCGAAGTTAGATTCTTATGTCGTTACATTATGTATTATTAGGATGGTAACAGATAGACTTAATCTATTGGTGTCTCAAATAATTGAAAGGATGAATAACTTGTTTGGCTATACTGTGTCGTATTGAAAAGCATGGAAGGCAAAGCATCGGACAATGACCATAGCGTTTAGTAATTGGGAGAACTCATACGAATTAATACCCAAGTGGCTGGTTGCTATTAAACATTTTATGCTTAGGTCATACGAAAAGTTTTGTTACAGGGATTGCCCTCAGTATAGTTCAGAAGGGGAATCGAAATCAAGGTTTCAGCGTGAGTTCCAGGCGTACAAGTCGTGCATTAATGTGTTTACATACTTAAAGTCGATTTTGTAGGTAGAAAAAACATTCCTTAGTGGCAAATACAAAGGAACATTGTTAATGACTACTTCACAAGTTAAGGACAGGAATGTCGTGCCACTTGCATTCACAAGGCATTTGACTTGGACATATATGACTTTCTTCTATACTTTGTTTACGAACATATCATGTGTAATTGTTCTTAATGTGTATATAATTGTGTAAAGAGATTGGCTTCTGCATACTTAATGTGTTCTCCACACTAATCGACTATAGGACCAGCCGATTGCTATAGTAAACTATCTTTATCAAGGCGGTTTCTATGGTGTTGCTCAACTCGGTTAATTTGAGTATGATCAAGCATTGGTATCAGCTCTTGTAGAGACCACTGGCTAAAAGTGGCCAGATGTATGCAAGATGCTACTAGGCATAAGACCATTAGCTGACCAGTTCAATTGGCAGCGGTTAAGCATGACGTGGTTGCCATAACATTTTAACGTGCTCCTTGATGATGTAAACGACAAGCAGGTTTAGCGTTTTGCCCGTGCATACATACTTAGACTTATAGGGGGTATTCTTTTCCTCAATAGGTCATCCCACTGGGTTTACTTGATGTACCAGCCGTTACTGGTAAACTTTGAAGAAACTGGTCAATTAAGTTGGGGATCTGCAGTTTTAACACTTCTTTACTGGGAGCTATGTAACTCAACATATCCCGAGGAGCAAGGCATATGTAGGTGCATAACATTGTTGACTGTCTAGACATGGAATTGATTTCCAATGCTTGCCCCGAGAGACCACTTGTCACAAACGCCCCACCGATAACTACCCCTTACTTCCACCATTAAGCTTTTGATACGCACAAGTACATCAAACCTCCCCCTTTATTTATCACACATAGTGCATAATCTACATTTTTCCAATTCACAAGTATGGGAATGTTGGCCGTACTCCGATTTGGAAAATGCGCATTACACTAATACCGAGTTTTCCTTGACTAGATGGGGGACCACGAGGTTTGTTATGACACTTGTATCTTCCTGTGCACTATTTTTTTCCTTCAACTATACTGTGGATAACCTTGGTTATTGAAAATGACAGATTATTTGGCAACTCTATTAATTAGACAATGTTTGAGAAGTAATTCCAAAGTATTGCTTGGCTTCTTGCGATATATAGATGGCTCGGGTGCCCTTAATATGCTTCCACATTGTTGAATGACATCAACCAAATTGCATCCTTCAACAATTTGGCTGGCAACAATTCATCTTTAATAGTCCAGTTAACTTGGGTTCCTTGCATACGTTGTAGTTGAATGGAAGAACTATGAAAAATTAGCAACAAGAGCACTCACAACTCATAGACATGTGGGATAGATCGCATGATTCTTTAGTACAAACACTTGTGTCTATCGCACCTACCAATTGTAACTCAGCATACATGCGATACTACTGGCAATGTATAAGTCGATGGATCCATCCCGTAAGCGGTGCAGTGGGCTATGTGGTAACTTATACAGTTTCTTTGCTTGCTTCCAACATTCACTGAAGTTCAAATTTTAATTTTGTGCCTTTATTTTTTCAGGCTGACATTGTGGAAGACCTTTATAGGTTGAGCTTGCACAATCCTCCATCTATGGAGTACTCTCAAATTCATAGAATTATTGGTTAAGATTGCCAAGATATCTTGAAAGTACTTAGGGAATAACGCTTCTCGATGGTTGACTATGTAAGGTTGCTTAGGAAAGTCTAGAAGGTAGGCCCAGTAAGTGGGCACACAGCTACATGTCATTTCGAACACCGCTTATTGCTGAGGAAGGCCTAAGACATAGCCAAACTTAAGCTACAACTCCATCCATGATTATTGTGAGTACAACTGCCTTTTCTTCCACCATAGATATACCACATCAAGACTTCAACGCTGCTGGTCCTTCCACGATTACCATAACCTGTCCATATAGTAACTTTGACAGTGTTGGACCATTGGACTATGTTCCATCTCCAACAAGATCAAGTTGTACACATACTACACCATCACCGTTCTTGTTTGCCTCACATCAAGTGCTCTTTGATATTTACTTAACCATTGCCGCTGAGTGTGGTCATGGCTTCTTCAATTTTGGTGATTCATCCTAATAGTGATTCTTCACACCATAGCAGCCAATTCCTCTAATTCAATCCTTAATTTTCGATTTAAATACGCCACTGGTTGCACCACAAGAGGCATATGAAGAAGAGCAACAAAAAGAAGAGGTTTCACAATTAGAGCCATGATGGTCACAGCATGCAAGGAGAAGGCCTCGTTGTGAACCAATAGTCATTATTTCAATGAATGAGCTTCCGCATCTTATTCCTATTATTACGCTTAAAACTTTGTACTCATGACATGTAATTTGGATTTTTTTTTTACTACCTTAATTCTAAGTATCATTTCCATAACCTACATCATATATTTATTATTTATTTTTAATTTCTATATTTTTTCACATACATTTATTTACACTTAAATATTTTTTTTTATCCATTTTGTTTATCCAACGAAGTACAAAGGCCTTGGAATACAATATTGTGAGACCCAAAGTATAATATATTTTTGGAAGTTTTCATTATGAGTCCTTTTCTTTTAAATAAAAAAAATCCTAAAATGGAAGTTATAATTTTTTTTTTTATAAAATAACATGTGTGAATCAGAATGATACCTTTCAATTCACACATTTGTAGCATTTCATTGTAATAGTTTTCAATGTTATGTATATGAAAATTTTTTATTTTAATATGTATTCCTCGAAACCCTCAACAATTCCCTTTCTAAATTCTCATGTATATAGCATGCCATTTTTATGAATGAAAAATAGAGCTAGAATGGAAAATTGAATAATAATTATGCATTCTTGATGTGGTACGTAAAATATCCTTAGGATTTGACTTGATTTAACCAATGATATTCAGTTAGGTTTTGCAAATCATATCAAAGAATTAGGTTATCTGTACAAGACCAGGCCCAAGTCACGGTAGATACTTGTCTTTAATTACTTAAAATTTTTTTTTTTTGGTTTAATGTGGGTTATTTTTCTTCAAGATGAATTATTTGTTTGGATTTATTAAATTTGAACCACTTTTACTGATATGATATACTTTATTTGTTAAATACATAGTATTTTTTTAAAATTTTAAAATTAAATTCATTTTAAAAAACAAATCTAATTCCCCTGATTTAAGCACAAATTAAGTCTTATTAGACTGGGCCTAAAATATTAGGTCGCTACTAAAACCGGATTGAACTTCATTATAAATAAAAATTTAACCCTAAATTTCTTTATCAAACGAAGGGTCAAATATCTTTAGCAAATGAAGAGTCGTTGTGGTCTGTGTTTTAATAAATAGCCTACAACGCTTTCTTTTCAAAGTTTGCTGCTAAGTTCTGACTCGTCGCCCAACAACTCTTCATAAACAGATAGATTTCTGTTTTGACGTTCGTATTATTTCACGATTAAAGATCTCGACAAAATTAAGGCATAATTATGTGTGACATGGTCAAATAATTAAAATTAAGCACTTTGAATCTTGAGATTTGAATAAAGAAGGGAGATGATTATCAAAACTACCTTAAAAGTGCTTATGTTTTAAAGAGATATATGAAAGATACAAAAGCCTCTTTTTTAATTGAGCTAACAAAACTAATAAATTGAGCATAGTTGAGATAATTCAATAATAGAGTTTTTTATATTCATTCAAGTGATTTCAAATTCGAATTAGATAAAAACAAATTCTTTTAATTGGACAAAATGAAAATTTTACATGCGGACACAGAAATGTACAATTTTAAATTTTTGTTGTTAAATTCTTTGATAAAATTATAGTGTATATAGAAACTTTTATTAAAAACAATCTAATTTCAACCACTTATATCTTGGCTTGGTTTTAATGATAGGGATGATATATTAGAACGGAAAACTTTATTCCTCGCCGTCAGGTTGCTTCAGAAAATGCATGTAAACTTCTACAATTTTTTTATATGAAACATAGAAGTTTTAAAATTTATATGTAAATATTATTGAGATATACAATTTTTTTATATATATGTCAAGCTTAATTTTTTTATAAATAGGGTTTTTTAATACTTAAAAATTAAGATACATACATACCAAAAAATCTCATGAAAACTGTATCTGTATGGTAAAATTAGATACGGTTTTCTATTGGGGGCATGGTAAATTTGGACTATATTAGAACTCAAGCACTTTTAAGTATATTGCAATTTGGAAGACCGAAAACAGTGACATAGTCTTCTGATTCATTTTAGGGATGAATCTAAAATTTGATTTTAAGGGGGTAAAAATTTTTAAATAAAAAATTTGAACTAAAGAAAACAAATTTTAAGGACAAACTCTTATAAACTAAAGAATTAAATTAAAAATATAAAATAAAATTATATATAAAAATTAAAATTTTAAAATTCCAAAATAGGTTTCTCTAGCTTCATGGACTAGCGGAAAGTATGAATATCCCAATTTGAATCTTTTCAAAATTTTTTGATTAATTTTCCATCAATTTCAAAAAAATATACATAAAGTAAATGAGATATATCATGAATATTTCTATCTTTTAGTAAAATCCACCACTCAAGTAAACATACTGAAAAGATCTAAATTATGCCTTTCCCCAAAGTTCCTATCAAAAAAGTATCAGAGCAAAATTTGATTTCTTCACACTCCATGAACGCAAAAGGGCTACCTTAGAGGATTGCAACCAACAAGATGTCCAAGTGAGCTGCCAAGAGTGGAGCCGCCGTACAGAGAAAACAACCTAAAAGGGTTGCGACCGGCGACATGGCTGGGTGAGCTGGCTTTCCAAACTCAACTGTTACCCTCCGTTAGCTCCCTTTCAGTTTGTCTCTGTATAGAGTTGCCAACTGCGACGAACTGGACTTTCTCTTCAAATGTGAAGAGTAAAACAAAGTCGTACAACAGTATCTAAACGTGTACAAGAATTTTTTCGTCGTTAAGGATATGTGGACATAAAAGTGACAAAGACTGAAGTTACAAGAGAGAAAACTTAGTTGATAATAGTGAGTTTGCTTTTAATAAAATCACTTTTTTCTGATTAGCTTCTAATAATTGTTGATTCCGGAGCCATTCCTTTTTGACTTTGCTGATCTGTAAGTGTTAGTAACAGTGACGGGTAAATATTAGCCTTTACTTTTCTTGCTTTCCTTCCCCATTAAGAAAATGATAAGGCTAAGAAAGAAGGTAAAGAGAACTTCACAAAGCAGGAGGCTTTCATTCTCGAGGATTCATTGGTGTACCAGCTGAAGGAAACTTCACAGAGCAATTTCTTTCCCCTCCAAGCTGAGTGAGCAATGGCTGATGCATATGTCAGTTCAGAAACAAACAACACTGGAGGTGGAATAGTTAAAAAGATTTACAATGATGAAGAAGTGAGGGCGATAGAGATTCATGACATATACAGCTACTCACCTGATGATGGAATAAGAGCATGGGAGAATATTTTCAGGTCTCTGAGAGATGGTATCACCAAACAAGGAATGTTACAATTGATCAGCTTAGCATGTCACAAAACCGTGAAGGGGAACCTCTCATGAAGGGGAGATCAAGCAATTACAGAGCACGAACAATCACAAACGGAACGCAGATGATCCGATCCCGAACGAGATTTGCTTCACAAGTTCAAGAAGCAGCAAGGGTCAAACAATGTGAAGAAGAAGCACCACGTAAGTTCAAGGCCATATGCTATGTTGCTGCATGCCTTATGCGGTTGGTTACTAAACCTCCAGATCATGAGAGCCCTAACCAGGATCAAAAATCAATATTCAAAACTATACGCTACATTTTCTCCATATCTTTATTCACTTAGATTTGAGAGATCAATGGCAGAACATATCTCCCTGGCATTTCGCTTGTGTCCTGAATTTAAGCACACCATTGCTCATCATGTCGCAATTGCAGAAGCAGAACACCAAAGAAATCAGGAATCATTGGGGATACTACGTTTTACTTGCCTTCAACACTTAGAGTTCAATGGGATGACTGCTTATTCTCAGTTTGCTTACTTGATCAATTGTCTAACAATACTTTCTCCAGGGCAATACCTTACATGGCTCAGATGCCCTCAAAATAATCCTGCATTAAACATGATCTGTCATATACTTAACCATGATTGTCCTCCACAGGAACGCAGAACGCCATCGAAATTCTGGAAATATGCAAGGATATTTGACAGTGGATATTTTTTGGAGCTGCAGCCTAGGTCTTGCAAGTACCTGATCGCTATCCAAGCTTATCTTACTGTAGGAAAATATGCTGATGATAATGAGTGCCATTCTCCTCTTAAAATTGCTGTCATTAACGATGACAAAGCGGTGTTATCATCAGCTAAGCTGATGGTTGATGAGTTTACCAGGGCATATGACATGTTGCAAGTTCACCTGGACGAATGTGGAACTATATATAGACTCAGGACAGGAATCACAAAAGAGATGGCTCATGATTATGTCATGACATTCAACATTTTGTCGGTCCACTTTGAGGAATTTGGCCCTCTTTGGAGAAGTATAAATAGCTCTGAAGCAGTAGGGCATATACGGACCGATAACCAAAGGGTTAAAAGACGAGGGGATATCAGTTACCCCAGATTCCAAGAGGCAGGAGGACCTTCCTACAGCATGACTGCAACAACCTCGCCTGAGGTAGGGATCAATCAGACAACCCTCATCGAAGGGGGGAATAGCTGCAAGGGAAGTTAGACTCTTTAGCAGGTAAGTTTCCTGTCATATGTCAGTGTGGTTCATAATACCTGCTGGGTTTGAAATGTAGAGGAACAAGGACATAGAACATACAGGTCAGCACATCGTCAATCACTTGCTTAGCTACATTACATTCACTCATCAATCCAACAGAATCTTCAGAGAAAAAGACTAAAATGGCTAGCATTTAGCTGCAAAATAGACAATTGTTCTGATGGATTCAATAAAATGTAGGTAATATAACAAGTTGGATGGATGTCACAAGATTCAAGTTTATTTGAAAGAGAATAGTATTTAGATAAATGATATTATGTGACTCAGAATGACAAATCCTTAAAACATTGCCCTCAGGTTATGCAGAAGAGCTGGCTTGGGGAATCATGAAGTTACAGATGCCCTTACCAGTTCGCGCATAGTTCGCTTGGCAGATATAATCAAGAGCCGTCTTGATTTAGGCTTGTGCTTCCACGTTAATTGCTACTGACTCTGTATTCTATTGTAAGCTTTTGTAACCTAATAAGCTAAAATTTGTGTTATTATTCCTTAGTTTTGGGCTGAAATTAGGCAGTCAAATATCAAAATCATGAGAAGTTCCATTTGAATTAGGCATGTAAACCAGACCCAAAAAACTAAACATGGAAAACTGCAGCTCATGGTCCCTAGGCCATATATCTGCATCAATAAACTTCCAAACATTAGGTAACGACAAAAACACCTGTGTGACTTTGATCTAGTCGAAACTCGAGGAAGTTTTATGTTAGTTTGATATACACAAAATGCGCCCAAAATACGACCGAAAGAAGACCTTTAGAATATTGCATTTCAAGAGCTGAGACATTCTGACTAGAGCTAGCTGAAGTATAAAATATATGACAACAGCAAAATATATTATATAATTCTAATCTACGTTCGTACACACAATTTGATCCTAAATGTCTAACCTGTACGAAGTGAAGAAAACCCTTTGCCGTTCCATCATTTAAACCAGAAAGGTTATTCAATTTCTATTATCCTGAAACCATATGTGAAACCATCATCAGCAAATGAGTGGTAATCAATGGCCAAAGCCACCCCCAACTCCAGGCAACTTCACTGCAGCCACTTATATCTTCACTTGGTCCCAATCCCAATCCCATAGAGGAAGCTGTACCAGAAAAGCTTCCATTGCTCACGGTCAAACTGCACCACAAAAATGGACCCAAACTCATACAAAATGTCTATGTATCTCAATGCTTCATCATCATAAGGACACGTCTGTAAAATATGAACTATCCCAATTTGAGCTTAAGCACCTGGATGGGAATTTGCAAGTATCGTGACCTGAAATCGAGGAAAAAATAGCATGCATGAATCTTTGTTAAAAAATAAAATAAAACGATGACTGAAAGATCAATGCGAGATCTCAAAAAGGGAAGGAGACTTAGAGAAAGCTTCACTGACTGGGGTTCAAGGAAGTAATGGCTGCATTGTTATCGAAGTAGGGAAATGGATTTTCTCACTGGAGTGGCAACTATCATCGGACAAGCCGTGCTTGAGGAAGTAGTCGTTCGTTGAAAACAAACGACGCCGTGTTCAGTACATTGGAAGGGTCGTAGCAGGGCTCTCCTTGCTGGATTGGGCTGCAATTGGCTGCCCCTGCTCCGCAGGCCCAGTCCAGCGCCGCGTCCTCAGCGTTGTTCTTGGCCACGCACCACAGCTCCTGCGGCGGAAGGCCGCCGCCCTGTACCTTCGATGACCGGCGAACATCGGCGTCGGAAGATGGAGGAGAAAAAGCCAGGAGGAGAAGAAGAATAAGAGCAAAATGAAATGAGAAAGCGAAGATTTTGGGCATTTTTCAGCAACTATGTGGAATGCGATCGATTTGAGTGGAACTTAAATAGAAGATGATACATTTTGAGATGGCGGAAAATGAGACCGTTACATTCCCCGGGGAAGAGAAATCGGAGTGAGAGAGAGAGAATGTGCTGATCTTGGCTGTACTGAACACATTGAAACTTGAGTGCTAGCGACAGTAACGGGTACGTCTGGACATTTTGTCTCTTTGCCATCGCTGTTCTTTGTAGAAAATGATTATTTCTTTGGTCTTGATTCATATCTGCAATTAATTCTTATTAATTGTCGAGTTACTGCATCAAATTATTGTTTGCTTCATCTAGAAAAATTAACAAGTCCACTTGAAGAGTGAAGAAGTACAGTAAGAATGAGAATGATTGAGAGCTTCCAACGTTAATATACAAAGACGAAATCAGTATTTTTTTCTTCAATATGCAATTATTATGTTGCTATGGCACATGTGTGGTGTCAGATGTATTATCAATTTCTGAATTGGCAAATGCGAGCCAGGTAACACAGAAAACGAAGTACTGTTGCTTTCTGACTTCCATCGTCAATTTTGAACTACAAGCATGCATAGTTTCGGAAGGAAATTGTATGTTCGCATCGGTCACTTACAATATTACATTTACTAGCTAGATTTTAATGGGAGCTTATTCATAACAGTGTGATAATTTAGATTATATATAAATAATTTAGACCTAATGATTTGCCTACGTTGGTATTTATGTCGTGTTCCAATCAAACCATACTGTGAAATCTTGCATTTGTATTATTATACTGCTATTGCTGCACCATTCGTCATAATGGAGTTCAGAATGCGTAGTGGCAAGTGGCAATGCATAACAATAACATAACCGTCTGAATTTCTTAAACCAACACAATTAGAGCACGAGGCAACGAATAAGAAGCAAAATGGAGAGAGTACAAGTGCAGTGTTTTAGCCAATCCAACAGCATAATCAAGAATATATACTAATAATAGAGAAAAGGGATAAAGAGCGACTGCTAGAAAAGACATCCAAAGAGGGAAAGTGGTGCGAAAGCTGGCAATGAGACCCATTGTTGTGCAAACGATTAGAATGATGAGCACCTCAGATGGGAAATTCCACGTCAGGCCACGAATGTAAACCAGACCCAAGAATACCGACAGGGAAAGGATGTTGCTCATAGTCACTGACCCATATATCTGCATCATGAAACATACAAGTATTAGGTTCCATTACTGTGTGTATCAATGTGTGTTCATATGGTGGTTTGTTTGTGTTTGGTGCTTCGAAGGGTCCAAAATTAGAAGAGAGAGCGAACCTCAGAGTATGTGAATGATGCTGTTTTGGTGTTTCTTCGGCTTGCAAAAATGAGAGCTGAGACAATTTCACTGGAGCTGGCAAAAGGGAGGATGAGAAATGAAACAAAGAAAGAAGGGATGCTTGTGGCTGTTGAGAAGTTGTCCACTGCATCTACAAGGGGATCAGCTAACACAGCAGCAACCGCAGTTCCCAAAAGCAGCATCAAGTATCAACATTGCTTTCATGGTGTTCCACCTTGGATTCCTTACCCTTCCATCACTTTGGTCCCCCGGCATATCTTGTTCTTCAATTGTTTTCTGCATATGAATTAATTGTCATCAATCTAGAGGTGTTCACAGGTAAAGCATTCTTGGTCTAATTTAGGAGACTTATATCGCAACATAATATTTAAGTCATCATGATTTGACTTATAACGACAAATTTTTTTTAAAAAAAATTGAACAAAAAATGTCTTTATTTATGTAAAAATATAAAGTTGACTATCATTAATTTTATTTTAATTATCAGAACTGAAGATTAATATACTAAGCAACTCACCTGATGAAAATCGTTTAAAAGTTTAGGTGTTGAGGGACTTTGGTCATTCTCTCTTGCAGAGTGCTTAGCTTTCTGAAGCCATCTTGTGGTTCCTCTTTCAAACTCTTCCATGTCAATTCATGAGTCATGAGACTTACCAAAATCCATCATGATTTCATTCACTGCTTCCTCTAACTCCATATCTTTCTCCTCAAGGTGCATTCCTATTATCGAAGCTCTTAGATCTTTGGCTGTTATGTATCCGTCTGAATTTTCATCTAGTGTCTCAAACAATCTGAAATTTCATCAATCCCATACATTATTTGTGGATCCCAATTCGAGATTCTATTTAGACTCGAATTCACATTTTCCTAATGCACAATACCTATACCAGGTATTCTTGCACAGAGATCAACGTAGGAACAATGCTTATCGAAAAATGAATTGAAATTGACTTTTTGGCAAAATAATAAACCAATGAAACTATAAGTTGGACTACAATGAAAGGACAAAGAATTTACAGCTTCACTTTTGTATGACCACGTTGTTAGGTTCACCATTGTCTTTAAGGAACCTTCCTCCTCCTGCTTGTGATTTTAGATGTTGCAGAAGGCCTGACATTAAGTTCTTATGCTTAACATAGACAAGTCTTCTCCTTTGAATTCGTGGCTGAAAAACCTGTAATGAATTTTTCAAGCAAACTCATCAGTAACATGTTTCAACCATATTTGCAGTCTACAAAAATAGTCGTGTTACAGAAGATAGTTTTATACTTAAAAGGTGAATATGAGATATGATTATGGAAATCAACTACAGATGTTAGCTACCTGATAAAGGCTATAAACAGCCAACAAAGAAATAGAGACAATGAAAGAAAGCAAAATTGCTGTTCCTCTTGAAGAAGAAGAAGAATGTAGACTTGAGGTAATTGGACAATGACTAATGGAATAACAGATATAATCATGATCCTTGCATCATAGCTGGTCCAAATATCAGTGCTTACCCCTGATCCAATGAAATAAACAAGAACTTAATCACTAAGATTTAATTGGTTCATTCAAAATAATATCAGTGTGACAAATTTATATCAAGAAAGATAAGGGACAGAACATAACAAAGATAAATAGACAAAATCAATTGCATGTCAGAGTTCAGATACACTTTTAAATAGATTTCACCTTATGCATGCTTAAATTTTTTGTATTTATCTTTTGTAAACAAGACATTCGAATTTCATCTCATGGAAATGGACACATTTAATACAGATTTTTGGGCAAAGGATTAAGAGAAGAGTTGCACAGATAATAAGCATTGAATTAACTGAGAACAATCTAAAGGCTTTTGTGTCTTTGTGATCTATTGCCACTGAGTTTTCAAGGTTGCACTTTCCAACAATAAGACAGGAGCCCCATAGTAAGTCAAAAGCATTACAGTTGATCCAGCTAATAATCTCATCCCTACAGAGACTTGAGTTTGAGCAGTTTCTTTGCCCCCAGAAAGTCCTGAAGCTGATGAAACAACATAAACAGTATCAACATCACCTTTCAGACTTCAATTGTCACACTATAATTTATTTTATTTTACAGAAAATTAAAGAAATAAAGCTATCTGCTGAACTCATGCACTTGGAAATTATTTGCATCCGCACATTCAGTCCTTATTGAGGAAAAACAGCAAAAAGTCTTCACTCCTTACAATATAAAGCTGAAGCTGACATTTTCCAAAATAGTGTTTGGATTGACGTTGGACATAATTGATTTTAGATTAACCTAGTTTTAAAATTAATTTTGGTTAAACATGATTTTATATGACTGTAATTTATGTTTGGAAACTTTTATTTTAAAATTAAGTTTTATTATCAATGTAGTTCATTCAATACAAAAATAATTTTTTTTTTCATTTATGCACAAATAGGAGCTTGGAGGACAAAACTAATGTTGGAGAAAATCAAACATCAAATCAAATATATTCATTTATAAGGTAAACTTCTATTTTAACGTGCAAATGGGTTTTAAAACCTATCAAACACTAATATATATGTCCAACACATGTCAAACTCTTGCAATATGTGTATCATTTCATAGTCTTTGTTTCTTAGATTGTTAGACGCATTTCATTTAACAACAATGAGGCCCTCTAAAATGTTAAAACCCATATTTCACAATGGAAAAAAAAAATGAAGAAAAAGGAAGAATCTATAATTAATGCTGATCAGTACCAGTTCCAAACATCCCAATATTTATATTAATAATTTGAAAATAGCTTCATATTTCTGAGTTCAGACTAAATAATTCTCATTCACAAACCTACATTGAACTAGGAACAGACAGAAATTAATGCAGAGAGATATTTACCAAGAATGACAGCTGCATCAGGAAGAGAGCTCAAGACAGGAAGGAAGAGACCACCAACAATACCAGGTCCAAGAATCTGAAACAAAATCTCACTGCCACATGACAAAAGCTTGGCTGCTAAAAACATCAAGTATCCATAGACAAGAATTAGAAACACATTACCCAGAACAGTGGTGGTGCATGGAAGAAACCCATATGTCTCTGTGCAGGAGGCTGATGAAACCGACTTCTGGTTCAGATGTACAAGAGTACTAGATTCCTTTTGATCTTGGACTCCGTCAGAGACCATCTCAAAGGTTGCTTGGTCGGTGATGGGTCGACCAAAATTGAATCTCGTTAGCATCAACAAGAAGATGATGAGGTACAGGAATGAGATCTTCCATCCCAATCCCATGTTTATCGGATAAGGGTCTGGCTTGCTTTATCACTCTTACAAGTTAATGCTTGAAATCAATATTCTGTCTTCCTATATATCCTCCTATATTCTCGTGCCTAGTTCTAGAATCGTTATCAGTTTTCTAAGCGTGGGGAAGAAGGCAATGTGATAAACTGTGGATAAAGTCTCCTCCAAGAACTGGAAATCATAAACAAAGCAAATTGTTTACTTATAATACACCTTGTGGAACATACTTTAAAGTTTTTTTTTTTTTTTGGTATCAAAGTCAGGAGTATCCTCAAATTTTATTCGAAATTAAAATTTATTCACTGAACAATTGTAAGGAAAAGTTTTGCTTTGCTTAGCCGTGCAATGGGAGTAATTGTCAATAGTCCAATAAAGAGACATTTTCTTTTAATTTCTCTCTTTGATGTATTATTTTAGACTTAGAGATTCTGGTACATAAGAATAACTTACGAAGAAATACTCTGCAGTTAAAATCTATACAAGTGTTTTTATTATATTGCATGATCAATACAACCCCAGTAAGCAAGTAAGAGGTTGCTTCGTGTGATGGTGCAAGCAATAGAATAGCTTGTGTGCATAGTCCTGCACTTATATGTACATTAATGAATTACTAGCAGCATGAAGAAATCATGCCACCACTAGTTGTCAACAATCGATGAGATAAATAAGAAAGAGCATATGCATATATTATCCTTGTTGGCAATTATTAGAAGTTCTAAAACTTGTGGACATTGAGCTGTGCTATTAGATACAAAGCATATTTAATAGAATTTGATATTAAAAGTTCAATCTTTATTCTTTATTCTCTTTTCTTTACTCTCTATCATTACGGCCTTAAATACGATGAAACTTGCCTATAATTATTCAAATTTATTGAAGTCATTTTTAAAAATTATTATTAAAACATGTTTTGATACGAAAAGATAAGATAACAGAAATTGTTTTAGTAATTTGTTTAAAAGTAGGATACAGGAAGACGAAAGATGAAGGTGATAATGGTGTTTTTTATTTCTTAAAAAACAATATTGACATTCGTGGAATTATTTAATGACAAATTGACAGTATTTTCACCTGTTTCTACACAATTATTGTTCTCCTAGATATTTTCTTAAACTGAGGGCATATGAAGGACTTGTTTGATTCTATTATTTGTGTTTATATTTTTAGAATAGTTTTGTGAAATATTTTTTAGAATAAATTTTAAAAATAAAAACCTTTAAATACTTGTTTGAATTTTTTATATTTAAAAATACATTAAAAAATATTATTTAAAAATAATTCAAAAATAAGTTATGACAACTCTACTCAGAATTAGATTTAGAATATAAAATTTTAATTTTAATTTTATTAAAATTGAAAGTAATTCAAAATTTTAAAATTTATATTTAAAAACATAACATTGTATTCTCAAAATTTAATTTTAATTTTATTATTTAGATAAAAAATAAATATCCACCACGGCGGTTTAACAAGATATTTACAGCGCATCTGATGGTTTCCATTCTGCCACGTGTCAGCTTCAAAAGACACACAATTCCACTGCCTTTTTAAATGGTGCTGGGGTAAAATTGCGTCGTTTTGGGGTGGATGAATCTCTCCACTCGTCATCTCTGCATCTTCCTCTCGTCCTCTCTCTCTTCGTTGACCGACATTGTAGCCAACACCAGGAGGTGAGGCGCCATCACTTTCCATTTCTTAATTATATGTAGACATATGAGAAATTTTTATTCTTCTATCATCCCAACATCTCTCGCTTCCTTTTTATATTTGTTACGTTAGCTTGTACCCAGAAATAGAACACTCAAATCTCTCTTGCCTTCTTGTTCTGTAATAAGATTCTTCTTGCCTGAAATTTGAATGTTTCGTGCTAAGACTTGGACTAGGAGCCCCTGTTCTTGGCACCGAAATGTACTACCCAATTTCGGTGCTTCATCAATGATTTGCTCAGAAATTAGCGGTTATGTTTTCATCTTTTGCCTTGAGATTTTGGTAAGAATTTGAATATAAAATTCGCGCACCCTACACAAGTCAAATATACTCAGACCAACTCATTCACTAATGAATGCAATCCATATATAAGCCTGTTAAATATACTACGACTGTGTATGCTTTTTTGTTGAATGGATGGGACTTGCCCAGCGGAGAGGGAGAGAGCGAGGGGATGAGAGAAAGATGTAGAGGGGAACGGATTTTCTCCTGCAGGAGAAATATAGGATATTATTTAGCTGCAAAGTTCGATCATCTTTATGGGTGAGATTTGGCTACATCGCATTTTTTTTTCTTCCATTTCTAGTGTTAAGTGAAAACGTGTGTTTTGACGTTTTTTTTTTTAAATCCGCGATGTAAAACAATGCCGTTTTACATTGAATTATTTTTTTTTTAAGCTTTGCAACACAGAATGATATCATTGCATGTGGTCGTCTTCTTCCTTCATATTTGATCCGGTGCTTTATTCTTGGTGCAAAACAGAGAGACAAAAAATTGGCGTGACACTGCAGGCAAGGGCGACGACTGATAGGGTCCTTGTCATTGTGCTCATTGTAAGATTTTCTTAGGCCTCATGTTTGAATTATTCAACGAAGGACGCTGGCTAGTTTGTAGAGAGAGAAGCAGCAAGTGTCATTAGAGTGAGTAACGACGAAGGAAGATGCTATACAGAGGCAGAAGTGACGACTAGGCAGTCCATTTTGTAGGGTAAGAAAAATAGCAAAAGTCTCTCATTTTGGCTAGAGGTAATCCATAGTAAAAGTGGCCAAATTCTAGAGGGAGAAAGTGGGAATAAGTGCCGTTAATTGGGGATCCTAGAAGTAGAACAAAACATCAACCTGTATGCCAGAAAAAGACCAAGTCATCTATGCATTCTTCAGCTAAATAATTCACAGGTGGTTGTGATATGTATATGAGGCTTTGTTTTATGGCTGTGTTTACTGTTGTATCTGAGGCAGTGATACTGTAGCTACGAATGTGTGTACTGTAGCTGCTTATGCATTCTGGAAACAATGCTTCCAGAGGTTATTTGTATAGTTTTATGCCATTATTTTGGTTCGCTAAATTGCTTGTATATCAAAATAGAGTTGATATATAGTAGAATTTTATGTAGATGTATATAGTGTTTCAATTTTGTGAGCTTATTTATGGGAAACACTTATCATATGCAAGGTTTAGTGAAATTTTTTTGGTTGCCAAATTTGTGTAATATATTTAACTAGATTTTTTTTTACAACTTGTATTTTATTGGCATTTTCAATTTGTGTTGATTAAATTGGCTGACAAGGTTGTTGCATTTGGTGGATGGGCAGTAAGAAGTTGAATCAAGTGATATTATAATTTTGAAAAGTGATGATGGAACAACCAATGTAGGTATTATAATTTTGAATGAAAAAATGGTATTATAGATATGGTGTTCTAAATCCATTTTTGTTGACAAATTCCAGAGATTTAGGTACCTTAATTGTTGAATTAACCAATGATGACAACATCAAAGTTGAAGGGAAGCCGTCTGTTGGTATGGAATTTGATGATGTGGATACTGCTTAGCAGTTTTGGTCCAACTATGGCTTGCAGGTTGGATTTGAAGTTAGAAAACAGTACTTGAACAAAAGTATCGTGTAAATTTGTTTGCTGTAAAGAGGGAGTACGAAAGCAAGACAAAAGATATACGCCAGCTACTAATCATCGATAGGAAACTAGAATAAATTGTCAAGTCAGAATGAACCTTGTAACAAATAAGGGGAAATACATAATCAATGAGTTTATAGAGTCCCATAATCACCTTCTTCAGCTT